>FR990029.1:10015000-11375500 GCA_905404135.1 Hesperia comma | reverse complement strand
GTGAAATCCTAAACAATTTTGTTTAAAAAATAAACCTGGCTTTTAAAATTATTTATTTATGTTTAATGGAAAATGTAGAATATTATTTATAGCAGTAATCTCACCCTCATTTTGCTTCGTTAATCTTAATCTTGCTCTTATCACTCAAAATCTTGGGCGAGAATCTTTAACCTGAGATCATTTCTTACTTGTTATTTCACTGTTTTACATGAACAATACATAAGGCAAAATTTTACCCAAAACGATTGAGCTGTTTCTGGCCTGCCGTCAAGGGATAACCCAAAGACATGAAAATCACTTCATGTTCGATCATTGTACAGATTAAAAAGATTCAGGTAGAAGAAAGAGGTCATTTTTACTGTCGGAGAGCTGATGAAGATTTAATAATTAAAATTTCCAGATTCGCAAGGTACTTAATAAAATATCATATTTTTTTATTTCAACGTACCAAAAATATGTTCCCTAAATACGACATCAGCACCTGGACTACAATATGCATTACAAGCAGAAGAGAGGGGGCTTGATATATTTTAATTAATTTAATTGTTTGTGTAAAGTATTCTCTATTTATCGTTTTAATCTTAGAAGCCCTTCAATAGAAACTTAATACAGTTCGGCAATTAATTGAAAATTATCGAATGTCTAAAATGTCTAAAATCTTAATTAACTGTCTAAATAACAAGTTCTAGACTTTGAAAGCATTTACCTTTCGTCCGAATAGAAATTGTAAGACAATATTTTCTGTGGGAATTTTCCTGCTACCCGCACACTTTGTTTATCCGTCGTCCTCAGGGAAATGTGTGGGAAATATAAAACTAGTAGTTCCGTACTCAAATACCGATATCAAAACCAGGAAATTGGTTTCCGTGGAAAACAAAATCGGTGTCGTATACAGATGATTACGGATTTGTTTGTATCGACTACGGATGTGAGTGTCGTTAGGATTGTACCTAATAGGGTAAATCAGGATAAGTTCCACAGTGGGATAAACGCTTTCCAAAAAAACTAACTTACCAAAGTCGTGACTTATAATTGATCATTTAAATAAGGAGTGCCGCCCGTATCTAAGTTTCCTATAAGCCGTTGTCTGGAATTGACGTGTCTGGGTAGTGTAGGTGATTATTTCCTCACCGTACGCCCAAATTTGTCGATGTTTCAGATAGGATCAGGTAAATATTTACCAACGAATAACTTCATAGATAGTTATGACGCCTAACTTAACCGCTCTTTTGTTTTCTGTTTGGGTTTATGTATTTAAGAAATAAAGGGTCCTCATTAAGAAGGATAGATGTCTGGATTTCAGAGGTATATATTCCCATCTTTCCTGGGAAGTTCCCCGCGACATCATAAATCCTTGATAAAAAGGGGGACAAACTGATATGAAGATCATACGTGGGCGAAGCTGTGGGGTAAAGCTAGTCTTAAATAAATAAGTGTCCAGTGTCCAGTTCGCAGGGGCCTTCACAGAAGCATTCGAATATCGAAGCAAACCTATGTTAGACTGTTAGTTTAAAATACATTTTGTACGTGGAAATAGAAAGTAAATACAGCGACAAGAATTAAAACAAGAGAGTGGTCCAGGTTTATAACAGGTTGAGTTTTGTGGCGCGCCTACAATGGGCATAGGTAGTTCATTATCAATTCATCAAAACTTTCGTTAAGAAATTCTCATGCTGCGTCAATTACACCGACAAATTAATTTAAAACACTTTAATTTTGAGCCTGAGCTTAAAACTGGGTGACAAGTTTGTTTAGAAGTAGTTTAATTATTTATGTTGATACCACAGGGTAAAAGTTTATTACTAGATAAGGTATTAAGCACTCTCCCAACGACTTCGCCCGCGTAGAATTTTCTTTTCAGTTTATCTTCCTTTTTATTACTTTCAGGGGACAATTTTGAAAAATCCTATCTTAGTGCTCCCCTACGCGCCCTAAGTATCATGAATGCCAAATTTTAGGTTCTTATTTTCACTGATTTCAGCAGCGCGTTTTTTGTCAGTCACTCAATCTGTCAATCATTCAGTAGCGAAAGAGTTTTATACCAATTGACGATTGATTTATAATTAACTAGCTTCTGCCCGCGGCTTCGCCCGCGTGGAATTCATTTATATCGCGAAAGAGAATTTTAATACAAACTTTCATCCCCTATTTCAAGCCTTTACGGGTTGGTTTTTTTTAAAAAACGTAACCTACGTGTGACTCTGTGTCTTCAACTATTTTCATTCCGAATTTCATCCAAATCGGACCGGTGGTTTAGCCGTGCAAACGTCACAGTCATACAGACAGACTTTCGCATTTTTAATATTAGTATGGATAATACATTTTTTATGATTGTAAATTCAAGATGGGCGCCGATACAAAATGGCGGGTTACACATTAGGACTTCATAACAACCGCAGAATGGGTATCAAATTAATGGGATTGATTGGTAGAATACACCTCATTCCGAAAAACTGATAACTTGAAACACATCGTCAGACCCTAAAATGGTCAAATATGGACTGGTTTTACTATGCTTATATTACCAACCACCAGTATCCTTAACCACTCCAATTTATTAAGAAGTTCCACTCTATGTTTTCAGAACCCGTCATCAGACCTTCACCATCTTTAAGAAGTATAGGTACATATATTTGAAATCCATTTAAACTTATTAGAAGAAGAATATGAAAATTGTTTAACAAATAGAAATGAAATGGAATAATTAATAATAATAATAATAATTTATTGCGAGAATGTAGTGTACAATTTGGTGGTATGGATCTAATTACATATGTAGTTCTTACATTCTACCATTGTTATGGTGTGCAACATTCAAAAAATTATAATTAATTACATTCCATTCCTACTTATGTCACAAAAAATAAAATTGTTTACATAATACCCACTGCTCATTACGGAGTGGGAATTATTACGAAACTCAAACCAATAAACCATAAACGGAACGCCGGGAACAAAAGAGTGAAGCCAGCAAAAAGTCAGCCTAGCCTTGTAGCCAAAAGATCGTTGTATAGGACTGTAAAGTCAACCCTAATATTAGTTTCCTTAGTAACGAAAATAACACCATTGTCATTATAATTCTTTATTTGTTGTCATTCTCATTGTACAAATATCACATCAAAAACATCGATAAAATAATATTTTCTAAAAACGAAACCTGGCTAGATCGATTTTTCGCCTCCAAAACCGCCTTTAGTACATAGTATCTCAATGCCTGTAGACTAAATTTCATGAAAATCTTTGTTGCTCGGTTAGGCCCGATTCCCACTATACCTAAAGCAGGTCACAGTTCTCGGTCCGATGTCGGTACGGTAAAGTATAGGTACTTATATTTAGAAACTATGAGTATGAGGGCATTCATACTATCGTTCCGAGTCATGTTCCGGTTCATCACTCCCCGGCAACGAAAGAAAGAATCTAATTTGTAATGATATGTCTTGATCTTGATCTTATTTTCACTATTACTTTAACATTACGTACTCTGTTATAATGACGCCCGGTATATGTGGTATGACAGAGACGGAATAAACAATTACAGTAAGCGAAAGCGAGGCAACGCTATGTAGTTTTTCATTTTTTTTAGACAAATAGAATTAAAACAATATAAGGCCGAACTAATGGCTCATTTATGTCTTTTAAATCTCTGCAATAGATTCTACAACGTGACTGAACCGAAGACAGATTGTATGTGAAAATGATAAAATTTTGCCACACCGATACCGGACCGCGAACAAACCGACCGGCAGTGTAGTGAAGATCCGGCCTAAGTATTAGATGGAAGACGTCATTTTGTACTTCTCTATTGTCAAACGTCTAATCAGATCTTCTCTCTCTTTCGTGTCGACAGTAAATCTTATATCCCGCGGGAACCGATTTGATTTTTGAAAAAAAAAGTAGCCTATATGTGACTCTGGGTCTTCAACTATTTTCATTCCGAATTTCATACAAATCGGACCGGTGGTTTAGCCGTGATAACGTCACAGACAGACAGACAGATAGACAGACAGACAGACAGACTTTCGCATTTATAATATTAGTATGGATCATAAGATTGTGCAGATTACTACGAGTATGTTGCGAATGATATAGGTACAATCTTTTTAAAGTAGAATCGCCATTCACACTAAGAAGAATTATATACCACCACATACCATACCATATTTTATACACATTTGCGGGCGTTCCTGAAATCAATTAAATGTAAGTAACGCGGGCCATTCGCTGCTGCCTACAAAAGATTATGGCTAGATGTATGCGATTCATAGATCTTAACTATGATCCATTTATGTGCGCCTAAAGTATGGTAAAGTCATACTCTATCATATCTTATTTTAAAATCTCTGGAGGATACCTGCCGGAGAGTTGCATGACAACTTGAGTCGAGTAATAGGCGTGAGTGATGTACCTATTGTTGTTACCGATGTCTTTCAAAATGATTAAACCAAACATGTGTGTTAAGTAGAACCTTTAGTAAAAGAAACCTGTAGATTATTCCTAGCAAATTGATCAACAAGAGGTTCCAGAATTATAGAACATTTTTTGCAAACAAAATTGAATAGAATCACTTAAAAATTGTCAAACATTAAATCCGTAAATCCTTATACGATAGTAGTTAAAAAGATTTACAACCCAGTACATTTGAACCGGAAAGGATGTCGGAACAAAGATAAGGTTTCCGTTCGGAGCGAATATTTTATCTTTTAACCGGTGTGTCGTAAACATCGACGAAATGACGCCCGGAGGAACTTTTCGAGAATTTACGGTCCCACTAGCGATTTGAATAATACTTGATAATCGAATCCATTGGGGAGACTTGGGTGAATTCGGAAGCTGGGTTATTGGACATTTCTCTGAAGCTTTAGCTCTTCCTGCGCCCGACTAGGGAAAATTACGGTCGCGTCAGCCATATTTGCTGGGCGGATAGCTCAAGATTTAGTAGTACAACAAAACGGTTGTAAGCTACGATTACTTTTAGTCCGTGTATGTTGTAGAAGAGGTTTTCGGATATTTAGGTCTATTTTCTGGCTCATTGTGTCCCTATGGTTGGAGCGATGAACGGATAAAATGAATGCCGATATATTTACTATCTTAAATTAAATATAAACGAGTTGCTTGACAATATTACTACTATCTGAAAGATGTTAGCAAATAGTGAAGAAACTTAACCATCGCAACCAACTGTCTTATTGCTGGGCACGAGTAGGTACAGTATAGGTGTTTTTCCATAATTTGAGGATAACTTCTTATATTTTACATAACTGTAACCCACAGTTTCAAGGGTACAGCCCGTAGTCTATCAGGGCCAAGTGTAGATTGGTAGACTTCGCACATTTTGCAACCATCATGAAGACGACACCATGCTTTCCTATCATGATGGTTTCCTTTACCGAAGCAAATGACAATTTAATTCTTATATATTTTTTTATAGATGGTCCGACGTTGTATACACCTGGTTATGGCTGCTCAAGGAATTTATTGCCATTTAATTTTATTGCTATTGTAGTTTTTCTGATGTGAACCTATTAACTGGATTCGAAGGAGGATTAGTAGCTCTAAGGACGGTATTTAGATAAGAGTCGGTTATACCATAAATGTATTTATCTTTATAACATTAAAGCTTAAAATACAAACTACATACATAAATTTTTATTACTACGTCTCGTTAAATTTTGGTCATAATTTTTCATATCTCCAGTACAGACGTCCTAAATACATTTATATGCCATACCTAACCACTACAAAAGGTACGGGTCAGTTATTTTGAGAGAATTTAAAGCCTCCATTCGTGAGAAAGGTCCCTAGGGCGGCCGAAATTTGGCCTATTGTGTAGTAAATGTACGACGACGTTAGAATTCACCTTATTCAAAAGTTTTGTGAATAAATGATACAAAATTGTTGGTTATTAATATGTTAATAATATGTTAATATTATGAGAAAATTTTGCCCTTTTGAATGACCGCTGACAAGAGTATACCTAAATCCAATCCGACTACGTCAGACCAAAGGGCCGTAATAAGCAACATAAGTTAGCCCTTCAATTTAGTCGCAGCGCTTTGCGTAAAATTTTTAATAAATATCACTATTACCTTAATATTGTTACGATTCCGTGACGCCTTGCCTATTTACCTATTGCCTTCCTATTTGAGTCAACTGCCAACAATAAATTGTTATGTTGTGTTCCATTGTGGGCGTCAGAACGGATACTTTCTTTCTTGTTGGACAACGCAGAGATCTTCAGGGATTGCTTATGATTGTTGCTGATATCCACGGCCGAAGGTGGCTCTGGTCTCTGCTTAAATTATTATAATAACACGAATAAATTATTAATTGGTAGGTATTTAATCAGTCTTTCTCGAATTTACGTTATTTATGAACACGCTGTATAAGCACTGTAAAATTAATTAATACCCATAACCAGTTCATTTCGACGCGATAATTGGCTTAACAATGAATGCAAATTAAAGATAATGCTTGCTTACATTAAATGCGAATAAAGCGTTGTAACATTTTCAATTAGCATTAAACCACATAGTGTTATACAAAATGTTTCAAAGTACCTTTGTGATGTAACTTATTTGTAAGTAAAATAACTTAATGCCTCACGAAAAATCCACTTGATGGTAAGTGGCAATTCAGACCGAGATGTTGAACGGATTAAATTATAAATGCCTCTCATAATAATAATACTCTCTTGAATACTCCCACAGTCCCACGTACCAAGCTGGAAAAACCGACGCGGGCAAGCTATTCCAGTCCTCCGCAGTATGCACAATAAGCGATAAACGCGGGACAAACGAGCCAATTTTGATTGGTTGATTGGTTGGCTAGTACTATAAAGTCTGATAAGTGGTTACCATCGCCGACTGAAAAAGAAGCAGAAGACCCTCAGCAATATTATTTTTGGCTTTCAAACCGGTATAAAACTTATGATGGTCGATTTAAGGCCAGGTATATTAAATACTCTACCACCTAACATCAACATATCAACCTAATATAACAATCGACATGATTGAACTAGATGCTATAGCAACAGGGGATGTGTGTGTGGGAAGTGTGTGTTTTCTCATAACGTGAGGGATACTTACAATAGTCCACCATACTGGTCAAATGCGGTTTGGTAGACTTCACACACTATCAGCTCAGTATGTTTTCTTGTTCGGAATCCAACATTATGTGATAACCATTTTTGTACAAAAAATGTTTCTTGCAACAGAAAAATGGACGGCTATAACTATACCGACCATACGTCCCGCTTTCGGCGGAATTCTCTCGGTTTAGCCGATCGGTTCCGCTGTCCCGATCGGAACCAAAATATCTGCTCTGAATGTAGGTACCTGCTTTGGTACAAAATGTCTCGCTTTGGCACAGAAAACAAAACTTCATGGCGCGGATTATACGTTAAGCAAAGCAAGTGGAAGAGGCGGCAAAATAAAATAGGTCGCCAACACGTTTTTCTCTAGGGCGTTTACCTACCCGCAACGCAATAATGTAGGTACATAATGTGTCGTGGCCACATCATAGATTTGCTCATATCATGAAATTATCGACCATATCATGAAATGGTCGCATTTCATGAAATGATCATCGAACATGAACACGAAAAACATCGAGAAACGATTTCTTATCATTGATCTGTTCTAACCACATCATGATGACGTGGCCAATAGACAGTTGACCATTTCATGAAATGCGACCATTTCATGATATGGTCGATCATTTCATGATGTGAGCAAATGTACGATGTGGCCACGACATATGCACTCCAGTAAATGTTTCCGTAGGTGTCTCTGACACGCAATATTTAAGGTCACTTTAGCTATAACTCAACATTGGGACGTTTTTCATCCAAGGGAACAAATAATAGATGATACCTACTTTTTAGGCAGTCAATTTAAACCGGTGTATTTTGTTTGTGCGTGAAGATAATATTCTGTAGTCTCATTTTCCAGCACCAATTTACTAAATTGCTGTTTTGTTACTAGATTGTTCCGATAAATCTATGTTACGTAGAAATGTTTGTAATCAGAGTACAGCGATGCCATCAATAACATCGGCAATATTAGCTGTAATCTTCACGTAACTATTTGTTGGTTTTGGTTGAATGTAAACTAATTAATTTTAACATAAATTGTAATCGTCATAGTATCGTTTCATGGGTCTCCTCTCTCAGTGCGACGGGTACAGAGCCTATCTATATATCCATTTGAGTTCGATATATAATCCATTTAAATAGCAACCACCACTACACAAATACCTACCAGATTTCCGCCCCTGTGATAAGGGTCATTGTAAATTAATGGCGAGAATTAAAACTGCCTTAAATAATTTATGCTTACAAGCTTTAAATTTTGATCACACACCATAAATTTGTTTTGAGCGGGGAGTCGCAATTCCATATCCTTGGCAATTCAAGTATAGCCAATATTGTCTCGACTTTAGTACTTTGATCAAAAGAATTCGACTTGGATCCGTGAGACTCGACATCAAACCTAGTTTAGAGTCTGAATGGAATTCTGTGAAAAGTTCCGTTAAAGCCTCTATTCGATGTTAATTACTTTTTGCTTTCACAGGTGACTGTAGAGTCAGTTACGGATCGCAGAATTCACGTCAGTCACAGTAATAGGCGTCGTGGATTCTGTGCCTAATGCGGTATAAAGTTCTGGTTCAATTGGCTTTGGGATAATTAAATTCTCGGGATGTCTCTGCTGTTACCTTAATATTAGCTTGGGTATTCATCGTAGTCTAAAGTATGAGGTGTTGCTTATGGAATTCAGGTAGGAAACGAGCATACAGCACCCTTCCGCTGCCGCCCATGACAACTGTGACCGACACAGAACAAGCCTCGATTGGAGACTAGGATGGTAAATCCAGTTAACAAATGGTGTAATAATATTATTTGGTTAGATTGTTAGTAACTATGGGGACTTGTAAATGTTAATGTTAGTTGGTGTTAGTAATAGTCCAGTTAGTAATTGTTAGTAAGAGTGTTTTTTGAATTGGGTCACAGATGCTTTGCTACGCTTTGCTGATGTCGCTTCTAGAAAGGTGTTATTGACTCCACGTTACTACCTAATTCGTGTGAATAATAGGTGCTAGTGACGAGCCGTACAGCTTTCTTATGTGTTCAATAACTTCTAAGGTTGCTAGATATTATACTACTAGATAACGGTATTCGGAATTTAGGAGGAATGAAAAACTTCCAATACTTGGGTTGGCCATTAACACCTCCACCAAACCGCACTGTAGTAGAGTGGTAGAGGCCTCTACGCCTTTTCAATCTCAATGATAAGGGGAGCCTCGTGCTCAGTAGTGGGCCATTATCACTATCTACGTCATTCTCTCCGTCCTGGCAACAACACTTATTGCGATTTTAATATGTAAGTGCAGACAGCGATGTTGTGGGATAATAACAAAATATCCAATACAATCACAATCGTCGCCGCCGGGAGCCATCAGCACCACCAGCATAGCCTTGGAGGAGCTAAGAGTCACGTCGCCGCAGGACCGCAAGGCGCCGGGGGGATCAACGGCCAGCGTGGGCGTTACGAAGTCGCCCGTGTCCATTAAAAAAATAAGTTTTTGATTATGTTTTAATTTAACCTTGTTACTACGTACTGTTTTAATTTGATATTTTACATTTATTGTACCTTTTTACTACTTACTATTAATTCGATATTTTACATTTATACTGCTTTTACTACTTACTGTTAATTTGGTATTTTACATTTATTTTAGATCTTTACTTTACATTTTTATACTGTTTACACTGTTCCCCTTTCCTTTCGTCCTTGCTGGAGTTGCCAGTATGTACGAGCGTACATTGACGCGACCTCAATCTGTACTTACTCAATTAATCTTACTTAGCATATAAGAGTTTTCTTTATACCTAATATACTAATAAAATCTAGTGCGATACACAGCAGCATACGAGTTGGTCGGTTGTTTTAATCCATACTACTTACGTGATATACCTCCGGCCACGCTGCCCCCGCACTCACCCTTACTACTGAATGTACGAGACACTACTCCCGTACATCCATACAAATGGATTGCAGCCAAATAACTACATACAAAATCTAAATTTGACTATAATCTAAAAATTATCTTTGTTCTGTTTTACAGCAAATAACACAAACCGTTAAAAAAGCTTGAATCATTCATTTTGACAAAGAAAATATTGTGTTGCCGCAAAGTGCCTCTGAGAAATAACAATCATACATTTAAATGTAGGTATTCCTTGCTGCACCCATATTTTCCTGAAATGCTTGTACACACTCTTATATTAATGACGTAGCATTGTTAATGCTTAAGTTAATCCACGTGCAGGTTAACACGTTCACTGCGTTAGTCAAATTTGATGACTTTCAGTTGGTGCGGAATGGGGTCTATTATATCCGAAGCACAACTTTTTTCTGGTGCGTCGATGGGTCGAAAAGATCCGTTTGACTTCCATCTGTTTAGGAGGATTTATCTTCATAGGCATAATGTTTTAGAGCGTATTTTTTATAGCAATATGTTGACAAATAAACACTAAATAAAAGGCTGAAATCGTAGGTAGATACACTGCATGGTTTGTTAGTAAATAAAGGAATTGCTTGGAGGATCGTAACGACCCGTTCTCCGCACTGGTTAATAAAAGTGTCGATATATTTTTAGTGTTGAGCATGATAAAAAACATCGATAGCGATAAAATAATATATTTTTCAAATCCAAACTTGATTTTAGGCTGGTTGAATAATCTTGTGTTCTAATATTTGTATTTGATCATTATGAGCTACACCTACTGGTAGATGGTGTGGGTGAATCTGGTAGCTGGGAATTGATGGCTGCAGTTCGCAAGATTTGTAATGTGTGACCAGTTGACGGGCTAGTATATATAAATTATCGGACATATTATTCCACTTACCGATCATTGTTTGTTTTGGGGAACCTTCACTTACTTTATTTTTATTAGGTTTTTCACATTCACATGACTTAGACAACATTTTCCTGGATCGTTTCATGTTAAATACACTGTCTTTTCTTTATTTGCAAAAAACTTGTCTAACCATATGGACGTTACTAGCTCAACTAGCATATAATCTAGTGCGGCTATAGGGTCATCGGGCATCGGGTCGTTAAGAACCGATAGACGCACTAGACGTAAAAAATTTAGCTTCAGTCGGCATCGGGTCGTAAGAACCCGATGCAATTTTTTCGCATTTATATTATCTATTTAACGAGGCAATTCCAAAACACTAACCATCTCATTCTTATTCACACGGAGACCAAATATATCTGTCCCGCACCAGCGGTAAGTACAGTAATTTTTACCCCGCACCGGAGGAAAGATGAGCATCGGATATAATCAACCCGCTAACGCACCAAACGTGTTAAACATTTATACCACAATCACACACGAAACAACGTTGCAGCATTGCAATACGAACCTTACTCCGTTGCTAAAGAGTGCAATATCCAATGGCACTGTCTAGAGAAGACTGATGCACGAAGTTGTCCATCGTAAAAAAGTATTTGTATGTAATGTACCTGCCTCTATACTTCCAAATAACAGTGTGAATTTTAAAATTCTGCACACTGTCTTACACGGGGAAATGTAAAAACATTTTTTGTTGACTAACTTTTAACAAATTGTTTTCGTTCCCTTCGCGTCGCTTGGATAATGGGATTGAATTTTGTTTTGGGAGTTACCAGTGTAACCGATATTGCACGTTCTGTTTTGACAGTTCATCATGAATTATATGACCATTTTTATTTATTGCTGTGTGAAAGTAACACTAATGTGAGGGGGGGGGGGGGGGAATGATTGCAATTTCAAGACACATTGATTAAAAATACCTTAATTTACTCTGTTCACGTTCGGTATGTAATTCGTTTTAGTTGCACTGCAGATAAATATCAGCTTTAATTTCATTATAGATTGACGGCGAGAATTTAAAATGCCTTAAGTAAATTTTGCATACAAGCTTAATTCAACAGCCAGTATACGTTATACTATACATGTATTAGGGACTTTAGTTACGTTATATATATAAATATATATGTAATAGGGACTTTAGTATAAGTAGGTACCCATTTAAATCAGCCAAAGCGTTTCATTTTTAGAACGCAACAAAGACAAAAATAGGTATATACTATATATATATCTATAACAACAATCTTCCTTTGGGTAAGTGGATAAAAAGAAGATCTAGGTGTCTTAGGAAATGTCCTGTGTTACCCTATCAGTACCCAAACTTCCCGACCAACTAAACATCAATATTAAAACCTCATACCTAGTTAAGCATCTATTAGATACAGAATATCTTGATGAAGGCGTAAATAATAAAGTTCCTAGTTCCCAATTATTGATGACGATCTAGACAGGAACTTAGTTGATAACGATATTAAATAACTTATACAAATAATTTATAGGTACTCACGTTTCAACACGGTTCCCTTGGTAGAAACGTTCACGAATTACCGTAGAAATGCGATGCGTGGAACTTAACTCTGAGGCCGGGACCAAAGTCATGTGGATCGATCTGAAATAGGTAAAACAAAAATAATATTACTAATGTAAGCAGGTACATTGAAAAATAAGAATTCCCTCGGAGAAAAACAATAAAAACAACAAGTATCTGAGCAAAAACCCGTAATATTGAATTATTTTAATAGACGATAAATATTCAAAAAACATACTTCTTTCGTGCGTAAAAATTTTAGATGAGAATATTTACTTGTTTCGTATATTTTATAATATTTATATTCATATTTAAATAAACGACGAGCAAAAGTTACCAATATACTCGTACCTACAGAATAAAGACAAAATACAGTAAAATAAAGAAGCTCCTTCCATTTTTTCAAGTTCATTAATAATTTTAAAATTACTGAAAAAGCGGACTAGCAAAACGCGATCGTAAAAATATAAAATAATAACTATAGGACCATTAATCTAACGCATACAAAGCATTGTTATTACGCAAAAAATAGACTAAGTACTTACGAACTTACTTTAGTCATTAGCAGTCCCCGTCTGCAATAATTTTAAATTATAAGTATTGCTTGTTTTCCGTTTTTACGAAGACGCGATGCAAAGGAGGCTAATGAGTTTATTTGCTTATGTACGAGTACATTAAGTTGTACGTACATAATATTCCTTGCTTTTAGGCGCTCTGGTCACTAAATGCGAACAAAAATTATTATTTTCAAATTGTAATTAATCCTAAACGGTGTTTCAAAATAGAAGATTTTAGGGAAGTTTATGACAAAGATACATGGAAATCACCAGCTCTGTAATCATCTCCACTAGGTTCGTGCTTACCAAATAAATTGACGTACCACCTACTAGTGATACCTATGTACCTATATGAATAATTTAGAGTTTAGAAAAAAAAGTAACTTAATAAACAAAGCAAAATAACAAATTTTATCATATTATGTCTACTATAAATATGAACTACTTATACAGGGTGACTGGTTATACGTCGTATTCCCTGGAAGGGGTTGTAGATTGGGTCACAAGCAACCGATTTTGTCATGTCATGTCCTATCCAAAAATCAACGGTTATCGAACTATTTGAGATTTAATCAAATTTGAAATAAATCTCTATTGGATCACTTTATGTTACATTTAAAAAAAAACTACATTTCCAATTTTGATGTTTTTATTGATTTCCAATAGTTAACACTTGAGGCTTTCATAATAAGTAAGAAAACTTTGAAAAACTACGATATTGTTGGTATTAAAGTCTTGACTCTGTGATTTTTTGAAATTTCTTAAGTACATTTTTCATGTAAATCAGCTATTTACTAAAAAAATGTAAGACAATAAACGTGCAAATTACGTTAAAAACTTGTCTGTTTGTCTAGCTTTCTAAAAAGGTATAAAACATTCAGGTAGACACGTGCCTATCACATGAAAAACAATCAGCAAAGAACAAAGGCGTCGCACAATTCTTGATATACGAGTACTAGGTTAGGTATTTAAGTTGAATTTTTTACAAAACATTCAACTTAAACCTGATCCCGGATTCGTAAATAACTCAGTTCCATTGCTTAGTTTGCTTGTATCCATTGCCTAACCTGGCAGAAGTTCCACCGCAACGTGGTGAGCGTGTCCAACAAGCTTACGCAAACGAGTAATACGTGGATATTATGTTACACTTTTTAGAGGCAACCATCTCAGTCCTCAGGGGTAGCAACGCATCTGTGACCGAATTAGAACGAGACTCATACTAACAATAACTAAGTAACTGGACTTTTACTAACATTAACTAACAGGACTAATTATCACTAACAGTCCCTGTCCTCACACTTAATAACCAACTAATATTCTAACACCATCTACTAACTGGACTAACCATCCCTATGAGTACGACGTATAACCAGTCACCCTATATAAAAACGTTACCTATCATTTATTCATATTTATTTGTAGGACAAATAAACTAGATAATTATGAACAACTAGAAAAGTTCACAGTGTGCTACAGGTAGACCATAAAATGCCAGTAGGGAACGCTAATTCACATTACCTAAAGTTTGCAACATAATTTTAACTTTATTATTTCGTTGTGGTTAATAGCGAACGAAGCGAGGAGTCGCTTCACTCCTTTTTTTCCCGGCGCTCCGTCTATAGTTTATTGGTCTGAACTTGCGTCTATCCGATACTTCGTTTGCGTTCGATATAGGATAATCGTTTCAATGGCAATCCACTGAAACGCCAGCTTTCCGACCTTGTGGTTAAGGTTCTTTATAGACTGACGGCAAGAATTTAAAATGTCTTAAGTAAATTTTGTTTACAAGATAAATGGAACTGTGAGCATACGTATAGATTTGTTTTTGCGGTTGTGTTGTTGCGGAGTTGCAATTCCATATTTTTCGTGACTCAAGTTAATGTGACTTTTTGAGTTAAAGAAGACGCTAGAGCTAGAGCTAATGTTTGCAATGGTAGTTAGTACCATTTCATTCCTGTGACAATAGTGGTTAATACTTTTTATAACTCACATCTCAGTCTTGAAAAGTATTTATGTAATCTAAACATTATATTTGGAACGGGTAATCACAATACTTTCTTTGTTTACCCATGTTTCGTCCCAGTTATAAGTATTGTGGGTGGAAAGATAATATACAAAATACAAAGATTGTGACTTACTGTTGCACAAAACAGAACATTTTGTTTGTGGCCAATTTGTTTGAGGTCAATTTAAGAGAAACTGGAATATTTTCAAACAAAATATTACTACGTTCAGTACTTTTCAAACTAAAACAATGCCGCCCATACTCAAGGCAACTTATAATTAACGTTATGAACGTTTTTGTAAAAAAGTTTTAGAATAAAATATTTTTTGAATTATTTTTATAAACATTGTAATTTGAATGACATGGCTTCAACCCATTAATGGCCCATATTGAGCACGGGACTCTTCTAATTAGTATCCACACTTCGGACTTGTGCCCAGTGCGTTTCGGTGTAAGTACCTAAGGGTTAGTGGCCAACCCAAGTATCGGAATTTTTCATGACGCTCGAAGGCCTCCGACATGGCTTATCGACTGCTAAGTACCTAAGAGATAACATCCGGGGCCGTCTTATAGTCTATCAAATCGCGGAAGCTCTAAAGATTTTTTTGCCAATAGCCATCCAACGTCACTCAAAGTCAACACAAAGTAACTCTTCAACGTCAGTGAGGAACAGATATTAAAATTAATTCTATGCTATAACATAATTATTATCTGTTACCTAATAGTCCTAATACATTAGTTTGCACAATTTCATTTGAATAAGTATATTAAGTATACTTAGGTCAAACTAAACTTTACAAAATATTGTAACAACTTGTGCGTACTACATTTATATACTTAGGTATATTACGTTCCTTTCTATAAATAATAATTAATGATTAATTTTTCGTGAGGTCAAATCCGTTTATCATATAACGCAAATCATATTTTGTTGTAGTTATCGTCTATCTGCCAGTTTGTATATACAAGCATCACGCGGATGGAAACGACTGAACAGATTTAGGTGATATTTGGCAAATTATAACATAATTATAAAATTTTTTTTATTCTACAATTTATCAATTAATTGATTATATGACGGTTATTATTTGATTTAGTTTTACATTTGATTATAAATGTTAATTTTTATTTTTATTTCTTTTTATTTGTCATTTTTTTATTATTAGGAATTTGACAAATTGTACTTATTATCTCTTGTTATTGAAATTTATTGTATTATTAAATTTATAAAGTTTAATTTTTATAAAGCCTATCTAACGCATTAGGGACTTAACCTGTAATGTTTGATGTAAGGTGTTACGATAATAAATAAAAAATAAATAAAAATATCACGGGCGCTGCCAGGTCCTTTGTATCGCGGGAAACGGATTTGTTCCCGCGGGGTAACCGTTCAAAGTTAGCATGGAAGTTGTGAAAATTTTAAATTTATCGAACAGGTCAAGGTTTGGTTAAAACTAATAATTACGTTAGTTAAATTACGGAGCCAGGTATTGAGTTCTTAGTGTTAATTACAAAATTACAAGAAGTTCATCTCGTTTATGAAATTGCTACTAAGTAATTTTAAAATTTTATAATTTTTTGTCAAAGATAGTAAAACTATAGATGGCTTACTTAATTCATTTTCTATATAAATTTATAATTATTATAATACAGTAGTGGATAACAGCACAATAAGTTATCAGCGTAAATAAAAGATTCACAAAACCTCAATCCTGTATTTGTAAAAGAAATGCTCTGATGAGAAAAGCCGATTACGATAGATGGATTAAGTAGTTGTTTTCATATCGTTATAATATTTAAAAGATATTGAATATATTTGATCGTGTCTCCCACTTTCGCAAGCAACTCAAGTGGCTTCCAATCCGCCTTCGCTGGAATACTAGAGTACTTTGTATCCTCTATAATATCCTTCACAATCCTACCTCTCCTACTTACCTACGCAACCGCTTTTCTTATTCACGGCCGTCTTTTATTCCATGCAGAACCCATCGTAAATCCCTACTTAAATTTCCCCCTCATACTACCTCTTCCTACACCTACTCATTCTCTGTTCATGCAGTAAGGCTTTGGAACTCGCTTCCTTTTAATATTCGTGAAAGTAGAACTTTAAACTCGTTTAAAAGAAATGTCAAAAATTATTATCTTTCTCTCCCCTAAGTTGTTAGTTTTAAGCAATATCTTTTATGTCTTCTTCTGTTTTTTTTTTTTCTCTTAATAATGTTATCAATTATGTTGAAATACTTTTCTAATAATTGTTTATTATTTTTGTGATATATATTGTATGTATTTTGTTTATATGTATGTATTTATGTAGGTTATATATTATTTATATGTATAAATATATTTAGCTATATATTATGTGTATTTATTTTTATATATTTGCAGTTTATTTGTATTCACATGTGCACACTAAATTTGCCTCTCGTACAATCTTTCTTATGACAGGTCTGCTGGAAGATATTTCAATTTGAAATAAGCAGTGCCTATCATAGAGATAGGAATATACTTAGATAGAAACGCCCTAATCCTTAACCTCATATAAAATTAGCTGGTTGGTATGTAGCAGGCCGGTCATTTTTTATTCACCCTTACAAATGACATCTTATGTCAAACAAAATGGTTAATAAACCCAAAACTATAAAATATATTAAAATAGGCATTGATAGGAGGTGTTGTGGTGTCTTTTAAGCAAAACAAAAACATTAAAACACAATGAGGTGTGGTATACTACAATGCGGAGCCAGGAAAAATAAATTACACCCAAAATTAACAAGTTATAGTAGGTACCTATCAGTTTTCGTTGTTTGTTGAATATCTGAATGATATTGTTAAATTATGTTTTTGCTGCATGAAGATCTGTGCGAGGATTATGTAGGCCTGTTAATGTTTTGTTGGGTTTTACATCATTATTTTATATATTTGAGTAGCCGGTTTGTTTACATTTCAATGACACTTAGGGTAGAAAGTGTTAAAATATCGATATTCGATATATCGATAATTTAAAATGACGCTGAAGAAAGTTGAAATAATTGTTTTTATTCAATAGATTACCTTCAAATAAATCGTTAAAAAAGAAGTGGCTAGAAATTATTGTTCCAGAAAACATAAACCCTCGTCTTGTTGAAGTCTTTTTTTGTAAAATGCAATTATAATTATTCCTCTGTTATCTTATCTGCCCAAAGCTTATCTTGAAGAATTCGCTAGTTAGCGATACGATCGCCTTTTGTGCCCAATTAATAAATATGCTATAATACTTTTATTTGTATTTTTGTAATTATGCTGTACATTATATAGCCTTAAACAAATAAATTAAAATTTGTGTACATAAACACATGTTTTTTATTTACATTTCGGTCCCATTTCCACAATATTAATGCACTAAGGGTGCACAATCATGGGTACACAATCAGGTACACAATCATGGGTGATCAGAAGAAAATTGTCAGTCATATCACACAGCAGTACTATCTTCACCCTTAGCTTTTATTGAATAAACTCTAAAATTAAATTCATCGTAGTGCTACATATGACTTATTTATTTATGTAAGTATCTATCGCGATTGTTCTGGATTCAGCGGGTACATTCAGAATCAGCAAAAGTGGCATTATTTAGGAGTAGGCGGACTGGTTAATGGAAGGATTGATTTTTAATATTGGATATAAAACTTAACATAACTTCAAGCCTGTATATACCTAGTTATATGTATATAATACAGCCAAATAGAGATATAAGTATTTTACTGTCGATGGTTAAACTTCGGTTATGGAACTCTATTTTGATAATTTTACATTATGCATATAATAAATAAAGGCCTTAACTACCTAAATTTCCTAACTGGAACAAGACAAATAGTTTGGCGGCTGTGTTAAGCAAGAGGGTGGTACCTAATTAACTGGCAGAGTTTAAAACACTATCGCTGAGATCGTCTAAAAAGGGGGATCAGTCGTTGTGTCCTCGTTCGTTGTTCAGCAGATCATCATGATAGCTGGTTTTTACAAAAAATTTTTGGTTGACATGACATGACAAGTTCATCGCAGTAGGTATCAAAATTAATATTAATATCGCTGAGAAGACGAACGACATGTATTATTGCTGTTATATCGTTAGTCATTAAACTAAATATCGATAGTGTTTCCGTCCACGTAGTGCGCACAACACTAGTAGAATCGGCCATACTTTATTCACTAAAATTTTGACAGGTATTGTCAGGCTCGCTATTTTTGCTTTAGTGTCTAATCCATAGTCCTTATAGATCAATGGTGCCTATGTACTAAGCTTTAGTTGACAACTACATTTTTAGCTGTTTCTGTGTACATGAATGAAATAAATAAATAAAATAAATATAACACTGAAAAAGGTATTTCAGTGGGAAAGGTATTATTATTTGATGGCTTTGGTTTATCTTATTCAATAAATCTTTTCCATTAATGGTTTTAGGGAGGTCTGCGTAAAACGAGGTCATGTACAATTCATCGATGTTGTTTTTTATAGCGCGACCATCTCAAACTTCAATAAACCCGGATATATAGATAAACAGTAAAGTTTTGCAATTTTTCTTTTAAAATTAAGTGATTTGGACATCAAAGTACTATAAGTTCTTTATTTTGGAGATGGCCCTCGCCTGCCGTGGACATAAAAACTTGTCATTTTAATTTCCACCTCAAATGGAACCTCACCTGGAAATCGAACGCTAAATCTTTCCTTCCTTAAGTTTACCTGTACCTTTAGATTAATTGTAAACGTGTCAGGTTTTACGGTAAACGTGTCAGGTGCAGTCTAGCGGGTTTGTTTAACAAGAACAATAATTACACCCAAAAATCAGCGAGTCAGTAGTTATTTCTACTTTCAAATTTGTACACAGTTACTTATGTAATTTTTTTATTACCGTCGAAGAAATAATGAGAAAAACCAATTTCATAATAATATGCTCTTCAGCGTCATAATGAAAACTCTTGAGAACAATTCAGTCTTCGCTCTGAGGTTAATGTTAATAAGATAAAATTGCTGTTTCTACGCCAGTTAAGAGCTTTTCCTAACAGCGTAAGCGGCGGAACTGTTTCTCTAAGAAAACTGAAAGGTAGTAAGGCCAAGAAATACTAGGAATGTAATTACAATATCATTGGGAAGGTATTTTATTTTCGTTTACATTATAATTATTAATTCTGCGACATATTATCATCGTCAGTGGACTCAATGGAAAGAAACTGACAATCCTGAGACCCTTATTTGCCACTGCTTTAATCTTAATACGCTGCTTAGAACTTGAGATACAAATAATATCTGTTTCAGGACGACCTCTATCGGTTCAGCTGGTAACATATAGAAAAATACTTGTTATACTATCGTGAATTGTCTTTGTACTTAGGTATGATAACAGAATTTTACATTAAAAACATTCTCGACGCACATACTCCAAAGAGACTATGTAAAACCAATGAGATAGCTCCAAAAAACCACATCGAAGCGAAGTGGAATCGAGTTTTTATTCGGAGCACGACGAAAACAAGTATTTTTTGGGTTTCACGAACGAAATTTATCTTCTCGCTGTTTTTACAGCCGTTATCATAACAGAATGGATGTTGTCGACGAAAGATTAAAAACTTAAATGAATAGAGAAACGTTTTGTGCTTTGCAGACTCCCGTCTTTTGTTCAGGTTAATGAAAGTTAATAATATGAAGGTCTAAAGAACTTTCATAAAAAATACTTAACAAAAAGATATAATTTACTTAATTAATTAGATTTTTTCTCACAGTTTTAAAATTATCCGTAATTTAATCCTTAAGCTACAACCCACTAATGGCCCACTACCGAGCACGGGTCTCTCCTCATTACTGAGGAGGCCTAGAGCATACTCCACCACGCTGGCGCTGCTCCAATGTGGATTGGTGGAGTTACGTCACATTACATAGTTACGGTTCAATAATATTCCATTAAATAATATTTCATTTAATCCTTAGTTACACACAATAATATGTAATAAAAATTATATTATAAATATAAATAATTTGCCCATTAGGTTATTATTAATAACTGAATGAAATATAATTCTACAGATTTCGAAATCCTTGCAGCGTTATTCTCTGAAATTGAATTGAACCTCAAACACATTTCCTCGTAAAGACGTAAACGCAACCTAGAAAAATTTCCTGATGAAAAATTAAAATCTGTTAGCTGCAGGCAAAAGGAACAAAGTTACACGTTTTTGTGTAGCTCTAGCTCTAATAGAATTTTAGTTCAAAGGTTAGTTCCTACATAGAACTTAGACAATTAACGGCCGAGCGAGTGTCGGACCACGCCATATGGAATTCGTTCTATCAGCGTATAAGTTTTTATTCCATAGTATTATGGAAATGAAAGTTTCTAGCCGCTAAAGTTGAATTAACCATTTTGTAATTGAAAATATTTAATAGGCATGAAAAATTTATTTTGTGCTTTATTATCCATTTTACTCTTAATTTTTTCACCCTTCTTAAGTATATTAAAAAGAACACAATTTATTTAATTTTTTTAGTCAACTTTAATATTAGCAGGATAATAAATTTACTTTTTCACCAATCATAATTTTCCCACAGCTAAGCTCGTGTTTCTTATCTTTTTTAACATTTTGGAACTCTCTGGTGTGTGGAGTTTCCTTATGTATTTATATTTACCTTCATTATTTCTTAAATTTATTTTTGAAAATGTTAAACAAATCTGTTTCGTAGCTCCTAAAATGTTTCGAATAAAGCCATCTAATTAATTACGCTGCATATTTGAAACCTTTCCATAGTAAAAATCACAGATTTATATCTACGTCTAGTAACAGGTTCCATGAAATAAAATGAAACTATATTTCACAATAGCATTATACGACTTATAAAAAAATAATAAATCGTATCATAAATAAACAAAGCGCAGAGTTCTATTCAAACGGAGAACAGAAATTGCAACGCAAGGAAAAAGGACGTCAGCGCCAGCGGTGGGTCTTTAACAAGAAGTTGTTTTGAGATACGATGAAAACCACTGACAAAGCTTTGTAGATTTGATAAGAAAGAAAATATTAGAAAGACACGGTACGCTTACGTGATAATATTTGGACACCTTCATATAAATTCAACGTATAACGTCGTAAGTTCAAAGGTATGAACAATTTTTCAGAACAAAAAATAGATTAATACTAAATTCATTTTTCCGCGAAGCTAGGGCTCTCTAGGCCCGCCCCATGTTCCGCGTGACACTGTTAAGGCCACTAGGGTCATCCATTCGAAAAAAATGTCTGTTAAAAATAAGGAAGAAGTCTTTAAAATATCAAGTAGAACTAATAAATAATAACAATTGAGAGCAATTCGGATTTTTTTGAGATATTCATTATTACAAACACAAAATGTGTTCAAGAGGCTTGTCCGTGAGCATTTACTAAAATCTAATACGTAGTATTAGTAATTACAAACTTTTATTAACCTTATTATTTTATATACTTCGTTTATATAATACGTGTACACTTATATGATATTTATGTTATATGTTATATAATATATATTTGTGTTAAATGTATATAGTATATGTATGTATATAATATATATGTATTATATTTATTGTATGAATATATATTTATATTATGTTTACTTACTTGTTTCTATTTTTGTAGTAATATTTTATTTACTCAATACAATACTCGATTCTTTTTCGAATTTTGCCACCTGCCACAATATCTCACCTTCACCATGGGTTGACTGGGAGAGAATGCCACTAGGCATTAAGTCCGCCCATTGTAAAAAAACCTGTGTTCAGGTCTTACAAAAAGTTTAAATAAATAAATAAATAAATGTCGAAGATCAATGATCATTGGTAAGCTCCGCTTTGTTCAAATGTATTTGTTCATGAATACCAAATACAACTTAGTACTTTAGTTGGTTTATTCCGGTTTGATCAAAGTTTGACACCCTACTGGATCAGACTGATATATTATTTTTACCTAAAGTTTGATTTTTTCACAGCTCTAAGGAACGTTAGTTTTAAGTATTTGGAATAAATTTCAACTTGATATTCGTACGCGTTCCTGAGAAAAAGGGTTTTGACAGACAGACGGATGGACAAAGTGATCCTATAATGGTTGCGTTTTTTCCTTTCGAAGTACGGAACCCTAAAAATTGACTTCAACATCAAAAAGTAATAAAATAAGGACAGGTTAGAATGGCGCACGTTAGGGGCAGCCTACTTCCAAGAGTGGACGTCTCAAAGCTGATGGATGAATGAATGAACCCATATTGATAGCTATTGAAAGGGAATAGGAACTTGAGAGACTTACAAAACTGAAGGTACATACTTAAAGCTGTCAGTTGTCCTGAAAGACCCGTGCTAGGGGAGATTTTTAATAACGAAAGTAAGAAATATTAATCTTACAAAAGACTCAATTCGAAGATTCGTTGAATTTATGTAAAATGTAATGTTCTCGACGCATATCTATAGTTAAGCTTCGTTTACTTTGTAAAAGATATATTTCTGTTGTCGAAGAATTCAAGGTCAAATGCTAATTTCGCCGACGAATATACAACGACGAGGATGATGAGAAAAATAACAGATGCGTAAACTTTTCCGACGTTCCATTGCGTAGTGTTTTTCCTCCTTCTTAATACCCAGCGACACTTAGCTATTACACCCTGTATCCTATTACCTTTAGGTCATTAATTGAACGAAATGTTGATTGCTTTTTACTCAGTTTTACGACATGATAGAGTATTAAGTGAACATGGGGCTAAAGACCGTCAGAGTTGATTTGAGCCTACTCATTACTGTATATACCTAACCTACCTTCAGCAAAGTCTACGAAACAAAGACAAACAATTGAAAAAAGCTTCAGAAGTAAAAACATTATTTTTCAGAATCATTTAAAAATTAAATTTAATATCTAAATCTTAATCAGATAATCATATAATATATTTTTAAAACTGTACCTACCTACCTATGTATTTCTTGTAGATATTTAGATATTTCCAAAGAATGTATTGTGTTATATTTTATTTTATTAATTTTTTGCTTTGATTTATGAAATGTTCGTTTTATTTCAAAAGTAATAAGCATCATTTTTAGTACAATAAATCAAAATGAAAACTATAAATATCAGGCTCATCATTTTTTCGGCAAATTATTCTCCTAGCGTTATAGATCAATTATAGCGTTATAAATCAGTCAATTTCTAAATTGTGCAGATTACTGCGACTTTTAAATTTTGATTAATTGCCTGCTCAAATTTTTATGCGCATTTAGATAACAAAATCCTTAACGGTCCCCACGAACTGACTGCAGCCACCGCCGGCTGTGGCTGCAGTCAGTCTGTGGGGACCCTAAAGGTCGGTTTTTACCCGACTGCGTCAGAAGGAGGGTTATGTTTTTCGAGTGTATGTATGTTTGTATGTATGTCCATTTATTTGTGAGGCCCCACAGCCCAAATGGTTGAACGGATTTCGACATATGAGGTATCGTTGAATTCGTCAGAACTGTGGAAGTGTCACAGGATATATGAATTTTCAAAATGGCGCCCGAAAGTGGAAGAAAAAGAGGGGATAATCTTGAGTATTTTTCTTATCTTAGCAATATGGGTATCAAATGAAAGATCGTGAAAAGACCTTTTCAAATATGTCATGTATATATGTCATGTAACGTTTAGGCACACGTTTTAACACAAATTGTCAAAAACCATCCCAAAAAGTAGAATTTTTCGGCGAACGCACTAAAAAGTCTGAAATAAAAATATTATTATAAAAACAAAAAACCCGACTGCTTACAAAAGAACTCAAAAGAAAAAAACAAGTGTTACAATATCAACATAAAATACTTCATGGTGCTGCAGGCCGGGACAAACAATACTGTTACCTACGGGTAAAAAAAGATTTATCACAAGTACTACGTTTGTCACCGCATGCGGCAGCAAGAAGTATTTTATGTTGATATTGTAACACTTCTTTTTTTCTTTTGATTTTTTTTGTAAGCAGTCGGGTTTTTTGTTTTTATAATAATTATGACATCAAAGTAATAAACGAGTAGGCAGCACCACCTTTCCCCTCCGCCCAGGACAACTGCGACCGACCTAGAACAACAGTCAATTTAGGGACTTTCCAGTTAGCAGACGGTGTTAGAATAATTATTAGCTGGTAGTTTGTTAAATAAGTTTAAGGACAGACTGCTAGTGATAGTTTAGTCAGTCCTGTTGGTTGATAGTAAGTAATAGTAATAGTCTAGTTAGTAATAATTCGTCTGAGTCTCGTATTAATTCGGTCACAGATGCGTTGCTATACCTAAGAACAAAGGTGGTCACCTCATAAAAGTGTAATTATATGTATGTGCACTTAAATACCTACGGTGTGTTATAATAACTGGCTATCTAACAATTAACCCGATCCTGAACCTATGGATCGATAGTACCCCCGATCGCGACGTGAACTATTCGAGATGTCTCCGAACAAGCAAAGTTCGTGGAATCTACTCGTCTTACGCTCAGTAAGTTCACGGCTTTTAATCGCTGTATTCATAGTTATAGAAATTCCTTCTATGGATAGTTGAGGGTTATACTACGTACGTAAGTTGTTATACTGTACATTTAATTAAAATTAATTATCTTTACTTAAGTAGATCTTTACATTTATATTTTTTATATATTTTAAGGAATTAAAGTAACAAACGAGCTTGCAAACCAAAATAATGATTTTCAGAATTTTTATTTGTTTGCCTATTGCATTGTGCGCGCTGATCTCAGAAGCGGCTGAACCAAGTTTCGTGTGGTTTTTACTTTTTATAATTTAATCGGTCCAAAAACTTGTTTCAGTTTAAACAATCACGCCCATCAATATTCTAATTGACATTTTTTACTTTACTACTACTTTTCTCTATTTTAATTTATTGCTGGTACACATAGTTGATAGAAATACACCTGATCGGGTGTCCACAAATTTGGATTTTTCATTGAGCGGTGTTTCAAAACGTGGAAGGCCTCGTTAAAATGGTTGAAATTACTAAAACCAATCAACAGGGATCATTTTGAACTGGTTATATTATTTTTGCTGATATAAGTTATGATAATAATTATGTCTTCGTACCTAATAAGTTCAACCGAGTGATGTCATAAGCAGTGGCGATTTCTCTAAGTTGGCGCGTATGGCGCCGCCATACCATAATTTTTAAGCATTAAATAAAATGTAAAAAATCATATATTTACAACCTAATTATTTAGACCTAAGTACAATAATTACATTTTACGAGCGCTGCGGTCTTCATCACGAACGCGACTCGCGGCGATTGTCTTCGCGTTCGGTCGGCGCCGAGCGCGGCCGAGGCATGCGCTTCTGCTAGCGCATGCATAGTCCATACAAAGTCGTTGGCCCGCGGCCGCCCGCGCCTCTTCGATCGCTTAGTATCACCATAGTAAAATTATACTGTGGTATCACTGAGTTTGAAACGCGGGTCTGGCGCTGGGAATGGCGCATTACCTAACGAGTTTTCGCATGTTTTTCGTGATAGTGTAGATTTGTGATTACGGTTTCTATCTTTCTATTGATTTAATTTACTTTTTATTTAGTAGGTAGTTTATTTATAATGAAATGACATGAAATTATGAGTGATTCAATAAAATCTGTGATACAAGAACTTTTAGAAAGACCTTTCACGACGAGATCGTTTGCCGTTTGATAGTGGAAAATGGACTTTCACTATGGGACCAACCCTAAAATCGCGAAAAAACATCAGCTATTTCATACAAAAATTAAAATGTCAAATTGTATGAAATTTCTTTTTAACCGAATTCAAAAAAGAAGGAGGTTCTCAATTCGACCGTATATATGCTTTTTTTATGTACGTTCAGCGATTATTTCGTCGTTTATAGACCGATTTTGATAATTCTTTTTTTATTCTAAAGTAGATATCCGCAGTGGGGTCCGGTGATAAGGACACCAGGATCTGATGATGGCATCTCAGGGAAATCGAGGGGAACTTTTGAAAATTGTATGGACAACTAGTGTGTTTGTTCATGTTACCATAAGTACATTAAAGCGCTACTATTTCATGAAGATCTGGAGTCGATCTGATGAAGACGAAAGACAGTCGAGGGAACTCCTCAACGATTTACTGCAGTTATCTAGTGTTTGGGCTTGATTAATTTGTAGCGACGAGAACTTTACACTTACATGTTGAATTGAGCGCCATCTGGCGAGTAGTTTTTGAGTTATCTCTACTTATCAAGATTGAAGTCGGTTTTTTTTTTGTAAAAAGCAATTATTTGCGATTTCAAAGTAGGTTCCTTAACGAAAGACTGCAAGTTTGTTAGATTGTCTGTCTGAAGAAATGGTTTTCCGGTTATGCGCACTTAACACTACACCCTATATAACAAAAGCTGGAGCCACCCCAATTATAAACACCAGGAATCGCCACTGGTCATAAGCGCTTTACCAAAGACGAATTTATTCCGAACGAGTCAAGTCCATTCCGTCCCATTAACTTATCCCTTTCATAAGTTAAGGGAGGGATAAGTTTTTAGGGTGAGTGAGGTACTTATGGAATAAATCCCGTATATTTAGCTGATTCTTCGATGAACGAAAAAGGAAAAACAGATTATGATTTATGATCAATCAGAAATTGTTATATACGTACTTAGATATGTACGTATATAACAATTCCTGTGTGTCGTGCTTATTTCGTTAACCGGCTTCAAATAACTAACTTTTAACAAAAAATAACCTACTTCAAAGAAGAGAAGTACCCAAAAACCACGCACCAGATGTCACTCTTATAAGGGATCACATGACTAGCACTTCTTTTCGTATATAAAGGAATCATCAAAATCGGAACACCCAGTCAAAGGTTATACAGTAACGAGCATAAATTAAATTCACATTATTGACGTCATAATTATCACACTACAGTCAAGATTTTGATGATGTTTTGTTGCTTATCTCATAATCTGTCGATTGAGACGCAAATAATGTGGTCTTGTTTTTGCCCAGTCTAAAAATAACCTGAAGTTTATTATTTTTTTTCACAGTATTCTTTAGACTCTCAAGTGTTTTTATTGTTCTTACTTTTAGGTTTTGCAATATTTTATGAACTATCGAATAACAAGAGAGGTCATTTTAGAGTGGGGATGAGATGTACTATTCGCTTTTAAATTATCGCTACGTCTATCCCGGACACCCTACATAGTACCTGTATAGAAACCAACACAATAATAATTGCATTATGTGGTGCGAACCTAGCGTTAATCAGTAATTCCTTCGCAGCCAGCTTGGCAGAGGACTTTTTCAAGTCGCTAAAGAACCAGCTGCAAAGATGGACAAAGTTCAGCTCATGAAATTATATTAAAATGTAAATATCTGCCACACCGTGGGCAGAAAATTAAAGGGCGTCCTCTCGAACCGCGAATATTAAATAACTTCTTTTAGTCTTCTTTACATGAGGTAAAAACCGAGGTTTATTAAAATAGTAATTAACTTATGGAGATTTCATATTTTTAGATGAATGTTTGTGTTGTGTAAAAGTTATAAATATGTACGCAGTTTCTACTTACATCTTTCTCGAAATTGTGTCTTGTTTCGAAATTCGACCTCCACCATAATCATCACAATCGTTGCAACACATAATTGAGCGTGGGTCTCTTTTCACAATGTGAGGGTAGGTTCATTGAGAACGTTTGGGCCACCAAGTCGGCCAAATACGAAGGCAGTCTCGAGGTTACCACGTCAGAAATACCTACTCACCAGTACAGTGCCACAAACTTATCTGACCCGGTGAGAGGGGCGCTACTGTCTTTGTCGTTGTCTAACAGCAGTATAACATTTGCATTAGTTCCAATTTTGACCAGGGCTGATAAGTTTGTGGTACTGTAGATAATGTAATATTTTCTCTCACGTGGTACTCACATAAACGTGCTTTTGATTATACCTATTTTTTAACGTTAAGAACAAACTTTAATGAGTAGAATTAAGAGAGTCTTGTTTTATTTTTTATTTGATTTTACAGTACCTACATACAACCTAAAGGAACTTGAGGAGAGAAAACGAAGAGGCTACTTAATCCAACTATGAGCCCGTCCATTCTCTTTCAATGCTTGAAAACTACGTAGCCTTTGTTGATACGGATTTCATTGTCACTATTTTTGTCACGTACTGAAATACCGAAAGCATTCCTTTTCGCTGCGTTACGTTCAGAAACTGTATTTCATGACCAGTGGCCGATGTTTCTTAGTGAAGTAAATAAAATATCATTGCGAGTTATTTATCGTTGAGTTTGCGTTATTGATTTAACGTATAGCATAATTAAATAACGTATGGCATAATTATGATACCCACAAAGAATTTGAGAGTATCTTTGTTTAAATTTGAATTCAATTGAAACTCGAAATCATGCATTTATTTATAGGTATCACTGATACACTCATGAACGTCTTATATTACCTACTAGACTAGCTTCCGGCCGCGGCTTCGCCCGCATGGAATTCGTTTAATCTTCACCTCGCTATTTCACCTCCTTAGGGGATGAATTTTGAAAAATCCTTTCTTAGCGGATGGCTACATCATAGTGACTATCTGCATGGCAAAATTCAGCCTGATCCGTCCAGTGGTTTGGGCTATGAGTTGATAGATCACTATGTCAGTCAGTCAGTCACTTTTGACTTATATATGCATATTTAGATTGAAATTAAGTTAAAATTTATTTATCTACTTAAAATATGTAAACTGTAAACCAGCCATTAGCTGAACTAGTTGCAGAGCCGGACTTTTCCTTATCTCTTGCATCTCTATCACAATTAAAATCTCGATAACACTCATGTTATAGAGAATTACACATATTACGTATTTTTTGTAGGTACCTAATTTCATAAAAATAGTTGTTGAAATAGTTCGACATGTTTGTATTTTTAATCAATAATAATTTATAGAAATAAGACGTTCTTATAAAAATAAAAGATAAGAGTCCATATAAAGTTTTTTATTTATCGAAAGTTTCAGTTATTAATTTGATTAGAACACAATATTTTTTTAAAGAATAATATAAATATTAACCACATAAAAACAACATAAAATATACTTATAAAATATAGACTTACGTAAGCCTAACAACAATAATAATAACAACAAATTTTAACAACAAAAACAATAACAATTTATTAAACATTACTTTAAAGCAAAACGTACTTAAAGAATCGATTTTATATTAGTAAGTAGAAATACACTTAAATTAATATAATTGATTCTTACATAAAGAACTATCAAAAGCTCTAAAATTATAACCATAGATCGACGTTGGATAAGAAATATTGAGCAATAATAGTTTGGTCTTACAAAGTCTAATAATAGTAAGTTGAAAAACTATGTACCTATTTCTTCGTCTATATTTAATCAGTCATCCGATTCGACCCTCTTCTCTGACCTTTTCGATTGAACCTCACGTGAACTCAAATATCAACAAATTATCCGAACTCCCTTTATCCTGTCCAAAAATATCATAATCAATTAACTTATCCCAAGTAATCTCGTTGATTGTAATTAACCTGATATTTTGGATAGAAATATACTTAACCATTCTTTCCTCGCGGTTTTGCTTGCCTGGGAAACGGCTAGCGACAAAGCGATAATATTATCGGGTTAAAAACTATCCTTTATCCTTTCCAGGGGACTACTACTACCTTTACTACCTCCAAATTTATTAGTTAATGCAAAAGGTAACAGACAAATAGAGCGACGGACAGACAGCCAGGGTTTCCTTGCTTTACAATATCAGTATTTGTTTTCGGTGGAAAGTTAAGTTCTAATTGTGGGTAACATTTGACGAAAATATTATATTCCTTTCCCAATTTTCCCGATAAGGGATAGGTTCCGGTATAAAAATAACCTATGTTCTTTCCCGAGACAAATTCTATATTTGTACCAAAATCGCAATTGATTCAGTGGTTTAGGCGTGAAAGTCTCACAGATAGACAGAGTTTCTTTCGCTTTTAAAAAAACACGTCGATAGGTATATCAACGATACTTAGCAAATAAATTATTTTGACGCAGGTAGTGAACCAATTAAAAAAGAGCTTCAAGTAGGCGCCAATTTATATTATAACGATCATTAAAGTTTGTTCTAGTTAACTGAAAATGTTAATAGTGAGCTCGGTGGCTTAACACAGATAATTACAAAACTCTGAGCGTAAACGTTTTAGTTAATTTGTAAGGTTTTGTTTCTAAAGCTTAAAAGATAGGTAACAGTCACGTCTTTAGATCCATAAAGGCAATGGAGACATTGAGAGAGATTGGTTTCAGCTCACTTGAAATATTAATAAAACGATATTCATTTTGCACTACGCATTAAAATAAATTAACGTTGTCACAATTGTCATGGAATTAGAGTTGTAAATGATAATTTGTCGCATATCGAAAAACTCATTGTGTACTTTTTCTTTAAATTTGGATAAAACTTCATTATATTAAACAATAATGTTATTAAAATAATCAGTTAAAACATGTAGGCAGTAAGTACAAGTTTTTAAATTTCTACATATTTCAATTGGTTTGGTTTCCTTACACAGGTAGTGTTGCCAGGCGTCTGGATAAAGCCGGACAGTGTTAGGCTTTTTCATCAAAATAAACGGTGTTCGACCTGTTTGGGTTTTTATAGGCTTTTTATATTCGAATCAAACTAATCGAGTAGCTCGTATACCAATATTTATTTATTTATTTAAACTTTGTTATACCAAACACAGTGTGGTACAAAAGGCGGACTTAATGCTAGAAGCATTCTTTACCAGTCAACCTTTGGTCTAAGCAGACATCAACGATGGCGGTATGCAAACATAAACATAATATTGTACTTACTATACTAATCAATGACTGATGCCTTAATTTAGCTGATATTCATGTTTTTCTATAGGGTGTCCAGCTTTTTTACTCAAATGTCCAGGCAAACGCTGATCTTTCCGGCTTTTAGATTTGTCGACCTGGCAATTTTATTCATAGGTATAATGTGGACACCGTGTAAAGTTTATGGACAACACAAAAACATCACGAACGTGCACGATCCAAAATAGACATGAAATAAGGACATAAATGTCTGTCCTCGTCGTTGGAAAGAAGTAAAATGGTGTTTTACTAATACTAGTTGTTGCCCGCGATTTCGTACACAGAAGTTTTTCCCGCGGGATCGGGATTCCGGAATGAAAAGTAGCTTACATGTCGCTCTACAACTTTCACTATCTCCCACTAAAAGTTCAATAAAATCCGTTCAGCCGTTTCTGAGATTAGGTGCATAAATAGCGATTAGTTACAGTTTTCTAATAGGTATGTATAGAAGATAGAAGACGGTAGATGTTGTTTCAGAATACGGTAGATGTTGTTACTGACTATCATCCTGTTCCAAGAATCGTTAATATGTTCAGTGCATCGATAATACCACAGCAATTATCTGTATATACTCGTTTGTATAAGCGAGCAGGAACAAACTCGACACTCGGTTTCCGATAACCACGAACGCTGTAGGGTAATATTATGAAATCGTTTAACGTGTATAGGGCAAAATAATGCGTTACGTAATAAACTATCAAGTTTCTTTTTTATTTTAAATTTAGATAACTTGCCTGCGTCACTGTTTCCACCTAAGTATGATGTGGGAATCTTCGAGAGAATAGTGAATAGGTTTTAGCATTAGTGCGGTAAGTAGTAGTTAGTAACTTGGTTAGTCAGATGAGATCGACTCAAACCGTCGGCTATTAGCACTTCTACCAATCCGCGTTGGAGCAGCGTGGTGTAGTAGTTTCTAGGACTTGTTAATTATGAGAAAAGTCTGTGCCCTTAATGAGTTGAAGACTGTGTAAGGACGTCATAGTAGGACCACGAAGAAACAGCTGATTTTCTTTTTATTTTAACCTATGAAGAGGAAGCAAATAGATATAGGTACTTTCATATTAATAGATCATAGATATGAGTCTCGTTAAAGGCGACCCAATTAGACCAACTTGGCGACTAGCTTATCTCGTAACTGATCATTCAGATTATATTGGATCGAAGAACGGTACGGATGGAAGCCAGAGAATGAGAACTTACACAGTAAGATATTTGCGGAAATAGGCCCAGTCAAGTTAATCACTTTGATTAACTGCAGCCAATAAGTTGCCAGCATGACATGACAGTCAGGTAAGGCCTACTGACCACGTAAACCGCACGTCATACGCACGCTATCGTCAATTGCCGACTGCTTGCATCTTGCGTAGAAATAATCAAATCTGTGTCCACGGATCGACACAACAAATATGCAAAATACGCCTACTTTCATCTGTAGGTTGCTTGCATTCGTTATTTGACGCGTCCGTGGATCTTCAAGTGTCAGAGTTAAAGTGCAACAATTCAGATTCAAATTGCTTTATTTCATGTATCACTGATAATCAATGATCATGTACACTTATGAACGTTGATTTTTTATTTACCACTGTTTCGCAAAGGTGCTCTATAAAGGAGGAGAAAAATATGGCGAAAAAACTCCTCGGCACTTCTTTTAAAATCAAATAATACTATATTACTTATTCGATACAGGTAAGCACTAACCTAGTGGAGCTGTTTGCAGAGCTGGTGATTTCCATGCCGTTTTGTCATTTAAATAGGTACATAATTATTTACACAATATAACTTCGTTCCAGCCGAGTGTTCGTGAAGGTCACATTTTTATTGGCTAGTAAATCAAACTTTGTTTATAGCTCGAACGAACACGAGAAATGTTTTTGTATTCCACCTGTCCATAATGAAGTTATCTCAGTCGGTTACCGCCATTTTGTTCTCCACAACAAGCCGTCGCTAATGGAACTCTTTTAGTGCCTCTACAAGCTCATTGCTTTCCTTTTACGTGTAATGACTGTACTGTTTGCTAGTCTGGTTGGTTTAGTATGACTTGTAATAAAAATGGGATGGAATGGGATATGGGATGATGTAGATAAACAACTCTTACGGGTTTGCACTTAGGCTATTTCACAAAGTAACCACCTCACGCTTCCTATGAAACTGTGGTCTGCTTGAGAATTATATCCTGCATTCTAGACCACCCAATTACTGCTAGACTGTCACTTGGTTCAGATAAGAGTAATCATAAAGAAATCTAAATATTTGAAAGTTGAAAGATTTCCATAACAATCTCAATGTTGAATCTGCTCCTGACTAATTTAGGGCCCTGAAATAGTATAGCCGTAAATTGTAATGTAAACCACAAATTCTATTATGATTTAATATACACAGCTAGTTGTACACTAGTTAGTCGCACAGAGCGTAATATTTTGGTAATTCTAGTGGCTTTAAAATTTCCTCCACGGTATGCTTCCTAATGGATAGTTAATGAAGATGAATACGGAGGTATCTGGTTTTCAGTGTGGATTACGATATAAGAGTGTACTTTGTAGTAGCTAATACAAATTTAATGATAAAGTTTTCAATACCCGCGACGCGTTTTTTGGACATTGGCCACGGCCTATAGAAAAACACATATCGATGACTTCATTATAACATAATTATTTTTTACAAAAAATCGAATTCAACAGCGACTCATCAGTTGTCGCTCTTCCCATGGGACTACAGTGACTACACTACATGCACTAGCTTTCTAATATTTTATTTTTATTATTTTGCAGTTTGCATTCATTGTTTCATTTCTAAAACCAACATTTATACCTAGATCACATAATTATTGTATCACATATTGTGAATCTTAGGAATGAGCGGTAAATGTTAGGATTCATTTATATTATGCAGAATTTCGATACACTTGCCATACGTAATTAATACACCTTAAATGAAACTTGGTAATAAAATCATACTTTCAATAAAACTTTAACACTAACTATTGCATTCATTGCCCAATAAGCAACCAATTCCCGAAGATATCGTCAACTGGTGAACTATTAAACGCTTGCCAGGAAATTATAAAGTTATTGGTAGAGCTGGCTCCTGTTTTAATTAAGCGGTTTATTGTTAAAGTTCACTGGCTGGTGTCTATTGCTGCGGAACTGAGATGAACGAAATGTTTTGTGTTCGGAATAATAATTAATCACTGTTTATTTTAATATTTGGTTTCAGTATTTGAAAAGAAGTTTGAATTATACGGGCATGCATCTAGAGAGAAAGAGACTGATCTTATTCTTAAGCAAAGATATTTATAATCATTATTAGGTACCTAAGTAACGTTCATATTACGCGAATTGCATTTTTGTATCGGCTCCGATAACATCATTGTACTTACTGTAAGTAAGGATGCGAAACATAATTACAGAACATGTGAGACAGAAAGATCTTGCTGAATGAAAAGTACCTACGCAAATTGCCCGAATTTTACTGTCACTTTTCGTGCGTTAGTTAAAATAATAGACTCCTTTTTTACTTAATTCCACAATTCCGAAATTCCACAGCCTGTGATACACCCTATTGAACATTAGATCAGGTAAGACCTGGTAGGTAAAGGAAAGACCTGGATTTGGAATAGGTAATATTTTTTTTGCAGATACCTAAAATTTTTAATTTGTCACTTTTATTACAAAACTACTTGATTTCATTGATTGGTAACTATAATAACATAGTAATAAAAGTGACAGAAAAGAAACTACGATCTCAAAAAAAATGCCCATTTCTAATCCAGGTATTTTATAAGACCATTAAACACCCAATTTTGTTTAACAACCCTCTATAAAGCAAGTGGATAAAAAAACTATTCAAAATCTAATATGTTTATTAATCAAAATAATAAGATTAGATTAAGTTCCTAATTTTCCTATATTTTTGTTAAACCTTATTTATCCGTACGTACATCATCTTCTCAATATTGACGTCGCGCTACTTAAGATATTTCACAAAGGCTTGTTTGACACTCAATATAAACTTTCCAGAAGTTGGATAATAAGTGCCTCGGGGTATTTTATTGTACAAGCACAAACATTTTCCCATAAAAACGAATGGCACACCTTACAAGCGACGTACAAAATGGAACCACAAAATGCAAACTTTCTGGGAGAGCCGAGAAATTTAGAAGACGGAAATACAGTCATAACTTTTAGCAGTTATAAGGGTTCATGCATCGTATGACAAAATGGTTAGGTATAATACAATAAAAAATCACACATAGGTATCCACGAAAAAAAAACAATTTATAACCTGTCACAATCGAGAATCAATCCGTCGCTCGGCCAGCACGCTCACCACAAAATGCGCTACGAAAATCCCTGTCGTGTTAAATGTCGAATGAATTTGAGTGAAAGTGATAAGTTTATGGCTCGTTTAATTGTAAAGCTTCAAATGTTGCTAGATATTTATTCTAAGCTCAGATTGTAATTATTCGGATGGTTTGAACGACCAAGAAACAAAATTTTCTTTCAGGTTGTCTAAACCCCAACTAATTTCAATACATTAATGCTATTGCACTGAGCACGGTTCTCCTTCTAATAACTGAACAGGCCTAGAGAATACTCGGCCACGCTGTTCCATGGGTCCGCAGTTCGATTCCCAGCGAGGCGAAAATTCGAATGATGAGTTTAAATTTTCGTTCTCGGTCTGGGTGTGTGCCCGTATCTTGTGTTGTCCATGGCACCCACGACGCAGGGAATCTTAGTGTGGGGATAGCCCCACACTAAGATTCCACGCTCATGGGAGTTGATGGGAGCATGTAGCATTATTTATTTATTCAGCTACTGACCGCACCCGCTGTTGCTTAACTCAGTCGATCAATTAAAATAGACGGAAGCCACCGGGACTTAAGCGCTTTTATCTACCTAAAACATGTTAAAAAAATTATAGTTTATCTTAGGAATAGCACGAAAAAAATACCGCGCAGCTAAAAAACATCCACTCAATATAAGCACCTACCGTAAGATTATATTTAAGTACGCTGTTACCGTCGAGATTAAACTGGTTTATCCAGCGACTTCCAATAAGGGATCTGCCGCCTTAACCCCAGCTGTTGTTTAGTTACTTTAGTAGAACACGCCACGAGAAGTTGGCTACACCGCAAGAATAACATTCCTTATTATTTATTCAATATATTCATCTGAAGGTAATTTATTTGCTCTTATGTTATTTAGTCTTTTTTGTGTTACTTTATAACAAATTAGTAGACGAACAAATTAAAATAGCAAAAATTTAAATCTGAATCTATAAATAATAAATTGTACCTATCTTGTTTATGTCTGTCTATGACACAAATACTGTTTGAGAAAAATGTATGAAAATTCTTCGTAAGCCCGTCGAAATCAAAAATATTTGAGAATTTTTGCCGGTTTGTATGTTTGTTCCCGTATCCAAAAAATCCTACTGAATAAAATGTATGTGTTTTTGTAATTCTATACCTACCTGTAACTCTAGCTTAAAAACTGTCGCATCCTTCATCCTTATTCGCCGCTTGTGACCTGAAGTATAAAGAATTTATAATGTTGCAGAAAAACGTCTGCTAAGTCAACTAATGTTAGATAACACTGATATTGTTTCTTCTAAAACATTAGTATCGTGATTCGTAGTGTGGAGCTCGTAAAGCTTGTGAATGTCAGTTCATAGTGACAAAGGAGTCTCTATTCAGTTTCCTAACTGGCTCTCAAAGGCTTAACTCAAACACACAAACACATTTCTTATCGAAGCTAGTCAATGAAACTTTACCCTAGATCTGATAACTGGAACTAGGCAATATGAAATCACCTTAGGAATACTATAATAAAAGTAAGGTGAAATATATCCCTTTCAAGATTTTATTTATATTTCAGTCACACTAAACCCTTTTTCTTGACATCTTACACATCTCAGGTAGGTGCTAATGCAATACAATAAAAAAAACAATAAAATCTTCACCACACCTGGTAAGAAATACAAATTACGTGACGTGAATTTGTATTCCGTGAGTGAAAGTGTCGACCATGTGTCGCTGAGACAATCTCGTTCGATTCTGATCACGGGCTGGCGCAATCTTTTCAATCGACTTAAAAAAAGGAAAAAGTTCCCTACTCCAATGTTTTTTTTGTGTGTAATAACCTTTTATGGGATAAATTATTATTATATTTTGATAATTCTTTTTTACCCGACTGCGTCAGAGGAGGGTAACGTTTTTCGAGCGTTTGTACGAATGCATGTATGTTTGTATGTATGCCCATTTCTTTGTCGCAAACTACAGCCCAAATGGCTGGATGGAATTTGAAATAATATTAGGTATCGTTTAATTTTTCAGGAGGGTGTGAGTAACATATAGGGTACATAAATTTTCAAAATGGCACCCGAAAATGAAAAAAAAACAGGGGGTTACATTTGTTTTTTTTTCTTATCGTTGTCAAATGGATGTCAAATGAAAATTCCTGAAAATACCATTCCAAAAACGTATAAGTACCTAAATATCAACGTCATGGTTTAATTAAATGAGATAAATAGTGCTACTTACTATCATTCCAGTTGGAAACCATATTTAAATAAAACTCTATAATGTTGAAAATGCGTTATTTAAACTTAATGCATGTCACTTGATCTACTAATAAATGTTCATAACTCTATTGCCCCGCAAAGTTCTGTTCACAACATTTTAAATGACGCTGCATTCAGCGCAGCAAATTGCATGACGAACCGCAAAAGAAAGTTTCACACAATACCCACACATTGGGACAAACTTATCTGATGTGGTTTATCCTTTACATGTTAAAGTTGTATGGATGGTAAATAATGTGGACAACGATAATAAACGTTTAAATAGTGTTCACATTATAATAAATGTTCCATCTGTTGATTCATTTTCTAAGGCGATTTCTATTTTATATAGATTTAATTTTTATCCCCGACCTAAAAAGAGGAGTACGAGTATTATAAGTTTGACCTGGCTGTCTACGTAGGTATGTGTCTGTGAGAGGCGACCCTCTCTGTCCTCAAGGAAAGCAACGCATATGTGACCGAATTAGAGTAGAGTAGAGACTCTTATTAATTGGGTTTTTTTCTAGGTCGGTCACAGTTGTCATAGGCGACAGTGGAAGAGTGGTGCTGTCTGCTCGTTTGTTACCGTAAATAAATAAATAACGCTACACACTCATAGCCCCACACTAGGATTCCCTGTGTCGTGGGTGCCATGGACAACACATAAGACAAGGTGTGTGTACACCTAGACCGAGAACGGAAATTTAAACTCATCATTCAAATTTCCGCCTCGCTGGGAATCGAACCCAGGACCCTCGGAACAGCGATCCGACTTGTTAAGCATTGCGCCATCCGGGTCGTCAAAATTCCCAATAAAAATCTGCCTTGAGAATGCGATTTGTCTTTCCCCTGGATCAGGAATTAAGGGCGTTTCCTCCACCTTGTTCAGAACCTGCCTGCGCTTATGACATGCTAATGATGACTGATCGCGGACTGAATTAATGTTCTAGTTAAAAGACAATGCTTTGAAAGTATTGATGACTCTACAATTCTAAATTCTACAGTATGTAATAAAATTTTACGCGCGTAGCCCGTACATATTATGTAGGTACACTTATATTCTTTTGTGCGTAATCGATCACTACTTTTTCGACTGGGTTCTCAATTTAAAAAAGTTAATTTCAACATTGAAAAAAAGCAATATTTTGTTTAGTGTAGCGTGTATGAAGAACCAATAAATAACACTCAATTTAATATTCACGGATTCATTGACATGGTGTTCGAAACAGACCGAATTTCAATCAAAATAATGGTAGTACAAAATTCAATTTGTGAAAAATGTTACGCCAAAAATTTTGCGTAAACAATACCTGATAAAAACAGACTTCAATAGCGTTTTGGAATATACACTGAAGGGTTTTGTAGTCAGAATGAGTAATGGAATTTATTTTATGGCCACCAAAGTAATAATAAGAAATGTATTTTAAGCAATAAGTGAAAGCCTTTTTATGCTGAAAGAAAATAAAAGCTTACGAAACATCACTCCTTCAAAAGGAGCCACAATTTTATTTATATCTGCTCTCTTCGTTCTTAGCTGACATTGCATCAATAATGTGTTTGGTGTCACTGATGTCAGTTTGTGAAAATACAACTTTTTATCATCATGAAACCATCCTTGCTCGTCTGTTCATTCATCGCAGAATAAGTGAGCTTCTTTAGACGTCAAATTTCCTTGACCGCATCGAAGCGTATTTATATCGCTAAACTCAGCGTACGTAAAGAATAATTTGTTTATTTATTTAATCTTTATTGACCCCTAAAATGGTGGTAAAATTGACGGCCTTAATGCTATAGCATTCTCTAACAGTCGACATTCAGGATGTGCAGAAATTGGTTATGTTCGTTATAGGTTATTTTTACTCTTGTTGGCGCTAAGATTTGATTGTGAGTGCGCGATATGTATAAGTACCTGAACCTTCAAACCTAGAACGCATGTATTATAAACGAGCAGTATCGTCCTCAGAGCACCAAAAATATATTTGTATGCCCCTTAAACTTCATAGATACCTTACGAAAATTTGGCGTGCACACCAACAAGCTATGATTGTACCTTTGTATCTACTTGTAAATATAAATAAAGTGAAAATGAACTTTCCTAAGTCCTTTCAATTAAAAACCGAGACGATTTTCTAAATTGCTCCGTAACAACGAGCCCTGCTATCAATAGTCAACGGTATTCCCTTACAGCGATAAACGTTAACAAAAGGGTTTTATCGAATTGATCAAAGCGTTTTGTATAGAGAAATCGATTCAAAAGTGTTTTATTTAAATAGGCCATAAATGAGCAGACGCGGCAAGTAATGGTAAATTGACCTTATTAAGCCACAAAAGCATACCCTATGTGTAAAGAGAGAAGAAGAAAGAAAGTATCTAATGGCTCTCAAGCTTTCAGCAGCACTAGGAGTCTTTTGGCGACTGGCTCTAGCAAGAGATAGCAAGTCAGCTGGGCAGTGGCAGTCCCTATCAAGAACTTGCCGGTCTGATCTGCCGGCATGGAATAGGATCAGTATCGGTCTGGGTGCATGTGTTCTTGTTTTTGTGTGTTGTCTATAGCACGACTTTGTTAACTGAAGTTTTCCATAATATTTATTTATTTATTTCACACTTTATTAACAACCTATGACTAGGTATTACAATGGGCGGACTTAATGCCTAATGGCATTCTCTACCAGTCAACCCTTGGAGATGGTGAGAAGTTGAGGTAGGCGTTCAATAAATTAATTACGTAATAACTACATACAACACATAAAAATATAATATATAATTATTAACTTATATTATACAATAATATATATTTATAAACATAATATATTTATATAATAAACAAATATATATAATATATATCTATATATATTATACATAAAATAAATAAAAGATGTAATAGTAGTGACAGAATTAAAAAACTTATTAACATAAACGACAGAAGTCAATTGTTATCGATGACAGACAAATAATGTTCTCGCACTTGTTTTTTTAAATGACCATAGAGTTGGAGCCTTTCTAATCTTTACGGGCTGGGCGTTCCAGAGCAGCACAGCCTGAACTGTGAAGGAGTTGTAGAAGAACCAGTAATATGTAAGTGAAAATCGCATCTAAATTAGTCTAGTTATTTCTTAGAATACAAAACCTCCGACAAACCGAACATCAAACACTCCAAAAACCATTTTTTGAGTTCTATTGCATCAATAGTTCCTTTCAAATATCTTGCATATACAGAGAACGATTAGTTACAGATTTATTAAATGTATTGATTAATACCCAAGCCTTTGAAACTAATGACAGTTGATAGAGCGCTGTCGAATGTTACATAATAATAGTGTGAGGTTAACGCAGCCTTTGATTTTCGATGCGTTAAGTGATCTGGGATGCATGCAGATAGATGCACGTGGAATATTATTAAACCGAAACTATGTACTTTATATAGGTATATAAAATGTATTAATAATATTATAGTACATAATGTAAGTCGGTAGTGGAATGGGTGACCGCGGTGGAGTATGAGGTGAGTATTTTTTGAGTTATCTCTGCTTGTCGATGTTAAAGTTGGTTATTTTTTTTGTAAAAAGTAATATCATAACTTCGTGGCCATTTTTTTCCATAATTGAATTTAAAATAGAGATAGATATTATGTTGTTCCAGGATATGAAAGGAAATGTTTGATTTAATGTAACTAAGTCTAACCGGCAAAAGGAATTTCACTCTCCTTGTTGCTAAAAAAATGAATGAAAATCTCACAACCAGAGTTGATAAAGAAGAATGCTCTTTACCTCCTACCCCATTCAATATACTATTTAATCTAGTTACATGTAACATATATTTATGTTACATACGTGAACAGTTTTGTAACTGAATATCTGATATATTATCGATCGTAGACTTTGGAGACAAAAGCGGCAATTTCCTGGCTGTCTACGAATTATTCTCCATTCAATTCATCGCATTCAATAGGACATAATTATAAGTTGGGATATATTTTAGAGTGTGTTTAATGTTCATCAAGTTAGCAAATAATAACATAATCAGTTCATTTCAGAATAAATCTATAGCTGTGTTATATATCTAAAACAAATTATTACTTAAGTTAAAGTAAATTTAATTAAGTACATAGTACCTATTAAATGAAATCAAATAAAATAAAATATCAAATCTCACTTGATTTTCTTAACACATATTCTAGACTTGTTTATTTTAATTATGACAACACGCAATCTCAACAAAAGAAAGTAAATAAATGATATTTACTTTCTTTTACGAATCTTCGCTTTACAATTAATTCACTTTAGTTGCGAATAATAAAATCAAATGTAGTTTCAAAGAACGTCAGAGATGAGAGCCGTCTTAACTTAAATAAGAGAAGTAGCTAATGGCCTTGTTTTCATCATAAAAGCAAATGGGACCATCTGGATGAAGTTTTAATTGCCGGTATTAAATGTGCACTCTCAGCAATCTATATGGGTCATTATGACCCGAGAACTCGCTGAACTTGAATTATACATTTCTCGACTACACATTCTGAATTACAAGCCCCAACCAGTGTAACGAAACCTTTCGTACATCCAACGCATACCTACGTTAAAATGGGTCAACCAATGTAAGTTCTGACACTGTGGCTCAATTGCATTGGACGTGAATCCTCTCTGAAGCAACATAATCCCGTAAGTACTGGATCTCGTCAGTTGTGAAATGAGATCTGTATGACCTATGACCGCTCCAGTGTTGTAGGTAATAAGCACGTTGGCATTGTTGGTGTATTGGAGGTAATTTGGTGTAAGGTTACGTTCGCAGTTCAATTTCAACCTTGCAAGGCGACCCTTTGTCTTGAGAGGTATTAGATTTTATTAGATATTATTTATTTAGATGGTATATTATTATGGCGTGAATCGTGATATGTTTTCTTCTTTTGTTGTTTGTATTGTGTCACTTGTACAATATTGTACATTTTACTATTAAAAAATACAAGTGTGTGGGTGTTCAGATTTGGAACTGCCAAATACAGATATTAAGGTTAGGTAAGGTAAGATATTCTTCTGTTTAAAACTTTTAAGTAAGGTAAAGTAACATTTCTTCGGTTTTACGCCTTTAGAAAATAAATTTTGAAGACACCTATTTTGGAGCTCCTCACAAGTTACAACCCAGAATTCGATATAAAGTATGCTTATTGGTAACAAGGTCCATACAGGCGGTGATACTGTCAGGAAAGTCAATCATCTTCAACATAATACATATAACAAAAGGCTCACCATTAGTCCGATCACTATCTCTAACCACGCTTCACTTCAATGTTATTAAAGTACTCGTCTAATGTTGTAGAGTCGCTACTTAGAGCTAATGAGGTAGAATGACGTTGTTAGCAAGAGCTGTTTAATATAGACCATCTATTTTGAACTTACTACGTATCTACTTCAAGTTACATGGTCCAATATACAACGCAACTCAAATTCGCTTCGGAAAACCTTTTATTAACTTTTTCAAATAATACCAGTACAGAGAACAATGATGTAACATAGAAATAGAAAAGTACAGATCAAATATTGTTTCAGAATAAATAAAATAACACTTCAGAAAACTAACAACGCTTTGATTTGACTAATATTTTAGTACTGAACTAAAAGGCAAAAAATAAAAATATGTCAATTCTGTCTTTTTATAAATGTGGTAAGAGCTTAGACTGCATCGGGAGAAGAACTACCGAACGCCACGATACTTTGTACCATTTCTACCGTCCGTGTAATGGCTATAATAGCAATTGTGTTCTGAATAATAAAGATGTGGAGGTGGTTTCACTTTTTTACAGGCAACCAACTTAATTCTCAGGTGTAGCAACGCATATAAAACCGAATTAGTATGAGACTCATACTAACAATTACTAACTGCACTACAGCTAACAGGACAAACTATTTACCATCACTTACAATCTTTGGTTTTTGTCCTCACAATTATTATGAAACTAAAAACTAATATTCTAACACTATCCTAGTCCGTAAATTAAGTCTTGTTTAGGTTGTAAGTTGCTAAGCTAAGCTAAGCTACAACCCACTAATGGCCCATTACTGAGCACGGGTCCCTCCTCATTACTGAGGAGGCCTAGAGCATACTCCACCACGCTGCTCCAATGCGGATTGGTGGAGGGGTTAGTGGCCAACCCAGTGTCGAAAGTTTTCAAGCCGCCCGAAGGCCTCCGACATGGCTTAACGACTGCTATCAATTAATAACAACCGGGACCGACGGCTTTACGTGCCCTCTGAAGCACGGAAGCGCTCAAGAATTTTTTGCCACTAGCGCTCACCCATCCGACTACCGACCGCGCCCGCTGTTGCTCAACTTTGTCGGTTGTAAGTTGAGGTTGCTATAATTTTATAAAAAAAATATTGGTGTGACCACTGAACATAAGGGATGCATCGAGGATGTTCTATGGTATATATCATGGCGTGATCATGTTAAACAATTCATAAAATTAGTTACATTACATTAGATTTTAAACAATACTTGCGGCAAGGCGTCCGGTCGTGGTCTAGAATAATTAATTTAATGGATACTCACTCTATTTCCACGCAATATTCCAATTCTTCCGCCAATGGTTACCTAGTTTCCGCTACCTTGATTATTTTATAGATAGATAGATCATGTCTCTCTAGATAGATTCTCTTTATTGTTTATACACCAAGAATTTTACGTTAATGTGACTCAGTTGTAGGACCACCGAGAAATGCCCGTCTTTTCTGAATATTATGTGGTTTTTAATACACGTTGATTAAAATAAAGAAACGAAAATAAAACAAGAAACACAAAACAATAGGCCTTATCGCTACATAGTGATTTTTTTCAAGCAACAAAATAAGATAAGAAATATAGGTAGCACTTAAGGGTACCTAAGGGTAGCGGCGTACCTAAGTACACAGGGCTTACGTAATTGCTTTAGCAGCACTTTTGTTCTGGATAGAAAGGTGTGGAACCGGTTACAATTTTTAAAGGCGACTATATCAGTTCTCAAGAGTAGCAACGCGTCCGCTACCGAATTAGAACGAGACTCAGACTAACAATATTACTAACTGGACTATCCTTAACAATAAATAACTGATCTAACTAACACTAATAGTCTCCATCCAAGTCCTCACAGTTATTTACTTACTAACCAACTAATATTTTAATACTTACTGCTAACTGGACTTACCATCCCTGTTCCTATTTGAGTCTTGATGATTGACAGTTGTCATCGCGGCAGCGGAAGGTGATGCTAGCCCTTAATTCCATAAAAAGAAGTCAAGTGAAATTAATATCATAGTGAGACTATAACGCATTAAGATTGAATTTGATCTATAGTGAAAAGTGTGGTGAGTTCAGCACCAAAAATAAATTCTATTAGTTTGCCAATATTCCATCGAACAACCACACCATTACTAACTTTCACGAGACACCATAACAAGTTTCATGATGCAAGGGCATGGTGAATTAATGGAGGAAAGTTGCGCTGGTTATTCGAGTTCAGGGGAAGTTTTAATTAGAGAATTCATGTTTATTGCTAGAGCGGAAGACAGTTTAAGAGTATTTTCTGGAAATTTAGTAATTAGGAAGTGAATTATTCCTCCAAAATATTTAATTTAACTTTCAGTTTGATATTTCTTGGAGTTCGAATTTCATTTAAAAATTATATCTCTAAATGAATGCCTCCTTAAAATCACATCAAAGATCTGCTTGATTAGGTACAAAATATATATTACTTGGTACTTTTTACATAAATAAACTATGATGGATATTGGGAATTTCTTTTTTTTCTCACTATGGATTTGTCTCAATCTTTAGAAACAATACTGGAAAAACAGAAATGACCGAAAATGACCTCGGTCAATAAAATTTATACATTTCCGTTGTGCGAAAATCCTACAATGTTCATTATCTAGCCTCCTTTTGTACCGTGCGAATAAGAACTTTCCAAAAACAGCAAAATGTAACAAAGCAAACAAATTTGAAAGCTAAAAGTTACCTACTTGAAAACTTTACTTTACTTTTTGAATATCTATGTATATCTTGCAATGAATACCGACCATCCGAGTCCATTCCACTAATTTAAAAAGTTCTTTGAAAATATAATTAAGATTAATATTTTTATGCTTACATTTTCAACCCTGACCTTTGATGAAAACCCGTGTTTTTGATGTTAATATTACGGCTGAATGCGTGAATACTTTTGCATGTTTACCCTTTACATAATACGCTTGTTTATCTGTGGTTCAAGTTTGGAAAGCTTTTGGCGGGAGTTAAACGTTGACATTGAACGACATGTTCAGTTTGGTTTTTAATTTGTAAAGTAATAAGATTAACAAAATTTTCTGTCTTGGCTTTGTAACGTACATTTTTATTGTTCCGTTTTGTGTTGCTGTCGGCTAATCGAAAAAATTCTGTAACAAATTCAGTAATTCCTTTTCCTTGAAAAGTGTTAAATGGATGTCATGGGTCATTTAAAACAAATAATTATCTACTTATTTGGCTTCTTTTACTTCAAAGAAGTACAACTTTAGGTCAGACAATACCCCAGATACGAGTAGGTACATATACCAAAGGCCTAGGGAGAGGAAATAATTTAGATGTTAAAATAGAGAAACAGTTACAGCATGTAACATGTAAGTACAATAAAATACAATACAAATACATTTTATTTGTACACAAAACGCTGTCGCTGTTAGCATGGAAAACATAAATAATATATACCTACTCGTACATCAGTAAAAACCATGGTCCGTCAACAGTCATTATAGAAGGGTAGCCCGATTGAAAATGGAATCCTAGGCTACGAGATTAAAATTAGGGCCAGGCCTCTCTGTAAAGGATTCAATTTATAACTAAAACATAACCAAATATAACCAATTCAGAAATAATAGATCAAATGTTTCTTAATGCATGAACATTACAGTGTCTGTGACACAGAGAATCACACAGTAAAAAGAGTTCTTAATTCAATTCAAGGATACTTAAAAAGAGGCGTAGGACAATGAAAGACTCTTTATCTTTGAAGCAACAAATTGTCAAATTGTTAATTACAAAAAACAATTTACCTAGAAAGCCGGCCAGGTGTCTCTCTGGTCTCATTTGCACACTGAATCACATTTAAAATTTAACACGGCTTCTAAATTACGGGATGTGCAATTTAAGTAAGCTCAACTTTGTTGTTACTTTTGATGTTCGTTTAACCCTTCGGAGAGTCGTAATAATGTAGCTACTAAGTAAAATTTTTGTCCTTTAAGAGTTCTCAAGCTCTAAGAGGGCCGTCGCTAGGCAATCGTAATTTTTCAGGTTAGATACATGTCCCTGAGTCATAAGAGTCATAATATTACCTAATATGAGCAGTAATAGCTTCGTATGTACTTTACCTAATTCCTTTCTTTATTTATGGTTTGGAAATTAGAAAAAACGCTTATAAGCTCAACAATATACAGGAAATAGAATTAAAAGAATTCAATTTATTCTTTGGTCGCCGAAGCCTAGTAACTTATTTTATAAGTACGGAGTTTGATATTTGTTAATTTTGATGACCGTCTATTTAAATGTGCTTATATTCTCAATAATAATAATAAAAGTACCCTAAAGCTTTGGTTTCCTAGGAAAGCGGTGCCGTCATGTAGCGGCCGTAATATTATGGACGCAAGTAGACGGCCGTCTTGACGGTGATGACATGTGGAAAGTTCCACGGCCGTTTTAACACACCGTCAGTCATTTTAATAATTAATAATTCATCAGAATTTAATATTTCTCCACTTTCACGCCACCAATTCTGTTTCAGTTGACTTTTTTCTTTACTTTTTATTTTTTTGACGTTGTTCCGAACAAAAAAACACAAATACATATTAAAAATAGCTTCACCGCTATCAATAAAACGTTGACCAAACCATCGGTGTCGACAAGACGGCCGTCATGCAAATGGCGGTACCGCTTTTTGACGTTACGGTGTCAGTTACCGCTTTCCAGGAAACCGCGCCATTTCGTTTACATAGACAACGTTCTAGTGACGTCATTCACCGCTGTATTACGGCCGCTACATGACGGCACCGCTTTCCTAGGAAACCAAAGCTTAAAAGTATTATAAGGTTACGTATAAATTATACAACGATTTTAGTGTTAAACGTAAAATGCTACATTCCAAATTAGGTTTCGAGTTAATTAATACCGACTTAAGCTGTATTATTAGCTTACCACCAATGATGTTTTAAATATCTAGATTGAGCGTCGCCCTACAATGAAAGCAAAAAAAACAAGGCAACATTATCAAGCATGTGTACGTGTAGGCGATGTTTTTCGCGTTCATTTATTGTCTATGTGTGCGTAATGTGTGCGTAATGATATAAAAGTTGTGGCCAACTGTTGGCCACAACTTTTTGACACGTTTTCGCTGATTCGATGTTCCATCTAGATATTTAATACATCTTTGCTTACCACATTAACCACAAGGCAGACCAGCGTTATACTGGTAGCTATAGCAAAAACATTGGTAGCTCTTCATTAAAATTAAATAAATCTTTTTTCATGAAATAAATCAGTGAAAATCATGGAGCAAATATAGAGAGGAGACGGCCTAAGCAACTGTGCACTGTAACTCAACTAGGTCCTGATTAGGTCATATAAGAATTTTTTGGCGCGTTGATGACGTGGGGTGACAGAGACAGTGCCTTACAGTTTTCCTAACCCGTAAGGCGCTCTCTCTTTCACCCACAAATCATCCACGCCACGCGCCAAAAGATCGTTGTACGACAATTATAGGTATAACTACCCATTCTCGAAAGACGCCCACGGAGGCATTTGCAGGCCTCCAGTTGAAATTGTACTTAATCTGCAACCTATAACCATACACGCTACATCGATGATTGCAGTTCCAAAATTTTCGCGTACGTGGCAGGAATGAACCAAAATACGGCTCAGGTGTTTTGTTATTGGCTTAATGTCGCTTAACGGGCTATAAAGAAAGCTATGCTCGGTATTTCTCTTTGTATTCCAATCAGGGATTATGAAATCCGTAGATGAACGAGGGTAACCGATATGGTTCAGAGAATTAGTTATTCAAAGAACCGTTAACCGTTTGGGAAATAAGTTCTTCGAATGAAGACCGTGTCTTGGAAAAAGCTTCCACTGGCCTGAAAATTTGAAGAAGACGATGGGCATCTGCTGAATTCTGAAGGTTTAGTATCGGTCAAAATGACGCCAGTTTAGGAAGGCCTACGTCCAGCAATGGACACAGTCATAACAGGTGATGGAAAGTACAAAGTATTGCGTAAACCTTCTTCATCATCATCATCTCAACCTATGGCCTACTATAGAGCACGGGTCTCTTCTCATGATGAAAAGTTAAGGCCACGTTACACCACGGTGGCCAAATGCGGATTGGCAGACTTGTAACGCGTTTCGTTTTGCGAACTCTGTACCGTGTAAGTTTCCTCACGATGTTTTCCTTCATTGTTATAGCTAGTGACATTGAAATGCTTAAAACGCCTATATAACCGAAAATTCAGAAGTAAACCTTATTGTGGACAAATACCAGGTATCAAGTAGGTTTTTGCGAATAGGAAATAGAAATAGAACTGTATAACTTAGTCGTTAAATAGTTAGCTTGAAACTTACACATTGTACCTATACATAGTTACTGTTGATATAAAACACACAGTTAACTTACCTAATATTGTAGTAAACCTGACAAATGTCACGAATTGCATTAGCGTTTCATAAATGCATACCTAACCACTCCTTGTCCTGACTGCAAAAGTTACGCAAATCTAATTATTTTTGTAGCATACCTGTTCGCGAATTTAGAATTAGTTAGTCACTTATCTTCGCGGAATTTAAGCGACTCAATTATTCATAAGCATAGAGCTCCTCCGGGTTCAAGGGTATTAATTAATATCAATCTTGACAGCCTTAACTCAAACTTTAATGATTAAAGCAAGTAGTAATTTAGTAGTAGTAGTAATTTTAATACATTTGTTTAGTCCGTCCGTCCCAATAAGATAAGTATAACATACCTATATATTTTAACAGCTGGGTTATAAGCAGACTACCAGATGGTGATAAGTAAGCGCGTTTTCAATAAAAACGAGAGTGGCAAATCCATATTCTCGGAGACATATTAAGTGTTAACGTTTATATCGATCTCTCGTCTTGCAACTTTCATAATTATAATTGCTTTTTACAAAAAAAATAACCGACTTCAATCTTGATAAGTAGAGATAACTCAAAAACTACTCGCTAGATGGCGCTCAATTCAACATGTAAGTGTAAAGTTCTCGTCACTACAAATTAATGAAGCCCAAACACTAGATAACTGCAGTAAATCGTTGAGGAGTTCCCTCGACTGTCTTTCGGCTTCATCAGATCGACTCCAGATCTTCATGAAATGGTAGCGCTTTAATGTACTTATGATAACATGAACAAACACACTAGTTGTCCATACAATTTTCGAAAGTTCCCCTCGATTTCTCTGAGATGCCATCATCAGATCCTGGTTTCCTTATCAGGGGATCCCACTGCGCATATCTACTTTACAACAAAAAAAGAATTATCAAAATCGGCCCATAAACGACGAAATAATCGCTGAACGTACATAAAAAAAGCATATATACTATAAAAGGGCAAAATAATACGACTCGTGTTACAATTTCAGTTACCATTTATTGAATGATCAAAGTATTGACAACAACAAATCTTCCTTTGCTGTCGTCATTCCATTTTCAAATAGGTACCGGCCAGGTCGCTGGCCAGTAACATTTTAATAGAAAACCTGAAAAGAAAGATCTGACTCCTCTCCTCTCCTCACTCCTCTCCACTCCACTAAAACACTACTCTGCTCAAAAGCACCGCTCCTCTCAATAGCACCTCTCCACTCCACATCTGGCAACACCAGTATGCCAAAACTGCCCTCGCTTCAGCACATCTCATATCACCACCTCCTGCAGTCATTGCTCCTCACAGTTGGTATAGCACAGGCATAAAAATCCTCCGTTACAGTCGGCCATCCTGAAACAATTGCGTCCCGCAATTGGCACGCATACCACAGTATTACAATTCAACAAAATCAACACCAAATAACAGACCATAATGACATGGCTCGGCATAACATCTGCATGGAATACATCACCTTTTAATGCTGAAATAAGAACGATAACTCCTCCCATCTAAAATAAATTCGAAAACTCTGCTCAACGTTTCTAGCGACCCTTCACTTGTCAATAAAATCAACTCCTGCTTTCAGTCGCCATAGCATCGCAAATAACATCGATTGTCAAAATCCTTTGCTTCACTTTCTTCCAATTTACATTTTATACCACAATGACAAATCCTCTCATAATATTTGGGGTCAATTCTTTACGTTTGCCAAGCTTTACAATCTTTCTATACGCAACACATTCACTTGATAATCCAGCTTAATTCTCTTTTAGATTTCACGTTTTCTTTCAATCAATAAATTCAGATTTATCTGTCGTATCATAGGCTTCACAATATTCTTCGAGAAAATGCCAATTGTATTCCAATAGCTATTCGCAACTCTCAATCCAAAGCCTGTATCTTTTGTCTATCCTTCATTTGTTTTGATGAAAAGGCATTTTATTTCCCAACATTACATCTTTTGTTTTCTCTACTGACAGTTCACTCTTTTCTCAAAAATACAGACATTGCGATTTATTGTATTTTCCACATCATGGTATATCAGTTTCCATTACTTGCTTTCGCATATTATCTCCAGAGCAACAATCTTTATCGTAGGATGACACCATGACACTTTCTCACAGGCGAATCTGACTCGAGCGCTCTAAAATCTTTCCGCACATTTTATCCAAACTGATGAACTTTTGACAACGAATCGATATTATTAACAGCTTTGCTTCGTAATCTCTTCGTTAATCCATTTTTCACCACAATATCGATTGGACATCCTTAGAAAATTTTCTGACACATCACGTCATACAATTACATTTTTCAAATCTTACTGCTTTTAATTGAGAACGCTTACAATTTCGGCCATTGTTTTCTATTCTCTCCATTATTAGCACGTAGGTATTATGTTCTACAACATAAATATCCACTTCTGAATATAAAAGGGCAAAATAATACGACTCGTGTTACAATTTCAGTTACCATTTATTGAATGATCAAAGTATTGACAACAACAAATCTTCCTTTGCTGTCGTCGTTCCATTTTCAAATAGGTACCGGCCAGGTCGCTGGCCAGTCACATTTTAATAGAAAACCTGAAAGAAAGCTCTGACTCCTCTCCTCTCCTCACTCCTCTCCACTCCACTAAAACACTACTCTGCTCAAAAGCACCGCTCCTCTCAATAGCACCTCTCCACTCCACATCTGGCAACACCAGTATGCCAAAACTGCCCTCGCTTCAGCACATCTCATATCACCACCTCCTGCAGTCATTGCTCCTCACAGTTGGTATAGCACAGGCATAAAAATCCGCCGTTACAATACGGTCGAATTGAGAACCTCCTTCTTTTTTGAAGTCGGTTAAAAATCAAACACGTATCTAGCTACCATTGATACCAACTCTAAAATGTGACACGAATCTCAAACACCCGCTAATTTATTTGGAGTGATTTATTTCTCGTAAGACACTGAATGTAATAACTTTTAATGTTTGTTCAAAGCAGTTTTGCTCATCAAATGTGTTTGATATTTCATTTCAGATTACCGTCCACTGTCAAGATGTTTTTGACAAGCCCAAACAGTCACTGTTGCATAGAGATAGGAATATACTTAGATAGAGACGCCCTAATCCTTAACCTCATATGAAATTAGCTGGTTGGTGTGTAGCAGGCCGGCCATTTTTAATTCACCCTTACAAATGACATCTTATGTCAAACAAAATGGTTAATAAACCCAAAACTATAAAATACATATATTAAAATAGGCATTGATAGGAGGTGTTGTGGTGTCTTTTAAGCAAAACAAAAACATTAAAACACAATGAGGTGTGGTATACTACAATGCGGAGCCAGGAAAAATAAATTACACCCAAAATTAACAAGTTATAGTAGGTACCAGTTTTCGTTGTTTGTTGAATATCTGAATGATATTGATATATTATGTTTTTGCTGCATGAAGATCTGTGCGAGGATTACGTAGGCCTGTTAATGTTTTGTTGGGTTTTACATCATTATTTTATATATTTGAGTAGCCGGTTTGTTTACATTTCAATGACACTTAGGGTAGAAAGTGTTAAAATATCGATATTCGATATATCGATAATTTAAAATGACGCCGAAGAAAGTTGAAATAATTGTTTTTATTCAATAGATTACCTTCAAATAAATCGTTAAAAAAGAAGTGGCTAGAAATAATTGTTCCAGAAAACATAAACCCTCGTCTTGTTGAAGTATTTTTTTGTAAAAAGCAATTATAATTATTCCTCTGTTATCTTATCTGCCCAAAGCTTATCTTGAAGAATTCTCTAGTTAGCGATACGATCGCTTTTTGTGCCCAATTAATAAATATGCTATAATACTTTTATTTGTATTTTTGTAATTATGCTGTACATTATATAGCCTTAAACAAATAAATTAAAATTTGTGTACATAGACACATGTTTTTTATTTACATTTCGGTCCCATTTCCACAATATTAATGCACTAAGGGTTATTACACAATCATGGGTGATCAGAAGAAAATTGTCAGTCATATCACACAGCAGTACTATCTTCACCCTTAGCTTTTATTGAATAAACTCTAAAATTAAATTCATCGCAGTGCTACATATGACTTATTTATTTATGTAAGTATCTATCGCGATTTTCCTGGATTCAGCGGGTACATTCAGAATCAGCAAAAGTGGCATTGTTTAGGAGTAGGCGGACTGGTTAATGGAAGGATTGATTTTTAATATTGGATATAAAATTAGTATTAATATCGCTGAGAAGACGAACGACATGTATTATTGCTGTTATATCGTTAGTCATTAAACTAAATATCGATAGTGTTTCCGTCCACGTAGTGCGCACAACACTAGTAGAATCGGCCATATTTTATTCATTAAAATTTTGACAGGCATTGTCAGGCTCGCTATTTTTGCTTTAGTGTCTAATCCATAGTCCTTATAGATCAATGCACTGTTGTTTGACATAGACAATTACAAAGAGAAACAAAATATGATTGTTTACTGAAATTACCATAGAGATAGGAATATAGAAATTACGAAACAGAGTTCTACTAAGGAGTAATTAATATGGCCACTTGAAACTTCAATGCTTTGTAATATGAATTGCATGATACACCTAAGAAGAGTATCTAAGAAGTGTACAGTATCAGGTACCTAATTGTCTAGCTGTCATATATTATTAATATGTTTTTTTATATAAGCATATCGGATACGCGGCGTGATTCCTAATAGACTTATTACACCTTCCTAAATTTAGTCATCTAAATCAGGAGGCTACTACGAAATCCGAACTACGAACAACGTACGAAGTCGTCACACGTCAGTCGTTTCGGAACATTTCCTACTATGAAAATTGTTCGAATACGAAACGAAGCACAAACGAAGGACGGACGAAGTTTCGTTTCCATAGACATGCTTTTTTTCCAAAATGGCGTTGGTGTATGTACACTTAGCCAAAAACAAGTAAAGGTAGGGAAACCAATGTACAAAAAGAATACATGCTTTTATATCAATACTCTGATTATTTTTTAAGGATTTTAAGCCATGTGATTGGTGAATCGCACTCAGTGGAACCGCACCCTTAATCTGTTACGAAACCTCAAGCAGTTGTTGCTTGGGTGAATTTGACATGACAGGTGTGAGAGACACGGTGAGTGACAGATGACGGTAGAACGACAGCGCTTGCGGCTCAGTTTGAGATTACGCGCGAAACGTGGTGGATACCTTGGTCATGTTTAATTTACCGCGTTTCGGGAATTACAGAGAGTTTTCATGATTGTGACTGTTAAACAATAGGTAATTGAAAATCCAACAGAGCTATCTTATTCTACAGGTATATAAATTAGCTCCATTCCAAATTTCATCTTTATACATCAATCGGTTTTCAACATTTCGTAATGAGTGAGTGGTCTTTTGTTTTGTTTTTTAAACGTATATGTATAGATTGTATAAAGTAACACTATAAATATGACAAGAAGATAAGAACCCTTTAAAGATCCTTCATTATTTTTTCAATATTATCTCGTCCTTCCAACACAACATCGATCCTTGTATCAATCAAACCCGATCAATCAACCTGGGAAGGCAATACCATTTTGTTGTGCGACGGGCCGTTCCACGTGACTGATCTTTGTATCGATGTGTCGTTATATCGAGCGATATCCTTTAATATATGTATAAAACTCTTGCGTAACTGGTGACTGACAGACAACGCACAGCCGAAACTACTGAACGGAAGAAGCTGAAATTTGGCATGTATGTTCCTTGGGGAGTGTAGGGGATCACTAAGAGAGGATTTTTGGAAATTCCACCCCGAAAGGGGTGAAATAGGGGAATGAAGTTTAAACGAATTCCACGCGGGCGAAGCCTGCGGGCGGAAGCTAGTAATATTGTATTATTAGTAAACCCCTTTAGCTTTACATCGCCCCTTAGTGTCCACACTCAAAAAATTATTTAAGGAGGTTACCTAAAACTGCTGTTGACACACACACAGACCAAGAACGCAAATTTAAACTCATTAACTCAAAATTTCTTTTGTCTTAATTTGAGACGCAATTTTTATGACTGCAAGCAAGTTATCTTATAAGTTTCAAGAGTTACTTATTCAAATAATAAACTTGTGTAAATAGCCGAATTCTCCATAATTTTATCTTCAAGTATACAGAAAGTATAAGTTATCAATTTATCAAAGACAAAGATATACACACACCTGTGCTTGTGGTATTTTAATGTATAAAGTTAGAACAGGGTAAGGCAGCGGCCAAAATAACTAAAGACAATGACTGATTTTAAACGCTGTATACTGTCAATAATTTTAACGATAATTTTTCACACAAAACCTACTTTAACATCGAGAACTAGTCAAATAAGAATATCATCAACATAGAAGAAGTTAAGCATGAATTATTAGAGATAACTCAAAAACTACCCTTCAGATGTTGGTTATATGGAACTAGACGAAAAACTTTTAGCTTTTTAAATAGAAAATGTATGTTTAAAACGATATAACAGAGGATATACCAACAAAACAAAGGGCGACCTAACCGCAACATAGCGATTTCTTCGAGACAAACCAAGATATCTTTTATTTTCAACTTTATTGTCACAATAAACGATATTTCTATTGTCATCTTGTCAAAAATGTCAGTGACTCGGATTTTACAGAAAATAATAAGTTCGTTACAGTGGAATAAGCCTTTTATAACGACCTGGCTATAAACTGCGGAGTTTGCTGAAGTATCAGCGATACGTGGGGTTTACGGCCAAAACTACGCTCATAAAACGGTACTTATTCACTTTAGGAATTAAAGCTGTTACCTTTTATTAAAACTAGGACCACTAACAGCTGCAATCTGACTTTAAAAAGGTTTTCATTGTATTGACGACACTGATATCTTTATCTTCTTCAATTGATACGTTTTAACGACATTCAAAGTAAAGCTGCGGCCGTAACGATATACTTAAGAAAATCTTGTTATACACGAAACAGTAACAAAGAAGGCCTAGAGCAGTGATGTTCACACTTTTTGGCCAAGGGCCCCGTATAAGGGCTCTTTATATCTATTTATGCACCATCAGGGTTGCCACGCCGCAAGCTGTGTGCATCTAGCGCACACATTACCATTTTGCACACCCCTTCCCCCTGTAGGTATCTCGCTTCAAATAAACCAACTGCGGTCCGCAGTTTGACAATCACCTACGCCACCACGCTTATCCAGCCAGGATAATTTCTTGATTTTAATCCAAAATTCGTTCGAAATAATAAAAAATTAAGACATAACTTAAGTTTCAATGTAGCCCCGTTATGTACCTTTTGTTGAACTTTTAATAACCGAAGTCACTTGTGAAGGCATTATTAATGATTGTGTAAAGTTTACACTTTGTTCGGGTCTTGGTTTGATTGTGAGAACTTTCTAAAAATTAAACATGTTAAGGGGAGTATTACTTGTGGAAATTCCCAAAAATATGTGTACTATACTGGTAGTTAACTTATTTTTAAAGCTTTTGGTGGTAAAGTTGATATAAGAAAATATTTTATTAGTACAATTATAAGCATAAGAACATTACACAAATTGTAATTAAACGATATAGCAGTGAAAATAACCTCCAAGTCACTTATAAGAAAAGAACAAACGTTTAGTCATATAGACATTTTTTTAATATCAACGTCACAGGAAGACGTCACCACCGACCCGAATCACGTTACCAAAGTTTTTTACAGCGCACGTTCCAAACATGAACCCTATTTTAAAAAGATATTTCCCTTTGCTAAAATAAATTCTCCCAATAATATTTTTTCTGAAATATTTTCATTGGTCAGGTCTATAAGGGGTTGCACGACTTAATTCCTCAATGGGCCTTCAATTTAAGGACGTCCCGACGCACGGCGGGTATCCATTTTTCTTCGATACCATCCCTCCGGTACGGACGACGCGGACGCGCTTCGGTTTGTCATTTATTATGCGTACCGCAGAAGTGTAGAATAAATTGCGTCGTCATTATATCTATATATTAATACATGAAGAAAAAATTGGAAATAACACGTAAGAGAACCCAAAAGTATTATATTTATTTTTTCTGTTTGTCTGTATATTTGTACAGCTTATCCGATTTGAATGCAGTTTTCAAGATTACATTTTAATGGACTTCACGTAACATTCAGTGTTTTTTTATTTCAATCGGTTAACGTTAACATAAACGTTAAACGCAACGCAAAACCTTTAATAAACTTGCATACGATTCTCTGTAAAGTTCTGTCAGAGTTATGCCAAACATCACATAGCGAGCATGGCCGATTTTGTGACAGTACTGGGCTCAGGAGTGATTTGGGAGGAGTGATTCTAGTATTTCTGCTATCTGCCAACCATTAATGTAAAAACCCATTAGCGGACCACTCAGCTCAATTCGACGAGATAAGACGACAACTTCGCTATGATAAAAATAATCCTGCTTACTTTGTAAAAATTCAAGAAAAAATGTATTTTTTTTGGTAACGAACGATTATGATTTTGGGGAATTCATAATTGGATTTGAGATAAGTACAAAGGGATGACACAAACAGACATATAATAAGAATCTATTGGCAGTTTCATAGTTAAGATTTCTTTTAAATCCACAGCTTCTTTTGTCCAGTAGTTTCGGCTGTGCTTTTTCTGTCAATCGGGCACTCTGTAACGGAAGAGTTTTATGCATATGTTGATGATTGACGATAGTTGGACATACAACGCGTCACATTATCTCCTACATTAGTACACTTAACCAGCAGAATTTGAATGCACGCACTACTTACTATCATGACAGTCGTTTGACTGATATTCACTGAATTTCACACGAGCCGAATAAACCAAATTGAAATTTGTATTTCCGCACAACAAAGATTTGCATTGCAACATTTTGAATTAATTTCAGCGACATGGTTAACACATTCACAATGATCACATATTTATCACATACAATTACTCAGGCGCTTCGTTTTGATAAACCAATTCCTTTGTACTAGCACAGCCTAAAAAGTGTATTGCTATGTATACTCAAAAAAAATGTTTATACTTTTTAATTTGAGAACCATTTAAACATAAAAATACACCCCTTTATGTTCCACCCGTGACACAGGGGATACTAGTGCAGAGTTAAACCTTAGTGTGTTAGCATTTATATTTTAGCGTTTATTGTATACAAAAGTGAAACAAATTGTAAACAAATCTATTAAGTTTGTGAGATAAGCGAAAATAACTGCAATGGCAAATAGATAAACGGCCAAACTTACCAAAATTCAAGTAATAATAATTCATAAGGGATCTGTTGCCTTAGTTTCATGGACACAATTTTGCAGTTTTCTCATAATAAATTATGCTATGATGGTTACACGTTCTGTAAAATTTCTATGGACACGATAAAACCTAGGACTTATATCCCATCCAACGACAAAAAAGTACTAAGAATATAATTTACTAGCAGCGTCACAAATTTATTACCCAAACAAATTAGGTAATTTGGTATATTGATATTTCATAAAAAAATCTAAAATTTTAAAACGGCTCCATGATCATCATAATACTTGAAAAGTATTTAATAGTTTTGATAAATTAATAAAAGTAACTCTACTAATAAAATTTCAGTAGTTAGGTACCCGTTCAAACGATCACAGATGCGTTGTTCGATTCGTTGAATTCCACAACCCATTCGATGAACTAATTAAGCACTCTTTGATAACTGAACGGGTCATAATACAGTGAATAGTTCAGTACTAGTTAGCAGTTCCAGTTCGCTTCAAAGATACTCAATCGTTTTTTCAAGTCATTAATTATTTCAAATCGGTTATGAACGAACTCTTACTGTTTGCATTCTACTCATATTACAAATAATACATGGTTAACATTATTGTATCAACGTTTATGTTTCTAAGTTCTAAATTAATAAGACGAATCCAAACAAATAAAAATTAATAAAGGGTAAACTTTGGTAGAAACGACGTCTCTTGAGCATATTCTTTGGCTTAAAGACTCATTACAGATAAAAAGACAAGGGGTAGACAGTCCTCAGCAATTCGAGAGATTCGCAGAACGCATAAAGAATACGAGACGCGTTCGTACCGAAACCTTTTTACGATGAAAGAAGATACTGGAAACTTGTCGTGCGTCGGGCCATTCGTCCATTCGATTGCGGTCGGGAATGAGGTCATGCAATTCCTATCTGATGTCAAAATCGTGCCGACAACGGTGAGAGGTGAGCTTGTTCCATTGGCCGCGAAGGGTTAAAAAAAGAATTCTACTTTAAACACGATATTTAATTGAGGAAAACATGTGGAGAAAACCATGAACACCCGTGTGGAATTTGAAGCTTTCCGAGACTGAATCTCTCGCGCACAAGTCTGAAGTTTTATTCAATAGAATACTCGTACCTATCTACCTAATGCTGAATTAAGGTTGGTACCATACAAATCAGGTATTATTAAGTTATTAATTAAGTTATTAATTATCTGTTCACTCTGATCGAAACAGCTAACCCGTCATTCTGACTTAACAATAAGAAATAAGTAATTGAAATTCCTTTGATGTTATGGAAAACAATAGAAATATTTTGTTTATGCAAAGATTGCAATAACAATCGAATAGGCGTCGACAAAGCTTACAAATACAAACCCTTTTAGAAGGGTTTAAAGCTAATAAAATGTCCTTTGACGAACACGCAATTTATTCTCTTTTAATACGTTGTCTTTGCTTGTACCCTAAAGTGGACCCGATGAATAGAATGTACATAATATATTACGAGTACCTATAACGCGCCGTGCGTACGTTTATGTTTGCCTTTCGGAACAAATAATTTTTTTTTAATTTTTTTTATGGAATTAAGATAGCAAACGAGCATGTAGCACCACCTTCCGCTGCCGCCCATGACAACCGTGACCGACCTAGAACTAGACTCAATGAGTCTCGTTCTTATTCGGTCACAGATGCGTTGCTACCCCTGAGGACTGAGATGGTCGCCTCTAAAAAAGTGTAAACGGCTCCACACCTTCCTATCCGGAACACAATTGTTCTTAAAACAATTATTACACGGTAGGAATGGTACTAAGTACCGTGGTGGGCGGTGGTACTTCCCCGGGTGAGCTCTAGGCCCTACCACCTGCAAAAAAATTTAAGTTAGTTTTCTTCTTTGGAACAACAGTGACGCCATGATGACATGTCACTTATTAGAATCTTCCTCCTATAGGTAAAGGAATATACATATTTCCGGGATACCTACAGCTTTATTATCCTATTTTCTATCCCGAGCCTTAAATTATCTTCATACAAAATCTCATCTAAATTATTTCAGAAGTTTACCTAATCGTGAACAGCCAACAGACAGGTTGACGGGCAGACAGAAGTACTTTCGCATTTTTCTTATATAAATTTGACAATTTGCTTTTATTTTGTAGATTAAGCCTTGGTAAACACGTAATAATGAAAAAAGCACTAAACGCGAATGATAAAAAAATCCGATTTCCCGCCAAAATGTTTTATTATACCTACTATATTATATTACCTACCTGTAATGTTTGTATCGTGACTTGGACTGACGTCATGAAATGTGTTCATACCTAGTGTACATCAGTGAATGTGAGAGTATAATACAGTGTATGTTATTTACCTACGTCATGAATTGTATATAAAACTAGTAAACCCGCCCTCCTCGCTTCGCTTCGGGTAACCAGTCCCTTCAAAAATGTCAATAAATTTTAACAAATAATGTTATTCCGATATCTAAGCTATATTATTGCAAAGTTTCATGAAAATCCGCTCAGTAGTTTTTGCGTGAAAGAGTAACAAACACACACACTCACTATGCACTCACTCACATCCTTACAAACTTACGTATTTATAATATTAGTAGGAAGGAAGTAGGAATAGTAGGATTGCGATGGAACTTAACATCCCTATTCTCTTACCTAAATTGCGTACTAAAGATAAAATTCTTGAATTCAAGGAAAGGAACAAAACAAGGTAAGGTAAAGATAGGTACCAAGTGTACCAACCTAATACCTATAAATAAAGTCAATGAAAAAATACTAGGTGAATGTGCATAAAATTCCCTCGAAGCAGTTTAAAGTAATTGCTTAGTAACACGTTAATTAAAACAATCTAAGCGGTTAGTAATTACAGCAGCACCTTTTATTACAGCAATAGGTACATCGTGACAACTTAATATAGAAAATTAGAACGAGAATTGCATGTTCTTGACTTGTATGGAAATGAAAGTTGCCATAGAATTATTATTTGCTGCCTTTTTACTGTGCATTCAAAGAGTAGGTACTGTTACACCATCTATTATTCTAATTGAAAATGAATTTATTTATTTCGATTTTGGTTTTTACCATGAGTTTTACACTTTTCGAACGATATACAAATATAAAACTAACTGTTTGTGCACGCTAATCTCCGAATCGGCTGAACGGATTTTTATGGGACTTTCACTGGAAGATAGAGGAGGCTGTGGAGTAACATATAGGCTTCTTTTTATCCCGGAGTTCCTGCGGGATCGGGATTCACGTGGGAAAAACTGCTATGTACGAACGTAGCGACGGGAAACATCTAGTACCTACGTAATTATGATGTTTATAAAATCAATAAAAATACATTGATCTATAAATTGTAATAGATAGAAAAATATATACCTCACGTTGAGTACCGTTAAAATGATCCCACGGGAACGTATCACCAGAAATAAAGTATCTTATGTCTATGGTCTATCCGTGGTCATCAAGGCCTTCCACCCTTTTTTCGCCTTGATTCCGGGGAGGGATGATTTCCGGGGTAAAAAATATCCCATGTCATTTTCGACATTTCTATTTCCGTCATGCAAAAATCTTACACTTTTCATTCTATAGCTTCCATTTGTGCCATGCAATAACTTTACCAATTTCTTACACAAAATAAGTCTAATATGAGCCCAATAAATCACATACCAAATGTGACTTCAATCACACTGCTATAATCATATTAATCATTATGATGTAGTTACATAAATGGAACACGTTATTCGGTCTCGGTCGTAACATGTTCGGTCGCAGTTGTTTCCCTGAATAGACTAATTAATGTAATTAATAATATTAATGTACGGACTTTGAGCATCGCACAATGTTTCCAAAGGTAAATTAATCATTATGATGTAGTTACATAAATGGAACACGTTATTCGGTCTCGGTCGTAACATGTTCGGTCGCAGTTGTTTCCCTGAATAGACTAATTAATGTAATTAATAATATTAATGTACGGACTTTGAGCATCGCACAATGTTTCCAAAGGTAAGGTAAGGTAGAAATAATTTTGTTTGACTGTAATAGAGTAGATACATTATTCAATATAATACATGGGGCACACTAAAAGTTTTAAACTTCTAGCTAATCGAAGCTATTTGAATTTCGAATGTTATATTTTTTTAGATTTTGCAACCTTCTTGGTAATAAAAATAAAAAATTGGCGGGAAATCATTTATCAATTGTTTTTTATCACACATCAAAGTTCTACGTACGCAACGAAAATGGAATTAAGTCGTAAAGATTTTAGAGCGATGATTTTTCATGATTTTAAAAGTTCTCTCTCCGCGCAAGACTGTGCAGCTCGTCTTCAAAATGCTTTTGGGAGAAAGCACCTTGTTTGAGCACCGTGAGGCGATGGTTTGCTGAATTTGAGAGAGGTCGGGTTTCTTTTCATGACGAATTTCGTGAAGAGCGGCCTTCAACTGCCGTTAACGAAAATAATGTGGCTACTGATAAGCGGCTTATTGAAGAAAACCCGCGGATTACCTATGAGACAATTCGAGGGCTATTGGGGATTGGTATGAGCCAAATTCAGAAAATTTTATACAAAGAATTAAAAGTTCGGAAACTTCGTTGTCGTTGGATCCATCATGAACAGATAGCGGAGCAGAAGCGGGCTCGCGTGGAATGGTGCTCACAAAGGCTACTGAAGTACGACCACGGACATTCTAATGCTGTTTATGACATTTGTCACAGGAGACGAAACGTGAATTTATTGTTTTGAACCCGAGAAAAAACAGCAATCTTGTGAATGAGTGTTTGAAAATGAGAAGAGGCCAACAAAAGTGAGGTAGGCGCGAGAAACGTTGGTAAAAAAATGATCGCGTTTTTTTTCTCAGCCACGGGTCCCATCCGCACAATTCAACTTGAAGATCAAAAGAGTGTTAACGCCGAGTGGTATTCTATCATTTGTTTACCCAGGATGTTACAAAAAGTTCGCGAAATACGACCAAAAAACCGCGTTCTCCTACATCATGACAACGCTTCTTCATACACGGCCAACCAATCAAAGTCATTTTTAGTCTCCAAAAAAGTAAACTCGTTAACTGGCCAAGTGCGAACCGACGGACATCTCACACCGTTGTAAACATTATGAAGAGGTTTGCTTACGATGTTTTTATTTTTCCCACAACATTGTATTTGTAAATCAATGTTGGTAACACAAATATGTTTCCCGTGAGCAAATAAATCGACTCAAGCCGCACTGGGATTAAATAAGTATGTTATTTTTATTGTTATGGTTAATTATCTGGTGAAAAAATTCCTACTAATATTATAAATGCGAATGTTTGTGAGAATGGATGTTTGATTCTTTCACGAAAAAACTACTAGAGGGATTTGAATGAAACTTGATAATGTTATAACCTTATAACCATTCCAGAATGTTGCAAAATAATACCTAGGCTACATTTTATCCCGAGATTCTTACGGGAGCGGGACCTATGCGGCTTAATGATTAAATAAATTGATAAAATTAAATAAATATTAATAATTATGCACGTACGGGCCGCCCTTGAGCAGACATGCAGTGAATTCTCCGCTTAAGCCAACACCCAAGATTAACATAACATAGACGTCACAGATAAAACAATGTAATTATAGACCTTTTGAGATGTGTTACTAACCTATGAAGATTAAGATGATCACACATATAAAGTGCATTCGTTATGAAACAACTATTGAAAAATTGTTCAGAATATTGTCCATCAAACGGACAACAGAAGTCACATTAAGAACCCACATCAGCTGTTATAGTTGAAGTAGTCTAATCGCCAGTAATCCTCGGATCTTCAATACGTCGATCATTCCGCTTTTGTGTAAGATTAAAAGGGTCAAGGGTAATACATCACTCCGTACAGATAAATAATTTATACCAGCCAATTCTTTCTGATGGAGGTTAATTGCGGCTTTATAAAATATTAGTATTGTTGTATAGGAAAATCGTCTGTGTCCACTTGGATGATTCCGAATCGTTAGAAAATTCTATTAATAGGTCTAGGCACTATAAAACCTGCTTGTATGTACATATTTAACTAGCATTTTTAGGGTTCCGTACCCAAAGGGTAAAACGGGACCCTATTACTGAGACTTCGCTGTCCGTCCGTCCGTCCGTCCGTCCGTCCGTCCGTCCGTCCGTCCGTCCGTCCGTCTGTCACCAGGCTGTATCTCATGAACCGTAATAGTTACACAGCTGAAATTTTCACAGATGATGTATTTCTGTTGCCGCTACAACAACAAATACTAAAAAACAGAATAAAATAAATATTTAAGTTAATAAATAATATTTTCGACGCCTCAGCGATATTAGTTACCTTACGGTCCAAGAGATGGCGTTGCTTGTGGCTAATATGTAGTCCATGCTTTTAGTTACCAGTCGGTCCAAGAGATGGCGTTGCTTGTGGCTAATATATGGTTACAAAAAACTCAAGTAAATATTTAAGTGAGGTTTTCATACAAAAGGACAGATTTTTTGGCGTTTTATACATAATGGTACGGAACCCTTTGTGCGCGAGTCCAACTCGCACTTAGCCGGTTTTTCTGTTTTTGGCACATGTTTTTGTAGGTAAGTAGTACCTACTAGTTACTCCGTCCCATTTTGTAATTTTTCATCTCCCTGATATCAGCCGACGTCATTAACATGTTTGCTTAAAAAATAATATTTGAATGTACAAAACAGGACGAGTGGTGTCTGGTGTTTTGAAAAGAGTATTTGAGTGTATTCGTATACGTAAAATTTTTGGACAAGTTTTCTATAACACAGTCTGTAGTAAAATTTACAGCTTTTCATCCAGCGCGTTAAAATTAAATTCAGATTTTCATTTCTAATTAAACAGAACCTTAATTCAGAGAGCAAGGTCTGTAATGAAACTATTTCCTTTGAAAATCCTGTGAAGTAAGTATCATATTATAAAATATTTAATTCTTCCCAGAGCGCAAATTTAATTTAGTTCCCTCATTAAAAATGAAACATTACCTTCATTTGACGGGCACTTTTAGGAATTAAACTTATTTCTTTATGGTAACTACAGGTCCTTAAATTAATATCGCTTTCTTTTGGCCTGCGGCCACAACGCGTTAAAGGCACAACAATAACAAAAAAGGGTCTAGAGCATACTCGACCACGTTGCTCCAGTATAGTTAGTGAAGAGGTTAGTTTCCACTTCGTATATGTAAAGGTGGATATATATTATGTGTATTGATACCACCCATGTTGGTGGTATCAATCCACATGAAACCGTGTTACCATGTGGTCCGTTTACTTCTTTGCTCAACAATTCACATAAAAAATCTAACTACAATACATATATTGATCCCAAAGATTTGATATGAGGAGTAGTTTTTGTTATATTGATTCTAAGTTTAGGAGAATATTTTTCTATGATTTCTTGTAAAAGTCAAGCGTGAAATTTCCCCGCAACTTTTCAGATTTACGTTTATGGCTGTCGTGCGGTAAAAGTAAAGGAACGTCTTGCGCCACCAAGAACGTTATATTAGAAAGATTTTCATATAAAGGAAACGTATATACGTACCTAAAAGTTATGCACCCATTACGTGACATCTAATGTTTTTGTTACTCTAGTAATAATCACTTGGATTCGTATTCCATTGTTTTTAAGTATTCGAACTTGAAACATTTATTTTCGCATTGTTAGCATTAATGGTTAGTGTTAATATTATTATTAAGAACACAGTTAAAAAAGGAAAACAAAAGACATTCGCGTGATGATGAAACAGAAAATTTTAATTAAAATGTCCTTATCGACAATATCGCCACCAAAACCCACCGAAATACCCCTAAATTATTTTATTAAATAAAAAAATATTATAACGATAAATGTCACCTTGATACCGATATCACGGTAATATTATCATTACTACCCTACTAACTATGCCGATTTATATTACATGTAGTTGTAGTTAAACCGTTACCTTACACTCGGCCATAAAACTAAGGAATATTTATCGATTCGCTCACCATGATCGATGAATTGAAAACTACCCGCGCCCGTCAAAACGCGTGCACAGAATGAAAGAAACTTCTTACGTTACAACTGAATTACGAGTATTTCCCCTTTGATGGAGTATTTACATTTATTCCGGCGGAGAACTTCGGTATTATTTTAGTTGAAGCGAATGTCAAGTTACGTTTATTTTATTAGATTACGAAGCAGCAATCAGACTTGATTAATGGCACTTATTACGACTATTATTGTAAGAGGAAGTCTATGTACGGAATAGATTACTTTTCTTCGTTTTCGTCTGTGTCTTAATAAGAAGTTGTCCTATCAAATATCTGAAGAGTTTCGGGTTCTGGCTAGAAACGATATGTCATTTATAAATATTTGTTCTGGATTCATGAATGTTTGTCATCTTATATGTAAGAATGTATGTGTTTGAGCATTATTTCTTTTTTATTGCAATATATATAGGAATATATATGCTTAAATGGATTTTTTTTCGAATTATAAAGTTTTACTCCGTCACTTCACTTTTCTTAATTTCACCCCTCAATATATTCAACCCTTTGGTTTGAAAAGTAGTCTCGTAATAGCGTACAAAAGTGAGCATCAAGGTATGGAAATAATTTGAATTTAGTACTTATTTTCTGGTTTAGGTTTTAGCACTAACGCTTAAGCCTGTCGGCTTGCGTCGATCCTCAGTGATTGTCAGAGTAAAGCAACAGCGTGCACGGCCAGTTGTTAGATAAGTGACCGCTAGTGGCAACAATTTTAAGCCTTACCGTGCACGAAAATTATTAGTCCTGCCCCCTTATTCTGAACTCTTAATTCCAGACAGTTTACGTTCACAACGTGTGGGTGACAGAGACAGCGCTTTATGACCTGTAAGGCGCTATCTCTGTCACTCACACGCTATGAACGTAAACTGTCTGGAATTAAGAGTTCATAATAAGGCCCCTGGTTCTTGTCATTAGATAAAGACTCATCATATCCGCATCAAAGTAGAGGCGTAACACGTGCTCAGTTATGGGCGTTTAATGGGTGTAAGCCAATTAACAGAAAAGGAGAGAAATGGTAGCTATAACTTTTTATGGAACATTATCATCTTAATTTCAAATACACATGATATTCTTGGACGTGACCAAAATATCTTGTGTTCATTTAATAGAACTGGTTAAGCGCAACCTGCACTTGAAGACGTGGTGCTCCGTACCACAGAGTCGTATAAATTTTAATTATTTCAACATGATAATGTAGAAAAACCCTATTTATTATCGTTACTAGTAGGTATATCTTCTTTATATATAAAACTCAAAGGTGACTGACTGATTGACTGACTGATCAATCAATGCACAGCCCAAATTACTACACTAATCGGGCTGAAATTTGGCATGCAGAGATGTAGACATCCGCTAAGAAAGAAATTTTCAAAAATCATCCCCTAAAGGGGTGAAATAGAGGGGTGAAGTTTAAACGAATTCCACGCGGGCGAAGCCACGGGCGGAAGCTAGTATATTTTATTACTGGTTGAGCGGCCATAGTAACACGAATTCTGTCATTTCAAGTGACTACATAATTTCGCTCAAGAGATATATCACAGTGACAGACAGACAGCGGAGGCATATTAATAGGGTTCCGTCTGTCATCCTGTAGGTTCGGAACCCTAAAAGCGTTACATAGAGCTAAGTACCACATTAGTATTCAAATTGTACGTCCGTTTTATGGTACCGTTTGTGACATTTACATATTAAATATGTCCTTTTACGAGTTTCAGAAAGCAAATTCTTGTCAAGTTCGGGCGTGGCGGGGTCATATTGATTGAATCTCATTGGATCAGGCCCTTTGATTAAGTAAAACAAATGAGAGGTAAAAGATAATGCATTCGGCATAGGTAATTTATGACTTCTGACTTTTCAGAGTTATGCGCGTTTCAAATTTAAATGGGACTCGCAATGTTGAAGGAAAACATCGTGAGAAAACCTGCATGCTGGAGAGTTCAGAAAACTCGAAGTCTGCCAATCCGCATTTAGCCAGCGTGAACTACGGCCTTAGGCGCTTTGCCCACGAAGCAACTATTGCAGCAACTGGCAACTAACTGGCAACTAGCTGTTTACATACATTTCAAGTGGACTGCGCACACACAGCAACACGAATTTCGAGTTCCGGCAATCTTCAACAGTTTTCAGTTGCAGCAACTAGCAACTGTTAAATATTATACCAGTTTTAAAAGTTACCGGTTTCCGCAACTGTCAATCGCAAATCAATCAATCAAGTTGCTCACAAATAGCTATAAAATTGCCGCAACCGTAAATGTTGCCTCAACTTGAGTTGCTCCGTGGGCAAAGCGTCTAAACCTTCTCAGTCTGATAAGAGATCCGTGCTCAAAAGTGAGCCATGATGTTTAAGATGATGATGATGGTGAAATACCTGCCTTGGTCAGAACTTAGGATCCCTCGCTCCGCAGACAGAATCACTGACAAGTAAGCTACGAGCCTAGGTACTATGGCATTAATTATTTTAACATGTGAAATAAAAGATCTTCTACTTATTTATCAAATATCCAAACGTCAGTCACATAAATTTATGTCGATTAGCTATTACCCGAAAATTCGTATTTCTCCGAGAAATCCGCCATTACTCTTCAATGGCGAGAATATGTGCCAAAAAGTGGGAATCAAGTGAAAACGGCATGAATGAGATCAATCAAGTATAGGCGCCCGTAAATTCGTTTTATTTATTACTTAGAAGAAAATAGATTTATTTCCCTGTACAAATGGTAATCCAATCTACGTATAACAATAACGAGGTACAGTACCTACATTAAAGGTGAACGGATATTTCAAATCGATTTGCTGATAAATCAAACTTTTCCGTTACTGAATGATTGACAGACAACACACAGCTGAAACTACTGAACGCAAGTGAGTGTCAGAATGGCGGGTGTACCTCACGGATTTAAATATCTCTTTTGGATTATAAACGTACCTGATGTGTACCTCAGTGTACCTATCCTAAAAGTCTGTGTACCTCCTTCTATGCATAGATTTAAAATAAAATAGGTACACCCGCCATCCTGACGTCAGAACCGCGGGTGTACTTCTAGCCAGCATAAATGAAGCTAAGTAAACTGTATATGTAGATTTGGTATCTCTTGTGTACCTGCCGTGTGACTTTTAGGATAGGTACACTGAGGTACACATCAGGTACGTTTGTAATTCAAAAGAGATATTTAAATCCGTGAGGTACAGTGGGCCAAGAAAGTGGTGTACCAGTTTTCATTTTGATTCCTAGTCATCTAAAATTACATCAAAGTTCATAGGAAATATCACTGAAAGGGACGCATAATAATGACGTAAACCTAATTGTTAAGAATACATACATCACATTACACACATGTACATTAAAGGTGCAAGAGATTTTAATCTTTATTAGAAACGGATAATGCATTAATTTGTGCAAAGAAGATTTAAATATTCTGAACAAAAGCATAAGAACTATTTCAATTGACAAAAGAATTCTTTTTTAAAAAGAAAATTGACAAATTGACATTTAGTCAAATAAATGCAAGTAATATAATAAAAATTGGCTAAGTACGAGTCGGACTCGCCCATGAAGGGTTCTGTAGCAGCAAGTAAAAAAATATTCGAGTAGATTGAATGCAGGGTAAATTGCGATTTACGATTTATGACGTATTAAAATAACTACTAACTAGATCTCATTCAAACCAATTTTCGATGAAAGTTTACATGGTAATGCACATCATATATTTTTTTTAGTTTTATCATTCTCTTATTTTAGAAGTTACAGGGGGGAGGGCACATATTTTACCATTTTGGGAGTGCCTCTTGCGCAAAGTATTCAGTTCAGAAAAAATGATGTTAGAAACCTCAACATTATTTTTGACGACCAATTCATATCTAGATATCCCACACGTATGGGTTTGACGAAAAAAAAATTTTGGTTTTAGTTCTAAGAATGGGGAACCCCCACAGTTTTAATGTCACTTTTGATTTTATTGATTTTCTGACGTCAATGGTTCTATCAAGATTAAACCATTTAAACTAAAAACAAAACAAATGTCACGTATTTATAATCGGATAACGATGGCAATAAAAGTTGTCAGATCGATCTGCAAGCGAAACTAACCTTTATCACCTATGAATCTGCAAACGGTATTCAACCTTAGGGTGGTAAACCAGTTCTTTGGCCGACCGTACACCCGCCATTCTGACACTCGCGAATGCAAGAATCTGAAATTTTGCATGTATGTTCCTCGGGTAGAGTAGGATAGCACTATCTGAGGATTTTTGGAAATTCCCCCCTTAGGGGTTGGCTTTTTTTCGTACCATAACCTTAAATATTAATTTTCATAGTGTCTGATTTATTCAAACACACGCACTACTGTGAATTTTTTCACTTAATGGTATATGACAAAATACGTTCTGAACATATATCTACTAAAACTATAAACTATCTACCTGCCAAATATCTTTATACTTCAAGCGGCTTTCGATAATCCATGATAAGTGACTTCGCGTTTAAGATATAATATTAAGATTCACTTTATACGCGGAAAATACGTAATCTTTGGTGGTACACAAAAAATAGAATAAAAATTAGGTTACACGTTTCAGTTCATTAATTTGTGGCCTGATTATTGAAGTCCCGGGGGAAAGGTAATCTCCCCTCTTTATTAGCGAAGTTACACTGCCTGTCGCACGGTGGGTTCGCCAAAGTTTAGTAATTTGAGAAGATTTTGTTTGCACATAGTTGTGGTTTTGTTGCCACCTATGTTGGTTTTGGTTCTTCGAAGCCTGTTACCACAGTGTTAAATGAACATATACTTCTGTTTAATTAACTTTCTCTTTCTTCGCACTACGTACCGCAAGTATTTGTTTAGCTAGCATAGAAATTCAATTCTGTTTGTTTGCTTGTTGCAAATAGTTCAGTATTACTTTTTATGCGACCGATATAGAAAAAATCGGTACCGTGTTTCAGTTCTGTCGTGACGTTGTGTGCGTGCCGTATGTGCGATGACTCAACGTGTGTGCAACGACGAATGAAGTATTCTAATTCAGAATCTTAATGTTTTTCTTTCATTTCAGAAAATAATGATTAATGTTGTGTTTTATAGTTTCCTCATTATAATTAAAATTTTAATTAGATATTTCCCCCTAATCAAAATAGTCGTGACAGAGATGTTAGCTTGAAACTGTGTACTTATTCGCTATTTCCTCGCAGTTCTTATTCCTCTAAGACTCTAAGACCTGAGTAGGATCTATTCCTAGAGAATTCCTAGTCCTACAGCCACGTGGAAGACCTATTCCTCTCTCCGTTCATCAGTTGTAGCTGACAATTGATTTTAAATTCTTCGCGATCTATATATTGTTGACGTCTTTCTGATGATTCATTCCCATCAACCTTTTCTATCTCAGTTAACACAGTTGACAATCGCGAAATGGAGACTGGACGGACACTGTTTCTTAATTTCCTTATTCAGTTATTCCTTATTAATTTTAATAAGTCTGTCTAACAGACAAACTTTTTCACATTGTTCCCATTAATTTCAAAATAAGACAAATTACATATATTGTACGCTTTACGGCAGCGAATAAACCAACACTTTGTCACCTGTATATTATGTGTCCACAATAAATATGCTTTGACTTTGACTTTGACAGTAAGGCACTTCTCACACAACGCTATTCATGAGCTACGCGACTGCAACGCTACCCAAAATTTGTATGTATTTGACACTATGTACTGACAGGACGATGCGTCTTCTTTCAGTCAAAAGTGTCAAATACATACTAATTTCGGGTAGCGTTGCAGTCGCGTAGCTCATGAATCTCTCTATATTTGCTTCATGCTGGTGACAGACGGACGGAAGGACGGACGGACAGCGAAGTCTCAGTAATAGGGTCCCGTTTTATCCTTTGGGTACGGAAACCTAATAAAAACTAATCAGCAAAATTTAAGAGAAAAATCAAGAAAACATACATAAAATTGAGCACGTTTTTTTTTGCAAATTGTGTCGATTCTACATTAGCCGAAGGAACTTCGTTTCTACCTTATGTCCCACGACACCACATCTTTTTTTTATGTTCAAATATAACCTGAGGCACTTTTTACACAGGGAAACCTATTAACCTAGTATGGAACTACTATTGTGTAACGTTTATTTATTTATTTATACGTTGAGTCAATATATTATGTTCAATAAAAGTTACATTCATTCCTTTTTTTACATTTTCTAATAATAAATATTATAGCTGCCGAAGAAAAACTTTTTATAACGTCGTAGGCTAAAATCAACGAACTACAAGATTTAATATGTCGCAGAACAAATATTTTTACGAACCTCTTATTTACATACCTTTAGAATAAAAATAAAAGACAACGTAGTTTTATGCAGCAATTTTCAAAATTCACTTTACGATCTCCATCGGGTACGGTTATGTTGATAAATGATTTCAGTCGAGACGGTCAATGGATCCGTTAACCCTCACGTGGTTCCATTTTTCTGGTCATTTTGAAAGTTTATCTGGTCGTAAAGAAGCAACACGCCCAGACCACTTATGTCGCTAAGGGTTGAGCGTTGCCGGTGACCGTGGCAGGATAACTTTAAGTGAGTGACTGCTTTATTAGGTGTGATTTGTAACGACCCCTTTTATCGAAGCATGTTGATGACAGCTTTGACAATTTGAAATTTCAATTTTGATTCGTCGAGCGCAAGTTGCAGTTAGATTTTTATATTTACAACTTTAATAAAACTCAACTTGAAGTCTACACACAATAAAATTGTAAATGATGTTATCTCGTTTTATGCAATATAGGTAGCAAACGATGCTGTCTCCCACGACAACTGTAACCGACCTAGAATGTAACAAGAGAAAGAGTGAAACAATATTTTTCCTGTTAATTCTTGACAAGAATTTAAACAGCTATCTCCATCAAAGACTTCAGACTACAGAATATAGCATTGGCTGCATAAAACGTTCCTTAACTTCATGATCGCGCTTCCATGAACTACTACTGCATGAAATTTAAAATTCATCCAGCATTCATTCATCGTACAAAGAGTATTCTTTTCTGACGTCCCCGTTACAAGAGCGATATTTCATACTTTACCATAGAAAATAGTAACTACCACAATTTAACAGGTTTCTCGTGAGTTTGCAAATAACGTGTAAGGAATTTGATAGGTTTACATATTGAAGCTTAGATCGGAGGTGTACTTCCATTATGTGTACTAATTTTGTTGGAAACAGTCTCGTATACTGTGCTCAATATTACAACATATTATGTATTATGCTTTAAAAGTATCGTAGATAACAATGTACATAGTAGGATTACCTGATACCCTGATAGTGCAATGTTTGCAATACCAGATCGCTGTACCAGAGTTCCTAGGTTTGTTTCTCAGCAAAGTGGAAATATTATGAAAGATGAGTTTAAGATTCGGTTCTCGTTCTAGGTGAGTATTTTTGTCATGTTTTCAGCTATCAGATAGGTATCTTCTCTTATTTTGTTTCTTTCTCTTCTCTTAGTTTAATTAATTAATCATAATTAATCGTAGGTAGTAGCTAGGTACTGTACCTACGGCTAATATAATAGCAGGTATGCTGATGGATCCGGAAGCAGTCACTAAAATGTGACGCAATGCTTTGAATTTTAGTTATTTGATTTGTATTGAAAAATAACCTTTTTCATACGATGTCCAGGTTCTGATGAAGTCATAAGGTGGGTACATTATATCTGAGCGTTTTTCAGATTTTGAAACTTTTATATTTTAGTTGATGATGGTAACCCGTTACTCCACTACTGAACACGGAACTTCTGAAATCAGGAGACTTAGAGAATACTTCACCACACTGCTCCAGTCCAGATTGCTGAAGGTTAGTGGCCAATCTGTATGTCCAAATTTTTCATGCTACTCGAGGGCGTAACGATTGTTATCACATACATGGCAACATTTGTACATAAATCACAAGAAAAGTGGTAGATATACGTGTTAAGCATTCGTAACGCAATTTTAAGCCGGTACTTAAAATGTTAATTTTAATCAACGGCCTACAAGCTTATGTGGCCAGCTGTTATCTGATAAGCAGTGACATTGGGTAAATTAAAATGTCAGTGGTTGAACGTAACATCGATATTTGTAATGGGACGTATTAAAGTACGAGTATCTTATTATTGCGATAGATTAAAATTATCAACCATAAAATAACAGAAAAAAATCTGCCAAGTGCGAGTCGGACTCGCGCACGAAGGGTTCCGTACCATTTTATATAAAAACCCCAAAAAATCTGGTCTGTTTTATGAAAGCCTCACTTAAATATTTGTTTTATTGTAGCCACATATTACGCACAACGCCATCTCTTGGACCAAAATGTAACTAAACTATCGTTAAATGTATGGGCGCCCACTTAAATATTTATTTTATCCTATTTTTAGTATTTTTTGTTGTAGCGGCAACAGAAATACATCATCTGTGAAAATTTCAACTGTGTAGCTATTACGGTTCATGAGATACAGCCTGGTGACAGACGGACGGACGGACGGACGGACGGACGGACAGCGAAGTCTCAGTAATAGGGTCCCGTTTTACCCTTTGAGTACGGAACCCTAAAAACGAAAACCTATTTAAAGTTAAAAACTTAACTAAAAAGAGGTTAACATAAATAAAATTTAATTGTAGCTTTTTTAAAATTTAATTATAGTTTAAAAACTTTTCTAGTTCAAGTCCTAAGTGTTAAAGTTAAGATTAATTTTTAAAGACATTTTAATTTAAGGTGATTAAATTCCTCCGTCCATCAACTTTTAAACAAAAACTTCAGGATATAATCGATTTCGCAGGACCCTTTTCCAGTGACTACCAAAATTTTATTTAGCTCATTAAGATCTTAAAACACCTGGATACTTAGATACTACATTTTTTTTGTAAAAATGAAAGTTAACGCACCTTGTGGATCATGATTTAGAGGAAACAATAAGTTTTTTGAATCAAAGAAATGATGTTAAGCTGGTTATATTAAATCTGCAATATTTTATAAGAATGGCCCGTCAAATTACATTGAAAATTGTACTCGTTATCATTGAGCGCTCAGAATTACCTCATTCTTCTAATAATTTCATACTGTACAATGGAATATTTTAGCAAAAGAAACGTTTTTCATTGTGTAACGAATTATTCGAATATAGATCTTAGTGCACAGCATAATAAAGTTTTTTGCTTCACAAATAATTCAAAATAAATACAGTAAATTGCAGATGGTGATATTTGCATTGGTCATACTGGCGATTTCTATATAAAGTTTATACAGTTTGTTTATACTATAAACAAGCATTACGCTCCGCAGTACTTGATATTATTCATGAGTGCTTCTTATAATATTAAGTGCATTGTGTTCCTATTGATCCACATAATTTTACATCCTTATTACGAGTGGTCTTTGGGTTTGATGCCTACTTTAATTCTGGAAAATCAAGTAACCACTCTCTTTGTCTCCTCTTCTTTCTTTCTTGGCGGACATTGTTTTTGTGCCTTTATACTGTTGTCCATGGGCGGTGATGACTACTTGCCATGAAGTGGTTAAATATTTAGTAGTTACCTACATGGGATAACTTCAGCAATTTACCTATACCTCTATGTATAATACCTCCACCTAACTGGATATAAAACCTCCACCTAACTGGACTGGAGAAGTGGTGGAATTTGCTCCGTCTCCAAGTGACCAATAGTGGGGTATTAATGGGTTGAAGAAAAAGGTACAGGTTTATTTGAGCGAAATGAAGGCGTGTGGTTAGCACGTAAAAATAATACTCTGTACTGAGGCTTTGTATTGAAAACCTTTTTAGAATGGAATTATTTAATAGAGTTACGTCGCTACCAATATCTAGTTCAAAATAAATCAATTTTGTATCTGGTTTGTATCAAAGAATGTCATTGTGATTTTTCCGCTTGGTCTCAATATCATTTCGAGAAAATATGAAGGAAAACGAATGGAGCGCTCGTAGCCCGGCGGTTTTCACAATTTATCTGTGAACGACCGAGTTTAGCAACAGCGGGCGTGGTCGGTAGGTGGAAGGGTGACTCTTCATCATCATCATCGTCATGTCAACCCACTATTGAGCACGGGTCTCTTCTCAGAATGACAAGGTTAAGGCGGTCCAACAAGCTGGCCAAGTGCGGATTGACGGACTTCACGCATTTTTGAGTTTTGCGAACTCTTCGGCATGCAGGTTTATTCACGATGTTTTCCTTCACCGTTTGTAGCAAGTGACATTTAAATGCTTAAACCGCACATAACTCTAAAAAGTCAGAAGTGCGTGCCTTGGAATTCAAACCCAGACCCTCCAAATAGAAGGCCGAATTCTTAACCACTAGGCAATCATCCCTACATTCCGACTAGGTTGGGTGACTGCACCGAAACGCTAATTCAAAATTTCCCATTTTGAATTAGCGTTTCGTGCTTTAGTGGGCACATAAAGTCGTCGGTTCCGCCTTGTCGTTAAGCCATGTCGGACGGGATAAAAACTTCCGACACACGAGTGAGCGACCTACCCGTTTAAAAATGCATGTCTCCGTACCAGGCTGGGAGACTATGGTAATATTTCATTATTGCACTAAACATTTCTAATAAATTTATAATCACAGCCCGTAGTATTGAATTCGCAAATACAGCTACAATGCAATGCAATGCTCATAACTGAATTAATCGGTAATTGGATATCGAGACGCCTTAGCATCAGGAATCTACGTCTCAGAATTGTGGATTTAGCCGGATGAAAGACTCAATTATATAATAGATAACTAAATTTAACAAAAAATAAATTCCCCAACTTCAACATCGACAAGCATAGATAACTCAAAAACTACTCGCCAGATGGCGCCCAAATTAACCCATCTAGGTTAAAAGTTCTTCTCAATACAAATTAATCAAGCCCAGTATTTGCTGGAAATCGTTGAAGAGTTGCATATTCTGCTGTATCATTAGATCTTCATTAAATTGTAGGTTCTGCCTAAAACACTTAATGAAAACATTAACAAATGCACTAATCTCCCTTACAATTTGCGAAAGATCCTCTCGATTTCTCTGCGAAGTCATCATCGGATCTTGATGTTCTTATTATGGTTCCACTCACGAAATAACTACATAATTATGTACTTTTCAAGAAAAAAAATTATCAAAATCAGCTTATAAACGACGAAGTAATCCGAGAACACACATAAAAAATATATAATCGAGACGCTCCTTTTTTGTAAAAGTTGGTTAAAAATGTTGTATTTTACTCTTATAATATAAGCCAACAAATGATACATGAATATATCGGTAATATTGACTGTAGGGTTCTGTAAGGTTATACTCGTATTTCCGTAATACCCCAATTGGGAACTTAAATTTAAAGTTAGATGAAACTTGATCAAATATTCGTTCTTTGACAAATCAGTCCCTTTATTACTCAGGGTTGTGTTGTCGCTCGGAGTTAAAAAACTCACTTATGATTATACCAGTTGATCACTCGCGGCCTTCACCCGCGTGGAATTTTTGTTTTAGTTTATCCCCTTTTTATTCCTTTAGGGAGGGAATTTTCAAAAAGCCTCTCTTAGAGCTACCTTACACTCCCCAAGGAACATATGTACATGTCTTTCAGCTTACTGCGTTCAGTAGTTTCGGTTGTGTGTTGTCTGTCTTTCTGAGTAATGGAAGAGTTTTATAATACTGACGATGATGAAGATAATGAAAAGGAAGATATTTATTTAGTATTTATGAATTAAATCGTTCTAAGACAAAGAATAACTTACATTGAATCTGTTTTTGTACTATTTGCCGTCGACTCATTAATGACTACGGAGCATGGATCTGTCCCCTGATCATTGATCCTGGAGCATACTCCACCTCGCTGCTCCAGTGTGGATCGGTGGGGAGTAGGGGACAGTGGCCAATCCAAGCGTCAAAAGTTTCATGTTGTTCGGAGGCTTCCGACGTTGCTACGGATATCAATAACAAACGGGACCGACGCCTTTACAGGCTCTCCGTATCATGGAAGCACTCAAGATACCTATTTATGCCACTAGATGTCACTCATCTACTACCGACTGCGCCCGCAGTTGCTTAACTTTGAGGATCAGTTAGGATCGACGTAAACCAGGCTTAAGCTTTGAACCGCTGTTTCAACCTTTAGCCGTTGATCTATATTAAAAACAAAATGAGTTCCGCCAGGATTAAGCTGGGGTTATAAAGCCTAGTAATTACTTCCAGGAGTCACCTTTCAGGAACGAAAACGCAGAATCATTTGCGAAAGTCCATCCTACACTTGTGGGGTGGCATATTCGCGCGAATGTGAATGAGCGCACCAACACATGATTCACTCTAGCTTCCGTCAGGAGATTATAACGATTAGAGTAGCTGAAAAATCACCAACACTGCGAGTAATTTTGCTCCGGTTTTAATCTTACTAATTAAATACTATAAAAAAAATAACTAGGAATACAATCTATGCAATTACAACGTCAATTGGGTTTTGCGTCAAATTTTAATGTTACTAGAATATCTACGTGTTCTTGACGAAACTTTGAAAAAGTCACGCTCCGCTCAACTGATTGGTATGGAGGTTTTTCTTGATATGCATCAATAAAATATTACGTTATTTTTGAAGTAAAACTTTTACACACGCTTGACTTGGGGAGAACGCTGGTGAATTCGTGACGAGAGTTACGAAAACTGTGATCGGCCGAGGCGAACGGAAGTTGCAAGGAAATAAATTAATAAGGAATGAATTAGTTTACATAGAAAGGGCGAGAGTTACGTTTCGTATATTTATGTAAGTGAAAAAGAGAAAGAGATAAGCGAGCACATTTTTTTTTCTCATAGACTGTTAGGTTTCGTTTATCTAAGATACGGTGAACGTCTATTGTTTGTATCACACTGTAGGAGCTTATAACTTTTATAGTTATTTGTACGATTCGATAGGATAAGTTCGATAGGACAAGATAATATTGTTCATATAGCCTGCAGATTGAACGAAAGATTAAGCTTTAAACACAAGTCGATTTATAAATTGAATTATCTTTGGCTGTAGCAGAATTATTTCGAAATTTCTTTTTTCTAAAAATATAGTTATTTAGCTGGAAATGTTTTCGAGTGGCTGTGGCGTTTAACTATTTTTCGCTTCATAGGGATATTGCGTCCATGTTAATTGTTCATCCCCTTCACACGCAAGACCGCGTGCTTAACAAACCGTTTAAGTATTTGAGTAGCAATTGAGTGGGGAATCCCCTCTCTTGACCCAAATAGATTAACTTAGAGTCTTTGGATAGAGCGCCGCGCCGTCTTCAAACATGTTCTGAATTTTTACGCTTTTAGTTTGGTTAGGTTCTACAAATAAAAATATAACTGGTTTATGTCTGTACATAGAAGATACCTATTTGAAAAAAAAATGTATAAAAGGTCTTCACAGGGTAAAAGAAGCCAAAAATATTATGTTCAGAATTTCTGTCTTGATGTTTATCCGGGCATCATGCAAAACTAGTGAATGAAATTTGATGTGGTTTGCAGTTACATTGCAGAAGATATAACTTAAAAAGAGTTGTTTCATCTTGATATGCTGCCTAGAACCTGAGATATTATTAATATAAGTATGCTCAACTAGTGACATAGGTGTATAATATAAAAAGTAAAAAGTACCTACTCACGTTAAATTGTGCATATCGTCAAACACTGTATGTATCGTGCTACCCTACCGTAGAATACCACAATAAAATCGCAACATATAAACATCCCACAGGCAATAATAGAACTATAGAACTATACAAGAATCAGTAACTCAACCAGAGTAAATGAACAGTCAAAAGATATAAGGTACCTACCTATTTCATTGATGTTCATAAATAAAATGTGCATTATTAAGAATAAGTCAAAAACTACCCGTCAGATCAGTTCACCCAGTTATGTTATGAGGTAACCACATAAGAAAAAACTAAAAAAATCATCGAGCCGAAAACTGCCTTTCGAAAGTGATGCGTTCACATACTGGATTCATTTTGGGTACAACCCATTAATGGCCTACTTCTGAGTATGGGTGTCTCCTTTTTATTGAAAAGGTCTAGAGCATACCCCACCACGCTGCACCAGTGCGGATTGGTGGAGGTGGAGGGGTAGTGCCCAACCCAGTATCTATCGATAACAACCCAAACTGACGGCTTTACGTGCCCTCCAAAGCACCGTAGCGCTCAAGAAATTTTGTCACTAGCGGTCACCTGTTTAAGTAACCGACCGCGCCCGCTGTTGCTTAACTTTGTCGATGACTTAGGATCGACGCAAGCCGCCGGGGTTTGCGCGACTCATTTTAATTCATATACATTATACCCAAGCACACCATGCTTCAACGCTACACTACTCTAGTTAAACGTTATCTTAGAAAATACAAGAAACAACAAAAATAATTAAAAAGATTAAGTGGAGTTGTCTAAACCCTTCCCCGAGTAGTGCTTAGTTTCGGTCTGAAGTCTTATCCTTAAATTGCTGGAGTTGTTTGTATTTCTGCAGTTCTATATTTAAATGTTTAGATTGTTTAGTTTTAGTAAGTTTGTGTTAGTATTTCGATGGGATGAAATACAGTTAATTTATTTTATTTGTTTACTAACTTTAAAGCTGTGAAACTGGTAGCGGTAATGTAATTTTATTTTGCCATTAATTTATTTTGCCATTAATTTAAAAGATTGGCAGTAATACCCGAGAGGTATGACGCTGGAGTTCCGCTTGGACCCAGGTTGGGTTCAAATTCTTCAGGCGCCTCTAATTTTCAAAATTATTGTGTGTATTATTACTCTACGGCAACACTTGCGTCTTAACGCGTTGTTCCCATTAAATTAGACGTTACGCGGGTTAGGCAACATGTTAACGTGTTAATTCGTATACTTGCGCCATTACTAATGGAGTGCTAGAAAAAGTTATTTTCTAATATCAATATGTATACTTCGTAACACACTATTTTGAAACAAGAGTAGGTATACAAAAGTAATTTATCAAAAGGTATCTGGCAATCCTCTGCCTCTGTAACTAATATTTTTTCAATTAAAAGTTTTGTGGAGTAACTCCATAAAATAGCCAGTTATTAAACCGTTCTCTAACAAAAACGCAGTAAGTATAGAGTGTTTGGTTGTAACAAATACCTAAATCAGGGTGAAATATTCACTTTTAATCTAATTTCTATTCAGAAATTTAAAGAGTCCACAATGCAAAATAACTCTGCACAAGTTTGCTAAACTAGTTCCCTGGCAGTTGAACCTAAGTCGACAGTGAGCGGCATTACACTTGGCATGTGTCTCTTTCAGCCACGACAAACGTCTATTATTATTATTATTATTTTTCGGTAAGTTTTTGATTCAGAGGGCTAAACATATTTGTCTATGTATCTGTTAGAACAAATATTGTTTAATCCATATATATTTTCTAAATATCTAAGTGTGCCTTACTTATAACCAGGACTGTTAGAGCTATGAAATTTTGGACTAAGATAAGGATAAAGAAATAATATTAGTATACCAGTTCCAGATACCGGTTTCGATATACCGCCGCGGTTTATACCGAAGATGTAACGTTTTAGGATAATTTCGGTTTCGGATTATGACTAAGCAACAGATGTTATAGCAAACTATGGAAGTGGTTAGTTTCGACTAACGCGGGCAGCAAAAAAACCGTAACATTCCTTAAAAAAATCTCATCGAAGTTTCGCTCCCATACTGTGCTCGCTCTATGCTCCTAACCGAAACTTTTATAACGGATTCGGTTCAGATAACGGATAGATATACATATGTACATACGTCTGTTAAGAACGCATTTTGTCATATTTCTCTCCAAAGTGGGTTAAAAGGGGTTGAATGTTCGTTTGTAAGGTTGTTGAATGAAAATCAGTCAAAATTACTCCCACGCAGAGAAAGCCGCGGGAAATATCTAGTATGGAATAAAATTTAAATGCCAAAACAATAATATCATATTTTTATTAAAAGTTGTTCCTACGGATACCTGTGTCTCTAGAGAGTTTGATGTTGTTCGAAATTAGAAACCTGTTTTTGTAGGATATACCTACTAAATATAGATATACTTATTTAGTTATAAGTCAGTCTTTCTCAAAGTGGGCGACAACGTCCCATTGTGGACGCTGAATGCTAAGAGCATGGGCTAAGAGGAAGGTGATAAGAGGCCAAAAAAGGGGTTTTTAACACGCTTTTATATTAACTTCACCTGTATGTTTGTATGTAACTTTACTCCATTTTCTTTAATATCTCCGGTGCCCAAAGGTCTTCTTGCTTCAAACTTATATAGCATCTGCAACTAATTATTCCCTAACTTTCTATACCATTTTCACGAAAATCCGACCACAATTTTCCGAGAAATAGCTGTTTTTCCTCATTTTTTTCTTAATTTTATACCTATACTTCCTTTAATATCTTCCGTGCCCCTCAACCGTTGTGCTTCAAACTCATAACTAACTTAAAGCTAACTGATCCCTAACTTCCTATACCTTTTCCACGAAAATCCATCGCGAATTTTCCGAGTTACAACTGTTTTTCCTTGATTTATACTAAATTCGTTCATTTTAAACCTACATTTCTGTTAATATCTTCCGTGCCCCTCAGGCGTTTTGCTTCAAATTCATAACGCACCTATAAACAGTTGATCCCTAATTTTCTAGACCCTTTCCACGCAAATCTATCGCGGATTTTCCTAAAAATAGGCGTTTTTCCTAACTTCTTTAATTTCCACCTTCCCTAGCCTATAACTTCACCTGTATGTTTGTATGTTTGTATGTATGTTTGTATGTAACTCTCCTTCGCATAAAGAGACTACCATAATGATATTATTACACGCTTTATATTAGCTTCACTTGTATGTTTGTATGTTTGTATATTTGTTTGTAACCGACTTCTTTGGACGCGATTTTGACCCACTTTAAATGGCCAGATTTCGTTCAAACTTTGTAGATTTATCGAGTTCCGATGACATTACACTATTTTGATAAAATTATTCCAATTTTCAATATGCAAAATAAGATTTTAATTTTTTTACTCTCACACTACTGCCATCTATCCATTTGCTACTGCCATCTACCCATATTTACGGGCAACTAGCTGTAACTGCGTATTCAGTTTGACTGCGTACATTACGTTTTACTAGATGGCGTTGTTCTTCTGTTTATTTGAATTCTAAGTTATCACAGTAGATAGATCGATAGAGACCAAATAATAGTTTAAAATTATAAAAACAAGCTATTATAAATAAACAAAACTAAAAAGTCGAAAATAAATAATAGTTTAAAAAAACTAAAAAACACGCTTTTTATAGAATACTGAACTAAAAAAATAGAAAATAAGTTTCAATAAATTTAAATTAAGAATAGTGTTAAAAATTTCAACAAACATGAATTAATAATAGTGTAAATAAAGAAAATATTTTATTTAAAAAAAAAGCGTGGGGTGCATGGTGTCATTTTGATAATATCTTAAAAAGCACCACTATTCTTAATTTAAATTTATTGAAACTTATTTTCTATTTTTTTAGTTCAGTATTCTATAAAAAGCGTGTTTTTTAGTTTTTTTAAACTATTATTTATTATGTTTAAGTAACGTTAAAAAAAGTATTAATTTGAGAACCTCTAGTTTATATTAACGTCTGTATGTATATTCGATAAAAAAATTTATTTATGTTATGGAATTATAGCCTGGAATAAAATAAATCAAGTAAATAACAATATTTACCAACTATAAAGAGTCATTTTTACAATCATGTATTATCTATACTTCTTTTATACTAATAGTATAAAGCGGAAGAGTTTGTTTGTTTGTTGGTTTGAACGCCTTAATCTCAGACACTTCTGGTCCGATTTGAAAAATTATTTTTGTTTTGAATAGTCCATTTATTGAGGAAGGCTATAGGCTAAATAACATTACGCTACAACCAAAAGGAGCGGAGCAACAAGTCTCCGAAAGCGAAGCGAGGGCGTCTACTTAATAATATAATTATGTTGCAGGCCGACGTCTGTCAGGTCCACTAGTAACAAATAATCGACATTTACTTGAGATGGAATTTTTTCAAATTACTTAACGGTACCTAAAAGCTGCCCTAAATCTGTTTTTGAGACGGATAGAGAAGCAGACAAAAATAAAAAAAAATATGGGATCTATTGCCAACAATAATTTATGAATATTCTTTTGTTGTCTGCAAATATTTATTCTGATGTACCTGTACATACTAACCTATCAATCAATCTCGAATTTATTTCTTTCACCGTGGTAAGTGCGTCCATAATAAACGAAATCCTAAAACAGTGCTTCAGGTGTTATTATAGTACAAGAAATAATAACAAAATAAATTACCTATAAGTAGGTATATTCTGATAATAATAATTGGCGCTTTATCTATCTTGTACAGAATCTATTACCAAAAAAAATCAGAAAAATACATTTGTAACACCGTAAAAAAGTGCTCTGAGAAGAAGTAGATACCTACTAACCCAAAAGATTAATAAATTATAACCCTTGTTGCGTTCATTAGCTCAGTAAATCACTAGCGGACTTGGTCTGGAATAAGAAAATAAATAATAAAAGTTCACGTACTCACACCTCTACAATGCCCTGTGTTGTGTGAATAACATACATACATAGGTATCCATCACAAATACCCACGATCTGAGGATCTGTTTATCTGTTACATATTCTATGCTGGAAAATCGAACCTGAGACCCTTCGCTTAGCAGACAGTCACTATCAACTAGGCGAAGGCTAGTAGCAATGAGTGAACGAAGTCTTATAATACATTCTTACATTACATTTATCGTATAATACATAATTGAAAACTCCGACATATCGGAGGCCTTCGGCCAGCCTGAAATTTTTCGATACGGGGTTGGCCATTAACCCCTCCACCAATCCGCACTGAAGCAGTCTGGAGGAGTATGCTCTAGGCCTCCTCAGTGTTAAAGATAGAACCGTGCTCAGTCGTAGACCATTAGGTAATGGGTCGAAGCCAATAAGTTAGAAAGTATAGAAGCTTCTACAAAAATGCTTTTACAACTTTCATTTCTCTCGTTTCACTTTCACAAAATAATACCGCTTTCTATTTACTCTCTTGTACAATAATTCCCACATACGAATTGAAAAAACCCGAAGAATCTGATAACAAAGAGGATCTTGTAACACTCGAGTTCCATGCTTTTAGGCCCGAACTGGAAATTCGGGCGTTCGTATTGTACGGAATTTTGGGAAAATAAAGGGAGAATTCACGTATCGCCTCGAATTTCACCTCGACCTATAGGTTAATATCAAAGGCCAAGAATAATGAGAGGAGATGGGGGACAATAGATTGTTACTGACATTGGGTTCGAACAGGTGCGTGGTTCTAAAGCAATCGTGGGATGTATTCATTCAATAGCGACTTATTCGGTGACGTGACCTTTATACTGGAATTAGTTGCGACTTCAATTTATCACGATCAAGATTTGAAGGTAAGCGCTTATAAATCAAGTTTGTGTCAACCGAGATAGAATACTTAGTGACTGACTTAGTTAAGCAATTAATAAGGTGTTTCTAAGGACACAATAATTCTTCGGTTCCATTGTTTTCATTCAAATAATATGTATACCTACTCGTATTATCAGAGGTTTTTGGTCTAGGTTGCCTTGTAACTTCAGTTGAAGGCAAGTTCCTTTAAAATGATAAAATCTTTTTAAAATTATAATTACGCAGAAGTATTGGTATCTGCTAATTTCTGCGATGCGTGGTGGTATCTTCTCGAACGAACTGTTTAAAAAGGCAAAACTATGTATATTTTGCCTTCTATGGATTTTATGAATACATTTTTTATTAATAATAGTAATAAATAAATAATAGTAATGTTTATTATAGCAACTTTAGAAGTACAATTTTGTTACCTTTTCTTAATTTATTGTATAATTTTGATTTAATTTTAAACTATGTTAAATTACATAGTTTTAAATTAGCTCATTTAATTAACCCATAATAGACGTGTGAAAGAAGCTTTCTTTCATCTGGGTGAAATACAGCATCTTCCTTTTATTTCTCAATAACAATGGTTTGGTACCTATCTATACAATAAAACCGGAACAAAATTATCCTCAACGTTACTAAGTCACTGAAATTTCAAATACATAAAATAATTATTCATTTTGTGAATATTAATCCGGATCTAGCCTTTAAGAGGTTTTTGTTCCATGTTAAGAAATTCTTTTAAAAGAGGAAGTTCTCAATTCGACTGTATTTTTTCCACTGTGTATTCATAACTTTTTACTGGGTGAACCCTTTTCATAATTGCTTTTTTAATCAAATCGCTTGTCGTCTGGTCCTGTATAAATTTTAACGACATCTAATATTTGAGCTATCGTTAATAATGCCTATTTAATTTATTGTCGTTACCTCGTTAATTTTTACTGGGTGTTCCGATTTTTGTGATTCTGTTTTAAATATCTGATTAAGATGTTTATGAGTTGTTTAATACTCTTGACAAATGGTAAAAACAATTATTACACGGTAGAAATGATACTGAGTAAAACAGGCGGTATCAGTACCACTTCATAATATGAAGTTCATAATTATTATGAACTCTTAAGTACCGTCACCTATTTTGTCAATAGACTTTTTTTACTAACTGCAACAATTCCATAACCATTTCGTGTTTATTGCCTTACAGTTGTAATTCACATCGAATAACATAGGGAAATATATGAGTATGAAGGCACACAAAATCAATTTCCGTTTTGTTGGCCGTTGGGTACTGTGATATTGTGTGGAGTCGGTTTGAACGATTACGTGGATCATACTGTGTAAACAACATTGAATGCGCGGAACTTTGCTTGGATTTATATAAATGACTCTAGAATCCAAGCTAACATATAATCTACATAATTAAGACTGGGGTAATCTACAGCATCTACCGCGAAGATTTGAGGGGAATTTCGAAAATCCTCTCTTACTTCCATCTACTCTCCCCAAAGAACATGCATGCAACATTTTGAGCTACTTGCTTTCAGTAGCTTCGGCTGTGCTTTGTCTATCAGTCAGATACTCAGTACGGAAGAGTTTTTATTAGTTTTATTTTTAAAATCTTAATGTAGTCATTGACGATGCGTCCATTTGGAGTGCTTCTGAATGGAAGATTTCCATTTGGAAGTGCCTCCATACATTTAGAAGCATTCCAAATGGACGTATCGTCAACGGCTTCCAAAATTTCAAAGATTTCCTTTGGAGGTACTTCCATATGGATGTCCAGCCAGGCCGGTGAGTGCAGTATTATCAGGAAAGATTAATTTGGACACGGAAGCCTCTCTTGATGTTTGTGGTTACTTGTGGGTAAACAAAATAATATTGAAGGTAGTAAGTATCCGTTTACATTTAAAATATTTAGTGTCTACTAAGATAAAAGAAAGTTTAAAATCTTGTGGGTAATATTTTAAAAGAGGAAGGAATATTTTTAAGGAGGAATCCGTGCTCAGTAGTAGGCCATTAATGAGTTGTAGCCATTATAAATACTGCAACAATCGCCGATAATGAGACTGTTTTGTGGTATTACAGCCTTTCAAGACTTTCTACAACAACTCGGTACGATTAGGTACTGGGAATATTATTACTCGTAATATTATTACTGGTAATATTATCTTTGCGAGAAACGGTGTTGGCTTAGTAGTACTCCCTTGCCTCTTGTAAGTCGCCAATTAACTCGTCTTGTTCCAAGTTCCCACACAGGTGTGACAGCTAGTATTTCTTTATTTCCTATATTTTTAGGTATTGTTGATTCCAAAACAAAGTTGGTATAGCAATTTTAAAGAGTTCTAAATTTAAAATTCAGAAATAGTTGTAAACACTTCATATGTTCGAAACTTAGTAAGTAGTTTTCACTTGAACCGTTGCCAAGGGAAGGTATTTTTACATACTCTGCGAAAACATAGATAAAATTTATAACCTTGTTATCCTTATATCTCTAGTTTTTTGTCAAGGTCAAACAAGTTCATTTTTCTTATCCAGACTATAATGGGGTGGAATAACTCTTTCTTATCAGCTAGAAAGCTGAAAACAAATAGCGTTGCTCGCGGTACGTTCGTGTCTAATAAGAATGTTTCCTATTTTGAAATTTTATACTGTTGAATCGGTGAGAATACTGGGTCACACTGTCTTCTCCTGGCCCTCAGTGGAGCAGCGTGATACAGGGAGTCCCAAGTTTTCCTATCTACGAGACACCCTTATAATCTTCGAATGGAACACTAAATTGTAGTTAACCAAACCCACCAAAACATAGATGTCAAAAAAATGAATGAATGAATGTTTTATGTTTGAAATTTAATAATTGTCGTCTAGCCCCATTAGACGAATTCAAAAACTTTGAATTATCTGTAATAATGCGTATTAAATTGACATTGAGTTCGATGATGATGTTCTTATTTAACTGTTTTTGATGTTGGAATCGGTTTTTTTGTTTAATTAAATTTATATTACTCAATGAAAATTAAATTCCAATCCAAGTACCAAATCAAGGCTTGTTCAGGAGTCCAACGTTCCAACTAATTTGTATACAGTGCTTATGCTAAATATTATTTATTTAAATTGTCTCGTTTACATTAAAAGACTATGCTTAAACCCACTTAGAATTTCAGTAACGCTGAGTAATAAGTAATTAACCGTTATTCTCAGTTTCATGGCTTGTTATTTCAGATTTAGGTTCATATTGCGAGGAATAGACCCGCCATTTACCTACTTTCAGCTGTATTTTATAGCTGTTGTGTTGTGGTAGAAAAATCTTTCTAACTTTTTCATGAAGGGTCTAACGCCTCTCTCGGGGTTTATCTTAATAGCTTTTAATTCATTGTTATCAGCACCGGTTGAAATGGTTTATACCAAAAAAAGAAAACCAAAAAATCCAAGATATATTTATTGGAAAAGTATTCGCAGAAATAAATTTCAGATTAGTACCGATATGAGAAAAAGCAATAAATAAAAGGTTTAGTGGATGAAAATTAAATTAAGGTCAATTCCTCAGGGACTTGGTATACTTAGTATCCTACACGCATATAGGTACTTAAGAATTTCTGAAATTATCTGTTATATAAAGCTCACATCCCCTGGGTTTGTGTTGATCCCTTGATCGATCGTATTAATGGAATTGGAAATTGATGGACCTTTCCAAAATTTAGAAGTGTTATCGGGATTTAATTCGAGGTAGTGCTGAATCTAGAACTGCACCAGTTGGGACCTAGCGCGTTCTTATTACCATTACCATTACCATTTCAGCATTTTGTATTACAAGGTTATTTTGGATTCAAGAATTTATGTAGTGTGTTTGTGTTAACCGACTTCAAAAAAGGAGGCGGTTCTCAATTCGGTTATACTATACCTACTCATCATCATCCTATCATAACCCACTTACTGCTGGGCACGGATCTTTTCTCAAAATTGACCAAGCTGGCGAAGTGCGGATTGGCGGACTTCACACACTGAATTTTGCGAAATCTTCGACTTGCATGTTCCCTGCGATACTTTCCTTCAAATTTATAGCGAGAGACTTTTAAATTCTTAAAACGCAAATAACTCCCGAAAAGTCAGAATGCACGCCCTGGGATTCGAACCGGGACCCCCTGATTTTCACCACTGTGCATGAATTTGCTTCAGCGTTCATTTATGATAACCACAAAATATAAAAGTATAAAATGTGACAATTTCTATTACCGAAGAAGCTGTATCACTCACTCACTGGTCCGTAAAAATATCAATTTATCCCGAATATTTTCCCGGAAATGTAAGCAATGTAGATATAATAATAAATTGTCCCTCGCTGAAAGAATCCGGGGTGTCATTATTGACTATATTTACATAATAATATTCAGTTTGTGTAAAGATTTTCCTGCAATAATTTCTTTTGATTGACTTTTAAATCTTGTGTTTCTTTGTTATTCAATTCTTTTGGTTTTATTATGAATATTATATAAGTAACTAGCTTTTGCCCGCGGCTTCGCCCGCGTGGAATTCGTTTATATCGCGAACCGGGAAAGTGGGAAAGGGGGTACGTCATCAACTATCTTCCTGAGGAAATTCATCGAAATCGGTCAGGCGGTTTAGATTTTTCATGCAAACTTTCATCCCCTATTTCAAGCCTTTAGGGGTTGATTTTTGAAAAAAAAGTAGCCTATATGTGACTCTGGGTCTTCAACTATTTCCATTCCGAATTTCATCCAAATCGGACCGGTGGTTTAGCCGTGAAAACGTCACAGATAGACAGACAGACAGACAGACAAACTTTCGCATTTATAATATTAGTATGGATAACAAGCTGTAATTTACTCAGTTTCCAAATAAAGATTTCTTACAATTGTTGCTGATCAAGTGCAAAGTGTGACAAACATTGAATAATTTCGACAACTTGGTTTCTTTTCACTGAATTATGGTCATTCTAGGTAGTACCAATAGGATTTAGAGTATTCTAATACAGAGATATGAGTATCTTAAGCATTTAAAAATATACTTGGAGCAAATGGCTGATAGAACTATTACAAAATCACAACACTGACTAGAATTTTAAATTAAATAAAAATCTTCTATCTTCTATCTATATCTAAGTATTTATCTACCTTTCTATTCTATTCTATACATATAATAAAACTGTAACTGTTCGATGTTTGTGCACGCTAATCTCAGAAACGGCTGAATGGATTTTTATGAGACTTTTACTGGGAGATAGAGGAGGCTGTGCAGCAACACGTACTTTCTATCCCGGAGTTTCCGCTTAAAAAGCTCCTATGTACGAATTAAGTCAAGGCAACGGGTGTTTTAATAAGAGACTGACCTATTATATTTTAAAACCGACATTAACCGCATGTCAATTTTCTGTTTACGTTGAAAGAGACTGCTATAATAAAAACTGAACCCGCAAAGTAGGTTAAGCCTTGATGTTATCCTTATCAAGGGCGTGGGGAATGAAGAAGTATCAAATATGGAAGGTTCGTTACTTGTAAATCCAAGTATACTTGTAAGCTCTTAACTTCGATACTCCTAGGCTCCGTTGGTTGTCAAGCATCAATTATCTCCTTCTGTTTCGATTGTAACAAAATTCCTACTTTTCCAGTGACAAATTTTCAGTATTGTTCGCTGCAAATTTTACTTTACGCTTGACTTCGCTTTACACAGATTATAAATGAGTAAATCTGCTCTTGCTTCACTTCAGTGAATAAGGTCTTATTAGAACTCACACTAAGGCACTTCTCACTCTACGCTATTTATGAGCTACGCGACTGCAACCCAATCCAAAATTCGCTGTATCTGACACTGTTCACTGACAGGAGAGCCATCGTAGACGTGTCGCTTTCATACATTGACAAGATCCTAGTCGCTTGCAAATAGCGTTGTGTGAGAAATGCTTAACACGTTCAGAAAGAGGATTTTCAAGTCAGTTAGGTATATTTTTTATATGCAAACAGATGGAAATAAATAATTCACTAAATACCTATTACTTTAAATTTAGTTACTCCAAATACAACATTGTAATGCTTAATAATTTTAATGGCTAAACAATTTCATTGATTGGTGAGAATAAACGCTCAGACATCAACAAATAAGCAATAATTTTAAAATCACTATTATGAAATCTATTTCATAAATAATTGAACCTCCAAATATAAATCGACGATTTGGGATTAGGAAGGAAGATTAGGGCTCTTATTTAAGATTACGGCAGCAGTGCGGGGTCAGAACCGCGAACGTTTGACGACCAGACTGTTGCCGCACCGTGCACTTTGTATGAAAACAAACGACCGTCCGTGTGCCGTACGACAAACGCACCGATTCCGCACTGCAGCCGTACGACACGAAACGTATAAATTGAAAGAGGCCTTACTTATACTTACTTACTGACTGATATAAGATGACGCAAAAAAGAAAGAGGGAGAATGATACTGTATTTGTTTTGCATTGCGTACCAGTTTTTTCAAGGAAAGCATAGCTTACAAAAAAAACATTGACAGTGTCACTGACAACTTTTTTCGCCTGCCACATACGATTATACTTTCTCGTCAGAAGATGACTATTATACGAGTACTATGATGATGTTCTGCCTACTATAATAACAAAGGCAAAAAGAAGATGCTATCTTACTGGTGGTGTCTTACAGTCATGTTTTATTGCTGTTATCCTACGTTGTGTTATTTTTAACTTGTACTATGTGAAAGAGGTGGCCCGTCGAAATAAGTTTCTTTTTTGCCACAATAATAATATTATTCACAGAGATTACGCGTTACTTGCACTTAGCCCTAAATCCAGTTAAACCTTTAGACCCTCGATAATCTTTGATAAAGGTCTGCGCACATTACATTAGCTCATTATTTCGTGTCCCTTATGGTCTAATTTTTGGCTGGATCAGATTTGATGCCTCAGTCGCGCATGAATCGGTTCTGTGAAAACAAATGTTGAAAATTCAACCATATGCGTACTATATAAGGCTCATATTTCAATGCTTTCATACAACTTGAATAGAAGTTGAGTTCAAGTAATATACGCATAGTTTGAATGCTCGTTATTTAACGCAGAGTGAGCGACGTTTGATACGCAAACCAGTATGACAACGTAACTATTGAAAGAAACCCGATTCAAAGACTGTAGAAACGGTCAATCATGAAAGAGTATGGCGTTCCGTCCTATAAGCGGGGACCAACGCTAAGGTTGTCAATATCTTATAGCCTTAACTTTTAGCTAACTTATCGTTAAGCTCATTAATTTTTTTTTAAATAAATTACAGACAAACCTTGACGCAAGTTTCATAGCTGACTGAACCATGAAGGCAGCCATGTATGTTACGTGGGAAAATACCTCATACCTAATAAAATAAATAAACGCGTTGATAAAATATATGTTGCAAGTTACAAGTAGGTACATAACATACACGTTGTTCAAATATTCATCTGGAGCTTGTTCATCCAAATTATCATGTTATAATAGTTCAGTATATTTCAGCTATTAATGTTAGTTGAGATTATAACAGGTTCTAGTTAATTAGAAAATGTACTCGCCGTAAGCAAAAAAAATGGTTGTCTGTAAAGTCGGTTTACTGACGATAGTTGAACGTGACAACGTCTTCAGAAAATACTGATGGAATGATTGACAAATAATGTCATCAAAGTAAACAAACGTCATGAAATCGTATTTAAAGTTACAGAAATTTATCAATAAAAATAAAGAAGGAATACAGCAAACATTAAAAAAGGTAACATTTAAAATTTATAAATAGTCCCAGAAGTCAATAACAAAGTAATAATTGGATACATTACCAAAATATCTCCGAACGCAAAGGCCGATTGTGCTTCTTTGTCGCTCGTTCCGCGATTTCGCTTGCACTTCAAGCTTTACACGGGACGCCTCAGAGCGAGGTTACGATAACGCCGCATGACGTCAGATAACGCCACATAAACGTCATGTTTTTCGTGCGTGCAACCGATATCGAATTATAAAACGTAACGTTGTCACGTCAAAAATCAGTCAGCTATTTTGTCCCCAAGACACTTGCAAAACGTACGCCATTCTGTGTAAGTGTAAAAAACAAAAGAGATGTTTAAAGGAATGAAGAGTACTCGCTGACTGTTCACACAGCCGCGCCGGCGAAGACTCGCTCCCGTATGCATTTTTTTGTTGACACGTACCTAATGTCATATCTTTGTAAATTTCTTGAGCGAGAAAATAGCCGATAGTTACTCGCTACTTGCCGAAGGTAGGACACCTGCCTTACGCTGTGTTTGTTCGTCTGTGTTGTCTAGGTTTTGTTAGTTTATAGTCATGTTGTCGAGCGATGTCTGTTCCCTAAAGATTTGCGAGAAAAATTACTATTAGATTATTTTTAAGGCAATAGAACCCAAAATAATGATTTTTAGAATTTTTGACAGTCAGTTAATTGGTTTGTATGCTGTTTTATACGCGGTAATTTCAGAAATAACTCAACCGATTTGGGTGCAGATTTCACTATTAATGAAGCATGTAATGAAGCTTTAACATTTAGTAAGTATTTATTTTATTTCAATATAGGTCAAGTAAAAGGTTCCATCATCATCATCTTAACCCATCATGGCTCACTATTGAGCACGGGTCTCTTCTCAGTATGAGAAGGTTAAGGCCATAGTCCACCACGCTGGCCAAGTGCGGATTGGCGGACTTCACATACCTTTGAGTTATGCGAACTCTCCGGCATGCAGGTTTCCTCACGATGTTTTCCTTCACCGTTTATAGCAAGTGACATTAAAATGCTTAAAACGCACATAACTCCGAAAAGTCAGATATATGTGCTCTGGGATTCGAACCCAGACCCTCCGAATAGGAGGCCAAATTCTTAACCACTAGGCTATCACCGCTACAAGTGAAAGGCTATTGATTGAGAATTTGAGACTTAAACTAACATTAACTAATTGGTCTATCACTTTTTTCAGGAACTATTTATCTAATTTACTTCCTCAAACGAGCATGGCATGGCATTGTCAATATTATTTGGCATGGTCAATAATTATCTTTGCCTATCAGACTTGTGCCAAACACTGGTTTCAAGTTATGACATAGGTTCTAATATGAAAAATGATTCGCCTGTACAAATTTTGATAAGGGTCCCCTGCAGGAATTCCAGTTGGTTGAACTTAGTGTGACATTTTGGAGAGTGTGATGGAATTAGAATGGTCCCTTTCAGTGTTCATAGATATGGAACAGCCAATTACTTATTATTGGTTTTGTACTTTGATTTTTTCTTTGCAGACTAGTAATTGTTTGACTTCGGTAAACGTTTGCGTACGAGTACAGGCATCCTGTATCTATCCATTTATTTTAGAAAGTAGGTGTATAAGTAAGGTTTATATACTAGATATAAGAGTAGATATATAATTATAAGTATTATAATAAAGTGAAAGGTCACTCACTCGTTAAGAAACCTTGAAAACCACTTGATATTTGATGATGATATTGATTTGTTGATAAAATTGTGTAAATTGGATTTTAGGTTTGTTCTCCCTTAAGGGGATCAAATAGGTTTTAAAAGTTTGTATGAAAATCAGTCAAATTTATTTCCATGCGAGCAAAGCCACGGGTAACAGTTAGTAAGGTATATAATTTTATTGATTTAAGTAAATATTCGTGTAGTTTGATAAATAAGAACGACATTCATTTGTTGCAATAGTGGGAGAAATCAAATCAAAAATTAATTACTGATCTCATCACAGAACCTCCGGACTAATCTTTGTTTTCCTGGGGGAATCAATTCCTTTCCCGTAATGAAAAGTATTCTAAGTCCGCACTCGTAATTTATGCTAGATATAGGTATCTATATACGTACTTATCTTCGTCAATTTTTTTTCATTGTAATCTGTATGATGTATCCTTACTAATATTATAAATGTGAAAGTGTGTTTGTTTGTTTGTTTGTTTGTTTGTTTGTGACGCTTTCACGTCGCAACAAAGCTATTATATGGTAAGGTTTATGTGTGTGGGGATAGTTAGGAGGGTGGAGAGTGACGTAGGCTACTTTTTACCGCGGAAAAACATCCCATTCCCATGGGAAGATCGATGTTTTGTTAGTTGCTAGATATTTATTTTCGGAGTTGTCAATAGATGGCGTTAATAAAATTCATTTGCAAGTTCTGAATTACGCTATCAAATACTACATGTAATTTACTTAAGTCAAATGTAATAGGCTACTTTAGCTCTGCCTCGAGAACTCCCCGCTCCGGCTGTATTCAGTGTACCGCCCGCCCGCTGGCACTATCCTGTTGGCTGATGTCCGCAAGTTGCTGGACTCGCCGACACAGGTGGTGGGCGCGGGCGACTGGAACTGCAAGCATCCGGGGTGGAATAGCCTAGCTGCCAACAGAAGTGGAAGGCTACTTTTTGATGCCGCTGAACAGCACGGCTACACTGTCGAGGGTGTTGCACACCGTTACCGCGGCTCTGAATAAGAGAGAACGCGTGTGTGCAGTATTCCTCGACATGGAAAAGGCGTTCGACCGTGTTTGGCACGACGGCTTTCTCTACAAGATCTCGCAGTCGTCGGCGCCCCGGAGTGCCGTTAAGGTGATCTCCAGTTTCCTCGAAAATAGAAGCTTCAGAGTAGTGGTTGAAGACGCCGAATCCACCGAGCGTCCGATCGCAGCCGGCGTCCCGCAAGGGAGTTGCCTGTCCCCGGTCTGCTACGCCTGATACACCGACGACATCCCGGCGGCAGGGGGGCGTCGCTTGCCCTGTATGCCGATGACGTGGCGTACATCACCACGTCGCTGAATAGTCAAGAATCGTCAAGATGCAGCGTGCGCTTGATGCCCTCCCCGAATGGCTCGCCGCGTGGAGACTGTCGGTGAATGTCGGGAAGACGCAGGCCGTGAACATAGGAGGATACCTCAACAGGCGGGACCCTACTCTGGAGCTTCACGGACAAGATATCCAATGGGCCCCACAGGCCAAATACCGGGGGGCAAAATCAACGGAAGACTTTCGATGAAGCCACAGGTTACGAAAGCCGTCGCGAATTCCAGAAGCGCGATGGCAGAAACCAGTGCTCTCCTCGAGCTCGACTCCTCGGACTGAAGCTCGGGGTCTACAAGACCTACATCAGATCCCGCCTCACGTACGCGGCACCGGCGTGGTACGCGCTCGCCAGCGAACCGCAGCGCAAGAGGATACGCGCGGTTCAGGCGATTGCGCTCCACCGGCTGACTGGTGCGCCGAGGTACGTCAGGAACGCCGTCATCCAGAGGGACCTTCGAGTCGAGAGCCTGGACGACTTCATCGAGAGATTGGCACGCAACATGTTCGGGCGTGTCGACGCGTCGCGGTTCCCGCATCTGCAGGACCTGGTGCCGCTCCACACCCGTCCACCGGACCGCTGGGCCTTCCCGCGCGACTTGCTGGTTGCGCGGGACGGGGCTAGCACTGACTGATACTGGGGCTTCGTAAGTCGTCGCCCGGCGCTGATCGGCTCCTGCTGGGCTTCCCACCAGCGGGATTCACCCGGAAGGGCCTCGATCGCCTGGGCGGCGCGAAGATGAACCCCATCCCGTTTAAGACTCTGTGGCCTGTAAAAAGGCCACCACTCACCGGACTTGACCTATTGGTTAACCACAGATGGACAACCAAGGGCCTTAGGGCCCAACCCAAGGACCGGCCCGTTTCAACGGGCCGCGAGAGACACCCCCAAAGGGGAACTAACTGTCCCGAGGGCTCCACACACCTCAGACAGGGTGGAGTGAAGAGAGCGAGTAGTAGGCTACTTTTTAGCCTAAATTCCTACGGGAGCGAGACCTACGCGGCTGTTACCTACGGGTCCCGAAGCGAAGCGCGGGCGGTTCTCTAGTTGTGACTATAATATCATTGATTGTGACAGACTTAATAATTCCTAATTAAATCCAATAAATAAAATTTCACAAAAGTATTCAATATCCAGTTTTTATCATTACTACAGAGATTGACATAATATTATGAAAAAAAACAAAAAATATAGTAGGTATACGAGAGCTAGGCAATTGAAAATTTGTACGTTTAGTAGGTACGTCGATTAAGGTCATGATAATATCCTGAGAATTTGAACTATCTGGTACATCGTGACTCCAAGTTTCGAGGGTTTATAATAACGACGAAGCACTTCGAGAAAAGATAAAAGTAGTGCCCTTGCGCTTCGCTCAGCTCGTCTTGGCTGGGACACGACCGTGCTCCCAGATAAAAGTAAGGTATGTAGCTAAGTATATTATTGTAGTATGCCAAAAGCATAAATCAACCTTTCTAGGTCTTAAATTTGATTAAAATCGAACCACAAGGCTTTGAGTATTTGACAAAGGGAGATCTTCCACCAGGCGGGAGATTGCCTGGGGAGCGGGCGAATTCTAACTATCATAATAAATTGTCGAAAGCATACAGTAGGTACGCCTAACTTATCTCTGAAATGGCAAAAATTGGAACTAACGCCGCCATGTTAAAAAGTCATTCATAAGTACGTTGTGGTCATTCATCTGTCAGTTACTAGTGTGCAATGATTGGTCAAATGTGTCCGACAGCGCCTCTCTTCATTTTAATCTTAAGTTGTGTTTACTAAAATTATTGTTATATGTATTGTTCAAGCTCCGTGACGTCATCATGTGACGTTAATTTGACACAAACGCAAAGTATAGTAAACCCAACTTAAGACTGAAACGAAAGAGGCGCTGTCGGACGCATTTGACATTCATTTGACCAATCATTGCACACTAGTAACTGACAGATGAATGAACACAACGTACTTATGAATGACTTTTCGTTAGTTCCAATTTTTGCCATTTCAGAGTTAAGTTGGGCGGACTGTAACCAGCCTCTTGACGTTCTATAAGATATGTAGATTATGGATAGTGTACACTTGTAGGCTAATAGTCTACAAGCCATTAATGGCCTACTACTGAGCTCGGGTCTCTCCTCATTATTGAGGAGGCCTTGAGTATACTCCACCACGCTGCCTTGGTGCGGATTGGTTGAGGGGTTAGTGCCCAACCCACTATCGGAAGTTTTCAAGCCACCAGAAGTTTCAGTTTCGACGTGGGTTAACGACTGCTATCTATCGATAACAACCGGGACCGACGGTTTTACGTGTCCTCTGAAGCACGGAAGCGCTCAAGAAATTTTGCCACTAGCGGTCACCCATCCAACTATCGACAGAGCCCGCAGCTGCTTAACTTTGTCGATTACTTACAATCGACGCAAGCCACCGGGACAGTGAATAAAATAACCACCTTCCTTGATCTTCCCTCGGACGACTTAATATACGGCGAGTATCCATCCTTATGTAGTGAACATCTCGTGCCGCGCCGGTACAAATAACGTGGTTTGCCAAACCATTCGTTATGCGTGACGCGAGGGGCGGGAATGGCTTGCTCGTGTACCCGTTCGGTTATAATGGTATGCGTTCATGGCAAGCGTCAACCTCATACAAATCATTATAGTAAGTGCGCCAAACTATTTCAAATTTAAAATCATTTATTCATGAAGTCAAGAAAGTATTTTGTCAATAGGTACCTACGCTTATGCACGCTATTTGCCTTTAAAATTTTTCTTAAACTTAATAAAATATTTTTGAAAATTACCAAAAATTATACCTAAGTACCTCTTTATGACTAGGAACAATCGAGTGTTGATGCTTATTAGGGCGAAATTAAGAGAAAAAAATCATAAGTCAAAACATACCAAAAATGAAAGCGTAATTAATTTTTTTTTCATTATACATATATGAAAATGTATTCATGGCCATAAAATAAATAAATAAAAAAAAACAAGTTTTGTTGTTGTGTTTTCTCTATAACAAATGCAATTTTCTTATAAAAACTATATGAAGAATAATTTAGTTCCAGGATGTGATCCCAATATCCGCTCGAATTACCAAGAGATCCCCGTTCAAACGACCAGGCAACAACTGTTCTATTTCGAGCATGCGATATGAAATTTTTATGTGTTGTTTATCATCCATATAATGAGGTTTGTTCCGAAGGACTTATTAGTTTGGCACTAACACGGTTGGATTTTATAGCCACATCGCAGAGAAGCAAGGTCTTTCAGCATCAGTTTGACACATGACGTCTTTCGGGCTTTATAAATTTAAGCTTACTAAAATACAGATAAAGGTGTTTTAAAAGGCGTCAGAAACTTGGTTGTAAGGCGTATCTAGATTATACTAGCTGTGCCCGCGGCTCCGCCCGCGTGGAACTCAGTGTGTCACAAAGTTTTTCCTGCGTGAATCCCGATCCCGCGAGAAGTTCGGAATAATAGTACTTAGTCTATATGACGCTCCATATCCTCCTTTACCTCCCAGTGAAAGTCCCAAAAAAACTGAGCCCGCGACTTCGTTCACGAATAGGAGCTTTTCTCGCGTGAATCATGATCCCGCAGGAATTCCGGGATAAAAATATATGTTGCTCCATCACCTCCTCTATCCCAGTGATAGTCCCATAAAATTTTAAGCCTGTGACATCGCGTGTAGGAGTTTTTATTCCGGAATTCCCGCGTAATCAGTATTCACACGGGAATTCCGGAATAAAAAGTACCTAGCCTATAATATATTTTGGTCCACAATCTCCTCTATCTCCCAGTGAAAATATAAGCCCGCTGTTTGGCGCATAACAGTTTTTCCCGCGTGAATCCTGATCCCGCGGGAATTTCAGGATAAAAAGTAGCCTATGTGTTGCTTCAAAACCTCCTTTATCTCTCAGTGAAAGTCCCATAAAAATCCGTTTAGCTGATCCGGAGATTAGCGTGTGCAAAGTTTGTCTTTTTTATAACCTTTCAACCCCTATTTTACCCATTTAGGGGATGAGTTTTAAAAAACTTTGATACAGGTTTTTCATTATTTTTTATTATAATTCTAAACACAAATTTTCATAATACCTGGTTTACAAAATTGACGGACTTTCATACAAACTTTGAACCCCTATTAGACCCCTAAACTACTTGTCTGCCAAAGGACAATGGGAAAAAGTGTCCCCACACTTCAACAGGTTTTTACCCGACTGCGTCAGAAGGAGGGTTATGTTTTTCGAGTGTATGTACTTATGTTGATTAAGTAGTATTTATGTTGATATTGTGACATTTGTTTTTTTCTTTTGAGTTCTTTTGTAAGCAGTCGGGTTTTTTGTTTATATTTTTATAGTTAGGTGTCATTTTAAACGTCTAGACTCTAGTAGGATTTAGTAGGATAGATATTTTTTTACTATGGTGACGTACTTCAAATATATTGGGTTTAGATTTTATACTATTATGTATTTTTCTGAAATATTGTTTATTTTTTCTAAGACATTTTCTCATAGTGCAATAAAAATGATTAGAATATAGGGATCTTAGTAATGTTTAGACATAAAAAAACCATTAAAAATGCTTTTTTTCTTATCCCATTGGGAAGTTGTGCGCACATATCAATTGTGTGGTACAGTGCCACAAACTAATCTGACCCGGTAAGGGAAGCGCTACTGTCTTTGTATTTGTCTGACTACAGTATGACATTTGCATGAGTTCCAATTTTGGCCACCGGGTCAGATAACTTTGTGGCACTTGTATAAATGGGGTTAGGGCGTCACTAGTAAATCCGCCCTCGCTTCGCTTCGGGGAACCAGTCCCTTCAAAAATCTCTATAAATTTTAACAAATTATGTTATTCCAATGTCTAAGCTATATTACTGCAAAGTTTCATAAAAATCCGTTCAGTAGTTTTTGCGTGAAAGAGCAACAAACACACACACACACACTCACTCACTCACATACATCCTTACAAACTTTCGCATTTATAATATTAGTAGGAAGTAGGATTATCTATTTTGTTGTTAAGTTATTACTATTCCTGCTATAATTATTATCTTTTCATAAAGTTAGAGCAACAACCCTCTTGCTAGAGTCAACTGCTGAATTACTTACCTATTGCGTACTGGTTGGGAGCTTGAAAGTCAGTTATTTTTATCAAATCAGTAACGCCTTTTATGTTAATGATGTTGTTGAGTGATATTGATTGTTTCTCATTAGATGACATTCTGTTTGTCGACATAAAAAGAACTACGCTTTTCATATTTGTAAAAAACGAAAACACGTAAGTACTAAAAATCTTTTATAAAATTTACCAGTACCTATTGGATGTAAATGCGGATAGGTACGTAAATACGGACGAAAATACCACTCATTGCAATCGTATTTGCTTCTAAGTCAGCCTCTGCCCGTGGTGCATGATGCTGAATAATATACATAGGAGATTATGGTGCAAGGCCAGTATTGGGAGTCGTTGCTGACTTCACATGTAGTATGAAAGATTGACTATTACTATTCATACTGGAGGTTAGAGGTGTTTGGAGACCAGACTTTGCCGAAAGTAGTAGGTACCTATAGGATAATAAGGAGGCTTATTATCCTTTGCTAATTATAATGAGCAGTTTTACTGACAACTTTAAAAAAACAACAAGTACCTATCCACTGGTTTCCGAAAAGTTAAATTGTCGACTATTGGAATTATCTCCTGTTTGAGGATTAGGTAAGAAATGTATAATAAAGTTAAGTTTAAGATGTTCTAAGAAGTTCCGTTTAAATTCGTCTACGTCTAAATGTATATTTCTTTTATAATAATAATAACTCTCAAGATTGCTTGTTTTAATCACTCTTTAATTTGTCAACATTCGAGACAAAGGGAATTTATGTGTCTTTATTCATAACAGTTGTATTGAATACGAGTAAAAAGCAATAATGTTTAGATAACTCTCTGCCAGCCGATCGATATAGAGACTAACGAAAGCAGAGTAAAATATGACGTATAAAATATTTCTTTCCTTTGTTCGTAAAAAATATACACATTATTTTAATACTCACGAAATAGTATCATTCAACCAATATTAAATAATATTTTCTTTTGTTTGCTTCAGAGAAAATTGAAAAGATTTGGCGGAAAGATGAAATGTCAAATGTATCAATAGTATTCAATAGGTCACGACCCTGCTTGTTAAATGAAAGGCCGATTCGATTTTTAATGGACGAAGACTTTCATTATATTTATTATCTATTAGTTTTTGCTATGACTCATTTGTGATACGACACACAGACATACGACATACAGAATGTCATACGACACACAGAATTGTCGTTTCTAGTCATAAATCTTGTTACACAAAACGCTTTCAATATTAATCCTAGAACACAGTTAATATCACGATCGCAGAATTTTTGGCATGTACACTTTATCAATAAACTGGTTATTCACCCTTGATTTGTTTACAGAAATTTACAATTTCCTGAAACACTAGCTATTTTTTGTTAAGTACACCAATAACCGAAACACTAGATCATTTATATTTAAATAATAATCTTTATAATGATATACTTACTTTTTATTCATTAACCAATTGAAATACAGACAACGTCATGGTGATTTAGATTTCAATGCTTTCTTGGTTTTTCCAACTTGTAATAGCTGGCGGTTTTTGGTTTTTGGTCTCTCGCATATTCGTGCAAACATTCGCAAAAAAAGGTTCATGGTATTTGATTGACCACGGCAAGAGCATATTATGACAAATTCAAATTGACGACCTGGAAGCCTAAAAAGCACTTCTCACATTACGCTATTTATTAGCTACGCGACTGCGACGCAATCCCAAAATTCTATGTATCTGACACTTGACTGACAGGAGTCGCATCGTAGACGCGTCTCCTGTCACTGAAAAGTGTCATATACAGTGCGCCCAACTTAGGTATCTCTGAAATGGCAAAAATTGGAACTAACGCCGCCATGTTAAAAAGTCATTCATAAGTACGTTGTGGTCATTCACCTGACAGTTACTAGTGTGCAATGATTGGTCAAATGAATGTCAATTGCGTCCGACAGCGCCTCTTTCATTTCAATCTTAAGTTGGGTTTACTATACATACAAATTTTAGATTGCGTTGCAGTCGCGTAGCTCATAAATAGCGTTGTGTGAGAAGTGCCTAATTAGCAGTGCTCATACCTGTACAGCCAGGGGTGCCTGGTCGATTCCCATCCGAGCCAAATATTTAATATACAAAAATATTTGCTCTCAGGTCATGAGTGTTGGTTACGTTTTATATTTGTTGTCCATGCTACCCGTGACAGAGAATTATAGTATGAGAGTAGTTATAAAGCCTTATGTTTTAATCAGTATTCCATTTGCCTCACCTCTAGACATGGTCTCAATAATTTCAAAGTAATGAGCAATAAAAGACAACTTTAATGCACAACGCCGTAATGTTGGCCTACTTTACGCAGTTTCAAGCTACCATTATGAGTTGTCTTATGGATATTTTTGCCTGAAACTTGTTTTGCTGAAGCTAAGTGGCTTCTTAGTAAACAGCCATCAACGTATCTCATATATGAAAACCACAGACTTATAAAAAATAAGCAGACCAAACATAATTTTCACCACTACAAAGACGTATGTAAGCAATAATTTCATCTCTTTCTCTTGACACATACAAAGTCTATCTCGTTTTATTTTTGTTGTAGCAATACTCACGCACACATAGACAAAATGCTGTTGAAACACTTTTGCCATTTTCATAAGCTACAAGAAGCTCACTTTTTGTATGAGAACCATAGACAACATTTGTAGACCACAAGGGTTTTCTATGAGAATTGTCAATGTGTGCAGCATGTCTATGTAGTTGTAACGGGCACGCTTCTGTCTCCCATATGTTAGGTCTGCTTATTTTTTTATAAGTCTGTGATGAAAACATACCTATAATAAGTGATAACCTACTCTGTTCGTGTTCCATATGGAATTCGTTTGAATGGCAACCCACACAAATTAGACCTTTATCTCCCTGTGATTAAGGTTCATTGTAAACTAACGGCGTTAAAATGCCGTAAGTAAATTTATCTACACTAATGTTATAACATTCTACTTATGTTTCCAATACTTGACTTATAATTACTACTGTTATAGCGCAGATAACAAAACACTAAATTTAAGCAATTTCACATGATGGTATAATATCCACATCGATATCGTAAAATCTCATTATAACATCGCGCGCTCGCTCCTGATTGGCCCTGCGCGCGCAGCTGCGCTCTCATTGGTTAGATTTTAATGGCGGCAAGTTCACTGTGACAATACACGTACGCGTGAATTTAATGTTTCGCAATGTGTTTTGTTTTTAAAATACAAATTAAATTGCATTAGTGAAGATAAAGTAGTGTATGCAACTGCATATAACACGGGTATTAAAACACTCGTTACTATTATGAAACTCGCTGCGCTCGTTTCATAAACTCACACTCGTGTTTTAATACCCTTCATTATATGACAGTTGCATAAACTACTATTATCTACACTAATGTTATAACATTCTACTTATGTTTCCAATACTTGACTTATAATTACTACTGTTATAGCGCAGATAACAAAACACTCAATTTAAGCAATTTCACATGATGGTATAATATCCACATCGATATCGTAAAATCTCATTATAACATCAATAAAACGCGACCAATTAACCTGGCGAGCCTTATGTCAAAATCTTCATACAAGTTGTATAAAATTTTGATATTAGGCTGGCTTTTGAAAACAGTTGGGTTATACGTGAAAACTTCGTCGAAACTACTAAACTTACACACACAAAACTCTTTGGTAAGATCTTGTGCCAATTAAATAAAAAACGAACAGCGCGCGCTCGCTCCTGATTGGCCCTGCGCGCGCAGCTGCGCTCTCATTGGTTAGATTTTAATGGCGGCAAGTTCACTGTGACAATACACGTACGCGTGAATTTAATGTTTCGCAATGTGTTTTGTTTTTAAAATACAAATTAAATTTTATTTATTTATTTATTTAAACTTCTTTGCACCATACAACGTATACGAGCAAAAGGCGGACTTAATGCTAAAAGCATTCTCTGCCAGTCAACCTTTGGGCAGTGGGAAAACAACGAAGGCGGCAAAAGAATAATATAATATAATAATATACCTACACACGTACATAAACATACATAGATAAACATACATGTAATTAAAGTAATATCATACATAAACTAAAATATACCTAATATATATAATATATATAATAAATATGTGTACAAATACATATGAAATATTAATGATGACCTAGGGAATTGAGCAGATGAGAGAATAGGTGCTTCTTAAATGTGCATTTGCTGGACGATTTTCTTAATCGACTGGGCAGTGCATTCCAGAGTCGGGTAGCTTGGGCTGCAAATGAGTAGACCAGGAAACCGGTACGGTGAAGTGGAGTAGACAGAGCCAAAGTCTGTGAAGAGCGCAGCAATCGATCATGAGTATCACACCGAAACTGAAATTTACATTTCAGATACTCCGGCGCGAAATTATCAAATAGAATAGAAAATAGAGTAGCAAGTATCCTGTATTGCCTGCGTTGGCGAATCGGGAGCCATTTCAGCTGAGAACGATATGAGGAGATATGATCGTATTTTCGAAGACAGAAGATAAAACGGATACAGTTATTAATGAGACGATCCAGTTTGTCCAGAAGATCTTCATTTAGATCAGGGTAACATACATCAGCATAATCAATAATGGGGAAGATAAGAGCATGCACCAGAGTTATTTTTATCTTGGTTGGGAGAAAATTCCTGAGACGATTCAGTGCTCGAAGCTTTGCAGTGACAGACCCACAGATGTTTTTATTTGTGTAGACCAGCTAAGTGTGGAGTCCATGTAAATACCTAGATTCTTAACATTCTGTGAAAAAGGTAAAGGAGAACCATCCACGATTATCGGTGGGACAACACTGAGATCGACTTTAGACAATTGACGACTGTTACCTATTACTATAGATTTACATTTCCCAATGTTAACCTTTAAACCAAATTTGGTACACCACACATTCAACACGACCAAATCCTCATTAATTTTGTGTATAGCAGAAGCAATAGATTCAACGTTTTCTTGTGCGTAAATTTGCAGGTCATCAGCATATAAATGGTAAGAGCAACGAAGCCGGGAAGATAGAAAATTAATAAAAATAGAGAACAAAAGAGGAGACAAAATACCACCCTGCGGCACGCCAGAAGGGACTTGAAGCCAGTCAGAGATGTCATGACCAGACCGCACGGCTTGCTGGCGATTGCCGAGGTAGGTAGAAAACCAACGCAAAGAAGTCGGGCAAAAATTTAGATGACCGAGCATGGCAATGAGAATATCATGGTCAACTAAGTTAAATGCGTTCGAAAAGTCAATTAGGACAAGCACAGTGACCATTCTATTCTCCATGCCTGCCCGGATATCATCAGTGACCTTTATGAGGGCAGTAGTTGTGCTGTGTCCGGAACGAAAGCCGGATTGAAAAGGAGATAAAAACTTACTCTCTTGAAGAAAGTGAGTTACTTGTCGGTGAACAGTGGACTCTAAAAGTTTGGACAAATATGGCAAGATTGATATAGGCCTACTGATATTTACTATTGATATAAACACTCGTTATTATTATGAAACTCGCTGCGCTCGTTTCATAAACTCACACTCGTGTATTAATACCCTTCATTATATGACAGTTGCATAAACTACTATTTTCTTACAACGAAATGGAATTTGTGGGCACATGTAATAAAGTTTTTTTTAATGGAATTAAGATAGCAAACGAGCATGCAGCACCTCCCTTCTTCTGCCGCCCATAACAACTGTGACCGACCTAGAACAGGACTCAAAGGGACTAGGATGATTATGGTTAGTCCAGTTAGTAGATGGTTTTAGAATATTAGTTGGTTAGTTTGAATAACTGTGAGGACAGGGACTGTTAGTGATAATTAGTCCTGTTAGTTAATGTTAGTAATAGCCCAGTTAGTTGTTGTTTTAAGCGGGGTGGCAATACCTTAACATCAGCGACTTAATTAGCTATAGATGAACTGTGCTATCCCATCTGAAATCCGATCCGCTCCCGACGGATCTCAATTCGACTATATGTTTTTTTGTGTATTTGTGTTACCCAGTAACTTTTTACGGGATTCACTAATTTGGTTACTCCGTTTTGTATTCGAAAGCTACTGCTTGTTGTGTAGTCTCATTTAAATTTGATTAAATATTTAACTTTATATTTGAATAACATTGTTGAGTATTTTTTGGGTTTTTCCTTAAAATGGGTATTTAATTACAAATCCCCTTCGAAGGGGATCTTGGAAGGGGATTTGTAGAATAAGCCATTGACATTGACTTTGATTGCGTTGATGATTTTTTTTCATTTTACTTTACTTGTTGATGTTGTTGCTTTTCATTTTACTCGTCGACCTTGAAGTTTTTTTAACAATATAATTCCCAAAAAGTGTTCTCGAGTCAAGAACGTTTCTTCCTCAAAGGTTATACTCCGAACTACGTGGCCAGCACTTCAGTTTATCTAGGCTATATAGGTGCATACATTTCGTAATTACTGACGAAATCACGTAGAGAAATACTCCCTGAGAGCTATTGAGAGGCCTTTCTCAATGCTGAGCGACTTTGAGCTCCTACATGTAAATAATTAAACACCACGTATCGGAGCCGCATCAAGAGCCAAAGAGTTGTTGATGTGGAGTTCAATTAGTTGAGAACAAATTTAATTGGAACGATTTAATTGAAAATCGAGGAATTTAACATGTAATGTATGCTTATGCTAATTGCAATGATTTAACTTTTCACTAACTAACAATAATGCTACGAATTTAAAAAGCATCTATAAGTTCTATGTAATTATACTCGTAATATGTAGGTACTATTTTATATCTTGCCCTGTCAGATCATGTACATTATTGACATGACTATTGTAAGAAAAGTTACCTAAAACAATTTAAAAAAAACTGTTAAAAATATACCCAGTGATACCTACATGTTGCACAGTAATAGTCAGGTCTTATTTATTTATTGGTACCTTATTATTTCATGACAAATTAATTCATTATATAGCGATTATGGTACTAATGTGCACTGACGATTATAATTAATAGAAAACCATTACATTTGCAAATACCTATATAATCGGTACCTAGATAATTATATCATGTTTATTTTAGTTGTTGTTAAGCAAACAATTTAATTTTAAATGTTAAAAAATTAACAACATAGAATAAACTAATAAATTAAAAATAAGATAATGTTTTAACAAAAATTGAGAAGGTTGCATGCACCTTTCGTAATGAGAAAAATGGTTAATTAAAAAAAATGACGCTCAACATATTATCTTATTTTAAAAATTTGTGTAAACACGTTCTAAAAATAAAAACGATAATTATTAAGAGAAAAAACTTACCCGCGCAAATCCGAGTCCGGGCAGATTCTAACTGGCACTAAACAACTTTACACACGTACACAATACTTTTGATATTAGAACTGTTATTACATACTTTAGTATATACTTTTTAAACTTCGAAAGAGTTCCTTAGACCGAAAGCTAAAGCGGGCCATTCAATGGCCGCGTAGGGCGGGCGGTTGTGTACCACTGAAGCTTTAGAAGTTCGAATTCCAGACCTCGAAGCTGCACAGGCGCAGTGAAGGGCAAACTTTTACAAAGTACAAAGTATTTTACTACCGTAATTCGGTTAGATTTAATAATTATAGCGCTTTCAGCGAATACTTTGTCCATTTATTGCGGTACACGCTCCGTGAGGTATTCTTGTGGCGGAAATTCTTCGTAGTATTTTTATGGCCGCTCTTTATTTTGGATTGGCGTAGCATTTAAGTTACACGTTCTGAGGGAAACCAATGAAATAACTACGACAAACTGTTGGTGCGAAAAAATTTCTTACCTATCACGTGAATGCCCGTGATATAAATATGTGCACTCCTTTAAGCGATTAATAGAATCTAGAAAAAATATAGAATTTCTGATTGCTTTGTGACCAGTAACCATTATAAGTTTATATTTTATATACCGTTTCTGGAGTTACATCCGTCACCACCATCCTTCAGACAAAGACAACTTACTTTGGTGAATGGTGGTTTTTTAAATACCAGACTAGGGATGGCGCCATATCCCTCTTTTTGGAAGTCTTTGGCCTTTGCACCACCAAATTTCTTCCCGACAATACTTTGTATGGCAATGAACTATTTTGTACACCTGGCTAGTTAATATCCTCTTGAAATTATCATTTTTTTTTGTATAGGATTTCGGACGTTGTGTGAAAGAGCCAGGGATCATACGGGTCTCGTGCTAATTTTATGGTCGTCGATGCGTCAATGATGTTTTGCATATAACTGATGTTTTTGAAGAAGGGTGGCTTTTTCTCGCTTCATTTTCCTTCCTTTCCGTCACTGAGTGAGTGACTGACACTAACTGACAACGCACAGCCAAATCTTAATTTGTAATTTAAAATAATTAGGTAATTAATTCTAATTTGTAGCAGAGTACAAAGAGAAGATTTTTGAAAACTTCTCCTCTGAGGAGATAAAAAGGGATAAAATATTTTTTATTTTTTCAATGAATTCACTTAATGATGCAATGAGCACTTAGGATTTTTGTAAATATACCCCTACCTGTCCCTAAAAGGTAAAAACGCGGACTAAGGCTCTAGTGGAAATCTCTTTAACAATAAAAAACATCAAAAAGCTAATTCACAATTCAACAACTTGACCTTTCGCTGGCAAGGCATTATTTACCTTTGGTTTTACAAACCTATAATTTAATTACCTACATACCTAGATGTCTCATCTGTTGAGATTTAATAAGAAAAACCGGCCAAGTGCGAGTTGGACACGCGCACGAAGGGTTCCGTACCATTATGTATAAAAACGCCAAAAAATCTGGTCTGTTGTATGAAAGCCTCACTTAAATATTGAATTGTTTTATTGTAGCCACATATTACGCACAACGCCATCTCTTGGACCGAAAGGTAACTAAACTATCGCTGAGGCGTCGATTGTATGGGCGCCCACTTAAATATTTATTTTATTCTGTTTTTTAGTATTTGTTATTGTAGCAGCAACAGAAATACCTACATCATCTGTGAAAATTTCAACTGTGTAACTATTACGGTTCATGAGATACAGCCTGGCGACAGACGGACGGACGGACGGACAGCGAAGTCTCAGTAATAGGGTCCCGTTTTACCCATTGGGCCGTACCCAACCCAACCCTAAAAATATAGGTACGTTCACTATAAATATTGCGGAGAACTAATCTATCTTTCTGAGCGAAACGAGTTTGATGAAAAACTTCCCGGTGTAACGTTTTTCCTTTGTCTTATCTAATACGTTGTTACGAACTCGCGGATCGTCAACTTTTGCGTAATTGAAATCTTTTTACATGAATTCATTTAACTACCTTTGAAATTATGTGGGACTTTATTACAAAGGAAGGAAGAAACAAGAAAATTATTTTACGATATACCGCAGTCGTAAAGAGATTGTATGTTACAAAGATTTACAAGTATATTCAATTTCTATTATATTATGAACCGAGATAAAGGAACTTAAATTATTTGTGATTGAAGCATATTAATGGACATCTCTAGGCTTTCACTCTCGGCTTTTTATTGTGCAATAAAAATTCTGAATTATTTATAACAGGAACTTAGTACACTATAGATAGGAAAGGGTTATGTCTATCAAATGGCGAACAAAAGCACACAGATGGATGAATGGAGAACTTTATAAAAAAATGATATAAACAACATAAGTTATAATATATAAAGCTGTTTTTTTTGAGTCTTAGTCAATTTGTCAAGGATGGCTTAAGGCTGTATAACATCATGCTACGACCAATAGGAGCTGAGCAACAAGTCTCCCGAAACGACGAGCGGGCGTCTACTTAGTAGTATCAAACACTCGCTGCCCGCGCAGTAATAAAATGTAGAAACAGGACGTACTCTGTTGCTCTCTTTATCACACTTAGAGCCTTTACAGCAGGCATAGAGTCGCACCACAGTAGTATAGAACAGTCAGAAGAATACTTGTTTATTATTAAAAATCTGAAGAGTCAATATTAACGGCGTCGTTTATTCGGGAACAACAACGTTACATTGTCTTCTGATTGTGTACAAATACCTAAGTAGATTAAAAACATTGTATTTTACGACAGGAAAGTTAATGCATACAAACTTGTTTCTGGTCATAAAATACCTGAAACTACTTTAGATATGAAAACCGAACAAAAAGCTGAACGTTCCGTTACGTAGTAACAAGCTCGCGAGCAGATAGGATGTTTTACTTTTTAAGAGACTAACATCCATGTTCTATGGCTTAGCAAAACGTCTATGGCCAAAATTCGACAAGACTTACTAACAGATCAAACTGACACTAACTACGAGTATTAGGTATTTAAGTATAATTATGGCGAAATTGGCGAAATACACGACGTAGAACACCCACCAAAAATATTTATATTTGAAGTGTTGCCAAGATGACAGCATATGGCTTACCCTGTGAAAAAGATATCAGATGTCATATAGAGCTAAGCTTCTGAATCTACACGCCCTAACTACCAACCCTAAGTTCACAAACTCCTCAGTAAAAATGTATGGATTCGCTGTTTCACTAACGTCACGAAAGCGTAATGAACGCCGTTTGTGTTTGCAAATATCTAGTTTCTGAAGTAATATGTTTTGTTTAGTTTAAGCTTTAGTTGGTTTTAGAAGTCGTTTACTTGGTATGCTCATAACCTGGGCGCTATAAACAAGAACCGACAATCGGGAGAGGCTTTATGTAAATAGAATAGTAGTCACCGAGTTGAATTGTAAATTCACACCTGCGAACCAACTCTCGCTGGTCCATACGTGTCGCGTAGGTAGGTAAAGTTGGAAAGGGGTAAACCAACCGACTAAACTGTTAACTGACTCTCTAGAACTTTAACTGAATTGGTACGAAACTGTTGTATGACGAGGGAGTTATCTTTTAAACCCACCACTCGAGAATGGCGAGAGATACCGAACTTGGCGTACGAAATCGGACCATTCTAAATAGACCCATTAAATGTAGTTTCTAGCTAGATATATAACGACGAATAGGTATAGCCCGAACTATCTGTTGTAACGGGTCGCCCTGAAAATCTGCGGGTGCTACGGTCATTTTACAGGGCGGTTGCAAACTTGCGTTCAAACGCAAGACTCAACGTGAAGCGTGTCAAAGTGTGTCCAAGGAGGTTATAAATAACTATCATCAGCAAGTATGACGGTATCACGAAAATCAATCAAATTTAATTGTAATACATGTAGGTAATATCATTACCAACTGAACCGTGCAAATACTATTAGGCTCGCAATAATATTCTCGTGTCAGCCAGTATCAACATAATCAGAGATGACGAGATAAACTTCAAGCACAAATTCGCGCTGATTGAATGAGTGACTGATTTAGTTAATTATAATCATTGACAAACTTGTTGTTTGTTGAGTGAGAAGCTTATCCGGAGCTCAACTTTATGTTAAACTAATTACCCTCGTTTCACTTTAGAGAGCGTATGCCTTATTACCCACACTCGAAAAAATGTTTCAACGGGAATTTAAGATACGGGACAGGGTAGCGGAAATTAATATATTTTTAAATTGGAATAACTCATTCTAAACTTAAGTTACTAAGCTACACGTATAAAACTTGCATCCAATCAGTAAAACTAATACCTACTAACTACTTACTAATATACTACCTACTATACTATACTAATACCTAACTAACTAACTATACTAATACCTACTACCTACATAAGCAGTAATAAAAGCACGGACAAACCGACAAAACTTAACTAAAATCATTTTTATAGTAAGTATAAATCATTGCGCTAATAAATATCTCTATTATAGTTGTTGATAGATTGTTTCAGTTTCTATTACGTTACTTTTAATTTTTAGTTTTTGTGTATTTGGTAAACAGTTAAAAATAAATGTGATCACTAATCGACCGAGTTGAACAATTACGGGTGTATTCTGAAGCAGGGATGTTACAGATATGGAATTTCGGATCTGGATACGGATACGGATACGGATATAGGTATAAAATTATATCGGTTTCGGATTCGGTTACGGATATCTAATTATTACGGATTATCCGGTAGTTTCGAATAGTTTCGGTTACGGATATTACATTAAAGGAAAATAAAAATTGTGTGTAATCATTTGATTATATTTAATTTCTAGGATCTAAGGTTATCTAAGTCTAGGTTATCATTACACGCTTTATATTTTTTTGAATACAATGAATTAGTCAGATAAGCGAAACTAAGAATTAACTGGCCACTTGAAATTACAATGCTTTTGATAATAATTGTCTTATATTACGGAGCTTATCACGATCAAAAAATAAAAACTGTTATAACGTGTTTTATTTAGACTCCGGCCTTATCCGAAATTATCCGAAACTTTTTTAACGGATACGGTTACGGTTACGGATATCCATAACATCCCTGTTCTGAAGCAAATCTCACCATGCTTCAGAGGGACGAGTTATTATCGTTAGATAACAATCGTTCAGCCTTCGGGCGGTATGCTACATGAAAATATCCTACACATGGGTTGACCACTAACATTATCAATCCAAACTGGAGTGGCGTGGAGGAATATGATGTGGGCTGCTTCGCTTATAATAGGAGAGTTCTGTGCTCTACTGAGCACTTCTTAGTGAGCCAATAATGGGTCGAAGCCGAGAAATAGTCTTAAATCTTGGTTACTGGGCGATGGCACTAAATTAAATCAACTATGAAGTAATTTATTACAAACAAGCGTGTTTCAGTTACAAGGACGATGGGGCCAGCGTCGAATTGAATAGCATTAAAATGAAGCGCTTCGTCTCACTTCGCTCTCGAAAGAGACATTTTAAAGCTCATTAGTTCCCTCGAAGATGAAGTTGGTGTTTTTAAATTGTATACTTTCACGCGTTTCTCTAAATATATGTATGTCCCTAAATATTAAAAACACTAATAAAGAAATCTTATTCTTTTTTATCATATTTATTTAATTTTGGCCCAAAATCAGAATTTCTGTATAAGTATTTCTTGTCTGCCAGAATCACTTTGCTATTCAAGTTGTAACTATCACTTTCGTGGATCTTTTGTATACATCGTTTATGAGTTTGTTGAATAATATTCTAAGAAAACTTTTTATTATAAGCTATATTAAAATGCCTTCAAGAAACTTAAGCAATGGATTCTCAGAATCAACTATCGTGAGGTCTGGTATTTGAACTTGTGATCATAATTTTAAAAAAGTGTACCTATACTAGCGGCACGCTATGATGGCCGGTTTGACGTTTGTCCGCTCATGAAGTTCCGTATTAATTGATAACGACTTTGAAGGAAATAATTGTATTACTTTATTGACGATAGTGATGTGCAGAGATTCATAAATTTTATCGAATGTAGTTTTAGGTTTAGGACTCAAAATTTATTTATTAAATTGATTTCTAAAATGTATACAAGTGTAGAAAAATCAGTTTGCACCATTTAAGGGGTGAATGTACTTGTGAATATGAACAATTTTCACTATGTATATAATATATGAGTATAATGCGATTGAGTTGGTGTGGGCTCAAATTAAGGGATATGCTGCAAGACACAATACAGAACCCCCATTTACCACAAAAAAAATGCTAAAATTATTAGAAGAAGCTTGTGAACATGTGACTAAAGGAGACTGGGAAAAGGTTGTGAATAGAACTGTTAAATTAATAAGGGAAGATTATGAAAGAGATGTGAAAATAGATAATATTATAGAAAACGAACATATAATTATTAATGTAGGTGATGATAGCAGTGACGACAGTGAAAATAGTAGTATGGACGAATCTGATTAATTATGGCCTTTTGTGGCACCTTTTTTGGTATCTTTTGTATTCATATGTTTCTTGTGTGCATATAAAGTATGTATATTCATTTTCATTCAAATATTCAGTTCGTTCAAATAAATTAAATAAACATTTACATTTTTGTTTTATTAAACCTATTTAATCAGGTACAAAAACAAAACTTAATTGTTTTTTGTTCGAGAATAAATTGACATTCCACATCACTGTTGTAATGTGTCAAACCGGCCATCATAGCGTGCCGCTAGTTTAGTGCGCGCAAAATTGACTTTAACTAAGAGACATAAAAACATGTCATGAAACTTATGTTTTTATTTCTAGACATCGAAAAATTACATAGTAGGTACTTAGTATCTAGCTTTTTTGTACCACAATTTTAAAGTCGTTCCCTCTCTGTTAAACTGACATGTGAGGGCGCAATTTTAACAGACCCTAGGTATGGTTTAGGGGAAGTAACAAAAAAAAAAATGAACAGAGGATGAGATCACGCGCTTATCCCAGCTCGTTCCTTGTTTTCTTTTTAGTTTTTTGTGGAATTCAGGAAACATTCGAGCATGCAGCGCCTTCCACTGGTGCCCATGACAAATGTGACCGAAAAAGAACGAAGATAGTTGTCACTGGGTTACACACGAGCTCCTTTTTTCAAAAATTAACCTCTAAAGGGTTGAAACAGAGAATGAAATTTGTATGAAGAATCTAAACCATTTAACTGATTTCGATTAATTTTCTCAGGAAGATAGTTGAAGAGGCAATGTTAAATACAGTCTACATATCTTTCCAAAACCCAACCATTGAGAGGTTGAAATATGGGATGAAAAATCCCTAGTTGATAACTAAGGAATAAACAAAGCCTTTTTATTTTTTTAAAATCAACCCATATAAAATAAGCACAGCTGAAACTACTGATTGCAATAAGGTGAAATTTGGCTTGTATGTTATTTGGTGCTCTTATGTAAAAATATACCGTCATATTACCTGCTTGGCTTCCTGCCAACGTGAATCCTAGTGATTTAAGCTATTGTCTATGTTTGCGTTTTGTGTCGTTAACTCTAAGATTTTTCTAGCTTTGAATTTGCACTGGAATTTTAAAGTGTCCATCTCCCACTAGATTCTCAAAAATATTTATAGTAGGTACACAATAAATCATACTGGTTTGCGATAACACTTCGAATGTAACTTTATGTAACTTCAATTGTGTCATTGACGCGCTACCGGCACTAAAATTGTAGTCTTTATTGTTTTTAATTAAAAAAAAGATGTGGTGTCGTGGGACATAAGGTAGGAACGAAGTTCCTTCGGCTAATGTAGAATCGACACAATTTGCAAAAAAAATCGTGCTCAATTTTATGTAGGTTTTCTTGATTTTTCTCTTTAATTTTGCTGATTAGTTTTTATTTAAGTACAGGAAAGTATTTATGAAATTCAGTATTTTAGGAAATAATAAATTACGTAAAATAAAAAAAATTTAATAATGTTAGTGCACAGCAACAAATGCACCCTAACTGTCTCAAGGAAATAAAATAATCTTCGCAGTCCAAAATGCACAGCAATAAAATGCCCCGGTAGCTACGCTGCTTACGCTTACGCTTGGCGTCGAGTGAAACAGGTCCTATGTGATGCGGATTTCGAACACGCTTACGCGTCTTGATCAAACGTTTGCAATGTTTAATGATTTGCAGTAATGCGGGTTATTTCTTATTACACTGCACTTAGTACTTCGGTTTTTAGGTCTAGAATCAACGTTTCACGCAAAAGCTATTACACTTCCTTATTGCTGTCGCGCCTGCGCACGTCTCATTTAACGCTTTTATGCCACGCATATTTTCTTACGGTTTTACTATCACATTTTTTTCAGTTCAGTCGCGCAGCAAAATCCCTATCTCCTCCAAGCCTGCCGTAAGGAACTTCGTTCCAAAAAAAATCAAATAACTAATTTATTCATACCTTATATCTAGTATCTAGATATAAAATAATAATTCATCCTACACTATCTACAGATCTAACGCAAACGTAGCAATGTCGAACAACAAGGGCGATGTTATAACGAAGATAATATAATCATAATCATATTATATTACTATCTAATGTATATTACGTTACAGAGAGGCAAAACACAAGTACGTAGCAATGTTTTCTACTAATTGTTATGATCTCGGTTCATTAGAAACTACCCCCGTAGGCTTGGTCTAATCTATTAATATTACATTATGCTTTCAGGAAAAGTAGTATCTTCGGTTTAGTTTCAGTTCGGCTCGGTAATGTTTACTCAATACTTCCTAATAATAACAAGGTTTCAATTCTTGGCTACTGTTGAGCCGGACCTCTCCTCATCAAGCAAGACGCGTAGAGCACACTCCATCATGCTGCTTTAGCGGCATTGGTAGAGGGGTTAGTGGCCAATGCAAGTATGAAAGGTTTCATGACACCCGAAGGGTTAAAATGACTGCTGTCTATTGATAACCTTCCGAAGCACGGAAGTGCTCAAGAATTTTTTGTCACTGGCGGTTAACCAGTTGCTACACTTTGCTTATCAGTTAGGATCGACCCTATCCGCTTGGCTATGAGCGCTTCATTACGCAAAAACACTACTTCAAATATATTGTTTTATATAAGTCATAAACAGGATAGATATAATCTACAAACGATGTCCTTAAAGAGATAACACGAGTGACATAAAATCCTGTTTCCATTGTATTCTCGAAATTACGCTGAAAAGGTCTTGGTTTAATAGCAAAGAAAATAAGGCACAACGCTGTAAGATACCCTTATCTACGTTGATTAGGGCATTTTGCAAACAACTTTCTCTGAAAAGTATAGCTAAAACGCGTCGCTGTAGCAACGGTTACCATAGTAACTATTGTAAACTTCCGATACTTGAGTTGGCAACTAACCCCTCCATTAATTTGCACTGGAGCAGCGTGGTGGAGCTCTAGGCCTGCCAATGATCCTTATTAGTGGGACATGAATGGTTTGAAGGCAATATTTTAGGGAATACTCGACAAATGAGTAGATTAGCCACCTGATGATAAGTGGCCAGCGTTGCTCATAGATGCAAGCAACACCAAAAGCATCACCGATGTATTATCGGCTAAGAAATAAGACACAAGAACGAAAGAAATTGCTCGTTCTCAAGCCTCCAGACGCAATGACTGCAGTTATATGAATAAATGGTGCTATTTTCCATCGCTAAACTAATTACAACCACACAACTGACTGCGAACAAGAATAGATCGATTAAAGGCCGATATGTCTCACTAACTACGAGGGTTTCTCGAGCGAAAAAATGTTTTTCTGTAGTAAAAAAGTCCAGCCTTTGTTTTGATTCCTTTCAGCACAATAAATTCAGTATTGTTTTTTGCTTTCGGTTCCATCCTTTTTGCTTCATGGTTCCATCTTATGCGGGTGTTTAAGAAGAAAGATTGTAGCTAGCTGTTCAGTTTTAACCCTTAGTGCAGAGCCGTGTGACATAAAATAGAAGATAGATACAAATGCGCAAAACTTTATCAGTTATCCAGCAAGGATAATAAAACATGCGAGATCAGTTTGGACGAATGACGGATGGACTCTCTTGTATCCCAACGTGTGGAAGCGTTATTATTAGGTACTAGAATAGTACATTATGATACAAGTGCGCAAAGTTGGTCATTACAGTCGAGGCGGTATTGCACAGCCCGAGCCGCAAGGCGAGGGCTGTAATAGAGCCAAGACTGTAATGAACAAAGCACACGCGTATCATACGACGTTTTTCAACACACTTGCGAGGAAAAAAACAATTAGGTAGGTATAAAATACATTTTCAGTCACAAATCAGCAAATTATAAACGAACAAATGTTTGCACAAAATGGCGCGGAAGTTAATTTTTTCGCGTGCCGTATCTTTGGTTTGGTTGAATAACTATGCGCGCGCAGGTTAAGTCCAGAGGCACCGAACTCCGTCATTCAGCCACAATATATTAAACTAAATAATTATGTATTTCTAATAAGAATTTACGGTAATTAATGATTTAAAATATTGTATTTTTTAAATGCTTTAATAGATAATTACATGAAGTATAATCTTATCTTATCAGATTTTGACTACAACAAGTTTATTTATTTACAAAATAATAAATCTTTTGGTAACAACCTCTTTACGGATATTAAAAAAAAGTGGAATAAGAAAAACACTAGTGCGGCAATGAAAAGTAAAACGCACTAGTGTGTAATAAACCGCATTCCGGGCGTAAGACTAAAGAAAAAATAGCAAGTTTACGAGCAAGTGTGTTGAAATAGTACATTATGATACAAGTGCGCGAAGTTGGTCATTACAGTCGAGGCGGTAGGTAATGCACAGCCCGAGCCGCAAGGCGAGGGCTGTAATAGAGCCAAGACTGTAATGAACAAAGCACACGCGTATCATACGACGTTTTGCAACACACTTGCGAGGAAAAAAACAATTAGGTAGGTATAAAATCAGCAAATTATAAACGAACAAATTAATGTTTGCACAAAATGGCGCGGAGGTTTATTTTTTCGCGCGCCGTATCTTTGGTTGAATAACTATGCGCGCGCAGGTTAAGTCCAGAGGCAAAGAACACCGCCATTCAGCCACAATATATTAAACTAAATAATTATGTATTTCTAATAAGAATTTACGGTAATTAATGATTTAAAATATTGTATTTTTTAAATGCTTTAATACATAATTAGATGAAGTATAATCTTATCTTATCAGATTTTGACTACAACAAGTTTATTTATTTACTAAATAATAAATCTTTTGGTAACAACCTCTTTACGGATATTAAAAAAAAAGTGGAATAAGAAAAACACTAGTGTGGAAATGAAAAGTAAAACGCACTAGTGTGTAATAAACCGCATTCCGGGCGTAAGACTAAAGAAAAAATAGCAACTTTACGAGTAAGTGTGTTGAAAAATCCGTTCCCGTTTTGCTTTGGCAAATAAATGTCCCTGTGAAATATGTCCTTTAGTACTAAACTCGACATTGCTTGGCGTGATTTTTGAATTGACCTTACTTTTGTTTATGAACCAAGAAATAAAACATACACTAAGGGTTAAATGAAGTTTGCCTACTTATAATAGATACCTACATTATTGAAAACTGCAACCAAATCGATTTCATGTTTCAGTGATTAAAATGTATGAATACCACAGATAAACAGGTAACCAGATAGGATTTCTATATTGTTTTAAGTTCTATTGCTATATTAAACCTTGGATAACAGATTTTTTTACAATTTTTGAAAGAATCAACACTTACATCTATTTATTCTTAAGTTATATATCCACACGCGCCTGATCGAGCAACATGAATTTGTATGTAAATGGAGTGCGCGCTCGCGTGGAAGACTAATTACATATATCTCCCTAATTGCCAACAGCGAAGACGGGTACAAGCGAATGTCTCTTACTATTTCTGTACACGTGCCTCGAGCTATGTGTAACGTAACTTCGTTTTTGCGTAGACTGAAAAATGAGGTTCTATATAACACTGCGCGCAACGGAAACGAGTTTTATTATATCCTCGAGTAAGGCTGCCTGAAACTACTAAAGTTTCTGAGCCTCGGAGATCAATCATTAATTACACAACGATACTTCAGTGGTATTTAACTTAGCGTCGCTCCGGAGATACTAGATTGAATTCTCTACGTACTTTATTTTATTATCGTATATATATATTATCGTATTTATTGTTGTGAAGTTTAGTTTCAATAAGCAATTAATAAATCTTTTAAAGATAATCAGTGGATAAATCAGACTATCAATTAAGTATGTTTTGACTTTGTTTTGTATTGTGATGTATTGACGTGGTTTTTCTTTAGAAGAATTCGGAAACTTTCGTTACGTTTTCAGGGCATTACATTTATTACGTTTTTTTATAAAGCAAAAATATACGTGATAGAAATAGGTTAAATCGCCGATGTTTTACAAAAGAAGTTGGAATTCGAATATTGCTTAGCCTGAAAGCAATCGCCTCTTTTCAGTTATTGACAGAAAATATTAGCAAGAAATCTGTGTACCTACAAAATAACTCTCTATACCCAAGGTCTTTCGAGGGTGGGTGAAATCTATTAATACTTACAATGTTCAATTGCTTTTAATTTAATTAAAGAATAGTCGAACTCACCTATGAGATAGATAAGGGATACGAATAAATACAATTGTTTTTAAAAACCAAGGTTCAGGATGTTGCAAAAGTCTAAGACAACATTGTGCTCAATACAACACTTGATAAATCTGTCTTGAGACAAACTAAATCAAGCAATAGATATCTTAGTCTTTATGGGTGATAAAATTAAGTCACAATAGAAGGGGTATTTGTTGAAACGATACTTATACATGGAACATTTTGTCTACCATCTAGAGCTAGAATACATTTGGTCTGACCTTAATAAGACTGTGATTTTATTGAAGTCCGTTACAAAGGACCAAAATCTATATGAAATAAAAAATTGAATCTTCTCCAAAAAAAATTATACAATATAACACGAGTGTCACGCACATTATCTGATTTAAGAGATTGATGTTAAATTGATTGCTATAGGTTTTCAAACTTGATGTATCAAGGATGAATTAGTCAGATCACGTATGAGTTATATTCAAAACTCATCAGCATTAGAAAGCGCTCATAGTAAGACGGCGTATGTCGATAGTAAATGATTATTGTGTTAATGGGGACAACGTTTCATGTTGGAGAGACCGAGTGCATAAAATATCTCGTACTTTAAAGGACACGTTTTCCATTATTAAAAGAGTTATAAATAACATTTTAAAAGAAGTGAAACCCCACTTTTATGTCATACTATATAGTCCAAGATCCCAGGGCCACCAGACGTCACGTATTTTCTGACGAAGGAAATGTGGACGATTGAGTAGTGTTAGTATGTACTAAGAACGCATGCCTACCTGCTAGCTTGCTCAGACGGCCAATTTTCAGGTATCAGGTAATCAAGGTACATAAAAACATTACTTACCTCACGTAAATTCTCCAAGCTGATTTTTACGTATATTTTAGACAATATCCTTAAAAATAAGTCGCCAATACTCCCAGACACTTTCCGTCGGCCGTATTGCTTTGCAGACGCTTTAAAGCTCCCAAATTTATTAGAGTCTCCAACGCCTGACGCATTTTAATTGCACCAATTTGCTTTACGCATCTCACGCAATGCGTACAAGTACCTACCGTATGTATGTAAAATGCGTCAGGCGTTGGAGACTCTAATAAATTTGGGAGCTTTAAAGCGTCTGCAAAGCAATACGGCCGACGGAAAGTGTCTGGGAGTATTGGCAACTTATTTTTAAGGATATTGCCTAAAATATACGTAAAAATCAGCTTGGAGAATTTACGTGAGGTAAGTAATGTTTTTATGTACCTTGATTACCTGATACCTGAAAATTGGCCGTCTGAGCAAGCTAGCAGGTAGGCATGCGTTCTTAGTACATACTAACACTACTCAATCGTCCACATTTCCTTCGTCAGAAAATACGTGACGTCTGGTGGCCCTGGGATCTTGCTCTAATATCATTTTACGTGTACCTACGTTATAGATTATCTCTCGTTTTCTTTCTGTCGGATTCGTTTGATTAGTTTCTATCCGCGACCAGATTTCGGTTTTCTATTTGATACCTATTGATAGATAGTGCGCACAGATATTACACGAACGAAGTAATAAAAGTACAGAGGTAGAGGAATACCTGTGTACTTTTATTACTAACCTTTATAGGCCGAAACTATCAGGCATAAAAATAAATACAGGCCTGCATGCCGGAGATTTAAAATCTACAAGGCGTGTAAAATCTGCCAACCTGCCTTTGGCCAGCGTGATGGCGTGATGGACTATGGCCATAAGCTTCTCATTCTAAAAAGAGACCCTTGCACAATAGTGGGCCAGGATGGCTTGAGGTGTAAGTCGATGATTAATGCTAAGACTAACGGTGTTAGTGTACGCTGAATGCTCAGTTATGGGAGTTTTGTTCATCAGCGTAGGTATTATTAATTAGACTAAACAACAAAAGAAAAACGTTGATTTTGTGTAAGAACATTCATTTTTCTGAGTAGACGGGACCAATGGGTAAACTGGGACGCGCACAATAAACACCCGGGCTCGTTCGACAAGCAAACTGTTCACTGCACGCTTTATACAGCCTAGAGCTATTATTATGAATACATGTAGAAAATATTTTTATAATAATTATTATAGTTGGCCTTAACTCATTAACGACGAACTTATTACTTATTAAGTACGAATATCTCTCTGATATTGCGAAGACACAAATATCATAACATACCTACTAAATACTTCCTTTGACTTCGTTGATACAAATTAGGTTTATGTATGTTTACAGTCCGGGATGAAAATAAAAAGTGAGTATTCTACTCGTATACCAGCTACATTCAATTAGGTCAAAAACTATACATACATGTGTGCCAAATTTTACTTTTATCCGGACAGTTGCTTGGATGCGAATAAGCCACTAACATCAAAACATGCAAACTTTTACATGAGAAAAACAATATTAGGTAAATATAGTTGGCCTAACCTAACTCATTTGACGACGTATGTAGATATTAATTAAAAGGCACAAGGGAAACAAATACCATCATTACACTGCCATAATAATTAAAATCCTAACAAAGTCCTATTGATGGTATTAGATCTCAAAACGTGTGTGACTGTACAGTACACGTACGTGTAGATTAAAGGTCTACCACGAAAATATCCGAGCGCAAATGATAGAATTCTTGGAAGTCTCGGGATGTTTTCTTTCACCGAAATAGCAGATTTATTTATAAAAAAATTAATACGATTAACATTTATAGGTGCCTGCAGGATTCTCAGTACTTAGTAACATACCCTGGCAAACGTTTAACAATTTGATGATAATTATTATATTTTTGCCTGCTGTATCTAGTACGTCTACACTGTATAAAGCAGTAAGGCACCTACTTTTCATAATTTAGTAAAATTAATTGCCGTTTAATTTCAATAATAAAAACACGTCCAATATATAATTTTAATGACATGAGCTGGTTTAAATGCGTTTGGTTTCATTTTGTTAACTAATTAAAATCAAACAAACAATATATTCAATGTAGACGTGGCCAACACAAATAATTTATTGTTGACTGGAAAATTCCCAATTTCTCAAATATGATGTAAACATGTAGATAAAAAAAAATAACATAAAATGCATTAGGTTCTAAATATACCTAGTTATAACATTCAACACTACTGCAGAGCGCAAACATATTTTAAAATTTCAAACGAAATATAAAAGTATCGTACGATTTTAAACTTCCAACGTCAACAATATGTAAACATACACGTATAGCCGTAATACAAAAGTGATATAGTACATGATATTTGGCTGAATATCGTGTATTAAGCAATATGTAAACTGTAACAATTAAGATAAAATACCTGTGCTAGATCTTTAGTACACCGAGTGGTATAAACATTTTTTCTTTTCTTTTCTTGGAGCAAGAGATTTTGGCCGAATGTTGGAAGAAAAAAATATTTGTCGGAATAGCATCGTGGTGCCAACGAGTGTGCGTGCTATTCCCACAAATAAAAAAATCTATGGACGATAAAGTGACAGTGACTTTTTATCATCAGGTGGCTCGTCTGCTGTAGGGTATCAGTTCAATGCTTCAGTTTCCCCTAATTTACACCAGTCTAACTGGTTCTAAGCCTTCTAAACCCAGCGATGCTCGTTGTCTTCTTTGAGCCGTCAGGCCACGTAGTCGGGAAAACGTTAGGAATTATTATGTGGACGAAAGTTGCTAGGGGTAGGGCTGTAACTATTACAAATATAATAAAAATGAAGCAAATATTATTAAAAAATACCCAATTAATACTAAATAGTTATTATCTGAAACGAACTAGCTATCTAACTACGACTACTTATACGCGCGGCTTCGTGAAATGGAAAATGTTTCTCAACCCACGTACACAAGATATTTCTACGTCGACTGACAGCCGGCGCGGCGGTTAAGTCTGAAAAATGATTTGAAACGTGGTTTCTAAGCTCTAAATAATACGGTCGCTTCTAACAAATAATTCTCCGTGTAGGAAATCTCTCATAATTCTGAGTTGACATATGTCTAAGTGAATATGCATTAGAAATAGTTACATTAACAAGATTGTAACCTTGTATCCCATTTCTGGTCTCGGGACTCTTCTCACTATGTGAGGGGTACAGACCATTGTCCACCATGGCGCTGGTTAAGCGCGGATAGACTATGTAGTCTATCCGAGTTACATACCTAAGAGATCCATATTATTAGGTATGTAACTTTTTAATGATATTTTTCTACACCAAAGTGTCAAATAACTTTTAATATCACTGTGTTGTTTACGGCTGTTAAGTTCTTTTCTCTGGAGTCAATCCTGATCATAATTTTCGGTCATGCTTGTCATAAAGCTGTATTGCGAACGAATATCAAGTCTGTACTGAAAGAGAAAGCAGGGTTCTGTTTCTAATTTACGTACCTAGCTTGCAAGATTTGACCCCAATATACAATAATTCAGGTTGATTAAAAGCTCGTAAAAGAGTTTTTCGTTCCTCATAGTTTCGTTCCCTTCTTTTAAGTACACGGTGAAATATTTTGAAACAATGTTGGCATATGTATTTATACGGGCCATGTTCAGAATTTACATATTATTGCGAACGTGGTAAAAGATCGATTTTATCCCAGGCAAAATTGCTTTCCTTACATACATACGTGCTTGCTAAATGCATAAAAGTGTCGGAAATGATACTGAATTTGTGTATTAGTCGAAACACAAAGAGTTTTATCAGTTTATTTTTAAGCCTTACACATACAAAGAAACGGTCAACATTGATTTGACACTATGCAACAGATAAGAATGGCAGTTTTTTTTCTTGAATCAATCCAATTATTGGAAGGTTTTTATTCAAAAGATCTTTTCCACATCCTACGCATTATCAAGAGATATAAGTCTTGCAAAGGTCTAGTATTCTAACTTCTATTACTCAATACGCAACGTGATCACTTTCGCTTTTACTTGTATCGCTAGGCTAGACTGGTTTTATACATAACTTTTCACAAAAAATAAACTACTTCAAAGTCGAGATAACTCAAAAACCATTCGCCAGATGTCGCTTCAATTTATAAGGGACTACACAACAAGCACTACCTTTCGAACAAAAAAATAATCATCAAAATCTGAACATCCAGTCAAAAGTTAGCATAAATTAAACGCATTATTGAAAATAACTCAATACTGACCGTTAGATGACGCTCAAACGGACCAGACTGCAGTCATTAGCTTTCGAATGTCGAAAGAATTATCGAAATCGGTTCACCGAGCACGAAGTTATGAGAGCAAGAAAAAAAGCATACAGACGAATTGAGAACCTCCACCTTTTTTTGACTTACTGATGCCTGTTCAATCTAGGGTTGTACTTACTAATACTTAGTTTATACTACTAGCAGCATTGGGCGGTGTTTATGTCACAGGAAAATTATGAAAACGGTGATTTGCTGTAATTTCTAAAGGATGTTATGAATTCGTGAGTGATGGTGAAGTGTATGCATAGTTGCATACATAAATAAGTTAGGTTAGGTTAGGTCGAATTGAATAATACATAAGAAAGAACCCCGCTCGAAGAAGTAAAAACGATCTAAATGAAGCAAGTTTTCATTTACTACTTTTTACCGTTCCGCAATACATTTTTATTACGTTTTAATTTTTGTAGTTTAATTTGATTTCAAAAGTTTTGACATTTGATTAAATCAGTTTCTTCTTTAGGGAAATTACCCGCTGTTTGTTTTCACTTTAACATTGATTACCTTAGGGATCATCTTAGGAATTGCATTAAATATCAGTTTTAAATTATTTCCTTGAAAAACTTAAAGGTAAAGAATTGCTGGCATTGTGTGCTTGAGATGGCTTCTATAAAGAACCATTGGCCCGTATAAGACGTGTAGTACGAGTATGGACGCTAGGTTTCATGTAGAACGTCTAGTAAAATATGGAATGGGGTTTTGGCTATTTGCAACTTTCTTACTCTCTACTTTCTACAAAAAATTAACCGACTTTAACATCTGTAAGGGATAACATCCCGGCAAATATTTCTCAAAATGGGAGCAAACGACAAATAAAAATCAAATAATCGAAATACCGTAGAATTATGTACGTTCTCCTTTTTTGAAGTCGGTTAAACATGAAGACGAATTAAAAATATTGGCCATTCAAAGAAAATTAAAATATTTTTATATATTCATTTTTATTATTTATATTCTTTTCTGTCGGAGTTCCTAGGTTCCTACCCGGTAAACAAGCAGATGTGTCTCAGTATGTAGACATTTACTCTGTATAGGTTTAGAATTTTATTAAAGGGCAACCCTTTAATCCTGACAAATCGAAAGATATAGCTGTAAAAACGAATCCAAGTACACATGCCGTGACACCCCGACCTTTGAAGTGACCGTGGAATGATATCATTAGTTTGGACAAATGTCTCGGACTCACGCGACAAGTGAAGTGCGACCAATTTATCGTTTGTCGTATGAAAATGTTTTAAACAATAAATTAATGTCATCATTAACAAGGTTTAGTGACATGTAACCACGATTAATGGACGCATTAATAATATTAAACTTGGTTTTTAGTATTAAAAAATCAAGCTGTTAAATCGAAATTTACTTATAAATTCTATAAAATTTCAAATTTTATTTAATTTTTCCCCGTTAACTTTAAATTTTTGAATTACTATTTTGATGAATATTTTATTTAAAACTAGGTATTATGTTTTTTTTTTGTTTTTTCCAGGTTTAGCAAAGGAAGATTCACCAGGCAAGTCAACATGCCTTGGGAGCGACCGAGCTAAGACTGTTCACTGTCCGAACTTGTATAGGTATACCTATACGAGCGTTATAGAAAACTTCGACAGTATGATTAACTCCGGGACATTTCTTCGTGACGTGCATGTGATGTCGCCAGTGAAGTATCGGTTTTATTTCAATAGAATCATTTGTTAGTAAGCGATATTTTTACTGAATTCGTGAAAAAAAATTATGCTATGCTATGCTAAATGTAAAGTGAGAATAGAAAAAATTAATAACAAATCGATATACTTTCACATCACTAGACTAACAAACGTTGTGTTTAGTCTAGACTAATTAAGCCTTCAAATACTAACCAACCTTCATGTAACTGATAGCCCTAACTGCCTTACTGACTGATTTATAAAAAATCGTGACCATTCCAATATATTTTATTTTGAATATTGAATTTCAAATTGCACCCCATGGAAGTTGCTCCTTGGATAAGTCGTGGAACTTTCTCAAAGAGTTTTTCCGCATGAGTGGATGCACGAGACAATTTCACAGTCTAAAAGATACGTCTGCTACAACTCATTCAACATTCAAGTTTTTGTTCTTCAAATATAGATTTAAAGAGATTTTAAAACAAATAACATTAAAATAAAATATTAAAATCATATTACATTTAACTGAAAACGACAGATAATACAAACTTGCGCGCCATTTCTTTGTTCTTATGTCAGAGCTCTTCAAAGTTTTTGTTGTTACAGAGCTACTTTTAAATATCTCACAAACTCTTAGATTACTTGCTTCTTAGAGAAGAATACAAGTACCAAGAATACGAAGATACTCTATAAACTTGTAACTAATATAACTAGTAACTAATTTAAACAAGTGCGGATAAAAGAATAAACACAATAGAATATAGATCTAAGTAACACACATTGTAGTTCTCATCAGATTAAAAAATAGATCTAAGAATTACTGCAATGTGAAGATTGTGCAGTAAAATGGAGCAAATTTATAATGATCCATAATTATACTTTCTGATTCCATAGAAGCAGCTCACTCCAGAAATGGTGTAATACGAAGTTTAATCTCGCTCAATCAAATCAAATTCTAGAGTATAATAACGTTTTATGATTCACTCTAACGGTTGTTCTTGGTGACTTGATTTAAATATCGACGTATCTTGGCTACAATAAATGAAAGGTCGCCGAGGCCTTTGGGAACGGAATCCGGACTCTACAAATAATAAATCCGTTCTCAATCTTCCTGGTCGATATCTTGATTTGATTGCTACAATGATAAAATCCTAAATTTTGAATCACTTCAATCTTTAAACTTTAAAAGATTATAATGTTCATGCTTCAATTTAAACTTTGGATGCTTCTTCAAAAATCAATATACATTCATTGTTCGTATTTCAGTTTTTCGTACTACATATTTTGAAATTCAAGAATGAATGTTCAATATTAAATTTCGAACGCCAGTGTTCAACGTTATTCCAAATTCGAATGGTTGTAGCATTTCGAATGACTCACGAACCACTAACAAACTTTGCGATGCTTTACAAAACTGTTGTCAACAATGTTTCCTCCACACTTTGTGTAATGGAGTTCATATTTTCAAAGAGCACAAAGCAAAAGCGGTACGTATTCTCTGTAGTTTTAATTTTTTTCGTTTCCGTATAGGTATTCTCTTCAGTACGTGTACCAGTTTACACAAACTGTAAATGGACAGTTTTTATTACAAAACGTGTAACAAATTCAAATCGTTTTTTTATGATCAAAACTTACTGCTCTGTCTTATAACTTTTTGAATTTTATAGCAGATTTTATGCGCCAATGTGAAGAGTATGTAGGTACTTTTATGTACCTATTTGGTTTGCGTTACGTTTGATTGTCTATACAAAAATCAAATTAATTAAAAAACCAGATAGGTACCTAACCTAATTGCTAGTACCTTTGGCATAGGAAATAGTCAATTTTCGACGCTCTTTAAGCCTGTAACTGCTAAAGTAAAGGGTCTGAGATACTAAGCCGGGTCAGGCATCTATATAACAAAAAAGGGTCGTAGACGTGTATGTAATGCCTTATACGTACTTATATGGATATACATACAACCTGTGACATGTGAAAGCCTAGTAAGTAACACCTTCATTGTGACACATGAACATCTGATATACCTCACGTGACAGCTGAGTTACGTGATCTTATTAGCTGCAATTAATATAACAGATACACTAATAAGCACGAACCTATGACTGGGCTGAGCCAATACATTCCCATTTCCGTAACGTAAAAATCTTACATTTTTTTTCAAGCTTCCATCCATGTAAATAGACCATGTGATAAGAAATTTCATCCCAAAAATCACGTGGATGTACAATTTATTATCACTTGCTTTAGTGAAGAAGAACATCGTGACCTGAAAACCTTAAAGTTATCCATAATATTCTTTAAAAATATGTGTGAAGTCCGTCAACCCGCGCTTGGTCAATGTGGTGGACTATACCCGTCACATTTCGCATCCCAAGCAAATCAATGAGACAGATTTAAGTACAGAATCAAAATGATTTTGGAGAAACAAACATGGAAAGAAAATAAATCTAAGAGATGGCGCCATTCACAATTAAGAACTCTGGGTCTTCTTTATACTCATATTTTACGACCGTTTAGCAAGGTGTTTTAGGTCTGCAACATTATTCAAAGCTCACGCTACGATGCTTTTGTAATATGACTCGTTTGTAATAATTTTCCGTTGAGCCCTAAAACAAGCGTCATAATTTTATCTCTATCATTTTTAATATTATAAATGCGTATGTCTGTTTGTCTGTTTGTCTGTCTGTGAAACTTTCAGGATTAAACCATCGCAGCGGCCCGATTTGGATTGAGTTTGGAATGAAAATAGTTGAAGATACACATAAGCTACTTCATGACGTAAGGTCAAACATAAGCTGCCTATTTTTAAAAAAACCAACTCATTTTATTATATTTCAGCTCTTTAGGGGTTGGTTTTGAAGAGCTGAAATGTAAAAAAAATTTAACTTGTTTACGTCTTTACATTCTACACACGAGATATTTAAAAAATATTGTATGAGTTGTTGTCAAACGAAAAATAAAAGCACAAAATAAAATAAAATAAAATAAAATAAAATACACAAAGCCGCCTTTTCTCTGGCCCATAGCGTTTAGCAGACTGCAACGTGAGAGCATGTCGACATAATTTCTCCCGAGACTTGAATCTTGGACCGTGCAATTCGAATCTAAATCTCGTTAGAGTGCTATACGACTCTATACCAACGACAAATCAAGTTGCAATTAGAACGGATAAAGTTTAGTTAGGTGAGAATATTTTTTTAAATTCTCTTATTTAGCAAAAAAGACTTATGCAGTTAATTCGGGGTTTAAATTACAGAAAGGTAGCGGGATGATAAATTATAGTTTAGTCTTCTTGTTTTCACTTGCTTTTTTCTTCTCTCTTCTTCTTCTTCGTCGCTGATTATACATAATTATTATGTATAATATCGGTGATGCTTTTGGTGTCACTAACGTTCATCGACGACGGTGATAAATTACCTACCACAAAATTATCTATATTTATTAAGGCAGGTGTCCGACTGACGCCGGGAGTAGCTATGGGATATGTTCTCGCCTAAGAAATTGACTTTACAGTTCCACTGAGGCGGAGCGTAGAAGAACCGCACCCTAAATATGACATTCCGTGTAAACAAAAGAGATGCATATGCGAGCGAGTACTCGCTGGCGTTGTGTGAAAAGTCAGCGAGTATTCGCTGATGTATGTATCTCTTTTGTATAAACGAAATGACATATCTTTTGTATCTACGTGTCTTGAGCGAGAAAATAATTGAGTTTCATTCGCTGCTCGCCGGCAGTGAGACACCTGCCTGTATTTACAAACACCTACACATGAACGTCTATTTATTGCATATCCATTTTATGCCAAAAATATCGATTACTTAGGTATAATAATTTTCTCTTGAGTCTAGTCTAGAGTCTAGACGGTAAATAATGACTGTTTACTTTGTCGATATAATAGTTTATTTACAATTGGTTGCTTATTGTAACATCATAATATATTTTGTTCCTAAGTTATTATAGTTATTATTTATTTATCTACATTTTTATTTATTTACTTCATCTATTTTTATACTTAAATCTTAAACCGATTCAAGATCGCTACATTTAAATTAACAAAACTTTCAAGTTGGTTGACTAAGTTAAGTAAAAGTAATACAAAGTCTGAAAACGATTCAACATTTTTGTCTGGGTGTAACATGTACCTAATTAATGTTGTACAACGCTGTAATTACTTTCAGTAGCGACGAAAGGCGAAATTACTTCGACTTTTGTTTGATTTTAGAAGTCATTGTTACTTGTCGCTTACTTATTTCAAGTGGGAATTAAGCTTTTGTATTACTTTTTAAGACATTTTGGAGCACTTATATCTTCGAGAAATTTAAGCTTTATCATTTTATTAAATTAAATAGATTTTTTTCAAAAAAGGGAACGTCGGTCGCTCCGACTTTCGAAAACCGAGATTTCATCAGATTTCTAAATTTGAGGTCCTAAGGACCTCTATTGTGAACCGTTATGTGGATTTTTTTAAAGTTATGTTCACCTGGTTCTTTCATCCCGATGTGGCCTCGTCCCTATCTCATAGAAGATATTAATTTGAACGCAAGATTTTACGAAGCCGCGTCTAAAAATATCATTAAAAAATATCATTATATCATTATAAATTTGAAATATTTATAGGTTCTCCCTTGTTTCAGACATGTAGCTTTAGAAATGTCTCTAAGTAAAGAAAGTTCTAAGATTTGTAGTTGTTCATATTATTTATTGTGGTCGGCAATACAGTTTTACTGCAAGCTATAAGATTAGATTCTTCCAACCTGCGCCATAAAGTCTACTTTTAAAACTACTTACCCGCAATGGGTGAGAAAATGAGTTTAAAGCGGTACGTAAAATTTGTTCATGTAGGTGTCGTGGCCTTATAGTAGATTTGCTCACTTCATGAAATGCTTGAGTACCTATCTCATGAAATGGTCTACGATGTGGCCACGACATAGGTACAGTACCTATGTAAGATGACCTAAATATCTACAAATCTTCTTATAAATTCTAGCTGATACCGAACCCGATTAAAATTAGTCGCCTAAAGCCCTAACTTCTCAAGTATATTTTTTTAAATCTATGGCCCTAACTAAGACCAATACTGGCAGGACATAAATTTTCAATAATAAAACCCGTAGTGACATCTGTCCCAACACGTAGAAAACATATTTTAGGTTTAGACAAGAACCTCGAAGACGTTTCTTACGAAAACCATTGTTGTAACACCACTCAACAGATGGCGCTAATAATTTATAATTTTATAAATAGTTTTTAGTATTGCTATTCTCTAACAGATGGCTGCTAGATAAGTTTGACGGGGGTTTAGTTATTGTTGTATATCTGAAGTGCCATGTAAAATAGAAAAACACACTTAAAGCTTAAGCAAGCAGAAATAACTGAAAAACTACTCGCCAGATGACGTTCAATTGAACCCATCTAGGTAAAGTTCTCAACACTTCAAATTAATCAAGCCCAAACACAAGGTAACTGCAGCTGTAAATCGCTGGCACTTGAAACATAATTATGTGTAATTAGTGTACTTCAGTGGGGTAATCGTTAGATTTTGAAGACAAAATTTAAATTTTTTTATAATTGGTACAAAATATACAAAAATCAATGGAAATACAAAATCACAATCACCACCAATCAATATATCCATGTCAATATGTGTTGCGAGTTGCGAGACCCTACCTTATCTACGTGATAAGGTAGGGTAACTAGGATAGTAACTAAGGTAGGTAGTTGAGTCGCCAAGCATGAATTGCCACTCTCCGCCAAAACCAAACTTATTACCTGCCGGGGCTCATAGTTGAATTTAGCTTATCAGAAAAAATACTGAGGACATTTTTAGTTAACTCCGTGTTAATGTACCTTAATCGCATTATCGTAACTCTGGCATTTGTGTGCCATGCAATAATAACGAATTTCAGATCGAATTCCAACGGAGTATATACGAACAGACAAAAATTTACCAACATACACAAATATGAAAAAAATGTCACACCTCTACAATAAAGCCTGCCTCTACAAAAAATACTCAATGTAAAGATGTCATCTCTCAGCTGTTTCATTCAGGTTTCATTTCAGAAAAAACGTTGACTGTGGTTATCCGTGGACAGGACGTATGCAAAGTTAACGCGATGTTTACCGCGTTGTTTATCGTGGCTAATAAACATTTTTGTGGAAACTGCGGTTGACACTATAATCGTACAATACAAGCTCAGCGCATTTTAACCCAATTGTCCGATACATGGTTGAATATTTTGCGTACCTGAGGTAACTTGTAACTTGTGTAGCGGTGATAGCCTAGTGGTTCTTGACTTAAATGACACTTGACTGAATTAAATGACACTAGCTACAAACGGTGAAGGAAAACATCGTGAGGAAACCTGTATGCCGGAGAGTTCACAAAACTCAGAGGTGTGTGAAGTCCGCCAGTTCGCACTTGGCCAGCGTGGTGGACTATGGCTTTAACCTTCTCATTCTGAGAAGAGACCCGTGCTCAATAGTGGGCCATGATGGGTTGAGATGATGATAATGATGGTGAGGTAACTTGTAATTATGGACAAGCCTCAGATACTTATGTCACGCGTTGTTCATAAATGATTAATTGATTGAGGCAACACCGGGCGCTTTTGATAAATACTCGTAATCGATTGATAAAGCTTTATGCAAATATCTGAGGCAATATAAAATATATTATAATATTTATTATAAAATATTTAATGCAACGCAAAATATTATTAGGATTTTTGAAATGTAGAAAATCCATTTCGACCCCCTAGCTTGACAATTCATACTTATACTATAAATGCGAAAGTCTGTCTCTTTGTCTGTCTGTCTGCTGGTCTGTGAACCCGGCCCTATTTGGATGAAATTCAGAAGGAAACTAGTTGAAGGCCCAGGGTCCACTTAAGCTAGTTTTTTTTTCAAAAATCAACCTTGTTATAGGTGTTAAAGTTAATATGAAAAATCTAAACCCTTTGATCGATGTCGACGATATTTCTTAGGAAGATAGCTTACGACGCAATGTCAAACCATGAAGCAAATATAGAGAGGAGACGTTGTATGTAGATTTCCCTAAGAAAGAACGCGTGACACTTTGTGGGGCGAGGGGGTGTGAGATCCCGCCCACTTCTTTATTTTCCATCTAACGGTCAATAGCAAAACTACTCGCTTCGTTCTATATCGATTTTACTATGTAGTTTGACTATCTCACACAAGATGTCAATAAATGTAGGATATAACAGGAGGTACTCAAAATATAAGAATAGTGTCGTCATCTTATGTCGCTGTGCATAGGACGGGCGCCGACGGTAGAATGACTTTAGGCCACGCCTACTGTGATGACGTCAGGACCTAGTCGAGTCACAGTGCACAGTTGCTTAGGCCGTCTCCTCTCTATATTTGCTTCATGGGTCAAACATAGGCTGTTTATTTGTTTAACAACCAACTAAAGAGCTCAAGCAGGGAATGAAAATGAAAAAAACTAATTCCACGCGGGCGAAGTCGCGGGCAGGTAGCTAGTATCTACTAAACATAAATACACCTTGCCTTGTAAATTACAAACTGGTTCACTGGCCACGAGTTCGGCATCTATAAATCAAAGCGGATAACTGGGTGGGAACCGTTTTGTCCGATATATGGTTGTTAATTATTTATTGTTAAATATTTACGAGGCCTAAACCTTGAAACTTAACAACAAAACAAAAGGGAGCATTAGTTAAAACACCCTTTTCAGAATTAGGGCACGAGAAGCTGAAACGTTCGATTTTATTCCGATTCTAATTTATTTCCATTTCAATCTATATCAAAGTTGAATGAATCCTATTCTTCATTCGACCCACGTTCGCAAACCATCAAGAAAGGGAGTTCCAACATCTTAACGGATCTCTTCAATAGGAATTAAACTGACATTTGAGTCAAAGATAAAAACTAAACTAAACTAAAAAGTAAACTCGTCGTTCCAAGTTGACCAATAGTTCGTAGGGTTTCCAAAGGTATCCGGCACGATTATTAAATGGCAAATCGTAGCTGGTTAACGCGCAAATGACACCTTTTGGTAAATAGTTACCGTCACACCGGGTCATCCATAAGATCGAAATTATGCTTTGCTGGCCAAAAAAGAAGGAAAAAGATCGAATGAAAAGTAAACACTTTGAGCACCTAAGCGAACAAAGGAAGTCGTTTAAAAGCTAGTTCAAGCAATCTACCACCAAGCATGAACAGCCTCTTCTTTCTCGCGTCCTAAGACATCCTGGTCTGCCAGCAAGTCTGAAGTCAATCACAGGTCCTGTAATCTTCTAAGTTTTTGATACTCAACAACCTATGAAGTGGTGATCCGGGATTAGAGGAATTCGACTGTGTAAAAGATGCCTTTTGTCATAAGTTGATATTATCATCTATGGAAGTACATGAGCTACTAGCAGTAATGTAACCTTGGATTAGTGTGTACACCATTTTATAATGAAAATATAAAAACTATAATTGTCGTCCTCAAGATTTTCAATACGAGAGAAGTCGCCTCTTAGACACTTGATGCGGAGACTCTCTTATTCAACATCCTTCAATTTAAACAGATCAGCATTCGGTTGCCGTCGGATTGTCGGAATTAAAACTTTGATCGTGCTCATGGCATCGTAAAATGCTTTGAATTTATTTGATTTTAACTTCAGCTTTAACTAAGCATTGAAAAATTAGTGGTTTGATTGTTGTCTATGTAGATTTTTCCCCCTTTTCTTTAATCCACGTGCGTGGTACAACCCGATTAATAAGGGACGAGGCGCTTAGATCTTCCCATGGGAGGTAGTAGTGGTTAAAAAACCCCCCATAGACAACAATGACACCAAAGATAAAAGCGACACGAGGACAAAAGACAATATCGTGGAAAACCAATAATATTAGGTATGTAGATACTATATCGTTCATCATCATCATCTCAACCCATCACGGACCACAATTGAGCACGGGTCTCTTTTCAGAATGAGAAGGTTAAGGCCATAGTCCACCACGCTGGCCAAGTGCGGATTGGCGGACTTCACATACCTTCGAGTTTTTGCGAACTCTCAGGCGGCAGGTTTCCTCGCGATGTTTTCCTTCACCGTTCACCTTCGCCGATATTATCAGTAGCGTCCAAAAATCGGGACCATAAAATTTTGCTAATTGAACTATTTTACATGAAGTAATCTCTCTCTATCTCCCAAATTATTTGTTACACCCTCAGTATTGTAATCGCAGTGGATCCAAAAGCACAGTATGTTGTATGAATTAATAAGATGCATTCATACAACGCGTTGTACCCACTTTCAAATACAGACATCCAGTACATACAATTGTTAGACATAGACATGTCTAGCTAGGCACAGTGGGTATTTTTGTACGAGAATAACGATCACCGTCCCACTTGAACTTAATTTATCAATGAATTTCACTCTCTCCTTTTTCCGGTGAAAGAAATCCTCTGAGTTCTCTAAAATGCTCTCTCAGGCGTGCGAAGTAGAATCAACGCCATCAATGGATATGTTTGGAGGATCAGATCGGAGTAAACTCACTTGGCGAGTGTGGTAGACTATGCCTTATTCAGCATGTTCTATGTTCATTATTGGGCTCGACAATAAATTATTTCATATCATTATTATATTACCTACTGGCACATTTACGCAAGTAGGTACAACAGGATGTATGAAACCGATTCATTTTATCTCAAAGATTACTTCATGTTTCTCATAACGTTTCGAATCGGAGACGGTTACACTTTTTTTGAGGCGACCATCTCAATTCTTAAGGGTAGCAACGCATTTGTGACAGAATTAGAAGAAGACTCTGTTCTGGGTCGGTCAAAGTTGTCATTGGCATCAGCAGAAGTGTGCTGCGTGGTCGTTTGCTACCTTAGAGTTCCATAAAATGTACCTATAGGAAATAAATAATTTGAAGTATAGTGTGTAGTTGATTTTATTTTAAGACCCTGTAATTGATAACGAGTGCTTGCCAAACTAAGGGTCATTACCCTGCCGGAGCAGACATTTGTGTGACATATAAAAATATTCTGGAGTCGTGGGTGTTACTTACGTCTTATTTGTGTCCTCATATCTCCAACTGTAAGTCTGTTATTTTTTATATAGTTTTATTATTCATAGCATATCGTTGACATTTTTCATGAGGCCCATCCGCTCGTTTGACAGTTATTATAATAAAAAACGTGGTTTGGAAACTTGAACGAATAAAATTGGTTGCTGCTTTGTGGTTCATAGAATACGTATTAAATTATTTTAAAAATTGTGGTTATAAATTAGAAGTAAGGTATGTAGTTTAATTTTAATAAATAGGTGTGGGTAAATTGAAAATTTAAAAAACCCCCGACGCCGTTTAGTACAGCCACATCTTTACGTGATCTAGATGGCGCTGAATTGCTAAATACTTCACACCATTCTTCATACTGTTGGATGGATTTTTACCAAACATAGCTAAAACCACCGCAATGCTAAGCGAAGGCTTTCGTATTAAAAAAAAACGCAGAAATCGGTGTATCAGTTTAAGAGCTACGATAGCACGAGACAGACTCACAGATACACAGACACACATACAGCCACACAGACTGGTCAAACTTAAAACATCCCTCTTTTTGCGTTGGAAGTTAAAAAGTCATTAATATAACGTTAATTTAATTAAGCATTACGTATCTAAATCAAGGCAATGCAAATTGACAATTAACCTTGAACAATAAAAGATTTTAATAATTCTTAGACTAGTTAAAATAAATGAGGATTAATAAACGAAGAAAGTCATTAAACGCTATGTCCGTCATAAGACAAAAGGCGGGCCTTTTCATCTGAGTGGCTTAACAAATCAACTTTGAAGAATCTGCCAAATTAAAAATACAATTAAACTTTGTTAATCATGGACGTAGGGCTTCGTTGAACGATTTCTTTGCTCATTTGATCTAGGAAACATACGCTCCGCTTTACGGTTTAGGTCTGTTGGTTCCCCTTTTCAGTTCTCCCAGTGGGTCCATGAGGACAAGTATAAGTACTAGTGGTTCCCCTTCTGATATAGGGGGTCAATCTTGATTTGTGAATACTGTTGGTTCCCCTCCCAATCGTTTGCAATTATTTTTTATTCTTATTCACTGTTACTAATACTTGTCCTCATGGACCCACTGGGTGAACTGAAAAGGGGAACCAACAGACTTAAACCCGATTTACAATACCCAGTTTTAATATATATACTCGTATAGTTAATTATTGATGTAGTTTGTTTCGTTCTGAGGAGAGATCTGTCAATAAAGAACCGTGAAGGGTTGAGAGGATAATGATGAATCTAACGAAGAAATCCGTATTTAATATAAAAAATATTGTAGCTGTGGTTCACCAACCTTTTAATCAGCGAAGTTTGCAATAACTTAGGTAACACAGGTATTCAGATATATTTTTGTTAAAATTTTACTCGTATACAGTAATATCAAAAGAAGACAAAACAATGTTGTGTGTTGTGTTACATTTAAACGTGTCTGGATTTCTAAAATGTCAGCGTATAGCGTTTAAAATAAAATTTGGAACTAATTGAACTATTCAAAACAAAAAGACTTTTTCAAATCGGACTAAAAGTTCCTGAGATTTGCGCGTTCAAACGAACAAATTCTTCCACTTTATAATATTAGTACAGATTAGAAGAAGAAAAACAAGTTGCTTTCTACGAAAAAAGTTATTTATAATATCTAAGAAAATAATGATAACAGTCACTTGGATAAATAAGCAATTATGCGCCCGTATGCTTTCACGTTAAATCACCACGCTGATCAACCAGGCTTTCTGTTTACTTTTCAAATTCGTTTCGTTGTTCAAGGGATTCATTGAGCGAATTAGGTATTGAAAAAATTCGTTTGAAACTTCAAGTATCCAGTCGTTTGATGTTGCCCTAATAAACATTGTGAATTAGTAATGTTTCATTAGACATGTTTAAATTTTTGCGTTAAATAATTACAGGGTTTTTTGTCGTTTAAAGAAATCTTAGAGGATACTCACACCAAGTTTATTCAATGTCTGTTTTCTGAGGGGTTAAATGTCATGTACATAGTACAATCTTCTCTATATTAGATAACAGTCTACATTTTTTAGAGGCGAACATCTTAGCTCTCAGGGGTAGCCACGCACTGTGGCCGAATTAGAAAGATACTCATACTAAAATTTACTAACCGGACTCGCGCTTATTAACAAACTAATATTCTAACACCATTTGCTTACTGGACTTATCATCCTAGTCCCTTCTCGTCTTGAGTCTTGTTCTAGGTCGGTCATAGTAAGTTGTTATGGGCGGCAGCTGAAGGGTGGTGATGCAAATTCATTTGGTACTTTAATTCCATAAAAAACATAAGTTCCTATCTATGTAAAAATGCTTTTTAACCGACTTCAAAAAATTAGGTTCTCAGTTTGACCTGTATGTATGTATGTATGTATTACGGCGTTAAAATCGGTTCTATCTTGTTAAAAGTTATAACTGCAATTAATTATCCATTGAATTGAATTAATTTAATTATCTCCGAAGGAGGGCAAAAGCATGATAGCTCTACGTCATTAGTTTTTATCATAATACTCGTAGCACTCGCTTCAATTGTAAAACAATACTTTCTTCGGCCGCTTGTTCCTAACCACATCCAATCAATCTCAACTCAATTTAATCAAGCGTTGAAAAAAAATCTCACTTTATTTATTTAGGTAACTCTTGAACTTTATTAGTAGTCTCTGGCCGGTACTTCTAAAACTTCTATTCTAACTTTTATTTGTAATCTCGCGGGAACAGAATCATTTCCGGGAATACAAAGTATTACAGATGTTGATCCGTGATCCAAGTTCTACATACAAGTTTTACTAACTTTGTTGGATGGTTTCGGAGTAAAATAAAAATAGATATAGCGTCACCTAGTTTGCCTTAATCGTGGCACAAATCATACATACCTATCTATACAGGATGTATTTTGTAACACGTTGTATATAATTCGTTCTAGTTCGATATGTAATTATTTTAATGGCAACCTACACAAATGACAGCTTTTCACCACTGTAATTAAGCGTTGATTGACCGGTGAATTGAAGCGGTGATAGCCTAATGGTTAAGAATTTGGCCCCCAATTCAGAGGGTCCGGGTTCGAATCCCAGGGCACGCACCTCTGACTTTTCGGAGTTATGTGCGTTTTAAGCATTTAAACGTCCCTTGCTACAAGCGGTGAAGGAAAACATCGTGAGGAAACCTGCATGCCGGAGACATCGCAAAACTCAAAGGTGTGTGAAGTCCGCCAATCCGCACTTGGACAGCGCGGTGGACTATGGCTTAACCTTCTGATTCTGAGAAGAGACCCGTGCTCAATAGTAGTGGGCCATGATGGGTTGAGATGATGATGATGATGTTGATTGACGGCGAGAGTATAAAATGCCCTATGTAAATTTTACTTACAAGGTTAATAGAAACGTGAGCACACGTCTTTAGGTGAGTGCCAATTTCCTAACTTCGGCGACTCAAGTATAGTAAGATGTAAAACTGCATTCGTTTTTGCATTTCATCAATTCGTTTCACGCATTGCGTAATAATATTTTGGAATGAATAAATAAATAAATAAATAAATAAATAAATAAATAAATAAATAAATAAATAAATAAATAAATAAATAAATAAATAAATAAATAAATAAATAAATAAATAAATAAATAAATAAATAAATAAATAAATAAATAAATAAATAAATAAATAAATAAATAAATAAATAAATAAATAAATAAATAAATAAATAAATAAATAAATAAATAAATAAATAAATAAATAAATAAATAAATAACTAACTAAATAAATAAATAAATAAATAAATAAATAACTAAATAAATAAATAAATAAATAAATAAGTTATGAGGTAACCCATAGACAACATACTGACGAATTGCGAACCTCCTCGTTTTTTGAAGTCGGTTTAAAATTCAACGCAATCACTTAAAAATTCATCAACCTTCAAAAGTTACGAGAACATGGTAAAAATCACGCTCATCTCCTCCTATACTTATATATATTATATGCGCATTATAAAAACTTAACACAGGGATTACGAACCGTTTTTCTGGAGTTGCTTATCACAATATTATTCTATGTAATACAAGCTATTTTATTCGGAATTACCTATATTATGATTAAGAAAGGTAACGTTATTTTCTGTTTTCAGAAGATAATAGTCTAACAAAATTGTGTTATGATGAAATGAGAATGGGCCCAAATTTCCAGAAAAAGTTTTCTTTTCAGTAAAATTCTTCGCGTAATATTATGAATGTCGTAAACCTAATATATCTTTTGTAATATGTAATATGTTGCATAAAATCTTGTACATCCCTAATGCTTTAACAAAATGAATACCATATATTTTGTTTGTATAATAATTATGTACTTATGTAATAATATCCGTTACCTTAGCAAGTCCTGTGACTTTCCTTAATTGACGTTAAAAGAGTTAGTACTTACAGGAGCAAGTCAGTGAACTCCTTGTTATTTATTGTAACGAAACAAAATATCCTTCTTATCATTTATCGTAAAGAAGCTTCATTATATTTTTATATATTATTTGATATCTACGTATACGTACCTATTATTTTCTCATTTAGAACTCGGAGTCTCATATAATAAAATATACCTAAACGAGAAACAGGTATGTACTCCCGGGAGGCCACTGCGACCATTCCTGATCTATTGTGGCCCTATCTATCATTATAATAACTGTAAGTTAAAAATTAAAAAAAAACGCCCTTTGAACGAAATATTCCCACTAGTTTTAAGCCCCATCTAGATTACTGCGAGTGAATTATTATTTAATCATATTAAAATTTCATTAATTTCAAAGAACTTTCTTACAACGATATAATTGTTCACTGCACGCCATATAGATGGCGTGAAATGCCAAATGACTACATCATCATCATTTTGGAAAAGAGTTGACTTCCTTCAAATGCTGGACAGATTTCTATCAAATATAGCTAAAACGAATGAAAAAAACCATTTGAGAGCTACGATGCCACGAGACAGACACACAGAACCACAAACACAGACACATAGCTAAGATTTGTTGCATTTATAACAGTTTTTGCGTCGGGCGTTAAAATGATCATTACCATATATGCGTCTACCTGAGACTGACTATCAATGACGACTCCTTGGCTTTTTTATTAAGATCCATTTATCACAATCATATTTTGTTTGCTGCCCATGGACTAGTACTAGCAGGACTACCATTTTAAATATAATATTATATTAAATTTTATTGGTGGTAACCCTACTGGTTGAGTAGAACCTAGATAAATATTTTTTACCAATTATAAAATTAATTTAAAAAAAAGACAAAGGAATCAAGGACTAGATATTAGATACTAGTACTAAATAAGTTTGATTCCATCGTTTATTTTCAGTAAAACACAAGTTCGTACTCGCGTTTCGAATCATATTTCCGTTGTGTTGAGAGTAAATGTGTTTGTATTTTTGTCCCTTAAATCGAACTGGGACAAACCTTTGAATTGACGGGGATGCGACTGAAGGCCCATATTACTTTATTCGGGAACCTTCGAGAAGTTTCCCCAACTGTCATTAAATACAAAGCAGGGTCTCGGCAGCTTCTTAAAGGTCTCTATTTTTACAGGTCAAGACACGTTGTTTTAGGTACCCGAAATTATATGTCGCGAATTTTGTGATAAGCGGAAGCGGATTATAAATAGGTAACACCAGTTTTGTCATGAGATTACGAATTTTATAACATAAAATATTTATTGTTTGCACACCAAAGAATTATAAATATTACACTCAAGAAATAAAAAAAAATATGAAGCACAAAACAAGAGGGTGTTTTATCGCTGAATAACGATTTTTCTAAGCAATCCATCAAAGAATAGAAATATAAATATTGCAACAGAACATTAACAATAGATAAAAAACCAACTGCAGTGAAAATTATAATAAAACTGACAGCTCCAAGCCTGTATCCACATGTTTGGATATTTCATGATGCCTTCTACATACTTACATATAAACTAGAGAACACTCTAAGAAAACCACGGTTTCGGTACAAGAGCACTAAGGGATTACGTTTTTTTTTTAAGTGGATGCTTATATGAATACGGTCCTATACAGTACAGTCCATATACGTCTGTCTGTCTACATAGACATCAAAAATGACTGATTACTAGTACAACTATAATTTGAGAACATTTTATCTGTCACGTAATCACGTAACTATCTTCCTCGGCCGGGAATCGAACCCAGAACCCATCGCATGCAAAAATAATTGCTATCAACATGTAGAGTCGTCATACATCACTTAGAAGAATTACTTCTTGAATTACTTAACAATTACTGCATGGTAATGCTTTACTCATATACATTCAGTTTATCTAAATCTTTATTATAAATTTTAAACGTTTCATAACCTTCCCAAACATAATCGACTAAAACGATTCATTTCGTAATGTCATCACTCCGCACAGTTTTTAAAAGTGCACTTAAAATGCAAAATATTTTAATCGCAGCAAAGTGTGGAATCCATTAAAAAGAGTGTAAAGTTCCAACTTATTTTACTTTTAGTAAAGCAGAGAGAATTTTAATGAAAACGCACCTTTACGTTTGAACTTTGGTTTAACGTCGATGTTACGAGTCTCATTCGAGTGTCTTGAATTTGTTATGATTTTTCTTTTATTGTTTCTTTCAATATTAAATTTCAAAGGATATTGTTTTTTTAAGTAAAGGCACTAACTGCTTAAGAGAGACATAAAAATATGCATTATCCGAGTTATTCTACAAAATTGAATATTTTTTAGTTCAGTCTCAACCATCAAGGAGGTAGATTTTTTTACATTATCTCCATTAGACTTCACTTCATTATTTCAGATAGGTCACAATGAATGAAATAACTTCAGAAGATAGCTAGCTAGGTAGATAGATAGATAAGAATAGAAGATAGCGCAATCTCACAGACAACAGACAAAAATTTCAAAAATCATTGTTTTGGGTTCTATAGCGTTAATAACGTACCCACTTTATTAGCTTTTCCCATATTATATGTATTTTTCATGTACAGAAATACGGAATAGACTCTTCTCTATGTAAGTGTAATAAATCGAATCGTTTAGTTTCTGATTTATTTAGTTTCATGTAGTACGGGTCTCCACACGAAATAAGTCTGAATTTACTTAATTAATTATTACTTACGATTGACACAAGTCGTTGGGGTTATAAGCACTTCAATTTACATTATTCGTTCAAACTCTTTGATACATAATGCACATCCAAGCAAGATAAGCAAGATATTAAAAAAAAGTCTGAGAGACTGACATAACTGGTAGAGAATAAAATTGAGTTCGCCCACTGTAATCCTTAATGTTAGGGTTGTGCAAAAAAGAAAAAAATACACAAATAAATAAACGACCTAGGCGGCTACGGCCTAAGTTAAGTACAGTAAGTTCATTTATACTCGGCTGATGTGAACTTCGTTTTCCGAGATGTTTGCGCAAGTAGGTACAGTAGGTAACTGACCAATCAAAACACGGCGGCCATGACAGTGTATTGTGATGCGCTACTTCGTATTGGTCATGGACGTATTTACGTCCATGATATTGGCTAACTATCCTACCGCCCGCACTCCCCGCCTCCTACCACCATTTCGGCCTTAAAATCGACATCTACGCAGCCACTCGTAGCTATGTTTACATCAGCCGAGTATAAATGAACTGACTGTACTATACTGTGTTCGCATTCAATCTGGAATACATTTTAACTGCATGGCACACAAATGTCGGCTTTCCCCTATACGATTAAGGTACATTTAAGATTAACGGCGATATTTAAAAATGCCCTTATAATTATGTTTTCCTTATAAGCTAAATTGAACAGTACGCACAGATAATTAGTTTGGTTTTGGCGGAGAGTGGCAATTCCATATGCTCGGCGACTCAAGTATAGAGACTGTTTGAGGTCGAGTAGATTTACAGGTTAGTGTCCGCGATGATAACCATTTTAATTAATTACAGTAATTTGCCTTAATTCACGTGTTTCTTAAAGTTAGTAACGTGCATTAACCCCCTTAGAAATAATTAATTCACGTGTTTCTTTAAGTTAGTTACGTGAATTAACGCCCTCAGAAATAACAACAAAACCAATTGCATATCGTGACATAATCAAATAAAACTCCCAATTGACACTCCGTGCGTGTTGTCTGTTATATTGGATTCATATTTTAGCAATATAAAATGCTGTCGTTATTCCACAGAATCAAATACGAACGCGACAATTGGTCGCTTCTTTCATACGCATAATAAAATCTTGTCGACGACGAAACGGCTTGACGAGACGTCAACTCCTAAATTGTTTCGATTTTGACATAACTGCGACAATTTCCTTTGTATTATTCGTCGCGCCTTGACATGAAAATGTCTAAGTTATTTAATAAACGGAGCCAGTTACAGGTTTTTGGAGGCGACCCTCTTAGTTTCCATGCTCGTTTGCTATTTGAATTCGAACTAACCGACTTCAAAATCTATAACTCGAAAATTACCCATCAGATGTCGCTCAAATTAGAATAGGATCAGACGACAAGCATCAGCCTTTGAAAAAAAATATTTAAAAAATCAGATCAACCAGTCAAAACTTAAGTATAAGGTAACGCCAGTAATTAATATTTATTGTGAAGTTTTCTTTAATTTACCACACCTAACCTCGCTTCACCATTTCCTATTGATCTTACCTTCCACTGTTGATTTATTAGAGCTATATCACTTTCCCTGATATAAGGAACTAGCAGCTTATCGAATATTTAAGATCCGCGCAAACTAATTTCCCGGCCCTCTCGTCGCGCTCTCAAAAACTTTGCTCTTTGACCTCTTGACTTTAATTGTTGGCTTTGATCTTGACTGCGATAAGAAATTGTAATGCAAATTATTCTTAAGAATGAAACTGCAAATCGATTAATCGGTTCAGTAATGAACTTAATATAACTAGCTGTTTCTCGCAACTTGGCTCACGCGAAAGTAATTTTAACTCATTTTTAAACAAACTTTCATACCTTAGCTTAATCCCTTAGGGATTGATGTACTAAAATCTTTTTAACAGGTGTTTCATTACACAAGGGGCCCCTTAGCTCAGGGGGCACATCGGACTCTTTCTTACATAGGTATACCTACAGACTATAAATTGGACAAGTGTACATTTCTGTCACATTCGGAATATAAGTTAATCAGATTCCAGGAATGTAACTTTAAAAATGGCAACTTATTTTAAAAAATATGAAATCTACCAACAACTTTCGACGTCATTGTTTAAAAAACTCGAGTAGGTAGGTAACGTCGAATTCGGAACGCGAAGAATGCGGAACAAACAATTTTAAATAGTTTAGTTCGCGCCCTAGTTTATTCCTTGCCTTAGGGCCTTTGGTTACCTAGCTACGCCATTCCTCTTAACTAACCTTGAATTGTACACAACCTTCACAATCGTACTACCGCACACCGAAACAGAATTTCTAATAATCCTCGCGACGTGGGACTAATATAACTGATCGCTCTTGTTCCGAACTCGCTATATACAGCAATCCAACTTCCCAACTTCAATACCATGTTCAGGTCAAAACCACTGGGGGTTTTGAAGTTTGATATAAATTATAGTTTAAATTTAATATAGTACAGCGATGTGTAATGCACTCATAGCTCAAAGTTTAGTCACTTATTAGTACAACGTATGAGTATATATTTAATCCGAAGTATAAAACTTGCAGTTAATTTAATTAATTTTAGATTAATTAAATAATTAAAATAGCAGTAAAATCTCATCGTCAATTTAGCAAACAGGAATGTGCACTGATAAAAAGTAATCCATTTAACTAAAATATTTTGCCTTAACATTAATAAAAATCCTGTTTAAAAAAATAAACTTTTGCGTGGTGTTTCTACGCGCAGATGAAGTGAAAATAGACACTTCGAATTTTGAAAGTGGAAGTTATTAAAATTGTTTTTTGCAGTAATTTGCAGTGTAATATCGGTAGATTTTATATATTAATACCTAAAATTATATCTCTGTAGTGGCGTAACATATTCAAGGCAACCGTCTTCGAGGTTCATCAACACTTTAGACTACATTTAAGTTTTATTTATTCGTAGTAATTAAGTAGTTATATATTCCTACCCAAATATCTTAAATCAATAATATCATCTTAAATAAATATCATCTTAAGACAATTTTTTTTGTAAGACAAACTTATTATAAAACGAAGCAACTTTAGAACTGCATTGCGGGTGATATAAGTATCTTAATAAGTTAGTGCGACTAATAAAGTGACTAATAAAGTCTAATTAGCAACAGTGCAAGCGAGGATTTTGCTTCGGGCTGCGACGCCGCGTTGCCGATAACGAGACAGTAATTTTAAATTTAATATAAGCAAATTTAAACTTATTTTCTAGATATTATATGGTTTAATTCCTTAACTTTAGTTTTATTTACTCGTATTACTGAGTTAGTGCGGGATGTTGTTAACAATATTTTTCCGCGTAATTTTCATAGCAAGGGGTATATCTAAAGGGTACTCCTTGGGAGTTTCTTGCCATTTCTTCTTCCAAGGCCACTCACCGTAGGGATTTGTGGAAGCGATGGTGTAGTATGACTTTAGTAATGTAGTTTGTAAAAAGCAAGTTCGAATAAAAATCATTATTTCAATTTTCAACATTTTTACATTTTTTACCGTCATATTTAAAACTAGCGAACCGCCCTCGCTTCGCTTCGGGACCCGTAAGTATCAACCGCGTAGGTCCCGCTCCCGTAGGAATTTCGGGAAGATAATAAACTATCACCAAAATTAATTCAGGTTAAATTAAATTAAACTTAGAAATAAAGCTTACGACAAAATAATAGCAAAGTAGCAAAGGATCACAGCAAGATTAATTCATATTAAACTTGGAAACGCGGCAAGTTTGGTATGGCAGTGGGTTCGACCAAATTTGATTACCATAAAAACGGTTCTAGTGTGTTAATCTTAAAAGATAGACATATACTGTCGTGGACATTTTTTTAGATCATTTCAAGAGGAATAATTCTTTCATACATATATTTTTGGTATCTTGAATCGTTTTCGCAACGCATGCAACGAAAGCCCTCGAGAATGAATAATTTTCCCCGTTTTTTCCACATTTTCCATTATTTCTTCGCTCCTAATTGTTGCAGCGTGATGTTATATAGCCTATAACCTTCCTCGATACAAGGTCTATTCAACACAAAAAAAAAATTCAATTCGAACCAGTAGTTCCTGAGATTAGCGCGTTCAACCAAACAAACAAACAAACAAACAAACTCTTCAGCTTTATAATATTAGTATAGATAAGATTATTACTATAATAGTATTATCATTATTAGACCCCGTTTAATACAAGCTTGTTAAGTACAATTGGAGGAATTAATTATTATATACTGCCTGTATTTCAAAACTTGTCAACCTACCCATATAATAATAATATAATTCAAACGGGTACAAAACATGTGCTGTTTATTATAATCGGAGGGACGTCCCTAGGGAAATATTTCAGATGTGGGGTTTTAATTAAAATTGCTTTGAATAACTGAGGACTATCTGTATCCAAATTGTATATTCGTATATCGCGTTTGTAAGTAATAGGTCAGGAGGTGACTACATTATTGCCAAGTGAGTGATACTTAAATAGAAAAAGTAAATTATTAATTTAAAATCAAATAAAAGTATTTTTGCTTATGTCTTACTTTTGTTTAAACAGTTAAATGTCTTCTACAAGAGACCAACTTTGCATTGAGAGCATGATTTGATTTTCCGAAATTTTTAGTACTTTATTAGCATTTTAACATAATATTTTTTAATGATTATACCTGGCTACAACGGTATTATTAAGGATAAAGTAATTCTGTCTATCTATCTAATGGAACTCCATAAATTAACATCGACGCCATTTTAAAATGTATCGTGACATTTTATATTTAAGTTATGATGGTAGGAGGAAACAGAAACATGCAATGCTATATGTTGAATTGCGTGAGTTGAAATTACTTTTCTGTGGTTTCCTTAATTAAATCTGTGCGTCGTAAGCTGATATGATGGCGGAAATTAAGCGGAAATGGGCCATGCAGATCATGGTCGTTATACCACCTTAAATATTATAATGACGAAGGGTTATTATAAACTGGATGAATATTTTCAAGATGAAACACCCTTTACATGAGTTTGAAATATAGCCTTAAGTAGTAGTAGGTAAGTGTTATCTGTAATTATGAGTCGGAAAAAACTCTTTGGGACTTTCTTGCCGCTTCTTATACCATCGCATCGTAGGGATTTGTGGAAGCGATGGCATAATTTGACTGAATAAGAAAAGTGTTTGTTAATAACAAACACTTTTCCACCAAGTTCGAATAAAAATCGTTTCATTGTCATCTTCATAAAGGCAAAGGCATGGTTTGTACTAACACTATGATCTTCGTATCGATATAGGAAAGGTTTGTGGGAAATTCTTGTGATTGTTGTGTAACGATAACTACCAGGCTTAAGGCTGAATACAACTTCCGAAGCAGGGCGCTTTAGAAAGGCTAAAAAGAATTGGTTATTTCACTCATTTCTACCTTGTGAAGTTTCATGAGATACTCGCTCACGAAAGTACTACTGACTCAAGAAGACTACAAAGAGAGAGAAAATAATGAAATGAAATAACGGAACACACGCATAGCCCCACAATAAGATTCTGTGTGTGTGTTTGTGTGTACCATGAACAACACACCAACACAATAACACACTCTAACCAACAAAGGAATTGTAAAGTCGTACAAGGATCTTTTGGCGCGTGGCTGACGTGGCAGAGTGAGGGTGACAGAGACAACGCCTTAGAGGTTAGGCAAACTGTAAGGCGCTGTCTCTGTCTCTACACGTCATTCACGCACCAAAAGAATCTTGTAGGACTTTATAACACATCAGTCTGTCCGTCTGGAATCAAATTCAGGATCCTTCGAATTAAGGTCCAGCCATGGGTCCAGCACTGAAATAGTTTTGGGTAAATATTATCTGATATTTTTATTCCAAGATAACTAATAAATAAAATTTGCAAAGACACAGAATATGAGAAGGTATTATAAGAAATTATGAAGGACTCCCAACTCCCTGAGGCTCGTAGATTGTCATTTCTCGCCATGAATAATATCCTCCGCTGTTTTAACCGATAGGTATCTCTTTACGTAAATTCAGAATTTTATGTGCGTTGTCTACGCAATAATTGGTACGAATAGAAGCGAAGTATTTGGTTCTATTCCTGTTGAGGCAAACATGTACTATGTTGACAGTTAAACGTTTGTTATCGGATATTAGTGATGTGTTGTTATAATGACCCCACAGCGACTATCGAGAAAAGATACCTATTATGCCTGAGTCGCCGAGAATTTATGGAATTGCCACTACCCGCCAAAACTAAACTTATTACCCAACTTATTACCTGCGCTCACACTTCAGTTTAGGTTGTAAGGTAAATTTACTTAGGCCATTTTTAGTTCCCATCGTCAATCTTCACTTTACCTTAATCACATAGGCGGAGAACATTGAGGCGCATAATTTGTGTGCCATGCAATTATAACGAATTCCAGATCAAACACTAACGGAACATAGTTGAGCGTTCTCAGCAGGTGAATTGCGATATTTCCAGCTATAATCGTAATTAAGTAATCTTGATTATATTTAGGACAAAACGCTGCAGACATAAATATAATCCGTAATCACGAGGCACATATTTCGCATCTCTGGCCGAGTATGAATGTGATACGGTTAACTTTTATTTAAATTCATTTAATTACAAGAGTAAGGAAACATCTTTCACACGTGTTATCTCAGCGTTTGCAAAATTCCGTCTGTGTAATCCTCAGATTTTCCGCTAATTTCAGCTCAAGTAGCATAATGCAAACAGTCATTTGGACTGGGTGTTGGCGACACGCCACTTCGCTAATTGAGTCTGTTGTGCAAAATTTTCAAAATCCTCATTCTGTTGAAAAGTTTTATGCACCAAAGTTTTATTTAGCTAATTAATAATTGTAACTTTTGTAGTACCATATGTACGTTAATAATGATGTACCTATATGTAAAAATAAATGATGGCGGGGTCGATTCCTGTAGGGTACTTTTTTAATTTTACTAGAAATTAATTAAATTTATAATAATAGAGCCGGTTACACTTTTTTTAGAGGTGACTATCTCAGTCCTGAAGGGCAGCAACGCATGTGATCGAATTAGGACGAGACTCTTGAGTCTCGTTCTAAGTAGGTAACAGTTGTTATGGGTGGTGGCAACGGAAAGGTAGTGTTGTGTCTTCGGAAACCTATTGTTTCAATTCTTATTAAAATATTTTTTGTGGCTTTCTCGTAGTTCCTTATTTACTTTTCTGGCTATACGCTTGTTTGTATGTAACTTTTAAATTTTACATTATATGCCTATTTTGTTTCACAATCATTTATGTTACTTGTTTTCTTTTTTTATTTATTTCCCAATTCCCAGTATCGTAAGTTTGAACTCTCTAATGACCTCGCACCCAATTTAGTTACCGAGCGTTTACCGAAAGTTTGTTTAGTGTTAACTTATTTTCGTTACAAAACGTTCAGCAACTAATTACTTATGGCAACTTTGTCGGTTCGCTGCTTGGTTTAGACCTAGTAATGGAACTGTAGTGAAACTTTGCTAAATGACAGTAATGTCGGCCTAACGAATTCTCTTAATGATAATGATATATAAGTAAACGTTAGCAATATTAATTACGACGTGTTAATTTGAAACATACTATATTAAAATTGCAACAGGGCTGAATATGCCTAAGTTTAATTTATTTTTTAATTTTCATGTTGATTTATAAATTCTTGTAGGTATACTAATATATTGAATTTTGTAGGAAAACAATTTAAGTTAACCACGCGCCGTGTCAGTCACTGAGTTTTTTTTACGTGGTTTTATAGTGTGGATATTAATTTGTTTTGTCTTTGGCATAATAAAGTATAAAAAATCTGATCACGTTCCCCACATTCGGAAGGGTCAAAGTAGCCAAGCATGTATGTTTGAATCATTATCTACTAAATAGCACATATTAGGTAACCGTGGGTGCGATTGGTTGCTGCATGATAGTACATAATTATGAAAGATTACCTATAGGTAAGTAGTTGAGTCGTCCAGCATTTATGAAATTGCCACTTTCCGCCAATATCAAACTTACCTGTGCTCACAGTTCAATTTAGCTTGTCAGAAAAAAATACTAAGGACATTTTTAGATAACGTCAATCTTAAATGAACCTTGAGTATAATTTACCTTGCAACAGTCCGCGAGCAAATACGTATCCACCGTAGAATCTACGCTGAGGATGCTCTCCTTGTGGGGAGAAGTACTTACACGTTGGTGGTGGTATGCATGTTTGTCTATGTTTAAACTGATTTCAAAATAAGGAGATTTTTTATGAATTCTTTCGGCGCACCGGTAAAATTTTACTTAAATCTTACTTTAATTTAAATTTGCTTAAAGTTTAAACTTAATTAACCTTAGAATCTAGGGTAGTAACGAAGTGATAAAGTTACATTTTTAACACCAGGAGTTAACCGGACTTACGTCGAGTTGATTCTTGTTCAGGTCGCTCATTGTAGTGAGAGTAGAATGAAAATGCGGCATGTTTGTTTGCTTTCTCAAATCCATAAAAAGTAAACAAAAACAGTTTAGCTAAATGGAAAATCATGCCGGAAATGTTAAAAGCATTTTTACAAAGTTCCGCTTCCCCGTACAGTTTAAAATACTCGTCGTGGTCTAAAACGTTGTTGTTATTATTAGTGATTATTATCATAATTTTGTTGAGACAATAACACTATTAGGATCTTGATAGCAGCAGAATTTTATATAAGCAATAAAAGTTTATTTCCAGGTAAAAAGAAGAGGGTAAGGTGTTATTTTACACCAATCGAGCCACCTGATGTAGTCTTCATTACCCAGGACATCAATGGCAAAGGCATGAAAAATACATTTTTGGACAGCAAAATAGAAGGAAGTAAGAATAATCTCAAAAGTACCTGTAGAAACTCTACAAGAAGTGTCTGATGCCAACAAAGGGAGGAGCTTACCAGTGCGACAGCACGAAAATATAATAATATCAGTAATAATACAAAGGGGAGAGCTTACCAATGAGACAGCACGAAAATATAATAAAAGAGATAAAATGAATAAGTACGAGTATATAGTCCTGCCGCGAAACTCCTTTATCAAGCTGGGTATCAGGCAGGACCGTAGTCTACCGAGATGGGAATCGTTCATTATTCTAGGTAGGCCCATACTCCATACTATGTTAATATGTAAAGGTTTTTTAATTATATAGCCATAAAGCAGATTCAATGTGTCGTGTGCGCCATAGACAATCCATCCAGATCAAGAACAAAAATTTAAATTTATCATTCATTTTTTTGCTGCACTATTCAAGATTCTTTCAATGGTAGTCCTGCATAGTCATGGTAAGACTCCCAAAGTGTAACAACGTGTATTGTATTTTTAATACTTCAATAGCTTAGGCAACAGGGGCGCTTTATAGATTAGTATTTAATTTTAACGGAAACAATTTCTCAAACATATCAATATTCACATAGATAACTTTGAGAAATATTCAAGACAACAGATTAAGCACATTGCCGTAACAGAGATCCCAAACTTAAGTTGTAACAGCATGACCGTGTAAAGTTACTGTCCCTTCAAATATAACATTTGTTTAAACACAATACTGTTAGTTGTGTACCCTTAAGTTTGTTTTGTTTATTACTGTTTCAAACTCACAATGTTCGAGATGTGTACTTAACTTTAGTAGTCCATTTAGTCGATTTGACGTCGTATTGTAGACTTAATACAACTGAAAGGTATTTATACTTCAGTAAGTATACGTACATCTTTGTTTGCATAGAGTCCTTAAGTAGGTACTTTGGTCTTATTGCGCTCAAGAGCCCCGGAAACTTTGAAAAATGAATCGTTGTAGACAATGTGGTAGTAAAGAGGACTACCCACCCACTCAATGGACGGACACTACCAAGGCGTGCAACGCCAACGTGAAAGGTTCCATGAGATTTTGGAAGACATTGCCCGGAAGAATTGTTACCCAGTACTACAATAAATGACAACGACCCTAGGTCATGAGGAATATCTTTGAGTCTAAACCGATCTCCCCTGCTCGTGGTGCATCCTGCTGAACAATGGATGATGCAACAGTGTTTAGTCCTTCTTTTCAGATATAGCTGGACTTCACGCAATCCAGTAGAATCCTCAAGGTACTTTAGACTAACTGGCATGTATAAGTTCGCGTTTGATGAATTCGTTTTAATGGCAATTCACACAAATAATAGCTTTCCGCCCCTGTGATTAAAGTTCATTGTAGATTGATGGCGCGAATTTAAAATGCTTCAGTAAATTTTGCTTATAAGCTAAATTGACCTTTGAGCACCTATAATAAAGTTTTTTTAGCGGGAAGTACCAATTCCATATCCTTCGCTACTCAAGTATAACGCTCGGCTGGCTAGCTACCACTCTCTAGCTTGATTCAGCCGCCAAATGACTTTTTGTGTTGCGGTCGAAGTCTTGAGATCCAATATTCTAATTTCCCTCTATTTTATTTCTTGGCCCGCAACACATGGGATTCCTTTGTCGTAGCTTACGTTCATGGGCAACATTAACATTTACCATTAGGTTGACTGTTCGTTGTCTCATAAAAAATTACCAACAATATCCGTGCAAACACAGACATAGTTACTATGTCTGTGCGTGCAAATATGCCTTGCCAGTCTTGACATCAATAATGACGATTTGTGACCATCCATTCAGTCTGTTTATGGATGAAGGGAGGAAGGAGATGGATATTATGAAATGTGTTGACAATGTCAGAATAAAATAAATTTTTCGGTGTAATACCCGTTATATTTGTCCGCGAAAATTGTTGGGGTTTGCCCCTTTTACCCTATTCGTAAAGATAAATGTTACTGTTGTATAAAGAAGCGTAACCACAAATGTGTTGGGGTTCCGTGTGATTACATTACCGGTGTTCAGTTAACGGTTTATGTTCAATAAAAAATTAGTAACTCTGCTCTGAAGGTAATAAATTTTACAAAAAGTTTTCCCATTGTGATAACCCGAAAGGCGCCGTGGCTAACATGCCGGATCGCTGTTCCACGGGTCCTGGGTTTGATGTCCAGCGAGGCAGACCTTTGAATGATGAGTTTAAATTTCCGTTCTCGGGATGGGTGCGTGAATCCTTGTTTTGTGTTTTGTTCATGATACCTACGACATCGACACAGGGATCTTTGTGAGGGGCTAAGGGTATGCGTTATTCATTTATCTACAATGATCAATGGCTTGAAACATTAATTTAACACAATTATGACATCGTGAGTTTCGAGTATCCATTAAAATGTGGCACACTGGTGGTACAAGGAAAACTACGCCAAGTTTAAAATTAAAGATTTGTTGACCAGTACCGATTACACTTCCTCAGCGGACAAAATAAACTCCGGATAATTAAAAACGCCTCCGTCTAATTACATTAAAAGCTTCATAGAAATAACGGAGTGTAAAATACGCAATTCGTCCCGGAAGTCTATAAGTATATGGGCGGATGCCAAAGCAAATCATCCTCTGCTAAATGGAAGAATCTACTTAGAGGAATTGAGGAAAGATGCGCACTCCCACTTCGGCTGGAGGTTTAAAGGAAATGTATTCATTTAACATTATATTATGTCTCTTATATGCGTTGCGTAAGTATTTCCATTGGAACAATGCATTGCTTAGCGAAGTCTCGGGTTGACAAGTTTTTGTCATTATAAGTTAAAGTTTGAGTTACATCAACAGCATCACTGATGCGTTGTCGGCCATAAAGAGAGAAGGATTAAGTATTGATTTTCAAACAAGACTACAAGTCAGTTTCCTGCTGACAATAAGAGCCAGTCAACCGAAATACAGTCCCACCACCAAGTAAGGGCCTTTTGTCTGTGTCTTCTGTCGCTTATTGTATGCCGCTTCCATAAAGTGCAATTTCAAATACCAAGATGTGGTGTAAGTTAAGTTTAAAACCTTTGAGAACAACTTCTAACTGGACTATTACAAACAACAACTAAGAGGACCAACTATGACCAACAGTCCCTGCCCTCGTCGTTATAGCACCTTTCAAACTAATTAACTATACTAAACTAGTTATAGTTTCGACTCGAGTAAGGCCTCATTTTCATGATGCCAGTTTTTTGTCTGTTGCTTACAAAATCAATAAATTTTTTGCATCATCTAAACAACACGTTATGTCCTATTACACACACTTTGCGTTTATAGCTTCAATTTTATTGTACGCAACAGGAAAGAAACTAGCATCATGTAAAGGAGGCCTTATTCAATGACAGACACAGTTGTTATGCGCGACAGTAGAAGAGTGCATGCTCCTTTTTTATCTTAATTCCATTAAAATTTAAACCAATTCGGATAATATAGCTCCGATACTCGTAACAGTACAGTCAATAACGAGTAAGTCGGTAAACAAAGTTATGTAATCCATCTCTTAGGATTTGGATCAAATGTTTACTGAGCTACTTCTAGTATTTCCGCACCCAGCGGAGGCTATTAGAGCACCGGTAGACTTGTAAATTAAGGTAGCTTACACCCCGACATTTATAATTAAATGGATGCTATTATTAAACTTAACTGAATAATTAATAATTATTTCTATGAAGCAAGGCAAGTTCTAGAACGAGATACGAAAAGTTTCGTGTTATTTTTTTTTAATCTACCAATGACATTCAAAGAAATGGAGAACCATTAACTTGTAGTGCTAAAGTATTTTGTATTTTGTCTTATTCTTGAGCATGGTAACATATTTTAATCCAATATCAAAATTATAACCTACTAAACGCTTGAAGTATGTTTATGGACAACGATGGTAAGGTATATAAAATAATATATGGTCAATATACAATTTTCTTCTATATTTTTACTTCAAACTATATTTTTACGTTAATAACGTTGGTAGCCTAGTGGTTAAGAATTCAGCCTCCTACTCGGAGGTCCCAGGTTCGAATCCCAGTGCACGCAATTTTGACTTTTCAAAGTTATGTGCGTTTTAATAATTTAAATGTCACTCCCTATAACGGTGAGTTCGCAAAACTCAAAGGTGTGTGAAATCTGCCAAACCGAACTTGGCCGAACTTCGCAGCCTAGAATTCAGGCATGCACAACTTTGAGATGTTTTTCTTAGCCGAAGCAAACTACCTATAAGTAAATTATTTTCTAATAACGCAAAATTTTAGCCCCCCTATTCGGGAATGGACGGATCGGGCTGAAATTTGGCATGCAGATAGCCACTATGTTGTAGACATCCGCTATGAAAGGAATTTTCAAAATTCATCTCCTAAGAGGGTGAAATAGGGGGGTGAAGTATAAACGAATTCCACGCGGGCAAAGCCGCGGGCGAAAGCTAGTTGTTCAATATACTTTGCTATTGCTCCTCATAGATATGACACAAGATAAGCAATTAGTCCACAAAATGATATAGAACGGTAAAATACTGACGGAATATCGGCGCTGATTTGTCTTCCGGGGTAATAAGTCGCCTCCAACCATTCTGGGATGACCTCTACCCATCATTACGATTAATAACCTGAGCTATCTAGAATAATATTGTTACTGTAACTGATAGAGATCTGTACAAGGTAGAAACTTAGGAAAAACTATTATTAAGAATACCTATTGAAACAAGATATTAGACGGATTCGGAAGGTTTTAAGAAAGTTCTCTCTTTTCTGTTTATTGACTTGTTTTTCGTTTTTTTTTGCAGGCAAGTCATCACGGGCATTTTTTTCAGTCCTTCATGGTACATAAAAAAAATGATGAAGCAAAAGAAAGCTCGCGTACTGAAGGGATATTGACGAGGAAGGGATGGATACCTGCCATGTATTCATCATTGGATGGGTCATTCGATGGTGGAAAGGGGAAGGAGCAATTAAATCCTATAGATAACTGACAACTCTCTGCCTGTCCTCGATGCTGTGCTGTTTAATAGAGAAGCGCCTTAAACGATTTGGGTAACAAACGGACATTGTAATACCTTTGAGTAACATTAATAGTGGAGTGCCGTTAGACATAAAAATGGCAAAACCTCGGAATCCAGGGACTATGAATGTATTTTCATAAAAATTGTTGGACTGTATTTCAAAATGCACAAATTAAATAGAAAAGTTAAAAAAAAATAGTTCACCGATCTTATTTTTTTTTTTTATCTTTGTTGGTAAGTTTGTGATTCCGTAACTTCGTGTTGGGTAAACCGATTTTGATGATTCTTTATTTTCTTGACAGTTGGTGCTCTTGGTATGGTCCCATATAAGCCACAGCTTTCGATAAAAAAAGAATGATCAAAATCGGACCTCTAAATAGTAAAATATGAGGGAACATACATACAAAAAAATTATTGAGCATAATTCGGAAACTACTGGTCAGATGCCGTTCTAGTTTATATGAGACTACAATGCAAGTACCAGTTTTCAAATAAAAAAAGAATCATAAAAATCGAAACACTCAGTAAAAAGTTATTAGGAAAAAACCATAAACACACACAGCTAAACATCCTTACACATTATTCAAGTTAATTCAAAACTACTCGTCAGATGTCGCTCAAATTTATATGGGACCATAACAAGAGCACCAACTGTCAAGAAAATAAAGAATCATCAAAATCGGTTTACCCAACACGAAGTTACGGGGTCACAAACTTACCAACAAAGATTAAAAAAAATAAAAAAAAGATCAGTGAACTATTTTTTTTTTAACTTTTCTATTTGTGCATTTTGAAATACAGTCCAACAATTTTTATGAAAATTCATTCATAGTCCCTGGATTCCGAGGTTAAAAGCTAACGGCACTCCACTATAACTTCTCGAATTATTTCAATATATTTATGTTCAAATGTAAAATATCAAATCATATTAATTTTACATATATCATTTGTTATGATTGCGGATTCTAAGGCATAAAGAAATTTCTGATTCCGAAAGCAAATTAACCACAAGAAATGGCAGTAATATAATAAGACCGAAATCAGGACAAGGATCTAGGAGTCAAAGCATCAAATTAATAAGGACTGCATGCCAAACGTAAATTTTTATTGGAGTCATTTATATTTATATTAATTTCCGGGCCTAGACCGCGGTCGCATATTACATTAACTAACAAGGGTTCAGTAAAAGCAATCTGTATAAGCAATCTCCATTCTACGTGATCGCATGAGGCGCAAATCGGTTTTTCACATCAGATAACGTTGTGGGGAGAGACGGCTTTAAAGTTCGGTATTATCAATGTTATTTCTGTATTAGAGGCGTATGGTGCAGCGAAGCGTTGAACTGAAAACAATATGGGAGATTGTGTCTATATCTATCTTCTATACATAAGTATAATAAAAATGTTACTTATCGCTGTCTCTACATGGAAAATAGGTATAATATTATGTAAAAATTTATAATGGGTCGGACCTTTGTATACGAAAGAGAACCACCCAAAACAATGTATTTTTTAATTTTGTATGTTTTTCTTTATGTCTGCATGTCTGTATATTTGTGCACACTAATATCAGAAATGGGTGAACAGATTTTTTCGGATTTTCACTGGGGGACAGAGGAGGTTCTGGAGCGACATAATAATATAGGCTACTTTTTATCCCGGAATTGCCGCGGGATCAGGATTCACGAGGGAAAAAATTATATGCGGCGAGTCGCGGGCTTAAATTTTTATGGGACTTTCACTGGGAGATAGAGGAGGTTGTGGAGCAACACATAATATGTTACTTTTTTGCCCTGAGTTGCCGCGGGATCGGGATTCTCGGAGGAATATCTCCTATGCACGAACGAAGTCGCGGTCATAAATAGTAAAGACTATATTTCCCGAAGCAAGTGTGGTTATTTCATGTACGCATAATAGTCGACAAGGTGCTGACACATTCTGGCGATAGTTCGCGATGAAGTTCTAACCACGTTGAACAAAGTTCTACGTACTAACTTTTCTTCTCACATAACTTCCCAAGAACCAATTAGAGCTCTTTTATTTTTAACTAAAGTTTGTTATTTTATTTTATTTCACAGTTGTGTGGAATACTGTTTCAGTTGAGGATATAGTTAAATGATCCTGCAACATATTTAGAAGCAGTGTTTTGGGTTTGATTTCCGGAATATTTATTTTTTAATGTTTAATTTTGGTTTGTAAGTGTTCGTGAAATGTCCACGATATGCACAGAGTGTATCAGCTAGCAAGGATAAGATTATTATATAAACGTTTTTTTATCAATGGTTATTATACAAAGATAATAATATATTATTTCTTCTTCTTAATGTAAAAGACACTTCTACGATCGCCATAAATTCCTTTAAATAGAATTCTCAACCCAAAAAATCTAATCAAGTGTGAAAAAGATTCAGTACACAATTTCATTATGATAAACGATTGCCGAAAACAACTGAGGAAGACTCATAAACACTTCTTATTCCCAAGGAGTACACCTGACGATAATCGCACAACGCATGCGTGGAAACTTGTAGCAAAGCGTGTGACTGTTATCCTAATAGTCAGTTGACGGACGAATCCCGGGTACGGCGAACGCACGGGATTCGGAAGTTCACATTGGCGGGATTCTTCGTCACCGTGTTCACGCCCGATTCGAAATACCGGCGTTCGAAATTTAAACAGTATTTTGATTGTGTTTGCTGTTCTGTGGTGTGTGTAGTTCTTGTCTATGACAGAATAAGGTAAGGTTTTTTAATTATAATTTTGGTGGAAGTAAGCGTGTTTCAAACGCGGACACTTAAGAAGTTATTAAGCAAGAAATTTTAACGATGTTTTTAAAGCTGTTCTATTTATTTCCTAGTGACTTATAGACATGAAAGTTTGCATTTCAAAGCCTGTATTGCTTTGTTTTCATTGATCATTTTTCATAATGATCTCGTGATGGTTATCTTTGATAGAGATAAGTTAAAGCTAGAGAAACTCTGCGACAAAAAAGTAATAGTACCTACGTAAAGCTATTGCAAATGCTTTCTTTATGAATAGAAATTACTAAGTACATTTAAACAAAACGTGAGATGCAGTATCAAATATTGAGACAATTTGACTGAGCAATTGACCTACTTAATTATGCTAAAACATCGCTAAAACATACCTCTTTGAATTGATAAATTGGGTCTGTATCGTCTTAAAATGATGATAATAATGATATAAAAAATTTGTCGAATATTTATTCAAATTGTGATAGTCACTTACTTACTTACTGATATTAGTAAACGCGCCCTCGCTTCGCTTCGGAGAACCAGCCCCTTAGTAGAAGATAGCTCTCAAGAAGGCTAATTTTTTCCGCCTCAGTTATCGTTTTGTTATTACCAAAATGTTATTCCGATGTCTAAGCTACTGGAAAGTTTCATGAAAATCCGTTCAATAGTTTTTGCGTGATAGAGTAACTAACACACACACATCCTCACAAACTTTCACATTTATATTATTAGTAGGAAGTAGGATTGGAAAAGAGATTATTCTAATATTAAAAATGATGTTGTAATAATAAACGATCTTACAATAATAATTATTACCTAACGTATCGCTTCAGCTATCAAAAACTCGCTGCGATTAAACATAAATCAAAGGATCTATAGGCGTGTACGCTCATGAATATCTTATTTCTAATGATTGTACTTGGAACGTACAAAATAAAATAAAATAAATACTGCGTCCGTCTACAATAATCCTCACTTCAGGGTAAGTGTTGTAGAAAAGTGAACGTGGTTAGTTCCCTTCCATTAGTGTTCTATTGTATGGTCTCGACTCACAACAGGAAGCTTGAATCAGACGCGTCCTAGCGCTGATAAGTGGAGAAGAAAATTAAGTTTAAACAAGTGGAAGTATTTTTTTAAACTACTTCAAAGAAAAAAAGGAGGTTGTCAATTATTCGCCTGTGTATTTTTTTCTTATGTGAGTAACCACAGAACTTCGATGACTGAGTGTTCCGATTTTGATGATTCTTTTTTTGTTCGAAAGGTAGTGCTTGTCGTGTGTTTCATTATAAATTTGAGCGACGTCTGGCGAGTGGTTTTTGGGTTATCTCAACTTTGGAGTCGTTTTTTTTTGTTATTTTATTATTATTGTTACGTGTCAGGAGTACTGGGTTCGAGAAAATGCCAAAATGTACCACAAAGACTTTATTGTACTCGTAGATACACAATTACACACTGTACACAGTACACACCACAACACTATACACGTAGGTACTCGTAAACACACTCGTCGAACACTGTATCGCTCGTAGAAATCACTTCACTTCTCACTGGTATCGCTCGTAGGTATCGCTGGTATCTTCCTGGTTTCGCTTCCGAAACTAGAATGTCCGCGGTTGACCGATCGCCCCTTTTTATACCACTCACGCACCATTCACGCCAATCCAGAACTTTCTCGCTAATTCCGGACGGACCAGATTCGTCTAAAATTCTAGTATGTTCCTTGCAACCGACGTTCGCCCTTATGACTATTGCCGTAAGGCGAAGCGTCGTGCGCGTAGTTTCGAGATTGCCGCGCTCCTATTGTTTGCGCGACATGTTTATGGCCCCTATTGTTTATTGTTTAGCGAGGTACGCCAGGGCTGTCACATTATTATTATTATGGAATTGAGCTAGCAAACAAGCATTCAGCTCCACCCTTGGCACCCTTTGCTGCCGCCCATAACAACTGTGACCGACTTAGAACAAGACTCAATTTAGGGACTAGGATGGTTAGTCCAGTTAACAGATGGTGTTAGAATATTAGTTAGTTTCTTTGATAATAAGTTTAACAGGGACTGTTAGTGATAGTTAATTCTGTTAATTAATATTAGTAATAGACCAGTTAGTAATTGTTAGTATGAGTCACGTTCTAATTCGGTCACAGATGCGTTACTACTCCGTTTTAGAGGCGACCCGAGATGGTCGCCTTGAAAAAAGTTTAACTTTATATTTGAAGCTTTTTAATTTATAATCATCCCGGTCTATGTTTAGGTAACCTATCCTTCTAAAAATAGCACCCGCACCTGAAATAACAGTACCTTACCAAATTATTACTGCTCACTTACCTCCAAAAGGCACTTTTTTATTACATTTTATTGCTTTACAAAACACTGACTTTCTGTGAATAACCATCAATATATTTTAGTATAATTTTCATTTAGCTTCAACCCACCTATCGTCTACTAAAAACATGAGTCTCTTCTTCCATTGAAGAGTACTGGAGTAAATTCCACCACGCTGTTCCAGTGCAGATTGGTGGAGGATCAGTGACCAACCCAACGGTTGGGAATAATGTTATTAAATCAACAGCGACCGTCATAGCACTCATAGCTTTAAGACTGCTTCCTAATGATAAAGAGACCGACGTTTATACCTTGTTCTCCGATACACGAAAGTGATCATGAAATTTTGCCACTAACAACAACCTTTTTTTTTATCGAGGGGAAACCTTCAAAAGGTACCTGGTGCCGTGGGAGCGACACAGGGTTATGTGGGATTTTTACCCACTAAAACCCCCCCCGGTGGCCTACCTCAACGCTTGTGGAGGACTCCGGGATCTCCAAAGGAACACGACCGGTGCCCTCCAAGCGCGATGTCCCGTACGGACCCATCTCAACGGCTCTGTGCGGCCACACACAGAGCAGTTCTTCCCGGGGTTGCCATTGGGCGGTTCGAGCTCCCACTCTAGCCGCCCGCAACCCCGAAAGCCCCCTTTTAGTCGCCTCTTACGACAGGCAGGGGATACCGAAGCGCGTATTCTGGTCCCGAGCCACAGGGACACTAACAACAACCTATCTAAATTCCAAACGAATCCGCTATTGCTTTTCAATATTATTTCTTTCTTATCCCATTCATTTAAATTATCCAAGATGAAAAGTATCCTAGATAAGTATGGACTTATGCAGACAGTTCTCATTGATGGATGTTTAAATGTAAGTAATATGAAAGATGCAGTAGCATTAGGATTTTATTTTATTTCTATAAGCTAACAAAAAAAATAATAATTATAATTATTATGTTAATTGAAAAATCAATGTATTAAATACGCTCGAAAACTCGTGAATATAATATAGTGTCATTTCGGCTTCTTAGGACAGACGATCGCAGAGGAATGTATTATTTAAATACAATATTTGAAGCTGTATAAAATATTCTTAAATTAATTTATTCTGTTGTCAGTACTAGAAAGGTACTAAGTACTCCGTTTACATTCGATATGGAATTCGTTTTAATGCCAACCCACATAAACGAGAGCTAAGTCTTCCTATGTTTTAGGTTCATTGTAGATTGACAGCAAGAATTTAAATTGCCTTAAGTAAATTTTGCCAAGGAGCTACATCGAACTGTGAACAGAGCAATAAAGTTGTTTTTAGCGAGAAGCGGCAATTCCATATCTTCAGCGACTTGATCGTTGGTCAAGTTAGAAGGGGTTGTAATTAAAATGTTATTTAGCCAGCTCGCTTGAGATAAGGACTATAGGGTAGGGACTGCTAGTGATATTTAAGTCTCTAAGTTTGTAACGCTCCTGTTAGTAATTATTAAGGACCTCGTTTTAATGGGGTCAGAAATGTGTTGTTGCTTTCTTGAGATAAGAAAGGATACCTTGATAATTATTTGAATCGGGTTAACTAGATCTGGACACGGCAGTGCTCCCGCCAAGTAGAGCGCGAAGCAACACCGCCGTACCATCCTTTTCTGCAACTATTTGGCCGCATTTTCCGGCTCCTGTTTGAGAACCTCTGGCTAGGATTAGTATCGTTTACATAATTATATATTAAATCAATGAGAAAACAAATAAACTCTACTTTATAGTGCTTGCTAATAGATGGCGTTGCTCGGCAAGTTCAATCCAAATAGAGGCAACCAATATGGTATAGCATTACGTGATATGCAGGTACATAATTTGATCACAGACCTAGCTTAGTTAGTGTTTCTAGCCCTAGTCCAGCTGTCTTCCTTTTAAAATAGGTCTTCAAGTTTTATTCATGCTTGTCGTAATTTCGGTGAGTCAGCAATAGTGTGACCCTGTTTTGCTTGCGGTGCCTTTGGTGTCATTTTCCGATGTATTATATTAGGTACTTTTTGGGTGTCCCTGATGTCCATAATCTATTGATTACTTACTTAGCTACATGATATTTCCCTTTTGCTTAAATTCCGTTGACATACAGTTTATAGAAAATTTAACTGTAACTGATAATAAATATGAAGGACAGATAATAATGCAGGTCAACAGACAATCACGGCGACGTATCTTTTGAAAACGCAATTTCGTTTTTAATCTTCCATATACGTCACATCCAAAATATATTGGCTTTAATTAATACTTAACTTACGGATAAACTATATCTAACTTTTAAACAAAAAAATATAATGTAATACCATTATTAAAAGCAACTTATAAGTTATTTAAAGCGAATATTTCCCACATATAAAATGCCATAATATATAATATATGTAGAGACGTGGAACACCTATAAGCTATAACAAGAGTTACAATGCCATATTAATGTTGTAGCTAAGATGCAATAGATTATAGTTTCTATAAAGCGACTGCTACTGTATCATAGACAGTTCAGTCAGTACGTGAACAAGTCCGAATCAGGGTTCTCGAGATTGTATTTAATAGCTTCAGGCTAAACGATTTGTCTAAACGTGATATAAGTACAATCTTTATAAGGGACATTACAAGAAAAGACGTTTTAAGAAAAGTACATTAGGAACTTAAACGGTTTCAAAAACTGTTACCCGAATGAAGACGTAAAAAATGAATTATGCATAAGAGGTGTACATCAAAACTTTTAGTCTCGTTTAACGTTCGCCACGGCGAGTAAAGCCGCAACTTCAGCAATTTGTGATTTAATAATCGCGTGCGATGTCAGAACTTCTAACTCGTAATTTATAACTTTATTATATTTTCGGATATACTTAATTAAAATTTTGTAAAGACTTGTGTCACAATAAATAAGTGTCAGAATACCTTGAGTAATTTAAGTGGGGTAATTTTAATTTTTTCCTTTATATCTAAAACATCATAATATCTTTATATCGCCTTTGACATCTATCTAATTTCCTAAAGGTTCACTGATAGGAGTCCTTCTACTGTGTTCTTAAGCACATTCTACCTTTTCTATAGAGCATAATAAAGTTATAAATCAATGAATAAATCTAAAAATGGTGAAGTGAAATAAAAAAAATGCAGCGACGTTTGAATTTATTATTTCGAGAACATGGAAGACTTTGTTGTATTCATGAAAAGGAATTGTAAAAAGTCCGAAATGGACTTGATTGGTTTGCTTCTAACCTCTTCGGAATTGACGCTATGTCAAAAACGAGATACATTTTCTGAAACAAGCTAGCTGAGATTCTCTTTGACTATTCGCTATTTGCTGTTTGTCGAATCTGCAATGCATTTCGGAACACGAAAGTTGTGTATCTACAAAGTGAAGTTTTTTTTTTTCGAAATATTAACGCTATTGTCAATAGTAATTGATAGTTTTTTAAGTAACGTGTGGAAAGAAGTCCAAAGGAGCTAGCCATGCACAAATTTGGTTCAGTGACTTGTTATTTATTTATTTACAATAGCATTGTGCAACAGGTATTTATTTATGTCAAAATATTTATGTCAAAATATTTTTCTAAGTCTTAAGACTAGCATAAGTCTTTGAATTAAATGAAAACAAACTTTGCCACACTAAAGCTTAATATTTTGCACATTTTTATCTTGATTCATCCAATGAGTCTTCACAGTACGAAATAGATGAGAAAAAATGATCATCGCCACTTATACCTGGGGAATGTACTACTTAGGAATTCGTTAATATTTTAATTTATTTATCGGCGAGTCGGTGCATTGGGATTTAGCTCTAATTGAGAAGACCAGACTAATGGTTTTTGTTTTACTCGGCTACTATTAATATCATAAATGATTCACTTTTCTGTTATTTAGGTTAGCTTCGATCAAACCTGCCTAAAGTACTGTAATGAAGTGTGTTTCAGGCCTTCTCAATTACAAGCAAAGGCTGCAGGCACTAGAGGGTTATAGAGTTAGAGGGTTAGAGGGTTAGAGGCTCTGTTATTAATATGTCTGTGAGTTCAATGAGCAGTTAAAAGACGTGGTATGTGTTGTGACTGTGCTATCATCATCATCATCTCAACCTATCATGGCCCACTATTGAGCACGGGTTTCCTCTCAGAATGAGAAGGTTAAGGCCATAATCCACCATGCTGGCCAAGTGCGGATTGGCGGACTTCACACACCTTTGAATTTTTGCGAACTCTCCGGTATGCAGGTTTCCTCACGATGTTTTCCTTCACCGTTTGTAGCAAGTGATATTTAAATGCTTAAAACGCACATAACTCGAAAAGTCAGAGGTGTGTGTGTACCCTGGGATTTGAACCCGGCTCCTCCGCATAGGAGGCCGACTTCTTATTCTTAGCCACTAGGCTATCACCGCTATAACTATAATAGCTGTGCTATAACTATGGGCTATTAGTTATGGACCATGGTATGGACGATAGGTTGAAAATGAGAGAGTGGACAGTATTATGATTTTAATGATGTATCCCTCTCTGAGCAATATAAAAAATAGATAAATTCATACATCAAAAAAATCGGCCAAGTGCGAGTTGGACTCGCGCACGAAGGGTTCCGTACCATTATGTATAAAAACGCCAAAAAAATCTGGTCTGTTGTATGAAAGCCTCACTTAAATATTTACTTTAGTTTTTTGTAGCCACAAGCAACGCCATCTCTTGGACCGAAAGGTAACTAATTTATCGCTGAAGCGTCGAAGCCATATTTCGACTTAAATATTTATTTTATTCAGTGTTTTAGTATTTGTTGTTGTAGCGGCAACAGAAATACATCATCTGTGAAAATTTCAACTATGGAACTATTACGGTTCATGAGATACAGCCTGGTGACAGACGGACGGACGGACAGCCGGACAGCGAAGTCTCAGTAATAGCGTCCCGTTTTACCCTTTGGGTACGGAACCGTAAAAATGGTGTGCTTCTTATAATCTGCGTGTATACGAGTTTTTTTAACTACATGGTGGTCACACGTATAATAGGACTACAACAAAATAGTCTTTTGTGGTTGGACTGCGAACAACACAAAATTAAGTACTTAAATGAAAAGAACGAATTGCAGCCACGAAAAGCTCGCTTTACGAACGAGCCCCGACCGAGACGCCTCGTGAAACAGCACTATTGCGCAGTGCACGCGCCATCGTGCACACGAGTTACAAATGGAGGGTAGAATGTAAATATAATTTACTAAACAACCGTACCATACCCACATGTTGTAGACACTTTTATTTGTATATACAATTTATACCTACCTAGTGTAGAAGAGCACTATGAGAGGAGTTTTAGAAATTCTCCCCTAAGGGGATATATACTGAAATATTTTATTTATTCAATGGATTCACTTATTACTTTGAGCATGGGTTGTTAAATTAACGCAAATGGATATTAAGAAAGGATCCCAAATTTTAAGAATTAAGAAGAAGAATTTTAAGAGTCGAGGGGAGCACTAGAGATAATTTTAGGAATTAATTCCCCTTATAAAGAAACAAAGAAGGGGATAAACATTTTATTTGTACAATGGCTGTATAGGAAAAGATTTTTGGTATTAGGCATTGACATACTCATTCTTACTACCACAAACAATATTTTTGCGAACTACGCGTTATACAAACTTGCCGAACTATTATTTTTAGTACCTGGTTGACCGAGCTTTGCTCGGTTGAAAATTATATTTAGTATGAATCGCAAGAAATACGAGGAATTCCGCCATCTATTCAGGAGTCAAATCATACAACTGTTCACTGAGCACAAAATTCATTTTACTTATGTTACGGCCAAAGGATCTCAACAGCGTGTTTCACAAAGTTGTACAGCGCCATCTAGTTTCATACTACTGAAATTTCAACACGTTACAAACAGTACCTCATAGAAGTTAACTGTGTGAGCGAATTAATTGCATTTTAAATAGGTACATACTTAATTAGATAAATTCATTGAACTTTCCTTCGTACTTTTCGCAGGCTTAGGCAGTCCCCGACTGAAATTTTTATTTGCGATAAAATGTATTGAATGTTTATGATAATTAAACAACATAAATAAATATACTTTTAGTTTAATGAGCAAGTTGTTAGGCGTACTTAAAATTTTATTGATTCTATTTACAACAATAGTAATTTCATCGATCTGACCATTATTTATTTAAAACTTTATTAAAATATATTATTAAATCGATAATAACAAAACTAACATTTATTTACAAATATTCTCGTAAATATCACAAACGCACGTTAAACTATCACTACGCGTCCTGCGAGGTCAAGCGAGATAATCGCACTGATTTTTAATTTTATTCAAACAGAAAATAGGTAGGTATAACGCAAAAATAGCGCTTCAACGTAAGAATGAATATCAAAAATATATTCGAGCGCCATCTAGTTTCATACTACTGAAACAAACAAACCGTATCTCATAGAAGTTATCCTAATGTTTCATAGATGGCGTCAGTTCAACACGTTACAAACAGTACCTCATAGAAGTTATCCTAATGTTTCATAGATGACGTCAGTATGATGTTTTTAAAATCTCTTTATCTCGGGAACCGAGCTTTTCTCGAACCTGGGACCTTGATAAATCGATTCCTTGAGCCGAAAACCCCCTAATCTGTAACTTTCATGAAAATCTTTGCAGCCGTTTCCGAGATCGTGATTATATATAAATAAATAAATAAATATACAAGAATTGCTCGTTTAAAGATATTAGATTAAACGTTCAAATTACTACAAGATAGCGCAAATCCTTTTAGCGTACTTACATTTCAAGAGTCCATAAAGAATACAGTCGTCACGTGCCACAAAACGTTATGTACGTACTGCTGAGTTAGAACAAAACAGCGAAATGGAAGTTTCTCTAAATAAAACATGCCATCTCACGTGTTCAAATATTTACCTACTCGCGAAAGCACAATCCGTGAAACTCATTGTGTTTCAAGTCTTTATTATAAATCCAGTTGTCTCCAGGGTTTGAAATGTGAAATTGTGAATCCGTTTCGAAATAAATTTTCCTGACGTTGCAGTATAGTGTTAAGAGGGTGAAATATGTTAGTTGATATTGTTTAAGTGTTAGTAGAGTTCGGCTATTCTGAATTGACTATCTACTTACTGGTTCAGCGCAGATTGGTAAACAGGAAAATGGGATTGAATGGCGTTAACAGACAAAAATAGTTTCATATTTTCGTTATTTGTTGTATTGTACCTAATACCGTTCATATAACACGTATCCTATGAAAATTTTAGGTTTTTACCTATTTACGTTCAAAGAGTCCTCTGAAAGACTGACAAATAGACGGACAGCAGAGGCAATAGCCATTTGTAAATTACCTTCAAAAAACATCTGTCTGCTTGTTTTTGTGACTATCTTTTACGGGTATATCGCACATAATTTGTAGCTTAATAGTAATTCATAGCATGAGTCATAGTTTATTAGTGTGGGAACAAGATACCCATGGTGGTGTAAGCGAAATTATATCGACCCACAAGTCTAATTTTTCAGTTTTTACAACGACTATGATGAAAAATGATGTTATTATTTCGGAACATAAATAACCGTCATTATTACTTAACCCAATTAGTTTTTGCTACTATTTGAAATGAATACATATTACCGTAATAAGTACTTAAAAGCGACGGAATTACATTCGGGATTAAGGGATTAGAATGTTATTCGGACGGGTTTATTCTTGTTCGTGCTCGTTAATTATTCCAAGTTTGAATAAAGAATCGTGTTTTAATTTCGTTTAAAAGGATTCATTTAATTTTAATAATTTACAGAATAAAACATTTTTATGTAAATAGACGTAAACGAGCGGAGGTTGTTGTAATAAGTTAAACCAAAGGATCACGAACGCGTTGCGGATTAAATTTCTAGTGTTTATTTATTTTATAACATAAAAACTGGTTGTCTGTAAAGTCGGTTTACTGACGATAGTTGAACGTGACAACGTCTTAAGAAAATACTGATGGAATGATTGACAAATAATATCATCAAAGTAAACAAACGTCATGAAATCGTATTTAAAGTTACAGAAATTTATCAATAAAAATAAAGAAGGAACACAGGAAACATTTATAAAAAGGTAACATTTAAAATTTATAAATAGTCCCAGAAGTCAATAACAAAGTAATAATTGGATACATTACCAAAATATCTACCTCCAAAGTAATCAAGCTGCCGAACGCAAAGGCCGATTGTGCTTTTTATGTCTGTCTCTCTCGCTCTTAGGCGGGCTAACCATGCCCGAGTGGAAGGGACGCGTGCCTCTCACTCGCTCTCATTGTGAGCGCATAACGTGGGCGGAGCGTAACGCAGTTTCTTGAAGTGTCACCCGGCAAACCAATTTATAAGACGTTGTCACGTCAAAAGGTAACATTTAAAATTTATAAGTAAATAGTCCCAGAAGTCAATAACAAAGTAATAATTGGATACATTACCAAAATATCTACCTCCAAAGTAATCAAGCTGCCGAACGCAAAGGCCGATTGTGCTTTTTATGTCTGTCTCTCTCGCTCTTAGGCGGGCTAACCATGCCCGAGTGGAAGGGACGCGTGCCTCTCACTCGCTCTCATTGTGAGCGCATAACGTGAGCGGAGCGTAACGCAGTTTCTTGAAGTGTCACCCGGCAAACCAATTTATAAGACGTTGTCACGTCAAAAAAACATTATAATTTAACATTAAAACAAAGTAATTTGAAGCTTATGTCTTTATTTTTACGTTGAAAGAAAACATCGTGAGGAAACCTGCATTTCCAAAGGTTTTTCATAATGTTCACACATTACGAGAGCAACCCAGCAGGGGGGGCAGTTATGGGTTATATATGGGGTATATTTATTTAAGCTTTATTGAAGACAATAACATAATAAAATATAACGGTACAAATGGCGAGTTTTGGTTTATCATAGTACCATGGTAGATAGTCTAAATTTATTTTTTATTCTTTGCCAGTTATCTGTTCAGCTGTAGGTATAGACAAACACGAAGCGCATGTTTTATATGGGATATGTTTTTTCTGTCTGCAATGATAGAAAAAATGAATCGTTAGATCATTAACATTTTTATTATACGTATGTACCTATGTATAAAGAAAAAGTGCAGTGAGTTAGTACCTATGTTCTAGTCAGCGAGTGTATTGAAATTCACGTTGTAAAACTAACAACGGTTTTTGAACGAGATCGATTATCTCGGCTACGAAGGAAATTTGCTATAAATTTTTTGCTTCGCTAGCGTCACTCCAACTAGTTATTTATGGCATAAGGGAAAATTTTGTGGGATAGAATTTTCTTTACAACGTTGGGGAAAATTTTCTATATCGCAATTACTATTTTGCCCGCCACGATATTGAATGGACACTGCGTCTCATGGTCATTTCATAACATTTTGTCCTTGATCCCATGAATTAAGGTCGGATAGTGTAAAGATGTTCTATTATAAGTTATGGTAAAACGAAAATGCCATGTCACGTTATAAGGATTTTTTATGTTAGTAGCTAGTTAACAAGTAGACACCGTCGTCCACTAAAATTACTGCAACGCCAGGACCCTATTCTGCTAATTTATAAAAGCCTCAATTGCGACTCGATTGAATAGTTTGACACATTTTCGACTCATTCCCTATACAAAAGAGTCAAACTATTTAAACGAAACCCAATTTATGCATTTATAAATCAGCGAAATCGGGATCAGGTTCAACCAACACCACCTGGCATTCGTCCACAGTTCGATTTTCATGTGATTTCCTTCCACCTGTATAGTTGGGAGTAAAGTTGGGACAGGCCAAAGTTGGAATTGCTTGGGAGCTGATTTTCACCACCACTAGCCCTATGGCCGAATGACCTGAAACTGAACCTTGTGAATAGTTCAGTAGGGTGGACCACCAGTAGGAGTGGGCGGGTTAGACTCAAAGATGGATAGATGGAAGATGGAGTTCTTTGATATACATTTCATTTCTCATGATGTTTGCTTTACCGAAGCAAGTTATAATAATATTCTTAAACACCCATAGATTTTGGAAAATAGGAGACGTGTTAACACAACTCCGGCTGCCTCTTTTTGAGAGTTCAGCGTTTATACCTCTTGGTCATAATTATATAAGTAATAGTTGTTTGGCTCAGATGATGTAGAAGTTTTGGTAACCATAAATTTGGTGTCTCAATGACAGATGAAAACCGCAAATAAACTCATTCTGATATAAGGGATCTTAGTTGGAAATAAATGAGAAAATTTACACAACAAAGGGAAACCTAGTGTAGGGATGGAAGTGAACTGTAAATCATCCTTCAGACTTGAACACTTCATTCCGGATCCTTATTTGGACGTAAATTAATAACCCCGGAAGGTCTTATTTTAGTTCGTGTACACGTAAGTACTATAAGTACACTTATATAACATGCCTCATAGCCTAGTTGGTAATGAATCTGCTGTGATGCAAGAGGTTCCGGGTTCGATTCCTGGTCGAGGCAAACATGTACACAGAATAACTGATTGATATGGGCGGTGGGTGTTATTACTGTATTATTTATGTTGTCTCCTGTAGTGAAGCGTAGTACGCGGGGACGAGATTGTAAGGGTTTTTAATATAATAATACTTGATTTATTGACCATAATATTTATATAATTTCTAGAAAAACCCAATGAACCTAACACAACAGTAGACAAAGCGCAGGAAACAAATAAAGTAGATTTTGTAACTCAAAACGTAAAGTTTGAAACACGAACATTTTATCCGAGCATTGGCACATCTAACTGTTGCCCATTTGTAGCAAATCACTTGCGAAGTACTTACAACATTTATATCGACAAACCATAAGCCTTTCGTAAACTTTTCAGATTGAACGCGATTGTGTTCGATCTAATTACATTTGGGGCGCCTTACGCGGTAATGCCTATTTCGCCTGTCTCTTAAATGTATTTGGCGTGAGGATTGAAAAGTTTCAATGTTTTACTCAACATATTTTTTTATGTTTCACTTGAATGTTTCATAAACATGCACGGGTCTTTTTGAAAATTAAAATTAATTGATAGATTGATTTAACCCTTCTAATTAATAGGGGAATAACGACAATTTACAAAAACATTGGGTCATAGTTAAGATCACTCTTTTCAGAGCTTATTGTACCACCTTCTACACCTGCAGCCTTTGGAAACAGTACACTCAAAGGATCTACGGAGCCCTTCGAGTACAGTATAATAACGCCTTCAGAGTTCTGATGGGGCTGCCCCGCTTCTGTAGTGCATCTAATATGTTTGCGGAGGCTCGTGTTCAATGTTTTTGGGCTACGATGCGTCTACGAGCAGCTTCCCTTGTGCGGCGGGTGCGGGACAGCTCCAACGGAGTTCTGAGGATGATAGGTTATAGACTGGACTGTCCATTTTTGTCGCATTGTCGTAGATTACATATAAGTACCCTGACATAGTAATGAATGACCTGACTGAATGTAAAGGACATGTAAAATTGTAATTTCTAATATGTAATTTGTAATTTCTAATATTTATTGAATGTAATTTGATTTGACATGACATAATGCAATTTAATTTAATATTATTTAATGTAAATCTAATGTAATTTAATGAAATATAATATAATGTTTATTGTAAATTATTGTAATGTAATACTAACATTGGATAAGATATACTAACAAATTTATATGAGATTTATATCTTGAAATAAAATTATTATTATTATTATTATTATTATTATAGTTGGTCACATTCCTTAAACGCTTCTGTGCTTCGGAGGGTACGTAAAACAGTCAGTTGGGGTCATGCGGGTGGTAAATACAAATATTGCCAACATTTGGATAGGCTACTGTCTCCTCCACTAATCCGCACTGGAGCAGTGTGGTGAATTATGCTCCAGGCCTCTACAGGTATAAGGATAAATTTTATTTTTATATTTCAGTATCCGCAAAGAAGCCTCAACAAATGAGTAACGATTGTTGAAAGGAAATGTTATAGTAGATTATATAACAAGGGAGCAAAGTAATATTTTTTACGGCGAGGGCGCTTTTTTGAATCATCCCCCCATATGAAAAAATAAGAGCGCCTCATATTCAGGAATTATACTTTCACTGTCGCTTATAGAACTCATTTTTCAAAACAAAACCATGAATTTCTAACAATCCGAACACTAGGATGTTATAAAATTCAAAAATTATCAATTACATATCTTTCCCGCGCACTTAGTTCAAAAAGTGCGCGTCAAAGATAATTGCGGCGCACATATTTAAATAAAGAAAATTAAAAACTCATTTACTCTCCGCTAAAATGTTCCTATAGAAAACACCGACTTTGGGCACATTTAAAGGCGAACCAAGTCGTCCTTTTTGAATAGGTGGGATGAAAATTATTTTAAGTTTAGAATACACGTAAGTTTAGAATAAAATAAAGTGGAAAAGTAGGTATCATCACTTCTTAAGTTGCCATCTTCTAACGAAGGTCGGCGATAATTAAGGAAACCTGAACCTTAGACGATGCAACTCTAAGTTATAATAAGGTATTTTCTTATACCTGTAGCGTAGGTTTTAAAGCCAGCATGTTCTTTTACGAGCGTATTTCATCTTCTTGCCTTGGGTAGGTATATAATTGTAGACTGAATAAAAAAATAATTTTCTGTGTGTCTATCTGTTTATCACGATAGTCTAAAATATACGTACTGTAAGAAACATTATGACGGTCGCTGATGAGTTTAATTTGATGTTAGTTTGTCATGTGATGTGAATCTATACTTCTAATAATATAAATCGAAAGAGTTTGTTTGTTTGTTTGTTCGTTTGAACGAGCTAATCTCAGAAAGTACTGGTTTGAATTGAATATTTTTTTATGTTGAATAGTCTATAGAGAGAAAGTCTATTGAGGAAGGCTATAGGGTATGTATCATCACGCTATGACCAATAGGAGTGGAGCAAAATGCTTCCCAATGCGAACTCGTTGTTCTTCACTCCGTCCCGCAAGGGACGTGCGGAATCGCTGGGACTGGTGTGTCCCCTTGCGAGGTTTCTCTCGCGGTCTATTAATATAGACCGGTCCTTGGGTTGGGGGCCGAGGCCCCCTTGGTGTCAAGTCCGTGATGATGATGCGGAGTCTTCATGTGAGCGGCTTGTTGCCGCGGCGTCAGGTCCGGTGTGGGTTGCATCTTCGCACCGCCCGGGCGATCAGGCCCTACCAGGTTAATCCCGCTGGTGGGAAGCCCAGCAGGAGCCGATCAGCGACCGGGCGGCGGCTTGTGAAGCCCCGGAGTCAGTCCGCGAGCTCTCCCCGCGCAACTAGCAAGTCGCGCGGGAAAGCCCTGCGGTCAGGTGGACGAGCGTGGAGCGGCGCCAGGTCCCGCAGGTGCGGGAACCGCGACGCTTCGACACGCTCGAACATGCGGCGTGCCAGGTTGCAGACGAAGTCGTCCAGGCTCTCGACCCGAAGGTCCCTCTGGATGACGGCGTTCCTCACGTATCGCGGAGCGCCGGTGACTCGGCGCAGCGCGATGGACTGCACTGTACGCAGTCTCCGGCGCTGTGGCTCGCTCGTCAGCGCAAACCACGCGGGAGCCGCGTAGGTGAGGCGGGATCTAATGTACGTTTTATAGATCCCGAGTTTCACCCTCAGAGGGAGTCTCGAGGAGAGCACTGGGCGGAGGAGTGCCATTGCGCACCTGGCGTTCGCAACGGCCTTGTCCACCTGGGGCTTCATCGTCAAGGCGGAGTCAATGACGATCCCCAAGTATGTGGCACGAGGGGACCACATGATGTCTTGATCCATGAGCTTCAGAGTAGGGTCGCGGCTGGTCGCGGGTCCGATCTTCACAGCCTGCGTCTTCCCTACGTTCACCGATAATCTCCACCGGGCGAGCCAGTCGGGGAGGGCATCAAGCGCGCGTTGCATTTTCACGATGGCGTGGGGCATATTGAGTGACGTGGTAACATACGCCACGTCATCGGCATACAGGGCGAGCGACGCCCCCCCTGCCGCCGGGATATCATCGGTGTAGCTGGCGTAGCAGGCTGGAGACAGACAGCTCCCTTGCGGGACTCCGGCCGCGATAGAGCGCTCCGTAGACTGGGCGCCCTCTACCACTACTCTGAAGCTTCGGTTCTGAAGGAAGCTGGAGATCACCTTTACGGCACGCCTGGGCGCCGACGACTGCGAGATCTTGTACAGCAAGCCGTCGTGCCAAACACGGTCGAACGCCTTTTCCATGTCAAGGAATACTGCACACGCGCGTTCTCTCCTATTAAGGGCCGCGGTAACGGTGTGCAGTATCCTCGACAACTGCAGGGTCGTTGAGTGATCCGGACGGAACCCAAACTGTTCCGGTCTTGGCTTCAGATGTTCTTGGATGTGTGGCAGCAGGAGCTTCTCAAACACCTTGGATAGTGTCGGTAGCAATGTGATGGGCCTATAGCTCGCTGGCTTCATCTGGTCCTTCCCCTGCTTGGGCAGCATGATCACCCGTCCGATCTTCCATGCTTCTGGGAAGGCCCCCGTGCGTACGATGCCATTGAACAGGCGCGCGACAGCCCCGAACGTCTTCGAGGGAAAGTGTCGCAGCGCCTTGTTCGTTATGTCATCCGCCCCAGGGGCCTTGTTTGGCTTCAACTTCTTGGTGACCCGCTGCACCAAGCCGGGAGAGAAGACAATGGGGTCTTCATCTGGAGCTATAGGCGGCGCGAAGTACTGCACAAGGTGTTGCTCGACTGCCACCACGTGTTCCTCCTGGTCTGTTGGGTTCGGCCGAAACTGGCGCTCTAGGTGTTCGGCGAAGATCTCTGCGCGATCTTCCGCCCGATATCTTAGCGTGCCGTCCGCGTGTAGTAGCGGTCGAACTGCGGCTGGGGTATTCGAAAGCGAGCGACACAGGCGGTGTAGCGCTGTCCAGTCATCGCTCGCTGTGTCGAGGTGCTCCTCCCAACTCACAGTCGCATGTGCGTCCAACTCGGCTTTGAGCTGGGCTGCGGTCCTGTTGAGCTGGTTTTTCGTAACCGGGCATCTGGACTCCTGCCAGCGCTTCTGCAGTCGTTTCTTCTTGTCCAGGAGGCAGCGGAGATGGTAAGGTAGCGGAGGCAAGGCCCCCTGGACTTGCGCGTCTCTCGATGCGAGCTGCAGAGCTTGCTGGACACTAGCAGTCAGCTCAGTAGCCAGCAGATTAACGTCCACCTCCGTGTGGACGGGCCGAGTTGGAGTGGTGATCTCCAGTTCCCTCCTGAAGGTTGTCCAGTCCGTTAGACGACGTGGCCTTCTAGGCAAGACTCTACTGGGTTCCTTCGCCAGGACGAGCAGGACAGGAACATGGTCGGACCCCATGCTGTCCTGCAGCGCCTCTAGTTGAAGCTGGCAGTGCAAGCCCCGGCATACGGCGATATCTAGCACGTCCGACGCAATATTCCTCTGGTCGGGATAATGCGTCGGGGAGTCCGGGCCGTATATGTCCAAACCGAGGCTTTCAGCTAGGTCAAAGAGGACCCTCCCGCCTCTGTTGGTAACATTGGAGTTCCACCCCGGGTGCTTGCAATTCCAATCACCCGCGGCAATGGTTGGGAGCGGCGAGTCCAGCAGTTTGCGGACGTCAGCCGGCTCTGGTGCGCCGCGGGGCGATCGGTAAATCGCATACAGCCGGAGCGGGGTGTCTAGGCATACTTCGACCCCAAGTGCCTGCATGGAGTCGAGAATCATGGGCGGGAGAGGTTGGTGAACGACTCTGCGTCTCACCAGCACTGCCAGCCCTCTGAGCGGCTGTCCTGTAGCCGCGGCGTCGTCCTGGCGGTATATATAATATCCCGGAATCTTGAGTTGTACCGACGGGGAGAGTAGAGTCTCGCTGACTAGGGCCACGTCGACATTCTGCTCCCGCAGGAAGAGTCGGAGGAGGGCGGCCTTACTCCTAAGGCCGCGGGCGTTCCAAAAAACTATTCTGATGGGCCTACTATCCATAGTAGGCCGCTAGTTTATTGAGGGCCTCTGAGGCTAGTTGCAGGGGGCATTTCCCCTCTGCAACCCCCCGCATAACTGTGCTGAGCAGTTCCATCACGAAACATACGTGTGGATTACCCTCGCCCCCTGCCGCTTCTGTGCGACGTGGGGCGCGGGGAGGGGCCGTTGCCTGTTCTCCGGCTTCCCTCTTTTTCGTTCCCTTCTTGGGTTCGGCCTTGGGAACGCCCTGGGGAGGTGCTGAAGTGGGTGGTGGTGGTGGGGGGGGGACGGCCTGTGCCTTCTTCCCCTTCCCCTTCCCCTTCCCTCCCTTCTTCTTCTTGCTCCTCCGACTTGGAGCTCCGCGCTGCCGAGGCTCATTTGCTGCCGCCATCAGCGAGCCTGGCTGGTGCGGTTCTTCCGCGTTCCGGGTGTCCGCCCTCGGACCGGATTTTGATCTTGTTCGAGGGCGGGGGAGTTGAGCGTGCTCCCCCGTTAATGCCACCGGGCCTGCACGCTTATTCCTCGCCTCTTTCTTGAAGACGGGGCAGCCGACATGGTTGGCCGGGTGAGGCCCCCCGCAGTTGACGCAGGTGGCCGGCTCTTCTAGAGGTCGAGGGCACTCGCGGGCGGAATGTTCCTCGCCGCAACGCACACAGGCCGCCATTCTGTGGCAATTGTGCGACGAGTGTCGGAACTGTTGGCACCGGTGGCATTGCGCCGGTCCCTTTTTTCCCCGCCAGGCCTCGATCTTGACACCGGGCATGCATAGAAGCTCATCTACGGCGTAGATGCCCGGTGTGAGGTCCTGGGTCCTCTTTAGAATGGCCAGGAATATGCAACCTGGCCTCCCTTGGCGTGCTTTTATGGGGCGGACATACTCGGGTTCATAACCCAAGTCGCGGAGCTCCTGTTCTATCTCCTGCGGGGCGGTGTCTACTGGCAGCCCCCTAATGGCCACTCGTAGGCTCCGCTCCGCTGGGAGGGAGTATCCGTGCCATGAGACCTTTTCGCGCTGTTCTAGGTCCCAGAGATAAGACTGCACGGTCCGGAACTCCCTCTCGCTCTTCGCTTGAAAACGCAGCCCTTTTCCATAGGGGCGTGCGTTGGGGGCATGTCCAAGCCGCCCTTTGAGCTCTCGGAAGTGGTGAGCCCAGTCGGGCAGCTTATCCACCACCAGCGGAGGGTATCTTTGCCGTGTCTGCGGCGGGGTTGGTCCTGTGGAGGGGGCTGCTGCTTGCGTCGTCGCGTTCGTGGGCGCGGCACTCGGCGCGGCGGGCGCGGTGCGCGGCGCGCTCAAGGCGGCTGCAAAGCTCGCGTGAGTCGCGGTCGCGGGCGCGGTCGCGGGCGCGGTCGCGGTTGGCGGCGATGGCGGTGGTGTCGCGGCGCGATAGGCGGGCGCGGGCGCTGTCGGAGTCAATGGTGGCGTCGCGGCGCGGCTGGCGGGCGCGGATCGCGAAACGGGCCTCTCGATCTCGAGCCGGCGCGGGGCGGCGCGGGGAGGTGGCGCGGCCGGTGTCGCATAAGTCGCGGCGGTCGCGGTGGTTGTAGAGGAAGTGGTCGCTTGCCCCGGAGCGCTGTGTAATGAAGCGCTCAGCGTAGGCGGCGTGTCCGATGGTGCGGCAGGCGCCCACTCGGCGGTGAGTCGGGCTGCCGAAAACTCATAGGGCTGCGGGTAGTTGGTTGCCGTCTCTCTTCCTCTCTTCCTCGGGTCCCTTGGTGGGAGCGGGACGGAGTACGGCGGCGTAGGCTTCAAACATACCCTCTTCTCATCGGGGTCCTGGGTTTTCTCGACGGAGTCCAGGGGGCGGCGAGTCGCTTGGATCGGCGGTGTAATGGTCGTCATTGCGGGAGCAAGGCGCTTTTTAAAAGCGTCCTCCGCAAATGGCGATTGGCCAGGTGTTCGGGCCTTTTCAGTGGCCGGTGGGCGCGATGGCGCCGGAAACGGCGGGCGCGTTGGGCGTGGGCCCGCGGCGACCGGTGAGGTGGTCGCCGTTGGCACGGGGATCGCCGAAGGGCGGGTGGTGGCGGTGGACGGCGCGGAACCGCCCGCAGTCGGACGTCGGTCGGTTGGTGGGCGAGGCTTCAGCTCAGCGAGCCCTCCCTCCAGCCCTCCCTGGGCCGGCGCGGGCGTGTCCGCGGCGACGTCTTCAACGCGAGGAGGCGCGGCCCTGTCGCGTGCGCGCGAGCGGGCGCGGCGGGTGCTGTCGCTATGCGAACGCGGCCTGCCAGTCCTCGCAAGCGCGGCGACAGTGTACGCCGGCGCGTCTTCCTCGGTGGGCTTCGTGGATGGGTTCATCCTGCCTACGATCTCAAGGCGCCGCAACCCTGACGGGTGCGGCGCGGCTTCACGACGGGCGAAGATAATCCCCTCACACAGTTGTTGTGCGGCCCAATTCAATGGAAAGTTTCCAACAAAAAACAACCAAGAATGTGGGTAGTTGTGAAAAATTTGGATCCGTGTAGGTCGCAGTGAGGCGGTCCTCCCAATGCGAAGGGATTACAACATAATATATATAGCAGGACAGCGTCTGCCAGGTCACCTAGTTCAATATACGCTCGATAACCTTATAGAGTTTGTTGGTTATTGAAAAGGCGGAGGGCTATCAGTTGCAGTCGGAAATAATCAGGAGATTTTTGTATCTCCACTTCGAAGTCGCTTTTTTTGTAAAGAGTTTTTTTTTTGTTATTTGATACGTCACTGCACTGTCTTATTCTGTGTCAGTCGTTATTGACAGAGGCGGCAGCGGAAGGGTTGTGCTGCAAGCTCGTAAGCTATCTCAATTTCATAATAAAAACATTGAGGGATATTATTACTTATAAGTAGGAGATTAACACATTCACTGCCTATACAATGGGTACAAAGTAATAGCCGTATGCCATAACTTTTTATGGTGAATTTTGATTAAGTAAATATGAATGTTTGAAAATATGTATGAATGTATATTATTATTATTATTATTTTTATTAAAAAATACATTTTTCGGATCCGAGTGGTCGGCATGCAGCACGTCGGGTGCCGAACACTCGGATCCGAGTGCTAGGGATGGCAATTGTTTATTAACTAAAATGTCATCATGTGGTGACTTAAAAAAACAGTAAGTACTTAAATAAAACAATTATGCATCTGGAGAATTATTTATTTAGAAATATATATAAATCAATCTATGCAAAGAAGCATTAAAATCTACAATTATAAAAATCAAACAAAAAAAAACATAATACTTAATTAAAATCTACAGTTATAAAAATCAAACAAAAAAACATAATACTTAATTAAGTAAGTTGCCAGAAGTCGTATATTGCCAGAGTGGCCGCGCAAAACAACGTGAGCTCCCTCGAATGCCGGTGCGTTACTAGCCAAAACAAAATGAATGGGACGCTTGCACGGATCCGAGTGGGCGGCACCGTTACTTATGGCGTCCTGTCTATCGTCTATACAAATCACCACAACACTATTAGAATGAAACCAATTATCTTTTTCGTAAGTTGATTATATTGCCAGAGTTGCCGCGCAAAACAACGTGAGCTCACTTCGAATGCCGGTGCGTTACTAGCCAAAACAAAATGAATGGGACGCTTGCACGGATCCGAGTGGGCGGCACAGTTACTATGGCCCCGCCACACTCGGATCCGAGTGAGGAGCACTGAATGTGTTAAACGAATATTTTTTCTTTTTTTCAAGGTCAATACATAATAAATTAAAACTCAAGAAATAATATAATCTTTTCGTTTCTTTGCCGGCATTGCATCGGCAATACTTATTAGCAGAATATTTTTAAACAAGAAGGCTATCTTGGGAAATTCAGAGGAAATAATATACTATTAGGTACTGCGGGGAAATCTGCTGGAAAAGCGCCTGACACGTTTGACTAAAATCTTGTTCTTTTAACACATGTGCATGGCGGGTCAGTGGCACACATATACATATTCACGCGTCTCTTGATACCTTTCTTCGAAAATAACCCTTTTTTTACAGCCTAAAGGGCTGACGTAAAAGCAGACGAGCCATCCGATGGTAAGTGGTCATCGTTATCAACTTTAATTTAATATATTACCTATACATTGCTGTTAGTGTTGGATGCTCATATTGAAGGACTCCTTCTGAAGGGACTAGCTTGCTCGTTTCTTATTCATTACATAAAAAACTAACGTTATAATAATGTTTATATTTACTGACGCCTTGTACTATATTTTTTTCATACTAGATCACACAGGCACGGGTATTTTCTGGCTAAAAAATATTTACTTTCCATTTATTGTAAGAGGCAGGTGTGTGTACCTTTTTTGTTCTTATAATAATACCAAATTTTTTAAGACGTATCGACTCTAATGGATTCCATGTTGTTTCATATGAATTAGGTACTATTTTTGCTTTTTGATTACTTATAAAACGTAAAGTAGTTACTCAAATGTATATATCGTTACAAATAATACATTTGCAATTAGGTATACACAGTAAAAATATATCGGCATTATAAAAGCGTAAAATAAATATGTAACTTATACAGAAGCTCTATTTTACGAATTATAGTGGCAAACCAACTCGTTTTATTGGGTACTTGTAATAAATTAAAATTTACACTCTTTTATCCCCTTAGCGAATGGTTCTAAAAGCTCTGAAGGGGATGTAATCGAATGAAGTTTTTGAATGAATTTGAATCATCACATAAATCAGTTTACAGGTTTTCATTTTTAGTCATCGCAGACGATAGCAAAGAATACAAGAAATAATGTGACTTTAACATGAATCAAAAAGCAAAATAATATTATGTGGTGCCTATGTACTAAGTTTTAGTTTACAACTACATTTTTTGCTCTTTCTGTGTACATGAATTAAATAAATAAATAAATGATATTTGTTAGTAAATATTTTTGCCACAACGGTAAATCTTTGATAGGGCAGCTTAAATTGTTACCGCCAGCACATGCAAGTTAGTATAAATTGTTTTTTCTACTAATTAGATACTAATTTGGCAACGTCCTGGCCATATAGCCCAGTGGACTGCTATCTGTTAGAGAAGAAAGGCATGGGATGAAGGCGCCATTTCAGAAAAAGGCTACGACTAAGGCTAAGACTACTTGAAGAAGACAGTGGGCATCCGCTGGATTCACAGGGCTCATAACTAGCCAGAGTGCCGCAAATTAAGGGAGGTCATCTTTTGTAAATAGCCCCATTTATTTGCACGAATACACGCAGGACATATGTCCGTAACTATGGGAGGCCAGATCTATTCATAACAATGACGTGCAACCCCGCTTGGCCAAAAATTACAAAAGAACTTATGCCTGGTCAAAAGTCATCTGACAGACATGACTTAACCGCCAGAGTATTTAGGATTAAAGTACAGAAGTTGGTGGCTTTGCTCATAAAAGCTCTATGATACAGTAACAAAAAATATGGTTCACGGTCCCTGTGGTGCAATCAACTCTACGAGTATATCACCGTGCATGAAGGAGGGGAAATGTACCAAAAAATATCCCAGGAATCTTTTAAAAGATAGGTACTCAATGTAATGATAAAGGTTACCCTCTGTACAGGCGCAGATTATCAGAAGATGGCGGACGACCGGCGATTTTAAAAACACGTAGCCGTGCCCAGGACGTATTAGTGGACAATAGTTGGGTGGTCCCATATTCTCCCTTCTTTCAAAAATTTTCAATTCCCATTTAAATCTGGAATAAGGTAATACAGTACAGGCCATAAAATAAATATATAAGTATGTAAATAAAGATAGTGACCAGGCTATTTTTAATATTCGCCAACAAGGTAATGTGAACACTGACCCGAGACATGAGGACGAAACTTTTGGAGCCGGCCGATATGTCAGTAGTAACGAAGCAGCGTTAAAATAATTTTCAATAATAAATTATTTTCAAGAGAGATTATCAGTACCACCGAAAACGACACTTACAGCATTTTTTCAGTTGTGTCAACCTGATGAGTTTGCAAAAACATTAATTTATATTGACGTGCCTCGGTACTACACGAGGAATACAGCGAGGAAAGAGTGGAACCGACATTTGCAAGGAACACCTGTCGATGGCTGGCCGGGAGTAAAGGCGGGAGACGCTCTTGGCCGCATTTACACTGTGCACATTACCAATTTTGAATGTTATTGTTTACGATTACTGCTGAATGTAATAAGGGGTCCCACCAACTTTTTCAATTTAAAAACAGTCGACGGACAAGAATTCGAAATTTTTCGGCAGGTGTGTGGGAAGATGGGATTGCTTGAAGACGATAACCACTGGGACGCCACACTAGAAGAGGCCGTGCTATGTCGCTCACCCACGCAAATTCGAGATCTATTTGCCATATTAATATGCACATGCGGTTTATCCAACCCTCTTCAACTCTGGCATAAATACAAAACTGCGTTGTCGGAGGATATCATAAGCAGATTTGAAAGAGTCGTCAGGTCAACGATGACCTTTGTTTCAATGAGTCATTGGGGCTTATTGAGGATAAAATAATAACAATTTCAGGAAAGGAATCGGCTAATTTCGGAAGAGGAGAGTTGTCAAACGATTTGATACATGAGTTGAGCTATGATACCACTAAATTAAATACTCACGTATCCGAAACTGAGCCACGTCTGCTTCCTGAGCAAAGAGAGATTTATCTCAAAATATTACAAAAAATTGAGATTGGTGAAGGCGGGCTTTTTTCATTGATGATCCGGGTGGTACTGGAAAAACGTTTTTGCTGAATTTGCTTCTAGCGAAAATTTGCAGAGACCATAACTTTGCTTTAGCTGTGGCTTCCTCTGGAATAGCTTCAACATTGTTACACGGTGGACGGACGGCACATTCGGTATTCAGATTACCTCTAAAACTGTCAAGTGAAGAAACCCCCACATGTAACATAAGAAGAGCAGCGCCCGATGCATGCTGTTGAAACAGTGCAAGCTAATCGTGTGGGCTCATCCCACACGATTAGCTTGCACTGATTACTGATTACTGATTAGCACCATGTCACACAAACGCACCATCGAAGCTGTTGATTGCTGTCTACAAGACATACACAACAAACAAACAGTAATGGGTGGTGTGGTAGTTTTGTTGGCTGGGGATTTTAGGTCGAGCGCGGCACAGCAGCGGACGAAATAAATGCATGTTTGAAATCCTCATATTTATGGAGCACAGTTCAAAAGCTGCACCTCACCACCAATATGCGTGTGCAGTTATTTAGTGATGTAGATTCTGGCACCTATGCCTAGAAACTGCTTGAGATAGGTGAAGGTAGAATAGAAACTGACGAAGAACATTATGATTTTATTCACTAATCAATTTTGTAATGTTGTGGATTCGGAGGATTCGCTCATTGCTGAAGTTTTTCCTAATTTGCAACAAAATATTGAGAATGAAAATTGGCTGTGTGAAAGAATTATACTGGCACCGAAAAATGAGACTGTAGGGAAAATTTATACCAAAATATTGAATGAATTAACCACTAATACATCGATTATTTACAATTTCGTCGACAGTCATGTCATCCAAAGAATGTACGAGCTATCCCGTGGAGTTCTTAAACTCTTTGGAACTTTCCGGGATGCCATCTCACAAGCTCGAATTAAAGATTGGTAGGTATACCTGTTCTGCTAATGCGCAACCTAGATGCACCGAGATTATGCAACGGTACATGGTTACGCATTATTGAATTAGGGAGGCATATTATAAAGACCACAATTTTAAGCGGTGAAAGTAGGGGTGATACTGTGCTTATCCCACGTATCCCCATAATACCAAATAACTTGCCTTTTAATTTTAAACGTTTACAGTTCCCTTTAAAAGGTGCCTTTGCGATGACAATTAATAAATCGCAAGGGCAAAGTTTAAAGTTAGAAGGAATTCATTTAGGAACACCATGTTTCTCCCACGGTCAACTCTACGTAGCTTGCTCACGCGTGTCTATTGCGCAAAATTTACATGTTTTCGCTGAAAGAAACAAATCGCGTAACATATACTCCATATTGCATTAAAAAACGGACGAAACTTAAAACATGGTTTTTAACTAATCATCATCTCAACCCATCAGAGCCCATTATTGAGCACTGGTCTCCTCTGAAGATGGTAAGGTAAAGGTCAGTCCACCATGCTGACCAAGTGCGAAATGGCGGACTTTATATGCCTTTTGAGTCTTACGACTGTACGGCATGCAGGTTTTGAGATGGCACTTTGGAAAGTTCCAAAGCGTTTAAAAACTCCACAGGGCACACACTGTTTTCCACGCGGGCGAAGCCGCGGAGCTGCTAGTTACACTATAAAAGTAGACTGTATGCTACAGCTAGATGTGGGACAGTTAGTTGTTGATAACTAGTTAAAGTTCTATTTAGTTTCGAAATATTATGCGTGTTTTGTGTAGAATATTAATAGGCATTTGTAAACGATATACAACAATGTAACGTAACAAGTTCTAGAACAATCGGACGGATTTAGCCTTAACAATAATAAACAAGCGAATTAGGTACCCTCCGCGGGTTAGACCAACTTTGTTGATTAAAATCGGATAACTGTTTGCAATTTTGCTGAGGGTATTGGAAAAAGATGAACAGCCAGCCTGAGACTATAATATCGTTTTCCGCTGAATAAACTAGGAATAAAATATCTTAAATGGACTATCAAAGGGATTTAATATTATATGATATCTACCTGAATTTATTATTGGTACGTGGGCCTTTTATCAAGCAAAAATCTTACCCTTGAACAGGAATAACACTATTACAGGTCCCTAGGCTTTACCATACAGTTTATCCCTATCTTCTTCAGGTTTTTATCCACGAAGCCTGATAAAAACTTTCTTGTAAAATTAAGCGTGAAATGAGCTTCAAGAAAGGAAGGAGGTTCTATACCCTACCCCTATATATTTTTTGTTTAGCGCTGTATTCATCACTTAAAACTATTTTTATTTATTCGAAAGAGCGTACTTCTGAGGTGATCCTATTGCCACTAAGTCAAAATCTGACAATGTAATCCTCCCAGGGAAATTGAGAGAAAACTAAACTTTACATTTATATTTTTACCACTATCAGATAAAGAGTAGGATAGTATTATTAATAATAACTATTAGTTAGAGTATTTCTCAAGGAATGTGTAGGTAATCCTACTAATGTTATAAATGCGAAAGTTTGTAAGGATGTGAGAGTGTGTGTTTGTTGCTCTTTCACGCAAAAACTACTGAACGGATTTTCATGAAACTTTGCATTAATATAGCTTAAACATCGGAATAACATAATTTATTAAAATTTATAGAGATTTTTGAATGGACTGGTTGCCCGAAGCGAAGCGAGGGTGGGTTTACTAGTAGGCATATACGTATACAGTTTTTGTACATTCTTATGTAATTTGCTCTAGGCACGTAGATTCCCCGTAAGGCTTAGCGAAGGAAGGGCGGTTCGCTAGTAAACATATAACTCGGGCTCCCGAATCCATAACTTGCCAACGATCGAGCATTTCTGATGTAAGTATACAGGCGACGTCATACGTCGTCAATTGCAACGATTCACGATCGTCGCCGTCAACACTGCAATCCCATGTTGATGTATGGAGTGAAGTTTTGTTATTGTTTTTTTGTTCTCCGGAAAACGGATTTGTTCCCGCGGAATAGAGCTGTCAGTATGGAGGTTCTGTGAAAAGAAAGAAAGGAGAATATTGATACCTACATACTGTAGGTACGTAGGTACAACATTATAAATAAAATAAACGGAAAAAGAAAAAAAATGAAATAATATAATTTTATACAGCTCTGTATAATAAGACAAAAAGGCTGTTAGTTAATTAAGTTTTAACAGAAGTTATACAGCTACTTCCTTCCTTTATAAGTATCATCTATAGGTATTTTTATTTTCACGTTACGATAAAATGCGGTAAACAGGAAAATAAAACGCCAAAAATAGAGCAATATGCTGAGTGCGTGTACTTACAAACGTTTACTGAGGCAAGGCGAGGCCGGTTTCATTTAAATAAATAAATTAAGTTAATTCACGTTGCCGGATCGACGTTCGAAGGGTTCTGGGTTCGATTCCCAGCGAGGCGGAACTTTGAATTATGAGTTAAAGTGTGTCTCGATCTGGGTGTGTATATTTTTGTCTTGTGTATTGTTCACAGCGAAACTTGTGAGGCTACGAGTGCGTTGCGTTATTTATTTAAGTGAAAGAAACGTATTCAAGACTCCTGGGCCCAAATGACAGGTACCATCAAAGTATGAGGTCTACTTACCCATCATTTACTCACTACAAAAGTCAGGTCGTGCCCTTATTGTCACTATAATTAATGATGACCGAATAATTTCTTGCAACGCAACAATTTACATGTAATTAATGCTTTCAATAAATTAACGCATTCCCACTTGGTTTTCACCTCGGCAACTTCAATTAAAGTTCTTACGCCTGGCGAATTAGTTTGATTGCTTCTAAATGAGGATGTTAACTGTTACATCCATGCATAAAATAAATCTGTAATTAGACGTCGTAACGCAATATAACGATTTTTACAATTTTGTCTGTTTGAGTGTGATGTTGATCACGGTTATCACAGAAACAGCTTAACCCCTTTGGATGCGGTATTCACTTATTATATTTTGGTAAGCTTTACGAAACAGTTTATGTCGTATTTCAAAAGTACTAAAATATTTTTTTATCTTATGGTCCCATTTAATTTTATAATTTTATTTTAATTTGAATGATATTATTTGAAAAGTAGTTTTTGAGTTATCAGAATGACTGTTAAGAGAGTTTGAGATTGAGTTATCAGAGTGAATGTTAAGTCGATTTTTTTTTGTAAAAAGTTAATTATGAAATAAATTCAAACGTTTGAAATAAGTTAGGTACTACATAATTTTATTCTAGAGCTAATCAATAATACACAGCTATTATTAAAGCTTATCAATAAGTGAAAATAACATAATAAATTTTTCCATATAATGAGAAACAAAATCAAATATTCAATTTGTTGATCCACATTAATTATGTTCCACCTCTAATACGCCGCTAGTTCAATATTTTCTCATTTTTAACATTTAGATATGCCCAAACTCTATACAGCTTTATAGCTTACTAAGTGTCCCTCGGGAACCTATCAAAACCTTTCGGTTTCATCAATTTCACAATACTAAAATTGGTTTTACCTAACAACTCCCTATTCCCAATTGCTGTTTATACTTCAGTATAAATGTTATGATCGAACTCTATCAATTGGCTGAAAGCAATCTAATATCCACTTGTAAAGTTACTGATGTAGTATCAAGTTTTGAAATAACAGATCTTTCTACCGTAAAGAATAACAGTCTCCAGTATCAGGTCTTCTGAGAAGGCTTCTACCATCCTAGGAAGATGCTTCTTATTTTTTCTCTCTCTCCTTTCTTGGTCAATAAGTTAAGTAATTTCGGCAAACAATATGCTTTACACCTTGTGTAATATTATTGGAATTTTTGTCAGGATCTCTAATTTATATATATGTTACGGGCAACGTGATTAACTGTGCATTATAAATAAGGACCGGTCATTATTAATAATGCCCAAGAGCGATGGCCAAAGTGATTAATTTATCACTTTGACCGGCCATTATTAATAATACCCGACGGCCCTTGGACCATGTAATAAGTAAGTGTTTCAGATAGCTTGAATTTATCACTTGGACCGGGCAGTGTGAATAATTCCCTACTTGTAGCCGGGCAATGTGATAAATTGGACCGCGGCCGTGCCTCGCAACGTGCGGGGGCGCATACGTGCGGGGGGAGGACCGCACGCGCAGTGCACGCAGCGGCATATTAGTTCGGCATATTATTTTATACAATGTTCATTTCATGAAATGTTCAGGTTATAAACGCCCTAAAGTCGGTTCTGGCACTCGCCGGCCGCTGCCGCGGCACGCTCGCTTCGCTCGCTCGGCTCGTGCGATGGTTCCTGTTAACCTAACACGCTCGTCGCTTCGCTCCTCGCTAACCTAATTACTTTAATTAAAATTAGCGCATTTGAACTTTTATAACTTTTAATGTAAATTTTGTAAGTTTTTTTTTCATTTAATAAAGAAAAACACTACAGTACACTTATTTTATTACTTTGCCCAAGATAGGGTGGGCATTATTCATAATGGCCGGGAAAAGTGATGAATCATGCTGTTTTAATCACACTGCCCAATTGAGGGCATTATGAATACAGACCGGCCATTATTAATAGTGCCCGGACTTATCAAATTGCCCGTAACATATACATAGATATAACTTTAGCCCATAATATATTATCTATCTATTTTTAATAATCTTACCCCGTATTATTCAAGGATCTAGAAAAGCAGTTCTACTGCCAGGCAAGACGGCATATTACGAATCTGTGTAAAAATCTTTGATAGCGTGATTCAGTCTCCGGTGACGCGTGTGCGATGGTGCAATAAGACAGGTTGCACTATCAATTTTCAAATTCTTGTTGCAGCCACTTGAAGTTAGCTGATCTGTTACTTAATAGAAAAAAATACCCTTTTTTGTTATTCGTATTTGGGTTATTGAATTTACATAACATTTTGTGTATGTCATTTTTCAGTAAATAAATTCGTATAAAAACATGAATAAAAATTATTACACCTGCTGAAATAAATGGTACACCTGTTTTTGTTAGCTGTTAAAAGTTTGTAATCAAATAACTGTCGCGTATAACTACAAAAACTTTTTCTATTCATTCCAATAGTGAAATCGTACGAAAACAAATAAAGCAATTTATACGCAGTTGTATTTTAACAACACCTCCACATGTAGTATCAAGACCGAACAAGATAATTGGTTTTCATTCATTTTATCGGGTGTTTTATTTGTTAAAGATTGAGTGCGAAGGAGCGAAAACCTTCTATTATATTTTAGTTCAATCCAATCTTGAAAATTGGTCCATTTTAGTTACCTTGTTACGTGATTACCGTTGTTTTACATATAATCATCCGTGAAATATTTTTTCCAATAAGAAAATAAGTAAGCAATTTAGGTGTTGTCATGGGCATACCCATTTTTAACCGACTTCAAAAAAAGGAAGAGGTTCTAAATTCAACTGAATTAAATTCTTATGGTTTACCTTATAACTTTGTACGGGGTGAACTAATTTCGATAAGTCTCTTTTTATTTGAATGGTTGTGCTTCACGTCTAAATAACTCCCAGGTAACATTTAATTTTAATAGTTTTATGGATTTCTAGAGACGTTCTTATCTTCTAGAACTCTAGGATTTGGGACTTTGGGAAACCCCGACGTAAACGATCGATTGCTTAAGGTCGAAAAGGACGGAAACTTGTGTAGGAGAAATTTGTAGCCAAAGTTTCGGCCTCAAAGAGGGTTTCAACTTCTAATGATGAAACTTACTATTTGTTCCCTTTCGTTGTTTTCAGGTATTGTGGACAATTTAGATTCTGCTAAATGTTTGACTATTCATTTTCCTAGAATTTCCCTAGAAAATAATGGAATTTTACCCTCGTAAAATATTTAAAAATAATCAATCTTACTATCACAATAAATCTAACTTGATCTCAATCAGTAATATCTCATGGTGATAAAATTTTCATTTTTGAAGATTCCTTGCATTCTATAAAAACGTACCTACGATGTATACGTAGATCGGTCAATAACTTCTTATATAATGAAAGTGTTCAGCATTAGTACTATCTATATGTTTTGTATCTTTTCACAATACTCATTCATACCTTTGTAAAGTTCCATTCGTCTGAACTAATATTGAAAATGCCAGTCTTTATTCAAATTAGAAATCACAACGTCGCCGTCGCGTAGCAGCAGCTACGGATTCTTTGGTGCTCGAAAAAAGCCTTTTATATTTTCTTTCACTATTGAGAACAAAAATCTCAACGAGCTAAGTCAAAGCTGTGGATTGAATGAGTTACGGTTTCATTACTAGATTCCTCACACTACGCCTTTGTTCTAAGAGACTTAAATGAAGAAATGTCGTTATAAAGCATGATCGATAAATTAAGACTATCTATTCCGCCAAAACCAAACTTATTACTACCTTCTACTCAGTCTACATCTTATTACAACCCTCTTCTGACTACAACCCTGTTCATAACCTATAACTGTACCACTGTCGGGTTCGCGTTTCCTCTCACAATAAGAGGGATGCAGACCAAAGTCCACCACACTGGCCAAGTGCGGATTGGCGGATTTCACACACCTTTGAGAACTTTATAGGAACCTCTCAGGTTGCACATCTGTTTGCTCAAAATATTCGTTCGCCAAATAAGGTGATAATTAAATTAATTCCAACATAATTTTTAAAATTACAGATACCTACGTGCTGAGTTTGAAACCGGGTTCCCAGACTATTCCAGTACTCCACGCTCACTCACATGCGAGCGAACCTTTATACTTTTATTTTATTGCATGAATTGTCATAGTTTTGACATCTACTGATATAACGTAATTGTCAAAAACGTTTGTCCTACACTTGTGGTTTCGCGTATTCGCTCGAAGCTGTGCTCGAAGTGAGTGAGTGATAAACAAAGCGCGACTTTGCTTCAGAATGTTAAAATAAAATAAGGAACAAAATATGTTTACATATTTTTACACGGCTATCGACCTATCGATATTTCCTCTAATATTTTTCGTGGTTTACCGCCCAACCTCTCAGTGATTGGTAACGCCTAAACTTTTATACTCTTACTAAAATATGTTTTACGGTCAATTTCCCATAAGTATAAGAGCGAATCTCGTAAAGAATTTATGTTCCGTTACAAGGCTGGGTTATATTATATTTGGATGACATTATCAAGGCAAAAATATCCTTCTGACGATAGTTGTTGCAAATTGGATGATGTTTAAAAGACGATTTGGATAGGACTGATAAACAATATAAAATAATACTTTCGTGTACTAAATAATATTTTTACTGTTTCTTTTTCCGCTATTTCTTCCAGAAGGGACTTGGTTAAGAAATTACGTCATCAATCTTATCATGTATAGAATATATTCGAGAGATATACACCAATAAAAGAATGACTGAAACACAAAATTATGTGAGTAAAATTTCAGTGTACAAAAATTTACGTCTTGAAAATTTTGTCTATAAAATTTTATTTATCAATGTAACAACTGTTGCTCTTGTAAGCTATCCCTAATAGGAAAATATTGGCTTTAACATAATATTTACCATCATCAATTTAGGTACTCTGCAAATCCTATTACTTTAGTGCCGATTTTTGGAGAGAATAAATAGCCAAGCCGAAAATCAAATTCATCTCCCAGACTTATTTTGACAACAGCTTTCTAATGAAAACAATCGCTGCTATGACACCTTTCAAAACCAAACGACTGTAGTAGGAGGTAGGAGGTGCTCCATAAAGTTTGATACTTACTGCCCATCAAATTATCTTCTTTGTTTTGTAATAATGAGATATAATTGGTACAATAAATATAACATTTTAGAATCCTTATGACCTGGCTTAAAGTTTTACAATCTGTGAATCCAAACCAGGGCCCGCCCTATACCTTCACTTAGTTGGCAGGGCTATCATCAACTATACTTGAGTCGCCGACAATATGGAATTAACACTCCCTGTTATGAAGAACTTTATTACCTGCGCTCACATTTCAATTTAGCTTTTAAGCAAAATTCACTTATATCATTGTAAATTCCCCGGTCAATTAACAAGGAACTTTAAACAAAGGGGTGGAAAGCTAATTGTAGTAGTAGAAAGTTGTGTTGTAGAAAGTGATAAGCTATTTGTGAGGGCTGTCATAAAAACGAATTCCATATCGAATTGAATGCGAACGGAGCATAGGCATACTGTAAGGATGGTTAAAAATTTTGAAGGTTTTTTTGTTAAGAGTGTAATATTATAACTGATATTTACATTAAAGCATTTACTATTAAGCGCTAATAAATAAATTTTCCGTGCACATTCAAACCGCTAACAGTTTATTTAAAGACGATACTCGGCTACTGTAACACGACGTAGTTGAAGTACAGTCGCGCGGTACGGCAGGTGTGCCGCTTTGATCTTCCGCTCAATGCATCGCACTGTTGAGCAGGCGCGCTCTGAATAGGGTTGTCACTGTTTGGAAAAATAATAAAAAATATTCGATTTCATAAAGTTATGACGTAATCGATAAGGTGCCTGCAATTCGTTTAAGGTTGGTGGCGGATTTATGTACCATGGTTCCACTAGCATTCTAAACAACCTAATAAATTAGATTTTGTAATTAGACGAACCGTGTAGCGCAATGGTTACCATAACGGATCCCTGTTCAAAGGATCCTGGGTTCGATTCCCAGCGAAGAGAAAATTTGAATGATGATGTGTAACATACACATCATCATTCAAATTTTCTCTTGTTGGTGAACTTTACGTTTGGTTATCACTTGGTTTACGTCTCTATAGAGTAAGAAAGTAGTCATATGCGAACTCTATGGCAGCATTGTAAAATATTACTCAGATGTGTGAACGATAAGCCTTAAAATTATTTTGTTCATTTTGATTTTTAATAAAAATAGCCGACAATGAGCTTATGAGCCATCAGATTATAATTGGCTATGAAAGGTATTGTCGCGCGTTACGGGACAAAAAAACGAGGAAGGGACCCGTATTATTCTCAACGAGTGATTTATAGGCCTAATTTGAATATTGAGAATTGCTTACTAGGAGTAATAAGCATTTTTTAGTATTTTTTCTGTGTATGATAATATTAACTGAGCCGGTAAACGTTGTTCTATACATTATTTATATCTCAGGTTTTAAGCGGCGTATTAAGATGAAACACATTCCATTTTTAAATTAGCCTATACTTAATACCTACGACTGCAAAAGCTGCATCTAATACCGTTTGGTAGCTTTAATATTTTTTGCTTACGAAGAACCGCCACATATATTTTTTCAAATATCTACTAGACAAGGTTACATTTTTATCCTATAGTTTAGAGAACCACATCAATTATACGTTATCTTTGTTTGTAGTTCAAAATTATTAACTTTTGAAACACCACAAAAGTATAAGTAGGTACCTATAACATTAAAAAATGAGAATGTGTGTTTCTTAAATATCATATAAATTAATAGTACTTAGTACTTTCCTTGAATACAGAAAAATTAATTATATTTACGACTGAGTTATAAAATTGTATAATCATTTTGTCAACCCTACTTCCAGGGCATATGCATAATGTATGCTCATAAAGTGAACGTATTTAATAACCTTCTTTAGACTTTCTAGGCACTCATCATCTCATTGCCACTGGAAGCAAAGTTTCAGTTTTGTTTAAAGCAGTTTCTCATAATATAATTATTATCTCTTTTGAATAGAGTAACTATGAACCGCAGCGAACTTGTAAAGAACTCAAATTATTTACCACTAAGACTTATGCTTTCAACGATGCCATTAATGTTTTCTTTATATTTCTTCTGCAATTTTTTTGGTGGAAAGTTCAAAACTATAATAAATTGGTTTAAGGTGCAACATCATTGATCCCAAAACGTAACTGTTCTTCTGCTGCCCATGGAGCATTTCTCAAAATGGCAGGGTTTTAGATCATAGGCAACCGTGCTAGCCTATTACGGACAATAAATGAATTTAACACAGACCTTCAGAATATTATGGAGAAGCTGAATTAAACACGCACATAGGTAATTAATTATCCTTGTTTCGGTGAAGGAAATCACAGTGGTTTGTAATAGCACACCTGTGACTCTATTTTTGAATTGGCGTCTAGCGACGAGCATTCCATAGTCGTCTTTTCCTCCTTAGTCGCATGACGCTTATTTTGTGCATTTGAGAACCAATCGTCTCCGTAGTTGTCACTTGTCAATATAAGTTTAAGTGTATAAAATTTACAACGTTTGCACACAAGCACCCAAAACTTTAAAGTAGTTTTATAAAAAAAAGCGTTATTGTGAGCGTAATCGTTCGCCTTGCATGTCGAATAGTTATGAGGCTGAGACCGCTCGTCGTAGTAGACTTCAAAATAAAAAATCCAACGAGAATTCGTCGTTTCATAAATAAAAGCACTGAGTGTTCTTAATAAGAATTTCCCTCCGTGAAGGTATGTGAAGCCAGCGTGATGATCTGACCGTCATACGCCTCACTCTTTAACAGGAAACCTGATACTATGAGTTGAATATTTATAGGTTGCGAAGAAGAATCAACTAAACCACCACCTGAAGAGTTCTCTAAATGTACAATTCAACGGGGTCGGTTCCTTTGTTAACGAAACGTTCCTAAAGAGCTCTTTGCGCTAATATTATGGCTCGCGGCAGACGGGTAGACTATATTAGAGAATAGCTGTTTGCGTTAATCGCCAGAACTTGTCTTAGCTAACTTGGGTCTTCGCTGAAAACAATAGAGATTAAAGTTACAGTATTCACCACGCAAAGGCAAAGGCAAAGGTTAAAATATAAGCATAATGTATAAATTTGTTGAAGCGATGGCGTAACTTGACGTTCGATAAGTGTTTGTAAAAACCTACTTCGAAGAAATAAATATTTGAATTTGAATTTGAATTTGAATATGAGCACTTCCATAAAAGTTTGGTTTCTCCTTCTCCTTCGTGATATCAGTCTTTTCAGAACAGTTTTTGGTAAGCCTGGTTATATTAAATGGTGTAGGTGAGGTAGGAGCTTTGATAAATATATACGAGAATAATAGGTAAAGTAGACTACGTAAAGCCCCATTCACTGTACTACTACGTTGGTTAAGACTTCCACGTGGGCCACGCTGCAACAATAGATATAGTTATATTAGAAGATTCCTATATTATTAAGGTTTTGCTAAAATATTTAGTCTGTAAAGACTACTTACTGAATAATTTAAGCGGTTACTCTTAAACCCTTCACTCATCATGTCAGCAAAAAGAAAATATTTCCTAAAATAAAGTTCCTAGTTACAAGAACGGCTTTAATAATGTATGTAATTATAGGGTTACTTTTTTAATAAAGTTAGCAACATCGTACACAAACTAACTAGTAGGTAAGAGAAAATGTTAAATCAGACAAATAAAATATTATAGTGCCAATGTCTTTTGTTAAATTTTAAACGTATGCCTTTTTCTTATTATTCGTTTGCTCTTGACAGAGCAGTCGTGGTCATGCATGTTGTGTAGAGGTGCGCAGCACTATAGCTGCTCTCCATTTGTCCCGAACAGTTGCGTGGCAGGCATTAACGTATGCCTATAGTGATTTAACTCATTGCGGATTGTGCACATTTCAGTATGATACGGGTACACAGGATATATATTTATGTACAAAATATACATACCTTTATCGTGTGTACCCGTATTGCAATAAAATAAGTAAATAATATAATAATATAAATAAAATAAATGTACAACGATCAGTAAACAAAATAAAAAGCTACTGCATTTGTGATCCACCATGGACCATCGCCACTGGTCACTATCCATCCATCCATCCGTGGAAGAAAGCAAAACAAGAGGTATCAATGACGCGTTGCCAATAAAGAACAGACGGCAAATTAATTTTTCAATAACTTTTGGAAATTGCGCTCATAATGATTAACGATTTGTGAATGAACAACATTAATTTCAAGATAAATTTTTTCGAAGAAAAATAGCAATTTTTATTGGGTTTGAAGAAGTGTTGAATTTAATTTAAAAAATTAAGTGTTATTTTTTGTGAAGGTGGATAGATTAATTTAGAATGACAAAATTTCGTAGAGCGTTATTGTATAGATAGAACGTTAATGTTTCCGAATGAATATTTGTTTTCGTGTCTTGGCTGTTCGCTGTTCGTAACGTGTCATTGTATTTGTCCAAACTCCCCGCAACAGATAATCCCTCGGAGTTTCGTCGTTTATTTACTTCCACACAAAACATTCATCCGCACTGTGTGTTTTGGTCCTTATTCATCTTAATTAGTTCCGTCGAGACGTTGAAGCGCTACTTCAAACTGAATTGTTTTCACAACTTCAAAATAATGTCAGCAGCAGAGTTGCTAGGCTGTTCCCTGTAAATGTATTGACATTGTTAAATGTGGTGGAAATAGTCGTTTATTTGTCTCAATTACAGCTCAATTTGTTATTTTAACAGTCTTTTGTTTAAACAAAGTGGTGAGCTCAAAAATGTGTTATCATGTGGTTTGTTATCAAAGGGTATTGTTTCCGTAAAAGCTTTTATTATGTAGCGAAGATTAAAAACCACTTATAGAATAGTTATTTTAAAAATTTCATTGAAACTTTATTTTTTCGAATGATCGAAGCGTGTACTTACACGAAAGCATAACAAGGGGAGTTACTAATAACTGTAACTGATCGCTGTTTGTGTACCTACACTAATCTTATAAAGGGCTGGACGGATTTTTATGGAACTTTCACTGGGAGATAGAGGAGTCTGTGGAGCAACATATAAAGGCTACTTTTTATCCCGGAATTCCGGCGGGATCGGAATTTACGCAGGACGAACTCCTATGTACAAACGAAGTCGCGGGCATCAGCTAGTCGCGTAATAAAACTTTATATTATCTTATGATAACCAATGAGGCAAAATTATCATTTTAGATCAGAAAGTAAGGAAGTAAGCTTTGTATTGCTCAATGTTTACGGTGCTACGGGTGCTACATTATATTATTAAATACTACGAAACCATCTCTCTTTAAGACAAACTGCCCAGAATTCTAGCAAACGTTTCCAGTAAAGCTTATAATGCCACCTAAAATTGCAGATACCTTATTTAATTATCATTTAACGCTCCTTCGAAATTAAATTTAATATTCCACTTCTTGAGTCTCAATGAAATGAAATACTTGTGCAATAAACATAAAAACACGTTATAATAATAACAGAGAACGCTGTTGAATTTATTTATAAAGGCAATAATATTGAAGTAATGTAACAACATTAACATTTACTCTATTTGTGTACTGTTCATGTAATAATAATAATGTTTACGTAGTATAAATATGTTTTAGGAATATTAACTTCAAAGGGTTAAAGATCATCTACCAATAACAACCGGGTTCGACAGCTTAATGTGCCCTCCGAAACACAGTAATACTCAAGAATGGTTTTATCGCTAGAAGTCAATAAATATTGACTGAAGGTTGGTCTATGAACGCTTCGTCCACTAAGAAAATCTATAATTCAGTAAACTACTTCTTCTTAATCATTTAATTTTATTAACTAATAATAGATTCTAGCAGAAACCTAGGGCTACGTTATAAAAGGCAATCTTAACGCCTAACCTATAAGGCTACGCTAAGGACAGTAGGTGCTATAATAATATTTAGTCAAAGTGAAGTATCATCAATATCACAAAAAAGTGAAGTCCGTACGATAATGACTTTAGCAATCAATTCAGTTATACATATTACTAGTTGCTACTAGTAGCTTTCCTATTTTGCCCAGTGAATGAGTTTTATAAGTTGTTAGCACGTAACTGAACAGACGGGACATTGTGTGGTAAACGTTGAGCGGCGTCCGTAGCGTGCGTCACAAAAACGTAAAACAGTTTTTAACCGACTTCGAAAAAGAAAGTCCTATGTTCAACGCTTATATTTTTTATGTATCTATGTCCAGCGATTTTTCTGTTATTTGGGAACCGATGTTTATTTGAAAAACCATATTTTTCCATTTCCATCGAGTCATCTGATTATGGAATCCCAGAGAAATCGAACAACTTTTTTTGAAACTTATGTGCTTCAATTTTCAATTTTGTCCACATTTATTTTGTATTTATATAAACTTATTTGCGCCAAACATGTGTATAAGAGCAAAAGGCGGACTTAATGCTAAAAGCATTCTCTGTCGGTCATCCTTTGGGCGGTGAGAAAACAACAGCATATTGAAGTCCGTTTTGTTTTTAGTTTAATTAATTTTGCTAAATATTTTGCAGGCGACATAATGTATCTATTATTATTCCTTGCACTTTATATAACGAAAAATCTGATGATAATATATGATATTGGACGGACCAAAATATCCGATTTCACTTTGTCCGAAAGATCGGATATTGGATTCGACATGGATATGTCGACGGCCCTGTCACGGCGTTGGAAATAGGACGATAAATTTTGTACGAATTGTTGTGTATTACGTCACGGCTCTTTTTAGTATGGCGTACTTTTAAGTGATACATTCTCATTGACTAAAATAGCTGCGACTCAGATTGGTTGTATAAAGGTTATAATATCGTGATTTTACCATGTTTACACACCGAATCACGAGCACTTTCAAGTGGGGTTCCGTTGACACCTTGGCATTCATCTCCTTTTTCAAAATATAGGTTACTATTTATTCACTCCGTTCTGATTATGTATATTATTTAGGTATAAGTTACGCCACACCGAAACGTAATAAATCTAAGCAATAAAATTAATAATTTTCTTCACTCAAAGCGTAAATTAAACAAAAAGTAAATAAAGTATTCGAGTAATTATATCAAATTCTCTTTTAGCGTCGAGGTTTAAAACCCGTCTGTTCCGCTTGTCATACAATTACAAACCTTACAGCGTTTCAATTAAAGTTTATTGTTTAATGTTGATCGCACTTACCCGATTCCTTGTTTTATTGAGGAATTAAGGCAGCAGATAAACGTTACATTGAAGTGTGTTTAATGAAGTACTGAAACAGCTTAAGCGTGGAATAGAGGGTAAGAGTGTGTAAAGTTGAACAATAATTGATTTTATGCAACGTCTCTCCGTTTTACTATAATGGAACTTTGAACACTTTTTTATAGCCTAAGCAGGCAAACGAGCAGACGAGCGTCCTGATGGTAAATTATCACCGTCGCCCATGAAAATTTGCAACACTAGCAAATGCATTGCTGGCCACACACAACAAAATCTAAGTTTTATGCCTAATATGTTGCACGACAATGTCTGCTAGATTAGCTTATAACGAGACAAAACTACTTATTGTCATCACTAGCGAACCGCCCTCGCTTCGCTTCGGAACCCGTAAGTATCAGCCGCGTAGGTCCCGCTCCAGTAGGAATCTCGGGATAAACTCCCGATCCCGCAGGAATTTCGGGAAGACAGACTTGTTACTTTTATATTAATGTGTTTGTTTAAAAGCTACGTATTATACCCATACCCGTAGGAGTTTTTCCCGCGTAAATTCCAATCCCGCGGGATTTACGGGATAAAAAGTATCCTATGTGTTATTCTGGGTTATAAACTATCCGTTTACCAATTTAATTCTAAATCCTTCTTCATCCTTCATCCGCTTTTGCGTGATTGAGGGCCAAACATACAAACTTTCATGTTTATAATACTATGTTATTCCGATGTCTAAGTTATATTACTGCAAAGTTTCATGCAAATCCATTCAGTAGTTTTTGCTTGAAAGAGCAACAAACAAACACACACACTCACTCACTCACATACATCCTTACAAACTTTCGCATTTTTGACATTGACGACCCGAATGGCGCAATGGTTAACATGCCGATCGCTGTTCCGAGGGGCCTGGGTTCGATTCCCAGCGAGGCGGAAAATTTGAATGATGAATTTAAATTTCCGTTCTCGGTCTGGGTGTGTGTCCTTGTCTTGTGTGTTGTCCAAGGCACCCACGACACAGGGAATCCTAGTGTGGGGCTTTGAGTGTGAAGCGTTATTATTATTATTATTATTTATAATATTAGTAGGATAGGATAGGATTAGTAAGATCAGTACTAAGTACATAATAATATATTCATCACAACTCATAACTGCCTCATTGTCGGTCTTGTTTGTGTTTTCACAATGTGATAATACAATTTACAGTCGTAGTATTGGTCAAGAACGGACCGGTAGACTTTACATACCTTTAGTGATCTCACAGAGAACTCTTAGGTATGCAGATTTTCTCACGATCTCCTCGTTGTCGAAGAAAGAAGGGTATCCGCTTTTTATTTTACTTTGAACAATAAAAGTATAATAAAAATCCCTAATGAATTAACATATTTATGAGATCATTATCCATTTCAATGAAAAACACAATACCTCCGTTGAAAGTTGAATTCCGTTGATTGTAGATATTTCTGTAACAGAGACATGATTATTATGGCAATATATTTTATTTAACGAGTATTCAACTTTGGACTGATTAGATGATAAATCGGAACAGTACAAAATATTCACATCCATTCGATTTAGACATGGGCTGATGATGTTCAACCAGCTGAACAGGTTTTTATTAATCATAGCTGAAAGCTGAAAGTCTTCTGATTTTGTCACTTTTCAAACAAAAGAAAATTAAGTTAAATTTAACACGTCACAAACAGACTTGCCTACATTTGTATATCTATAGGTACATGGCCTCTCACGTTTAACTCATAACACCTATAACGGGGGTAACGGGGGTTAAAAAATGGGATATTTAGTATCATCAGACCTACTTATTTCCTGACCTCGATATGATAGGATGCAATAAAATGGCTGTCACGTATTGCACGCGAGATGGAGTATACCGCGTGCATATTAATTGTAGCTTTTAATTTAGGTAAATAATATGTACCTAACTACGTATTTTGTAGCCGTACTATGTATTTAGTAGTTTCTTCGTGTTCTTTCGTGAAGTTCACTAATCTTCAGTTGGCTAGCACGGTGGCATGGTCTGTAGTTTTCACATTCTGAGGGGAAAAATATATGACTCTGAGTATGATTCTGCGTTGTAATGACGACTTTGCAGAATCATGAAGAAAACAAATGAAGTATTCGAGTTTGGAGCTTAAAAAAGGGTAGTTAAACTTATAATATTGATGAGCCGTCTGCACAAAGTCCTTAATGAGAATTTGAATATAAAGGACCCTTAATAACAAATTATGATTAAAGTTGTGATCTTAGTGCCTGACACGAATTTTATATCAGACTTGGAATTACGCACTTAGATGAAGATTTATTTAGACTCTAAATATTTTTATAGTATACGAGCTGCGCTATGGACCTATATGCAGCCTTACAACTTCCTCTATCTTCTAATGAAAATAATCTCTGGAAGATAAAGAGAAGCTTAGAAAAACAGAAAACTAATAGGCGGACAAAACTTTAGAAAAGTTTTTTTGTGTTTTAGTATCGTGTTAATGACTAAGTACCTATAAACATTTTAGAAATGACGGTCACTATACTATGCATATGGAATTGCCATTTCTGGCCAAAACCAAACTTATTACCCGTGGTCACAGTTCAATTTAGCCTGTACGAAAAATTTACTAAATGCATTTTAGAAACCGCTGTCAATTTTTAATTTACTTCAATTGACAATTTTTATTTTCGTATGTAAAGATGTATACACTGAAAACAGCTCTCATATTCATGGCATTCAAATTTTCATTTTTTTTGGTAAAATAATCACTTCTATTATCAGACCTTTCCTAAAGTCTGGAGATTATGGAAGGTTTTGAATATTCAGGGCTTGGATATAAAATTTAAGCAACGGCATTTTACGAGTAATATTGAAATGTTATCAATAATATCATTATTAAATTACAATAATTACGTGAAAATCTCATAACCTTATTTTTTGTCCTGTGCCAAAACTATACCTGAGTCGCTGAGAATATGGAATTACCAATCCCTGCTTAAACTAATTTGTAACCTGTGCTTATAGTTCAATTTAGCCTGCAAGCAAAAATTACCAGTAGCCTATTTAAAAAATTTAACCGATTTAAAAAGGGGTTCTTAAGGGGGATATTTTTATGTGTGTTCGGGGATTGTTTCGGCGTTTATGAGCTGATTTTGATATCTTTTTGTTGGAAAGTAGATATTCCAAGGGTGGTCCCATAATAAGGACACCAGGATCTGATGATAGCATCCCAGAGAAAACGAGACGAACTTTCGAAAATTATAGGGGCGACTAATGTGGTTGTTAATGTTTTTCTATGTTATACTATGTTTATTAAAGCACTACAATAATGACGAAGATATAATGGAGGTCTGGAGTCGATCTGATGAAGCCGAAAGACTGTCGAGGGAACTTTACACCTAGAAAAAAAATAGATGGATTGAACTGAGCGCTATTTGGCGATAGTTTTTAAGTTATCTTTGCTTGTCGATGTTGAAGTCGGTTTTATTTTGTAAAAAGCAATTATTAATTTGTAAAAATTATAATTTGTAAAAAGCAATAATATAGCGAATTCCACATCGAACGCGAATAGAGAATAGAGACTTGTCTGAACACCGCTTTATAGATAAGTTAGGTTTGTTTAACACACTACAGTGAACAAAGCCAGTTCTATTTATTTAAAAAAATATTCGCGTATTCCACTGAAATGGCTTGTTCTTCGCTTCCAATAAAACTTGAAAATCAAGTTTTACTTTCTTCGTCCGTCCCGATATTTTGAAATTGAAGTTGACAATGGAAAGTTATTTAATACAGTTTATATTCTAGTTTCATGTGGAATGCTCCGAAAAATGGGACGTTCTCTTTTATTGCGGTTAAAAAGTTCACTCTTTTATGTTTTAGAGATAGAAATATTATCGAATAGAAGTTGTGCTCAAACATTTTAGCGGTAGATGTATTCCCAATATAGGTACGTACAACATGAATTTTAGATGAAGGGTAGCTAATCGTAGTAGTGTACCCTTACCGCCATTTAACAGTCCCGTCGGTATTAGGTAAACTAAATAACCTGTCATAAGCTGGTCCGTTAATCAGCAAGGCACCATCGCACAAAGAAGGTTACCTTGGACTCAACATGTAAGAGTCTTTCCAAAAGATAAACATTTAATGATTAAATTTTTTTTCCAGTTATTTAAACAACTTCTGGATTTTTTAATAATATTACTTACTTAATTAATCGATATCGGTAGTTGGATCATTTGACGGGTGACCGATAGTGGCAAAACTTTCTTGATCGTTTTCGTGCTTCGGAAAGCACATAATATAACTTTCTTTTTCTGTAATGATAACACTTTAGACAGCAGTCGTTAAGACCTATCAGGCCTTAGGGTGGCATAAAAACGATAATGCTTGATTTGGCCACTAATTTGTTAGTCCATCCGGCATCCATCCGTATTAGACCATAGTGGTGGAGAAAACTATGACTCCAACAGGTCTCTTCTCATGTTCTCGGTAGGTGCCGTCAATGAATTGAAGCCACATTTGGCAACATTCTCATTCAACTCATCACTCATAGATATCATGTCCAAGCCTGACCTAAAATTGAGTTAACCCCATATACGCTAACCTTAACCCGGAGTATACGCGCAAACGCGAGCAGCATCCCGAAGGAATCTTCCGTTATAAAAGATAAAAATGGTGCGCTTAAGTGAGGATAAAAATATTAAAATAAGTGGCAGCCGAGCGTTATCTTAAAATATGAAGGTTGGGCATATTCCTGGCAGATTTACCGTTAGTTTTGTGATATTAGAACATTCTAGGCATACCGGATGCTCAGTATTATAGATATCTTTCACCCGGAGCGCTGTGGTTTTGGCAAGGTAAGCCGAACAATTTAAAGGTGAATGAACAACGGTTAGTCTATAAATTATTTGGTTCGTTAATTTCAAATTATAACTTGATAAGTTTACGGGTAAACCCGGTCTTGCTGCGGGTGAATGAGGATTATTCATTCACGTAAAAATTCTAACATAATTGTTTTAGTTTCTATTGCGTCAGTAAAAACTTCCTGTAGTAGTTTTTCTCAGTTGGTTTCCGTGTTTTTTCGCTGGTTTATTTCTGTAGCTACTATTATCATACCCTAATTAACCTAACAAATTACCCTACACACAGAGTTATAGCCCCACACTAGGATTCCCTGTGTCGTGGGTGCCATGGACAACACACAACTTGGACACACACCCAGACTGGGAACAGAAATTTAATTTTGTCATTCAAACCACCACAATTAAAATCGAATCCAGGACCCTTGGAACAGCGATCCTACATGTTAACCATTGCGCCATTCAGGTCGTCGAGTATTTACGTAAAATTAAAAACTTTATTGTCCTAGTATTTCTTTGCGTCGGAATTTAAAGTCACTCTTTGCACCAAATCGCTACTTTAATGATTAATGAAGCGCATCGCTGAAACGCAACTGTCTGCTATGGGGCTGCTAATGACAATGATTGATGATGATGATGATGAATGCACCAGATTGTCGGATCCACTCTAATTTTAATGAATGCGGTGCAACTCAATTTACATTGATGCTGTAAAGTTTGTGTAAATTTTTATGTACGGTAATTTTTTTAGTTTTACTTACTCTGCTTTCAATAATTGTAATCCACTGCTGGACACGAGTCACCTCTCACATTAAGAGAGGTACAAGCCATAGTTTACAACGCTGGCCAAGTGTGCTTTAGCAGATTTTACACAGTACCTACATTCACATGGACGAATCTTAGATGAGCAGGTTTCCTCACGATGTTTTTTTTACCTATACGAAAATTTTGTTAGTGATAATTCATTTCCGATAGTCACATCACTTAAAATTAGAGGTGCTAACAAGATTCGAACTCGGGCCTCTTGTTTGTAGAGTTCGAATTCAAACCGTTGGCTGCTACGAGTATCACAGCTTTCAATGTTTCTTAGAAATCGTCTAACAAATCCAATCGTATTAGAGGGTTCCCATCTAAACTTGTGTGGGTTGTAAAAGTTGTTTGTTGCCATAACTATAAAAATGGTTTTACTAGATTGCAGAAATTCACCCTTCGAGGTTACTAAATAGTGTGTTTTAATCTCAGAATTGCTTAAAATACTACCCATAATTTTTCATTTTTGTTACGCATATTTCATTATCTTTCTCCATTGGAAAATAATTTGTGTAACTGGTTTTTTAGTCCGACTGCGATTGCAAGCACTCAAAAAACTTCCTTTTGAATTGAGAGATTTTTTGTAGATTCATAAGTTGTGAGATTTTATTTTGTGCCAAAGAAGTAAGGATCAATTTTTTTTTGATAATTGTATAAAAATTTCCGTATAAATAATCTCTCTTTTCAACTCACATACACCCATATTCCATTCTACTAAAGATAATCTTACCAAGTACACGGTTATTACATCAAACTCTTCACATTCTATTGCTTTTCTTTTTTAACCGACTTCAAAAAAGAAGGAGGTTCTCAATTCGACCGTATATATTATATACTTTTTTTATGTACGTTCAGCGATTATATCGTTGTTTATGGGCCGATTTTGATACTTTTTTTGTTGTAAAGTAGATATGCGCAGTGGGGTCCCCTGATAAGGACACCAGGATCTGATGATGGCATCTCAGAGAAATCGAGGTGAACTTTCGAAAATTGTATGGACAACTAGTGTGTTTGTTCATGTTATCATAAGTACATTAAAGCGCTACCATTTCATGAAGATCTGGAGTCGATCTGATGAAGCCGAAAGACAGTCGAGGGAACTCCTCAACGATTTACTGCAGTTATCTAGTGTTTGGGCTTGATTAATTTGTAGTGACGAGAACTTTACACTTACATGTTGAATTGAGCGCCATCTGGCGAGTATTTTTTGAGTTATCTCTACTTATCAAGATTGAAGTCGGTTATTTTTTTTGTAAAAAGCAATTATTAGTAAAAGTCTCCTTTGCCAAATAATTTTGTCTGTTGCTCCCCTTTTGAGCGTTGTCGTTTGTTCCCATACAAATATTTTTTACGCGTTTGCCTTTTAATTTTAATCTACCATATGTGATTCTGTAGATATTCCACAAAATTACATTGTCTCTAATGACCACCCCCATTACAGGCTCGTTTCAGCTACCTACATATATGTTAAGTTCCGTGTAATAGATTGTAGGTAATATGCAAAATTCTTTGCTGAGCTAAAAAAGAAGGTACAGTCATCGTTAATGAGTTTAACAAGTTACGGTTAGTGAGGCTTGGGCTATGTTTAGTAATAATCTCTGAGGTCATCGGTTTACCTATCGCCTGTACAGGAAATATCTTGAACTTGAGCGTAGTTAATGTTTCTTTGTTACACAAAGTCAGAGTTAATTATGCAGTAGGTACATTTAATAAATTGTAGACGAATAAACGCAGACAATTTCTAGGTTAACGAATGTATAACCATCCAAGTAAATGAACAAAAATAAAAAAAAAGGTTTTGATTTAGGTCCGATGTTTTTAAAATCTCAACAACAGCAGCCACATTTTTGATTTAATAAATAATATACGTTTTATATTTGATAACATCACAGAACTTTAGATACTACAAAAAAGGCTAAACAAAATTTTCTATTTAAGCGATGTGGACTCACAAAATTAGCAACCAGTTTACGTAATGAGTCGGATTAATATTATGAATATTTACAAGTTAATCTACGCAAATAATTTTGAAATTAAGACTCGGTCTTTCCAAGACTGGTCCCAGATGCAAAAGAAGCTAAAATTGTGTTGGAATGTTTAAGATGGACTTTGTTACAGAAATACATTTCTTACGCAATTTTGTTAAGATTACAATGGCTAATTAAAATGAAATTAAATTGTAAATTAATGATGTTTATGTTTATTTTTTTGATGCAACCTTTTATCCCCGGATTTGCCCGCTTGAGGGACAAACTACGCCGTAATTTACGACTGTGTCACATTTCATATAATAGCATGACTGTAAGGAGTTAGATTTGATAATTTTTATTATTTTTTGGTTCAATTTTTAGTCCAGTTTAATGATATTTAATTCATTTTGTTTTAAATGTACCTGCGAGCAAAAAAGAACTCAAAATATTTTATTTCGTAAGAGCACGACTATAGTAGTAGGTACCTGATGTTAAATAGCCATAATGGTAAAGCACGCCAACTTAGAACAAGTATAATTAAATAATTAATATTAAAAAACAAAAACCCGACTACGACAAATAAACGCTAAAAATCTTATTGAATATAAACGAGTATTTATTTAAAATAGCCTTTTTCACAATCTTTCTTTTGATGCCTTTGATTACTAACGTAAGAAAAAAACAAGCTTATTTCCTCTTTTTTTTAATTTCCGGGCGCCATTTTGAAAATTTTAGTATTCCATGTTCCTAAAAAAATTTGATAAGTTCAGCGACGCCTTATATATTATGTCAATATCCATCGAGCCTTTTTAGCTGCAGGGCGTGCCAACCAGGTGCCAACGAAATGGACATACATAGGTAATTATATACATACGCTCGAAAAACAATACCCTCCTTCCGACGCAGTCGGGGTGAATAGGTATTCATTTTTCACTTAGAAACACCCACCCTGACCTATTAGCCTCCATATCAACAAGTATTTGAACGAAACATGTTATCCAGGGAGATAGTCTATTTACACGTGTTACAGACAATATCTGGCCCGCTGCCAGACAACCAGGGTCAGGGGCTGAAAACAACCTGGTAGTTGCGGTTGTTATAACGCTTTGTTGCAGCAATAATGAAAACTTCAGGCTTCTCGCAACTTGTGTGAGACTTGGGTAACGATACGCCTTACAAATTAATATGGCGACGGGCTCTTGTGAACGGTTAGTTGTCCAAAGTAATAACGAAACATTAATAGCTATCGCCAAACTTGTGGTGTGGACTGTTTTTCAAGAATATAAATGACAGCGTCGGCTAAAAAATTCAGTTCAATCTGTAGACAATGAAATTAAAAGGATAAATGTTGGTCGAATTCTTTGAGACGGCAAAGGTCGTCTTATACCGAGTAAGAAAATAGTTCACGACAAATAAATTTTCTGTGTGCCTGTAAAATCTATTGTATTGTTTTCTTCACAAAGAGATTATTTATTATATTCATTCACAAAGAGAAATTTAAGCTTACCCAGAGTATTTGAAGGTAATCTCAGTAAATATTATCCAGTTGTCCTAATATATTATTCACATTTTTTATGCTCAGAAACAGATAAAATAAGTAAATTAGATTTGAGGATGAATCCTGAAAATATAGAGGGAAAAAATTGTCTTCAATTTAGTTATACTTAAGGAAGAATGCCCATACTCTGACTGGCCCCTCCACCAATCCGCATTGGAGCAGCGTGGTTGTCCATACATGTTTATTATTTCAATGAAAATGAAATACCCTTAGGTCATAAATAGATGGAAGCCAATGAATGAAGCCAATGATCTATTTAAATGTAACAGCTACAAATTACAAGCAGAAGAAGGTTTTAAATTATTGATAGCCGAGTGGGTTGAAAAAAACTCCCGAGTTTCCGGATTAGAACCCCAGTACACGCCTCTGATTTTAAAAAATGACGTGTGTATAAGGATTTAACTATCACTTGATTTGGTGAAGGAACCTGCACATCTGAGAGTTCTTCGTTATGTTAAAGGTTGCGATAGTGATATTATGCTGTTAAAGCTTGCATGTTACCTAGTTATATTTTTTATGGAATAAAAATAGCATACGAGTGTTAATAAGTGTGAGGTCTTGAACCGCGACTGTAAGTGACAGTTTAGTTAGTAGTTTTTAGAAATGTGTAGACCAGTTTCGACTTGTTTTTAAGATTTTCGTTCTACTTTGGTCTCAGCAGCGTTGCTACCCTTGAGTACTGTGATAGTCGCTCCTAAAAGAGTGTAAATTTCGGACCTCAGCACAGTATCAATAAAAATAATAGTTTATAAACGGTAGAAATGTTAGGTAGGTACTAAGTTCTTGTTGAAATGCAAGAAGAGAATGATTTTTTTAACGAAACTCACAAAGTAGATTTAAATCAATGACTGTGCATAGTTATAAATTAATACGTGGTTATCTATTCAGGTCACTAAATGGTGATTTAATAGTTAATCAGCTCGATAAACAATCGTGTAGTTGATATGTAGTTCAACTAATTTAAATTTCAATGAAACTTAGGCTCTATTGTCGTAATTAACGTGCATAATAACATGAATATACCAATTCCATTTGAATTTAGAATAACGATGGTTATATTATTACGGATATTTACACATGGCATGAGAGTAAATTTAGTTTGATTCGAAATGGAACGTTTCAAATATTAGGATTGGAACTAGTTTAGAAATTATTTGCAATGGGAACGTCTAGTTACTGCAAACTATCTAAGATAATATTGAACTAAGAACTCACGTTTTTAAATGTTACTTACAATTTTAAAATTATAGTTAAAAGTACTATAAAGATTGTATATTTAGCATGGTTCCAATAAATAGTACAGTGTTCTTCAGAACTCACATCATGTGCATCAATTTAAAGGAGGTTAGTAATAATGTGTTTGATATTTGTATTAGATTTTTCTTATAATCTGATAATAGTCCATACCGTTTTGGTAAATGCTCATGTGACATAATCTTCAATGTGGATGCTGTGAACAGATTTAGGGGATACGAAATGATTTTAAACCGACTTTAATAAAAGTAGGAGTTTGTCATATTATTATTTGCCTTATTATTTGTATCTCATACTTTTTACTGTGTGAACCGAGTTTGATAATTCTTTTTGTAAGTCTTGTGTGCGACATCTGGCAAGTACACTTTGAGTTATCTCTACTTGTCAATATTGAAGTCATTTTTATGTTAAAAATACTATTGTTATCTCTTTTCTGGATCATGAAGTCTGTATCAGAATATTGTTGGGCATGTAGATAAAATTATGAACGAAACTCGATATGCTTTTCTGGGTCAAATTTGTTTCACCAATTTCAATATAAACCGGGGAATTGAGAAACCATCCGTATAAACTTTGCCAGTGTCATTCCACATGGATGGAGTAATAATATGCAAATCTCTTTGAGGTCACAGTTTCGGGTGCGGGTCAGCGTTATTATCTTACTTATGCAGGATGTGTTGTTACGTTATGTTCGTGATTCAGATAAAGTGAGTAAACTCAGGCTCGGCTTTTAATGTTCGGATCAGGCCCAGTGAAAGCTTGATGTAGTGGAATATTTAAGGCAGCAAAAATATTTTGCCCATAGTTAACGGGTGCTAATATTTTGTTAGCATATTTGGATTTATCTCTGGAGCCTGAATTTTGCATAAGGTAAGGTATCCTACTACAATATGTAAGTGAAAGCTGTTTGGTAATAAAGGCCACAAGGGGTTAAGATAAACTTGGACTTAAATTCTTTACACTCTGACTAAAAACTATGGAACCTCAGCCAAGTTCTAAATTGCAATTATTGTTTTAAATGGAATTAAGTTGGCAAACGAGCATGCATCACCAATATATTACCTCCGGCAGTAGCAACTACCAAACGGTGCGGTGTTAGAACATTCGTTCGTTAAATTGTAAGTAAATGAGTGAAATGGGAAAGAAGCAATTAATTAGTGATAGAAAGTCAGGCTAGTTGTTGTTATTAATAGTCCAATTAGAAATTGTTAGTAGGAGACTTGTTCCGATTCGACCGAATTTGTGACTACAAACCCTTTTGCTGCCTTTGATTACTAAAATTGTCTGTTTGCTAGTAAATCTTATAAGATAACGATATACTACTGATCATATTCATGATTTGAAAACCTTAAATAAAGCTTGTCAATGTTTATTATCATTTTCACAGTACACTACAGTAAATTTTTTGGTATCGAATTTGTCATTTAAAGAAATAAATCTATCCTATAGTATTTTTACAACGAATAAGTCGTAACAATATTAATTTTGTTCACATTGAACCGATTGATTTTTGGCGTTAAACTGGTCTAATCTTACAAAAACAAATGTATTGTTTGTAGAGTCGTATCATATTTTGACACTCAGCACGTCTTTTGCGTCATCTTTTGTTTCGAAAATCCTGAGCTCTCGTTTGTGTTGCATTGCTCTTCAAGTCTACTTAATCCATTCACAGCCGTCAGTTCCCTTGTTGACTAATTCGATGCAGAAACTGTTGAGCTAACTTGCATTGGCTTTTATTTGGCCTATGATATAAGCAATTTAATATTAACTTTTAATTTTTCATCTTGCTCAATAAAATCTTACAAGTTGGAAGATTTCGATTATAATTTTGCTATTGACGTTATACGAATCAACACATCAGTTTAAGTTTTATGAGCTCTTTTAAGCTTGTCCAATAGTGTAAATTAATATTGCCGCCACACATCTCAAACTTTTATGAGTTTTACTTGTGGATAAAGTACAGAAAAAAATCTTATATTTTAGAACAGAAAAGCTATTAAAATCCGGAAACGTTGAGATTACAAAGTTTCCTTTCAGAGTGAATATTAATAAAGCTGAAAAGTTAACATTCCCTAATTGAGCATTGATTAGTAAACAAGCGAAAGATACCGCTTCCCCACCAAAATTCTCGAGACTTAGTGGGAAAATGGTAAAATTTTATCGGATAAAATATCTCAGCCCAGAAATAACTTCCATTAGAGGAACTTGGAGAATGTTTACAATTATGAACGGAGTAATGTTGAAACTTGGGATATTCGAAATGGTTGGAGTGTCGGTAAATGACATTCGGGTAGAAACTTGCAATTCAATTAACGAGTTGGGTGATGATGTGAAGACAATAATTAAAGAAGATTAGGAGGATTAGGATTATTAAGGCTGAGTTAATTTATTCCTTATTACACGTCAAGGAACGCAACACCCTCGGGTACCGTAACTGTGAGCGACGTTTCACAAAGACTTCATTATGTAAAATACACTGATTACAACTCTAATCACTTTGCAACACGTTTCTAGTCATAATGATTTACAGTTGTCTTTACTTCAAGCTCTGCAATATACATCGTCACCCATAACTAATTTATTGTAACTAAATTTAATTACCTGGATAATATTTGTTTCTCATTAAGTACGTTAAATTTTTCAAGTAGATGCATTTTATTTGCGTAATGTTAATTTTTAGACCAGTGCCAATAGCGTTAACGATCAAAAGTACAAAAAAAAATAGTAACAGGATGAAACCCATTGGAAAAGAAAGAGGATATGCCAAAAATACAAGGAAAAATAATTTGCGGGCGATCTGAGGTCGGGAAGGGATTGAGGGGGGGTTTTAAAGGTAAAAAGTGGTATATCACAATTTTCCAGTAAACTACGAGTCCAATGAAAAAATGTTATACGGCAATTTTATAGGAAATAAAAAGATCTACAACTTTTGTATCCACACCTTTTCACATAACCTCAAATTAATGCGAAAAATTCAAATAACTTGAGTTTTTGATTTCATATTTATCTTCTACAAAAATATATAATTTTCACGAAATTTGGAGAAAATTTGCCTTTTTGTGTCCCAAATACACTGTATTTTTATTGAAAATACTTTATTTACACCCTTATTTAAATTTAATTTCAAAAAAGCACCCTGATTTTCAATAGAAAATTGTCACGTCAAAATATTAGCTTTTTCAAAAACCTCGGTGTGCGTTTTCACCAAAGGAGATCCGCCAAATCCCATACAAAAAAAACCCAGTCCCGGCGCTAAAGCAATGTATGTCAGTTTTTAGAGTAAATATAGTAAAAACATTATCTATATTCGGTTTTGCTAAATTCACATGCTAACATATTTTTTTTGCCCGTTGAATTTTCATAGGTGCTCTATGTAAAAAATACATTTTTAAGAGAAACGTCATTACATATTGCACAATAACATTGTAATACTGTGATTATGGCATATTGGCATGTATATTCTATTAAATTAACTTTCATTTGCATTTTTTCATAGTCCAATATTTTCCACTTTTTCATAGTTTCGAACTTCTAGTTAATTTTTTCATAGTTAATTTTTTTCTAAATAAAAATATTACTGCAAATGAAAAATATGTAAATATAATATAAAGTACAGTACAATGAATATAATGAAGTTTCTCTTAAAAATGTATTTTTTACATAGAGCGCCTATGAAAATTCAACGGGCAAAAAAAATGTGTTAGCATTTGAATTTAGGAAAACTGAATATATACAATATTTTTACTATATTTACTCTAAAAACTGAGATACATTGCTTTGGCGCCGGGCCTGGGTCAATTTTGGCGGATCCCCTTTCGTGAAAATAATATATTTTGTAGGAGATAAAAATAAAAAATCAAAATCTCAGTTATATGAATTTTTCGCATTAATTTGAGGTTGTGTGAAAAAGTGTGAATACAAAGGTTGTAGAACTTTTAATTACCAATAAATTTATAATATAACTTTTTTCATGGGACTCGTAGTTTTTCTGGAAATTGCGATATACCACTTTTTACCCAACCCCCTCTTAACCCCTTCACGACCTCATATCACCCGTAAATTATTTTTCCTTGTATTTTTGGCATATCCTCTTCCTTTTCCAATGGGTTTCATCTTGTTACTATTTTTTTTCGTTTCAAAACCTAATAGCACTGGGCTATTTAGAAGAAGAATATTATGAAACTTTGATTCTTATGGTGAAATTATATTTGAATATTGAATAAAAACATTAAAAATTGAACAAATGTTTTAAAGTACACTAATTTTCTCATCTTTAAGAGGCCATATATTGTTTTATAAAAATATTATTAATTAAATAAAAGAGAACATTTTGTATTAGCACAATCACGATTTTAAGAAAGTGACAGGTAACATTCATGTGAAATATTTGCACTCAGTAATGGCAACATGGCTTTTTCCAGTTCGGTAATTTTTAAGCAGCCTTTTCCAGTTCAGTCGTTTCTATATAATGACACAAAAGCCGAACAATGCTTACTTATTTGGTGAAGTGAAGAGGTAACAGAAAAGACTTAAAAATAAGACTCATTAACGGATGAAATAAATCTAGGGAACTAGATTAGTGGAAAATTATGAAAAGGCGAGGACAACCAAACATTAATTTGGCCATTTTATAATTAATTTAGTTATGGTGTCAATCGCAGACACGTTTAAATAGTTGTATTTGAGTATGTTATACTACTGTAACCAATAACTACAGATAAAAAAAATCCTTTGAATAAATATCCTGAAGACATCTTACGATGTAGTTTAATATTACAAAAAGGTAGCTAGCCCGAAAACGGCTTCTCTATTTAAGTCGTAAAGTTCGTCCTCGTCTATATTTTAAATATTTACCGATAATGTAATGAAGGTCTATGTTCTACTTCACCTTTAGGTACAATTCGAAGTATTTCTTCTTATTGTTTTCAAATAACTTATACAAATTGTATTGGATAAATCTACGAGTTATAACTATCTGCAATGATATGATAAAGCTGAAGAGTTTGTTTAATTGTTTGATGAAGCTTATCTCAAGAACTCCTGTTTTGATTTGAAAAAATATTTTTGTGGTCAATAGTCCATTTAACGAGGAAGGCTGAAGGCTATATAAAATCACGATAATTATGAACAAACGTAGTGGATCAGTGAAAAATGTTGCAAAGCTTTAAAAATATTTATTACTTGTAAAGGTGAAAAACAAACAAGTTTCCTGAAGCCAAGCGAGGGAGTCCACTAGTTAAGAATAAATGACGCACTTCGAATAACAGCCCTATCATGGGCCCAAGTCTACTAATTTATAAATGTTTCAACTGTGTTGTGTTTGAATAATTTGACATAATTATATTATGAAATAATAATGTACGAAATAATGTACGGAACGTACATCAAATATGTCAAAAACATGTCGATCTATTCCGATACGGCGTAGTTGAAGCATTTTTAAATTAGCGAACTTGGTATCAATCAATTTAATCAACTACTTTCACGATAATACAGTCAATACTTCGTTATTCATTATTAACTTTTATCAGGGACATGTCAAAGGCAATGGACTGAAACAATTTCACAATTCACATATTTTTAAGCCCATCAATACCTCATTCATCAAGCTTATCGTGCAATTTACATACACCAGCTATTGAAGCTTTTGTATCATCATTTATCGATTCGGAACAAATTGGATCCGAAATTTTATTCTCTGGATCATTGGTATCATTGTCTTAAATGCCAGTTTTAAAGGAAAATTCCAGCAAAAAGTATTATTTGGATCGGATGTTTTCAAATTTGGTTTTAAATTTGATACTTACGTTATACATTGCCATGAAGCTCTTTAGCACTGATTTCTCTTCATAATTGAAGTGGCCTGGATGATGCACACTTGTAAATTGCGTATTTATTTGGCTAGAAACCGTTTCGATTTTTATGGTACCTAAAGGTTATGTATGGTACCTAATTGCCCGGATTTAATTAGACCTCTAGTGCATATAATGCATATCTATATTATATATAAAAGCGAAAGGTCACTGACTGACTGACTCACTCATCACAAAATCTCAGAAACCGCTGAACGTATTGAGATGAAATTTGGCAGGGTAGTAGTTTATAGTTAGAAGGGATCCGCTAAGAACGGATTTTTTTTTATTCCACCCCTAAGGGGGTCTAATAGGGGTTCAAAGTTTGTATGAAAGTCCGTCAATTGTAAACCAGGTGTTATGAAAATTGGTGTTTAGAATTATGAAAAAAAATAATGAAAAACCTGTATCAAAGTTTTTTAAAAAATCATCCCTAAATGGGTAAAATAGGGGTTGAAAAGTTATAAAAAAAGTTTGTCTCTTTGTACACGCTTATCTCCGGATCGGCTGAACGGATTTTAATGGAACTTTTACTGAGAGATTCGGAAGGTTTTGAAGCAACATATAGGCTACTTTTTATCCAGAAATTCCCGCGGGATCAGGATTTACGCGGGAAAAACTCTTATGCGCCAAATCGCGGGCTTATATTTTTATGGGACTTTCACTGGGAGATAGAGGAGATTGTGGACCAACATACTTATAGGCTACTTTTTATCCCGCAATTCCCGCGGGATCAGGATACACGCGGGAAAAACACCTTCGCGCCAAGTCGCGGGCTTAGATTTTTTTATTTATGGGACTATCACTGGGAGATAAAGGAGGTTATGGAGCAGCATATATTTTTATCCCAGAATTCCCGCGGGATCAACGTTCACGCGGGAAAAGCTCCTATTCGCGAATGAACTCGCGAGCTCAAATGGGGCTTTTACTGGGAGGTAGTGGAAGTTGTAGAATGTTATATATAAGCCACTATTTATTCTAGAATTCTCGCGGGATCGGGATTCACGCAGGAAAAACTTTGTGACATACTGAGTTCCACGCGGGCGGAGCCGCGGGCGGAAAGCTAGTAAGAGAATAAATCTCTTCGTTTGACGCACGCAGATATATTATATCGACTTCGCACTTAGCAATTTAATTTTATTTATACTTTTTAAAAGTTGACTTTTATTAAATCTATTCACTTACTTAACAGAAATGGACTCGTTCTTGAAGACGTAGGTACGAGTACACACATTAGGATTTAGACTGAATTAGAGGATTAATGCGATAGAAAATTATGTTTTAAAGAAAAAAGGCGATGATAGGCAATGGTCAAAAACAGCTTCTAACTGAATAAACAAATTGTTGAAATAGAAAAAGTTAAATAACATTCGTTAGAGTTTGTAAAGGTTTTTGTTTTATTTTAGTTCTGACGTAGTGAGCAAAGATAAACTAGATGATGGAGAAAGCTTGGGATACAGATGGTAAACAAAGTAATATAGTATGGAATGAAGTTTTGTCTAACAAGAAAAATTTACAATTTACTATTGGATACCAAAGCCTTGTAAATAGTATAAATTTTAGTCACTTAACTTTACTATTTAGTGACTGCTTTAATAGCGTTATTAACGTACCTACTCAACTACGTGACAGTTCACTATAATAATAATAATAATACTCTTTATTGTACACCATATAGAGAAACATAAAAGAGACATAATATAACAAAATGAAATACAATAGGCGGTCTTATCGCTAAAGAGCGATTTCTTCCAGACAACCTTAGGGTAAAGAGGAAAAGATAAAGATACAAATTAAGGGCGGGGTGTACTAATAGCAAATTTTAGCAAAAAATAGAAATAAGTGACAGACGTGAAAGGAGCTAGATATCAAATTCTCGAATTTAAGGCAAACAGAAAAAGGTAACTTATTATGATAGCAATAAAAGGATCGGATAAGGTTAACATTATTGAACCTGTAGGTAATGTTCTTTAACTAGCTTTTATAATTTATTCTGACAGTTATTTTATGGTTTATTGCCCGTGTTAATACCAGTATTACTACCAGTAGTAATATCGGTATTTTTCTCCCGTTGTTACTACTGCAGTTGTAAGAACGAAAATACTAAATTTCCCGTCTTACTACCATCCAACTAAAGTTTGTAATTTCATTTTTACGTCTTGATTTTTTTTTATTTTATCGGGTTAAAATAAGATCTAAATTGAATAATGAATTTATAAAGTGTCACTATAAATTAAAAAGTTATTTCAACAAGTATTAAGTTGAAGTTCAAATCTATCATAATCAGGCAAAAGCTTTTCTCGGTTCACTTAAAATTCTACCTCATCTAAATTATGTTAAAGTCAAAAATGTGAATGCTTGTTATTCACATTTCTCATTTTTATTCCATAAATAAAATCATACCTAAGTTCCAGGTTCTTTCATTTAAGCGGAACAATGTAAGCGGATATTTAATGACGCACTCCTGTATCTTTGGCTGGAGATGAAAAGACGACCATGATGTTGACTTACGAAGGTCTCGAGAAGTAGGTCGTGTATCTAACTCACCTTAATTAGTGGTGATAGTAGTATCTATAAAGAAACTTGAGTAAATGGATCGCCTTTTACTGAATTTGTTATGGACCTTATTGACATTGGCAACATCGGTTTTATTTACCACTTGCCTTCGTTTCGCTTCAAGAAACATAAATTATGCCTTCGTACCCACAAAAATATTTCGATCATTCAATAAAAGGACAGTAGGTACATAATTATTTTGTTTTTTGTGAGCTGATAGAAATAAAACACACATTGAATGTAACGCTAAGGTTATTAAAAATAAATCAGTGAACTGCATTGAAATCGGTTTCCTACTATGAGGTTATTACTGACGCTTGGACAAGCAGACAAAAATTGTAAATATAATTATCACGGCATAGTGTTAACGTTGATGCTACATGTTAAAATCACACAATCACACATACTCGTATATACGACCATACATGTATGGTCGGCACAGTGGCATGTATGTATGGATATATGTATGAACTGCTTGTGTTTTATGAATATAGAGTCTGCCATCAAGTAAGCGGGGATTGCATCTGGGCAATATCACCAAAGACATTCATTACCTTACTGTAGACCATATTGCCATCCTTTACATCCTTAACATACTGATCTCCATTTCACTGACAATTTTAGAGAAAGGTTTTTTCGCCCCCGCTTCATTTTTCTTTGGCCAACAACGCATCGGCGATGCCTTTCGTGTTTTAATGTCTATGGAAGTCGGTGACCTTTTACGGTTAATATCAGTAATAATATCAGTATTAATAGTAATAATATCATAATTCAGTAGGATCATCTGCTCATTTTATATACGTCCAGTTTACCCTTGGGTATTTTTTCGAGCACGTATAAATAATATCTAAATATCCATCAAAGTTGTATAACATTTATATTGCTAATAAATAACCTTCCCACGCTCCAGTGAGCTAGTTAAATACACTGTGCCTTTTTACCCGCATCCGAAACAAGTGCTATTTATTTCAGGCATTATGCCATGTTTGTGTCAGTCTATCGTTTGAAGGGTTAAATGTAACCAGTAAAATCCAAAAATATTCATTTATTACAACAGTTGTATGAGTATTTAAACCCATTTATTTTATATCGCTTCGTTATACAATACCCTGGAACTGTATCATTGCCCGTACTCTACACTTCTACAGGGCATAGGTCTCTCCTTCCTCATATCTGAGGAGGCGCAAAGCTAAATTTCATCATGCTGCTCCATATTTAAATAGTGGCGAGGTTAATAACCAACTCAAGTAGTGGAAGTTTTTCAGCCTCCCGAATGTTAGTTTTGTTATAATATCAACCGACCGACTGTTTAATATATCCTTAGAAACATGTAAATAAAATTAATCTATCTCTAAAGAAAATTAATTAAATTAATTAACGCAAAGAATAAATTTATTATTATTATTATCTCTTCCACAGGTCAAGCATGATATTCTTATACGATCAACGTTAAAATATTTATCTACATTGAGCGGCATTCTTTTGTTTTCACGCGTACAAAATCATCGGGCGTTTTCGCTTAGTTCCCTCGTAGTAAACCTTTTTGTGATCCTTCGAGCATAAACGATTTAAGGTATGTTCCACGCTTCTACAAACGTTGCACGGTATAGCTCACATAGTATGTTGAAAAGGGCTTGCTTGAAACGGCGATTTTAGTTTTAATGACTGGCGCCTTTGTTCGTCAAATCCAAAAGCTAATGTTTTGCCCTTCAGTCCCTAATGTTACGCGGTATCAGAGCAATCTCGTAATTATTTTTTTCTCCTGGTAGGAGCCACGTAGGAATCCCTTTACTAGCTTTGGTGGTTTTTGCATTGAAACAGATTTCGGTTCTTACTTGTGTCAACCGCCAAACGTTATGTCGTGATTCAGGTGTGGGTTTAAGAGCTTGTAATTTCTGATTCTTTTTACTCATAGGCCGACTTGGTAGTTGTTACTAATGCTCATGCTCGTGGGCAATGGTGATCACTTACCATAAGATAGCTCGTCTAGGAATTTGATGTACCTATGTGTCCTGCGTACTATACCTACTCCGTTTGCGTCCAATATGAAATCCGTTTAAAAGGCGACCCACACAAAATGACCCGCTCTGCCCCTATGTTAAAGGTTCATTGTAGATTAACGTCGAGAATTTAAAATGCCTACGTTTTAGATTAAGTACAAGCTAAACTAAGCTTGAATTGTAAGCAAATATATTCAAGGAGCTGCAGGTGCGTTGCCGGCCTTGAAGGAATTAGTTTACCTACACTTCTATAACTGGGAATATACTTAACACGTTCCCTGCGGCACAGATTTTTCTGTACTTTCCATTACTGCGTTACGAGGCGTTTTAAACCTCGTCCTAAACCAGACATTGTGGCGGCACGAGGCATATTAAACCCCACCGCCCGTAGGAGACAAAAATCCTTTTTTTGGCGCCAAATAAAACAAATTGTACGGTTTTTGTCGCGATTATTATTAACAATGAATTGATGAACCTAAATCTGCCGCCGCCCGTGGTTACATAAGTTAGTTTAGATTCTATAGGTAAAATAAAACGTGGGATCTGATGTACCTCGTACCGCACTGAAAAATGGCAGTTTTTCATATTATTTAGTGATGGGAAAATAAATATCGATTTTATATATTGGTATTTTATTTTTAAAATTTATGGGTGTTTCTCATTGAAACAGTTCAAACAATAATATTTTTTGCAACCAGTGCATTCTGTGACAATTTTCTTTACTTTTTTGTCTGTCTCACGACTTGTTAGGTGCGGAGTTTTTCGTAACATCCTACACATCTCCTCTTCTTTGATCCCTTTTCGAGATGATGTACCTATTTTGTTTGCAGTGGGTTCTGAAAAGTAGGGTCGAGCTTAGTAGATTAATTTAAGAGTAAGGAAATGGTGGGTAGACTTGAGTAAAGTTGGTTAGATTAGAATAGAGAAGAGTTGGGTAAAGTTGGTTAGAGTACTGAAGAGTCGAGTACAATTGGGCAAAAGCATTAAATTTTGATGAGCAAAACACCGTTTGCCGGGTCCGCTAGTTAACTCAATAAACAAACATACCATAATTTATCATGATTAACAACCTATTTGAAGAAAGTTACTCAACAAGTCACATTCACGTTTCTATTAACGATATAACAAGTAGTTAGAATGTTTGAAGATTACCTGTATCCACATCCAAGTCGTTCTCTGTAAAAGCTTCGAATGCGTTGCACAACACTAACCGCATGAAGCTAGCGTAGGGTGCGGTACGAGGTGCGCGGAGGTACGAGGCGTTTGCAACCTCGTTCCGCACAGCGTTAGAATTTTATTAGTTCAGTGCGGCACGAGGTCTAAGAAACCCGGTATTAAGGTTGATATACCATAGAACTAGGAATTAATAGCACATCTCAGCTATATAGTTATCTTTTTCCTACACTGAACCAGATGGAAGTTATGCCTCCCGCACGAACGAGAAGTTTAAGTTTTTTCTTACCGCTATAACGTCGAGACACGGACGAGGTGTTTTAAGCCTCGTTTCGCACTCAACGTGTTAAACGTATTAATTTTATCACGATTTATCTGGCTGTACAGATATTTAAATGCCAGAAAAATTTGCAAAAGTAGTTAAAATTATCGCTTTATAAAAATAGATACTTTAAGCTACAGCAGAGGGATGCCACATGGAATATTAAACGAGACACGCTAATTACATTATGGTAATATTAATTTGTATAAATTCGCTTATTTGTTCCGTACTAATTAAAGGAACATGTTTTTGTTAATAGATAGTAGGTAAGATTTTGCCTCAAGGGATCCTAACAATTCTTTTTAAATGCTGCCGATCGATTGTTGAATATTTTATTAACTTGCCTTATGTAGCTCGCAACAAACTCGAAAATTATAGTGAAAAATAAAACTTTGCCAAGAAAACCGGTCAAGAGCGAAGTTCCATACAATTTAGCGATATATTTAGTCTAATTATTGGTCAGTAACAATAACAAGATATAAAGGATACAATAACAAATATAAAAACCTATAAGAAAAGTTTACCCTAAAAATTTTAGGTCTGTATTTAATTTTCCTTTCAAGAATAGAGCCCTGTCTTGAGAGTTTAAGCGCGTTAACTGAGTAGAAACCTATTTACCTTGAAGAAAAGATATACCTAGTGATATCATTTTTACAATGTTATTTCTATATATTTTCATGTTTTCATAGGTTTCTTAAACATTACTACAGGGATATAAAGAATCGACTTTGGCACTTTATTATAAAAACATTATCGAGTCCCACAAAAGTAGGGTCTGTATAAAAGTAGGTAGGTTTATCTTATCTTCCTTACAGTATCCTTGTGAAATTCCCACATCAGTTGAGTGTGGGAATTCAGATTTATATTGTATGCTGAGTTATATTTTGAACACGTACTTCATTCGGGTACCTACTTACTCAAATTTTTCCAAATTCCCGGTTCGGCTTGCACGAAATTTCTTACACCATTAATTTTCGAACGTGATTATGCGTCACAAATGTTAGTTGTTACAAGGTAAGTAAAGACGTCCATCAAGGTGAATAAATAAATAAATAACGCTTCACACTCATAGCCCCACACTAGGATTCCCTGTGTCGTGGGTGCCATGGACTACACACAAGACAAGGACAAACACCCAGACCAAGAACGGCAATTCCAATTCATCGTTCAAAATTCCGCCTCGCTGGGAATCGAACCCAGGACCCTTGGAACAGCGATCCGGCGTGTTAACCATTGCGCCATCCGGGTCGTCATGATGTATATTAGACTTATCCGCGAGTTTTACCTAAAGTCTGCCACCTAGTTGATATATCTTTTCTACTTTATTACACGTTAGTATGTATATTATATTTATTATATATATATATGTATGCATATTGTTTGTATGTATGTATATTATATTTATATATATAATATTTATCATAATTATATTGTTTATTATTATATATTTTGGTTGTAGATATGTCATGTATCTAATATGTTATACGATAGTTGTATAATTATAGTACATCCTTTTTATGTTCTCACTTTCTTTTCTTCTTTTATCACTTTGTTGTTGCCACCTATCACAGCTTCTCACCATCACCAAGGGTTGACTGGTAGAGAATGCCTTAAGGCATTAAGTCCGCCTTTTGTAACTACCTAGTTGTAGGTTATACAATAAAGGGTAAATAAATAAATAAATAAATGTATTGAATTAATGTACTAATCGTAACTGCTGCACTGGTAGTGCCGCCTGCCAAAACAGAACTAACCAATTATTATTGTTCTATAACAGCTACAGTTAAGGTTACAATCTTTAGTACATAGTATCTCAATGGTTACAATTACAGCTATGGTCTGGCTCTGGATAATGCTAGAGATTCCAAACTTTCAGATTTAGATATTGTTCATTTGGATAACAATGAAGCTGTAGATTTTATTACTATGTAAAGTATGATGAAAACTCACTCACCTAGGTATCAAAACTTCCAATGTAGATACTTCCCGAATTCTTAGAAATTTGGTATGTAGAAAGTAAGCTAAGATTTGCATAAAAACAACAGACGAGCTAATAGAATCATCTTGTAAAATTTTCAACACGTAGGATTGACATTATGATGCTAATTGGCATAATTATCAACATAATTTCAATTATTAAAACCATAAATTTTTTTCACAACGTTTTCAAATGCCAATCAAGTAAAGTGACCTACATTAGGGATATACATATTTTAGTTGTGAATTTTCTCTCGGCCCTTGGGTACCAGCCTACCAGGTATCTAAATAACGACAAAATCCCGTAATCCAGTTAATTGGTAGCCTTGCTTACTAATGCGGGGTATCGAGGTTCGATTTCGATCCGGTCAAGCGTTTATGTGATATCTATTTTAGGTAAGCATTTGTTAAATCCAAAACATAAAAATAAATCAACCAGTGTATAAAATAATTATGAGGATCTGTATTTTCAAATAACTATATTTACTCTGTAATAAACTACTGTGTGAACATTTTAAATTATTTGCGGGATCAGCTTTAATTAAACAATTTGGTTTTATTATTCATAATGAAGATAATTTATTAATGGATAATATGAATAACTAATTGATAATTTATAACTTGTTTAATTGTTCCGATTCACTTGTCACTTAATCGGACGAATTACGTTAATTTTAATTTAGGCACATCTGAATTAATCTATGCGTATAGAGGATCGATCGACATTATTTTTGTTTGTAAATATTTAAGCATGAAAAGACTCATTTACCCGTGGACATAAACTTTCTAACTACTGATTATGACCTGCGTTACTCATTACAATTAGGCGAACAAGAGTTCAACAAATAATGGCCATACATCTAATCTAATAGATTTAGGGATCAACAAACTTGTTGACTGCCTAAAAAATTGGGACCGCATTAAACAATTAATCATGGTAGACGTGCGTGATAGCGAAGTAAATCTATTTTTTACATTAAGGAAGCAAACGAGCATGCAGCAACACTTATCGCTAGCATGGAAACAATTTTTCTTCTTCTTCTTAGTCGTTACACTCCTGGCGGAGTGGTCGTGCTCATGGATAGTCTTCGGTATTGGTTACTGCTTTAGAGAGTCTTCTCCATCTAATCCTATTCATGGCACTGCGTACACATTCTGTAATGGAACAATTCATAGATGATTTAATTAGGTCTGTCCATCTTGTGGGTGATCGGCCGCGATAACGTTGACCTTCGACTCTACCCTGTACCACCAACCATTCCAATGAGTCTTCGATGCGGATGACATTTCCAAACATTTTGATTATTCGCACTTGCACAACCGACGATAATCTTTGTTTGATACGAAGCTCATTTAAAATGGAAACGTTAGTGCGGCGAGCAGTCCACTTTATCCTTTGGCAACAATTATCGACACAGAAAAAGAGAGTGAATATGAATAGGCTTCTATAAGTTAGTGCGTACATCATCTTGGACTTTATCGCCACTTACCATCAGGTGGGATCGTTGTCAAGCATTACCTTATTTTAGGTAAAAAAAACAAGACTCATATCGGGATTAGGGTTGTTAGTCCAATTAGCAGATGGTGTTAGAACATTAGTTGGTTAGTAAGTACGGGGACTATGGCAGGGTCTTTACCGGTAGTTAGTCCCGTAAGTTAATGTTAGTACCTAATAGTCCAGTTGGTAATCTTGAGTAAGAGTTTTATTCTAATTCCGTCAACGATGCGTTGCTGCCCTAAAGGACTAAGATGTGGTTGTTAGGCATTATTCCGAATAATGATCATCACTTTAAACTCCCCCAAAATTATCAGTACGTAGATTTATATTATTATGCCCTGTTGTATTTGCAATTAAGTAAATAATGTCAGTAATATCAGTTTGTTTGAACACGTCATCAATGAGGTTTCCATCAAATACAAAAATACCAGGTACAACTTTCTCTCTTACAGGTTATTAACATAAAAAAACAGTCATCCATATTTTTATCGTTCCAGTGAACTTTGTCACGTCATTCTATTTTGCGTTGTGTCAGAAGAAAGTCTCTCCGGGACAATTTAGCAAGTCAAATGACTAGACAAGTGTCTGGGGAGAGTCCTCCCTTGAAAACGTAGCGTTGATTTATATACTTAAAAGGTCCAATATTTCAAATATTTAAACCACTCAGGAATTGGAGAGAAACGGTATTATGATTCAAACCTTCAATAATCGCGAATTCAAGACAGGAGATGACGCAATATACACGTTGCTATAGGTATAGGTGTCGTGCTGAGGATAATTATAAAAGGCAAACTTGACTCACTGACATATACTGTACCTAGAAACATGAAATTTGGTACAGGAGTTCCTCTCATAATGTAAGTGAGCATTAAGAAAAGGTTTTTATAAATTTAACTCCCAAGGAGATGAAATATCGGAGAGACGAGAATCCATGCGGGCGACGCCACGGGTAGAAGCAAGTACCTAGGGTAGAAGCAAGTATCTAATATACCCTGTGTCACACAAACAATGATCATTAACGACGGTTCACCATAATCCTAAGATTTAAATGCCACATTCGCGGATTTATATGAAAGATCGGCATGAACATGTGCAATGGTTTTCGAATTACGAGCAACACATCAGGTCGATGCTATCTCACGTTCCGACGTATGTGTAAAACTGCTCGCCGTAAAATCCACATGAACGCTTTCTTAGCGTTTTATATAGGACACGATACATCGAACTGGTACGAGGTCAAAATGTAACGCACGATTCAGCAGTGTAAAAAATACGAACTAAGCAGTATCATTGCAATTATTTACCTTTTTATTCCAATTTTATTCCTTCAAAAAAACGAGGAGGTTCTCAATTCGTCTGTATTTTTTTTTTCTTATGTGTGTTACCTCATAACTCCGTACTGGGTGAACCGATTTCGATAATTCTATCAACATTCAAAAGCTAATGATTGCCGTCCGCTCCCATTTGGGCGACATCTGACGGTCAGTTTTTTTAGTTTGTAAGTTATTATGTAATGTTTCGTATTTAACAATGTTCTTTTCTCACTTTTATGTGAACAAGCATTTAGTCTTATTTATTACCAAGGTTCTACTATTGTCTTTGTTGTAGTACCTATCATAAAGCAGTATGTAGTATCTTTGTTTATCATCAGCATAACAAGCTGCGCAACTTACCTATACTAACTTGAGTTGTTGGTGTATGAAGTGTTTACTTGTTATTGATTTTACAGGTAGCTCAAGACAGTGTATTATGTTAGTGATAAGTAAATTGTACATGTAAGAACTGTTGGTAAATCGATCAAATAAATAAATATTTTTAACTGCTTATAAAGACGAAGCAAAATAATGCTAAAATCGTTCTCTAACCATCAGTATTTGGGCAGCAATAAAACAGTGTTTTTTATGTCATAGGTTTTTGTAGATATACTGAAGTCCTTAGACCCGTAGGAAACAGATGCTAAGAGCTGGAATAGTAAAATTTTAAACACAACTTTTGGTACAGATAAGTATTAAGGCCAGTTTTTTATTACCACTTGTGTAAGCTTTTTCGCTTTTAAGTTGGTTTATTTCTATTATTATTATTACGAGTATATTGTTTTATTATTATTTATATTATATTTCATAATTTACTATTTTAGTTTAATATGTAGATATTCATTAGAGAATTACCGTTTACAGTTCCACCATAAATTTATCTTCTAACTCTGAGAAGCGAGCAAGTGGGCTTAAGTAACTTTATGGGGTGGTTTTAAGGATTTCGTGCAAAATTTCGACGTTATGTAACAAATAAATCAAATTGGAGTAAAATAATATACAATATGTCCAAAATAGATGTAGCAATATTTTAAGGCTGGATAGTACAATATCTCATCCCCACTCTAACATGACCATTCAATGCCTCTTCCCCTCTCCAACAGTTTCAGTAGGTACCTACATTTTATTGTGTAATTATGTTCTTGAAAAAATGGCAATAACTAAAAAGTACAGTTTCTTAGGTTTCAAATTAGTTTTATTTGATTTAATTAACATAAAATTTGTCATCGTAATCTATATAGGTAATAAGAGCGTAGGAAAGTCGTGTCTCTTTTTTACGAAATTGAAAAAACAAAATATTGAGGGAGGTTAAGAAACAGTAATAGAATATGAATCTAAAAGAAAAAAAAATAAAAAAAATGTCTGTTTGTCTGTTTGCGCGCGCTAATTCCGGATCGGCTGAACGGATTTTTATGGAACTTTCACTGGAAGATAGCGGAGATTCCTGAGCAACATTTAGGGTATTTTTATCCTGGAATTCCCGCAGGATCAGGATTCGCGCGGAAAACCATATTATGTTATTGTTATTGTTTGGCTGGAAGTCAAGCTCGCATTATTTGCTCCTCCATGGACAGGTTTTAAGATAAGCAACAAATTAACAGCAACAAAATCTTGGCTGTAAGTTATTAATTTTTTGAGATATTGCTAATTGTAAACAAGCATTTACGCGAGCAAAGCCGTTGGGGGAAAACTGGTAGAATCCATGGTTGCAGCAATGTGCTTTACGTTGAGACTACATGCTATAACTTTAGCTTTTTGGGTGATAGTTTTCGTCCAAACTATGCAAAATGGAATGAAAGTGCTACCTAAGCGGATATTGAAAAGTTTTATGAAAATCGGCGGTCAAAGACCGTTTGGGTCATACTCGAGGTTATAGCAGGTTCATGGTTACCCAAATGGATACTTTAATACGACTACTTGCTAGGCTAGCGGTTCAGGTCCATTATATTTACATAAAACTAACTTTGAAGTTATATAAATACTTTGTACCTATCAATGAAGACTTATATATTTATGTACTTTTATGTATAGGTAGTTACTACATTTCATACATATACCTAACCTAAGGGTGCGTACAGATTATGTAACATGTTATATAACTTCTGTTTTATAACACGTCCACACTATCTAACATTGTTGTCTAACAATGAAATATGTAACAAGACCGTACACATTAAAATAACATTGTTGTATAACAGTGTTTTATAACAATTCAATGCGTGTCATTTCTTAAAATATAGCATATAACATTGTTGCAAAAACTAATAACATGTTATATAACTTGTTTTTGTAACACATATCGTCCACATTAAAAAAACACGTTATCCATACTAATATTATAAATGTGAAAGTGTGTTTGTTTGTTTGTGGCTCTTTCACGTCGCAACATGGCTATTATATGATATAGTTTATGTGTCTAGAGATAGTTGGGAGGGTGGAGAGCGACGTAGGCTACTTTTTACCGCGGAAAAACATCTCAATCCCATGGGAAGATCGATGTTTTGTTAGTTGCTAGATATGTTCCGGGTGCTGTTAATAGATGGCGTTAGTAAAACTCATTTGCAAGTTCTGAATCACGTTATCAAATACTACATGTATCGTTAACCCTTTAGATTCCAGCACAGCGCGGAATCACAAATACTTAAGTCCCATAGTATCTCAATGCTCATAGGTAAATGTTGTAACTTATGTTCCAGTATAACATACTCGTATAGGCTACTTTTTATCTCGAGATTCCTACGGGAGCGGGACCTACGCGGCTGTTACCTACGGGTCCCGAAGCGAAGCGCGGGCGGTTCTCTAGTTTAACTATGTTTTATAACATGTTTTGTTATATAGTCTGTACGCACCATGACACTTCCCTAATATTATGTTGTTAACATCGCGGCATCATATCGGGAACTGAAGTTTAAAAGTTTGTCTTAGATTATTATCCTTATCCATGATCGTAATCTAAATAATATAACTTTCTACAAAAAATAACTTACTTCAAAGATGAGATAACTCAAAAACCACTCGCCGGATGTCGCTTCAATTTATAAGGTACCGCATGACAAGCACTTCCTTTTGAACCAAAAAATAATCATCAATATCGGAATCCCAGTCAAAAGTGAGCATAAATTAAATTCACATTATTGAAAATAACTCAAAAACTGACTGTTAGATGTCGCTGTCGCTGTTAAAATGGGACCAGACGGCAGTCACTAGCTTTCGAATGTCGGAAGAATTATCGTAATCGGTTCACCCAGTAGAAAGTTATGAGGAAACAAACATCATAACATCACAACATAAGAAAAAAAACAGACGAATTGAGAACCTTGACCTTTTTTGGAAGTCGCTTAAAAATAATTATTGCACAACGTCTTTTATACTCAAAGCAACCAACGCCGAGACAGAGGTTGAATCAATCATAGTTTACGCGCTAAAGTTTTGTTAATACCTACCTACTTGTAATCTATCTTGGCTAAGTCAGAAGTTTCATATAAATTAGTTTAGATGTTTTAATCAAATTAATTTAAATGATAGTGGTTGTATTGAGTATAAACTGATTTATAATGAATCAACGTGATTACTTCCGTCTATATCTTGGCTTCATCCTACTAACGGCCCTATAACGAATATGTGACTCTCCACATTATTGAGGAGGCCTAAAGCATACTCAACCACGATGCTCCAGTGCAGTTTGGTGTAGGTGTTAAAGTTAATGGGGAACCCAAGCATTGCAAGTTTTAATATCTCATTAAAAAAAAAGTTTATATTTCACTTTAATACATTGTTAAAATCTGAGGTATTAATTAACAAGTTAGTACTGAAAGAAGTTTTTAAACCACACATGCAGAATAAAATTGTAAAACACGGCCATATTAAAGTTTTAAACAAACCTATCCAGGAAAAGGTTAACTATGCTAGTAATGACCGTTAGTTTCGACTGCACAATTGGAAAACTTTTATTGCGTATGGGGTTTTCCGTTTCGTTTCCCATTCCTTTAACAAAGACTACTTTACCCTTTATTTTGAACCCTTGAGGCTTTAGAAAATCGCTTTAGATTCACATTTCCAGACAAAGGTGGTTACTGTTCGTACAATTGTTCTATTTTTTAATGTTAGAAATTTTAAGAGTGACGTAGATAGTTTAAGAAATATTTTAGATAAGGCCCATTAACTTTTCATCTCCTCTACGGCAACGACATACAGCCTCAACAGCATTGGCATTCCCAACAGAAATAAATGATTATAATTTATACTGATCTTGCTAAATGTACATCTAGTTAAATGTATCGGAAAAAACTAAATCTCTTAGGCCATCTATGAACATACATTTATAAGTGAAATTCTAATTGATACTTACAATTCCACTGTTAAACACGTTGCCATCCAAATCCAGTACGGAATTCAATGCTTATTTGTTCTGAAGAACTAATACGGCTTTACGTGTAGTAGTTACGTTTCGCAACGCTTTTATTTGGCTTAACTAAGTAACTAACTCCTTTTTGATCTTCTTTTACTTAACGGATTTTTATAAAACTCACGCTGACTATCGTGACAATATAAAATAGTAAAATGTTACTTTTTTAGAGGCGACCATAACTCATACTAAAAATTACTAACTGGACAATTACTAACAGGACTAACTATCACTAGCAGTCCCTGAACCTGGACTAACCATCACAGTCCCTTAAATTGAGTCTTGTTCTAAGTCACAATTATTATTATGAGCGGCAGCGGAAGGGAAGTGCTGCCTGCTCGTTTGCTATCCTAATTTCATAAAAAAAATCTGACTGCGAGAGTGTGACGGTGTCATAATTATTATCTATACAAATCTATTTTTTAATTTTTATTTTTTCTGAAGATTTTGTCTGTATTTCTTGGTTAACAAGTCCTTCTAAAGTGATATTAATATTAGTATAGTAACTCTGACTTACATTAGCTATCGGATTCAAGGATACATAACTCTCTAAAGTTTGAATTTTGTGAAAGGAATACCTACCTAAATCTTGTAACACATAGGCAAACGATATTGCGATCTTAGCCTTTGACATGATAACATTACACATTCAGTAACAATATTTGGCTGAGCCCAAATAGTTTAGTCTTTGAGGTCTTATCTGACCTTGACCTTAATAGAATCCTTAAGGGGTTATCTATGATACCTTCTAATATGACATCTTCAATATAGGGTTACACATTCGAACTCCCTTACAGTGATCGTGTTTCACACGAAGGGCTTTTGCGTCAACATAAATTTAAAGTTGGTGAAAATTAGTCTGAAAGATTCCCTTTCAGGTCAAGCTACGAGAAGGTTAAGGCCATAGTCCACCACGCTGGCCAACTCCGAAAAGTCTATAGTGCGTAGGTACCATGGGATTTGTACCCAGAACTCTCGAGTAGGAGGCCTAATTCTTAATGACAAGGCTATAACAGCACCACGCGTAGCACATTGGCGATTGGCATTTGGCATATTGGTGATATACCCAGGGTTCAAAGTTGTTGGCGCGAAACTGGCAACTTCCCAGCTAAAAGCCTAATTTGTTGTGTTCAAAATAACTGAACAATTTACATTTCAGGATACCTTCGCTTGGAAAATTGCTTTATGACAACTGCAGATTCGTGCAGCAACCGCCCGTAGAACGCCAGAATAACCGTGATATGTTCACGTGGTATGAATAATAATATGTGAATATGGGATATTCGACGAATGTTGTGAAAATTTACGGGTAGGGAGCTAACGCAAAACAGTACCAATCCTTTACAGTAAACAGTCAAATAATAAGGCGATCCCCGAATTTTAGTCGGAGCCAGTAATTTCTTATTATGACGTCGACACACTGAGGACTCTTACAGTTTTTGTTTCAACCCTTAAATGGCCCACTACTTAACCAAGGTCTCTTCTTATTCCTATCATTGAAAACGCCTCTCTAGAGCTTTTGGCTACAACCCAATTGACCCACTACTGAGCACGGCTTTCTCCTTGAGGAGGTCTATAGTGTATTCAACTACATTGATCTAGTCCGGATCGATGGAGGGGTTAGTTGGGCACTAAGTATCTAATACCATGCCACCCAAGGGGTTCTGACTATACTCCGTTGGCGTTCGATATGCAATTCGTTTAAATGGCATTCCACACAAATGCCAGCTTTCCACCATGTGAATAAGGTTCATTGTGAATTGACGGCGAAAATTTTAAATACTTATGTAAAGTAAAGCTAATTTGATCACAGAGCACAAGTAATAAATTTATTTTTAGAGAGGAATAGCAATTCCTTGTTCTCAGCGACTCAAGTATAGGTTTAACGACTGCTATATAAGTCGTTGATGCTTGACAATACACCTAATTATTAGTAGGTAAGTCATGATTGGTAAAGTGCTCTAATTAGAAGACACAATATAATCGAATGGAATACCAACGTTGGCAATTTGAAACAGGTAAATTTAGATTCAAATCATAATATTTTTCATTCAAATAAAAAAAGAATTATGAAGCGAATCATAAGCTATTCGGTATTCGGCCGAAAGACTTTACGACGTGAAAGTACAGTAGCCCTTTTAAATTGCGTGTTAAAATTTTAGCTCGAGAGGCATTCACTAGGAATACCTTCGCGTTCACGAGCGACTAATGAAACATTTTTTCTTCAAATTTGGTGGCTTCCCGCGAAATTTTTGTAAATTATAGCAAAATACAGTTATTACGGCGTAAAATTACTGGACCGTAAACTGCATATTAAAAAAGTAAAAAAGCATCACTATAAAGTAAGTCCGTCTACCTACTAACAAAACAATTTTTGAGCGATGAATGGAATTAGGGTTACGTAGCTGATATTTATATACTATATTTATATTATACTGCCATTGGATACTTATTTATCTACACTGGTAAATTACACACTTCATTATTTTAAAGCTTTCGCTTTTGTATCAGTTATGTGTGCCCCGGCCGAGAATCGAACGCCGGACCCTTCGCTTTGCAGGCTAGTAGTGCTAGTACTAAATAACTGGGTCCGTTTATTCTTTAATTATGCTTCTTCGTATTCCCTTTGCACTCCATGACATTTTGTTAAATATAATACCTGCCTCATTGTAATTAAAATTAATAAGGCTGTTAATTTAAATGAAACAAAATAATTTCCTGTTTATAATGACATGTTAGCGCAACTAAATTAGTCCCTCAAGACTTATTTGGGATAAAAGGTACACTTGAGAGTCTCTATGTAACAGATACGAATAAGGAAAACCGTAGGTCCAAAATGTTGCAGACGAATTTTAAAGTACCTTTTCACTCGCACTCATAAAAGAGCCACTATTGCAACATGCCACAGAAGAATTCATTTATTTATTTCAGAAAATTAACTAAAATTGACTTCACACACTTTTAAGAATAATGTGCAATGCTATCAGGCATGCTGTTTTGATTTTAATTTGTTTTATCAATAGCAAGGAACCAGGAATTTTCTTGTACTAAAATTCGCCAGAATATGCGCACCCATAAGTGTAGGACGTCCTTCGTAAACGATGTGACACATTGGTTGACAGTTTTTGGGCGCAGGTACCTACATAAACTACACAAACCTTCGCGTAGTCTCCCACATACTTGTGTAACCATTCGTACAATATACAAACGTTCACGCACATATCAGTGACCGCAGTTAGTCTACGAGGAAAACTAACAAAGAAATTTCAAGCGCAACTTTCCGGGCTTCGTACCAACATAAATGGTTTCCGATTGTGTTGTTCAAACAATAATAGTAGATAATATAATAAATTTAATTTATGCTGAGTCAAGGCTAAATAAACGATTGAGTTGTTTCTATGCTTAAGGACTTTATTGTTTTATATTTCTTAAATGATTTAAAAATAATATCAATTGTGGCTTTGTGAGGTCTCGCAGGTTTTTGTTTTCTAAAAACATTCATAGACGTACGTACTCCTGTGAACTAGCACACAATACCATGCCGGCAGAGCAGGAAGGCTTTAGAGGTAACCCGCCTGGTGGTAGGACTTCTCGTAATGATTATAACTTACGAGCTGTTCCTTGCGGCTTAGCCGCGTTTAAGTACTTTTGATTAATTTTCAAACAAACTTTCTACCCCTACACCCTTAGAGATGGAATATGGCAAAATCCTCCAACCTAGATCTTATTTATACATCGAACGGTTCTAGATTTTTTGTTGTGATCAATTTGATAATAGTATCAAATAATTTTATTCTTATCCAGGAACTGCCGTGACAGCCGACTGAATTGAACTTTGGACTCAAATTCTGCGCTAAAATCTCATTAAAAAAAATTATGAACTGATTTAAGTACATGCTTCGGCGAAAGATTTTTTTTTTGAGAAATTTGCACACCTGACATTTCTTTATAACGTTCTGAGAGATGTGTATGGTGAGCCAGCTCTATCGTGACTTCGTGACCGGTGTGCCTTCGCAGCCTTCTTCATAGTGGTTAGTGTCGCATCGGTGACACCATTAATATTGCTCGTCTAATTACATCGCGATACCCAGAGTAATCCCCTCCGTTTTCTCACTGGTAATATAAAAAAGATCATTTTCTATACTACAAAAAGTCAGCGTCATAAAATATGAAACCCTCGGGAACGGTAAAGCATAAAATTGTTACATTTTACCCAGACACGTTGTGATTTTCTGTCGGACACGGACGACCATGTTCATTTTTAATGTGTTTATTTGCCCTGTAATTCGTTTTGCCTGAGACATTTTGGGCAACGGGTTCGGGCAGATTTATCAAGTCACGGATTATGTGCTTCATATGTTTAATACCCTGAGGTTGTGACATCATTAGCTATTCCTAAAGGAGTATGCTAAACGTGTTTGAGACGTGACTGAATACTGAATTTTCGTGTAGAATATTGTATTATGATTTTATGAAAGATAGGTGCAGATGTTGTAAGAACTAGATACGTATTCATTTTGCAACTAGACATGACCCGCGGGTTTAGCCTCTGAAATACTGTGCTTACAAGAAGTTCTGTACAATTAAAACTACTTATTTTATATCCTCATAAACTTTTAGTACGTCCCATTGGTAAACCTACTTTAGATGTTAAATTTATTTCTTCCTAAACGTCATTATAATTATGTACTTATAAGAAAACACAATGCACTGGTTTTAGAAAAATGGTTGCTCTTACGTTGTAGTCATGTTGAGTTTATTAAAATTAAAAAAAACCTACTACCTGATTTACATTTGTGTGTTTTCAAATGCAAAGCTTTTTAGGTTTTTAACGTTCGCCTGATTTTATAAACACCCCGTTATTTTACAAATGATAAAGAAAATCAGATTCTTGTAACTCGCTTGTAACCTGACAGAAAAAATTTAACACCTCTTAATACAGTGAAAATAATAAACATCCTTCAGAAACATAAAGCTTGATCCTAGTTATTAGAACAAAATATATCTTACGAAGAAGACAACGGTCTTCCGATAATCCCCGAGCTAAAAATGGCATCTCAATTTAGCCTGAATGAACCACAGAAAATATAAATGCGGATGCACATCCACAATCGACATACAAGATATTTGATATTCAACGACGTAGAACCTTGCTTGCTCGGTATCGGAGTAAAATATTGAGTGCATTGCAAAGAGAATGTGCTGATCCTCACGCCATCTGGGATCGCGTATCTTACTTGTGGACTGTGACAGGAATACCTTTGCAATATGTTGTCTTAGATTTATTATAAAACTGCAACATTGTGTATTTGTTATCGTGTTTTACATTTTCGTTCACTATTTCGAATGATAAGTTATAAAACAGTAGATTTAAAGCATTATATTTTAAGTGGATACCGTCTACCTTTGTTGAATTGGTGGGTTGATAAATCTAAAAGAAGAAAAAAAAATTATAAACGTGAAAAAAGAAATGACAATGTCTCAAAAGTTTAAATACGTGCTTAAGCTTGAACGTCACCTATTTTCTATTTATTTTTAAGTTCGCAATTTATAAATATGTAATTACTTAGTTCGGTGATTGAAGTAGGTACCTAATCGTGTGGAAACTGGCAAAAGTTGATTGATTTCTCAAAATTAAGCCTGTATTGTGTTACGTAGCTTTTGTCAAGTGATAGAGATTTTAAATATTCTTAAGGACTTTGCGTTTCTGAAGTTCGTTCACAGAACAGAGAAATTTCGGTCGTCAAGCTTGATTTGTCCAAAAAATAAAGGCACAGCAAATCATTTCACAAAACGGTAGTTGGTTTAATACATGCTTTTATTTAATTTGTCGGGTTGATTGGTTGGTTAGTGTGGGTATGAATGAAATATACGTATTCTAGTAGTTCGTCTATGACGTGGGTTTTACGTCGCAACGTTTAATCTTGCAACCTGAAGACCCACTTTTCAACGTCCGACGAAGGTGAAATTTATAATTCGTCTGTAGTTCAGACAACAATACAATCATGAACAATACTGTTGTTAATACAAGTGAAAGAAAAAACAGATAGACACCCCAAGTAACAAAATGTGGTCTTGTAGTGGTTCCGGGGCCAAGTCTATAACAGGCTAGTAAACGTTTATAACCACGGAAAAGGGCCCATTTTATACGCGTACTTTTGCTATTAAAACACTCATAGTATATTTGGCGAGCACCACTTAGACCAATAATATACTCATATTTGGACTACGCAGAACTATCTGCTCCCGCGAAGCCAGCTATAAGCATCTAATAGAACCAGGTAGGCGTGTAACATACTCCGCGCATCTATTACTAGCTACTTCAAACATGTCTGAATTGTTGTTATGTTGTTCGATTATGGAGGAAAATAAAATAATAAAAAATAAGTTCATCTATTTTATATTATAATATGTATTAACAAGTATTTCGCACGTAATATTATAAGTGCATACATGTTTGCACGGCGAACGCGTAAGTATTTTCGGTGAAGTATATAGTGTTTTACATCTCAATTTTTGTTCGCCTTTTGAACACAGCATATTTACTAAGTTGTGTTTAAAAATAATATTAATCCTAACAGCATTGTCGCGCCATATTGTGACGCATTAGGGTTCCACATAAAAATGTGTTCTTATATGGACTTCACTAAGATATCTATAGACACTAACAGTTTTACAAGAAACCTTTATACAGAAATGAAGACTATAACAGCATTCGAGAGTCCACAATAATACCAAGTACACTTACTCCTAAAAGAAACCACTGTAGAACTTATTTACTTAAAATTGGCACATAAAGTTGACTTATACACCTCTATAAGGTCTAGTAACAAATGCAAACGGTTCTAAGTGTATTTAGTTCTGTAAATTACTATTACTGGCGTATGACACTAATAGCGGATTTATAATTACTTCTTGTAACCGATTATAAGTGTTACATACTGGAGCAAGTTTTCTCAAGTGTATTTACACCTATGCAACACTTTTATAGTTAATCTTAGCCTTTACTGCGCCTATAATTTTGTTCTATACACGACTATAAGTCAACTTATAAGAATAGATGTACTATAAAACCAAAAGAACTCTGTGTAACCCGTTATAAGCTTGGTAGTAAATCCTGGAACCACTAAGAGAGACGTACTAGTGCTGTGAGCCTATATACAGGAGAACTTTGTTACTTGGGACATATTAATAGGGGCAAGGACATTTGTAACACTATTGAATAGGGGTCTTTTTTACCTTTGTTACGAAACCCTAAAAATTCTGTAAGCTCAAAAATAAAAAATCTAATGAATAACAATGGCACTTCCAAACGTAAGTAGGTACCTACCCGACACACGAAGTGAATATTTTTAACTGGGCAAACTTACTTTCTGGTCACAATAAAGAACGTACTGAACTCAATAGCTTATTATTATCAGTGGTGCCTCCCAAGCTCCCAACCCTTCGCCGACCGATCCTATACATAAAACACACAACCACTCTGCAGCATTGAGCATTGAACCCGCACTAATTCGACGACGAGCCACATTTCCTAAGCAACGTGCCGACACTTTATTGTACAAAGATATAGATTTCGCAGAGGTGTCATTGTTTCTATTTATTTGTGTTCATAATAATTTGTAATTATCAGTGTACAAAATAAAATAAATTGTATCGTGTTGTATAATGTCCGATTTTTTATCGGCGAAAATCTCTGTCTTCAGGAGTAGTAATGCACCTGTGAACGAAAAAGAACGAGACTCATTTCAACAATAAAATTACTAACTTGAGTATTATTAATAACAACTACCAGTACTAAATATTACTAATAGTCCCTGCCGAAGTCTTCAATCTCAGTAAAAGTTTTCAAAATTAAGTATCACATGGTATTTGCTAATTCTAAGATTCTCGAGCTAAATATTTTTGTAAATGTGCGTTAGTACCTATTCACATTGCATTGTTTCCCGAAGTGACGATTTCTGGCAATACGTTTTTTATCGATAGCAATGGAAACGGTTAATCCAATTTAAATATTGACGTAATATTGCCGTTTTATTTTTGTCTATTCACCGACAAGAACAATAAATATCTCTAAAATATTTTTTCGAGCGCGCTCATTCACAACAGTTTAATCATTTCAATGCCGTGTTTTGCTATTGTATGAAAATAATTGATGCAATGATGTACAGATAAATCTGTTTATTTGACAGCATTCAATTCAACTAAACGTATCAAGTGTCTTTTTGCGAATCAGACCGGAATAAGCCTTTTTAACTTAATTTGCCTTAAATCACTTCAATATCTTTTTGTTTTTGTGTAATAACATTTTTCACTTACCTATAATTACTATAGCCACCAATCAAGTACCTAGATGTGTCATTAGATGACCAGGAGTTACAACAACTCTTTAAGTTTCATTTTGCATACATTTGTTAGATATACAATCAATTAAGAGCGTTTTTTAATTAAATGCAATAAAATCAAATATCTATTAGATCGATTCCAGCGATGTTAGTTCCGTAGACAAGTGACTTTTCCTCCAATTTAGCGTTGCCAATCTACTTTCGCCTTTAAGCGTCGGTAAATAAAGCTAAATATGAAACAGTAAGTTGATGAGTTCATGGATTTATCTCTTCGTATAAGCGTGTTGAAGTAGTTTTGGATTCAATCAATGTGTGCTCGATTACTCTGTGAGTAATGGAGTGTAGGGACTGGCTTGCGTGCTTAGATAATTGCGTTAAATTTTGGTATGTTTGAGGATTTAGGTACATTCATCACTTATTTGACAAACTTAATTTTATTGAAAAGCTAGAGCTTCACGACTGATCCTATAGGACATTTGAGACGTTTGATGATTACCTTTTGATTAATCTGATATTTTTGATGCTGAAGTCATTGAGATACTATGTACTAAAGTATGCTGAAGTCGGGTTTTTGTAAGAACTAGTTTTTTTGTTTTTAAAAGTTCTGTTTACTTCACAACACATAGTAGATACATTGTTGGACTCGCAAAACTTAGTAATAATTTTATAACTTGCAGCCGCTATTTTCGTCTGATCAAATGCTGTCTAATAGTTCACCAATATACATACATCTTGAACTTGGGCTTTATTTATTAAGCGACAGATATTGAATAATCTTATTATCGTATAAGTCCGCGTGTCATTAATCATATAATCGTATCAAATTCACTTAGAGCTACATAGGATTATAATATGTAGGAAACTTCGGCCTTATACTTACCTACTGCCCGCTGAGCAATTATCGCACTGAGAGTAGGATTATTGGACATAGCTGGATTATATCTATACTATCTATACTGATAATATAAAGCATGAGAGTTCGTTTGTTCGTTTGAACGCCCTAATCTCAGGAACTACTGGTCCGATTCGAAAAAATATTTTTATATTGAATAATCCATTTATTATGGAAGGCTATGGGCTATATAACATCACGTTACGACCAAAAGGAGCGGAGCAACAAATTTCCCGAAGCGAAGCGAGACCGTCAAATTAATAGATACCTAATATTATGTCGCAGGACGACGTTTGTCAGGTCCGCTAGTTATAACATAAAACTAATACAATTAGAGTATTGGTACATTATAATGTATTTGCTACATATTTTTGTAAGTGCGCTGTGCCCATAATAACTGTGACAGGCCCAGAACAAGACTGGTATGGTTAGTCAAGTTACCAAATGGTGTTAGAATATTAGTTGATTATTTTGGTAATTAACGTCAGGTCAGGGACTGTAAGTGACAGTTAATCCTATTTATTCATGTTAGTAAGAGTCCAGTTAGTAATTGTTAGAATGAGTCTTCTTCTTATTCGGTCACAGATGCGATGCTACCACTGAGGACAGAGAGGTCGCCTTTATAAAGTGTAATCGGTATACGCTGATATCACGGTGAAGGAGAAATTTAGGATTAGTGATTTTCCTCTCATTCCTGTAACGAATATTCTTAACTTTAACAAGATATTGTTGTAACAAGAATGCAGTTGTGAAGACAGCAACGTTGGTCTTTGCAGTTATTTCTTATATCTACTACCAAATTAAATTCTTGAGACGTTAGTTTAAAAGAGGTTTTGTTAAACGACTGCAAAAAAAGGAAGAGGTTCTCAATCGACTTTTTTTGTGCACTGGGATTTGGTAATTATTTTGCGGCTATTAGACGGTAGCGGGTGTGTGGTATTGCATGCCCGCTTGCTTGCCTAAATCAATAACTTGGCAATAAGTTATTCATTACAAAATTAAGTACTTATAAAAAGTCACCCTTTCATTGTACTGCTTACTTCTTGAATAGATTTTTTTTATAACGCTGAACACTCATCCCCCCACACTAGGATTATGTATGTCGTGGGTACCATGGACAACATACAAGACAAGGACACATACCCAGACCGATAACGGCAGTTTAAGCTCATCATTCTAATTTCGCCTCATTGGGCATTGAACCCAGGATCCTTGGAACAGCGATCCGGCATGTTAACTATTGCGCCATTCGGGTTGTCAATAAAAATAAGCACCATTTAAAAATAAGCATCAAGTTAACTTAGAATTTTGTTATTAATTTGTAAATGGAACATTTATCGAAAGTAGACTATTTTAGAAGCATTCGTTGGACTTCTAGAATAATATTAAACTTCTTACAACCCATATGGCGAAGAACTGGTGTTTACATTGTAAATAAATCGATACTAACGTATTCAATTATGTAAACCAATCATATCGTTGGTAGTATTCACATCAAGTCAAAGGGGTTCATTTGGGTCCTTTCATACAGATTGTACGAAAGGGGAGCCACTGAATGTATTATTCTTAGGAGTAGTTCGATAACAATAATTACTGCTTAAACGTGCGAGACTATTCCGACTCGATACAATTTAAGCATTCTTAAATTAGTAGACCCTGGGCCTTAAGCCTATGGCCCTGGCTATTGGGCCCCTGTATGTATTTCTGATACCCAAAGACTTACAAAACAAAGACCTCTATTGAACGTGCCCAACATGAGATATCACGAGAAAGTAGATTACGTAGGGGAGCGAGGGGCTAGTTGTAACAATTTTAACAAATGATTTTATATCTCGTAATGTTTTGGCAAAACTACCACTAACTAAAATTTGATTGATACTGTAACTATTCTTCTATTAATTCAGATCGAAAAAATACCAAATCTGCAGTAAACTATTTTACAATTAATGTTTTTTTTAAAAAATGGGAAGTGTTACAATTTACCCCGGGCTTGGGGTTTGTTGTAACAACTGCTGGGGCAAGTATTAACAACAATAAAAACAAGAATGTGACACCTTCAATCATTTATTTTTCCACAACTTAAATAATTTTTATTTGTTTTCCACAATAGTGAACTATATATTTCTATAATAATATGTATTCCTTATTTAATAATCAACTGAAACATACTTTAAATATAATCAACAAATTAGACATTTTAGTTTTTATTAACTATCTATCTTCTTTTCCACTAATGTACCTACTATTATAGGTACTTCAATATGGCACTTTACAAGCACAGTAAATTATTTTTTTTTAATTTAAATCTTACAATAATCAGCCTTGCAATGATTTCATCAAAGAATTTAGTCTTCATCTGAATCACAGTTCATACAAACAAAAGAAATAGTGTCCCCTGTGACACACCCTACATGTGCCCACATCTTACCTACATACAATACATTCTACCCAATCACCTTTTGAATGACTATACACTTCATCGCAAACAAGACAATGCCAATCTTCAGATTCATCTTTTTTTTATTCTTTTTGTAGCATATTTATTTTTCACAATTTTTTACCCTTTTCTTTTCCCTTTTCCTTTCCCTTATCTTAATCATCTTTTATTGCTTTTTCTTAATTTTTTCTTCATATTCCATTCTTAGGGCTTCTTTTTCAGGAGTATCTGTCAGAACAGCAAACTTCCTTTTCCGTCTGCAATTGATATTTGTTTTCCGAGGTGGTTCTTTTTCTTCTTAATGCATCTATCTGGACAGAGATATATGACATAGATCAAAATTCTTACTTTCCTTCCGAATGCTACATTTGTTTTGTAATACTTCAGCTGCAGTTAACTTGTATACCTCCTGACTCTGTTTTGCCCGCTCTGTCTTTCTCTTATACACTCTCATTGTAAAAGAAAACAAATAAGATATTTTACATTATAAATAATAACAGTAATTTACAGCAATCTGGGGGCAAGTTGTAACATGTTACAACAAACCCCGAGATTTTGTTACAACAAGCCCCTAGGTATAGTTTTTAATATTTATCAAGATAACTATTAAATCAACTTAATGATCTCGAAAACTTTAACACAACATCATATATAGGTATATTTTAGCATGAAATAAAATATTTAAAACTCCAATTAGTCAAAAAAAGTAATGCTAACCAAAAAATTTCGTGAATGAAATTATAGGTTACCTGTCAACAACTAAGCGTTTTCACACACCCACTCACTGCGTCGCTTGGCGGGATACTGGCTGTGGTAAAGTGACGTGGCGCGTTATAATTGTAATATTAAGTGAAAAAAAAAATCGTTAAAAGATTTTGAATTCCTATTGAAAAAGGTCTGTTACTACTTACCTCTGTTACAATAAGCCCCTCGTTCCCCTACATGATGCACAAGAACACTTTTTTATGAAAAGTTACATAACGCGTAACGTTACGTAACTTTACGTAAGTTACCTACTCCTTTTTTATGAGAGGGAGATAGTTGAAATCCTTCAGTCTTGTCTATAGGTACCATTATTATACTTGTTAAAATTTTTGTTCTTGGTCTTGGTGTTGGTATATGTGTGATGTTCATAGCATCCACAACACTCCGAATCCTAGTGAGCAGCAATGAGTGTGGAATGTGTTATTTATTTTATTCATTTAACACTCAATGTCCATTTGACTTCTGAGAGGTGAAATATTATAGGTATACATTCTTAGCTGACATCTTTTAGTCATATATAATTCGTGTTCTTTATTTTTTCAATTAGTCATGGAGACAGTGAGTATATTTTCACTTTTACGCACGATACATGTTCACATAAATTTTTGATAGGTATAGTATATATTTATGTTGAAAAGAAAATATAAATGTAAGTTACGTGGATACTGACGTATTCTTAACCCCAATACGCCACTCAACCCTAATAAAATCCTTTATGTTTACACCATATAATGGGTTAGATTAACGAGGTATTCTGAGACATTATGGCGTCTTTATAACATGGTGTAAGTAAAGATATAGACAGGTATTTAATTTGTTTACATAGACGTGATGTCATCGTGAAACCATGACGATCCTTTAATGATCTCTAATCGAGAGAAAATCCTACCGCGGAGATCTTCCGAATCACGAGATTCCTTTTTATAAAATATCCTTTTGAGATTACCCTTGTACCTACACTTTACTGACGCAAAGGCGAAGTACCTATCGGTCTTATTAATAATCGTGGTGTAAAGATACTCGGAGTTTAAATGTTTTTGTCTTTTTCCAACCTTTAACTCTTAAAGAATTCCATGACAGGAACAAAAAATTTTAAGCCTGAAGTAACTTTACGCCTCGTTTATTAATAAGACAGTATGAGTTTAGTCAGTGTTATAAGTTTATTGCTTTAAGTCAATCTGGCACTTTCTACTAAAAATTTTGTCAACACAGCCAATATTTAAATCATTATTACTTTATCCATATCACTACGCCACCATCGTGAAAAAATATACATATAAAACATTTCATTATTGTGTATTATGTAGGTTTTTAAAATTCAATTTCTTGCTCAAACAGGTTATACAAAATTATTTAGGTAACTGGTCCTAAAATAAATCTCATTACTAAACCCGACCAAGGCACCCTTCGGTCTGTTTGAACCAAATTTTCTTTAAACAAAAAACAACTATAATTTACTTAGTTTCTATGTAGGTATTTCTATATGTTAAAGTATCGTTATTACCTATATAAAAGAGAATTTATCGCAGATGTTATTTAACAACCATTTTATAATTAGAATGAGACTCTTACTAACGATAACTAATTGGACTGTTACTAACAACAACTAACAGGGTAAACTGTCACTAACAGTCCCTTTTGAAAGCCTCACCCTTATTAACAAACTAACCAAGTAATATTCTGACACATCTGTTAACTGGACTAACCATCCTAGTTCCTAAATTGAGCCATGTTCTGGGTCGGTCACAGTTGTCATGGGAAGCAGCGGAAGGATACAGCATGGTCGTTTGCTTCCTTAATTTCGTAAAAAAGCAATGTATTGGATTAAAAAGCAATGTTTTTTTTGACCTCACCATCAGGTTGAATGGAACAAATTTTAACATCACCGACTCTATGATTATAAATTCACACCTGCGTCACCAGACCCATTTATCATGGAGTATCGACACCGATCCATTTTAGTAGAATAACTTAGCAGCATAAACATTTAGCTAAATAGAGTACGTTATTTGAATATTCTGTCACCCATTGCCTCTTCGATACAGCCTACATACATTTTTATGTCGATCCCTAGCTCTTAACGAAGGGTCTTTTACGCGACCCGAAGGCACTGAGCACTTTGTAACCCTAACTATAGATATAACCCTAAATATAGACGGGTATAAAATACCCTGTGGCTACTAGCTTAATCTTTTTTAATAGGCATGATCCTAACACCCTTGTGTCTGACACCTGAGGCTATAATTAGGTTAACCGAATATGTGTAAACTAGAGAACCGCCCGCGCTTCGCTTCGGGACCCGTAGGTAACAGCCGCGTAGGTCCCGCTCCCGTAGGATTCTCAAGATAAAAAGTAGCCTATATGTTATACTGGAACATAAGTTATAACATTTACTGACTTAAGTAAATTAACGATACGTGTAGTATTTGATAGCATAATTCAGAAGTTGCAAATGAATTTTACTATCGCCATCTATTAACAGCATCCGGATCTAAATATCTAGCAACTAACATCGATCTTCCCATGGAAATGAGATGTTTTTCCGCGGTAAAAAGTAGCCTACGTCACTCTCCACCCTCCCAACTATCTCTACACACATAAACTATATCATATAGGTAATAGCCGTGTTGCGACGTGAAAGAGTCACAAACAAACAAACAAACAAACACACTTTCACATTTATAATATTAGTATGGATTAGCGCGTGAAAATTAAAGCTAATTTCATCAACTAGATAATTATGTACCTATCTGATTCTCAACTACAACTATCAACTACATCTATTTGATACACGCTTTTTTGTAGTGATTTGACCTACTTAGCTGGATATAAATCGGTATGTCGTTCTTGTTATAAAAGTTTGATCTTCGTTTAAACTTTTTCTTCGCTGCTTCGAATATATGGTATTTTAATGCGATGCTAGAACTAACGCATGAATAAACTTACCATAAATATTAATTCAAAACATTGACGTGGGATCATTCATAATGTTTTTATTAAAAATCTACAGTGTAGAGGCAGCGATAAATTACAATTTATAACGTCATATCTACCGAGCTACAGATACTTAGTAAAATATAATAATAACTTGCAAACCCGCCTTTAGTTTGTTTCGGAAAACATTACATCCCTTTGTAGCTACATTGGAAAATTGTTGACGTAGTTTTTTAAACTGGCATAATATTTTTCTTTATGACTGATTATACCGACCGATATTATCGATTGAAACACACATTATTAGTTTAGTGAAGCTTACTAGTTGCTACCTACAAATGAAAACTGCATTCCAATCGGTTAAGCCGTTTCTGAGATAAACATGAACAACATCGCCGACAAAAATTCAAAAATTAAAAAAAAATTGTTGTTGTGAGTTCTACAGCTGCGTTAATAAAGGCCCTGGAATAGTTTTTCTCATATATCTTCCATGCACCTAGAGAAATCGATCGATTTATTATAGATATAACCTATAGATTATTAATATGCATACTTAAAACAGAGGTTAGTTGAAGGCTATTGAAACGTTATATACTGTATAACATGACAAATTTGATAGCCTAATTAGGTATGGCAAGTACCTACTGGCGTGCGGCCAACTAATATGGCGTGTAAGGTAAAACTTTGTCGTGAAGTTTAATATTACTTGAATATCGGCATGGTCAGCTCGTGAAAGCTATTTCTAACGCCCATTTAGGGACTACGGAGGTGGTGGAATTTTTAACATGATAATTTGAAATCTGAATTAATTTTTGTTCGACTTTGACCGCAAATCTTTGTATTTTACACGAATTGTCACAGGCGTAACAGCTTTAACTGCTTGGAATACCACGAATGTGTCAAAATCATCGCATAAAGCGATATGCATTGAAATTTAGTGAGCGCCAGTTCTTTTTGACATGCTTATATTAACTTAACCTGTATCGGATTTTCAGGCTTTTTTCTTTCCACTCGGTGTTATGTAAAAAATAAATACGTTAGTTGGACGATACTTACCGTTAGATGGCTCGTCTGCTTAGTTTCTTGCTATACCTAAATCATCAATGCAATACGTTATACTTAAAACAAAAAGGACATAGAAAAAATATGAAAGGACTGTGAAATAAGTTCGGGTATCAAAAGGAAATGATTATATTAGGGACACCATAGCTTCTACCTCGGATACTTTAATGTCTTCCCTTGAGGAGATTATAATATCTTTTTAACTTCAAAAGCGCTTTAAATACTCAAAGATACCAGCATTAAGGGCATTGTCGCCTTTAAGGTGAAATTTAAAAACATTTTCATCCTTTTTTATTCATAAATTAATGCTTGACTTATAACCACGAGATGTTTAATAGCTCTGTGCAAATATCCGGATCCTGACATTTTTTTGGTTATTTAAATGTCAGACATAATCAATTTGAGTTCTGTGAGTGAGTAGGTACCTATTGAGGTACTGCAAAGTTCAGATAATTGAGTATCTTCGTCATTAAACGTCAGAATTATTACATTGACTATATATATACGATCAAATACACCTTGGATAATAATTATCTGGAAACATCCTCTGGAACAGCTCTAGAATGTCATAACTGTAACGTCGGTAATAATAGGTGATAGCTACCATAATATGTAGCTACGTACGAATTTGTTGTTTCACTTCGATGTGGTAAATATAAAGCGATAAAAATTCGAACGCTAAAATAACGTAGTATGATTCTACATTTAGGTAATCCAAAAAAAAAATACTTAAGATAGTACCTACTATTTTTATTTTTTAGTATCATCGTAGATATCTTCATACTTCACAGCATACGAAAACTTTCCTACAAAATCAAAACACATTACAAGCACATTACAGGTGATTTATCTTGTGTTGTTCGGAGAGTAATTTAGATTCCGACAGAGTTAATAATTGTGATTCTTGAATCAAACTTCACTCGTAAGCCGCATAACCTTTATATGTTTTGAGAGCCAATAAAGCAAGGCTTGTGTGTGAAAAAGCTCAATTGATTCTATAACGTAGTTTTCGTCACTACGTACTTTTTAGTATAGAAAAATTAAAAATGTTGTTTAAGTCACATTTTTTTTTATTTCGGATGAACTGATGTGGATATAATGCCACTTTCAAAATATTCTCCAGAACTAGTGCCTTCGGATTATCATTTGTTTCATTCGCTTCAAAATTTTTTGGACGGTTAAATCTTTACGTGAAGTGAAGAGGTCAAAAATTACCTGTAAGTATCAGTTTTTTGTCAGTAAAGACCAGAAAGATGGCACCAGAAAAATGGCAAATGATGCTGAACCAGAATGGCAATTGTATGTAGAATAAGATTGTTCGTCACTCTTGTTCGTTCAGACACGCGACTTTGACGAACGGTGCAGTAATACGTTAATATCAACTGACGAAGTACGAGCGAGACAATCTTAAACCTCGCCCAAATGTTCAAACTTCCACTCCAATTCGAGTTATATTCGTTTGTCTAACTTTGTTATTTATGTACCGTGTTTTGAATTGCAAGTTTCTTGGAGTTAATTACAAAACGCATTTCGAATGTATTCTGGTTTGTTTTTGAGAGAATTACCAATTTAAAAGTTTTTACGACCATTCTCGTATCTTTCTTGTTCGTGAAAGATCACGACCTTCAAACAATAAATGAGGCAACAGCAATAAGTCCCAGTGTGGAGCCAGTTACATTTATTTAGACACGACCATCTCAGTCCTCAAAGGGTAACAACGCACCTATGCCGGATTAGTAAAAGCCGCTTACTTACAATCACTAACTAGAATATTACGAACAACTACTAACAGGACTTAGGGCTCATATACACGAACGGCACGATGTCAACGGCAGAGACAACTGCACCGGTCGGCGGCGGCCGTCGACGTGTCGGCGGCGGCCGTAGACATGTCAACATCGAATTGCAATCGTCGACATAGGTTGACGTCTAGATTCTAGGTAAAAGAGAGGTAAAAGAGAGAAGAAATTAATTTACGAAGCCTTACAGACCTGACCGAGACACCATACATATTGAAACATCTTGGTTCGATTAACCTTTAATTTAACTCAATTCAATTCAATTTAATTCAATTTGGTCTACAGCATTTAACACAAAGTGTATTAGATACTCGACTTCTACTTTTTTGTAAAATAATAGTAGGTATTTATCGCTGCCTATAAAGGTCAGGAAGAATATCACTTATATGTTGCCTCCCAAGAATTAAGAGAGTAGAAGATAAATTTATAGCTCTTAAGCTCTTTAGTCGAAATACGACGTTTCGTTAATATGAGTCTCATTCTAATTCGGTCACAAATGCGTCGATACCCCTGCGAACTGAAATTGACCTGCCTGAGAATTTCCGATAAGGTGTCTCAACTCATCTTTTAAAAATCAGGGTAACCACGTCTGAATCAGGATCTTTGCCACCTCTTACTTGATCAGGACTAGGGTATCATCATGCCTATTCCCATAGTAATTAAGTCATAAATATTATGATTCAATAATTGTACCGTATGTTTTTGTTTCAGGTAACATAAAAACAGCGAGTTTGGGGGAACTTCTAGGATTACTAAGTACCTATAAGTTATGATACTTAAGATACCGAAGAGAATCCCCGGAGAAATCAGTTCAACAATAAATTACACCAAAAGTAGCTAATGTTTATTTTAGGAGACTGTGTAGCAATTTTCCTATATTGAAGTTAAAATATTAATGCTATCATGAAGTATTTTATGAAGCGAATAGTTTCACTTACAGAAATATTTTCAGTCATCTATAGCTTCAAAGATCCTTTGTTGAACATTTATCTACACAAGTTTGGCTGATGTCTAGTCTTCTTCTTTCAGAACATAACTCTAGTAGATATTCGTCAGTTCCACAATCCATCTGAGGAATGTTCAATATCCTTTTTAGAAGCTTTAATATTGTTTAACCTATCAACGTGTTATCAAATTCTCGAAGTTACAATGATATCATAGAAATAGTCTCCTGATGAAACCAGAGATTAACAAAAAAAAACTACGACGCAACTTTATTGAATTTATAGTCTCTTGATTTGCCGATATTTTATGTGTACTGTACACATAAATTGTTATTCAATATACTTTAATGCTTAAAGCCAATCACTACTTAGGCATAATATTATGTTTATACATATAATTATTATATTTGTAGATACACCGAAAAGAATAAAAAAGTTTCTCGTAAGTGTCGCTATCGCTAACGTAAGAAATAGGTTTCCCGGGGCGAAATAAGAGCGGTTACCTAGACATAAAATGCATTCTTTGCATTTTATGTCTATGTATGTTAATAGGCCTATGACTTTATTGCAAGTATTCTCAAAGCGTTTTAAAGGAAAAGACAATGTTCTGTCTCAAGGACTAAGGATCGTTATTTAAACGATTGTACCTAATCTGGTTTCCTTTTAAAACTAACAGTATTTTAATTTTCATAAAAAGGCAAACAATATACGTTTGTCGCATCTAATAATATTCGCGCGAAAAATGTCATTCACAATTTAAATTAATCTGGCTTTAAAAAGCTGACGGGAACGTGTGATGCTGCCAACTTTTAAATTTAATTTTTTAATTTAACTTAGCTAAACTTTGTCTGTTGGGTGGGTGCCAATGCAAGGAAAACCTAATAAATTGGTCTTTCAGTATAAAATTGCGTTTGTTTTGAGAATCCAAACTTCAAAAAAGTATAGATAAGACATTGAATAAGCAAGTGGTATTCTAGCTAGGCTTTTATGTTCCTACAATGTACACAATTACCTTAAGTATGATTTATGCTAAAACTCTTTAATTGTTTTTTTCGCCATATTTTCCACTCCATTATAAAGGATTATAAAATACCTTTGCAAAGTAGCAATTATACGTATACACAAAAAATTACGTTCATAGGTAAGTTTGAATGATAAAAGGACGGTGACATTCGTGAATGTGTTCATTGGTGATGTGAATGGACTCTCCATATCAGAAGAGGAACCACTAGTACTTATAAGTCCTCATGGACCCACTAGGGGAACTGAACAGGACTAACCAACAGACCTAAACCAATCCAACTCGCTACTTTGTTTCAGATAAGTAGTGGGCATTGACGCTGTTTATAAAAGACTGTCTGCTATCAGCTTTCCTAATTTCCATCACCTGGGACGATTCGCTCGCATATTCTCATATATCTCTTATATTTATAGGAAATGTCATATCTCTGTGTAGTTTCTTGAGCGAGAAAATAGCCGATAGTTACTCCCTACTAACGGACGATCTGTCTTCGAAATACATAAAATTAACAAATTAAGCAATACACACTAAAATAATCTACATTATGCCCAATATCATATACCTTTAACAGGATTAAGGATATACGGTGGAATTTGGAGTGCAGAGTGGGAGTGTAGTTCATACAATTATGTGTGGTTGCAAACAATACTTCCTGAAGTGGATACTTGTTCTTTATAAAGTTTGGTCGCAGGTGGGATCTTGAACATTTTGTAGAAATGCCTTGTTTGTAGTGGTCTCAGTTAAAGAGTAATACTTGAGTCGCTGAGGATATGAAATTGCCACTTCCCGATAAAAACAATGTTATAATGTGTGCTTACAGATTTATTTAGCTTGCAAGCAAAATTGACTTATGGCATTTAAAATTTTCGCCATCAATCTACCTACAATGTACCTTAATCATAGGGACGAAAAGCTGGCATTTATGTGGATACTGAGTTTCTGTATCGAGGCATTTTGCCATTTGATCTTGTTTTAAAATAGGTAGTTCATTACCTCATAACCCTCTAATAATGATGTGATGAATGATAATAATATAGGTATCTAACGTATTTCTTTCAGATGCGCTTCTAATTGATTCTCGGCTATAGACAGAAGGAGATAGTTTGTAAATACTATTTGGACTATTTCTAACTATGAAAAGGACTAACTTTCGGTAACAGTCCATGCCCTAGTTGTCTTATCTACTAACGAAGTAACCAATTAACGTTTAGTGACCGCTGGTTGACTAAACATCCTTATCATACATCTCTATTTAAGTAGTAATATTCTAAGTAAGTGGATTTATGTGACGGACACGTATTGTTATCGGGTCATACATGTTAATGATATATAATAAATATATGACACAATATTATCTGTGTTATCCATGACAGCATGAGTGATATACCTTATTTTCCATTGACAAAAATATTTATCGGTCCGAAAAACAATTCCAATTCTAACCAGATTCTAACCTGATCGTTAAAGCTTCTGCAGACGTTTTTAGATATAAAATAACTTTGAATACGTACATTTATTAACTAATATAGAAGTAAGATATTTTAGCAAATACTTGGCACGTGCTTTCACAGGTCTTACAGAACACGTTCAACTTTAAAAGAAAATTTGACTGCAACGTACTTTCTAACTTTAATTTGAATTCACAACATTTATTCAAAGTAAAGCGAGGGAGGGCTTCGCTTTGAAGAAAATAAATAATAAGGTTATTTTTTATCGTCTGCTGTATGATAACTAATTTTATAATAGGCACTACTAGCTGTTGCCCGCGATTTTGTTCGTCTATAGGAGTTTTTCCGCGTGAATCCTGATCCTGCGAGATCTCCGGGATAAAAAGTAGACTAGGTATACAGTGCTCCACAAGCTCCTCTATCTCCCAGTGAAAGTCACATAAAAATCCGTTCAGCCGTGCACAAACATACGATCAGTTACAGTTTTATTCTATCTATCTAATAGATTATTTGTTGGATGTGTGTGGGATATAATATCAAGCTCTCTGCAATCAAGTTTCTAGTATCCGGTCACCGCTCATCATATTTAGGGAAAATGAACCGTTATCTCTTCTTGAATTTCAAATAGCGCAGTGGTTAACTCGCTGGATCACTAACTACTTCTGAAGGGTCTTGGATCGATTCCCAGAAAGGGGGAAATTTTAATGATGAATTTAAATTTCCATCCTCGGTCTAGGGATGTTGTTGTTATATTGTGTGTCTACAGTACTATCCTAGTGTGGGGCTATGAGTGTATTGTATGGTACAATATAATTAAAAAAAAATCGCAACTTTGCAAGAACAATTGTGTTTCTCCTAGAAAACGATTAGTTATTGAGGTGCAATCGTAGATATATTTGGCCGTTTTATCACTGACTAATCAAATATTTCCAATAATAAAACTTTGCACTTAATTTTTGCGTTCGAATTTTAAATTCACTCATATCCATGATTCTAACACCAATATTGACCCACTTCAATGTGACCCACTGAAGCAATTGGCACGGATTCGTCAGAAATGAATTCTGCCCTAAAAGTGTCTGTGGATGCAAAATATCCAGCAAATTGAGGAGATCGTGGGAAGAATTCACTCGAGTGAAAGTGAAATTCATAGAATAGCAAATTATGGAGACCTTATGAATAATTTCGTGCCTACCATCTGACTGAGTATTTTTGTCGCTGAGTACCTGCTCATGATTCGTACTTAGAAATTCATAAGAAATGGGGAAAAATATGAAATTGTTTTATTATAATGGTTCCGTAGCCTAGTTAGGACCCTGGCTACGACGCTAGAAGTCTTGAGTTCAATTCCTGGTCTTGGCAGATTTTTATGTGGGCATTCACAGACATAGTAACATTAGGGTCAAATCACACCGAGACGAGACGCGACGCGACGCTGCGCGCAGTCTTTCAAAGAGTGGCTCAAAATAGAACTTTATTTTCTACACGAAAAGATACACATTTCATTGTGAGAATTCAGAATACGTTGCTTCATGCAGCGCTGCGTCTCGTGACGCCTCGCGGCGTAGCGCGGTGCATCGCTACGCAGCCGTGCATCGTCGGTACGCGCGGCGTGCAAGATTGCCTACTTTTACGATGCACCTCGCGCCATTGAGATGCGTCTCGCGGCGACGCGCGGGACAGCGCGAAATCACTGGCCTCTTCATGACATGCATTTTAGTTTCACTACGTCATAATCTCATAAGTAAATATGAGTTTTTAGAGTTTGATATAGGAGGTTTAAAGGTGGCTATATAAACTTAATCATAAATGATATTTGAATACATCTACCACTGATGACTTTAGATGGACACAAAGCGTCTTACTGTGTATTATTATGTATGCGCGTTTTATTATAGAGTATGCATAGAGAAAAGAAATCAAATATAAAACATCCACTGTCACAAGAAAATGGCGTTAATATGTTAAAGAGTGGAAAATAACAATAATGTATAGGTATGTAAGAATTTTTACGCATAGTTTAAGAGCTTCCATGTATGTATATCTATAGGGTGGCACCGATGAACCGTGAGGAAGATAGGGTTTGTCTTCGGGAGGATTTCGGGGGCGTCGGAACTTTATCGGAAATGATTTGATCCAAACCTTTCCTGAATAATATATCGTATAGTCGAACAAAAGTTATCGCCGATATAGGATATTTTTGTGAATTGTCACGTGTTGACAAATGTTTTATTATATATATTTTTTTCAAATATTTTCTCCCATTTTGACACTATCTAATTCCGATTTGCCTGATGCCAAGATGCATATTTATTTGTAATCGATTTCTAGTACTTGATGCTTATTTAAAAAGCGATATCATCATTAGAATAGACCACTGTAATAGAATAAAAACATGCAAAAGAATTAAAGATACCTACAGCTACACCTTGTAGCGTTAATTTTAATTTAATGTCTCACTATAGTGATATTTTAAAATCTCTAAAGAGACAAGAAAAGATCATAAAGAAATATCATGTCACCGCAGTCATGATTTCTGGAAATTGCAGGTACCTATATCTACCATAGTCACTGGCTGTGCATAATTTATAATCTAAAATGTGAAGTAAATTAGGTACCAGCGCGAAATTTTGCAAGCTTAATACGCGGCCCGTATGTCTGCTAACAAGTCCTCATTAGCTCAAAAGCACGGAAAATTCTAAATTATACCTCCATGCTTCTTTACAATTATGCAGCGAATATGTCCGACATTTTTAATATGCAATTGTTTTTTGTAACAAAAATACCAGGTAACCATAAAAAAATTAAAATTTGGTTTGGCAAAGCATGAAAATTTATGATTAACAATTTCCGAAAGTCTGAATATGTCATAACTTTAACACAACTTTAAGAAGAGAGCTTAAAAGAAGAAGCTTTTAGAACGACAATCAGTATTTTTGAAGTGAAAACTTTTGATTTTGAGAATATTCACAAATGTATCATTATGATAAAGTAGGTACAACACCTCTTAAATACCAATGATCTAAAAAACCTTTTTACTCAAATAATCCCCGGAAAACCTCTCTTTTAGGAAGAACTCGTAGGTAATAAACCTGATAGCAAACTTTCCAAATGCCGCTATGAAATGCTACTAAAAACTTTTTTATATTTAGAAAACTTTACCAGTTGAAAGATTTCACGTGAAAAGTGGAATTAGAAAGATTTATTCCGTTAAAGTTTTATATATTCAAGGAATCGTTATCTACTAGCTAGACGGAACCGGCCATAGATAATGCTGTCAGCGCATAGCCCTCAGTGATATTACTCTTAGCGAGATTGAATGCTTTGCATTAAAAAAGAGTAGGGTAAATCCTGATTTTGATCAGTAACTACTTAGTTCTTTGTTTTACTATTGAGTTTTACTATTTTGTTGTTAAGAGAAAAAATGAGGATTTACACTTCACTCACGTCACTTAAATTGTGACAGTGAAATGATAAAAGTGCATTGTTTTATAGGAAATTTAATGGAGATTCCAAATATGTACACATTTATTAGGGAATCTTGGATAATATGGATGAAATCGGCGAAAGAATGTCACGGGGGTGAATCCGGCGGTGTTGTTTTTTTGGTGTTTTTTGGTGTGCCAGAGGTTTGACATAAGCAATTAGTGACACCAAATAGTGTGCCAGTTGAGAGGTTATTAGTTAAGAATAGCAACAATTCTGTGACCAAATTAGAACGGAACTCTCACTAATCTAATATCTTTAAACGAGCAATTCTTGTATATTTATTTATTTATATATAATCACGATCTCGGAAACGGCTGCAAAGATTTTCATGAAAGTTACAGATTAGGGGGTTTTCGGCTCAAGGAATCGATTTATCAAGGTCCCAGGTTCGAGAAAAGCTCGGTTCCCGAGATAAAGAGATTTTAAAAACATCATACTGACGTCATCTATGAAACATTAGGATAACTTCTATGAGGTACTGTTTGTAACGTGTTGAACTGACGCCATCTATGAAACATTAGGATAACTTCTATGAGATACGGTTTGTTTGTTTCAGTAGTATGAAACTAGATGGCGCTCGAATATATTTTTGATATTCATTCTTACGTTGAAGCGCTATTTTTGCGTTATACCTACCTATTTTCTGTTTGAATAAAATTAAAAATCAGTGCGATTATCTCGCTTGACCTCGCAGGACGCGTAGTGATAGTTTAACGTGCGTTTGTGATATTTACGAGAATATTTGTAAATAAATGTTAGTTTTGTTATTATCGATTTAATAATATATTTTAATAAAGTTTTAAATAAATAATGGTCAGATCGATGAAATTACTATTGTTGTAAATAGAATCAATAAAATTTTAAGTACGCCTAACAACTTGCTCATTAAACTAAAAGTATATTTATTTATGTTGTTTAATTATCATAAACATTCAATACATTTTATCGCAAATAAAAATTTCAGTCGGGGACTGCCTAAGCCTGCGAAAAGTACGAAGGAAAGTTCAATGAATTTATCTAATTAAGTATGTACCTATTTTAAATGCAATTAATTCGCTCACACAGTTAACTTCTATGAGGTACTGTTTGTAACGTGTTGAAATTTCAGTAGTATGAAACTAGATGGCGCTGTACAACTTTGTGAAACACGCTGTTGAGATCCTTTGGCCGTAACATAAGTAAAATGAATTTTGTGCTCAGTGAACAGTTGTATGATTTGACTCCTGAATAGATGGCGGAATTCCTCGTATTTCTTGCGATTCATACTTAATATAATTTTCAACCGAGCAAAGCTCGGTCAACCAGGTACTAAATTATTAACTGGACTTAAAAAATACAGTCGAATTGAGAACCTCCTTATTTTTACCCGACTGCGTCAGAAGGAGGGTTATGTTTTTCGAGTGTATGCATGTATTTTGAAGTCTGTTAACAACAGAAGATGTATATGTCCGAACCTTTACACAAAATATTATGTGCTGCATCGGCAATTGCTACCCATAATAATGGTTGGCAGGTAAAGCATTTCCCCTAACCTCAACCCATTCTATACCTGCGTAAAAGTTCTCATACCATATATCAGCGTTCCTACATAATATGTACACGTGCATTCTCGGCGGGATCGTATTTCCCTGGAAATATTCGCAATTGGAAAGGGAGGGTAATTTTTCGTGACCGCGACACATGCTGGAACGATTGCAACGTATTTATTACCCACCTGACGTTTTGAAATATTTATTTTGTTTGGAGTTGGTTAGTAGACATGTCAACGGAAATGTGTTAAACCCGTCATTGTATACAATTCCTAGGAAATGTATACAATTCCTAAAATCGCCAGGAAATGTGTGAAATAAATTATAATGGACACATTTCCTAGGAAATTTATACATTTCCTGAATAGCAATCGGAAATGTAGTACATTAAGATTATAGATCAAGATTTTAATGAGTACGCGGGATAGATAATATGAAGATATTATATTTTACGTTATGATTTTTACCAGATTGTCTCACCGAGTGCCTTAATCAAATATATTATTATGTAAAACAATGAATACTCATTTCCATTACTCCTCAGTCAAATTCTTCAAGGTGTAGGTAGGTCGAATTGGTTACAAAACCGAATTAGCCTACCCCTACTCCACGTAGTCTTGTATGCCCTACCCCTAGAGTTTTTTTTAGAACCGGAGGCGCGGAGGGAGGGCAGCCCCCGCCCGCTGTAACAAAACGCAGACACCCGGGCGAGCCGGAGCGGCTGAGGCTGGTCGCCCAAGGCGACCAGCAAGCCGAAGCTGCGCAGGCGAGCGTGGGTGTCTGTGCTTTGTTACGCAAGGGCGAAGGGGCTGCACCTTCCGCAGCGCCGGAGACGTCACGGTTCGAAATTATGCCCTATATTCTGCGTTTTTACGATTTGGCCAAACGTGGATAACCAAACGTAGACGATTTAACGGTCTGGACAAACTGAGTTGCCCATTTCATGAAATGCGACAATTTGAAGTTAACAAATCTACGATGTGGCCACGACATACACATTTCCTAATACGATATCGGAATTGTATACAATTCCTAGGAAATGTGTACATTTCCTAGGAAATGTATGAATTAAATAATTTTTAAAACAATATTTTACACATTTCCTAAAGAGCTTAGGAATTCCTAGATTTCATACATTTCCGGTAACAGACATACACAAATAGGACGCACATATTGTGTAATGACGTTATATGTAAGTTTATAGTTAGTGTTATAAAGGAAAAGATTATTTTATTCTTTTTAGCGCATTTAAATACAAGCTTGTTTTTTAAAAAGTTTTTTTTTTACTTTTTTTATTTTCCACTCCGAGACAGTTGTCTAACAATTATCAATAAATCACAGTGTTATTTGTTATTGCCTTATTGACGAATTAAACGGAATTAACACATTATTCAATAAGGCCGTATGTAAGTCTACTACCACCAGATTTTTGAAAATTCTACTACATTGTTATGATTACTTAAGGATTTGATCTGTAATGTAGGTCGTGTCCTAACTCACCTACATCAAGTAGACATTTATATGACATGTAAACGTTTATTTATTCTTGATCATGGCCTATTTGTGATGTCTCATTTGTCATCCCATCAAAGGCCAGGTATAATAGGGAATTTCAGTCCAAATGTGGGAACAAGCATTACGTACAGAATACTTTTACATACACAATCTTTCGCTGTGTAACTGTATAGTTCATCATCATTGTGTACCTAGATTAAGTATATTATTCGTGTGTAATGTATATATTGCACAATTTTTACTTTAATTTGAATACCTAGATACCAATTAATAATTTTCTGTTATAACATAATGCATATGCACGTAACTGGGTAAATACGAAATACATACTGATGTGGAGGAAAAGGGGAGATCTCCCGCCAGGCGATGTTACTTAGTATGATGTTGTGTATTGTGTAGTACACGATGCATGTGGTGAACTGCTTGGTCAGCATCTTATGTGAGGCGCGCGCTCATATTACTGTACAGTTCTGCAAGCATCTTTTGGCGCGTGCGTAACAGAGACAGCGCCTTACAGGTAAGGCAAACCGTAAGGCGCTGTCTCTGTCACCCACGCGCCAAAAGATGCTTCTAGGACTATAGGTGTCGTGGCGCTACTATGGTATCAAATTGGAAGCTCTGTACTTAAAATATAGTTATTTTACTCTATGTCAATTTTATCAATAAGCAGAAATTGCTAAAATAAATACAATATCTGATACATTAACTAACAACCTCTGAAAAATAACATAACCTGTTCATATAGTTTGTTTTATATAGGCTCCATTTAGACTTCTGCAAGTATTTGAGTTTGCAATCAGCAACGATTCGCAATTTGAATAAAGGCCGTTTTTAACGTTAGACTTTCGAATGTGGTTGTCTGTGTTCGAATACTAGGTAGGTACCTTATTATTTTAATGATGTACGTATTACAAATTTCTTTTCGCTTGTTTCTTCTGTGAATATCGTGAGGAATCCTGCACACTTTAGAGTTCTCCATAAGTTTATTATAGCTATGTGTAGTCTGCCAATTTGCACTTTACCAGCTAAGATCTGCATCTTACATGAAGGCGCACGACCAGCACTGGGATAGTTATAGGTTATGATGATGCATATTTATAATGATGAAGACGATTTTATTTTGAATTTATATCCTTATTATATCGTAATTTTAAGTGTACATTAAACTAAATAAATAACAAACTTCATTTGTTCACGGATCTCTTAATTTCATCCCAAAAGATCTATTGAGCTATTAAGAGGTAATATTGTAATAACTCCGCATCTCATACAATGTTTCATCATCTTCAGTTAATAGGTAATTGACCTTATTACTAAAATGTAATTAATTTTCGGCGACGCACTGCCTAAGTACCTACTCCGTAAAAGGCCGATTTTCATTGGCAATATTAAATGTTTGATAACTTGATTATATTTTATTGTGTAGGTACTAGGTACGGCCTGTGTTGCTCTTTGGTAAACCTATTTCTTATCACCCGGACTAAAAAAGAAAATGTTCGTTGGCCCAAACGTCTTACAACATAAGCTTGAAATAATTTTCTTTTTTTATTGAGTAGGTATTTTGATCACATACAAAAAACGTACACACTCATAGACCCAGACTAGAATTCCAACACATAAAACAAGGATATACACCGAGGCCGAAAACGGAAACTCATCATTCAAACCGCATCGTTGGGAATCGAACCCAGGACTCTTGGAACGTCAATCCGGCTTGTAAACCATTGCGCCATCCAGATCGTCAAATACTGAATATCAGTGAAATCTTTATGCAAATCGATTACGTCGTAGCTTACCTTGTAAAACAGCAACAAATTGGCAAATGAACAAAGAAACAGAAAAAACCCAATCATTGTTATGGGATATTTTGGGTTAATAAATACAGGCAATTATAGTTTCAGAGCTCCATAACTGAATGTAAAATGGAACCCTATTAATGTGCCTAGGATGTCTGTCTGTCCATTCCTGACTTTCTCAGTAATCTCACTATCTCTTGAACAGAAATAGGTAAACCTGAAACTAGAGCCATGAATGACGAATGGACCGACAGACAATGATTTCAACATTCCGACTTTTAGCTTTTAGGTACGGAACCCTAAAAACAATTAGGTATACTGTAGAAGACGTTGAACATTTATGTCAAACAACAATAAAGTGCTTTTAATAAAAATGTTGAAATATAAAAATATCCCCGTACTTAAAAAGTTTCAGTACAATTTTTTTAACGTAAAATTCCTTGTGAATCTATTAGTGAAAACCACGAAAATCCGTTCAGTAGTTTTTTAGTTTATTGCAATTAGTTAGATAGATTAGATATAGGTACAGACGCGGCGGATGACTTTGTTTTATAATATTGTATGTTAAGATACATAACAATCATCGTATACCTATTTCAGTAGATAAATCCGAGATGGATGGTGGGAGACTCCGTTCAAACCATAAGCAAATAATTCCTTTTAATTACTGGAATTTAATTAGAGTTCTCTGCTTCAATACAGACGCTGGTACAATCCACATTTAATTATGGAGGTAATAATAATAGGTATAATAATAATTTAGCAACTCTTGCGACGAAACTTAGTAGGGCTACTTATGCGGTTAGAAAAATAAAACAGCTTACTGACGTAGAAACTGCTAGGCTTGTTTACTTCGCATACTTTCATAGTGTTATGTCTTATGGCATATTACTGTGGGGTAAAGCAAGCGATATACAACAAATCTTTGTATTGCAGAAGAGGGCCATTAGAGCTATTCATAAACTACGGCATCGGGAATCGTGCCGTGATAAATTCAAAGATTTAGGTATACTTACAGTAGCCTCACAGTACATATATAGTAATATAGTTTTTGTAAGAAACAACATAAATGCATATAAAAAAAACAGCGACTATCATAATCGCTTAACAAGAAAGATGCATGATTTGGCGACGCTTTCATATCGGCTAGGTAAAGTGCAGCGTTCTTTTATGGGGCTTGGTGTACAGTTCTATAATAAAGTCCCTAAGGCAATCCGTGACCTGCCTTCAGAGTTGTTTAAGAAGCATGTAAAAGCACAACTCGTAGACAAGAGCTACTATAGTATACATGAATATTTAGATGACAAAAAGGCATGGAAATTACCAGCTCTGCAACCAGCTCCGCTAGGTTAGTGCTTACCTGTATCAATTAAGTAATATTGTAATTTTTATTTTAAAAGATGCGGAGGAGTTTTTTTTCGCCGTTTTTTTCTCCTCAAGCACTTTTCCAAAACGGTGGTAGAATCAAAAAATTGACGTTCATAAGTGAATTTGTAAATTCCTAGATGAAATAAACAGTTTGACTTTGAATAGGTATAATAATAGGTATAATAATAGCTATAATAATAGGTATAAGATACATAGACTTATTATATGAAAATCTATACAAAACGGTTGTACCCCAGCGTCTTGCGGCAATCCTAAGGGCTTTATCATACTAACGAATTGCGAGTGGCTTCGGAGTAAGGCATGCGCGCAGCAAATGCGTTGCGAACACGCCGCCGTGGCTTTAGGGATTGCATCGGAATCGCGTGGCAAATAAATAGCGTAATGTGAGAAGCGCCTTACAGCGAGGTCATTGCGGACGCGTGGCATACAAGCAACATTTTTGACGTGTGTTTGTAGCGATTTTAACGACATAAAATACACTTATTAATTAACTGCTGTTGGTTATGTTTCTTCGAAGACGCCGGAAACGAAAACGAAAGCATCGACGAACTCGGGAGGGTCCATTATCAGTTCCGCGTGCGCGACGAATGAGGGTAAAAGCGTGTGAATTCGCCGCTAGAGGCGCTAGTGAAAAGTGAGGTGTATCTTTCAGTACCACAAACTTATCTGACCCAGTAAGAGGGACGCTACTGTCTTTGTCTTTGTCTGACAACAGTTTAACATGTGCATTAGTTCCAATTTTGGCCACCGGGTCAGATAAGTTTGTGGCACTGTCACTTCTCATTTGTCTGAATGTCACTAATTGTCACTGTTTAAGTATGGGCGGGCTTTGACAGCAGGACTTCACTCGCCAGTGGCGCCAACTGGTAAGCACAAAAACGGCGACCCTCATTGTGCGACGCGTTCGTTGCGCTCCTTTGCGGACGCTCGTAATCTGCTAACGTCCTGAAGGACCAACAAAATGCGGGCGTTAGTGGCAAAGATTTTTAAGGGCTTGCGTGCTCCGGAGGGCACGTGAAGCCGTCGCTCCCGGTTGTTATCGGTAGATATAGATATCAATCGTTAAGCCATATCGTATTCTTTTAGGCGGATTACTTCCGATACTTGAGTTGGTTATTAACCCGCCATCAATTCGCACTAGACCAAAGTGGTGGTATGTGGGATATGCTTTCATATTGAATGTATGATGCTGAAGAGATCCATGCTCAGTAGCAGGCCGTTAATGAGTTGAATACAAAGGGAATATAGATACCTACGATTGAGATTTATCCTTCACAAAGACGAGAAAGAAGAAGATGACGTAGCTCTAAGTAAAACAATTAGTGCGGGTCTTTTAATTTATCTTTAATGGGACGAAAGAAGATGGATGTAATTTTGAATTGGACTTACTAAATTAAATTTATCTTTAAGACGAATATGTAAGAATACAGTGGTCAGAATTAAAATCCAGAAGAGTCCCACAAATGGGTACAGGTCTCCTCTCAATTTAAAGGGTAGGTACTTGGTCAACCAAGTACGGAATAATATACTTACTTCACAAATCATTGATATTTTTACAGAAATCTTTGAGGTGTGCAGATTTTCTCACAATTTCTTAACTGAAAAGCATGTAGTAATATTACGTGATAGAGATGGACTTTGTTGGACAAGCGATGACAATACGATCTGAATCCTTATACTCCTTTGACTCTTATCCGCTTGAATTCCATCTGGAATTCGTTATAATTGCATGGCACACAAATGCCAGCGTTCCGCCAATGCGATTAAGGTACATTTAAGATTGTAGACGTTATCTAAAAATGTCCTTAGTAAATTTTTCTGACAAGCCAAATTAAACTATGAGCACATGTAATATGTTTGATTTTGGCGGAGAGTGGCAATTCCATATGCTCGAAGGCTCAACTATAGATTGTTGGACAAAACAACCAGTTTTATTCGAACGTGCAAATAGGTTCTTATACTTTAACATTAAAATATTTGCAGAGCAGCATTAACTTGTTTTAACAACATAATAAATATTAAAGCCATAAATGTGTAAATTCATTATCTGGAGGTATGGAGGTTATGTTTCGTAAGTTTGATTACAAACAATCAAACTCATACGGACGGCCTTAACAGACAAGTAAACATTAGTGTTGGGTCGCCTAAGTTTAAGGCCCACGGGACCACCCAAATTTTATGTAGACATATAGACGTGCGAAGGCCTTAATAACAAATAGGGTTGTAAAAATAGAAGTTTGTTATTGTAACGTACAGATTAATACTAATAATATTGAAGTTATAAATGTTTTTAACTCTTTGGTAATTTTAACAAATACGTTCTTCTTAAGTTTGGATATAATATGCTTATACACGTTTTATTGTTCATTGGATTGTTTGTTTGGATGATGTCCTAACGGTGATCTTGTAAGGTAATTTTCACTTATTTACAGAACTTGAAGTTTGCATCGATTGTTCTTCAATAATATATTTATATTTAAAATATGTTGTACAAGTGTTTTCGTGCAAACATACAACATATATAAAAAATTTAAGTATTGCTGCTCACTCTGGTAAGCTTTGCAAAACGATCTAATTAGTTCAATGATATAAAAATCACGGAGTGGCAACCCTTATAATGAATTGGAGTGTGAATACTTTAGTCTCCATTAATTATACGCTCTCTGTAATTTGTGTTCTTTGAATTTCCAACTTTAAACGTGAATGATTCAATGATTCGATTCTAAGTGGAGTAATTTCGCTCAGCAAAATTTTCGAGCATCTAAATTTCTCCTTATTTAAAACCACGTGAATCTGTAAGGTTGTCAAGTGAGACTATATAGATAAATAAAAATTACATCGACTTTTAAAAGAGATAAAAGTCATGATAATACATAATGCTAGGAAACTATAATCGAAACGCCAAAAAGTCACCGTCGATTTCAGGGTAAGGGACTAACCTTAGTTAGCTAGCTAGATATCACAAGTGGTAGGGTTTTACTATCTCTTCTATGCATAACATCTGAATAAACAGACCCTCAAGAAGAGGAACTTGTAGCTATGGCCCTATCGTTACTATGTTTCAGGGTGAAACACAAGCAGCAGGGATTGGCACTCCCCACTACAAAAAATAATTTAACGTGTGCTCACAGTTCAATTTTGATTGTAAGAAAGATGTTTTTCAAGCATTTTAAATTCTCCCAGTTAATCAACAATGAACCTTTATTACATAGGCGGATTGATGATGATCCATGTAGGATGCCATTGAAACGAATTCCATTTTGAAGGTAATCAGCTATTTGTTATTACCAACAAAAACGACATTACAGATTGTTGTTTGTTATAAAAGATACAATTTATTCACAATAATTACCCTCTCTTAATCAAGATTTCAAATTTAATGTCCAAATTCACCTGTCACCTACAATAATACAGATTACCCCAGTTAAGAATTGAACCGGGCGCTGCCCATACAGTAGTCACGTTAGCTACTTACTGAGTCACGGCGACTTTTCTCTGAACAATCAAATCTCATTGCACGCTTCAATCCAAACCCTGAATAAAGGAGAAAATTTTGTGTTAATTAAGTATTATGGCAGCCCTAACATAAAAGAGCAATGAACTTTAAGTCTGAGGAAGCGTTTGTCAGCATTTATTAAAAGCTCGCGCTAATTTATTTTCTGTGTCCTTTCAATGTTCTAACTTTGAACGGGAATGATTTAAGGCTTGTTCGCAAAGTTATAAGACCGGTTATTGGTAATTACCGTGTAAAATTTCCATAAAATATAAGTTTTTTTTGTTGTTTTGTTTATCAACGACAGTTTCACATGAAAATGGAGAATGCCTAAGGTTATCAAGTCACTTTAACTATATGGAGTGTTTCTAGTCGTCATCATCTTCTCGACTAATCGTGACCTATTGAACACAGGTTTCTTCTAAGAATGAGAAGAGTAAGTTCATGGGACATAGCGATAGAGCGAATTAGCAGCCTTCACGTACCTTTGAGTTTTTGCGAACTTTCTGGCATTCAGCTTTCCTCACGATGTGTTCTTTCACTCTTACAGCGAGTGTCATTTCAATGCATAAAATGTACCTAACCTCTAAAAGTCAGAAGTGCATTTCCTGAGATGTGAACTCGGTCTGGGTTCGAATCCCGAGTAGGAGGCCGAATTCTTAGCCTTGAATTGTCTGCGATCATTGTATATACATAGTAAAGCACCATCGCGATTGAACAATAAAATCGCTGAAACTTCCAACAGATATCACGAAAAGAAACCTTATAAGGATACTAATATTTGAATTTAAAATCTATGTATCTACATGCGAAAGGTCATTCACTCATGATACTTATATCAAATCAAATATCGAAATCCGCTCGACATATAAAGATTAAATTTGGCAGTCGGAATGTTCATAGTTAGTAGACGTCTGCTAAGAAAGGATTTTGTCATATTCCACTCCTAAGGGAGAAAACTAAGGGATCAAAATTTGTATGGAAATCGGTTAAATATCTCAACGTGGACAAAGCTTTGAACAACACTCATACAAAACACAATGATGAACGAAACACAAATGGTTTAGTAAAAAACAACTTTCTGGCTTCCCATATGGTTTTAATATTCATTGTTAACTATTGTTATGAGTTCTAGTCAGCTGAGTGAAGTAAACTAGTTACTGGATAAGCTAAAACTTACTTCAGTGATAGTAGTACCAAGGCGTTGCCACTGTGATGTAGTTCCGGCATTATTCTGTCTTTAGTCGCAACGAAGTTACACTTTATGACTTTTGTTGTTTATGTCTTAAGAGTAAAGTTTGTAGTAAGATGACTAAGCTTGACTATTTAAGTCTTCATTTGGTAACGAACCATCATATGGATAACCAAGTTCTAAGCTGGTAATGGGTATGAGAAAAGATAAACAGAAACAATTAAAATGCAATTTACAGCAAGAAAGCATAAGTAGGTAAACAATATTTAAATTCGCGATGCTAGCAATAAATTTTGGATGGTTTTCATGTACAAAAACAGTTTAAGAGAAATTAGTCTGACTAAACTAATCGTATTGTAGGCACATGACTTTACTCGTGGAGGTCGTGTAATGTCGGATTCGCAAGATTTTGCGATGTGCACGCTGTAGAGCTGGTAGCTTCCTTCTGACGTTTCTCCGAGCGCACGACATGAGAATCTGGAAAAAATAATTATGGAATTAATATAGCGAAATGCCTATATTTAAATGACTAATGAGCATGTATCACTGCCCTTACGCTGCTGCCCATGACAACTGTGACCGATACAGAATCAGACTAAAATCGGGAAAAGGATGATAAATATTAGCAAACGGTATCACAACGTAAGTCTGTCTGATAATAGAGGGCTGGAGCAGGGACTGTTATTAATAGTTACTTTTGTAAGGTGCCGTAAGTAATGGTCAAGGATTTGGTTAATAACAGTCTCGTTCTAATTCGGTAACAGATCCATTGCTACTCTTGAGGAAGAAGACGTTCGCTTTAAAAATATAAATTGAGCATTCTACTCTTTTTTAACTGTAACTCAGTTGGTGCTAATATTTCATGAAAAAGAAGTTACTATATAACATGGCGGGCGATAGTATTACCCTAGGCAGACTCTAGCCTTATACCAACATGTTAGGTCCTTCTTCAGAGCCGGCGTTCCATCAACCTTCTTCTAGTATTCCAAATACAAAGATACTTACCATCAAATGTCTCTTCCGCTTTTGTCAACCCTTCAAGCTATAAAAAAGACACTGAATAAATATATAACAAAGAATGTATGACTTAGTATTACTAACGGAACCTTCGTAAAAAAACTTTGGAAAGCTCTTTAGGAACTTAAAGCAGAAAAGCCAGTCACGTAACGACAAGTGCGAGTACTTGAAAGCGAGTGCCGAGAAATGAACTTGCGAATGGAAGAAAAGAAAAGTTTACAGCTTCAAAACAGAAGGAAAAAATTTGAAACCCTTCTCAAAAAGCAACAACACGCTGCTAAAAATACAAGGTAAAATCTAATGAATGACTTTGAATTATGGTGCCGAGTGAAAGGATTGTTATGTAGGTTGAATTATTCATATGTTATGCAATAACTATGACTCAAAATAAACGGTTTCATTTAATCGTCATTATTAAATAATTAAAAATATTATTTTTCATATTCTTCTGTCTGCATGTATGTCCGTCCGCGCATCATTAAAAAAACTGAATGAAATTGTACGCGGTGTTCGCAATTGCATTTTAGGAAGTATACCTAACCACCCTGCCGTACCTACTAGTATGTTTCATCATAATAATCCGCTTAAAACCTAACATAAATAAAGGCAACGTTTGCCGGGCCATCTAGTTGTATCATAAAAATTGTTTCAAATTTAAAAGTCAGTCCTTTGTCTTTGAAGTAAAATATTAAATTCCACATACTTCGTTTTCATACAGAGAGAGAACAGAGAAACAAAGAACTGATTCTTTGGTTATTAAATTCTTGGATTTTTCTAGAAATTCATTGAAGTTTTCTAGAAATTCCACAATAAAATTTCGTGAAAGATGTAAAGAAACACTTTTAAATAAATGCCAGGTTTCTTTCTATTATGGATTTTCAAATTTTCGTATATAAATATTAGGTTGGAGATCCCGTAATATCCACAAAAAAATATAAACAATCATACATAAAATTACAAATTTAAGAGTTTTTTCTAATTTGCAATGGTATTTGTTATTATATTTTATTTTATATTTTAAGTTTAATTTAACCAATTTGTCAATAACTAATTCCTTACAAAATAATTACCAACTTAAAAGTTGAGATAACTCAAAAACCATGTACGACACGTACATAATACATACTCCTTTATTGCATTGTACGTCATGGAGTGAAATTTTAGGACTACCGCGCAAATCTCGTTGCAAAAGGCAAATGATTAACGCTCAGAATTACAATAATTATTTGAATGACAGAAGACTTCCGATAAAATAATTTTGGACATATTTCAGATGACAATCCGTATTATAAATTATTTCTTTTCCTGTCGGATTCTTGAGATGACAATCCGTACTATAAATAATTTCTTTTCCTGACAGATTCTTGCGATCAGCTCTGAAGATTTGTGAAATCAGGTGCCAAGACTAACGGATTTAATCATTAATTTGTAGGTTGAACAAATATTTTTCTGGTATTTTATCTGAAACGTAAAACATCGCCACTTGCCATTACGTGGGATTGAACAATAGAAGTTTGGATTAAAAAATACAATGTAAAGAAGAACGAATATGAGCATTACAGCGAAGACAGATTGGGAGCCACTTAAGTTTATTGCGATAATCCGAGATATTATTGCGAAGGCCGTATGTGAATCATACACATAGATTTCAGCTATTTGTAACAACAACACAAAGAAATATTTTTGTAAGGATTATGATTGTGATCGTAGTGAACTTTGAAAATGCGTATTTGACCAGCGTGGTGAACTGATGAACTTTGGCCTCACGTTACGAGAGGAGACCTAGCCCAGTGCTTCATTTATTTTATCATTGAAGCACACATTTTATTTATTCTTATAAATACCATATATAATATATATTTGTCTTTATACAAGAAAGCTAGTTCATGCACATTTAAGCAATGACGTAATAACGCGGGGCTAATTAAGAAGTGCTCGAAAAATTAAATAAATAATAAATATGTTCCCAAATTAATAAATAACATTAACTGGAACAAATTTAATTTATAATTTTCATTTGCACGCTGCAGCTGTAATTGGAATCACACGTACACAGGAAATACCTACGTGAATAAATATTGCTCAAATTTTACTGGGTCTGTCATTTTATTGAAGGTAATTTAATTAAATCATACATTTTATATCAATAAAGTTAAAATGTCTAAAATGTTAAAACACATCTATTAGTACGAACAGGTAATTAATATTAAATTGTCGTCATTGTACAAAGAACCAGTAGCGAGAACCCGCTTTTTTATCAGGTAGTTAGTGTCGGAATCGGAAAATACTGCTTTTGCCTGCACGTGACGAAATATCGGTCGTCCGTAAAATATCTGTTTAATTTCCGGCGCAAATATTTTACCAGCTGTTTAACATTTACACATTAAAATCACATTATTGCAAGTTACGATTATGCGACAGGTACAATCTAAGATTATTTTTGTGTTATAGCAGGACTGGCCAGGACTGGCTACATTACGTTAGTCGCCAAACGACTTATCGCATTCGAGCTGAGAGCTTGAGAGCCTTTTATCTCTGTTCGATTTTTTTTCTTCTTCCTTTTTTATCCTTTTTCTTCGATAATCAACTTTCTAAAACGTAGGATTTTTTGATTGGACCCTATTTTTTTCAATTTTATTGACTTACTTTTAAAAACCCTTAATCCAAGAATGAAAATGACGTGATTACGACTCCGTAACTCAGACAGGTCGTCTGTTTGTACGTACCTTTATTTACTGAACCTTTACCGACGGTCGCGTCGTCTAAATGGATCCCACTTAGCATTAGTCACGGGCTGAGCTATAATTCTGGTTTTTATACAGAAAGAAGGTTAAAAATAGTTGTCCCGTAAAGGTGAAATCTCAACATGTATTTGCAGGAACGACAAATAAATAATGCGGGTTTTACTTCACATTGACGGACGCAACGAATGTTACGTTGTATACGTATATGTACTTACCGAAAATGTATGAAATCAAGGGATTATGATTTAAGATTTACAGCGGGATCTAAAAATGTCCTTAGCAAATTTTGCTCACAAGCTGAATAGAACTGTGAACACAGGTAATCAGTTTGGTTTTGGCAGGGATTGGCAATTCCAAAATGCTCGACGACTTAAGTATAACGCTAATAACTTCATTCAGTCGGTCTAAGAAGATAGATAAATAAAATACGGACTGTTAAACCTGTTAAAGCTGGCAACGTACCAACTAAAACGAAAGCATTCAATTATGACCTTTATGTCATGTTAATTACGGTTGGTAGACATACTACTCGCGACCCACTACTGACCAACTCTAACCAAAGGCTAAGTATAGAATCGAAATTCAACCGTAAGTAGCAAGACTAAAATGTCATAATTGAATACTGTCGTTTTAGTTGGTTCGTTGCCGGGTCGTTATAATATGCGCATTCCTTAATACCGATATAATAATCCTTAGTTGAAGTTCTACCAAAAAGGATTAGAGTCGGTTTCTGTTAGTATTCTAGGACAACCGAATGGATAAATTAGTGAAATGATATAACTACGATGTTTTTCTGATGAACATCAAGTTGACATAAATTACTGATACCATTTAATACGTTTCAATTTATGTCACTTGATATTTTTATTTCCTTAGTAAAAAAATCTCCTTGTAAAATTCCTTACTTTACATTCAATTACTAAGTGAAACTTAGTATAATTTTGTTTTAATATATGAAAGTAACTCGAAATATAACACAAAAATATCAACGCATAACAAAAAATATTTTTTATAAAATTTATTACGAAGATGTTTCGCAAAACCTATTAGCATTTACCCTTCATCAATGATCGATTATCACAGATGATCGCAGCTCTCATTTAAATTCTTCCTTATACCTTCATTTTCTCAAACATTCGCGGAAAATATACTAACAATGTGACGGAACGGAAGAAATCTTTGTTATAATACGCTCCGTAATAACATTATAATTGAGATGTAATTCATATGACAAGTCTAAGTCTACTCAGTCCGTAGTGACCTTGCCTGCAAAACTAGGGGTCCCGAATTCGATTTCCGGGCCGGGAACACTAAACTTGTATGATACAAAGATGTTTTTTCTCAGATCATTAGTGTAATTTGTGTTGTGTATGCCACTCGCGACACAGGAAATTTAAGTCATTTAAAAGTCATCATCTAAAATCATTTAAAAGTTTAAATGTTACTTAAGCATTCAGTAACTTAGGGGAAGGCTATGATGGAAGTATTAAATTGAAATCAATAATATGAATTCAATTTTGTGAATCATAATTATAGTGACTTTGCTTCGGGTGGCTTATTCTCTATGTTTGCAAATAATACTAGCGCTAGCATAAAAAAAACAATTATGGTTTGCATAACATGGCATATAATATATTTGGCATATACATCTTTCTATTTATGAACGGATTGAGAAAAACCATTAAAAGTTGGAGCGCGTAGTGTGAGCTTTTACACTCCGCGCTAAAGCAACGCACACATACAACACACCTTTCACATTCTAGAATAACATTGTAGAATAGTTATTTAAGTATTTCTATATTTCATGTCTGTGAACGGTGTCTATGTGTGTATTACTCCAGCTCGCAATGTTTTGAGCTTTGTATCTGGACTACCATATAATTTGTGGCAACATTGGTGAGAGCAACATTCAAATGTCTAAGCCGTTTTTGAGGCAAAGGAAACAATTTAACTGAAAACTGGCAAACTCACATTTCTTTTTTAATTGTTATCGTAAAATGTTATGTCAATTTAAGGAATTCTTAAAATTTTATTTCTTCTTTTCAAAATATCAAAAGAGCCTAATATAATATTTATATCAATGATGTTTTAAATATCTAGATTGAGCGTCGCCCTACAATGAAAGCAAAAAAAAAACAAGGCAACATTATCAAGCATGTGTGCGTGTAGCCGATGTTTTTCGCGTTCATTTATTGTCTATGTGTACGTAATCTGTGCGTAATGATATAAAAGTTGTGGCCAACTGTTGGCCACAACTTTTTGACACGTTTTCGCGGATTCGATGTTCCATCTAGATATTTAATACATCTTTGATTTATAGTTTCTAGTTGTGAACAAACCATCCTCGCAACAACTGTTTCCAAACTATTTCGCCATATCATTGTACCTACCACAGTCGATACCTACAGATAGTACCAAAAATGTTTTGTAATAATCGAGAAAGCCTTCGGTATCCCAAAAATTGTTTCGTCCCCCTAACATACTTTTGTAATCTTCATGAATTATTAATTAATGTCTGGAACCACAATTCCCTTTAGAGCTCCTGAAGTTAATCGATTGCTCTGTAATTTATGAAATCCGCTGATGTCAGGCGAAAATATAGTTGAACTCTAAAAATCTGAATATTTAGTCGTCATAACTTTTCAAGGACAGCATAAATGTAAATAAGATAAACGATTTTAGCCTGAAAGGCTTCTAATACCACTTTAAAGCCTCCTATTTTGATGGCTACTGATTTAAATGAGTTTTCTGTAGTCACCCAAATTTCGAGATTATTTTTAGTTCCAACGTTATAGAAGTTTAATATAATTATTTTGGTGAAAAATTTTATGCTACATTTTCACAATATTATGTGTACAGGAATGAACAACGAATTTTTACTTACTTATTTTACCACAATATTTTTACGTATAGGTACCTACTAGATACGGCAAAGTTAGGTTATACTTACTAGTAAACATAGGAAGTATAACCTAACTTTGCCGTATCTCACACTACTTTATGTGCAATATGCTTAAAAGGGTGGAAGGTTTTTTTTTCGTTTAGCCAAAATACATTCTGTTTGAATAATAATATAATCTATACATTAAGGAATTAAAATTCATTTTCGTCTGTGACATCATCAAAGAAGGAATCTATTCTTTAAATTGTTCAGCGACAAAGACGATATCCTTAATCTTTTCCAATTTGATTCAAGAGCCCAACCACCCTTACAAGTTGAATAGGACAAATTTGCAATAGCATCGAGTGTTCGTTGAACTTACAATAAGGATCTTTTGTCTGAAGTGAGTAGGTACATAATTGATTAGATTAGACAGAATCACGTTTCAGATCTGATATCAGTTCGTATGGAAGTCAGTATTGATGGTAAGTACGAGTATGAACCAATATCTATTATCGATATCCGTTTATGTTGTTAAGTTGTAACATGTACCTAGCTATTCCAGTTTTTTGTTACCATTAATTTATAATGTACAGATTACTTTTTATATTCGTATTCAATGCCTTCAAACCGTGCTTATGTATGCAAATAGGTGATATATTTGTCGTTTTACGAGGTTTCAAAATAATAACGCACACTTTGTTCTTAGAATTTTCGGTTCTATGTAAAAATAACATGTCAAAACTAAGTAAAAGAGTTTTGGGTTGTATTACTTTTTATCGCTCAATATTAAAAGACCGCACCACAGAAAACTCGGCCATACAGAACTGATATAAAGAAGAATTTTCAAAGAAGCACATTTGATGGAAAGAGTAGATTCGTAAAAAGTTTCGGTGTAAATCACGCAGAAACAGACGGGATTTATTTATCAACTTCAGTACCTGTTGGGTCCAGAAAATGAAGCTCACATAGCTTTAAAAAAGTGACAAATATTACGTGACGGCAAATTCCGTAACTGTATGTTTCTATTTACATTATAGTTATTTTGACGACCCAAATGGCGCAATGGTTAACACGCCGGATCACTGTTCCGAGGCTCCAGGGTTCGATACCCAGCAAGGCGTTTTGAAAAATGAGTTTAACTTCCGTGTCCTTTTCTTGTGTGTTGTACATGGCATCCACGACACAGGGAATCCTAGTGTGGGGCTATAAGTATGTAGCGTCATTAATTAATTGTTAATTAATTTTGTAACCTGGAATCAAAAACGACTAATTTAAAAGTAAACGTTATAAAACCATACTGGCCCATTACCGATCACCGCTTTCGTCACATAATTTAAGAGGCATGGAACATACTCCACCACGCTTTTCCTCTACAATTTGATGAAAGAGTTGGTGGCCACCCCAATTATCGGATTTTTCTTAGCCGTCCGACTTAGCTTATCGACTGCTACCTAATTAGGACAACCAGACCTGATGACGATGTATGCTTCTTGGGTACAACTTAAAAAATATAGCATATAACAACATGAAATATAAATTATAAATAAATATAACAACGTAAAAAAATATAACAGCAATTTACAATATCAAATGATTATGTAAACTCAAAGTACCTAATACTCGTACCTAAGCTTCAGAAATCACTCGTCTCTATTGCTCATATCCGGAGCGTTGGGCCTTGACAGCCGCTAACACGCTCGATCCATCACGAGTATATTATGCTGTACAGTATGCTTGTATTACCCATACCCATGCAATACATATTGTCGAGCTGAAATGCACCACTATCCTTTTGTAAGAAAATATGTGTGTGTAGGTACTTATATGAGAAAAATAAATAAAATTGTAGGATCTGTTTGTGATTTCCAAAATTACAGCATTTTTCCAGTGCATATGATAGTTATGATAGTAAAACACAAGCAAACGATTCTACTTTTTGTATGTCTGTCTGTTCGTTCAGATTAATCTCCGGAACGGCTGAACGGATTTTTATGGGACTTTCACTGGGAGATAGAGAAGGTTGTGGAGCACATAAGCTACTTTTTTCTCGAAATTCCCGCGGGATCAGGATTCTCACAAGCTCATTCATTTGAGATAAGTTTCACATAATACGATTATTTTGTTGTCGTGAATAAAAAAATTCATTTACTAGGAATTTATGACCCTACGAAAACCCATTTTATCTTAATTTTTTAACAGTACAAGTTACACTTTTATTATAAGTAGGTATAGATAAAAATTAAACATTCAACCTCTCATCCAGTAGTCTCTTCATGTCACACACTGAATTTGTTCAAATGTTAAGCTTAATGACGGTCGGTAAGTAACTAAATAAACTCGTAGCATTTTAATGAACTGGGGATTTTAGTTGTGACACATGGTGAAGTAAAATTGTAATGTTTAGCTAATTTACATATTGGGGAACTAAAGTTATGTAATTAAAAGCGTGGTTGTGAATAATAAATAGACAATTAGCCTCGTAATTGCTAACGTAATGCTGCATGATTTTGTTATTATTATTTTAGGACTTCAAAAGCTTTGTATAGGCAGCGTACCTACAGAAGTAACAGTAGGTTGTGGTTGCTCGTTGTTGTACCAAGAATTTTATGAAAGCCCTCGGTTCGAAGTGTTATCGATAGATTGCAGTCGTTAAGCTATGTCGGAGGCCTTTGGGCGGCATTGGCTTGGGTTTTTTGAGTGAGCGTGTATACGTTCTACCATATCCATCTAAAAAAGTAGTTTACATACGTTCAACCAAATAAAGAATTATCAAAATCGGCTTATAAACGACGAAGGAATCCCCGAACTTATAAAAAGCATTATTATACGGTCGAATTGAGAACTTCTTTCTTTCTGAAGTCGGTTTAACAAGGCATCAAACATGTTGTATGTTTCTTCCTTTATTGAAGTCAGTTTAAAATATAAAAATTGTGTACCCCTTGAAGTTACAGTTTCTTTTTTTTATGGAATTAAGATAGCAAACGAGCATGCAGCACCACCTTCCGCTGCCCCCCATGACAACTGTGACCGACCCAGAACTAGACTCAATGAGTCTCGTTCTAATTCGGTCACAGATGCGTTGCTACCCTTGAGGACTGAGATGGTCGCCTCTAAAAAAGTGTAACCGGCTCCACACCTTCCTATCCGGAACACAATTGTTCTTAAAACAATTATTACACGGTAGGAATGGTACTAGGTACCGTGGCGGGCGGTGGTACTTCCCCGGGTGAGCTCTAGGCCCTACCACCTATGGCCTATGGCCTATGGCAATTGTTTCTACGAGTATGTCAAGTTCTCAGCGCGACCTGTTCTGGACTAAGGTCTATACTCTATTGTCTAGCAATTAAGTTAGCGCTCCTTGCAACTTGTCCTAAAAAAAGTATGTGAAGTAGTTTTTGTCGGTGTATCGCGACACTGATTAACTATCTTTAGAGTGCGCCAGAAACTTAAAGAGGACAGAGACAGGAATTTATGGAATAGCACCAGTCAATAGTAGTTCTAGTAATATTGCAGTGTATCTCGTCTTTGGATTCGATCTTTTTGGGTGGATGGGTATGTAACAAATAAAATGTAATAATAATAATAATCTATTCCTAGCCGGTTTCGGCTTCGGCGACTGTTTTATGGCTTACATTTAAATAGAGGCGCTTTGCTGTTGTTGTCGGCGGTGCGCTCGTTGGTGACTGACTTATCACCAAAGTGTAATATTATTAGTCTAACCAAGTGGCTTCTTTTTCTCGTCTAGTTTTGTCGTCTGTTGTAGTTTTCAGTCCTAAAATATAATTTCACAATCTGTAGTAATATTTACTTATTTACCGTTTCTCTGTGTGGATGACAACTGTTGTGTATGTCATTACTATTTACAAAGCACGAAGTGTAAAAAGTACCTACTACCTAGGTACCTACACGATTTCTAAATTTACGAGTACCAATAGATAACGAACTGGCCAACTTCCTCAAAAAAAATTCTGAAAATTGGGCTTACTACTTATATCGCATCACATACATTGACACAATATATCTAATACATATCATGTAGTGTCTCTTTATTATATCTACATAATGCCTTATTGTGGATTACATGAATCTCATTTGCATTCAACAAAATTTATTAGCATACGATTGGGGACAATCGCATGCGTTGATTTTCATTTGTATTTATACATGTATGTTGTTCCTAGTCAATCCCGGAAATTGTATAACATCAACAAAAGCAATGTTATCTGAAATTCCAAACGGTCATATTGATACAAATAACTTTTAAAAAAATAGAACCGACTTTAATGCCGAAAAGTAAAAATCGGTTCAGTAAAACGCGGTTAATACCTAAATCCTTCTAAGTCTGATAAACACGATGCTGAAAACCGTATCAAAATCGGTTCAATCGAACGCGAGATAATTGCGCACAAATATACATACATACATAAATACATACATACATACAGGTCAAACTGAGAACCTCCTTTTTTGAAGTCGGATAATTAATAATTTGGAACATTTTTAACCGACTTCAAAAAAGGAGGTTCTCAATTTGACCTGTATGTACCTATGTATGTATATTTGTGCACTTTTATGTCGCGTTTGGTTGAACCGATTTTGATGCAGTTTTCAGCATAGTATTTGTCAGACTTAAGAAAAGGTTTAAGGCATATTGTTTGGCTGAACCCATTTTGATACGGTTTTCAGCATCGTGTTTATCAGATTTAGGAATATTAACCGCGTAAACCCCATAAAAATCGGTTCAGTTAATGAACCGATTTTTACGTTTTGGCGTTAAATTCGGTTCTATTTTGTTAAAAGTTATTGTTTGCTTTGTTTCTTACTTTTAATATTAGTACCACACATTAAATACCTATTCACTTAAATCAAGACTGAAATCCAAATTGTTACATATCTGTTTGAGTAAATGAACAATTTCATTTATGTTTAATGTGACATTGCAAAATAACGCCGTCTTTAAATCATAGCACTTAAAGTTTAATTTTGTTGATTATTTGACTTTTAATCTTGGATCAATGAAGATATATTATGTTAACGGTTATTACAAAAATAATACATCAAGAAATTTACTTTAGGTACGAACATACCATCAAAAAATTATGACCACAGTATTGACAAACTTACCCTTTTCCTTATCTCGAAAACCTAATCTTTCTCATAAATTCTATGTGGAAACAACTATTGGAAACTAAGATTGCACTAAAGTTCTAACAGGAAAATGAGACTACAAGGAGTACCTATCCCTTAAAGTAAACGCGGACACGATTAGGTTCAACCAGTAGTACACACTTAATTGAAAAAACTTTGTTGTATTTATGGACTTTCACGAAGTTCCAACTGCACTAGAAAAGCTTTCCGGTAGAAAAAGTTAATCAGTGTCACGATACACTAGCAGCAAAAAATGTTGTCTTTTCGCCCAGTTTTTGTTTTATTTCCGATAGGGAGAAGTAAAAGGTTTTTGTAACTTTTGTTAACTTTTTACGTATCTGCTGACATATCGTGTCATCGTCATCATCATCACAAGCCATATTGTTTCCATAGTTGGGCTTTGATCGATCAACTCAGTAAGAATAAATTCACTGGAAAGGTGTACCTACTGGTGATCACAGATATTTTCAGATATAAGTAGATAGATCATAGATATAGGTGGTAGGGCCTAGAGCTCACCCGGGGAAGTACCACCGCCCGCCACGGTACTTAGTACCATTCCTACTGTGTAATAATTGTTTTAAGAACAATTGTGGTCCGGATAGGAAGGTGTGGAGCCGGTTACACTTATTTAGAGGCGACCATCTCAGTCCTCAGGGGTAGCAACGCATCTGTGGCCGAGTAGAACGAGACTCATAAGTACTAACAATAACTAACTGGACTTTTACTAACATTAACTAACAGGACTAATTATCACTAACGGTCCCTGTCCTCACACTTATTAACAAACTAACCAACTAATATTCTAACACCATCTACTAACTGGACTAAACATCCTAGTCCCTTTGAGTCTAGATCTAAAGCGGTCACAGTTGTTATGGGCGGCAGCGGAAGGGTGGTGCTGCATGCTCGTATGCTATCTTAATTCCACAAAAAAAAAGTGATTGAATGTTTTGTTTTACCCAAGTCAATGTCCATATACATATTTTATTTATACCTAACTGTGCCCGCGACTTCGTCTGTAAATCCCGATCCCAAGGGAACTCCGGAATAAAAAGAAGTCGCTTCACAACCTCCTCTATCTCTCAGTGAAAGTCCTATAAAAATCGGTTCAGCCGTTTCTGATATTAGCGAGCACAGACAGCGATCAGTTACAGTTTTTATATCTACGTTTAGAAGAAGAAGATAGAATAGACAGATAAATTGGCTTCCTATTCGGCACAGGCGATGTTCTAGAATTCTCCTTCTTCTGTACTCTATCCTATATGAGCCAGCGACACCTACTTATCTTAAGGAAAATTTTCATTATCGCTGTGCTACTCATGACATGATAAAGTACTCCGATCTTCTGAAAATCTCAAACTGGATATTCCTCGATTCAGTAGCTGTTTCTATCAATATTCCTTTACCGTTCAGGCAATTCTACTGTGGAACGCCCTGTCGGTGGAAATAAGAAAAGCCCAGTCAAAATGTATTTTCAGGAGACTTGTCCGAGAACATTACCTTAATTAATCACCAATCTTTTGAGAATTTTATACAATTTTCTGTATACAATATGTATGTGTATGTAATTTTGTATATTATATGTGTATATATATTTAGGTATTTCATATGTATGTTTTTTATTTATAATCTCTATATTTATAGTATGTAATAGGTAATATTTTTTTACGTTGTATTTATTTAATGTGTTATTTTTATTGTTAACACCTGCCACATATTCTCACCGTCACCCAGGGTTGACTGGGAGAGAATGCCTAAAGGCATTAAGTCCGCCCTTTGTAATCCTAGATTAGTAGGTATTACAATAAGATATAAATAAATAAAAATAAATAAAAGATATAGGTAGATAAAACTCTAACTGATCAATGATCTGAATATGGTAGGTCCTTGAGAAAAACTTTTATCGGTATTTGTAATCGTAATAGATTTAGTTTTTTTCACTACCTGTTTTTTTTTTACAAAAAATCGACTCACTGTGTAGCTGTGTTTAGCCTCTTTAACAGATAATAGGAAATAACATTATTCAGAAATAAACAAATAATAATATAGGTATTAATAGTATTTTAAAGAGACATTTTGCACTAAACATACAAAGATTAAACTTACCTAGCGGCACACCGTGCTAGCGGTATCCAAATTTCTGCGAATAACTGTTTGTTTAAATGTAGGTACCTACCGATTACATAATATTATATTGCTAGAAAAAAGAACGAAGTTATAAAAATATATTCAAAAAGTTTTTGTGCATAAAATATTAGTATTGCAACAGTTTTCTGCTCCATCATCAGAACTAACTTCGAGCAAACGTGAAAAGGAAAATTTCTTCGCACCATTCCGATTCTTGAAAATAAAAGAAAAATTCAAGAAGCGTTTTAAACTTTTGAGAAATTCGGTGCGAGGAAGATTCATTTGTCATTTAGCGTGCAGATGACATTACTTGAAAGTCAAAACTAACTTTCAGCAAAATGGAAAATAATAATGTATGTAGGTTGTTACTTTGTGAAGAATAAAGCTTGACCTCTGTTAATTTAGAATCACGAGAAAGATGGATGAAGTTTGAAGATATTTTAGTATTGTGCTTGAAATGTTTTTTTTTTCAATTCATTGATATAAGTTTTCGGGTATTTTTCTCATCTAAATGAAAGATAAAAACCATAAATATCTATTTATACAAGGCTCAAGTCAAAAATATAACGGTATACTATTCAATAAAATCCCTGTCAATAAATAGAAAATTTCTGACTTGACGCTCTCTTTAAGCTGTTTCTTTCTCTTACACAATAAGCTTAAAGCTTGCTCCACCACGCTGGCCTAGTGCAAATTGATAGATAAAATTATTTCTGAGTTACATACTCGAAAAACAACACCTTACTTTTTTCGGTCTGGGAAAATTTAAAAAGAAGATATAGTTTTCAAACTTCGATTCATTTCAATAAACATTATAATCAATTTTATGCTTTGTAAACGTGCTGACATAACGTTAACACGCTTAGTTATACGCGTTTAGTTTGTTATTACACAATTGATAAACCATTAATTCGAATCATTAGCGTAATTTGTGCCTTCTGTTACTATTTATTGTGAGTGTCGCACTTCAATTTTCAAATTATTCGTATTCAACGCAGGCTTGTCATTGGGCTAATTGTTAAACAGTGACAGTAATTAAAGTGCTTAACTAATTCACTAGTGGGAGGCGACAATACGTGCCACATCACGCACACACGCGGCTTTTCTCTTCCAGTGGGAAAGATTAATTGTCGGTTCATAAATACTTATTACGTATCAGCAATCATCACAGCTTATTACTGGCTAATTGTAGGGTTGAGGACTTACAATGTAAGGAGCAAAGGGCATATAGAGATGAAGAGATGTGTTTGGCTAGTATTACCTGCGGATAGGAGACGAAATATCAATAAGTAAGTTCTGTAGATACTATGGCGATGCTTATCCCCAATAGAAATATCTTTCCGAAGACCTTTAAAGAGATGTTTGAAGAAATTATGACGTCATTGTTTGAAACAAATTTGTCTTTATAGAAAGAGATACGCGATTTGTACGTCATTGCGTCCCATTGCTTCGCAAGTACGCGGTGGTAAGTGGTCATCACCGTGACCACTTATAAGTGGTCAGTACTTACGTGGTTGTTAGTGTTGTATAATCAATGTATTGTCGTGTAATAAAGGAGTGAAATCCACTATCCGGCTCACAAGCTGCTAGCCACGACAAGTTATTTGGTGGTCAAGCAAGGAGATGGTAGCCGCCTAGGCTTTTATCCTACCTGTAACGGGTACTCACGATGTTTATTATTTACACCGATATTTATTTGTCGTGATATGATGACCAAGGACGCCAAACGGACAAGACGTAAGGTTGACAGGCTTATCTGTCATTAGTGTTTTGAGTGTCAGCTGTCAATAGTTTCCCCCCGCCACCGCAGTCTCGCCGTGACCATGATCCATGCAATTGGGTCCAAATATCGGTGTAAATAATAAATATCGTGAGTACCTGTTACAGTTAAAATTTTTATCCTACCATTAATCAGGGGTCAGCTCAGCTACCTTTAACAAAACCGTACATTTTTCATCCTATGAATTGGGATCAGTAGGTATTGTACGTCGCCCCCAAAACGTCCAAAGTTTGGCTTAAACTCAAAAGATGATACAGTCTTCGTAATCCATTTCTACCACAAAATCCGTTTTAAGTAATTCCAAAAAAAACCTGTAGCACTGAGCGTGTCACATTTACTTTGAAATTTTTATCGCTGCATTAGTCACTACCCTCTAATTCATCTCCTAATGGCACATCATCTGTTTTATGTTTTGCGTAATATTTTATACTCGAGTACAATGGTAGGCCTGAGGCAGAGAAATTAAAAGTGTTGCTTTTGTTAAACTTTGTCATGACTCGTGACAAATGATGTTGAACCGTTTCTAGATAATGTTGCTTCATTTGTTCTCATCTGTAAGGTTCTTCATTATAATATATGTATGTCTATTAACAAACCTACTCCTAGTGCTACTCCAGTTTGAATTTTTGGGGTGCTAGGCTTACTCAATTATGTCCCTGTAGCTCGGGACCAGAATACGAGCTTCGGTAACCCCTGCCTGTCGTAAAAGGCGACTAAAAGGGGGCTTTCGGGGTTGTGGGCGGCCAGAGTGGGAGCTCGAACCGTCCATCAGCAACCCCGGGAAGGACGACGGTATGTGTGGCCGCATACCGTTGTAAGGCGCAAGCGATGGGGCCTTTATTCCCTCGCGGGAAGAGCCCGAAAACAAGGGCGCCGCGCTTGGAGGACTCCGGTTGTGTTCCTTTCGGAGATCCCGGAGTTCTCCACAAGCGCTGAGGAAGGCCACCGGGGGGGTTTTAGTGGGTAAAAATCCCACATAACCCTGTGTCGCTCCCACGGCACCGGGTACCTTTTGAAGGTTTCCCCCTCGTCAAAAAAAAAAAAAAGGCTTACTCAATTAATAATATCAAAGATAATGAACACTTACACAATAAGGTAAGACTTTGCACTAGTAGGTATTCCTTATCATCCATGGAGGATGGCATGGACAATGAACAGTTAGGTATCCTACGATTCACTAACATATCGCTAGATGACGACGGTGATTGACCCGTTTTCCATCAGCTTCTTGATTTCTGTTAGGTAGATGTTTTTAATATTTATAAAAAAATAACCTCATTTTGGCAAGAAACAAAATACTCGAACGATATATCACTAATTAATCCGATATCGTTCTACACACTCCTTTTTCCAAAAATAATGTTATACTTGAATAATTAATAAAGACATTCTTTTAATATAATAATGTTATAAATGGACCAGCAGAGGATAAAAGAATTTCTTGATTAAATTTGTATCAATATTGGAAATCATGTGAAAATATTAGTACCTATTATAGATACTTACCTACTAACATCGACTGTCATATTTTGGTAGCTAGTTTGGTATTGATCGCAGCTGCTGAAAAAAGTTCCGAGTTTGAAAGTTATTGGGCTATGCCTTATTTTATAAGGTAGGTTGTGCCAGTGGGAAGTTCTATAACAACATAATTATATTTAAAATATTTAAATCCGTCTCTTTTCTTTCCCACTAGGAAATTCTATTATTATATAAAACAAAGGAGAACGAAGAAGGCTAAGGGTAAAATTCCATTATATGTGATGTATATATAGCATACCTCATTTACATTCTTTGCAAACCCTCATTCCATAGCATAGTTACCTTTATTTTTGTTGTAAGAAATACAAGACGTTAATAATGTATCCTTTAAAATCGTTTGAAATCCTCATTTCGTTACAGCCTCTGACCCAAACCCAGTATTTGTTCAGTCAACAGCGGCTGCCCAATTTCACGACAACGTATTAACTGCGTCTTCGCACTTGGATCCGTGGCTTTGCGTGTGTTTGTTTATTCAAACAAGCAATAGTGGATGGAATGAAACGCGGATTCACTGAATATTTACCTATACAGTATCGTGCTCATTGTATTATTATGCTCTTGGGTAGATTTTAGACAGAAAAGCTACTGAAACAGACAAGTAATTACTTTTATCAAAGAGATCTTCAGCCAAGCAAAATAATTATGTTTGAAGGCGGTCGCAGTACGAGTTTAGAAATTGTTCAAGTGAATTTCACGTTATTAGATATAAAATTTTGACGCCGTGATTTAGGCGACGATTCTCATCCTTAATAAAAATACTTCGCAAACAGAGGTCAACGTTTGCGCTGTTATACTTAGTTGAAATAGTCCAGAGTTAACTCGAACTCTTCACGGTAATTTAGACGTGCTGCCGTAGTGTCAGCCTTATATCATTGGTAAATCAGGATTATCATGAACTAGGATGTCACCTATGGTCTAATGAAGTGCTGTGAGGGTAGACTCTTGGATAAAGCAATCGAATGAGATGTTCAGCACAATCTTAATCTTTCCTTTGTTTGTGTGTGGTCACCATAGTTATGAAGAACGTCACATAATGCCACGCTCCGACAAATCAGATTCTTACCCTTTACTGTAGTAGAAAATGTCAGACAAATTCCCTGTGTAGTAGGTAGGTGTCATGGACGACAAACAAAGCCAAGAACGGAAATTTAATTCTAAAGCTCATCATTCAAATTTCCGCCTACCTTATAAATCGCAGGAACTAGGCTAGGAGGCTAGGAAACCATTGCTTCATATAGGTCATTTACATTATCCTAACAGTTTGCGACGATCTTAAATAATCGACAAAGTTATACAACTGCCGGCGCGGTCGGTAGTTAGATGGTTGACTGTTGTATACAGTTTTATCTGCTTACTAATTAACTAAGACAAAAGTTTTAGTAAAATTAAATTTGTAACCATGTTACCTGGGAATAAATTAACAAATATTTAAATAGTATATTATATTTACGATTATTTGTCACTAAACGCAATAAACTCTGACAAAATTATGACGTGAGATCTTTATTTTCAAATATGGTTTTCTAGCACTGGGCCGACATCTACTTGGTATTGTTGTTCGAACCCCACTAGCCCTTGTACATGGAAATATAATATAAATCTATACTTAGGTATAATAAATCTGTAGAGAGGTCAATTCTGTACATTAAATATATTTCCAAAATAACTATCAGGGGGTGATTAGGGATCGATACTGATGCCAAAAATGCAATCAGTAAAATTTTTGTCTGTCTGTCTGTCTGTCTGTCTGTCTGTCTGTCTGTCTGATGTATAACCGTTATAGAAACAAAAACTACTCGACGGATTTTAACGAAACTTGGTACAATTATTTTTCATACTCCCGCGCTGGTTATAGTATACTTTTCATCACGCTACAATCAATAGGAGCAGAGCAGTGAAGGGAAATGTTGGGGAAACGGGAGAAGTTACTCCATTTTTTAAGCTTCCGTCGCGTGTGCAACCTTAATGGTTAAAGCTACACAGAAATCATGTATGACGGAAATGTTCTCCTTAAAATTATATAAAAAATATTCCACGACAGCATATGTCTATCTTTTATGGTTGACTCACAATAACACGTGTAACTCCCGATAGCTTAGCAGTTCGAAGCTTTCTGATTAAGTATACCTATATTTTATCTACTCTTACGTTTATGACACTTACTTAAGTGGGTGAAATAAAGGGGTGAAGTTTAAACGAAATTCACGCGGGCGAAGCCGCTGGCAAAAGCTAGTAATAAATATACACTTTACACACAATAATTAACTTTACTCTCACTTAGGGTTGCCACCCGTACTTTATAATAAAATAATTATTATTTCAGGCAATTGTACTCTATACTTTATGAGAACAATAAAGTGCACGAAAATACTTTATTTCGCATGATTTGATTTCTTTGTAATAAAAAATGAATTACTTATTAATTTTAATTTAAATATAGATTGTAAAGATGCTGTGCAATTGTTTAGTCGAGATCCTAATTTGATACAAACTGCAAAAAGCAATAAAAAATATTATTTTAAATATAATAATGAAGAAAAATTAATTGTACTTTAATTTGATACTATGTACTTTTTTTTCTTACCTATAATAACCAATGTACCTACTTTATTTGCAAAAAAAAGGTGGCAACCCTACTCTCACTTCAAAACTCGGCAGAAGCTCCACACGCCGTCACGCCGTGTCACGTAGCGTCACGTAAGTGAACAACGCAGAGCCATTCACGTGTCATCTGTCGCGAACTCATTAATTACGTGCTTATTACTTGACGCCCTATTCACTCATTCCCTTTATAAGGTTTGTAGATTTCGAGTGTAATAGGCCAGGGATATAAAGCGGAAGACGTGAGCAAATTGAGCTATAATTACTGTAATAATAATTTGAATAACAGCTGTTTTATGTAGGCAATTTATATGAGATTTTTTTTTATTTGAGAAAAACATGAAGTGTCTTCGGAGGGTTTATAATTTTGTCTGTCTATTTGTATGTTTGTCTGAATATTACGCAAAATTACAGAATGATTTATTTTGTAATGCGGTTTGTCACAGTTATTGTATTCCTCACAATGTTCATCATTAAGTCAGTTACAGTAGTTAAAAAAAACAAATATCAACACTAAATACTTAATGACTGAAAAAGTGGTTACAGAAATAATCAAGGTAAGGGTCTCCCCAACATAGAACTGGAGTCTCTTTCGGTGCACTCTAATAAACAATGACTCGTTTATACATAATATTCCCGTTTTATTTCCCTCCTACTGAAGGTTTTAATCCAAACGGAACCTGGGTTAAATTTATAGCTTGGCGAAGAATTGAATATTGGATTTTATTGTTTTTGGTCTCTATAATTCACTCAGATAAACTGAGGTTCTTGAGAAACTTGAGAATCTTTATAAAAATAAAACTAACTGTACAAAACTACATTTACATATCAATGTGTAAATGATAGCTTTATATTTACTTTATCCATAAATTTATTACTGATTAAAAGTATAAATTTATTCACCGATAAACAAAAAGGGAAATACAAGATGCAGCCGGGTTAAATTACCGGAACACAAAAATAAAAGATAAGCCGATCAAAGGGATAAGTAGCGATTGTTGTTAGCCTAGTAATTAATGAAAGGTTTAAAACCGTTGCGTTAGGCATCCGAATTAATTGGTCTCGTGTAGGTACTTATAAATTATGACAATATTTCACTTTTCGAAGTGTTATTGTTTTATTTATATTTTACTGTCTTTCGACGGACCCGAGTTTACGTGACGTTGCTTGCATTTACGTAGGATGCGTATTAATCCTACGTAAATGCAAGCTTTCCACCTCTGTGATTAAAGAACATTGTAGATTGATGGTGAGAATTTAAAATGCTGTAAGTAAGTTTTGCTTACAAGGTAAATTTAACTCAGAGCACAGGTAACATATTTTGTTTAAGCAAGGAGTGGCAATTTCATATTCTCAAAATTCGTAAAAATACCAGCTCCGAGGCCAGCACAGCTATAGCATACAATGATAATGCATGTATTATGAAAATTATTTCGGAACATGTAAGAAAGACTTCTGGCATTTTCTTTTGATGACGCCTGAAGCCAATTATCTTCACTACATAGTATAAAACAAAGTCGCTATTTTTGTCCGTCTGTTTGTTTGTTTGTCTGTTTGTCTGTATGCTTAAATCTTTAAAATTACGCAACGGATTTTGATGCTTTTTGTAATAGGTAGAGTGATTCAAGAGGAAGGTTTTTATGTATAATACATGCATATACTCCCACGAGAACGGGATCCACGCGGGTGAAACCGCGGGCGGTCCGCTAGTTATAGATAAATCAGGTTTAACACCAACTCTTATCACTATGAATGCTTGGGATTTTTTATTACTACGTGTTATTATTAACAAGTTTAAGTGCGCGTAATAGCTAACAGATGGTACGTCCATATCGTACCGTCAAATACAGACAGCGTAACGCAGTATAAAAAATTTGATATAAGTATATAACTAGTTCATTATCAAATTCAACGTATAACTATGAAATATATATTATGTAGCTGTTTTCGGCAGACTTTAGCCTCTCAAAAAACTAAAGATTAATTATAAATTAATTTATTTACTGTAACATTAGTTAGATATGTATTTTGTTCATCAACCCTTATGCATATTTTATCCGAATAATATCCGACACTTTTGCTTGACACTCGAACCTTGACATAGCACAGCAAAGACAAAGCCTACGTGACCACGGCTGCGATATGTGAAACTCATTCGCCTATTCTCACTCCTAATAAATAACTCGGGTCTTTATTTAAGACGGGCGTGTAAGGAGACTTAAAGCTTTGTGAAGAGCTTCACATCTCCCCGTGCAACTTTGTTTATACCTAACTAGTAAACGCTCTCCCGTTTCGCTTCAGCAAACTTAAGCCTTACGTTTAGGTACAAATAGCACCTCTACCGAAATCTTATTATTATTTTATATAAGTTGCAATTTTCTTTCTTTCCAGTTTATTAGGTACTGTATTTTTATGGCTAAATTGGCAAACGGTAAAACAAGTAGACTACATTCTTTTCTTAATAAGAGAGTTAGGTATGTTAATTTACTTACATTTCATAAAATTTATGAAAATTTTCTTTGATTCAAACATCGTACTTTATATAATTTAGTTGTATTCTGTGAACCACACTTTGCGGTTAACCATCGTTGAATCAACGTAACTAAGTGGTGCTCTGTCCAGGCCAAAGTGGCGACACACGTGTCAACTGAAGTGTGTATGATAGATAATTTATGCTTTTATTATTATTATGTAGCGAAATGATTTCTTTCAAAGGGAACTGGGTTCAATTCCGAAGGAGGTGGAAAGAATGATGAGGCTTGTGTGTTTTTCATGGCATTCACGACCCAGGGAGTCCTAATTTGATGATAACCCCACATAATTATAAAATTTTAGATACTCATAGCAAGTATGTTACTTTGTTCATTTCTTTGTTAACTAATTTATTTATTTAATTAAACGTTGCAACTTACTTGTGTCTAGTAGCAGATATAGATAAACCGTTAAGCATATATGTCGTTCTTCGTATATGATATCAATATCTCAATTTAATTTATTATTGACTTTCGTGATTACACCATAAATATACATAATGAATCGTTCATGAAATGAGCAGGTAAAGGTAGGTATTCTTATCGTGGACGTAACGATATTTTGATGGCCCTAGTTAAAATGTCATTAAGAGAAGGCTTTTTCAGCGAGGAACAGAGCGAACGCACAGATACGGAACATACAGGATAACTACCTATTTCAAGAACAAAAGATGTCGTTTATATACTTAACTAGCTGTTGCCCGCGGCTCCGCCCGCGTGGAATTCAGTGTGTCACAAAGTTATTCCTGCGTTAATCCCGACCCCACACATATTAAGACACACTTCACACATCTTAAGAACAGTTGATTTTTTACTACGTTTTAGTCATACCGTACATCATACCGTACAAAAATCCGTTATGTAGATCTTGAGAAAATCGATAAAAAGACTAAGATATAAACGTCGGGGTTTTTTCATTCCAAACTATTATATTTTTAAACTACATTGGTAGTTTTTCATTCGGGTGCCAAAACATAAAGACCAGCTAAAGCGATGCTGACCCTCGAAAAAGCAACATAAAGTTGATCATGAGAAAAAAAGCCGGTTCGATTCCCGATATATTATGTATAGATATCCCGATATATAGATATTAATGAGCCCGCGACTTCATTCGCTCATGGAAGCTTTTCCCGCGTAAATCTCGATCCCGCGGGAAGTCCGGAACAAAAAGTCGCTTATATAATGCTCCATAACCTCCTCTACCTCCCACTGAAAGTCCCATAAACATCTGAACCCACGACCTCATTCCCGGGTATGAGTTTTTACCGCGTGAATCCTAATCCCGCGGGAATTCAGGGATAAACAGTACCCTATATGTTGCTTCAAAACTTCCTCAATCTCCTAGTAAAGGTCGCATAAAAATTTAAGCCCGCAACTACGCGCAGGAGTTTATTCCGCGTAACTCCAGATCCCGCGGGATTTCCGGGAAGACAGACTTGTTAGTTTTATATTAATGTTTGTTTAGAAGCTATTTATGCCCCATACGCGAAGAAGGTTTTCCCGCGTAAATTCCGATTCCGCGGGATTTCTGGGATAAAAAATATCCTATATGTTAATCTAAGTTGCCCTCTATGTGTGTGCCAAATTTCATGAATATCGGTTCAGTACCCCATACGCGAAGAAGGTTTTCCCGCGTAAATTCCGATCCCGCGGGATTTCTGGGATAAAAAATATCCTATATGTTAATCTAAGTTGCCCTCTATGTGTGTGCCAAATTTCATGAAAATCGGTTCAGTAGTTTTTGCGTGAAGGAGTAACAAACAAACAAACAAATACACAAACTTTCACATTTATAATATTAATAGGATAGGATTATAATTTATTTTATCATTGTACCAATAATAAAAGGTATTTTCAATAATTAAATAAAACTCAGATCACATATTTTTTCAAAACAGTCAATGAATTTTAAAAGCAATATCGTTAAAATTTTCTAGAAACAAAATTCATTATTAGAGAATTTCTAAATCCGTTAGACATGCCATTTTGGAAATGATTATTTTTGTTTTCAATCAAAGCTGCTATCGAGCTCCATACAGAAAGAAAACCAATGTATAAACTATACAAAATTATGTTCATCGCCTTAATACCTTTCTGAATTATTCAAGAGGATAGATTTTGTGACATTAAGATATATTTTTTCGCGCCAAAAGAAATCAACTCCACTTAGCTTTTGAAGTAAAAATGTATGATAAACCTCTTTTTCTGTCTTCTTTTCTAGGATATTAGAAGATATACTAGCGATGCAAGGGTTGACTCCTCTTAATTTACTCCTATTCAATAAGGGATGAGCACTTAACAACACGTTTCGGCCATTTAAGGCTCCAATGAACATGTCATAAGACTCAGTATCTTATGTAGAAATTTTATTGTTAAATATTGCGTAACTTCCGTATTTCTAAAGTTCGTTTGTATCTGTTCGTACACGTAAACTTAAAAAAGAATCAAAGAATTATTTTTCAAGAAAACCCATAATTAATTTACTTTTAGAAGTAAATTATTAAAAATATACATAAGACTTAGCTGTAGTTTCATTGACCCAGTGTTGGGAGTGAGTGAACCTTTGCTGTACGTTTAATGTCTGCCAGTGGAACATGATTTAAACGAGGCACATTGCCAACAACATAAAATATCGTTCGGGTGTTTTTATCACGTGTTCCTGCTCTCGATGGATTGAGAGATGGATCGTATTCATACATTTTTAGTGCCAACCCATTTTGCGTTCGTTTGATATTAAAACTCTAAAAGTTTAGAAATTTCCTTTTTTGCCTCTTCTATTCAGTCTAAACTACTGTTTTTAAGGCTTCCCTTTTCGTCTTTTTGTAAACTTTTATTCACTTTTAACTAGAAGTTCTATAAAAAATGTGTAATGGTTACTAAGAATTTATTAATACGTTGTATGTATTAATGTAGGGCGAAGCGCAGGGGATACTCTCACAAAACAAAATATTATGTTTATATTAAGCGATCATAAACTAGCAAAGTGGTACACAACTTTTCTACGATTTTCTATGTCACTCATGGATTTTTCATTAATTACTCTTCTTTTAATTAAATAATCTTCTCATTTGACAGACTTCTTGGAGGACTTCTAAAAATTTAATTACAAGCCACAGTTGTCTCTTTATAATATTTCAGAATCAAAAGACTTCTAATAATTAAGGTTGTGGGTCATTTATTATCTACGAAAATATCTGCCAAAGCCCATGCTAGGCTATCAATCAATTTAAATTGACTTGTGAAATCAAACAAAAAGAATTCTTCAATAGATGTCTGTCATAAAGTGTAAGATCTTTTTTAGCTTCTATTTTGTGATGATTGATGGATCGACGTTTACTTAGTGAGGCCGCACACCGACACCACATATTACTCGCAACATATATTTACGGCACAATAATTATTGCGATACATTTACGCGGCGACAAAATGTATTGTGTATACGGACATCGGAAGCACAGTTGTAGCGTCTAGTTGTATTGTCTGTCATTTTCGTAAAGTCATTGTTGTCATTTTTGAAGCACGGCGCCACATAAAACGAACGTGTTCGATCTTCAATTCTTGTGACGCGTCAAACGCCTCGCCGCAAACTGCATCTACTACAAATGTGTCCTTGATATGCGGGTTTACATACAAATATAGGGGGGCGATATATAAGTATGTCGTGTTTCAAATGTGGCGCTACAATTATTGTAATACAAAATGTATCTCTGGTGTGCGGCCGCACTTAAGGGATCCCTATTGACTCTTATTTATGGGTTACTGAACATAAAACTAAGCAACTGGTGATTTTAAGTTCAACGCTGTGCGATAGTGATTTTAATTCATCATAAAAATAATATGAAAAATGACTTGTTTCAGGTACCATGGATATAAGACAAATGAAACCAAATAAGAAATACAATAAATCAAGACGATTTCGGAAAAATGAGTCTATACCGAACTATTCATCAAATGAAACAAACAATACCAAATTATTTAGATAGAAGAATGGATAGCATAATTAAAGTACCTTATTACCATAACACTACATATAGTTCAATACATTTATATCCTTCAAAAAGACCACCTGATAATAAAGAAGACAACCTTCATGCGAAAGAAACTAAAGGAATATACCAAAATGTAACAAATAATACTAAAGAAAGTGATATCATGATGTTGGTTGAAGATTTTAGTGATTACTTTTATGGAAACGCTAGTCATGATGTGTTTAGTGGTCATAACGATACATTAGACATACTGAACGATGTTTACACGAACTGTACTTTTAACGGAACTTTTAATATATCGTGTTTTGCTCGGTCAGATCCAACACTTGAATATAATCTATGGGCTTTATTATTGTTAATATTTCCATTTTTTACATTGTTTGGCAATGTGTTAGTGATTATGAGTGTTGTTAGAGAAAGGACGCTACAAACAGTGACAAATTACTTTATAGTGAGTTTAGCTGTTGCTGATTTACTGGTAGCAGTGGTGGTGATGCCGTTTGGAGTATATTACTTGGTACGTATTGCTTTATTTTAATTTCTTAGATTTAAATTTGTAATGTTTTTACTTACTATTAAGTAAATAATAACACCTACTTGAACTTCAATATCATTTAAATATACTATTAATCTTGTTCGGTTTTCTAGACCTTTTACTACGAGTACTTAGTGCCGACTGTATCAATGCAAATAATAAGACAACAGTAAGTTTCGAAAGTAAATTTATCAGCCTAGAACTTTAAAGTGGGACCACGACGTTCGAGTAATAAGATTCTGGAAACAAGGGAAGTAGCAAGTTGGAATCTTCTCAGATTCCAACGTGGTTTGACCGCAGACGCTTTCCAACTTAGCCTACTGTTCAGAACACTAACTCGTTTACAAACAAACCAGCTGTTCAAAAAGTGTCGCTAGAATTTACAATACTTACCTTCTCGGGAGATAAACGTGTTGCTTCTTCTTAATATGTTTATTCTATGACTTCTGTTATAGTTTGTCTACGTCTGAATTCACTATAAATTTTCGTGTTAAGTAAGTATATATCCTTCTTTAACTTTTTTACATAATATATTGATTTTTTATTAAAACAATGTGCTTAGCTTGATCGCGTCCTACTTGGTTGATAGGATACCAGAGGTTAAGATAAATTTTGCTTAGTCATTGGGGTCAAAGGCAGTCGCGAGCTTAATATTAAACGATTTTTTGTCTTGCTATATATATATACGATTTACCATAAATTATCTAAGAGTCACGTAGAAATTGTGCCATTTGCCGATGAAACATTTTAAATGTATCACTAATATCACGTTTTACAATGAATAACTTGTGCGTTGTGCTTACCTTTTTTGTACTTCCTTTTACGAAATAATTACTTTTAACAAAAAAATAAACGACTTCAAAATCAATTAACAGAGATAGCTCAAAAAGTATCCATCGGATTTAAATGAGATTTATACGTAACATTTATGTAGGACCAACTTCAGAGTATACCCTGTCCATTAAATAAATTAATTAATAGTTACTTTAATACTCAGTTGAGCAAAGAGGATTTTGTTTTTTTAGTGTAGATTTATTTGATATGAAATCTAGGAGGCACTTTCCAAAGAGCAGTTCAGCGTGTTTAGAATACTTCCTTGGAATATTTACTCATAATTAAGTTGAACAATGTTCTGATAAGTTTTAGGGAGATAAATAAAATATGAGATACCTACTAACAAACTTTGACAAATTCGCTAACCTAGCCCCGATTTTAACTTATCCTGTGTCGATCACAGTTTTCATGAGCGGTAGCGATATGTGGTTGTGCATGCTCGTTTACCATAATTTTATCCGTAAAAAGGTCAATCATGGTTATAATTACTGTCACGATTATACAAATGTTTTATTAATTTAACCACATTGTAATTTATTACAAAACTAATATTGGTATTTATTAACTATCATGTCAAATTTAACACAAGTTGCAATTAAATATGATAATTTAGGTAAACAACACATTCCCGATAGCAAAATTATGAAAATGCGAAATTGCGTCCGGGACGATAAATTTATTTTATTTATGAAAAGGGTATTCTTCAGAGAATAAATATTCGACATTTTGAAGGTTGGTTGTAATAACGGAAACTTAAGAGGTAATAAAACGCCGACTGGAATTTCAGACATTAAAGAAAGATATTCTTCATTTTAAATTCATGTAACTAAATTTTCTTTGACACTTATTATAATTATATCTTCAAAATAGGGGGTTTTGTATTTCTCTGTATAATATTTAATTGAAATGAAAGTTACATGCAATCATTAATTTGTTACAACTACTAAACAGACAACCCCGCTTCAGGAATCCTTGTAATTTTTATGGACTACCACACAAAAATACTGAGACTAACAAGAGAAATTGAAACACATCATTAAAATTAGCTCCTGTCATGAAATGTAGCTCTAAGACCTAGCACGAAAAATACATACATTTGTTAAAAAAACAACAATTTCTTTCGCAATGCATCCAAAAAGTTCTCTATATTTTTTCTGTTGTTATATTCTTCTGTTTCGCTTCATTATTTTTTTTTAAACGAATTAACAAAAACATTTTGCCAATTATCCTCTAAAGATGATTAAAATTTCATGCAAAGTAAGATTCCCCAAGAAATTCATTTCTTAACTAATATTTTCATTACATTATAAGATGCTTACCTACTATCGTCTGAACTGTCGATGGATTTGTTAATCGTAATCCAATGAGTTTTATATAAAATTATCACGAATATCTTATGCCTCTTGTCTTGCCTTGGTGTATTTACTAGTTTGTTGCCTTTTTATTGTTAACCCTTCCTTTAACTTGGATAAAGATAATTACTAAAATAGCATGTACTTGTAAATAATTGCACTGGTTTTTAAAACTTAAAGCTTGTAATTTTTTCACATCGCGATCGTCTCTCACAATGAACACGCAACATTAAATTTAAGCTTCATTTTTAATTACATTGGTTTTTGAAGCATACCCTGTGAAGTTCTTTACGGACTTATTCTAAGCCCAGGTGTTAGTTATTAAATTAATTGTGTTTTACCTATTTAACTTGCTTTTATTTAGTAGCAATTTTGTGTGTAAATGTTTGTTTGAGTTATCTTTTGTTTGAACCGTTTCCGTTGAACTACATGTTGTGTCTTTAACGACTTGAAATTGTGCATATTGTTTTGTTTCCGATGTGTTTTATATTTATAGAAACAAGATTGAATATTACTCGTATCCATCAAGGGTATAATTACAGTGAAATTTATTAAAATTAAAATTTACTATATACTACTTTCATTTTATAATATTTTTCGGTTGTATGCTTAAATTTTTTGAGAACAAAAGAACGGAGTACTCTGAGCATAACCCCTCTTTATACAAAATTTTATCTTCTGTCAGAATAAACCGGATTAAATCGATCAGTGTTTTCTGTCTACACCAATAAATATCATTTTATATGTGATCAAGCGCAAGAACCGAAATTCAATTACTCAATACCACTCATTCTTGTGATTGGAATCCAATCTTTCTCCACTTGACAACCGTTGTATATTACAAGGAAAAATCTCAAAGATGAAAAAGGCATCGTCTATATCTGAAAATAAGACATTAACAATAAAATAAGCTTTACGCGTTTTCTGCACTACGTCCACGCGTGACAGGGTTTATACTCCCGTGGCCTGGTCCGATACAAGGAAACGCCGTAAAACTTTTAGGAGACACATGAATTTCGTCTTGTCATAAAATATTCCTAATAAAATTATATTTTCTGAAAAGATATCTACGTAGGCTGCTATCGCATTTTTCTGACATTTTGCTTGTAAGGGCACTTCACTCGTTTTTATTGCGGTCGTCCTTAGTTTTGGAATGTAGTGTGAAATTTAGTTTCCTGAGATAATTGAGACGCGACGCGACGGTTTTATGAGTTCTATTGTTAACGTCTGCCCATTACTTGTACATTTGATCACAAAGCCTAATCGATTTTCATACCTTATCTACACCTACACCTACATCTACACCCAATGTATACCTACTTTTTATTGAATCTCTTTTTAAGATCTTATCTGCGTGAAAATATAATCTTTTAATGATATTTTTCTCATGGAATTAAGTAGCATACTAGCATGCCGCACCACCCATCCATTCATTCCATTTCAGCCCTTGACAACTGTGACCGACATACTCGTAAAACAAGACTCAAACGGGCTAGGCCGGATAGTTCAAATAGCAGGTAATGGTGTTAAAAATACTAGTTGGTTAGTTTCCATACTAAGCATGGAGTCATGGAGAGGAACTTTTAGTGATTCTTAGTAACAGCCTTGTTTCTATGTATTTGGTCACAGATAGGTACGTTGCTATCCTTGGGGACTGATATGATCACCTCTGAAATTTGTTCGTGTTTAAGTATCGTATACTTAAATATATATGCACTTGAAAAAACACATTTATCTTGATATCACAGACAGACCCTTCGATTTTATTTACATGCACAGGTAGTAATTTCGTACCTACTAATTTCGTATGTAGGTACATCTTTCTAATTTGTTTCAAAATGAACCCGTAAATTGTTATCAGTTAAAAGTAGTTTGATGTTTAGTAAGTAGGTATATGTTAATAGTATATGTCGCCTTGTCTTGTCTACATCTCAATTCAATATTCCGACATTACTCGACATCAATACATCGAAACAAACAGCATTGTCTAAAGCCTAATTGACAAGACCACAATGAATTCCGCGGTTGACCGATGAACACATGAAGGCTTTGCATGTAGGTATGTCCTTAACCCGTACGTAAGCCAAACAGAGTTTTGATTCTACACATCACAGTCTATTTTCGTTTGTCAGTGTACCCTCAAAAGTAAATTTGCAAGCTAAATCGATCTGTGCGCGTGTGATATGAGGTCTGTTATTACTTGTGGGTTTAAAAATACAGGATAAATCAATGTCATGCGCTAGATTAAATTTTATGGTTTCATCGTGTGGTTGTTTCGCTGGTTTTATGTTTATGACTCAATACAAAGCGACGATGGATTTATATTGTGTATAATAGACGTAACACGACTTTCGCTTCGGTCATACATTGCCTCATACCCGCGTCCAAAATGTTGCTATTCATTTTTTCAGGCGTGATATCTATTTTTTTAACTTACGCAATTTTTCACAAGATTCCTATTTTTATTATTCTATACACGAAGAAAAATATTTGTTTACTGCAATAGTCACGGGATTATTAATAATCTCATTACTGAACTAAATAAACAGACAATAATGAAAAGTATACCTAATAGAGAATACAATATAGCGATCAAACTCAGTTTTATTAATATAATCATATTTTAATACAAGCCATTTATGAGTTTAAGACAGTCTTCGCTGCCATTGAATCTTGTTTACTGGCAAAAATGTATGTTTTGCTTTCTTTGAAGGCCTTGAAAAATCCATACAAAAACAAGAACTAAGGTCTTAGCTAAATATTCCGTGTATATTTTTTCAAGGCCGAATTTATCCCTAGACTTTCCTGAGTCGACAAACAGCACGTAATCCTCTCATGGTAAGCTATCACTGTCGTTTATGGACCACCACACACATGAAAGTGGGAGACTCGCATTATTGTTAGCACTCCTACAATGCAACCGAAACATACTATTACTAGAGAACCGCCCGCGTTTCGCTTCGGGACCCGTAGGTAACAGCCGCGTAGGTCTCGCTCCCGTAGGAATTTAGGCTAAAAAGTAGCCTACTACTCGCTCTCTTCACTCCACCCTGTCTGAGGTGTGTGGAGCCCTCGGGACAGTTAGTTCCCTTTTGGGGGTGTCTCTCGCGGCCCGTTAAAACGGGCCGGTCCTTAGGTTGGGCCCTAAGGCCCTTGGTTGTCCATCTGTGGTTAACCAATAGGTCAAGTCCGGGGAGTGGTGGCCTTTTTACAGGCCACAGAGTCTTAAACGGGATTGGGTTCATCTTCGCGCCGCCCAGGCGATCGAGGCCCTACCGGGTGAATCCCGCTGGTGGGAAGCCCAGCAGGAGCCGATCAGCGCCGGGCGAGGACTTACGAAGCCCCAGTATCAGTCAGTGCTAGCCCCGTCCCGCGCAACCAGCAAGTCACGCGGGAAGGCCCAGCGGTCCGGTGGACGGGTGTGGAGCGGCACCAGGTCCTGCAGATGCGGGAACCGCGACGCGTCGACACGCCCGAACATGTTGCGTGCCAATCTCTCGATGAAGTCGTCCAGGCTCTCGACTCGAAGGTCCCTCTGGATGACGGCGTTCCTGACGTACCTCGGCGCACCAGTCAGCCGGCGGAGCGCAATCGCCTGAACCGCGCGCATCGTCTTGCGCTGCGGTTCGCTGGCAAGCGCGTACCACGCCGGTGCCGCGTACGTGAGGCGGGATCTGATGTAGGTCTTGTAGACCCCGAGCTTCAGTCCGAGAGGGAGGCTCGAGGAGAGCACTGGTTTCTGCCATCGCGCTTCTGGAATTCGCGACGGCTTTCGTAACCTCTTCCGTCGATTTTGCCCCCAGGTATTTGGCCTGTGGGGCCCATTGGATATCTTGTCCGTGAAGCTCCAGAGTAGGGTCCCGCCTGTTGAGGTATCCTCCTATGTTCACGGCCTGCGTCTTCCCGACATTCACCGACAGTCTCCACGCGGCGAGCCATTCGGGGAGGGCATCAAGCGCACGCTGCATCTTGACGATGGCGTGGGTTCTATTCAGCGACGTGGTGATGTACGCCACGTCATCGGCATACAGGGCAAGCGACGCCCCCCTGCCGCCGGGATGTCGTCGGTGTATCAGGCGTAGCAGACCGGGGACAGGCAACTCCCTTGCGCCACGCCGGCTGCGATCGGACGCTCGGTGGATTCGGCGTCTTCAACCACTACTCTGAAGCTTCTATTTTCGAGGAAACTGGAGATCACCTTAACAGCACTCCGGGGCGCCGACGACTGCGAGATCTTGTACAGAAAGCCGTCGTGCCAAACACGGTCGAACGCCTTTTCCATGTCGAGGAATACTGCACACACGCGTTCTCTCACAGACAGAGTAGCCGTGCTGTTCAGCGGCATCAAAAAGTAGCCTTCCACTTCTGTTGGCAGCTAGGCTATTCCACCCCGGATGCTTGCAGTTCCAGTCGTCCGCGCCCACCACCGATGTCGGCGAGTCCAGCAACTTGCGGACAACAGCCAACAGGATAGTGCCAGCGGGCGGGCGGTACACTGAATACAGCCGGAGCGGGGAGTTCTCGAGGCAGAGCTAAAGTAGCCTATTACATTTGACTTAAGTAAATTACATGTAGTATTTGATAGCGTAATTCAGAACTTGCAAATGAATTTTATTAACGCCATCTATTGACAACTCCGAAAATAAATATCTAGCAACTAACAAAACATCGATCTTCCCATGGGAATGGGATGTTTTTCCGAGGTAAAAAGTAGCCTACGTCACTCTCCATCCTCCTAACTATCCCCACACACATAAACCTTACCATATAATAGCTTTGTTGCGACGTGAAAGCGTCACAAACAAACAAACAAACAAACACACTTTCACATTTATAATATTAGTAAGGATATTATGTGTGTTTGTTTGTCCTTCTAGGCGAGTGAGGTCCTGCTGTCAAAGCCCGCGCATACATAAACAGTGACAAGTGACATTCAGACAAGTGAGAAGTGACAGGCAGACCTCACTTTCCACTAGCGCCTCTAGCGGCAAATTCGCACGCTTTTACCCTCATAATAAAACTTATTGACCAATAAGCGCGCGTCTGTTACTGGGCTCAGCCAACAGCATATACCTAGGTAATATTCCCATTTCCGTCACGCAAAAATCTTATAGGTACTTTTATTATCTAGCTTTCATCTGTTAAGCAGCTTTCATACCTACGGTAGCAAACTTTGTTCCAGAAGTTTTTAACTAACTCTTTATAAAAAATAACGGAATTTAAAATCGATATCAATTTAACTCAAAAATTAAGAACCCGTCAAAAGTCGTTAAAATTTATATGGAAATAGAAGTGAAGCACAACCTTTTGAATGAAAAAGAATAATTATCAAAATCGGTACACCCAGTGCAAAGTTACTAGATGAAACATATAAGAAAAGAAGTAATTAAAAAACTTAATATTATTATTAGAAGTATTTATAAAATGTTACCGTAGTATGCATATACTCGTAAGTTCTATAACATTTTATAGAAACCGAACAATATCCACATACTTCTAAATAATTTTACAGTATGTAATCCTATCCCCCTGGGCGCCTGATTTGGATTTTATGCTTTGAGAGAACCGGTCAGAGATTCCTCAATAAACATACCTATTTACTTATAATAACGGGCCAAAATAAAAGGTTTTATTTATTATTTATCTTACAATATAGAAAAATGTGGGATTTAAAATCTCCACATAGTAGGTACCTACAATAATATAATATCTGTAAATAAAATTTAAGTATCTGTCCGTGATTAATTTTTTTTCAAGTTGTTAAAATTTTTCGACGATTCTAAAACATTACTAAGAGTTTAAGCGAGTTTTCACTATTTTACCTTAACTTTTGTGTCTGTCTGTCTTTCTGTTTGTCCGGGGTAGCGACGGTACAATCTAAAAAGAAACAGCTGCAATCCTTTTTTCTTTTCCTATTATAACTTTTCAAAACCGCCTAAAACCAGTAATGACATTTTCAACGGTCGGAACTTTGGAAGTAACGAGTGCGGGGAGCGAGTAATATTAATTTAATGATCAAATACTTCTCAACTTTGCACTCGCCAGTAAAGTTTGCAGTGTCGGAGTCATTAGATCGCTGACAGTTATTTAGGGTTAAAACAAAACATTTAATGAATTTGAAATAATAAGTTGTTCTACAACAATACAACAAAGCAATGCATACTTAATTAAAACGAATTCGTTATGGAATACGAATGCAGTGTATTCTTCAATGGAAAAGGCGTGGAAGTAATGTTCTTAAAGATAATTAAGAATCATAACTGAGCAACCAATAGCCACAGATAAAAGTTATGCTATATCTTAATCCCATTGCGCTTACTCGGATTACAGGACATTGACATTGAATCCCGCGGGATAGCCCGCCGTTCCCTGATCCTGATCCTCGCCTTAATATTATTTGATGAAGAAGAGGGAAAAGTAATTACAAAAGGAATGTTTAAAACTAGGATATTTCTTGTTCACAAAAAATTTTCATTTTGTTTTATCTGCTGGAGATGCGTGGACTTCGTACTTTTAAGGACATTCTGCTAATAGGTCGTTTCGGTAATATGACAATTTGCTCAAGAGGTCGTTTAGATAATAGGTCGTTTTGCTAAAAGATCAATTTTCTTTTAGGACATTCTGATACGGAGCCATTTTAACTGGTCGATGTATAGGAATGTATAGGAATTAAAATACCTACTTGTATAATGTTTATAATTCAAATATTCACATGGAATTTCCTACTTGCTAAAATAATTGAATGAACATTTTAAAAATACCTGTTTGTAAAGAGTTTCTGAAAAGTATGCACCAACATGAGTAAAGGATCCCGAATTTCAATCAATAACGGAATTATCAACGCCTAACAGCAATATTGCTACATTTATTTCTTGATACAAGGGTATTTTAGTTTTTTTAAATTTTAATTTATTTTAGAGGCTGCCCGAAAACTAGCAGACAAACCGCTTTTGTTCGACATAGGCCATCTTGCCATACGACCTATAATGTTCATAATACGTACCGAATACTATATCAACCTAAATAAAAAATAACATTAACAATATTTCCGAAATTGTATATCGTTATCAACACGACGATTGTAATGAAATAACGTGACGTTTATTTCATTATAAACTTTTAATTAAATATTTAAAATGCCCAAATGGGTGCCGGTAAAACAAGTTATTATTTTAATTATGTCGTTAAAACCAACAAATGTGTTTCATAATGAGCTTTATAATCTGTGTTGCAGAATCATTATGCTGGATGAAAAATACCTAAGGCTGTTCATGAAATCAGTGTAACAATTACTGAGTGTGGATACATGATTGTCTTATAAAATGACGCGAATGATTTTATATTACTTACCGTACCTATTTAATTAGGTAGGTGCGGCAAAATATTAAAATAAATTGTGCGTACATTTGCCATAAATACGAAGATAGATGAAATCGAAGATGATAATTTCAATGCGAAGGTTATTTTATTTGATTTATACAATAATACTTACTATTTTATTCAAAATTTTCTGTAACTTTTACAAATAGTTACTTAATTTGTAACCATTTTCGCCCGACGGAATATCTACTCACATCTATGTACGGTCACGTGTAATTACTTACTTACGATTAATTATTGAGTTATCTCTACATATCGATTTCGAAGTAGGTAATTTTTGGTAAAAAGTTATAATTGTTATAATTTTTAAAACATAAAAATGAATGTTTACATTAAATGGAAAATTACATTGTGTACATGTTATTGAAATGATCATCCGATTGCCAAAATAATGAAACTGCTACAGTTTCTAAAGTGTATACATATTTAAGGAAAAATCAGAGGCATCATTGTATACATGATTACAGTCTGTCAGCGTCTGTCAGTCAAAAATATGTGTCATAATGGATACATGTGATCGTGTATACATTATTGTGAGTAACTCTGGTGGTTATATACATATTTATAAGTGGCTATTTGTTTTTGAAATTTTCAGAGTGTACATTTATTTGAAAATCTGCCCGTGTATACTTATCATTGCACGTGACTGTACCTACCTAGTAATCAATTGGATTTTGATAACTAAGACGTTCAACGCAACCCTTCATTAATTAAACCTTAAACGCAAGTTTCACTTCAATATTTTAGTTGGTTAATATTGTTGTTTGTCTTGATGAATGATGTACCTACAACTACATGTAAACCGAGTACCGGGCGTTTGGGTCTTGTGAGTGTCTCACAATGGTGATGTATTGTTTGTGTTGACACAAACAAGTTCGCGTTTGATCTGAAATCCTACTTCCTACTAATATTATAAATGCGAAAGTATGTAAGGATGTATGTGAGTGAGTGAGTGAGTGAGTGTGTGTGTGTGTTTGTTGCTCTTTCACGCAAAAACTACTGAACGGATTTTCATGAAACTTTGCAGTAATATAGCTTAGACATCGGAATAACATAATTTGTTAAAATTTATAGAGATTTTTGACGGGTCTGGTTTCCCGAAGCGAAGCGAGGGCGGATTTACTAGTTCGTTATAATTACATGACACACAAATGCCAGCTTTCCGCCTATGCGATTAAGGTAGATTTCAAATTGACAGCGGGAACTAAAAATGCTCTTAGTAAATTTTGCTTACAGGCTGAATTGAACTGTGAGTAAGTTTGGTTTTGGCGGGGAGTGTAAATTTCATGTGCTCGACGACTCAAGAATACAAATTACTTTATCTACATAAATGTCTTATATAAATAACATAACATAAATATCTGCTACGACCAAAAGAGGGGATGAAAATGAAAAAAATAATTCCACGCGGGTGAAGCCGCGGGCGTAAAGCTAATTATGAATTGAATGAACATTGAAATACTTGCATTCAATCTATCAGATTAACACTAGCTAAAGACCCACTGCAGTTTTGCACTTAGCTGATTAGGTTCCGCTTTAGTAAATGTATTAAAAGGCACCAGGGATCGCAGTTTCGTAGCTTCTTTATAAAAATTTAGTTAACTAATGGATTTTTTAGTTCTTTTTATATAGATTTTGCATGATATCCGTTGAATTTCATCATTTATGAATCTGCAGCGGATATACTAGTCATTACGTCCTCTTAGGTAGGTATATAGAAAATGGCTCTTAAGCATATATTATTATAACTACTATCTCATGACAATCAAAAAATAAAACAATTATTATTTAAAAAACATATAAGGAGTACAAATCCCGCCGTTTTGAACGAGGTGATGTAACGCGGGAAATTTGTTCAAATTGTCAGATAATTTCCAGCTTAACAACGAAGCACGTTGTGCATTCAAGAAAAATATTACCTTATAATATATTATTTATTAACTTTTTGTGAGTTACTTATATTTTTTTAAGTTAAAAATGTCTAAGTTTGAGCCGAATAAGCGTCATTTGCGGGAACTTTTAATTTACTTCTATAATTTAAAAAATCTGCGGCTGTGGCACGTCGATTGCTCGTTTTTTACATACATAGAATCATCGATACACTATGATAATCCAAAAAGAAAAAAACCATGAGGTCTACCTGGCCACGCGTCAACATCGACAGCAAAACCGAATATTCACGGAAAAAAAACTCATGTTGTGTATTTGGTAGGATCAGTTGGGTGTGGTGTATTATAAGTTGCTTAATCCAGGTGAAACAGTCACTGAAAATCTGTACCGAACGCAATGAGGGTAACAGCGTGTGAATTCGCCGCTGGAGGCGCTAGTGGAGAGTGAGGTCTGTCTGTCAGTGCCACAAACTTATCTGACCCGGTAAGAGGGGCGCTACTGTCGTTGTCTTTGACTGACAACAGTTTAATATTTGCATTAGTTCCAATTTTGGCCATCGGGTCAGTTAAGTTTGTGGCACCGTCACTTCTCAATTGTCTGAATGTCACTTGTCACTGTTTATGTATGGGCGGGCTTTGACAGCTGGAACTCACTCGACAGTGGCGCCAACTGGTGAGCACAAAAACGGCGACCCTCATTGATTAGCTTTGAAGGAAAAATGACTTCAATACTGCTCCAGACATGACAAAGTTATTTTGCTACATGATAATGCTCGACCGCTTGTCGCGGCACCGGTGAAAAATTATTTGGAAACTATTGACCGGGAAGTTTTACCCCACCCGCTATCACCAGTTTTTGCACCATCCGACAAGCATCTGTTCCGGTCAATGGTACATGCTATGTGGGAGCGGTGGTTCACATTGTACGAAGACACCAAAAATTGGGTTGATTCATGGATAGCCTCAAAAGATGAGGCGTTCTTTAGATGTGGAATCCGAATGCTGCCTGGGCGATGGGAAAAAGTAGTTGATAGCAATGGACAATACTTCGACTTCGAATAAAAATAAATTACCGTTCTCCTACAATAAACTTTTAACTTTTGGTAAAAAACGGCGGAAACTTATTTGTACTCCTAATAGGTAAGTACCTATAAATTACTTAATTTTTATTGTAAGTATTTAAGTTTGCTAGTTTTATTTCATTCGTATTGATCACATTATTCTTTCCTGCCTATTCTTTCTTGAACGACAACGCATCAATGATGAATTTGCTACACGAGCAACGCCGCCTCACGTCCGCTCTGCCAACTAACAACATAAAAAATACATGTGGAGGGATATAGCGAGATTGTTATAACTTATTTATGCACTATACCCTATTAATTTTAGTTGATAATTTAATTTCACAGATAAAGTACCCATTGGTTCTAAATGTTACTTTTTTACTACTTACCTAGGTACTATTCTTTCTCAGATCTATATTGTTTTTTGTTGGTGCTCATCGCAACTCGCAACAAATTTAAAATTCCGAATTGCATCTCTTAACATATTCCATCTAGCCGTTCCAGGCGCTCACAGGAAATGTAATTACCGGTACGAGAGGCCCTGAGGTCCCGCTAACGAGGCCTAGATAATTAATACACTTAATTTTAGCTCCATATCGCTGTAGTGTTAAGTAGGTATAGCACTCAAAATGAGATAAATTTAAAATTGTAGGTACTTTGGATTCACTAGTTTCAATGAAATAAAGTTTAAATTTTACTTTGAGACTAACGAAAAACATAATATTTTGTCTATTCTGTGGATTCAATTCAGTAGTTTTGGTTTGATGAAAGCTTTATTAATTGTCTGTTACTTTCATTAAATGTTTAAAAGTGCATCAAACTAATACGAAATAAATTTAGTTAGTAGTAATTACTATTTCTCTGAGCTCTCGTACCTAATTGTCTTGAGAAATCTGCTTGACTTGGTCTCCCCTCATTGTTGAAGAGGCCTAAAAAGCATACTCTATATTTCATTACGTTGCCTCAGCGTGGATTGGTGGAGCGTTTAGTGGACAACCCAACTATCAGAAGATTTCATGCCGCCCGAAGGCCTCCGACATTAGAAAGTTGTCTTTCTCTCAGTATGTTCCTTTTTTATTTATTCACAAGTCAAAATCTCTTGAATATTATAAATAATATTTTTTTTAATTAAAATTAAGGAATTAAGATAGCAAGCGAGCATGCAGCACCACCCTTCCGCTGCCGCCCATAACAACTGTAACCGACCTAGAACTAGACTCAAAAGGACTAGGATGGTTAGTCCAGTCAGTAGATTGTGTTAGAATACTTTGATGTTTTAAATATCTAGACTGAGCGTCGCCCTACAGTGAAAACAAAAAAAACAAGGCAAAAATATCAAGCATGTGTGCGTGCAAGCGATGTTTTACACCTTCGTCTATTGTCTATGTGTGCTTAATGTGTGCGTAATGATAATAAAAATTGTGGCTAACTTTAATATTTTTTTCATTCTGTTTTTTAGTGTTTGTTGTTGTAGCGGCAACAGAAATACGTCATCTGCGAAAATTTCAACTGTGTAACTAACTAATACGGTTCATGAGACACAGCCTGGTGACAGACGGACGGACGGACGGACCCCTAAAAAGGATCTACTTAAATTACCGATAAGTAGATGCAAATCGTTGAAGTTCCCTCCTTACTTTTTCTCAGCGAATTAATTGTTTTAAATTTGTTCATTGGTTCTTAATTAACAGACTTAACGATATCGAGTGAAATACTACACTTAAAGCTGTTGCCTTCTAAGCAAATTTTTTTAAATTTAATACTTGCATTTTGTTTTAACTTGCTAGCTCGGCGCTGAGGCCAAAATGTATTTAACGGTATGTAGGTATATTTTTTATATGTAAATAAGTACTTACGTCAATCTTCACTTTTAACATAAAACCACGCAAAACCTTTAAGTTTGACGCATGTGTTTGTCTATCTACGCAAATCTCGAACGGATGGACCGGATCAGATGTGTTTTTTTATTGAAACATTTTTCTCTTATCAACTAGCAACGCTTCCTTGCCTTAAAGTTGATTGACAGAATTCTATTAACATGTAAGCCTTTTGTATCCTTTATATTTGTGAAGAGCAATAAACTATAAATTAATAGAAAAGCTATCCCATTATTATTAACATATTTCTGTTAATTTGTGCGAATATGATGTAGAAAACACTGACTTTATTTAGACAGTAGGTACATTAAGTGGGCAATATTCGGTTGCATAAGTTGTTTAATACTCGTATTAGGTAAGGACTATATATTATGCCAATTTATTGCTCAGGAATGGCCGTTTTTTTAAGCACGGAGTTATGAAGACAACAGAGCTCGAGGGACCTCTCTCAAGTACGTGATCTGAAAATATGTAATGTAATTCTTAGGCAATCCGTTGCGAATGATATTATATGGAATCGATGTAGCCATTAAGTTCAACAAGGTACAATGGTCAGACTACAGGAGTTACGACTTTAAAGCACGTAATGCAATTAGCATATTGTTATAGTACTGGCTTTAGGGTTCTTTATACCCAATGATTTTTGTGGGAATTAGGATAGCAAACGAGTATGTAGCAGTGTCAACTAATATCAAACCAAACGCAAGAAGCTGAAACTTACATATTCTTTGGTGTGTGTATGGTAGTGTAGGTATGGTAGCTCTAAGAGAGAATTTTTGAAAATTAGGTAGCACCCCCTAAAGGTTTGAAAAAGGGGATAAAGTTAAACAAAAACTCCACGTGGATGAAGTCGCTAGGGTTCATGTTCATGGACGCTCACGGCCGACAGCGGTAGGGTGGTGCTGCATGCTCATTTGCTCTATTTATTCCCAGATTATTTTTATACCTACTGACCTAAACCTTTATAAGATGAATCTGCAAATCCTTCACACTGATGCAAAATGAATATTCTCTCGGTTTTCAATGTGCGCGCAGGAATCGCACAAATTAATTCCCCTATCTTCTTTCCTCCATCAAATTACTCGACCATCCTGCCAATGTGAACGACGCGGTTTGCTTCGTCATTCATTATGCGTACAGTTAGGAGTGGAATAACTTACCAGCGTCGACGTACCACCTAAGTGTAATGTGGGAATCGTCAGAAAAGGAATGATTAGGCTTATAATATACCGTAAGGTGCAAGGTTACCATGACAGACAGCTGTTCGAGGGTTCCTGAGTTCGGTTCCAAGCGAACCAAAATTTGAATGATTGATGAATTTAACGTCTGAGAGTCTGTGTAGTTGTTTGTTTGTAAAGCATTGTTTTTTATTATGTATTTATTTATTTTATGCTTCTCATAGTGTACTTAACCGTTAACAACCATGAGAAATGTGATTATATATTGAAATAATTATTATATATTACATAATATAAAATTCTTTATTGGCACAAAGATTAACTTTATCCTTGTCAACCTTAAAATGATTACCGACTATGAAAATAAGACGGTAAGTTGCTAAGTCGAGAGCAAAATGCCTCGAGCAAATCAATTAGCTCCAGTGTTCTTAGATCGCATCTATAGAGCTGGTAATTGAGCGGAACGATAAATCAGATGCAGATCTGAGGTGCGATACGAGACGACTATAAATAGGGGCGGTCATTTCCATTTGTAGCCGGAACCTTCGGGGTTGCTTTGGCGTGCGGTGCAAATGGTAAGAGCGTAGCGGATTACATTACTTACTTGGACACGAACAAATAATTATGTACAATACGAAAGTATATCAAAATTTATAATTTCCCTTCTCGGTGGCTGGAATTTTATTGCACAAAATTAGGAAAAATATAATTATAATATTACATTATGAAAATGATCTTTTAATACCTATATTGTAGATGATATCATAAAACATCATGAAGCATGGAGCGTAATAGTAGAACAGAACTTGAGGGTACATATTTAAAATTACCACTGTAACACGATACTCAATCATTTACGCACGGGCTCGAATACTTTCCCGCTCGCACACCGACTACCTATCGCATACAGCAGAGGATTTACGAACGTGACCCGAGCGCCTCCGAGAGCATCCGAAGATTTAGTATATGTAGACGCGGAGCCCGCCGCGATCATCATTCACTTAGCTGCCTTAGCTAGCAGCCTAACTGGAGCGATAGCCCCTGCAGTCCTCCGGAAAGGTTGAGATCACGGCCAACGGGTGCGATAGCCACTTGCAGTCGACCCTTACGCCGTTAGTTTGTCTATAGGGTACGAGTGCGATAGCCGCTGCAGTCCACTCCGATCCCTTGTAGGTAGCCTAGGGTTTAAGTATAAGTACTGATATTGTAACAAACTGCTCTTCTAACAATACATTGTTTGGATGTCAATGGCGTTTCACTATACCACCCTTCACCACAATGTTTAAATTTCAAAACTTATTAGATAGCTCAAAATAACTGCTTACGCTCTGGAGTCACTCTAGCGCTAAAAACATTACGCTAAAAACATTACGCTAAAAGCATACACTCTCAAAAGTTTTGATGTATTGTGCATTTTATCACAATGAAAACATTTTACTACGTTTCTTTAAAAACTACCCATTATAAAAACGTAACCAAATGTGTTTATGCACCAAAAGTATTTTAACAATATCTGTGCACTGGCACTAAATAAAAAGTAGATCAAAAGAGAATCATTTCATGTTTTCGTTGCGATAAATATTATAGGCCAGTATTCAATTTTGCGGCGGTAGTAAAACCGATCAAACGTGAAAACAATTAAAATTTTGCTCACGTAAACTGTTTAGTCGGCTCATGTGTTGGGTAAGTCAATTACAGAGTAAGCATTTTATTTCAATGGTAACTGGTGTAAGTACTTAGAGAGGTTGATAACCAACTTATCATGCAAACATCTTCGAAGGTTCTATTGAAGGGTAATCGTATACAACTAGGATGGTGCCAGCGCGAATTTAACACGTCTTTTTAACGTTTCTTTCTTTATTACTATTGATTTGTTTTGGGTTACATATAGTATATCTATACATATAATAAAACTGTAGGTCGCTGTCTGTGTATGACAAGTATATTTAAAAAATCATAATGAGGGGCCTTTATATATGAAAGAGAACCCAAAACAATGTTATTTTCATTTTGTCTATTTGTCTGTATGTTTGGGCATGCTAATCTCAGAACCAGCTTATCCGATTTGAATGCAGTTTTTAGGATTGGGTATAATGGCTTAACCTTAACCTTTAATGTTTTTTTCCATTAAAATCGGTTAACAAATAAAGAAGTGATGTCGGTGAAGGTTAAACTAGTATATTTTACATATTCCCTCAAATTTAAAGAAACGCAATAGCTAAGCGGCTTGTATCGATTTGAAGTGATCTGAGTTAAGTGATTGCTGACGCTATCGATAGGTAAATGGGCCCTCTTCCACTTCCCTCGTTCTCAGGAGTCTCAGGACACGTAAAACCGTCTTTTCAAGTTGTTATTGCTAGATAACCATTTGGTAAACTATGTCGAAGGCCTATGGGCGGCGTAGAAGTATGATCCCCTGAAGAAGAGCGTAGAAGTATGATCCAGGTCTTTTCAGTTATTAATAGAGATCCTTGCCCTTAATATAATAAACTTAATACCTACTTATCTGCCTACCATTTATTAGTGTAGAAAAATTAATTAATAAGCAAGATCTTGTAACTTGTACCACATTTTCTTGCCAAAGAGAGGAACCAATGACCATTAAAATCTCTCCACTTTATGTAAGCTATATTATCAACTGCTAGACCTTGTTACATGCTAAAGAGGAAAATCTTCATTGTACTAAAAGCTTTGTTCTAGTTTCCCAGAGAGATATTTTTATTTCTCGTGATTAGAAAAGTTTCTTTTACGGCATATTAATTGACTTTATTAAACATTTTCACGGATTTCCGACCTGTATCAGATATTGAAAAATGGAATTAAGCCAAGAATAGAATAAACGACAGGAATAATATTCATGAACGGTTATTTTAGAAAAGAGTCGCTAGACTGGATATCAGTCAATACAATTTGTTTGAAATATAAAATCGTAATAATTTTTGAGACAGTAAGTCAATTTTAATTTGATTATGAACTAAGTGTTATCTGAAGATACATTAAAGTAATATGTTATTGCTTTTTATAATAAAGTTGTCCTCCCCAAAACAATTATTTTTGTAAATATTTGTAAGTATACATCGGACAAATATATGCGGACGTTTCATATTTATTACCTACTGAATGAAATTTATTTATTTGTGCAAATTAGTGTTTAAATAGCAAATCTCTTAAATGAGAACAATAGGACAGTATTATGCCGAATCGTATTTTTATGTATTTCACGCAGTATTCTTCCTTACTCTGAATGTTTTAAATATAATATGTGGATATAAAATACACATCTACTGTGAACATCAAGAGAATGTGAAGTGTATGACACAACTTATGACCGACTAATGTCTACTAATATATATTATTTAGGTACCTACCTAATACCTACTCATGCATATATTGAGGTCATAACGTTCGGATAGAGTTAAATGCAATAATAATAATATGCAAGTACCTACCTATAAATAGTACTGTTTACTTTTTGAGTGACCTGATGTGAAATTAACTAATTAATTGAAATTAACTAAGTAATTGGTACTATAGGCACCAATGATGCATTGCCAGTCAAATATAAGAGATTAAAAAGAAAATAAGCTCTCAAATCGAAACGAACAGTTTGATTGTTGATTAAGCAAGAGCTTATGCTCTTGAGCTTAGGCTATTATAGCCTAGCTAGGCAAGTTTCACGGAAGGTTATAGGTACATACGGGTAATAATTTAAAAAGTTAATACAGTTAATGAATAAACAAATACAATAATTTTACAATATTGTTTTGATCTAAAACAGCTGCGATAGTGTAATTATTAATAACGATAATCGTTTATCTATAATAATTTAAACTTATTACGGTTTGCAAACCCTGCCACCAAGTAGAAAACCGGTTTCTTTCGCCTATTAAAAAACTCTGTTATGCCAGTACGTGTATAATAATAATTTAAGGTCAATATTCTAGGCAGCCCCCATACGGTTAAAATTAATCAATTTTATGAATATTCTTCAATGAAATGGGTCAGATAAAATAACATTTGGTTTTTGCTGTGCTTGGTTTAAAAAATCACCATTTTTTTGTTCAAAATGAGTACAAAAAAGATTATTATCTCAGTTCATACCAACCATGAATTTTTGCAATTCAAAAAATATTGATAAGGCCCTCGAACCACACGTTCCGACTGGAATAAAAATAGACATAACTGAAAAATTATCAATTCTGATAAAATGCGGCGAATACTAATTTCACCTGACAGAAAAAATACATGCAATATTTGTGGCGAATTGTCGAAAGATTACCAGGGTATGCTAAAATTCGACAGTGAAGGAGGGCTTTCTATTTAGTCTACAACATATTAACAAGGATAACTCTGAGGGTCGTTGTCAAATATCACGATTCTGTTTCTAGAGATATACACAAGCAAATTTCTACATGCAAAAGTAACACACACGCCTGTGGAAATTTTAAGTGGAGTTAAAAAGTCGTTTAATTATTTTTCAACACACTTGCTCGTAAAGTTGCTATTTTTTCTTTAGTCTTACGCCCGGAATGCGGTTTATTACACACTAGTGCGTTTTACTTTTCACTAGTGTTTTTCTTATTCCACTTTTTTTTTAATATCTGTAAAGAGGTTGTTACCAAAAGATTTATTATTTTGTAAATAAATAAACTTGTTGTACTTAGTCAAAATCTGATAAGATAAGATTATACTTCATCTAATTATCTATTAAAGCATTTAAAAAATATATTTTAAATCATTAATTACCGTAAATTGCTACTAGAAATACATAATTATTTAGTTTAATATATTGTGGCTGAATAGCGGTGTTCTTTGCCTCTGGACTTAACCTGCGCGCCTGCGCGCGCATAGTTATTCAACCAAAGATACGGCCGGCGCGCGAAAAAATAAAATATACCTCGGCGCCATTTTGTGCAAACATTTGCTCGTTTATAATTTGCTGATTTGTGACTGAAAAATGTCGATACCTAATTGTTTTTTTCCTCGCAAGTGTGTTGAAAAACGTCGTATGATACGCGTGCGCTTTGTTCACTACAGTCTTGGCTCTATTACAGCCCTCGCCTTGCGGCTCGGGCTGTGCAATACCGCCTCGACTGTAATGACCAACTTCGCGCACTTATATCATAATGTACTATTTTCATCACACCTATTCGAAAAAGACGACTTGGTTCGGACTTACGGGGTTCCAAAGTTGCTGTTTTCTATTCAGCGGGCGGGAATGAATTTTCATACAACTTTTCCTGCCGGCTAGATCTTTTCCGTCCTATTTTGAATTTAGAACATTTTAGTATTTTGCGCTAAAGAAATCGAACGCAAATATTGTTTGAATAAAGAATGTCTAGTACGACGCGAGGGCCCCGCCAGCTGAATAATAAAAAAGAAATCAAATTAAGATTTCGTTTTCAAATTAAAATTAAATTTTCCTGCATTTTTACGTATTATTTTCTATTATATATATATTATTTTCGGGTGCAAGTATATTTTTGGCTCGGGCGACGTACTTTGAATCCCTCGCTACGTTCGGGATTCTACTAAAGAATCCCTCGCTACGCTCGGGATTCTACTCTAGAATCCCTCACTTCGCTCTGGATTCAAAAAACGCCCTCGCCGAAAAAATATTACTTTGCACCCTTGTCATACAATCTACTATTTTAAATACGTTTCATTTTGTGAATAAGAGATGCATGCAGATTTCAAACCCAGGTTGTGAGTAACGTTCGAAATTGAAACCATTAACTGTCACTGCTTCATTACCTTGTTTTTAAATGAAAAGATTTATTTTTATTAGCGTCATAAAATGAATAAATCTGAGTTACGCATGTTTTCCACAGACTTTCTCGTCATTAACCTCGCTCCCGGTGGCGTAGAGAATAAAATTGATTTATACCCGGTAGAGGGTACTCATTTGTACCCTACAATGGGGTTATACGCTTCCTGTACGAATGTTGCTCGCTCAACCATTATCATTGTAAAATATCGTGTTTATCACTTCTTATTCAGAAAATTATGATATCTTTTTTGCGTCTGAGAGTGTATTTCATTCTAGTTAATGTGGGAGGGAAATGCTTTGGAAAAGACAAGGATGTGCGAATAATAGAGTAGGTAGGAATAATAGAAGAAGAATAGGTAGGAGCTCTGCCTACGAAGTGAAGGGTCCCAGCTTCAGCTCCCGACCAGGATAGTTATTTATGTGACCGATAATTTTTTGATGTCGGGTCATAGGTATTAGTTATTAAGTCGTTCATTCCATTCGCGTCATCGGGAATCTGCGGGATTTCAAGTCAAATCGATGTTTATTTCTGAATCTCAGAAATGGGTTCTGAGATTCAGAAATAATACATACAGAAATAATTGCTATGGGATCTATTGCTGCACTGAGCAGGTGCTTCCACGAATTTCTTGTCTCTAATATCTCGCAGTCATCGACATAATCGATTTTTAAATGGATCACTTTACACTTTTACGAGGCGACCATCTTATCTATCTATTATTAAAACCAACTAGAACTCGTAACAGGACTATCACTAACACTAGCCCTAGTTCTCACACCTACTAACAAACTAGGTAACTAACTAATATTCTATCACCGTTTGCTAACTAAACTAACCATTCTAATCCTGATCTGAGTTTTGTTCTGGCTCAGTCACAGTTGACCGTAGCGGAGGGATGGTGCTGTATGCTTCTTCGTTATCCTAATCCCATAAAAATATATACACATACTCTAAATCCATAGATGTGGGTATAGATTACTGAATAGATTAATATTAGGTACGTACTGAACAGTTAAGGTTTTGCCTATTACTATCTAATGACAATAATCTACGCAATCACACCTTGAAAAACGTGTAAGAAATCTATGCATAGCGTTCACGCATCCATCTTTGAACTACTACCCAAAGTCGTTCTTCTTTGTCGTTCACTAATTATAATGACGCAAGCTATTCTAAGTCAACCTAAGTACTTTTAGGTATCTAATATTAGTGGTCGAATAATGGCTTTAAGTTTTCAACCTCCTAAAGACCCACTAGAGATAAGTCTCTCTCCCCTCACAATTGAGGAAGCCAAATAATGGAGGTATCTAATACAGGAAGAGAATTTATCGAGTATTGCTGAAGCTCTCAATAGTTTGTGTGCTAAATTATATTCATAACACAACCGTGTATTTCCGTCTTCATTGTTAGTTACTTAGGTGCGACTGCTGACATAGTTATTTTGCCACATATAATGAATAAGTATATAACGAATGTTTATCTGAAATAGTTCACAATTAAAGGTTGTGGATTAAATTAGTGACAAAAAAGTTTAAGTACTTTGCTACCGGCTCGTTGGTCTAGGGGTATGATTTTCGCTTAGGGTGCGAGAGGTCCCGGGTTCAAATCCCGGACGAGCCCAATATTTTTTAAATAACAAACATCCATCGACAAAAACACAACTATGCATTGATTTGCGTGGCATTTTTTTGCTTATTATATTATGTACATAGAGATGAACAGTCCAACGGACATCTTAGTTTGTTAATGTAACATTTCCTTATACCTACAAAAAAAATAACGAAAACATTACTTTACATTTTGGAAAATTTTTCGTAGCAACAGACAGTCGTCTAAGCGCATTATGTTCCTGTCTCAAAACATCTCTTCTTGTTAATGAAATACTTAAATGAAATATTTATGAAGTTTTTCAATTATATTTGAATTTAAAGATTTTTTAATCAACCAAAAATAGATTTACAATTTTAATGTACGTAAATAGCAGCAATACTTAGTAATAATTTGTGTCGCTACTATTTACGCCCACCTCGGAGTGGGTAATTAAAAAAATAATGTTGTCAGTTAAAGTATAGAATTACCAAAAACAGAATAATTATATTAGAAATATTATAATACCTGCATAATAATCCCTATTATAAATGTTGTATAGTTGGTAGGTTTGTTTTGAATAAATAACCGACAAACGAATAGACAAGCCATGTGACGTCACCTGACAGCAAAAAGTATCACCGACACGTTGTCAAAGAAGAAAGAAGGAAAAAAGAAAAAAATTTGACTCTTTTCCTTCTTTCTTGGTTGCTGGCAATTAACTCAAGTAAGACGGAGGTAGTAGCTAAGAGGTTTCTATCGCATCTTATGGGACTCTATTGTTGAATCGCTCGTCTATCGGCGAACGCTCGTTCAAATGATTTTCGTTAAACACAGTAATATCAACTACAAGTGGTAGCAAGTCAGTAAATAGTAGGGCCCTGTAGCCCTGGTCTGTCGGCAAGGAATTATAAATTTATTAATTACCTAAATTAAGGCGCTAGACATCATGTCATTGCATTTGTTTGTCCTTCTTTCACATCACAATAGAGCGATGTTAAGGTACAATTTTTGCACTTATGGCATTTTTCATTCTCTCCGTCAAACTGCAATGTAACTTAATCACAGGGGCAGAAAGCTGGTATTTGTATGACAATTAAAAAGAATTGCATATCGCAATATAGTAGTATTTTAAAGACTTGTGTAAGTAGCAACTTGTGCAGCAACCTTTCACCAGCGTTACTGTTAAGTAGAGCGCCTCTCGCGATTGTGTAATTCGAGAGATAGCTACTCAAGAATTGTGCTTACATATCACCGTCTAGGGGTATGATTTTCGCTTAGGGTGCGAGAGGTCCCGGGTTCAAATCCCGGACGAGCCCAAATATTTTTAAACCCTTTTCAAAGTTTTTCTTTGAAATTGTAATAACACGTTTAAGTATATCAGTCCATAATTATATTGGAACTGGGAACTGGAAATGGGAACTTCACTTTAATTAAATAAAACACACAATTAAATAAAATGTTAATTACAATTAAATTAAATGTTAATTAATTACTTTAAATTACCAAGTGTCAAAGCTAATGCAAACATTTTATATTTATCCATAGTACTAGAAAGAGGTCACTAATGGAACGAAGAAATAATAGTATAATAAAATTGTTATTTCTGAGAAAGTCTTGTCCAGCAACTTTTGGAATAAAAGGCTAATGTTAATCCTTACTTACATACCTAAATAAATTCTTATCTAATGTAATGTTCATATATATAAATATATTTTGAAGTTTCTGTCTACAATTTCTAATAGCTGTGCTCAAGTACGTAGGTACTTGTTATTATTTAGGTATACAATAGTAAAACACAAACAAACTTTTGCAACATTTTAGTCTGCCTGCCCGTCTTTCTTTCTGTCTAAGAATCTCTAGAACAATTGAACTTATTTTAATGGGACTGCAGGCAGATAGAAGATATTATAGAGCGACATAGATAAACACAATACATTTATTATGTAGTTTTTATCTCGGAATAGCTAGGTACCTATATACCTACGGGATGCTAAGTTAAGCGGGAAAAACTTCAAGGCGTAAGAAGTCGCTGGCATACATAAATGTATGTTCAAACTTAATATAACATATATAATATATTTAATTTTTTCGTACATATACACTCATAAATATAATTAATATGTTTCTGGAAATAAAGTGGGAGCAGATTAATCCCTAATGGTATTTTCTTGTTAGTTTTTCCGTACCAAAACCTTTGATTATATTCTGGAACTGAAACGAGATTCTTACGAGTTACGAGAGTACGATTGTAGCAATCAAACAGTTAATTTTGTAAAATAATTTTACTTATACGGAAATCCCTAAAACGATTACTTCTTACGCCATAAATATATGAGATAAATAATATAAATTATTTATCTAATCGGTGATGTAACCAGATATTAAGTTAAGACTCTACAGAACATCATAAATTTCAGTGGCATTGAAAAGTTGCAATTAGTGTAAAATAATGAACCTAAATATTTTATTAAATTGATTTCAACCATGAAATGCAGCATATCAATATATGCGTTCCGGATAGCTACGTGTGGAGACGGCGACGTCCGCCACTGTTAGCGGTGGCGATAGCCAGGACTCAGCTACTAGCGCAAGCGCCTCTCACTCGAGCGATCCGGGCACTCAATGAGGCCCACGAAAGGCTGGACGTGTTTTCTTGCCCATTGAGTGAGTTCGCAAAAGTAGCAATACATATGTTAAGTTATAATACTTAATAAATTATTATTTTTAGTTTGTTAGAATAAGATAAGTTAGTTAGGATAAAATAGTTAGTATAAGCTAGTTAGTAGGTATAAGATTTGCTTACTCTATCGCATTGGGGTAAAACCTGTAATGATAGATGTAAATGGTGTTGAATAAATAAATAAATAAATAAATAAATAAATGAAATATTTTTGTATTTAATTATCCTATGATAAATTGTAAAAAGAATTAATAAGTGTGTAATTAATACTAAAAATATTATGTATAATTATTTAATTTCTTCAGCACTTTTGCTCAACGCTGCCACAACGCTACATGATAATTGTCATTTTCGATTTACTTTGACAAAGTTCCTGACCTTCCTGGTTGCGCACGGATTATACCATGTTAGACTACCATTCGAATTGTTCCAAGTTCGACTTGTAGCTAAGAGAAAAAAAATGTGTGCGTGTACTAGTGTACACACGTATGAAGTGAAACTTCTTAAATATTTTACCAAAAAGACTAGTCGTTGCATACCGTATAACGAAACATTAATCTTTAGCTAGTCTGTGCATATTATGTCATGTCAATGTCAAGCGAATATTTTGTTTTGATTGTATTCTAATAAGATTGTAAACTTACAAATAGATAAAAATCACAATCTTATTAGAATCGTAAAAAGAAAATGTAGGTTTTTCTAATAAGATTGTGAATAGATAGAGGTCTGTGGTTGTCTTGGTTTTGTTATTTTAAACACAATTGTATGGTGTTTGTTTTGTTCGTGTTTTTTTCAATGAAACTACCACTTTAGTAATTTTGCTCCGAAATACTTTTTCTAAATAAAAAAAGTACTACTTCGTCTGAACCAACCGTAAGAGGTGCAAAATAAATAATATAATAACAATAAAAATAAAAATACATACGTCCATGTTAAAAACTAAATACAAACATTACGCCGTTTATTGTCCAATAGTCGCCGTCTTGAGTCCAATAATAAGATCCCAAAATTAGGAACCGTTATAGTGCCACAAACAAGTCAAAACATACCTGGCTGGTTATAAATAATTTGGATAAAAAACAAACTAAAGAGACGTCAGAGTTACATTGACAAATAATGTCATCAAAGTAAACAATCAAAAGAAATCGTATTTAAAGTTACAGAAATATATCAATAAAAATAAAGAAGGAATACAGGAAATATTAAAAAAGGTAACATTTAAAATTTATTAATAGTCCCAGAAGTCAATAACAAAGTAGTAATTGGATACATTACCAAAATATCTACCTCCAAAGTAATCAACATAATCTTGACATGGCGCGTAACGCGTCAAAAGCGTAACGCGTCAAAGCGTAACCGAAAAATGTGACGAAAATTATTTTCCAACGCCGATAAAGAAGTTTCACTTCAAAAAATTTGAATGATAAGTTTTAATCTTCCTCCCCTTTGTGTTCACCGTGAAAACCACGATATAGTATTAAATGGCAAGAAGACATAGCAAATATGATTCATAGCCTCACACATAAAATTCTAGTAGCAAAAAGAATAAAGAAGTAAAAACATTCGATCCTGAAAGGTGTTCCCATAAAAGTAAAATAAAAAAATGGAGCGCACAGTTGAACGGAACTCTGCGTGTGTGAGTCCGACTCGCACTTAACCGGTTTTTAAATTTCATCCCGTGTAAGTGGCAGAACCTTCTTACATCCTTCACTCGTAATCTACAAAAAACATTCGATGATAAACTCTCTTTACGGTATTACTGCTTACAGCGGCAAAACTAGCACAGTTTTACGACACTATGAGTATACCTTTCGTTCGTGACATCGTTTGAGTGGCATTTCTAGTAAGGTGTTTTTTCTACGTTATTTGGGTTCATAGCTTTCCCACTTATACGTGTTTCTCACATAAGCGTCACTCTTGCTTGAATTAAGGCTTTTTCAGATATGCAGAATATCTGCTACTGCGATAAACAGTGAAAAAAGTCGTTTTTTTTATTTTTGCCTGTTCGCGCGGGATAAGTGAAACATTCCGCAATTACACTCTACCTACCTATACTTAAGTCACTGAGCATTATTATTTCCATTTACCGCCAAAACCAAACTTATTACCTGTGCTTATTTAAGCATGAAAACAAAACTTACTAAAGGCATTTTTAGTCTATATACCTACTTAATCGCATAAGCGGAAAGCTGACATTTGTGTGCCATGCAATTATAATGATTTCCAGATCGAATGCAAACGGTCTACTCGTATATCTACATAATGTATCGAATGCCTTCTATTGTCTAGAGTAGACAAATAAATAATCAACACGTTCGCTACGTGTACCAAAAATGAATCACCTAGCTAGTTATATTTGCTTTGATCTGAATACAAAGAATACCGCATACCCACTAAAATTTCGCTATTTCAATAGGCCTTGAAATGAGGAATATCTTAGGGATGATATAGAAATAATACCGGATGGAAAACCGGATGGAACCGGTCCCCTGTTTCCTTTTCAGCTAGTTATGCGTTTGTAATTTCTTTATGGTTAGTGATGAATATAGGCGACTATGACCGTCACCATAAATAGTGGTTCGCTATTGGCTACAACCCATTAATGGCCCACTACTGAGCACGGGTCTCTCCTTATTACTGAGGAAGCCTAGAGCATACTCCACCACGCTACTCCAGTGCGGATTGGTGGAGGCGTGGAGGCTAGACGTGGTTCGCTATTAAAAATTTATTTTCGACATGACTGTCACCAAACCCGTCACCGATATCCTAGTCGTTTAAAAACAAACAGCAGAAACAAAGGATTATCGATGCTGCTGCTGTGATCCTCATGTGCGCAAACGTTTATACCTATATTGTACGAAGGCTTAAACGAATGTGTGGGAACTACGCGAAGGCTTGAGGTTTGCGCTGTGTTGTGCCACTAAAAACCGTCACAGCTAAAAAAGCTCAGGAAACCACGAATATATCAAAACTTCGCATAATCATTTGGGAAGGTAGTTAGTAGCCTGCCTAAACTCGTAAACAGTGGTTTGAAGATTACAGACAAAATTAAATTTTATTTGGGCGTCATACCTAGTCATCTCCAAGGACGCTTTTATCTACTTCTGATAATAAATTTGAAGTCTGCTATGTATCTACATTGAAACTATTTGTGCCAAAATACCTTTTGTACAACTCAACTCCCTAAGATTTAGAGCTCTTAACAAGTTAGTAAATAGACTTTTATGAACTAAGAGCAAAGTTACCTTGCGACTGAAATTGATTCGATGGAGATTTAAAAGTTTGAAATAAAATGGTTTTCCAATAGACAGATTTACAATTTTGTCCTACTTTCAGAATTTGTGGGAAACTTTTATAATAATTTGATCCGACTGAAATATAAAATGCTGTAATTTATTTTTTGTTTGCATTGAATTATTAAGACATCCTTGCGATTGTGAACCTATGTTATTTCTCACTACATAATGCTTGCGACTTCGTACGCTTGCGAGTTTTACTCTCGTCAAAATTTATAAAATTGTAAAATCCTATTAAAATTTGTATTAATCGTTTCAGAGATTAGGGTGGTCAAACAGAAAGACAAACAAAAAAGTATCTAATCGACATGCAATTAAATATAAAACCTAAGAAAAAACAGTGATTATAAAATTACGGCCACACGTTGAAATATTTATATGTACAGATAAATGGTGCGAAGTTTGATGCCCAAATACTAGCTTTAAGTTCTCCACAAAAAGCAAATCAGTGTTAAAGTAGAGAGTTTTACTGGAGCAATGTCACGAAAGCGCGATAGTGCGTCGTAAACTTGTGTTTTATCCTAACAGATCCTGTTAGACTAATGGAGTTGATGCTAAAATATTCGAAAGTGATCTTCTTTTAAAGGTTTTTATTTTCTTTCTGCGTCTCGATTCCATTTAAATGCTTACGATAGGAACGGTTAAGTAACGTGAGAAGTTGGTACTTACAGTGTTAAAGTGGTATAAAAGGGCTCAAGCAATTTTAAGTTTAAGCCAACCTTTCTGAGAAATAGACAGGGCAGTGACACCAGGTCTCTCCTATTAGAGTTCGTTGAATTCTAAAACGGCATTGCAATGATATTATACATCAATTGCCTTTATTTAAGTATGCCATTTTCTTAAGAAAAGTTTAGTCAGGTCATAGAAGACCTTGTGTATTTGAAAAAAATATTTTCAGTTTTACGCAATCAGGGGGCCTATAACTCCATAGCGTAGGATCACTTCCTTTCGCCCGTTCGTTCGTTCCGCTCGTTCGCTCGTTGTAAATAATACCTTTACTCTGTTCGTGTTCGATATGGAATTCATTTTAATGGAAACACAAACTAATACCAGGTTTCCGCCCCTGTTTCTTAGTGTATAGGTAATTAATTTTGTGATCGGTGTTGTGCCCAAAATATTGTATCGCGTTACATTAATGGCACGCGCACTATTGGTTCACCGACCCTGTAGGTATTCAATTTTTGCTTGTACGAGTACAGGTACTTAAAACTTCCTACTTCTTTCTTCTGAAACCATGAAATGTAATTTCATTTTTCGCCACGTCAAGTGGATGTTCTAGAATATTCTAGATGCCTATAGATAGAATAAAGGTAATTAATGTTGTTAGAATAATAAATACCTACAATTTGAAATTTGAAATTTTCAGTCTCTCGTCAAGAGGACCTGAGTTCCACTATTCGTAGATTGAGTTTGGATTAATGATAATAAAAATTAAAGTTTGTGATGCTTATGATTTAACTTTCCTGCTCAATCAAATCAGTGTCAGAACTCTCAGGTAATATAATTATTATGGTGTCTGTGTAAGCGCGCATGATAGAAAATTTAGTCAAATATCTTTTTCTGATTCCAAAAATAAAAATAAAAATGTTTACAGTCAACATAATAATAGTAAGTATAATACATTTTGAATTTACACATATATAACAGCGGTAGGCCACAACCGCAGACTTGGCTCGTGCCACGTTGAGATAAATATTTATCAATCAGGATAACATTATTGTTATATTACTAACTAAACTGTGGTACGTGCGAACGTGATCATGTAAGATAAGTAATGCACGTACCTACCTTTTTAAAAAGTTTGTGGTTCGTGTTTAATAATATTTTAGCAGAGATTCTTATGCTAAACGTTGACTGTTCGTTTATATGCATTGGCGCTAGGGCAGGAGCTAGTGTGTGACAGAACCCGTCATTAAGTTTATACTTCTATACCAAGAAAAATAAAAAATAATCGAACACATTCACCATTCAAAATTAAGGCTTACTATCCACGTAAACCGCACGTCATACGCACGCTATCGTCAATTGCCGATTGCTTGCATCTTGCGTAGAAATAATCAAATCTGTGTCCACGGAGCGAAAACGTTGCATCCGTCGCGTCGCGTCGGGCGCCTTGCGCCGCCGCCTTCCTTCATTTTGTAGGTTGCATGCATTCGTCATGCATTCGTCATTTGACGCGTCCGTGGACAGTAGGCCTTACACTTCACTTGACGGGAATTTTTGTTTGGGGACGTAGGCGGTAAAACATTCGTACCTAAATAAAGTTAAAAAGGTCTATATAAAGTCACTGTGTCATAAGTAAAGTTTTAGCGACCGATTTTTTAAACTCACTGTTATTTTCCCATTCGTCTTATTAGAGGTTCAAAATATTTTAAGACTCATATGCTAATGTTTGTTTGCTAATTTCGTAGGAAACTAGATAGATTTATCGTATTACCAAAAGTTTTATAGCACAGTTGTAAAATAATTGTATTTTATATTACATATATCATTTAATTGTATTTTAGTGAATATATACACATATTATATAGTTCATTTATATATATATATATACTTATATTATATTATATGTATACTCACCATATATTTTAAAATTATAGCATAATACCGCTCCTCGTGAATATCAGTTTGGCCTAATGGTTAGCTGGTAGAGAATGCTTTAGCATTAAGCTCGCCATAATGTACCTCATTTATTTTTGTGGTCATTAAAGTTTTAAATAAATAAATAATGACGAACGCATAAAAAGCATTCGGGCTCGTCCGGGATTTGAACCCGGGACCTCTCGCACCCTAAGCGAAAATCATACCCCTAGACCAACGAGCCGGTTACATTTACATTTAAATTTTTTCTTACAGAGTTACTGAATTAAAAATGCAATCTGCCTGATTTTTTGATAATGTTCGCTTTTAACCAGTAGCTTACAATTCAACAGGTTTTTTGTTGTAAGTTAGAAGGTTTGTAATGTATAGTTATGTTACAAAGCGTAATAGTAATGGAGAAAAGTCGCCGTCGCCTATAGACATAAGTAGCCCTAAAGGCAACACCGTTGTGTTTACGGCCAAGACAGAAAAGAGAAGAAAGACTGAGTACAGGGTACCGCATTCAAAATACGTCGAGATATTAGTCGTTTAGTTCATGCAGAAGATAAGCGAGTTAGGATTAACGCAAAATTACTAATATTACCAACCCGAGAATCCAGGAATCTCACGTAGATTAAACCGACCCTAAACTTAACCTTAATTTGTCTTAGTACAATATTGCTAATTTTACTATTTTCAACAAAAAATAACAGGACAATGTTTTAACAGCATCTAGTAACTGGACTGACTAATCTAATCCCTACTTGTGCCTTGTTCTACTTTGGTCACAGTCATGGACGGCAGCGGAAGGTAGGTGGTGCAAGCTCATTTACTACCCTAATTCCATTAAAAAATCTGAGACTGAGAAAAAATCATCATCATCCTTATCCAAAAATCGAACTCGCGAAATTTGATGATCGTGCTCGATCATCAAATGGGCTACGTCCAAAAAGAACATTAAATAAAAATCTGTTCACAAAACTGACTGAACCAAATTTTGTACAGCAATAAATTTTATTTTATTGCCAAACTTGGCTCTTTTTAGCTGCCTCTCTTAATTATTTATTTATCCTACTTAACGACGAATACGTTTGAATAACTGTTCTTTTCCATTTGTAACAGAGTTAATTATTGCATGTTTGAGATTGGAAAAGTGATTTTATTTTGTGTAATAATTAAACATCAACAAACTTCGTTTACTCCATAAAACAATTTTGAAGACAGTTTATCTTTGACTATACCTATAAATGAAAACATAATACCTAATTAGATATCATCGAATCTTGCGAATTTCCTACATTATTAGCAGTTTCACTAATAGTTCTAGTATGGCCGAATGTCACACTTATCAAAATAAGCTGAAGAGTTTTTTTTTTTTTACTTTTTTAACGCACTTGTAGTTTTTGTGTTTTTGTTATTTACTCTAGGCAACAGATTTTAGATAGCCTTAAATTTTGATAACATATATTTATTAAATTTATATAACAAAAAATATCAAATCCTTCTCAAAGTTGGAGTTAAGCCCTACACGACGGCGCAAGACGAATATTTTTGTGGTTCAGGTCTAAGTATATTCCTATCTCTATGGGTTCAGGTAAATGGTGATAGCTGTCAGACATGTTCGGAAAATAATAACAGTCAATAATAATATATTACTCTAAGTATATTCCTATCTCTATGATATTACTTAACGATGTGACATTGTATAAAGCAACTCATCGTATTGTCACGTAGGCTGTGAAATTTTGTAACATTCGTGTCAAATTAATTAATTTGCTTCCGAACACGTTACAGCGACATAAGTTGGACTGAGGCCAACTGTTGCCTCGTAAAAATTCGAATCACAGTTTTAATTAAGTAAGTGCGATATTATTTTCCGGTGTGGAAATGATTGTTGGAGCACGAATGATAAATTTCAAGTATACAAGGGATAAAATGTTACGCTGACTGTGAACTGTGGTTTATGTAGAATTGGAGGTTGATTTTACTACATTAAAAATATTTTGGTTGTTCTTCCTTGTGTCTCTTTTAACGTATCTACATGTTACCGTTGCCAATGAGTTGCATATTTAGTTTTATTATATTCAAACACCACCTGTTGCCCGCGACATCGTTCGTACATAGGAGTTTTCCCGCGTGAATCTCGATCCCATAGGGCACCGGGATAAAAAGTAGCCTTTACAATATCTCCCAGTGAAGGTCTCATAAAAATCTGTTCAGCCCTTTCCGAGATTAGCGTGCACAAACAGCAATCAGTAACAGTTTTATTATACGTATAGGTATAGATATAAATAGATAGATGTATTAAATATAGCGACTAACACATTTGGCGACGTATTGGCCAAGTAGGTACCTATGTTACAATACGAAATAGGGTCTTGGCCGCAACTGTAACGCGTAACAACCTTCCTACATTTTTAGTTCCAACCTCTCTCGACAAGGTTTTTCTCTAATAATTATTACCATTAGATAAAGCTCGTCTTGTGAAATAGATTCTCGGGTCGCTAGCCAACTTGGCGCGCTCGTGAATAGTACCCCTTAACGACTTACACGAGTTGTGAACCTAAGGAATAATTTAATGGCATCGTGAGCTTTTTCACCGTCGAGACATTAGTCGGTATTTGTAGTGAAAATTTCAAAGAAATTCCATATCTATCAGAGGTTAAAACTCGGCCTGCTACTGGCGGTGGTAGTAGACTATGACTTTAACCTTTTCACTCTGAGAAGACACCCATGGTCAATAGTTAGGTATCAAGGCTTAAAGCACCTACTTACTACACCACACTTTTTCAACGCTGATTGGTAGAGTTAGTGGCGAACCCAAATGTCGGAAATATTTTGGCAAGGATGAGCCCTCCAAAGCATGATAACTCTCAAGAAATTCTACTATGAACGGTCAAAATCCAATACGTTTATGCTCCGACAGATCTATTTTGATATTTAGCCAGGTTAGACATTTATTAAAAATTCCACCACGTTCTAGGTAATATCGTGTGTTGTATGACAGATTCAATATTAATTTCAGTTTTGATTTATTGGATGTTTCAGCTGTTATAATGTAGGTATACCTTTCGAAACAAAAAATATAGGTATGGATTCGATTTTTTTTTCATTATTGATTTAAAAGCCTGAGCTATTCTGAAGTTTGAAAATTTTTTCACTTGTCCTTATTTTAAGTCTAATTTTGGGTGGATCACAGTTGTCATGGGTGGCAGCGGAAGGATGGTGCTGCATGCTCGCTTCCTACTTCCTACATAAAATGATGTTGTATTTGTACAAGATATACCTACTGCTTAGTTGAATAAAATAAAATTAACAATTGGAATTAGTAATAGAGAATTTAATGAAGAAATATTAATTATCTGAGTAATAAATTTTATGTTTTATGTTTTAATGTAATAATTTTAGTTCTGATAAATAAAAAAACCATTCGCTAAAATATTATAGTGTTATGAAAATAGAATTATCATGTTATTACAAAAACTAAAGGCGGGTTTGGTAGACACTAAAATTAAATTGTTTTAAAGACTGAAGATATTTAAATGCTGAAGTCAAAGCCTAAAGTAAGACGACCTTAAGTTCTAGCAGTAAAACATAGGGGCTATAAAGTGTTGTTTACTTGTATATTACAATCAGTTGTATTAAGCGCTAAGGAGATTTATGGGAACGCTAGCATTGAGCTTAGCGCAGTAATTAACGTTGGAATGTTCTAGAACGATAATATAAAGTCGATGTTAACACAACATTGCTTGGTTCAATTCAAACGTCGGAGGAGAATTCATGTCATTTGTTTTAGAATTTCAAGATTAGGTACTGAAATTTATTAGTACCTGGCTGGCTACAAGCTACAACCCATTAAATGGCCCGCTAAGCACGGGTCTCTCCTCATTAGTGAGGAGGCCTAGAGCATACTCGACCACGCTGCTCCGCACAAGTCTTGACATGGCTCAACGACTGCTATCTATTGATAACAATCGAGACCGACGGCTTTAAATTATGTGCTCTCCGGAACATGGAAGCGCTCAAGATATTTTGCTACAAGCGGTCACCCATCAAAATACCAACCGCGTCCGCAGTTGCTTAACAATGGTAGCCATTGACGATACGTCCATTTGGAAGTGCCTCCATACATTTAAAAGCATTCCAAATGGACGTATCGGCAACGGCTTCCAAAATTTCAAAGAATTCCTTTGGAGGTACTTCCATATGGAAGTCCTCCATTTGGAAGCACTCCAAACGGACGCATCGTCAATGGCCACCTTTAGTCGATCATTAATTTGAGATCGACACAAGCCACCGAGCTATGAGTGCTACGCGCTTAGTACTTACCTTATCTGAAATATATAAAAAAATAAATAAATTATTAATGATGTTTTAAAATTCACAAAAACAAAGTCAACTAAGTGTTATTTAGTTTATGTAGGTATATTGGACGTCGCATGAAGTTAGGCTCTTATCGTGTAAATCGAGTCATCAGTCAGCTATTTTTCGAACCTTGTGGCGAAAAATAGAGTATAAAAATGTGCTTACCTATTTCTAAAACAATACATAAAAAAATAAAATTTGGATGTAAACAACAATTTCTGGGCTCGTCCGGGATTTGAACTCGGGACCTCTCGCACCCTAAGCGAAAATCATACCCCTACTAGACCAACGAGCCGGTTGATAAAGTACACAAAATTGAGATTCGTATACATTTTTACTTTCACATTCAGATACTCTGCGTGAGTCTATCATTGTTGCCATACGCAATTTACTTTCATTAACATAATTATGAGTGATTGCGGGATTCTGTTATGGCGCTAGGATTAATATCACTTCCACCATAATTATGACAAAAACGCTAACGAACCATTAATATTATATTATCTCGAGGAAAGTAAGGAATAATCATAAGTAGGTACGTATACTTGAGTGCCGCTGAGGCTGAATATGGAATTGCAATTCCCCGCTAGAAAGGAAACTTATTACCTACGTGTGCTCGGAGTTCAAATTAGCTTGTAAGCATAATTTACTTTAATTTTTTTTAATGTTCGCGGTCAATCTATAATGAACCTCAATGACAGGAGCGGAAAGCTGTCATTTATGTCGGTTACCATTAAAACGAATTCCATATCGAACGCGAACGTAGTGTGGTCGACCCCACACATGTTTTATAGCAACACTAGCTTCCGCCCGCATGCTTCGCCCGCGTGGAATTCGTTTAAACTTCACCCCCCTATTTCGCTCCCTTCGGGGTGGATCAAATATCCTCTCCTAGTGCTCCCCTACACTCCCCAAGGAACATAGGTACATGCCAAATTTCAGCTTCTTCCGTTCAGTAGTTTCGACTGTGCGTTGTCTGTCAGTCAATCACTCAGTACCTACCTAATGCAATAGTTTTATAAATATAGATTTACGATAACAGTGAAAGTAAGAACCTTATAAAGTCTATCAAAAATGCTTTAAATTCCATAGAATGAAATTATTGGATTTGCTACTTATCAATATTTGAACAGACTTCAGAAAAAGGTGTAGGTTCTCAATTCGACTGTATTTTTTATGCGTGTTACCTTTTAAATATCTACTGGGAAAACCAACTTAAATAATATTTTTTATTTCGATAGCTAGTGCTTCCTGTTTGGTCCCATATAGGTCCCCCTATGTATATTTAAGCGACATCTGATGGGTAGATTTTGAGATAAATAATGCGTATTTAATTTTATGATCGTCGTTGGTCGTTCTTACAGAGTTTTGCTGAGTATTCCGATTTTTATAACTATTTTTACATTTGAAAGCTGGTGGTTTTATACATACGACGAATAATTTTTGAGCTATATCTCATTTTATCAATTTTTTTTGCAAAAAGTTTTATTTTACAAAATTTAAAGCCAAACTAAGCCATCGCTTCAATAATTCGTGCCGCGAGTGTTCTTGTTGTATCTTTTTCTTCTTACATTTACAATTATGGAAGCAAGCTTATCTAAAATAACTACTTTTTTTATTGTTTTGTTAAACGTCTTTTGCATTACTGAAAATGTACGTTTTTTAACATTTTCCACGAACCGAAATGGAATTTAGAATTGTATTCACATGTACCTACCTTGCCTACCTACATATAAATGTACCTATGTATTTGGTTATGAAATTTTTGTAAAAATGTTAGAGACATCATTTTTAATGTGCTCCTAGAGGCAGGTGTCGTTATGATCGCCAATTATAACTTTTGGTTTACTTCGCGGCGGATATAATATTGTCGCCCGACGTATGGAAAGGGTTGTGCGACATTACCAACAAGCGGTGGCACTTTGTTTAATGGTTACGTTTTATGTTAACAATATGCAAAAAATTGTGGTAGTTACGCTTTCATATTATAAAACATTTATTTACCCCTTAACAAACTTCAAATAACTTTCGCTATACACAAATGTTTCTGATACAAGTGAACCTGATTTCATAATTAAGTAGGTATTATTTATATTAAATGTAGGTACTTATATTTTCGGCAAGCTTAATTTAAGTAGTCGTGTATTATGTTTTATTGTAATCGATTAATAGACAAAAAGCTAAGGGCGGCTTTTACCAAATCTTATTTAAAATAAGTTTAAACGCATTTAGTTAAATATGTTTTCATTTGTAAACACGATTAATTTAAACTTGTTTAAGTTTGTCTTGCACCACGATGTTGAAGCTTGAAGTTAACTAAACGCATTTTAGAGTGTTGCGTGGTATTGCTGCGTTATGTCTTGTGCGTTCCATTTCACGATTTGAGCAGTACTAGCCGACCACGATAATTAGGCGCATGTCAGTTAAGACGTCATTGGAAATAGGGATGGGAATATGTAGTACATTCTGCAGTAGTACCAAAAGTACCATGGTGAATGTTTAATGGAGGTACAATTTTTTTATGGAATTAAGATAGCAAACGAGCATGCAGCACCACCTTCCGCTGCCGCCCATAACAACTGTGACCGACCCAGAACTAGACTCAATGAGTCTCGTTCTAATTCGGTCACACATGCGTTGCTACCCCTGAGGACTGAGATGGTCGCCTCTAAAAAGTGTAACCGGCACCACACCTTCCTATCCGGAACACAATTGTTCTTAAAACAATTATTACACGGTAGGAATGGTACCATGTACCGTGGCGGGCGGTGGTACTTCCCCGGGTGAGCTCTAGGCCCTACCACCTGTACTTGGTCAGTTACTGTACCTGCGCAAACATCTCGGAAAACGAAGTTCACATCAGCCTAGTCTAAATAACCTTAATGTACAATTGTACACGACTGCGCCTCACTAGGGGACGCGCGGGGCTAGAGCGGGGTGGGGGGCCCGCGTGACTGCTATCTGACATGCGCCTAATTATTGTGGTCAGGTAGTAAGTATCATTACAAATAACGTTATTTCGCGGTTTTTTGACGAAATTTGGTTTGTTTTTTTGCGTAAAACGAGTTTTCTGTCAATGTAACCTAGGTAACCTATGATGTAGCTTCATTTATTGGACTGATATAAAATAAAAATTCTTTATGTAATCTTACCCCTTTGGATTCCAGCGAAGTGAACGTACTATGCATTCGTGACATGCATGCATGTCGTTGGAGTTTAATGAATAGTACTAGGGAAGAATTTTGTAGGTAGGTACGTACACATCGTACGTATATTACAAGTCTATAATAAGTAAACAAAGTACTAGGTACATAATTACTTTTCCGTTTTAAACAATAATCTAGATTCAATTATTTCTAGCAAAATCATCGTCGTCTTCTTGGATAGACGAAATTTTCGAAAGAACTTTTTCTCCGTTAGGGTTTCAAATTTTGATCTTGCCTCAATAACCCTGATATCTCGAGGCCTGTTCATATAGTTGACAATTTCTTCATCGTCGTCATCAATCTCATCAAAAAGAAACTCAAACAAACTCATTATTCTTTTCACACTCAAATTCTTCGAAAATTATTCACGACCAAAATCTAACCTCAAATACAACCGCTACATACGTTTAGCAGCTTAAACAGCGATTTTTGGCTGTTTAAATTTGACAGATCGATAATCATGTTTAACTTGTGGTGCAAGACAATTTGTGTAGTTAAACAGAATTTTGTGCTTAAATAAAATTTTAAACATGTTTAACCGCTTGGTAAAAGTCTCCCTAAGTCAGTTTCTTTAAATTGACTTAGCTTTTTGTAAACTTTTTTATTAGATACTAGCTGCTGTGCCCACGATTTCATTCGCGCATAGGATTTTTTCCCGCGTGAAACCCGGGGAAGTACCACCGCCCGCCACGGTACTTAGTACCATTCCTACCGTGTAATAATTGTTTTAAGAACAATTGTGTTCCGGATAGGAAGGTGTGGAGCCGGTTACACTCTTTTAGAGGCGACCATCTCAGTCCTCAGGGGTAGCAACGCATCTGTGAATGAATTATAGGCTTAGTCGCCATCTCGCACGAACGAGACTCATACTAACAATAACTAACTGGAATTTTACTAACATTAACTAACAGGACTAATTATCACTAACAGTCCCTGTCCTCACACTTATTAACAAACTAACCAACTAATATTCTAACACCATCTACTAACTGGACTAACCATCCTAGTCCCTTTGAGTCTAGTTCTAGGTCGGTCACAGTTGTTATGGGTGGCAGCGGAAGGGTGGTGCTGCATGCTCGTTTGCTATCTTAATTCCATAAAAATAAATCCGAGATATATAGTAGCCTATACATTGCACCACAGCCTTCTTTATCTCCCAGGGAAAGTCCCATAAAAATCATTCAGCCGTTTTTGAGATTAGCGTGCATAATAGGGTGGATCGATTGTCTTTTTTTTGCAAATATTTATTGGGCGGGGTGCGCAAAAGATGTTCTAGGATGATACAATTAAAAGTTAATATTACAGCATGATAAAATTTTTGGAAATCGCCCAAAACTGAGGTCCTCTCTAAGATTAATAATATAATAAACGATTTTTGTTAATTATTAACAGGTTTTATTTACCTTTTGAAAACTTACAATTTATAACTATGCTAATCGCATCCCGGGAGGAACTATTGCGACACTAAATTAGACTTCACTCCATATTTCCACAGATGGGTTTCAGAGCATCTTTCCCGCATACCCCAAAATTGAAAATTTTGAAAAAAGAAAATAAAATAATAATTAATTAATTAATTTTTTTTCCATACAATACAAACCAAGTCCACCCTAGAGCACAAGCAGCGATCAGTTACAGTTTTTTTCTATGTATATAGATATAGATAGAAGATAGATGCAATGAACACCAAAGATGACGCTGTGGTAATCTTTGCCAATATCCTAAAGAGCGGGCAGGTGCCTTTGGTGTCATAAATTTAAACTTTGCGGTTTCGAATACCCAATCCACGGAGTGTTATTGCAAGGAAGTTCTGTATTTATTGGCTCCTGGACGGAGATACCGCTATATAACAGATGTTGTAAACTCATGGTGAAAGTCTTAGTTCAAAATTTTATCGTTACGTACCATTTAATTCGTTGTTTGACTTTTTAATCAGTTTACAAGTTAAACAGGATCTTTATAAAGTGTACATATTATAGGTAAGTGAGACGTAGTAGAATAATTTTTAGCGACACTGACATAATTATAATTATTTTTTTAATTTATCTAGCTACAATCATCTTCTCAGCTGGTTAAATATCGCGCGATAATTTTCGGTAAGTAAAACCTAAAAGCACTGGGCTATACAGTACCTGTATAATACAATACCTACATTACAACTTTATAGGACACCACTAATTACTATTAAATCATTAATTTATTATTGAAAATGTAATGAAGCATATTTAAGAGTCGGATAGGAGCGATCTCTTCCGGACACAGATACCTACTCGTCTTGACGAAAGAAATGAAATAAAAGCTACAAGGCAGGGCAAGGCAGGGAGTAAGTACATTTAATAAGTTTCCCTATCTCTACTTATATTATAATTGCGAAAGTAACTATGTCCGTCTATCTGTCTGTCAAGTTGTCACGTCTAAACCACTTTTAATACAATTTGGCACAGAGATAGAGTTAACCTTGGGAAAGTACATATTGTAATAAGTTTCTGTTTTTGTCCCGGAAATTATTCCTTAATGGAATAATAATTGAAGGGGGATAAAATATAAAGTCAGTAACCTCAACTTTACTTATATTTTTGATTCTCTTTAAGGAGGCCGGCAGTGTCATTGGAACATTCGATGTTTTCGCGCAATAGTGCATTTAATTTTCCCCGAATTTCCTACAGGTATTTTGACGTTATTTGGCTTACGCGGGCGAAGCCGCTTACAATGTTACTTTTAAGGTAATAACGCTTCCCTAAATATGGCACTTAAAATTTTAATTGTGTTACGAGTTGTATAATTAGTTAACACCGTAACAAGCTGTAGTAACATTAAACTCAAAATTTCTAACATACTAAGTTTATACTTGAAGCTGTTGACGTTTAATTAGTTTGTATCAAAACAGACGAACCGTGCCGGCTTGTGTTAAAAGTTATATTGTGACCAACTTTTTCCTTAGAATATAATATGCTCGCAAAGTTATGACTACTGGGATTTCCTGTGGCACGAAAGATATTCTCAACAATCATAGCTCATTAGATTATTGTTATTTTTTATTATTATTTTTCTCAGAATGAGAAGGTTAAAGCCGTAACCGCCACGCTGGCAAAATGTGGATTGGCAGACTTCAAATAGCGTGAGTATACTGGGAAAAACATTTTTTTTGTGGAGTATTCAGCTTCAAACTTCGAACAGTGCAGCGCGTGGCAACTGCGACTGGCCCAAAACAAGACTCGAATTGGGACAATGATGATGAGATCAGTTAGCAAAGGCATCGAATGACCTACAATTTCGTGTAACATTGAGAAAATATAAAATTGCAAAGCGAAATAAGTACTATGACACCCAAATAAGTTAATGACATGTGAAAAAAATGTCAATACAAAACTTGTAGTTCTTTTTATTATCTACAACTTTGCCATATAACTTTTTTTCATGGGACTTGTAGTTTTTCCGAAAATTGTGATAAACCAATTTTCACCTTTAAACCTTTAAACCTTTTAAGTGGGGGGGGGGGGGGGGCACTCAACCCCTTCCCGACCTCAGAACACCCGTAATAGTACATTATGATGTAAGTGCGCGAAGTTGGTCATTACAGTCGAGGCGGTATTGCACAGCCCGAGCCGCTAGGCGAGGGCTGTAATAGAGCCAAGACTGTAGTGAACAAAGCGCACGCGTATCATACGACGTTTTTCAACACACTTGCGAGGAAAAAAACAATTAGGTATCGACATTTTTCAGTCACAAATCAGCAAATTATAAACGAAAAAATGTTTGCACAAAATGGCGCCGAGGTTTATTTTATTTTTTCGCGCGCCGTATCTTTATGCGCGCGCAGGCGCGCAGGTTAAGTCCAGAGGCAAAGAGCACCGCTATTCAGCCACAATATATTAAACTAAATAATTATGTATTTCTAATAGGAATTTACGGTAATTAATGATTTAAAATATTGTATTTTTTAAATGCTTTAATAGATAATTAGATGAAGTATAATCTTATCTTATCAGATTTTGACTAAGTACAACAAGTTTATTTATTTACAAAATAATAAATCTTTTGGTAACAACCTCTTTACGGATATTAAAAAAAAAGTGGAATAAGAAAAACACTAGTGCGGCAATGAAAAGTAAAACGCACTACTGTGTAATAAACCGCATTCCGGGCGTAAGACTAAAGAAAAAATAGCAACTTTACGAGCAAGTGTGTTGAAAATTATTTTTCAACACACTTGCTCGTAAAGTTGCTATTTTTTCTTTAGTCTTACGCCCGGAATGCGGTTTATTACACACTAATGCGTTTTTTACTTTTCATTACCGCACTAGTGTTTTTCTTATTCCACTTTTTTTTAATATCCGTAAAGAGGTTGTTACCAAAAGATTTATTATTTTGTAAATAAATAAACTTGTTGTACTTAGTCAAAATCTGATAAGATAAGATTATACTTCGTCTAATTATCTATTAAAGCATTTAAAAAATACAATATTTTAAATCATTAATTACCGTAAATTCCTATTAGAAATACATAATTATTTAGTTTAATATATCGTGGCTGAATGGAATGGTGTTCTTTGCCTCTGGACTTAACCTGCGCGCCTGCGCGCGCATAGTTATTCAACCAAAGATACGGCGCGCGAAAAAATAAAATAAACCTCCGCGCCATTTTGTGCAAACATTTGTTCGTTTATAATTTGCTGATTTGTGACTGAAAAATGTCGATACCTAATTGTTTTTTTCCTCGCAAGTGTGTTGAAAAATGTCGTATGATACGCGTGTGCTTTGTTCATTACAGTCTTGGCTCTATTACAGCCCTCGCCTTGCGGCTCGGGCTGTGCAACCGCCTCGACTGTAATGACCAACTTCGCGCCCTTGTATCATAATGTACTATTTCCTTGTATTTTTGGCATATCCTCTTCCTTTTTCAATGGGTTTCATCCTGTTACTATTTTTTTGTACTTTTGATCGTTAACAACGCTATAGGCACTGGTCTACTAACAGAGTGGTTGTTAGTAATTGTGACTCAGTCACAGGTTTATTGCTACCTTTGAAAAAGACGATCGCTTCTAAAACAGTGTCAACGGATTCACACATTTATATTGGTTTCATTACAATGTCTTCACGAATAAATAGATAAGTAACTACAGCAATTTAACAAAAATCCCAGCTAACAATTATTTCGAGTGCGGGTACTATGGCATACCTATCTATGGAATTTCCGATGTTACTATTATCCTCAGCTATTATCAACTAACGTGCCTGGACAGTCTTGTTACTCTTGTTAACCAGATTGCCCCAAATTTCCGTAGCGAACTCATTTAAGTAAAACAAGACTTCAGTTCCCAACTACTCGTATTATCACCGGGACGAGTTAGCGAAGTTAGACACCATAAGTGTTCCCTTACATCAGCCTGCGCGAGAATTCAATTTATCATCCGAACCAAACTTCGTTATGAGTGGGACAAAATTTGTGATATTTGCCGACACTATACCATTTTTGCAACAGTTTGCCCTCGTTTCGCATTGAAAAAATAACCCCGAAATTTTGGTCTAACTAGCAAACGGCCACGTTAGCGAGGCTTTAGAAAACTTAGATATCTACGTAAATTATGAATATTAATTAAAACTTCTATGTAGGTATCTTCTTACTAAATAATGTTTAGTTAGGTAGATACTTTTTTACTATCAATAAAAAGTAACACGACAATATTCATAGTAGACATAACTTTAAGGAACTAATAAAAACTTACGCAAGACAAACTTTAACCACCACAATATAATGTGTATAAAAATATGCTAATACACCTACAAAACTTTATAATATATACAACCCATTTCTCTCGCCATTTCACTCACCACTGAAAGTCATTTATCGACCTATATTAAAAAGTTACAACTTACGAGTATAACATGGCCCCTAGAACGAAGTCTAAGCCCTTTTAATATTTTCCTTAAATGTTATATTAAAATATAAAAGTTAAATTAAACACCGGTGTGAGTTTATGATAGATGGCTATGTAATAGGTATATTGAACGTTTTATTTAGCTGAGGGAGTTGGTAATGTGCTTCTATTTTTGGCGGTTAAAGGCGTTGCGAACACATTGGACCATGGTTGACTCTACCGAGCCTGCCTTTTTGATAACGTCTGTCCAGCAGGGTCGGTTACCAGCCGCGAGTCCTCTTGCTTTCCACCTGACCCTGAACCGCTTGTCTCTCCATCGAGTTCTCATTTCATGAAACGTTACCAAATAACATTTTTCTCAGTTGTACAGATGACGAAAAGCGGTCTTTAATAAATGAAGCTATATAAGGATATAAGCATTGGTGCGAAAAGCCGTCCATGGGATCTTTAGGGGACCTCTCCAGCACCTCATCTTCAATGCGTCGATTTTACGACGATAAATCACAGTCCAATTTCGGCGACATCACAGTTCCAGTGATACATCGCTTATCAACTTGCGATGAGAAGTTTAGAAATAACAAGGGAACAGACGAACATAGGTACATACCACAAATACAATCACTCTACCATAAATGGGTAAAAATTATCGAATAATATCATTGGGTGAGTGTAAAATCCTTTAATGTCTTAAATAATTACGGGTCATCGCGCTTGAGAATCACAATGAACTTGATAATTATAGCGAACGGGAAACTTCTAATTATTGAACAAAATTTTAAATTTGAACAAAAATGATTTGGGCTCGTCCGGGATTTGAACCCGGGACCTCTCGCACCCTAAGCGAAAATCATACCCCTAGACCAACGAGCCGGTTGTAAAGAACGCCAAAATATAAGAACAGTCGTAACATAAGAACACGTTCATTGCGTCACGTTTTACTTTCTCTTTCGTAAGTGGCTTCTATACGAATGTGATAAAAGGTTATGCATTGAACATAGTTGTAAATTAGGTGTAGAGCAATACGATCTGGTAAGTATTGTGTAACAATACTAAAAGGGGCAGCTTTAAATTAATCTTGACACTTAATTTGGAGGACTCACAAATTACTTCGTAGCCTTTAATAAGCACTGATTAACTTATTCTGAAATCTGTCATCCCATTAGCGCCTTTAATTTGAATAACAGTTTAAATTAGTACGGTATTTAGTTTTATTTTATTGAATATTAACTTTTTGATGTAAGAATTTGAAAGGAACAAGGCATAAAACTGATTTGCCTTTAAATAAACAAATAATACTTTTTACTCATAGCCCCATATTAGGAGTGTCGTGGGTACCTACCACAAACAAAAGTAAAGACAAAGAATTTCGCAATAAAAATAGTTGAAGACCCCAGGTTACACATTGATTACTTTATTTTTCAAAAATCAACCCCTACACGCTTGAGATAGGGGATGAAAGTTTTTGTGAAAAATCCGCTTGATCAATTCCGATGAATTTTCTCAGAAAGGTAGTTGATGAGGTAAGGTCAAACATAGGCTACTTGTTTTTTTTTAAACAAAAACCTAAGACCTAAGGGTCGCCCGGTCGGAACCTGGGATGAAAATGAAAAAAAACTAATCACACGCGGGTGATTCCGCAGGCGGATACCTAGTTACGTATAAATTTTATAATTATGGGTAAACTAAAATATCTATTATTTTTAACGTAAGTAACATAGTTTTGGGCTAAGTCCTAAATAAGGTCTTGTCTTGTTTAACTTTCACTATACCTAATACTCGTAACATACACGCTGAATAAAGTTTTATCGTATAATCACCATTTCTGCCGTGTAATAATAGTTTTAACAGCAATTGTGTTCCAACTAGAAAGTTGTGGATCTGGTTACACTATTTAAGAGGCGACCATCTTAGTCCTTAGGGTAGCAACACCGAATTAGGACGAGACCCGCACTAATAATTTCTAACTGGACTACTACTACTACTAACAACAACTAATGGAACTAATTATCACTAATGGTCCACCCTATTCCTTAAAGGTACTAACGAAGTGACCAACATAATAGGTATATTGATAATATTATCACCCTCTGCTAACCAACCGAATCCCGTTTTGATTCTTGTTCTATGGTGGTTCTATGTATATCGGTCACGCCATGGCCGTCTGGCTCGTCCGGGATTTGAACCCGGGAGCTCTCGCACCCTAAGCGAAAATCATACTCATAGACCAACGAACCAGATAATAAATTGTACGAACATTTATAACGGTTTCAATAAAATTAATTTTATTGTAGGTACCGTTTATTATATCGCTTTGAAGTCACGTGCAGATATTGCTACATAATAACATAATATTACTTTATCGCAATAATATAATCCACGGTTGTAAATTGGGTATCGTAAATTTGTGAACAGCAATTTAATTTACAATAGTAACTCGTGACGTCACTGTTCGTGTAACTTCTGTGTGATTGCTGATTAAAATTTTCGTGTGATTATGTGAAATTGTAAGCTGTGCCTACGATTTCATTCGTTTTTTATTTGCTTTTATAAAAATTACTTTAAGGACTTGAGATAACATTATTTTGTTAAACCACGGATAGAGATATAAAGCGGAAGAGTTTGTTTGTTTGTTCGTTTGAACGCGCTAATCTCAGGAACTACAGGTTTCATTTGAAAAATTCTTTTTGTTTTGAACAGTCCATTCATTGAGGAAGGCTATAGGCTACCTATATAATATCACGCTACGATGTTAAGAAGCGGAGAAACCAGTCTCCGAAAGCGAAGTGAGGGTGTCTATTTAATAATAAATGTTGCTGGGTCACCATATCTTGCATAAATAATATATGTCCTTTTTTCACAAAGTTCAGCTAACTTTTGCCTTCCCACTGCTCCAAGACATACCAAGCGTCATGTCATTCTTTTTTTATTCAAAACCTTTTTTTTTCTTATAAGATAGTGCTTGACAACGATCCCACCTGATGGTAAGTGGAGATGAAGCCATAGTGATGAGCGCACTAACTTAGATAAAGCCTATTCACTCTCCTCTTGAAGACTCCCACGTTATATGTATGCGGAAACACTGACGCAGGCAAGTTGTTCCAATCCTTCGCGGTACGTATAACGAAAGACGAGGCGAACCTCGACGTTCTGACCGGCGGGATGGTAACAACGTATGGATGGATACCGGCCGTGCGTCGTGTCGTGCGATGGAAGAACGGAGATGGGGGAATTATATCAAACAATTCCTGCGCACACTCTTCAAAATGTACCCTATAGACTATAGAAGACAGAGAGGCTGGCAACTCTACGCTTGTGCTCGAGGCTTTGTAGATTGGTTTTAACCAGCATGGGGTCACCAATGAGCCTCGAAGCACGCCTCTCCATCGAATCCAAGGCCGATAGGTGTGACTTTGCAGCACCAGCCCAAATGTGACTGCAGTACTCCACATACGGTCGGACTTGGGCTTTGTACAGCGCTAAAAGTTGATGTGGTGAGAAGTACCGACCTGTTCACCTGGTGCTGGTGTTTTGGTCCTACACAAAATTCAAACTACGAAACTACTCAGATATAATCTGACGGGTAATTTTTGAGTTATCTCTAGTTAATAGCTATATTGATTGATTAATTTATGAACTAAAAAGTAATTGGGCTCGTCCGGGATTTGAACCCGGGACCTCTCGCACCCTAAGCGAAAATCATACCCCTAGACCAACGAGCCGCTTGAAATCGTGAACGAAAACTACGAACAGTTCAATTAAATTTGTTAGTTATAATTAATTTGTATTTCTAAAGTCACGTTCTGTTATTGATCAGAGATTGGTAACAGTTTCCGTTGTATAAATTTCTTATTTAATCATTTAAGTACCGGTCGTGGATGACAAAATGTTGATTGCCCTTTAAGACATTTTTATCAACTAGGTATCAAAAAGAGTTCTTCTTAGTCAGTAGAGCGTTGGAGGGTTAGATACTTCTATACACTACTCCAATAATTTTGGGTAATATTAAAGAGGCTGTTGCTTGAGTCAATCGATAAACGACCTCATATTTTGACTGAAAACTGAGTTGCTTATCTTGTATGTTGATAAAATTTTTAAGACATCGAATCAGCGAAACCTTTTGTTAGTATCTACTTTTGGTAACTAATGTTCATGGAGAACGTTCTCAACCTACCATCAGGTGGCTCGTGAATTATCTGATAAAAACGCCCGTTATACATAATTATAACTATCATTAGTCTTCAATGCGGAAATAAGTCATAATGGTATTTACATAGAACTTGTTTTCCGGTAACGACAACCTGTGAGATAAATCCATTTATCAAATGATGCAGCAAGATGGTGATATAAAAATAGCTTATAGTTAAGTAGCGCGCGGCTTACCTGTGATTAATGTCATGTTATATCATTAAAGTGACGTACGAGTTCGATATCGATAAAATGGATTTTTTCTTACAAAAATGACCGAAAAATTGGTGAGTCATTTAAATGTAAAGAATCAAGAGGCCAGTAGATACTACATTATTATAACTAGTTGTCCCGGCAGACGTCGTCCTGCAACAATTATGTCTCGTATATTATATTATTAAGGGTACACTTACACACTTAAGGATACACTTCGCTTCGGAAAACTTGTAACACCGCTCTTATATTTTGTTGCAGCGTGGTATTATATAACATATACCTCAATAAATTGACTATTCGACACAAAAATAATTTTTTAATTCGAACCAGGAGGTTCCTGGGTTTAATTATAGATGATAAAATACTCGTAATACATGCCCCTGCCTGACTACCAATGTGCTCAAGTCGGCCAAGTCAGCCAGTAAACGAATTGTCGTGTTTTTTAGAGCTTTAAAACTATTACTTTCTTACCTCTTCATTCTTTCTTGCCTTAAAGCATTTTGTCCATTAGCTATAACCACATATCATTGGTGGCCCGTTTGTTCATTAGTTGATTTATAGCATATTAATAAAATGAACGAAAAACTAAAAAACTAAAACGCCCTTGTATAAAGCTAACTGAAGCATAAATGTAAAGCAATACCTACTTAAATGTCACAGTCACGGTGCTGTTAACCGTTGACAAGTTCCCTTGTCTAGGGTCACTTCTGAGCGTCCTATTTGGCCATGTTTCGTCTTAACGTTGCATTCTCATCAGCCCTTGACCTCTGTGAAAATTTTCAAGTCAATTAGACTTCTTGTATTCGTTGAAAATTAGGCTGAAAGTTTCTGTTACATATACAGAAATTTAACCTAGTAAAAAGGTGTTAAAAGCGGCTCATTTCTATTAGTTCAACCGTAGAACTATAGCGACGTTTTAGTCCCAGTAGTTCAACTATTTTGAACAGGTGAACTACTGGAACAAGATATAAACTAGTTGAACTGATTTAGAACACTTTACTAACGGGAAGTGCGAGACAAAAAAATATCGAAACCTAACTCGCATTAGCACGTTACTTTCACAGTATACATTAATGATCCTCTATTAAGAGGGTGAAGGTACTTTCCGTGGTAATAAATCTACTAAGACGCGCACTAAATACAATTAAAGAAGTCGTTTATTTTATCTCTATTGAGACTTAGAAGACCCTACTAAGTTTATTACGAAATCTGTGCTCGTAATAAAACTGTTACAGGTTCGAGTCAGGCTTTCGGTACGTGGAAGATAATATTTGAAAAATTTTAACTCAAATAAAACCAACTTCGATATAGAGACATTATAATATCATTATGTACATACGTATGACGTACGTGCCTATATTTGAGAAATTCCCTCGATTTTCTTGGGTTTACCTCAGCAAATCCTGCCTTTGAGGTAATGGTAGTCTCAGGAAGTCTAAATTGAAACCTCTGTTTATTCAAGTTGATTCAAATAATTTTTAGAAAATTATCATGTTTGTCTATCAATTTTTAAACATGTCCGATAACCAAGGCCGCTCACTCACATGCGTGCAAATAAGCGAACCCACAAGTTAAGGACAGACCTGCGCAAATACACATTATGGTAGGTGTGTCAAGCAAGCAAGCAAGAGCAAGATGGTACGTGATTTTTGAAACTTTATGAATTTAACAGTAATAAATCGAAATGTTTGTAGTTTTTTGTACGTGGTATTAACCGGCTCGTTGGTCTAGGGGTATGATTTTCGCTTAGGGTGCGAGAGGTCCCGGGTTCAAATTCCGGACGAGCCCAACTAATTTTTACTCATATAATTAACAACACGGTAATAGTAATTGAGACGGACTTCAAGGTGAAAACCAAAGCATGTAGGCATTTCGAAAACTGTACTGGCTTTCCTAATGTTACCGTTAATCAACTACTTCCCTTGCCATAAACCTTTCCCAGTTTTTCTATCGATAACATCTAACTTGTAAACTACTCATTATTGGCCTTTAAAAGGCTTTTTAACGTTTAAAAATTTCTAGAGACTGTTTATCGAGTTTTTCTACTGGTTAGCGCCATCGATATACATAGGTAATAGGTATATATGAAACTCTGCTCTAGTCCGCACTGGAGCAGCGTGGTGGAGTATGTTCTAGGCCTTCTAAGTAGGAAGTAGTGAGGAGTTGTAGCCAGTTAGCCAGGTTAGTCTCTGGATACATTATTTATTTAAATAAAGCAGTGAAAGAGTTGTTAGAATTAAGAACGTTAAAATAAGTAAAAAGATTGTGGACACCATGAACCTATAGTGGACACATTTGCGTCTACCAGGGCTATGCAGATCGTGGCGGCTTTATGCTACATTCATATTTACAGACATCGTGCGTAGCAGGCACGTGGCGTGGCAGACAAAATAATATTCTTTCATACACTTATTATTTAGAACGCAGCACAGCGCAGACTTGGCAGCATTTTCAACGAGAATGTTTTGTCTGCCACGCGACGTGTCTGCGCGTGAAATGAATGAATGGAAATATAAATAAATGGAGCATTATACTTGACAATCATGACACGTTTGCTGAAAAATAAATAAGAATCTCATATAACCTGAACCTTACTTTTCCCAGTGGGTAATTTTGGAAACTCATCTATAATACAAATTGCGCGTGATTCCTCCATTATTATATTTAATGGTTTAGTCGTTCACGCACAGTTCGACAAAACCCCCCAGAAATATAGAGGTCTCTAAGTGCCGATAAAAATCCAAAAATTATCAAATAGGTAAGTGTATTTGGCCCCATATAATATACTAGTAAATCCGCCCTCGCTTCGCTTCGGGGAACCAGTCCCTTCAAAAATCTCTTTAAATTTTAACAAATTATGTTATTCCGATGTCTAAGCTATATTACTGCAAAGTTTCATGAAAATCCGTTCAGTAGTTTTTGCGTGAAAGAGTAACAAACCCAACACACTCACTCACTCACATACATCCTTACAAACTTTCGCATTTATAATATTAGAAGGATTTATAATATTAGTAGGAAGTAGGATCTAATAGGTCACGTTTTTAACACACGTTTATAAGCTTGACCTGTATGTCTGTATGTAGCTACTAAACTAAACTTACATGACAAAATACCATGCTTAAAATTGAAAAATAACTTTCAGAATATAAGATCAAAATCCACTAGGAAACCTCCTGACTTCATTTTGTGTTTTACCTTGAAATAGTTTTTTACAAGCGTACTTATTTTATTGACGTGATAATCTTAATATAAAAAACTCTTGCGTTACTGGTGACTGACAGACAACGCACAGCCGAAACTACTGAACGGAAGAAGCTGAAATTTGGCATGTATGATCCTTGGGGCGTGTAGGGGAGCACTAAGAGAGAATTTTTGGAAATTCCACCCCGAAGGGGGTGAAATAGGGGGATAAAGTTTAAATGAATTCCACGCGGGCGAAGCCTGCGGGCGGAAGCTAGTTTCCTATAAATCGATGAATGCCGGTTGCATGTACGAAAAAGTGTCACGTTCCGCCTGAGTCGAGCGCGCAAACGAGAGTCGTGCGGAATAAGCGAAAGTAAGGCACGATCGGCCTACGCATCAGCATCAGATGCATCTATATCTTTTTCACTCTTCGTTTTACAAATTGTGACTTTTGATTTTTAAACTATGGTAATTAGTTATTTTATGAGTTCAATTGGGTAAGTGCAAACTCGCCGATCGGATCGCTTAAAAATATATTTAAGCAATTTATTAACACCATTCAGTACTAGGTAGTAGAGCCAATAAACGGTTCACTTTATCACTAATGTATTATAATAAAACCACTCTCAATAACTGTCTTGATTCAGATTATGTATTCTGGCAGACACCTCCCATATTGAATCATTTCAATCACTGATCGCTAACGGCTTCGGTTTGGCAAGAGTCCAGATCATTCAAAGTTAGACGACGGTACACCAGAATTGGAAAAGGGTACTAATGCTGCAAATATACGGCTTAAATAAAACTTATTTATTTTAAAATAAAATGGAAGAACATAGCATGATATTAAAGCCGTAATCCATATAGCTATTGCTAGTGGTCTGGTAGGGATCCTTGCTTTGAATTCTGCCTGGAGCTGACATTCATGCGACAGACAGCACTACCCATCTAGTCTCAGAACATTAGCATTAGTTTGGATTATTGGATAGTGGTGGCTGGTGGAAAAATAACCTAGTAAACAAATAGTGCAAATTATTTAATTTTTAAAAACTTGCTTAGTAAATGAAGATTTTAAATCCGTAAAATACTGGCTACTATATGAGGAGTGTTTAAAAGTTATTGGCATTTTATTGTCGAGGGATGTTAATTTGAAGTTAAAGTGATTCTATGTATAAATGTTTTGGGTGGATAGACTGAAGTACATTAAGATTAATTAAGCAGAAAGATTTCTAGTTTTATTTTTAAAGAGTTTACTGTATGTATCAAAAAGCATTTTTGTGTACGTTAATCTCAGAAACGACTTATACAAAATGAATGCGATTTTTGTTATGGGCTTTACTTAAAAACTCATTTTTAGCATTCTTTAACAGAGCGCGTATTAAAAAAGTTAAAATTATATTTTAAAACATTTTACGGTTGCCTTTTTTTAACTCGTGCATTTTGATACTGATAAAATATTCTACAAGACACAAGATTTGTGCGAATCATCGGACTGTTTGAAATCGGGTAAACAAAATAATTATGCGTAAGCAAATGTTTGGCCTCAATCTCCGAAAGTGATAACGCCGGCGATAAAAAGGCAAGCTAGCTGAATAACCTTGACAACTAGCAGATTATAGGTGTTATCGAGCAGGCGAAAATTATGGGATCCACGATAAATTATAATTTCGCCAAAGTCTTCCATAAATGAAAGATTAATTCAAAGAAACCACAAGGAATGGCTGTAATCTTGCTTTGGCTGTAGTCCAAGTTACACAATGATCCTAGTGTCAGGAAAGACATCGCAAGCCAGGTCGAATCTCTTAGGTGCTCAGAAAATAAAAAAAAAACTTTAGAGAGTCCCAGCTTGATATACTAAAAGCAATAGAGCAGAGGCATTGAATAGCAGACGCTACTGGAGTTTTAATTTTATGATTATGTTATGTTTATGTTACTTTGCAAGTTAAAACATTGTTATGGAACTAATTGCCGTAATAAAGGTATTATAGGTGCGCTAGAGTTCACCTGGGGACATACAACCGCCCTGCCACGGAGATCAGTACTATTTCTACCGCCATTAATAATTGCTATAACAGCGATTGCGTTCCGGACGGAAAGGTGTGGCGCCGGTTACATTTTGCAGAGGTGACCTTTTCAGTCCTCAGGGGTAGAAACGCATCTGTGACCGAATCAGAACGAGCTGATATTAACAATTATTAACTGGACTATAAATAACATTAATTAACAATAATAACTATCTCTAATAGTCCTTGTCCTCACACTTATTAACAAACCAGCCAACTAATACTCTGACACCATCAGCTAACTGCACTAACCATCCTAGTCCCTAGATAGATAAAGTCTTGTTCTAAGTCGGTCACAGCTGTAATGGATGGCAGCGGAGAGGCGGCGCTGCCTGCTCGTTTGCTACTTTACTTCCATAAAAAGTTAAATATCAATTAAAGACAATTTTGCTTGGCGGTGAGGCTACTTTAGGTCACTTTGGTTGAGTCACAGAGCATATGGAATTGCTACTCCCCGCCAAAACCTAATTTATTACTTGTGCTCATAGTAAAATTTTTAGATACCGCCGTAAATCGTAAATTTATGTACTTTAATGGTATTATCAGAACTCTGGCATTTGTGTACCATGCAATAATAACGAATTCCAGATAGAATTCAAACGAAGTAGGTATAGTACCTTGAGTCAGCCGCCAAACCAGGGACTCCAATGCCGCAGCCTGAATTCAATCTCGGTATTTGCAGGACTACGAATTTTCAATCCCGCGGGATCTCGGTATTGCGGGATCCTGCGTCATTTTCCAGTCGCGCGGGATGCGTAATTGGGTGCGGGATCCGCGGGATTTGCGGAACTGAAAAGAAGCGTAACCGAAGAAGAAGAAATACCGAGATCTCGATTCTCGGTATTGCGGGATTGGAAACCCTTCGCCAAACAACGATAGACAGCAGCTTAAGAGCTAATAAATGTACATTCTTTCTTTCTTCTTCCATCCTTTCTTGACTGGCAATGCGATACCTTTGGTGTTGCTAATGTATATGGAGACCGCATAACACCAGTTGACTGATCAGCTCGTTTATGAGCTATTAAATTAAAAAGCACAGATTTATCGATCCAATAACCTATTTCAATACAAAATAAACTTATTGAAACTAATATATAGACAACTCGCACATATTGCTAGCAATATTGTTTTTGTTGTGTGTTTTATAGGTGCAACGTGTATAATATTACTTTTTATACTGTTCTTTCCATTAGGGTACAAGAGGCCCCTTGGTACATATAAACTTTTTACGTAACAAAAGGCACCAAATAAAAATCGGCGAACAATAACAGTTGTGTTTGAAATATTATGACAAAGTTTTTACCTTCTCAAGAAAGGATGAAATAAAATTTTACAACGAAAGTAGTATTTTGGCGTTTGAGATGAAAAAGTTTTATGATACTCGTATGATAGAGATTTTTGTTCGGTATTAAATTTTTGTTTTCATACATAGCCTCGTTCGGTAAGTTAATTCTGTTCGATCCACCAACGGATTTTTTGCTTTTTATAATTTTGTTTCCCTTTCTATTTTTCTAGTTTTAGCCCAGACCAACGGCTTTAGGTGCCCTCCGAAGCACGGTAGCGCTCAATAAATATTGCCAATAGCGGTCACCCATCTAATTACCGACCGCGCCCGTAGTTACTTACTTAACTTTGTCGATCACTTAGGATCGATGCAATCCACCGAGCTAAGAGCCAGTAGAATTCCCCTAATTAACACCGTGCGTTAGTAATTTTCTCATCCGTAGTTGTAGAGGTGCCATCGAAATGGACCAAAACGTCTATCTCACTTTGTTTGACTGTTATGTAACTATTCTACTTAAAATAGTTCGTGTTTATCTTGCAAATATCACTACATAATGATCAATATGCAATGCAATTAACCCCACCGGAACACTGATGCAGTCTTAACATTACCCCATGATCACTAATTCTTCTCGTGGACATGGTTGATGCAGAAGGTAAAAATTCCAAAGTCCTATCAGTTCTTCCAACGCAATCAAGTGTCCTCAATACATTTCCTGATGGTACCAATATAGGGCACAGATTTCCGACAGACAGTCCTATTTTTGTGACGTAGATTTTTCGTAAAGTAAACAAGGAGATAGTGTAATAGCCGATAATTCTGGCCAGCCATCGAGAGGATTGTTGTCCTCATCTAAAAGAATTAGTGCACGTTAAAGTCGGTGGTATAGTAAGAGTAAATATGTTTTATTAATTAAAACATCCATATTATTGTGTATTAAATCTTCCTTAATACAATATTATTATTATAGCCCAGTGCTTTTAGATTTTGAAACGAAAAAAATAGTAATAGGATGAAACCCATTGGAAAAGGAAGAGGATATGCCAAAAATACAAGGAGAAATAATTTAAGGGTGATCTAAGGTCGGGAAGGGGTTGAGGGGGGGGGAGGGTTAAAGGTAAAAATTGGTTTATCGCAATTTTCGGGAAAACTGCAAGTCCTATGAAAAAAACTTATATGCTAAAGTAATAGGTAATAAAAAGAACTACAACTTTTGTATTGACATTTTTTCACATAACCTCAAATTTATGCGAAAAATTCAAATAACTGAGTTTTTGGTTTTTTATTTAATTTTTTAGTTAAACCCCCCTCAACCCCTTCCCGACCTCAGATCACCCTTAAATTATTTTTCCTTGTATTTTTGGCACATCCTCTTCCTTTTCCAACAATGGGTTTCATCCTGTTACTATTTTCTTGTACTTTTGATCGTTAACAACGCTATTGGCTATTGGCACTGGTCTATTATTAAAGTTTTATGATGAGTTTAAAATCACTTTCTTGGTCTGGGTGTGTGTACTTGTCGTGAGTGGTCAAAACTACATTTGCTACAGTTGCTATAGACAAATTAAAAAATATTTTTAATCAAATTGTAATAAAATGATTAATCATTCAATATGAGGTAGTAAAAACAAACATCGTTGACATAACAAAAACTTCAAAATTTGAAAGCATTTCTCCAAGATCGAGTACCTAGTATAAAATCATTTTTTTTGTATTGATTACTGTTAATCGTGAACTTAATTTAAGATAACTGTTGTTGGTCGGAATAAGGAACGAGGCCACAAAATAGGAGTCAATGTCAAAAGCTCGTTTGGTGAAAGTGAAACAAAATACCACTAGATGCAGCTGACCTAGGTTTAAATTATATAAGTTTACGAACGAATTAACCGACTTCAAAAAAGAAGAAAAGTTTCTCAATTCGACTGTTTTTGTTACTATTCTATTTTTAGTATGTGTTATTCTTTTTTAACCGACTTCAAAAAAGAAAGAGGTTCTCAATTCGACCGTATATATGCTTTTTTATGTGTGTTCAGCGATTTTTTCGTCGTTTATGGGCCGATTTTGATAATTCTTTTTTGTTTTTAAGTAGATATGCGCAGTGGGGTTCGCTCATAGAAAATACACCATGGTCCGCTGATAAGCACACAAGGCATGATGGCATCTCAGAGAAATCGAGGGGAACTTTCGAAAATTGTATGGACGACTAGTGTGTTTGTTCATGTTATCATAAGTACATTAAAGCACTAACATTTCATGAAGGTCTGGAGTCGATCTGATGAAGCCGAAAGACAGTCGAGGGAACTCCTCAACGATTTACTGCAGTTATCTAGTGTTTGGGCTTGATTAATTTGTAGTGACGAGAACTTTACACTTACATATTGAATTGAGCGCCATCTGGCGAGTAGTTTTTGAGTTATCTCTGCTTATCAAGGTTGAAGTCGGTTATTTTCTTTGTAAAAAGCAATAGTTATTATTTAAAAGGTAGTGATTGTCGTCTGGTTCCATATTTTGAGCGCCAACTGGCGATAATTTTTTGGAGTTAGTTGTAGTTGTCTTTACATTTTTTGTAAAAAATGTAACTTTTCCCTGGTACCTTTTGAAATATTTGGCATGCCTACTATGTGTCAAATTATTCTGATACGGCGTAGTTGAAGCATTTATAAATTAGTAGCCTTGGGCCTTTGGTTTGGCGGCGTGTTAAAGGGGTTAATATTTTAGGGTGAAACATTCCATTGTAATTGTAGCAGTAGTAGGTATTTTTTCCTGAAGGCAAGGAAGGGTTGCTCTTACGACCAGTATACCTGCGCGTCACTACGCTATTTCATAAAATAAATAAATACTTACATACAATATTTTGTTTACTATCCCAATATTCCCAGTGTGTCCTTGGAGTGTGTCTATATCTCAAAGTAGATCTATAGATCTATGGTAAATAAGTCCCCAGTTCAGTTCTCGGCGACTGTTCCAATTGCGGCAACAGGAAAACCCTGATAAACTTTATGAGATTATTTGTTTATCGACTTATGGGACTTGCGTAGAGGACGCTATTTGCGATATTATTGTTTGTTGTTGTGTTTCCACTAGATTTTTTCGAGTATTTTGGTTTTTGGCAAGAATATCAAACGTACATACACTACATACATGCAGTAACTTCTTATCTTACAGTTTTATTGCAGTAATTATGGATTTTTAGCTTACATTGGATTAATATTTATAGCTAAGTTAATAAATAGATTCAATTTTGTTATATAAATATTCAGGCTTAGAAGAACACGTAATAGGTTTTTACCACACTACAATAGAAAAAAGTTAGACTTTATGTCGTAACCGAGCGAGGTCGCGGTGGTTGCTATCAATCTGTTGATAAATTTCAGCTTAGTTGTCAATCGGCTCGTTGGTCTAGGGGTATGATTTTCGCTTAGGGTGCGAGAGGTCCCGGGTTCAAATCCCGGACGAGCCCAAGTATTTTTATGCTCTTTAATTTACCTATTTTAACAATAATAAAATCACAAGACATGGTTTAATTCACTTCCAAAATTAAAGCTGGGAATTTGTTTATCTTAACAGAATTTTTTCCCCCTAGAATTAAAATATTACATAAAAAGTTACGGGTACCAACGAGGTAAAATATGAACTTTAAAGCCTTTTAACACCCAAAAGGCCAATGTATTGAGAATCAATGAAACAGAATGGAGAATACTATTATTAACTCGTTAACATTTCGTTCAAAAGAGCTAAATGTCTGGAAATTTTGGAAATCGAACGGATGATCAACCACCAACTAACGGTTTGTTGATTCGCATGAAAAACCTTGCTCTAGAATGAATGAACTGACAAATTAAATATTTTATTGAATAAGTAATTCAATTCCAATGTATTTTTTCTGGATAAGAAATAAATTTTGACTTCATAATATTAAATAACTAAATTAGTTATGCTCAGCTAAGCTCGTGAGTCGTGGTTTTGGTTCGTTAAAACAACCGATACTTCATAAATTTGAAATGAGCGAAATTGATTTATTTTTAACAAATATACTTATTTAATTACTTTCTTTGTTAATCGTGATGTATTTATAAAATATATTTATTGCTAGAGTGAAACAGTATTAAGGAGTTTCTTGCCGCTTCTTCTTCCATTATTTACCAGTCATAGTAAAGATTTGTTGAAGGGATCGCGAAGTTCGACATCCAAAAAGCGAAAAAAACTTCAAATAAACTTCATTTCATTCACACACGTTTCATTAATTCATTCTTTTAGACGGTTATTACCTGCGTACGCCAATGTATTCACTTTCCTTGCTGCCTACTTGCGTATGGCCATGTATTTTTTGTCATATATCTACCTACTGGTTACCGTTACGTATACCTACCTACAATAAACACGGATCTGCTGGTTAAGCTGAAGTTTTTCATTTTCTACTACTGAAATTACAAGAAAATGTTCCGAAAGATTAGGGGAAAGTGGGGTATTTGGGTCCACTTAATTTTTAACGCTCATAAATGATAGAAAACAATTATAACGAATAAAAAAATTATAACAGAAATGCAAAAAATATGTTAGACTCATCTTGACCGCTCGGATGCGACCATGCGACCTTTCAGTCCCACTATTGCGGACGCACTAAAGGGTAATGGATGCATCCGTAAAACAATTTTTAGGTGGTATAATGCCGGGGATTAATCAGTTATCAAGCTATTCCTAATCACCGGCCGTGCTCAATTCCCCAACTTTCCCCGGTAAAATTCAATATTTGCGTATTATATACCTAGGTTCTGAGTATACAATTATAATTATGTATGCAAACATTATCACGATAACTCATATTGGATAATTTATCTCAACAGTGCAGATATTAGCGGATGAAGATATCGAAATAATTATGTTTACTCAAACTGCTTGAGCGAAAGTAGAACAGATTGCTTCAAAAAGAAAATCTATACAAATATGATCAAACAACATACCAAATACCTACCAATTTATTCCATATGTGGCGCGTCAACTCGCTTGTCGGTTATTTACCTAAGACTTATTTCTAGGTGTTATTTATTTATAAACTATTTGTACCTAGTTGTGAGTTCGTTCCTGTGGGAGTTTTTTCTGAGTACCTAAATGATGATTTATTTTCGGAACTTGAGGATTAAAAATATCCTATATACCTATATGTTTTCCTATAACCATTTCTGTCTTCAATAAAATCGGTTCAGTCCTCCCGACATTAGCCCGGATAGAAAAAAAGAAACAGAATCAAACTTAAAGACACTTAATCATTTTGAATCACAGGAAAGACACTTTTGCATTTCCGCCGGCAGGTTCGTCCATGTTTTTACTTCCTAAAGGGGATGAAGGGGAAGGAATTTCCAAAAATTCTTTTATAGTCCTCACTCATGTCACTTGACGAACCCAAAAACAAAGTTTCAAGTGAATCCATTGAAGAAATAAAATGTTACAGTTTATCCTCTGGGATTCCTTAAAAATTCTCTCTTAGTGGTCACCTACACTTTCCAAGGAATATACAAATGACAAACAGCTACTTTTAGTTTCGGATGTGCGTTGTCTGTGTCAGTTATATTGATTGATGACAGAAGAAATGAGTACCCTAACTTATGCCCGGATTAATCTTATTTTTATTTAACCTTCATATACATATTTACGTAACCCAAAATCTGATCAATCTAACCAATCGTTACCTAATAAGAAAGAGCAAATCTTTCAACACCCTCGAAGAGTTCAATCTTGGTCCCATTATCGTCACCCTCGCTTGCGTGTTTTTTTAGGGCATTATACCTATATAAAAAAAACCTGAAATTTTAAACACGAGTCGTACCTACCTACTTTCACGTTTCCATAAAATTATATAACACGCCCATGATTGTTTGTGCATTTATTTCGAACCAACAACTCAAATAAATAAAAACTTTAGTAATCCATTGTGTGAACAGTTCTACCGTTTGAGCGAGCCGAGAAAAACACGTCAATTCTCCTCGCATTTTTCTTGATCTGATTGTTTTGCTCAAAACAAAATGCAAGACTTAATTTTATCATTGTACTTAAGTTGTATTTTGAGAGCTCTAGTACCTACACTGTAAATGGGTAAATTACGCTTGTAGAATCTATTTTCTCTAAATCCATAATATCCACGCTTTAGTAATAGGTACTACGAATTATTTAGTGTTATTTTTTTACATTTATTTATTTATTTAACATACCTAATGTATGACCAGAATTGAATTTAACCATAAATGGAGCGTAGGAATGGTGAGTGTACAAAGCTCAAATATTATAATGACACCTATGCAAGTATTTCACTTAAACTACTAAATGAACCAAATCAAAACACGTGAGCAAGAAAATAACACAGTATATAAGTCCTATACAAGGCAAAAGGTTTTGTTGCACGAAACGGAAATGTTGAGGCCAAAGTTGGCGCTCACCTTAAACAGTTATGAGAAGACAAACAACAGTTAATATGAATAATATCGGAACGGATTTACCGCACGAGTTGCATTTTGGCAACAACTCCACGATGATTCTCCGGATCCAAAGTCGTATTTTATTGTTCCAAATATGGATGTGTATTCGGTACATATTTGACTTTAAAATAGAACATTAATTTTCTTATTGTTCTGTTATAGCCTAGTGATTTAAGGGTCACTTTCGTGGAATCTAATTTTCATGGAAATTCTAATTTTCAAGTGAATAGAGTGGCTTGGATTCACACGACGACACAACCGTGTCCTGTGAAGCACGAAAGCGCTCAAGGTTTTTTGCCACTAGTGGTCACCCATCCACCTACATAAAATAGTAGGTATAAAGATGATAAAGATACATCAAAGTATTAGTTATGAATACAGGATAATTCTTCCTGAAATTTTCATACCGGGCGATAGGTAGGTTGAAAAAAATCCTTACGGAATAATCCCAAAAGGAAATGTATGTATAATTCTGCTGAGTTAATCCTCATTTATCCCAAGTAATGGTGACGCCACGAATAGTTTCGTTGTCGTTTCTGAAATTGAAATATTTGAAGTCCGAAGATACACTGGGTTTCTCTCTCGTGGGCGTGAAACTCCACATCATAAAACAAATTTAACTTTAACTTAAATAGTGTCCGCAGGCCAGCTTTGCATCGCGGCACTGAATTATAATACCAAACCATGTATGTTCTACACCAACTCGCCAACGTAATAAGAAATTCTTGCTCCTAGCGATTTCAACTTAGAAGTTTCTCAAAGTTTTTTATTTATATGCTCCACATACCATCCTTAAAGCCACAATAGGCGCTTACTCTCAAACTTCGCACTTTATTTTCCCACTGCAGTAAGAAATACCCAAACTTTTACGATCTCCGATTTGAGTTCGAAATCGGCACTCTGTGTTTTGACGATACATGAATAACTTATGTTTTCGAGAAACTTAGGCACGAACACGGGTTACTTAATCCCGACTTTGTGGTTTTATTGTTATTTGACTTGTTTCTTAAGTTTTTACATTTGTTTAAGCTTTGTATTAATTGAATTGCTCCAGTAATGTATGTTGTCAGTGTTAACATATGGATTCAAGACATGGCATTTTACTGTTGGCTTCTTTAGAAGGCTCCATGTCACACAACGCACCTAACACATTAGGTATTTCGCTACAAGATTTGTAATCATGAAATCACACACGAACGACAGCTACCATATTTATTGAGTCTTTTTGCGGCAGCGACCAACCTAGAACTAAGACACGTGGTGCTGCATACTCGTTTGGTATTTTAATTCCATAAAAATTCTTCGGAAGTGAGCCGGCTGACGTAGCAATGAGTAGCCTACGCGATTCGAAAGACAGCCAACCAATGGGTTAGAAAACTCCTCGCACGATGATTACTTATTACGCCTCTCTAAAAGAGGAGCAAGGATCTTCCCTTAACCTTAACCTTTAATATAAATTTAAACTGATGCATGTAAAATTGACATTTAATTTTATTTTATTTTTGAAGATTGCACACCTATGACGGCATATTACAGAGATCATGTATTTTGTAAACCAGCTTAAAGAACCTGTAATAATGCAATAAAGGATTATGAATTATGAATTAACCTGACTTAGGGTGCAGTTCCACTGAGGCGGAACGGAGCGGAGCTGTGCGCGATTCACCAATCACATGGTTTGAAATCCCAGCTCATTGCGCCTCGTGTGGATTTCAAGCCATGTGATTGGTGAATCGCGCACAGCTCCGCTCTGCTCCGCCTCAGTGGATCCGCACCCTAATGGCCTGAAAAAGACGGCCTTGAGCCAGAAAAATGCATCAGAGGAATATTTATTCTTGAATCATGATGACGGCAAGGGTTAATAAGGAGTAGTAAACAAGGTTGACAAGAAATGTGTACAAGCGTCATGTGGTTATTTACTCTAGTCACAATCCCAACAAAAAGAGTCGTTATTAACAACATGGCGTCGACAGGCTCAGCTATATTTGAAGGTTTTGTAGCTTTTCCCGAATACTGAGTCAAAGTGCTTACTTCTTATGCAGGCGTTTAGTTGGAAATATTATGTTGGTATTTCTATTTATGTTCTAGCAAACTAATCTTACATACCTATACATAATTATGTATCATAAATGTACACGAAAGATATATTTTGTTCCTCGTTTGAGCGTTTGGATAAAATTTGGCACACATAAAAGTTTAAGTTCGGATTCGATAATTGTACTCGTACCTATTATGTTTTTATTAAGTGGTTGAAAAGATAACTTCTAAACAGGAGCGCAGTGTTCGATGTTAATTATTAACGTATTAGAAATGTTAAGCGCAGCGAGCTATGGGACAGTCTAATAAATTAAACAAACTATAAATTTATAATGTGCAGGGTTAAATGAAATTGCAGGTTATGTATAAAATTCAATTGCTTACCCTAGTTCTATCGGCTTATGCTACGTACCGTGACACAAATAACCTACTAAGGCGGTGTCCTACGTGAGCGATGAATACGACGCGACGCAACGCAACACGGCGCGACGTAATGCAACGTAATGCGACGAGATGCTATACGCGACAAGTGTCCAACGTGAATAGCCTTCGCGACCAACGTCCTACCTGAGTGTCCAACGTGATTTTGGTCATTACTTCTCGAATCATGGAGAAGTACCGTTCTATTTTGCTCGAAAGTTCATAATTAAAATACAGACTTTTAGAGAAATATTATAAGTACAGAAAGAAAACAAATAAAATATTTTTACAGAGAAATCATTTCTTATAGTTCGTGGTGTCACGTCTGATTGCCCTCAAAACAAGTTCGGGTTACGTTCGCAGACTGTCACATAGGACGCAATATCGTTGAGTTGACCGCGTTTGTCGCGTTCGCAACGTCGCGTCGCGTCGTATTCGTCGCTCACGTAGGACACCGAGTAAATTTGACCTATTCCGATCTAATACCAAAAAACTAATACCACTGGTATTAGTTTATTATCCCAGTGAACTTCTTTACCAGAAAAACATAATAATAGTGGAATAAAATATAACTTATATATTTTGTGCTCTTCATAACATTATTTGAATTATTAATTATCTTATTTTGTTTGTAGGTTCTGCTGCGAAAATATATTATCGTTTTATGAATCTACTCGCTTTAAATTGTTATAACCAATCACAGGTTTCTGTTTTGCCCTATATCTGCATTTATAGCACGGGAAGTCACTGAAGAAGTTATTGTGAAATATTGTATATAAAAGCTACAAAACGGCACACAAGGAAATAAACATCTCAACCTGTATACATTACTGGAATATGCAAATCGGCAATAAATACCGACATCGGTTTTACCGCCGCATAGGAGTGTGCTTGCCGTAAATTCTCGCCGTAATGGAAACCAATCACGTTAAAATTTTATAGCGCACGTTAGTGTTGAATTAAAATTGCTGCGTTTATGAAAGGGTTGAAAAACTCTATAATCATATATGCCGAAATTTTATGTGCATTTTTGCTCCAATTATTATTTATTGGTGTTATAAATATAAAATGGTTTACGATAATATTATTGCATAAATTATTATTTATTACTTGTGTAATTATAAATAGTTTACGATTATTAATATGCGTATCAAACAAATTTAGTAAAAGACAAATTTATGAACTGATGATACAATAATTGCTCGCGGTAACGACCATTTTGTGCAACATTTTGGTATTAACGTTTGCCATTATTATTTTTAAAGTTTCGTTGATTATTATCATTACCAAATATTATTTTATCAATAATCTTTATCTATCTATTTTTAACAATTTTTCAAATTGGAGTCAAAGCCAAGCCTCTCCTATGTCAACTGGTAGTTCTTTAGTTTCTATAATTTGAATTCTAATAAATGTATTGATTTGGAAACATGAAGCCATTTGTACCTTTAGGGCTTACGCAGACCGGGACGGCATGGCAGGAATTTTGCCGTCAGTCAGCGCACACTAGCTGCTTAGATTCTGTGGTATTCCAGCGCCTTGCCACGGCATTCCGTGGCACGAAAAGCACGCCTCGGTAGTTCCTGCTGCCCGATACACTTTTAGTTTTTTAGAGCGTGGGAATCCTTGGCATGCCGTTGCCTACCGCAGTATGCTACGGCATCACGCCGCGGCAGCCCGCGGCGCGTCTTTCAATGCCGTGCAGTGAAATCCCTTTCGATACCACGGCATCATTTTGAAGCATAGCAATTTGTGTTTTGGATGGATCATTTATTTGCGTAACCTGATTTAGTTTATCACTCTAATGTATCTAAACAAGCAATAAAGTGAAATTCATTTGAACAAAATTAACATGATGTTTTATTAAGATTCAATAAATCTAATCAACACTCTCTAATTCCATAACAAAGGTCGTACTCGATCAGATTAGTGTTCAGATTTCCTTCGGGAATATAGCACAACTAATCAGGAATATTCCTGAAATAAAGACCTTCAGCTATTGTTTTACAAGCAATTTCCTATTGCTGTCTCTTCTCGTTATTTATTGGCTATTAGATCAGATCAAATGGTATTCATTTGGCGAATAAAGGAATTATCGATAATAAGATTAACTGTTTCCTCCTTTTTACTTTACTCTTATTTTCCGGTGTTATCAGTATACCTACTTGAATTTTATTGGGAACTCCATTTTTTATGCAGCAAAGTAAATTTTGATCCGATAAAATAAGGAACAATAAAATTACAAACAAGGGTTTTAATATTGCATTTGTAGTTTCCTTAGTAGTTGGTTTTATATCTTTATTAATTCGATGCCCGCCGTAACTGATTGGATTAATTAGTACAATTATTTTTTATTGTAAGAAGACGATGGTTTACAGATATTATTTTTCGTTATTATCTAATTTATATCAGCTATTGTATATCAGGCATTTCGTTATATTTCAAACGTTCACTATTCAGACACGACATCCAATATGCTACCTAATTCCATAGTTCATAAAAATACAATGATGTATGTAAGTATTATTTATTACACATTACGCACGTTATTCATACTAGAACAGTTACCACTGCGAGCACACGAAACAATAATTTTTCCTCGGTTTTTCACTTTCAACAAAACCTAACACTAACGTGCGCTATCAAATTTTAACGGGATTGGTTTCCATTGCGTCAAGAATTTACGGCAAGTATCGTACGCCGCTGTAGCTATAAAAACGCCGTTGAAATTTATTGCCGCCGCTAGACGTCGATACCCGATATAATTTAGAGCCATTCAGATTGAGATGTTTATTCTTCAAGACTTAATGGTTGTTGGTGAAATCAATAAAACTGTTAAACGATTTATTGTTGTACTGGCAAATTAATTAAATTTATGGTGATTGTACAATTTTATGATATCGTCTCCCCTTCGGTGTATAAGGCTTTGTTGTGGAAATTGTGATGTTTATTTACAATCTAATAAGTCTTCAAAAAAGGACAAGGACAATAAATTGGTACAGGATAGATTTATACGGATTCTTCACAATAATAGAATAGTCACAATAATATAATAGTAAGTACTTACATACTTATATACGGGAATTGATTTTTTGGGAAGCCCGTTTTGCCACTACTTTAGCACAACTAGGGTACCTAGTTAACCCTTCAACGGCCATAGAACCGATTAGAACTTATTAAGCTTTCAATATAATATTTGCAGTGCCGTTTTTCTAATTCTCCTATAGCATTTTGCGATTTTCTTCCATTTATAACGATATGGAAAAAAACTGTCTTTAATTTTGCATTGCAAATAAATCTTCGTATTCCAGACTCTGAAAATGTGACGTAAGGCTGAATGTGAATTTTCTTGATTAAAAATACGTACGTGTGAGTGGTCCGACACAGCTGTACCTATTTAAAGCGGTGGAGATGTAGTAGAAAATATTATGTGGCGGTCTGGTCGGCCTTATGACTGAACCTTATCAAATGAATTTAACATGAATAACGAAAAAAATGATAATATTGTATTCAAAGAAGTGGTATATAAACAGTAACTTATGTATAATAATCGATTTACAATTGTAAATGTATTACATTATAATCATAACCGATACTTTTTGAATGCATAATACAATTTTTGTGTTTTGTACACCAATTCCTAATCATTCTTGATACGTTTGACACGTACGTTAACATAATCATAAAACAACGGTAAACAAGCAATCAATAAGCAATTTATTAATAAATTGCAAACATGAAGAAAATATGCTAATATACCTACGCATAAATAGGTAAACGAAGAAAATAATGATGATCGTTGATCACTAAAAAATAAATTTTGTCTCGATGTAAACAAGTTCCAAATAACAGAAAATCGTGAAAACCGAAGTTTTCAGGAATAATCTACAATAGTAGTAGGGTACAGATAATATTGTCCCCATACATAATTCTAAATCGATTGTACCCATGCTTAGTAAAACTGGTGGCTCGTTCATGGGTCGATGTGTAAAAATTTATAATAAAATTCCTTTAGAATTGACGGAAATGCCGAACTATAAGATAAAAACTCACGTCAAATACATTATCAGGACGAAAGGTATTATAAACTGGATGAATATTTCAAACAAATAACAACTTGGACATGACTTTGAAATACAGCCTTAAGTAGATAGTAATAAAATAATGTTGTCTGTAACTAAGTATGAGTTGGCAAAAAAACTCCTTAGGAGTTTCTTGCCGCTTCTCCTACCAACTTCACATCGTAGGAAGCGCTGGCGTAGTTTGACCTTCGAAAAGTGTTTGTAAAAGCCAAGTTCGAATAAAATTCAAACCATTTTCATTTTTCCCAACAAATTACCGCCAAGTACGCACGCTAAGCTTTTATGTACTTAAATTTAATGCAACTTCTGTTACCCCAAAACAATTAAACAGAATTAAGTATCCAGACCCCATGTTCAACAATAAACAATTGTCAGTCATGTCAGTTTTATGTCAAGTGATGATGTGCTGAAATGAGTCATCCAGGGTTGACATCAATTTGCTCGGAATCGTGCGCTGAAAAATCTGTCAGCCGCACAAACTTGCTCTCAGTGTTTGACGCAACCCACTGACAGCCACAACGAACGAAATGAATAAGGAATCGTGCATTTACGAGCGATTAACAACATTACCGAGAGGAATAATAAAGAGAAGTCCAAAGGTATTTCAAATTCAGTTACAAAAATTATACTAAATTGCCTTATCATTTTGTACGTATTACTTATTGTTTAGTGGTAAAAGTTCCGTCTGTTTTTACGTTTTCCCTAAGCATCTAAGAATATAATAATAAATATTGTTCTTTAATAAATTTACTTATTGTTTACGTTACGTTAAGTATACCTTCTAGGGTTTAATAAGTAGTATAGTATTAGGTATATAACAATAACGTAAAATCGTGTAAAGCGTTAGTTTTCTCACGAGGCGCAGCAATAAATATTTCCTTTGAGTTACTTCATCTCTTGTATTACAAGCTTATCAAAAATTTAATATCCGGTTCAAGGGCTTTTAGGTTTTGCTTTATAATTAATTTAACAAGAGATTTTCACATAAACATTTATCTAGTTACTTAAAGTTGGATCGTTCAGTATATTTATGTTAACGAAGGCGTAGATAATGTTTATTTCGTTAGCGGTTACGAAATAACGTCTTACGTCTTTTTAATTATGTCTGTTTACGTCTATCTACATTCTGCGTCACATATAATTATAATGACATAAATCATTAACTTCTTAGAAACGCTTCGTTTATATCAGAAGTTCTCAAACTTCATCGTTAAAGCAGGTGGCTCGTCCGCTTTTTCGTCAGCCCTTTAGGCTTATAAAAAAAGGCTATAAAGCAAATTTATTTGCATTTTATTATTTTTAGAATTCTCTTACGGTCACATAATATGCAACCTTAAAAACCTTTAAAAAGGTTATAGTATACTTCGTAAAATATCATCATCTCTTTAAAAATTGTACTACGTCATTGCTGATGAAAAATACAAGGAAAAATTTTAGTTGTCTCTGCGTTCTCATATCCAACATATCTTAACAAACCTACTAAATTAATTGTACAATATAACTTTTTGATACTCCGCCAAACTGGCCACTATCCAGTCACTAATAGAATAATAGCTAGAAAAATACAAAATATATTAACTGTAATATCTTAAAACTGAATCGTATAATCCGCCTACATTTTGACATATGTTTATTTGTATACAGGAATTGCGGTCAACATGCCAGCTTATCATTGAACAATGTTCAGGCAATTTTCATTTCTATTGTCAACGAATTGGGCTTACATTCTGTGAATTTCCCCGTTTTAATTTATTATTTACACTTAGCAATTTACTACGGGCAATACGTCAAGTTCATCGCTTGAAATGATAGGGGTTTTTTGCTTTTATTTATGAAGCATGAATTTCTAATAATAGACTATTTAATGTTTTGAGCAAGATTTAACTGGCACGAGGGTACGAAAATAAAACGGTGTGGTTTAAATAGAGGTTTATAATGGGATAGGTTTTTTTATGTACCAAATCAAATATAAAATATAAATCAAAATTATAGGTTTATCCTTTACAAACGAGGTTGGTTAAAGGGAGATTGATTGTAAGTATGACAAGGCAGGCTTGTCTCGCTTCTGTCGCTTTGTAAACACCTACCTAGGTGTTTATACATACCTACATAGGTATATTGGCCCCAATTCTATGGCAGAGGACCTCCTCTGCCGTAGAATTGGGGTCAATATAAGCCATCGCATTGAGTAAGGCCAAAAATTGGCGACAAAACTATGTGCAATCAATTAGGGGAATAAAATTGTCTACCAATTTAGTCAACAATAATCTACCTGTTTATACCTACCTAACTCAGACAAATCAAATAAGATACTGCCTCACTTCACTGCCAAATAATATTCCGCGGATGGTACAGCGAAAAGTGAGTAATTTAATAAAAATTTTGCTCTTAAACTATGCTGTCACGTCCTATATTCAGCAGCGCTTTCAGAAGAGAAAATCTTTACAGATTTATGCGTTCTCAAGAAAGTATAAGTCACGTTTACTTATGACAAGCCTATTTCCTCAGAAACGGTAGAATTCCCCCGCTGCAGCAATACAAATGCGAATGTTATCTTCATTCGTAACCTTAATAAACTCGTCTGGAGAAAGAACTTGAATAAAATTGCTCAACTTGTAGAAGAAGCTAAGGCCCGATAGTTGATAGTATACCTATACACATAGTTTACATAGTTTACACTAGAATATTTTAATAGGTAGCATTTAATGTAAACCCTGGAAAAAAACGAAAATGATAAAAGGCCAAAAAAATTATATTATTAATATGCGATAACTAGTGACGTTTTTGGGAGATTTAACTAAATATTACAGATTTCAAGATTAAGCCCAGTGACTTCCAATAGGACATACTTTTCATCATTGTTTCGTTCATTGTTCAGAGGGGTGTACACGAGCGGGTAGGGAATATTCAAGATGAATACAGCACGTGACTGCCCAAGAATATTACTCGTGAAGACTAGAACGATAATAACAATAATAATAAATGTTAATATGATAATGATCGATTTCAAAAGGTAAAAATCCATCACTTTCTATGTCATAAAAATGAAAAATAAGGACACAGAATTAAATTCTAATCGGGCTATGCCGTGGTCAGAAAGATAGTTAAACAAATAAGAACCAATGATCAGGGCAGAGTGTATTCTATTATTCCCGTTCATGGTACAATTAGCACAGAACAAGTCATTTTCCCTTATGACAAGCCAATTTCCTTAGACACGGAGTAGCCCCGCGGCCCGCAGATATGAGCACGAGAATTGCGCCTGTTTTAAATATTAGGTATACTTTAAACAAATATGGAATGAATTCCTTATATTTCTGCTTTCGGCTTGAGAGCCAACAGTATCTTCTTTCTTTCTTTGATGTCTGTAGTTCATGATGTCGCCTACATCCATTTGATTGTTGTTTGTTTACATAAAATGTAAGTTAGGTACATTGATAATAATTATTGAATTGTTACCTATAGAAATATGACGTGCTTGGTTAATATTGTATTTACTCGGATCATTCATTATATTTTATCACGTAATCATCCGAATACGTCAAAATATTTTTCCACCTAGAAATTTTTATTCCTTTCAATTGTATCTAATTAAAATAAAATAGTTCACTACTAAACCCGATTCACAAATTAAGATAACATTTATTCAAGTACTGGATTTCAATTTGAAAAGAACAAAAAGTCGCTGTCAAAAAGTAATTTCAAATTTTAGCAGACAAACGAACAATAATATAACAATTATATCATATCCTTAGATCATATCATACCAGGAATTTCATATATAAAAAGAAGAATATACTTAAACGCAATATTGTCCACATAATACTCAATCAGTCTTTTAATGGACCTTCATGTCAAGTTTTATAAAACCCCCGAAACGAAATAATACGGTACGAAATAATATACCTGTCAGTTAATAATATAAGGCAAACCTCCCAAAATAATGAAACGGATACAGCCATTCTTGGAAAATATACAAAAATATCACGGGAAGGTCCTGAACGAAGGCTTTCATAAATCTGAGCAAAAAATTATGTTGGGCAATAAAAATACTGTTACGGTATTATTTTATTGTCACCCAAACAAACGTGTATCTTACGCCCTTGTGATAAGTATAGTTTTCACGGTGATAACAGATTTGTACCATAGAATGATTTTGCTCTTTGGAAGTTATAAGTTGATACCCACATAGGTACAGTTTTTCTAATATTGTCAATAATAGCAACTTTAGTTACTAAAATTTTGGTAAATATGCGTTATTTTAAATAGCGAACTTTATTGCAATAAAATACATTTTAATGATTAATTACGTACTGAAATGTTTCTCATGTCATATCAAAGTAACTGTATTTTTCCAGTGCATAGATAGGTAACGATACGCAACAAATACGTAACCAAAGAATTAAAAAAAATTGTGTCTGTTTCTTGTTTGTTCGGAATAATCCCTACAAAGGCTGACCGATTCTAATGGGATTTTCACCGAAAGATAAAGGAGATTATGGAGTTACACATAGGCCACTTTTCATCCCAGAATTCCCGCGGGGTCGTAATTTATGCGGAAAAACCTTCAACGCCTACGAATTATCCGGGACAACGCCGTGCAAAAAAATGGAGACGTCATACCACATACACACATAATTCGAAAATTTAGAAGCTGAGCTTAGAAGAGCAAGGACCCTAAAACGTAGAAATCTAATGAAAATCATTTTTCAAAACCTAAACGAACAGGTTACTTCTTTTGAAAATTAAAATTTTTCTTAGCGGAAAGCATAGAATATATCAAACAAATCTGAAACCTGAAAGTTGGTAAAATAACATTGAATTTTTTTCTCACACAGATATATCTATTTATTTATTTATTTAGTAAAACCTTATTCTAGGGTATACAAGGGCAAAAACTTAATGCCTGATGGCATTCTCTACCAGTCAGCCCTGGGTAGATGTTGAAAAGGCAGATAGTAGGTGTATGAACTGTAAAAAAGAGAAATACAAAGGAAGAAGATAATGCTTACAAAATATATGAACAATTACTACCTATATGTACATAGAATATACTATAACATACCATACCTAAATAATACATAATAAAAAATATATATTGACAGATCAGCTAATAAAAGCGTGTTGAAACGAAAAACAATTGTTTTGGATGCGCGTATTACTTTTTTTAACTGCTTACCGATAAAATAGAATTTCAGCACTACACAACGTCCGTGTTCGAAATGGACTTCGTTTTGATTGTATCCCACATTAATGTCAGCTTTGCGTCCCTAAGATTAAGGTAAATCTTAAATTGCGAAGAGAATTTAAAATACCGAAAGTATAGGTAATAATGTTACTTAAAAGCTAAATTGAGCTGTGATCTCGAGTAACTTTGTTTTTATGGAGAACGGCAATTCCATATTTACGGCGGCTCCAGGTAGGAATGAGAATTTATTACCTAGGTAGATATTCAACAATTACTGATTAAATTTCACAGCAAAACTGTCATGAGAAATAACAATGGAATTTTTATTTTATACCTAATTAGGTTTCTCGTCTAATTAAGAAGAACTTAATTAAGTAGAATCACGTTAACTGTGCTGTACCCACGTTAGTGTTTACAGCCAATGAACTGTCTGCTACTACAATAATATTATATAGAATTAACCGTAACCTAATTTCTAAGTTTTATTTCTCGTATTTTGTTCTTTAACGGCATTAACAATAGTCATTTAAATTGGATTGTTTTTAGCTTTAAACACCTTCAAATAATTCTAGTAGGCATTTATTTAGCTATCATTATTATTATCCTAACCGCGTTTATTGAAATGCGCGCGAATTTCTGTACAGTAAAACCAACTTAACCTTGAAATGAAGAGAGGCGCTGTCAGACGCATTGGACCAATCATTGCACGCAATTCGACAGGTAGTAACTGACAGATGAATGACCACAACGTACTTATGAATGACTTTTTAACATGGCGGCATTAGTTCCAATTTTTACCATTTCAGAGATAAGTTGGTGGCACTGTACATTGCACGAATGTCACAACTTTGGCAGCTTCCATACCACCGGAGAATACCACGAAATTGTCAAAAACTTCACATAATCATTATTTGCAAAGGTCCATTCTACACTAAACATGTGGGTATACGCATATTTGCATGAATATGCGTGAGGGCCAAAGACTGTAATTTCCGTTTATAAAATAATATTGACAATAATTATTTCATTGTGGCGTAATTAAGCCGAGGACCCATCAAATAGTATTAACCATTACGCCATAGTCTTCATCACAACAGCAGAAAATTTGTTAGAATGTACAACAACAGTAACAATATGCAAACATCAGCAATTATGTAAAAATGTACAACATCAGTAACAATGTACAAAACAGCTGTAAAATTGTTAAAATGCCCAACGCTAGCATCTGTAAAATTGTTAAAATGTACAACGCAAGCATCTGTAAAATTGTTAAAATGTACAACGCAAGCAACTGTAAATTTGTTAAAGTGTACAACGCGAACACCTGTAAATTTGTAAAAAAAAATGAACGACGAAAACACTTATGTGCCATAGCAGAGCTAATCCTTACCTACTTCAAATTTAGTATTCTGGATGCGTGCTACCCGGCATTGTCACTTCCCGACTTGAATTTATTTATATGGGATATTTTTTGTCTGGTGCCCTCGGAGGCCATTTTTAATCTGTTTCTACGATATTTTCGGGAGTCTGACACGGTAACCTACTTTTGGTCGGCGTGTTATGAATTCGGAGGACCGTTTCGTTCCTGTTATTCTGTAAATTAGTCTGCTCTTGCATTAATAAAGATGTTTTAACTGTTTAAATGGGTCTTTGTGGAAATTAAGATTTGACAGCAAGATTTACTTTTTATGGCTATATTTATATTAACACTTGTTTTTAAGCCTTATTTCTTGTTTCGTAGATTTGTGATTGTGGATTGTAAAGTAAACACTTACAAACAATGTAGTTACATAATATCTAAAGTAGGTATTCGTCGTTCTTTTATTTGTATCGATTAGCGTTCTTATGTACTAACTTAATTCTCATCCTAAAGCACAACCAAAACTACTGAATGCAAGGAGCATGCGTGTTATTTGGGTACTGTAAAGGAGCACTAAAAGAGGATTTTTGGATATTCCTCTCCTAACAGGATAAAAAGGGGATGAAACCGAAATAAAAATTTTATGGCAGCGAATCTGTAGGCGAAAAGCCAGTTTATAGTATACCTTTTCAAATTTCACCTGAAGAAAACACTATTGACACTGTTGAATCAATCAGGATTCGATATTTAATAGACGTTAGTAATAATATTATAAATTCACTAAATATTATTTTAAGTACAGTGAAACTTTATTTGTTATGAGATTCATAACGTAAACTAATCGCAACTTAAATTTGAGTTTCCTACCACGAAGAAAGTACTTTCGGGTAAGCACACAAGTTTTCGAACATTACCTACTTACCACGCTGTACTCCAAACTTTCCGAACACAGAAGGAACAAACAAATCTCATTTGAAGCAGAACGAATCTTATTAAGCATTATGCAGGAGCACGAACACAGATATTGCATTCTGAAACTCGTCTCGCGTCATACCTGACTGCTTGTTTGTTTTTGTGAACTTAGATTATGAGTTTAGCACTACACTGGGATTACGAAATGGTTTCATGATGTTCTTTATTTATTTAACGCTTTGTTGTACACTTGTGTGCAATATATGAAGGAGAAATAGCACAAAGTCGAGTTTAACTTTTACAGCCTGATAGAAGGAAAAATATAATATATATTTTTAAATTATGTGATATGTAAAACTTTAGTTTATAAACTTTAGTGTTAGTTTTACATATCACTGGTGCTAAATGAATACTCACAATACTTGTGTATACTTTATTATATCTTTATGTAGGTATATAAGCTATCGAATACAATTTTTAAACAAATAATAAACAACGCTGCACACTCATAAGCCCTCACTATGAATCCTTGTGTCGTGGGTGTCATGGATAACGCATAGGTACCAGAACATATCCAGGCCATGAGTAGAAATTTAAACTGATGATTGAAACTTCCGTCTCGTTGAGAATCGAACCCAGGGACCCTTAGAACGGCATTTGGGAATGGTAGCCATTGCGACATTTACCTAGATCTTATTCATTCATTCATGAATATAATTTACTGTGGTTCATTAATTTCCTCTCAATGAAACAATTGTTATTTAGTAGACTAGAGAATATTTAGTCCTTACATTTGCATTATAATTTTTCCGAATTACGAATGCCATTGTGATTATGTCCAAAACTCAATTCAGATGAATAACGATACAAAGTATGATTTTGCTTATTCATAACTAATCAAATTGCTATTCATACAATTTCAGTCTATGGAGATGTAATTATCTTTTTACCCTATTCTCGTCATGATAAAGAAGTTTCAGTTCAGCAATCAAAATGTGCTAACTCTGTGTTCAATTTAATGTTAAAATTAAAAAGGCACGCGGCAGTAGTATGCAGTTTTGGCAAGTTAAAATTAACAAACTGCATGTTACTCGACCGACTAGTTTGGCGGTATAACATCAGTAAACTCATTTACAACGAATTCTACAAATATGGAAATAAAAGAGCAAATACTATTTTTCTTACTCTGTGGCTACACCTGCGTTTTAACGCGTTAGTTAACGCGCTAAAGGAGAAAGATTATTTTTGTCGTCACATTTCTCATACCACAAGTGCATTGAAGATCATCATTTTTTAGGGTTCCGTACCCAAAGGGTAAAACGCGACCCTATTACTGAGACTTCACTGTCCGTCCGTCCGTCCGCCCGTCCGTCCGTCCGTCCGTCCGTCCGTCCGTCCGCCCGTCCGTCCGTTCGTCCGTCTGTCACCAGGCTGTATCTCATGAACCGTAATAGTTACACAGTTGAAATTTTCACAGATGATGTATTTCTGTTGCCGCTACAACAACAAATACTAAAAAACAGAATAAAATAAATATTTAAGTGGGCGCTCATACTTTCGAAAGTATGACGCCTCAGCGATAGTTAGTTACCTTTCGGTCCAAGAGATGGAGTTGTGCATAATATGTGGCTACAATAAAACAATTAAATTAATATTTAAGTGAGGCTTTCATACAAGAGACCAGATTTTTTGGCGTTTTTATACATAATGGTACGGAACCCTTCGTGCGCGAGTCCGACTCGCACTTGGCCGGTTTTTTACTTTAATGATCATCAAGTACCAAACTAAAGTTTATATCCATTTGAAATTAATTCTAATGTATTGACCTTTGATTATTATATATACTTCAATAGTCATTGTCCTTTGTCTTGTCAAAATTATCAATTTCTCTTATTACTTTCGTATAATATTAAGGAATTTATATGTAACTAGCTGTGCCCGCGGCTTCGCCCACGTGGAACTCAGTGTGTCACAAAGTTTTTTCCGCGTGAATTCCGATCCCGCGGGATGTCCGGAATATAAGTTACATAAGTATATGACGCTCCATAACCTCTTCTACCTCCCAGTGAAAATCCCGTAAAAATCTGAGCCCGCGACTTCGCGCGTAGAAGTTTTTCCCGCGTGAATTCCGATTCCGCGGGATGTCCGGAATAAAAAGTAGCCTATATGACGCTCCACAACATCCTCTACCTCCCAGTGAAAATCCCATAAAAATATGAGCCCGCGACTTCGCGTGTAGGAGTTTTTCCCGCGTGAATCCCGCGGGATTTCCAGGATAATAAGTAGCCTTTAATGCATGTTGGTCCACAATATCCCCTATCTCCCATTGAAAGTCCCATAAAAATATAAGCCCGCGATTTGGCGCATAAGAGTTTTTCCCGTGTGAATCCTGATCCCGCGGGAATTTCAGGATAAAAAGTAGCCTATATGTTTCTTCAAAGCCTCCTTTATCTCTCAGTGAAAAACCCATAAAAATCCGTTTAGCCGATCCGGAGATTTGCGTGTACAAAGAGACAAACTTTTTTTATAACCTTTTTCAACCCCTATTTTACCCATTCAGGGGATGATTTTTAAAAAACTTTGATACACGTTTTTTATTATTTCTTATCTAATTCTAAACATCAATTTTCATAATACCTGGTTTACAATTGACGGAGTTTCATACAAACTTAGAACCCCTATAAGACCCCCTTAGGGGTGGAATATCAAAAAATCCGTTCTTAGCGGATACCTACTAACTATAAACTACCTCCCTGCCAAAGGAGAATGGGCGGTTTCGTCCCAAGTATTGTAACACTTTATGATGTATGTCATTAAAAAGGTCTTAAAAAGTACTAAAACTTTTTGTATGGCAGCAAGTCAGGATCTAGTGCAGGAAAAAAGATATAGCCTATTATGTGATGAAGAAAAATGCACGTTTTTGGTTATTTTTTTAATGTAATTCAGTATGTTAGCGCGCTTCGTAAGATGTTTTTGTAAAAATCTCATGTTTTATTTACCCTTTGTAGGGTAACAGATAAAAAATACTTATATAATGACACTATATAATGAATCAATGATCGACAGTACGGTTTCCGTCACGGTCGTTCAGCTGGTGATCTTTTAGTTTATCTCACGCACCGGTGGGCTCAGGCCCTAGACAGCAACGGGGAAGCACTGGCAGTCAGCCTAGATATCGCTAAGGCCTTCGACCGGGTCTGGCACAGGGCTCTTCTCGCGAAGTTACCATCATACGTTCTCCCCGAGAGGTTGTGCAGTTGGGTAGCCAGCTTTCTATCTGAGCGACAAATTAAGGTCGTCGTCGACGGTTGTTGCTCAGATTTGAAACCTATAAATGCTGGTGTTCCCCAAGGGTCTGTGCTGTCTCCTACCCTGTTCATTATGCATATCAATGACATGCTGGAGCATGCAATCGGCATTCATTGCTATGCAGATGACAGCACGGGAGATGCCTATTATACAGGTCCTGCAAATGCCTCTCGGTCACATGTGGTGGATAGCAGAATCAAACTTGTGTCTGAAGTCGAGAACTCTCTGGAGCAAGTCTCGGAAGGTCAAGGAATGGGGTCGACTTAATTTAGCCGAGTTCAACCCCACGAAGACACAAGTTTGCGCGTTTTCCGCTAAGAAAACCCCATTTGTCAAAGTGCCACAATTCCAGGGTACCGCGCTCACCGTAAAAGTGTGGGGATTCTGGGTGTTGACATTTCGAGCGACGTGCAGTATCGGTGTCACTTGGAAACTAAGGCCAAGTTGGCCTCCAAAAAGCTTGGCGTCCTGAACCGGGCGAAGCAGTACTTCACTGCGGGGCACTTGTTGATGCTTTATAAAGCTCAAGTCAGGCCTCACATGGAGTACTGTTCACACCTGTGGGCAGGGGCGCCACAATATCAGCTTAGCCCATTTGACGCCATACAAAAGCGCGCAGTCCGAGTTGTCAACAACCCACGAATCACTCACAGGTTAGAACATCTAAGTCTTAGGAGAGACATTGGATGTCTCTGCGTGTTCTACCGACTTTACAATGGTGAGTGCTCCGAGGAATTGTTCGATTTGTTGCCAACTTCCCCCTTCCATCATCGCACCGCTTGCTGAAGATTGAAGTTACATCCACATCGTTTGGATTCGTGGTGCACGATTACGGTCCGTTTTTCTCGATCGTTTTTGCTCGCTGCGAACCTGTAAGCTGTGGAATGAGCTTCTTTCCGAGGTATTCCCAGAGCGCTTTGACATGGGGCTCTTCAAGAAAGGTGTAAAAAGAGTTCTCCTTCAGGGCCGGCGTTGCACTGGTGTTGCTCGTGTCGATGGGCGACGATGACCACTTACCATCAGGTGGCTCGTCTGCTCTTACGTCTGCCCTTCAGGCTATAAAAAAAAACATACGCAACATACATTGTAAACTAACTTTTGAATGAACATGTCATGTATGTAAAATAGGGCTTCATCATTACAAAACTTTTAAAACATTGGAATGCAAATAACTCTTTACCTGCATTCAGTAATTAAATTATTTTGTATACATATCATATATAATAGTCTCAAGACAACATGTTTATACAAGTCGCAACTTGTTACAAGGGTTGGGACGCACCCCATACAAAAGTGCCCATTCTCCTTTCATTTTAATCCGTTCAGCGGTTTCTGAGATTTCGTGATGAGTGAGTCAGTGACCTTTCGCTTTTATATAAATATAGATAGATAAAGCCTTAGTAACCTGTTAGTAACAGATTTCTATTAAATAATTTAATAGCATTAATTTGTCAACAAACAGCAGAAAACTCGATTCTCATCCAAAAATATGAGTAGGTAGGTACAATGGTGAAAGGAGATATTAAATTTGAACCGCCGGAATTGGAATGCAGTGCCGTGACTGGAATGTTATTGACGATTTATCCCTCTAATGATCTGCCTATATTCCTATTATAATAAATTGTTTTGCAGACGGGGACAAAACACCTGAAATGATCATAAGTAGTTATAATGGCTATAATAAAAATTAATAGATATAGGTAATTCCGTCAAAAATCCGTTTTGACTAGCAATACATAATAACTATGACACAGAAATAACTAAAAAACATAAGTAGATATACTTACATACCAAACCTAAAATTTAATTTGATACCGATTTGGTTTTTTATTGAAATTACAATATTAATTCGGTGTTTAAAAAATATATTATAATTTTAATAAAAAGTAGGTACTAGATAAAAAGGAAAATGATGTGCTGCTGTAGGCCCCGGCGAGATTCGAACTCACGATCTCCTGTTTACTAGACAGGCGCTTTAACCAACTAAGCCACGGCGCCGCTTGGTTGAGTGTCGAAATTAAATGATGGGTGATACTTATCTCTCTCGAGTACGCAATAGTTTAAACAGTTTTTTATTAACATGCTTCATAACAAGGAGGAGATTCTCAATTCGACTGTATTTTAGTATAACACTAGTTGTGCCCGCGACTTCGTTCGTGCATAGGAGTTTTTCCCGCGTGAATCCCGATCCCGTGGATCTACTGGATAAAAGTAGCCTACATATATGTTGCTCCATAGCTTCCTCTATCTCCTAGTGAAAGTCCCATAAAAATCTGTTTAACCATTTCTGAGATTAGTGTGCACAAACATACGATCAGTTACAGTTTTCTTATATGCCTGAATATGTATGTATAGAAATATATAGGTAGATAGAGAGAAGAGCGGGAGAAAATAATTACAAAAATATGTTAATCTATAAAAGGTAGTCTCCCCAAATACCTTAATGGTTTCACTGTCACATATTTGTTAATGTGTAGGTGTTGCGTAAAATATAATTTGGAGATACTCAATAGATATGAGTTAATGAAATAGGTACATATTAACTTATATCCAAATTAATTAATAATTATACAAACAGTAGCCGGATTGTAACAGTTTTTAAATACATTACATTTAATTAAAACGTACCTACTATTGTTTGAAGGTGACATGCGGGTTCTATCATGCGAACGATAAAAGCAATTCCATGTTATTTAATTTTATCAATAAAAACACCCTATATAATAAGTAACCCTTGGTAGGAGAAGAGAAGAAATTATCAGGGGCATTGACGACTCAACGAAGATTCACAAGAGAAGGAATTAAATTATCAGGGGGACTGACGTCACACAAAAGACACTCGCTGTATTCAAAAGGCTCAGAGGTGGCATAGTTGTGTAAGGGCTATGTCCAACAGTTTATTTTCAAAGACTGATGGATGGATAGTTGTGATATCTGATGTTTTTACGAATATACCATGTGTACCGTAAAACCGAAATCTTAGTACAGAGGTATAAGTATCTTATGGGCGTGTCTTAAAGGATTATTGTTATTGTGTGTGTTATGATATGTCATGTTTATGGACATAATTATGTAGATGTCTATTCTGTAACCGTAGCCAATTATAATAATTAACTTATAAAACTTAACAAAAAATCAGTGGCAGACGAACAGCGATTCTTATTATTCACACTTTAATTTTTCCAACCGCTGCATAAGTGGTTATTCAAATGTCGAATGTAGGACTAATCTAAACGAGTACCTAATCTTAGTATAACGAAGTTCTTTATAAGTCGACCAATTGTTACGTCTACAGAGTCTAGACAGGTCAATCGAGTGGGGAATGTGGCGTGAAATAGGACTTAGATTTATAAGCGATTGGTAGGTTGGACGAATTTTGAAGGTTCTATAAGTCAAATAATAGAGAACAGTGGACAATAATAGACAGTAGTGGGCCATTAATGGGTTGTAGCCATTGACTGATTGATTATGTCTCAGAAAACTGATTGACAAAGGGACATCTCCCGCCAGGCAAGACGACATGCCTGGGAAGTGACCGAGAAGATACTGCCAGATTAAATCAAAATGAGAATTCAAGTTACTTAAAAGCATTTTGGAAAATAACAGGAAAATACCTACCCATAGATAAACAGTCAAACAAACAAGTTATAAAATAACTATGGGATCTTATACATATAACAACATCTAAAAGTATCACGGATTCTTTGCACGCAATTAAATACTGTTGCATTGATTTTTTATAGCGAGGGGAATTTGTTCTTGTACACAGGTCAAAAGACAATTGGTCACTGTAAATTTTTATGCTCTGGTTTTATTGGCACCAGTCGATACTTAACGAGTAAATAAGCCCGTGTAATAAGCTAGAGAAAGTCAATAAAATCTTATCCCGTAGCTCCTCAACGTCAGACTAACATAAATCACTAGATTTCCGCCCTAAGGTTACGTCATAATAAAATTTTACTGTCTCACGTAACGAGGCTCGTCCATCCTACTGTCAGATGTAGATCGTTTGTCACGTTCATTTGGGATACAAATCGATTTCTGACTGCGTTGACAGGTACGTAGCCATTAGGGGTCTATCAGAACATAAAATGTCTTATTTGTTAAAGTTCTTGTCTTAGCCACAATAGATCAGAGATGGTCGCAGTTGCCTTGTGGGGACACTAGTTCCCCATGTCCAGGCACCTAGTTGTTAAAGACTTTGTACGGCTTACCTTACGTACCGTAGGTACCAAACGAGCACGCAGCACTACCCTCCCGCTGCCGCCCATGACAACTGTGACCGACCTAAAAGAACAAAGCTCAATTTAGTGGCTATTATATAGGGTTGGTCCAGTTAGCAGATGGTGTTAGAATATTAGTTGGTTAGATTAGGTTCCGGGCATTGTACTGTTGAATATCTAACTCAAAAAAGGCATAGGTATGTTATATCAACCTGAGATATAAATAATATTATGATGCAGGATAATATCTGCCGGGTCAGCTCGTGAAATCTAATTGCGTTAAATCTCCATATTTCTCCAATATCTTCCTTTTTAGATATCGATCAGTTCCAATTTTGAACACCTAGATCAAATTTCGAATGCACCTCAATTTCACATAGTTAATACTGACAAGTTTATTACTCACCCTTCGTCCAAGGGACGGTATTGTCTCACGGGACCCAATATCCGGAACAATGGGTCACCTGCGTCTCAGTCGGCTTAATACAGTCTATTTTAACATCGGGACCCTCGTCAGCAAACATCTGCTAGCTATACCATGGGTTGATTATTATCTATTGTAGGTGCAGCGCCTACATTGGACTATCGACTTTGATATTACGGAACCTTTTCCTTGCGCTTGTGATAATAGTTGATTACAGATCACCTTTTTTATAGCTTAAAGGGCTGACATAGAAGCAGACGAGTCATCTCATGGTAAGTTGTCATCGTCGCCTGACACGAGAAACACCGGGAGAGTCACCAGTGCAATACCGGCCCTGTAGGAGAGCTCTTTTTATTACCTTTCTTCCTTACACCTTTCTTGAAGAACCCCATGTCATAGCGAGCCGGAAATACCTCAGAAGGAGGCTCATTCCACAATTTCTACGTAGATACGTAAAATAAATTTGTGTTGTCGGAGGTGCTAACACCTCTTTACTAAAATTTATTTATGTCCTAAGAACCATGAGAAACGCAAATAAGAGAGCACAAATAGTAACAAATACCTACACACGACCGCAAAATAAACATTTATCTGTCTCCTAATAGCTGAGGCTCGGCTTTCTGTCTTGACCGGGAATCAAACTCCAGACCTTGCATACGCAGTGACTTGATGAATAAGAGGACTGTAATTTTTGAAAATCCCTATAGGTGAAATTGTTCTGTTATATAAACAGGTACACAATATAAAACAGCATTCAAAATATTGTTTAATACTCTACTACCTAAGGCTCGTTAATATTGTTTATCAGCTATTTAAGAATAGTTTCATGATTTTATGTAAGAATTCAATTAACCTTACGCAGTACAAAAAAGTCTAAGGACAATGGGGCGACAAAGTAAAACAAAGCTATCCCAGAATAAAATCCTGTGTAAAGGGCAGGCGATCTTTCTGCCATTTAATTTTGCGTTGCCTAATTTTAGTTTCTTTGTTTGAGACATAAAAGACATTGAGTGTTCATAAAAAGGAGAATATTATATTATTTTTAATAAATTATTTTCACTAAGATCTTTTATGTAGTTGTCGCTTTATTGAATTTTGCTCACTGTGACGTCCATAATGGTGCATGATATTGTTGCGCCCAAGATTAAGGATAAGTCTTGAATCACGCTATGGCAGATTTTTACACCGCTGGGCTCGCTTAAATACAAGTTTCAAACACGTACAGTCGGAGCTCGGCCATTATCCAGGCATACCACATGATATCACATAACGGCAGATATCCCAGAGAGAAAATTAGGTATCTATATATAAATACGTGAAGCAATAACTTTTCACCCCTTTTAACGAAAATTGCGCGGACGGAAGAGTAAGAAATTTTGCAAACGTATAAAATATAATATGTAGGAGAAATGCAGAATGCTAATATTTTTCAATAATAACGCTTAAACGTACATTAAATCAATAAATAAAACATTACACACGTTAATGTTAACTGCTATATCTCTAATGTCACTACCATACACGACGTTAACATAACCAAAGTAGGGCCATTTTAATAGGCCACATTTGACAACTGTTTGTCTTTGCTTTATAGTGAGGGTAACCTGCTGAAAAACATCGATTAATTTAATTAATCGATAAGGACTTCAAACATCTGTAAATTGAATGTGATTGTTATAAAAACTATTTTAATGACCGCGCAGTTCAAACGATGACTAAAAAAACGACAAAAATAATGCGACTAATAATGGCGCGAAATGAAAACATGAATTTTTTGTTACATTTCACGTTTCTGGATACTGGCTTGTGAGCCAGACGTTAAGTATATATTTAAATGAATGATTACATATTTTTTGGCCTAAAATGTAAGAAAATTAATTCTGTTCCCATTAAAATATATTTTATTTTGTAATCGTGAAATACTTTTTGACGATTAGTTCGACTTCTCGAATTCAACTTATCTACTGATCTGTTTCTTTTGGTATCATCCCTAATGTTTAAAAAGAAAAAGAGTTCACTGACGTAACTTTGTAACGTCGTTAGTTCTTTACTTAAAAGTGTAAAAATTTTAACAATATCTAGTAGGGAATATTAAATAATATGGAGTGCCTCCGTTACAAGGTTACTTTGTAAAATTTTGACGAACTGTCAAATGTGGCCTATTAAAATGGCCCTACTACAAGTAGTAACAATATAACCATAGTAACCGTTTGACAGAATGAATGACGGGCGAATTGCGACCACAGAGCAGGCAACTAGTACCTATTAAATGTACTTATGTAGACCAAAATTAGGTATAAAGTATGTATGCTCAGTGCTCTCCAGTGTGCTGTTTCGAAAGGCAAATACTTAAGCAATGTATTGCTGAGTTTCACCGAGCTACACAGAAAAACCTTGATTAGTGAATTGTAATTATTCCTTCCGCAATTCATCTATCGCATCTCCGGGGAATAATGTTACTAATTGGCTTTTGAATCTTTTTGCATTTGCAAAATCTAAGTCGGTAGATTGCCTCATAAAATGATTTTAAATAATCAAATCGGTCCATGCTTCGGTTTGATCTTCAAATTATTGAAGTTTCATAAACGTATAGGTACATACAAACGTTTGTTGAGAAATACTTTAATAAATTGCTATTAGTGGTGTACAATAAAATGTTATTGTATTCTATTATACTTTACTTTGCATTGAGTAATAAAAGTATAATAAAGTTATCGGCAATAAATAAGTTAAATTACACGAAAATAAAATACAAGCGCCACTGCTCCGAGTAGTTCGCTCATCCTATCACGGAACTGTGAAGCCAAGCCAAACTAGCCTAACTTACAGCGATGATCGCAGTGAAACTTTCACATCTTCTCCGATATTCAATTAAAATTTAATGGAAGCTGCAGTTTTTAAGTGGAAAATTTTGCTAATAGAGAAATTAAGAGCAGCGGGAAGATTGGCTTCTCATCGTAGTTTTCTTTCCATTTTCTGCAAAAGTCTGATATTCTTTTAAAAACCATTTTCGTAGATTAGCATGATTGACTTTTCGTAGTGACAGATAATGATAGACCAGACTACCGTTTTTTTAAGGGGGAAGAGGAAAGGTATTTTTCAAAACATCTTCGTTAAAGCTGACTTACATCACTTGAAGAATCCATACACAAAGTTTCAAGTCAACCTCTTGAAGAAATAAGAAGTTTTAGTTTATCCTTTTTTATCCCTATAGGGAGAGAATTTTCAAAAATCCTCTTCTAGTGCTTCCCTACACTCCCCAAGGAACATACGTTCAGTAGTTTCGGCGTCATGTGTCAGTCTCTCAATTACTTACTCAGTATGTGTAAAGTTTTACGTAATATGAAATAAAATTACATAATATGAAAAGATCTTTCATCAATATACTTACCTAATATAAAATTTTATTCATCTTTGAGTCCAAGCCGACATTCTCTCCTCATCGTGTAGGATTTTGATTTATCGGATGAGATTACCGGTTTATCTTTTCATAGGTGATTAAATTCTGTACCGGCCAGTTTGATCTGAAAAGGTATTTTAGCTTATAGTATGGTTTTGAACGCAGGTCGCTAGCTTCTTCCCTCTTACGCAGGACATCTTTGGCAATAGGGAGATCTCCCGCGAGGCGAGACGACATGCCTGGGGGGCGGCCGAGGCCCCAAGTCAATGTACTCGAGGCGTGGTTTATATGCCGGCGATGCACAAATCTTCGATAGCGCGTTTCAGGCTTCGGTGACGTCACTGTGTGACGTGTGCGTGGTGTCGCCACACTTCTATGAAACGACTTGCCGTGTTCCGTCTGGGGACATGAGTGTCTGCTTTTCTTTCTTTCCTCTTCTTTCTTTATTATCTACCTGGAAATGCTTTTGATGTTGATGATAGTCGCTGGCTAAATTGATTAAGTTTTCAGACACCAATTAGAATAATTGGAACCTCGCGGTAGTCTAGATTTATACATACTAGACCTTATGAGAAAAATTATGCTGTCTCACACATGATTATTATTATTATTATATCATGATTATTATTATGCTGTATCATAGATAGACGTCATTTCTTTATTGTACCGCTGCGCTATTTCGGAAAGTTGTTTTAGTATGTCACAATACTGGTAATGACAGAACATTATGTAGGACCAAGATTTGATAGTTATTAACTATCAAACTATTGGGTTGTTTGGTAAGTAATTTCGTTTTTCCGGACAGAGTTAATTTGTGATTCTTGAACCAAACTTCACTCTTCAGCCGCATAACCTTTAGGTATATGTTTTGAGAGCCAGTAAAGCAAGGCGTGTGTGAAAACGCTAAATTGAATCTATGCAGTAGTTTTTGGTTGGTTTCCTTTTAAGTATGGCGAGCAATAAGCATTGTTCGTCACAAAGTCTTTCATTTTTATGTTAAAAAACGAAATGACTTTCCGAACAACCTATTATTTGTTGACTCATCCTCACTTCACTGTCACTTTCTTACATTTATGTTTTGGTTGAGATTATAGTTACGTCAAGCGGTTGTATCCCACCTGGCCCGGTGACCAAGCTATATTGGAACTAAGGAGTGATTTGGTTTAGCCTATTACTGTTGTTGATCCATATTAATTGACAATTTCAATTAATTATGATTTCGGTAACCGAGAGTTCAGTGACCGAGAAACAGTGTATTAATTATTAAGGACAGGAAGTAGATACGTCTATGTGACATAGACATGTACATACAAGCGAATGATAGCTAGCTATATAGTAAATCATTCAACATTTTTTGGAACGTGAAGTTCCATGTTTCTAAAAGTACCTATTTAAAAATGTCCTTGGCACTGAAAAGAAAACTAAAAAATAATCTTGAAACATTCTCCATAATGATCATCTTAATAGTTACCTCATTTCGACACAAATATTTAATGACGAAAATTATTTCTTCTCAATACAGAACAATGTATCAGTACTTAGTCCAAAGCACTTTTTATAAATTGTTACTGAAGACTTTATTTTAGGTATTTAAGATCCAAAGTTATTTAAAAGTGTTTTAAATTTTTCGTTTATAATTTGCTGGATTTAACTGTTAATTATTGTGGAATGAACTACTCGTTCGCATTGAAAAAATCTTTTTGTGTTGAATTGAGTTGAGTCCACTTATTAAGAAAGGATTAAAAGCTAGAACATAGTAACAATCAAAATCGACAATCCACACACAAAAAATACAGTCAAATTGAGAATGTCCGCCTTTTTTTGGCACTTAAAAATCCCATTTAAATATTGTCCTCGAGTGTGCATAAGGCATAGGTATTCTGAAGCGAATCGAGACCGGTTAAGTACCTACAATAATAAATTTTCTGTTCGTTCCTCGTCTGCAGTAGGATTCCTCCGTTCAGTGCAATCATTGCGCTCGTTGAATCGAAAGGATCGTTTAAGACATATATTATTGACGTGATGTTTACGGTCCGGTGGGTTTTAAAGGTTCATGAAATAAATGGCGCGTTCCTTTATGTGGGGATAGATAGGTATTAGTGTCTAGTCTGGTAGGTACTCTGCTGTATTTTTAAAATTAAGTAGCTCAAAATTGAACAGTTGAGCGAATTGTGAGTTCAATGCCGTGTCCGAGATTAGTGCACAAGAACGCACCGACAGACAGGCAAAAATTGAAACAATCTTAATTTTGCTCGTATCCAATTTTTCAATCCAATTAACTATCACTTCTTTAGAGCCAAACTACGTTTAAAACCTTGTAACTGTTTACTTTCATTAATGAGTTTTGAATTAGATGCAAGCATATATTATGTGCCTATCGTCCTTTAGAAAAAGGCATTACAAGTAGGTGGATATTCATTAATTACTTCCAATTCGGTCACAAACGAAAATCGTTTAAAATCAACCCTCTTCATAATAAAGCAATTTGAGGATCGTAGGTATGAAGCCAGTGCAGAATGTTGTTGGAGGACTTAGTGAAAACATCCAGTAATTTTCAGCCAATCAATTATTAATAATTAAAGCTTAAAATACGACCAGCTGAAAATTCCAATTACCGTTTTAATTGCAGTAATTACTACTCGGTATCGTATCGATGGCGTTAATTTTGCTTACCCTTTTAGCTCCTGCAATGTGGACAAACATAATGATTTTTGAAGCAACAATATTGTTTATGTAAATAGCTAACTAACGAGTGAATTACCTAATAGTAATCGAATGGAAACATGGATATCTCTCTTAACTTTGATGTCATCATCACCATTGCAACCATTATCGGTCAAACTGCTTGGGTTTTGCTCTTATTAGATTTTGACCAAAAACTCGCAGGTGTAAATAGAATCTTATATTTTTAATACACACAAACTCGGGCTTCTTGATTTAACTTTTAACCCTTTGCTATCAGTGCTTGTAAAGGACCTTGTTCTTAATAACTAGATAAAAAGTAACACACTCTTATTTAGGTACTTTTGGTACCTCCAATATAAACAGGTATTTGACATAAGAACTAAATTAATACAAGACAGTCGCGTGTTTTGCGGTGTTTCTTCTAATTATTTCGATTACACCACCAACGTATTATGTCGCTGACAGGGTCTGAGAAGGGTTTACTTTTTGGACCATTTGTCATCCTGTTGCCTTTCGCTTTGCGTAGTTATGAAATGTAATTACGGAGTACATTGGATTGCTTGTAAATAATACATTTGTGTAATTTACGTTCGGGCTTATCTTCGCCCTGGTGTATGGACTTTTGATTAAAACCTGAACTACCTTTGTATTGTACCTTTCTCGTTTGTTATTACATTATTCTCAGAAAAGGATTAGTAACTAATCCATCAAAAACACCCTTTAAGTCCAAAAGTCTTGAGTCCTGGCCGCTACATAGTTAATTCATGCTTCAGTAATTATAATTGGGCTATGATCACTAGTATCGTCAGTTCACCTGTGCCTCAATTCTACCATTTTAAAAATGTTTCAATTATGTAGGTACATCTCGTTTCATTACTTTGACACATTTTTTGTACATTCCATGGGTATAAATAATGTGCCAAGCTATTCAGATGAAGTACTTATAAATAACTTAATTAATAAATAAATAGAATAAAATTTTAACCAAGTAACGTTTTTACACCATCTACTAAGTGGACTAACCATCCTAGTTTTTATTTGAGTTTTGTTCTATGTCAATGACAGGTATCATGCGCGGCAGCGGAAGGGTAGTGCTGCATGTTTTTTTTTGCTACCTTAATTCCATAAAACAAAATAAAATCGGGTTTATCGTCAATAGTTAATGCTCTAACTAAAAACAACGGCAAAACATCACGTTCAGATCGTAAAAGGTAAAATGGTAAGGTTGATGAAATATTTTAGGTAACAGCATTTTACATGGAATTAAGGGAAGGAAAAAGGCGTGGTATCCAATTACGTTCAGCACTGGACTAACAGGAGATCCAAAATTATTAATTTTACTAGATGATTATTATTGAACAAATACAATTAATACGTCTACACAGTCCTTTAATTATACGAGCTATTTATAAATGAAACTGCCCTAAGAAAAATTACATAAGGAATTTGCATCCTCTTATTATAAGATAGTCTCATCACATGACAGTGTCATCTACATAAAATAATTCTTTACTGTATTGTACATGAAGGTACTAATTACCTAAACATAATACATACTAACGACATTAGCTTGAATAATTAACGCTTATTAGGTGTTAAATTGTCAGTTAAGCGAAGCGATTAGGTTATCAGAACGCTGGCTGTTATCTAGCAATTAATGTTGATTCTATATCATTATAATTTATTACCGTCTATGCGTTACATACCTGTTAACTATTAAAGTCTGACATGTCACACATAATCTGTAGCTATAATAAATTTTGATTTTCTATTTCGGTGACATGTATTTTTACCCCCGAAGCAAGAGAATTGTTATGTATGTTAATCGAGTTGTAGGTATGTTTGTCTGTACTCTTCTACTTTCTTCTTCTTTTCTTATCCATTCTTCTGCATACAAAATAGGAACACTTACCTATGTGTTGGTAATAATTTTGGTGTCTGCTGCACGTGGGTGACGACGATCATACCATCAGGCGGTTCGAATGTTTATTTATTAGGTACTAGTTGTCCCCCACGGCTCATGTTCCCAGAATCCCCTATTGAACCCTTTAGAGAATAATTTTCAAAAATCCTCTCTCAGTGCTAATCTGCAGTCCCTAAGGAACATACATGCCAAATATCTAAATCTAAATAGCTTCTTGCGTTTAGTAGTTTCGGCGCTACATTGTCTGTCAATCAGTCAATCACTCAGTAACGGAAGAGTTATTTAATATGTTTACCTTATATTTTAGATATATTATTATGTATGCATCGATTCACTGTACACTAATTTATTTTTTCTTGTTGGCAGGTAAGACTATCGCATATCGTAAATGGAATTACAACCAGTATCTGGAAGTAAGTGACGTCATCAATTGTCAGTTTCTTTGCAAATTAATTACTGTCAAAATTCAACCGCAGGGAGGGATTTAGAATTCGAATGAATTTATTTTTGAAATAACAAAACCGTCGTTGAAGCAATTAAAATTTTCTTCTGTAAACGCGGACATTGTTTTAATTTAAACACTTTTTTCATCGTGTTTTCTCTAACCTTCTTTAATCCGAAGTCGTAAGCGGATTCCACGGTTCTGAGTGGTGAAAGAGATAATAAACCCGTACATGAAACTGAAACTAATGAAATACGCTTGGCCGCCGACAGACGTGCCAGTACTGGTCTCGGGGGTTAGACGCGTGCTGTTTGCTTCAAAATTTGCTACGAAAGGCCATTAAGACAGCGACTTATACTCGTCAATTCCATGGCACACAAATGTCAGCTTTCTGCTATACCATTAAGGTACATTTAAGATTAACGGCGGGAACTAAATATGTTCGTAGTGAATTTTTCTTACAAGATAAATTGAACTGTGAGTACAGGTAAATAAGTTTGGTTTTGGCGGGGAGTGCCATTTCCATATTCTCGGCAACTCAAGTATAAATGAACGCCGTGGTTTGTAGGGCATCGAACAATGTCGGTCCTGGTTGCTTCTGATAGATAGCAGACTAATTCGCGCTGGAGCAGTATGTTGGAGTATGCTCTAGGCTTCTTAAGTGCTGAGGAAAGACCCGTGCTCAATAGTCAGCTAGCCACTTGTATGATTATTAGAGTTACAATTGATTTAATGTAATCATCATTAAGTTTTTTATAGTTAAGCGTGAGCGTTTACGTTAGTAATCAATTAATCATACCCCTTATTTGATTCACAAATCAAAATGTAACAAATGAAAGAATATTTTCACAATTAAAATAGTTTTTTCTGGGTGATTTAGATAATATCCAAAAATACTATTGCACTCTACTTGTTTACTAAAGATTATTAAATGACAATGATACATTAATTATAAAATGAACCTTCAATTATTTTTTTCAATTCCATTCAATTTTTTTATTGTTTTTTTCCAAATCATGTGGTATTAATGTATATTTAAAATCTAACGACCTATGTTTGCACACCAACATTAAAAGTTGTTTAAATAAATACAAAAGTAATATGTACTCCTATAAAACTCATGAACATTTTCACAATTCATTAATGTGATAATCGCTGATTCTCTGGCCCCAATATCCGTCGCGTTGTTGAGGGAATACCCTTGGAATAGTGTTGGGCCGGGGCTTTGTCAGTTACAATACATAATAAATACGTAATATTCTGTTCACAAACTTGCTATGTGGCTATAAAATTGTTTGTTTGTTTTCGAGCAATTTTGTTGAGAGTAATAAATCATAAGGCTTACTGAAAGCGTCATAATACTACTTCGATCAGTTCTCAACACAGAGCAATCAAATTTATTAATACATGACAGATATTATACGCCAGGGTTGTAATAGACACTTCGGTTTATCATAATTATTTGTCTCGTAGTTTACCAATCACGTTGGAAAAGGTAATTGAAATTTATCATAAGTAGTTGTGGGAAATATAATCTTCTGCTTAAGGGTTACGTGCCTACCTACCTGAAGGGTATTAACGGGACCATGGGGACTGCCATGACCTCTAGATCTCTTCAATGAAGCAGAGGTATCGATGCTCAGTAGTGGAAAATTAATTAGCCAATAAGAATAAGAAAATGACCCACCAATATCCTCTGCGATTAAATGACAATTTTTACCCACTGCAGAAGTTATTCAATTGAAGCTGATCAAATTAAGCATCTGGAACTCAAAGGCATGCTACGACTCAACCTGAACATTGGTATCTATCTATGGGCGGCCAGATCTAACTCAATGATCTTTAATGATTATTGTTGATCTATTGGCTACAATATTTAAAAAAAAAATAATCATATGACTGATGACTGAATTTTTTTAGACAACTCTATATTTATATATAATATATTATTTAATTGGGTATAAAATGCTTAAGATCATTATTTATAATTGGGATGTTAGACCAGTAGAACTTGGAAAAATGTCCCATGTCCAATGCGTAAAAAATTAAATAGTGATCGCGTAAGACTCGCACTTAGCGCTCATTCTTCCACTTCCACTGTTCGTTCATTTAGGTGGGGTTTTTATTGTTATATTTGTGGTGTTTTTACTGGGTGATCATGTATAAAGTACGCAATAAATTGGTTGTAAATAAATAAATAAAAATTAAAATTAAAATTACATTTTCGACATTAGGCAAAGTCCGTAAAGTCTGTAATGTTCAAAATAAAAAGTGTGCTAAGCAGCTGAAGAATAGAAAGGGAATATATAATAAACTAGCTAACTTCAACCCCCTATTTCACCCCCTTCGGGGCGGAATTTGTAAAAATTCTCTCTTAGTGCTCTCCTACACTCGCCAAGGAACATACATGCCAAATTTCAGCTTCTTCCATTCAGTAGTTTCGGCTGTGCGTTGTCTGTCAGTCAATCACCAGTAACGCAAGAGTTTTATTAAGATTACCATTATAGTATGTAACCCTAAAAAAATATTCAGTTTAAGCAAACAATAATTAAAATTTCCGGTTTAAGCCTGTTTTGTTTTTATATTAAATTTATAAAAAAAAATATAAGGGTTAACCCTAGAGTGCAAAAATATAAATCAATGCATGTACCTATGTGAAATGAAACGTAACGTCATGTTATTGAAAAATGGTTACACATTTTACAATAGCTGTTAGTTGAGGGTAGTTTTGTTAATGCTTGTGATCTGTCAAGACGAGGTCTGGTTTATTTTCAATTAACTTTGAGTTGGTTACTTCCAATTATCATTACGAGTAATGCCATGTTTATTCGACGTGTGTGCTAAAGTTACATGAATCGTTTTTTGTTATATCTTTTTGCAACTTCAAAAAGTGTTCAAGGAAATGATTGATAATGACGATGAAACATTTGATTATGGTAAGTAAGAAACAACTACGGATTTCATTTTATTAGTTCGAGCTATTTAAAAGTTATATTTAGATCTACAGATTTATCAAAACCAATATAGTATTACAATTTATTAAAACGCTCATACAATCATATCTCCGCACTAGGATTCTGTGTAAATTCAAAAATATATTAAAAATATTATTCAACTTGATTATGGGTATGTTATAATGCTGACCTGAGCTGCTGACGTTCAAACAGTTATTTGTATTTTAAATTTATACTTTTACAGGTAAAATTAATTATCTTTATGAACATTACTACCATTTTAAGCTCAAAAATTCTATTTCAAAATTTATCTGTAAATGAAAGACTTATTTGTAATTTAGAAACAAATTACAGTATTAGGAAGCACTTTATTTCTTATATTGCCCTTTATATACTCCAGACTGTTCGGACTTCGTTCCCCAAATTGGATTACTAAGAAAATATCTTTGAAATGTTGTTCTTCGTCTGAAAGCTATAAAATGGAAGTGTAGAATCAAATTTCCTCCTGAAATACTACTGAAGAAGAAAATTTGCGATTTTCTTCGGTAGAAATAAATTTGTTTGGTGCGCATTTCTGATGGCTTCAGGCTTTTAGCTTTAATTAACATCCTCTAGAACTTTGTTATGAAAAATTATCAGGTTTGATTCTAATTTCTTATTGTTACAAAGTATACAAACTTCTATGCAATTTCAAATCGTTGTCAGTTAAATTAAGACGTTGTCCTTATTGAATTATTTTGAATCTTCTCTGTAGTTTACAGGTTTCTTGTAGGCAGGCTGAATGTATTTTTAGTGTCTTGAATTCAATTCAATGGTTTTGCTTTCAAGCGATTTCAACACAACAATTCTAGAAGTTTCCATTATCATGGATTTCCTAACTCAATAGAAATATGCTTCAACCACTAGGTACCTAATTACTTAATTACAAGTACAATTGAACTATTTCGTACATTAATTAAAATTAAATTATGGGTAGCGGTTACATCAAAATATACATTTCTCTCAATTTGGATTCAGTTTAATTTAAGTAAGTACCTCAGATTATAGAACCAAAAGGCAGATGTAGTCGTTCTAGTATAAAGTGAAGCTACCAAAGCAAATACAAAATAAAAAGCTAATACAATCTCGTGTCAGTACGACGGAAAGCGTCAAATAGCATAAACGTCGCAAGTGTCAAATTTTATAAAATAATTTTATCAGTTATAATGCCGTCTTGCATTTTTAAATTCTCTAAAAGTTGTTCGCAAAAACAAAGCAAAGAAGACGGAATATCTTTTCACAGGTAATTGTTCATTATTTTATTATTTATTTATAATAATATTTTTGCGATTCGCTCGAAACACAAAACCTCAACAATAATTCATTTTTACACCAGTTTAAATGAAAATCGGTTACCCAAAATTTGGGGAAATATGCATGGACTATTTGGACATTGGTCGATTTATAAATTTATATCGAAAAAAAAATTTTTTGAAAGTAAATAGTTTTATTTATTTAAACCTAAAAGTCAGGCAATACAGCCAATAAAATTAGCATTCTAACTGCTGAAAATGTCACGTGTGCCAATAATATGTATGATAAATATTATATAATATTTTAGTTTCTGCTTAGCCTACTAATAACTAATAACTATAATTTTTGCAGATTTCCGACAGATGCTGTAACAAGAGAAAAATGGGTTCATATTATTCGGAAAAGCAGGCAAGATATTCATTATTGGCTGATTAATTTTGCGTGGTTCGCTCATTACATTTTAGTGAGGATGACGTGTACCTATCTCACTAAAAAAGGACATTGGTTGATTAAAAAATCATCAAAACCGAATTTTTGTTATAATAAATAAGTATATTGATATTTTGATGTTTTATTGATTAAAAATATCTACCCAAAGAGACAAAAATCCATAGGTTAATTAAAACAATTAAACATATTTAAAATATTAAATTAAATAGGTATATTAAAAGAACATTTACACATAATTATTATATAATACTTTTTGATAACTAGTGATATGGCTACAACCCATTAATGTCCCACTACTGAGGGTCTCTCCTCATTATTAAGGAGGCCTAGAGCATACTCCACCACGCTGCTCCAGTGCGGATTGTTGGAGGGGTTAGTGGCCAACACATTGTCGAAAGATTTCAAGCCGCCCGAAGGCCTCCGACACGGCTTAACGACTGCTATCTATCGATATCAACCGGGACCGACGGCTTTACGTGCCTTCTGAAGCTCGGAGGCGCTCAAGAAATTATTATCAGAAGAAATTAAAATCAATTATTATTTTTACATACAATAAAACTTTAATTTTTTGTCTGTTTTTCTGTGCATTTGTTCCGCCTAATCTCAGGAACTTAACAAATTAAACAAAACAGGCTTAACAAATTTAGATGCAGTTTTCACTGACGTATTCAAATGAGCTTGGGTTAACATTTAGTGTGTGTTTTATTTGAATCGGTACACAAATAAGAAATCACGTCAATTTAAAGAATACCATCCCTCATTTATCGATTATGGGCTTACCGAAGCGAAACAAGAGCGTTCACTAGTAATAAATAATTTGCCAATTTAATTGTGCATAATGTTTTAAGCTGGAAATATGGCGAACAATGTTTACAAAATTGCGGGAGATTATGACTTTTCACTTGGCAACCTCACACACACAAAGAATTACGTATCCATACGGTGCAATTGCTAGTTGACATTAAGGTTGTCATGCACACATAGGGAAAAAGCGGCTTCACATTATTCGTCGCTTTTCTTTGCGAATGTTCTATCTGCCTTTTGGTTCTATAATCTGAGGTAAGTACCTACTACAGGCAAATATATTTCTGTATCTAGGTACTAACCGATGTTCTTTACAACATTCTGTACTCGTACAAATTCTTACCCCCTAGTACTTTACGGAATTAATTTTCAGAAATCCTTTCTCACTATAAGAGTTTGCACATAGTTGAATGTTTGAGACATTTCGCATGTCAGAATATCTAATTCTACAAATTCCTATTACTTTGGGCTTAGTCTTGCTCGCTAGTTTGACTTTCGAATGTCAAATAGGTATGTCAAACTGTTCTGACGCATCTGAAGCATTTATAAATTACAGATGTACAAGGATCTTTTGGCGCGCCAAAAGATGCTTGTAGGATTATAGCATACTCAGACCCTAGTTTGTAGTTATTCTGTCACGGAGGCACTTGTATCGATTTATTTGGTACCAAGGGCCCCTGTAAGCATGCAATGCGTGCACTGCACGAAGAATAAAATTAAACCGATATCACTAGTATTTCGCGCGGGTGCTCATGCACTCAGCGGCAGACCTGTAAGTGTTTAGATAACTTCTTTGATTGGTTTTGGATTTAAGCAAATGAAAAAAAAACATTCAGATAAAGAGAATAAAGATTAAGCTTGCTTTAGCAATTAATTCAACTATGAGTTGTACGGGCAGAATCATGGCAGAATGGTAGGGTACATACACCGTCGACTATCGAAGACGATCGTCTTTTAAGGAGTAGGTACACGAAATAGTCATATTTCTTAAAAGACGATCTATAAAGTAATATTACTTAATCTTAATAGTATATTTAATGCTATTAAAATTAACTTCGGTAAACTAAATATATGGAGTTTGAATTTAGTATTATTATTCATAAATCCAGTAGGTATTATTCATAAAACGCATTTGACGCACCCGATTAAAATGCTTCTACACTTAGCTGATTCCCTGGTATTATTACGAATACTTAACGTCTCCCTGTGCTCGGTTTCGTAACATGATTTCGCTTTTTGCCAATTGCCTTTTCGTCACGTCATAATCTCAAAAGGTCCAATTTCACAGACTGACGTATTTTCTCAGTTACCCTATTTGACTTCTCTCTTTTTTTGTGACGTGGCTAATGTATTTTTAGAAACCACGGACTTTCCTATTGTCATGTTACAATAGGTGTGTTTGGTACTAGCTATCGCCCCCAGGCTTCGCCCGCGTGGAATTCGTTTAAACTTCACCCCCTATGAAAATCCTCTCTTAGTGCTCCCCTACACTCCCCAAGAAACATACATGCCTTTCAGCTTCTTCCGCTCAGTAGTTTCGGCTGTGCGTTGTCTGTCAGTCAATCACTCAGTAACGCAAGAGTTTTATATATTATCCTTAGATATTATCATATAGATTTCCTACTTACTACCTACTAGTTGTGCCCGCGACTTCGTTCGTGCATAAGAGTTTTTTCCGCGTGAATCCCGATCTTGTGGGAACTCCGGGATAAAAAGTGAAAGTTGCATGAAAATCCGTTTAGCCGTTTCTGAAATTAGCGTGTTCAAACTTACGATCAATTTTGATTACTGGTAGCTTCACAATTTCTTTTGTTTCCTTAAAAATAACGAGAAAACAATACAAACAAGAAATGAAAATGTCACTGATTTATTTTCACAGGGTGTATGTTTACTGTCGTTTACTAAAACGTATATCTAGTGCGTGCGGAATCTGAAACTCCAATTAAATTCTAATTCAATTCTTTCTATGTCTACAACAAAAGATTAGCCATTAGATGATAATCCTTATGCTAGTCGCGTAGTCTTTGACTTTCATTTATTTATAAGAAAACTGCTTTCTGATCCCATAAAAATTTGAGAAACATCTGACGGTCAGTTTTTGAGTTAATCTCCAATAACGTGAATTTAATTTATGCTCATTACCTCATAACTTTTGACTAGGTGTTCCGATTTTGATTATTCTGTTTTTGTTCGATAAGTACCTAGGTCGGGTACACGACAAGTGGTACCTTTATAAATTTTAACGAAATCTGGGGAGTGCTTTTTGAGTTATCTCAACTTTGAAGTCGGTTATTTTTTTGTAAAAAGTTAGTTATATTTTAAAGTAATAGTGTAGGTCTGTATATAGTTTCACTTTCATTCAACTAACAGCGCAGGGATCGTTTATGAGCTCATTGGTATGGTTTATTTTCAATTCCAACGTACATTATATCTTTATAAAATCACGAAGCAAAAGGCATTAACGACGTATTTCATACATAGACACCGTTATAAACGTCAATACAATATTGCACCGGGGAACTAAAGTGACCATTTGTCCGGTTTCTATTTCCTCTAATAAAACCCGACCGTATTGACACCGATACACGACGGTTCATTTCATTCAGCTCAAAGCCATTAATATAGTCTATTAGTACTCTAGTATCCTCCTTCCTCACTAGGATTTCTCATTTCGCTCCGAGATATGTATTTCGTGCGAATGATACCCAGTACGTCTACATTCGAATCGATTTGTCAATTTGTAGGTAATAAAGAATTTCAGCAATAATGTTATCCCATTTTATCTATTGGATTTTCTAGTCGTTTATTTATTGAAAAATATATATCACTTGCCTTGCTTCGCTTCGGGGAACCAGTCCCTTCAAAAATCTCTATAAATTTTAACAAATTATGTTATTCCGATGTCTAAGCTATATTACTGCAAAGTTTAATGAAAATCCGTTCAGTAGTTTTTGCGTGAAAGAGTAACAAACACACACACTCACTCACATCCTTACAAACTTTCAAATTTATAATATTAGTAGGATTATCTTATTATCACTAAAAAGTAATCTTAAATAATGAAAATAAAAATTTATGACATGCTCATTTGGTTTATTTATAAATATTCTGAAATTTTATTTCTTTCCACATTTGACGCGTAATATACCTACATTGTATGGGACAGAGATCGAGCAAGAAAAACAGCAGTTCTTGATTGATGAGGGGGACATAGTTGGATCCAATTGGTTCGTGTGAGGGTCCCCGCAAACTGACCGCAGCAACCGGCGGCTGTCAGCTTGCGGAGACCCTAATGCTGCTCGCCAGCTCGTCAGCTAGAACTTGGGTTGTCACGCTACCCCGTGTCTAGATAAAATTTCTGAAACCAAGATTTATATCTAATCAAATGCAACGCTTTTGTACATTAAAATTAATTTAAACATATTTTATGTACGTTATTAACATAGAGAGGTAACTATAACGAAGAGTTTCTGTTGGAGATTGAGTGAACTCATCTGGGAGTTGTTTGAATAATGGAGCGCTGTTCAAGATTACGTACTTTTTTTTTTATTGAATTAAGGTAGCAAACGAGCATACAGCACCACCCTTCCGCTGCCGCCCATGCTTACGTTGCTTTAATAGTTTTAGACATCCCTTGGCATGAGATAGACTACGTCTAGACGTGAGAAAAATAGTTTTTCAACACACTTGCTCGTAAAGTTGATATTTTTTCTTTAGTCTTACGCCCGGAATGCGGTTTATTACACACTAGTGCGTTTTACTTTTCATTACCGCACTAGTGCGGTAATGTAAAGTTTTTCTTATTCCACTTTTTTTTTAATATCCGTAAAGAGGTTGTTACCAAAAGATTTGTTAATTTGTAAATAAATAAACTTGTTGTACTTAGTCAAAATCTGATAAGATAAGATTATACTTCATCTAATTATCTATTAAAGCATTTAAAAAATACAATATTTTAAATCATTAATTACCGTAAATTCTTATTAGAAATACATAATTATTTAGTTTAATATATTGTGGCTGAATGTTCGGTGTCTCTGGACTTAACCTGCGCGCGCATAGTTATTCAACCAAAGATACGGCGCGCGAAAAAATAAACCGCGCCATTTTGTGCAAACATTTGTTCGTTTATAATTTGCTGATTTGTGACTGAAAAATGTCGATACCTAATTGTTTTTTTCCTCGCAAGTGTGTTGAAAAACGTCGTATGATACGCGTGCGCTTTGTTCATTACAGTCTTGGCTCTATTACAGCCCTCGCCTTGCGGCTCGGGCTCAATACCGCCTCGACTGTAATGACCAACTTCGCGCACTTGTATCATAATGTACTATTATGACTGACGTGTTGCGGTGCGCCTGTTTTATGTTATACGTACTCCCTAAATTATAGATACGTTTTTTCATTTGTTCTTATGTTGCCTGCGTGTTTTGGTTGTTTTATTGTTGCTTTAATCAAATACTAAAAATATTATTTTTAACGTTTATGTAAGTAATAGTGTTCAGTTGCACCGGTAGATATGATATCTTTTTTGGGTAATTAAAAAAAGTGGTGATAATACACATAAATACCTAAATTACTACAGCTCAACTCACTGGAAGTAAAAAATTACCTAAAATATAGTTAAATATACACATCAAATTCAAATATAAATATTTTATCTGTACTTTTATCTTAGTTCTCTTTTTCTTTTTACTATCTTTATTGATTTTTTAATACCGAATCCACTCATTTATAATTATAGGTATAATCTAAATCCTCTTCTGAAAAGCCTTACTCACTATACTCTTAACTCAAGTTGTGTTTCGTTACCTCCATTAACTTCTTAGATTCAGTTGATCTGTTAGAAGGTTGATCATAAAATCGTGGCTTTGATTTACTTTATAAGACATTCTTACGGGGATTTTGTTACGTTTAAATAACTGTTTAAAAATTGCTTAATCTATATTTCTATTACTCGCTGTAGCCCGCGGCGTAGCCCGCGTGGAAGTATTTTTAACTGATTTTCTAACAAAATTTAACCCCCTTTAACAATATAGTAGTACAAACTACTAGCTTATAACTACCTCTCCTAGTTAACAACTACCCCCCAGGTAAATTTCATCTTTCGTTTTAATACACATAGTTAAGCTTAGTCTTCAATAATATAGTAGCTTAATTTATTGAGGAGTATTAATATTCTAACCGCTTAAAGTATTTATGAAATATTTTATAACGTAAGCATTTAACCATTTTGGCGGATATTTAGACTTTTTTTTCGACACTGGGTTGGCCACTAACCCCTCCACCATTCCGCACTGGAGCAGCGTGGTGGAGTATGCTCTAAGGTACGATTCAGACCAACCGGCTCGCATCGGCCCGCATCGGAACGGAGCCGTACGGCTGTCGCGTTCGCTGGAATCCGCACGCACTCCAACAAGCGCCCAGATGTGCTGCTCACATTGCACACAACTTATCACTGTATTTACGGGAATTAACGTCATAAAGACAATTAAATGTCTGAACTAAAGAAATAAGTTTTTCTTCCGGATGCATTGTTTACTTTAAAGAAAGAAAGAAAGAAAGAAAAACATTTATTCGCTGTTAAGATACTGCAGCACACGAACACATAAATAACATTAACTATTACAACACTTAAATTATTAAGTACAGTCTGTTTTTTTTCGGTACGGACTAAATTGACATTAGCTGTGTTGCCACTTTTTTGCGAATCATTAATAGTGATGTGCCTCTACCGTAACTTTACGTAATTTACAATCTAGTATCGTTTTTCGGTACTAATAAAACATGTGTCTTTAAAATAAAATGACCTATAGGCATACCTATATAATGTACTTTAACCTTGTTATTGCGTATTCTTCAACAACAAATCAATAATTGTCGTATTTACTTAGTGTAATACGTAATTAAAATTAATAATAAATATATTTTTTATCTGTGATACTCCATAGTTACCATGATTTTAAAAAGATTCGTCTATTATCAAATAAAAATAAAAATATGTGATAAAAGTAAAAAGTTACGATTCATAAAACCGATATCGTAGTACTACACTACTATTAAAAAGCTGTGGTATCATTTATATATATATTTATATCATATCTCACTTACCTAAATGTTAAGTAACTTAAAAAAAAAGAACACGATAAAAAACAACTCAATGATATATCATATCTGCGCTGCAGCATGCCCAAACGGCGAATGGGGTCTAGACTCAGCTAATGCCGTGCGTGAGCACATCGCTGATATTTCAGTCTAGACCCCGCCTTCCGTGATGGAAGACCGATCAGCGTTTATCCGTGGTATTTTCACGACAAAGTTAATATAACATACTGACCAATGATTAATTTTTGACAATAAGTGGATACATGTAAAAACGTTTGGTGAAATTGTGGGAATACTTTTTTATATGAAAGTAAAAGGTTAAAAGAAAAGAAAAAGTTGGACGCGATTTTCTACCGATAGGCCGATGTTAGCATGTATACGCACGCCGCCACACCCGTCAGTCATAAACTTAGCGGTGAGTACCTAACTACCTACCTACCTACCTACTTCAAGTACAGTTTTACCAAATTAGTCTATTAATAAGATTTTAAATAGTAGTTATAGGACATTCATAATATATTTTTAATATACTGGTCCCGACGTGCGGGAACTTTCAGATATTAAGCTGAAAAGAACAGATACTACACTTTGATCTTAGCCAAAAGGCCGAGAAGCGATAATGAATTTAATATGTTAACTGTCGCTTGAAGAACATAACTTGAATGATTCGCTAGTTGCTGCACCGTAATCTCCGTTCGTATTCCACGACGCAGCCGACGAGCCGGTCGGCCGTCGCGACAGCCGGTCGGAGCCGGTCGGCCGTCGCGACGCGTCGCGCGACGTAGAAAACTATGCGTTGCACGCAAATATGAACTGTAATTACTGTTGATAGATTTCAATATTTTTTACCGCATTGTAAAATGCCACCCGGCCCGGTCCGGTGCGGGCCGGTTGGTCTGAATCGTACCTAGGCCTCCTCAATAATGAGTAGTTGTAGCCTACTCTACTTAAAAGGCAAATATTAATATCTCAGACCAATAAATGATTGGTCTAAGGTTAACTTGTTAAACTAAAAGATGACACATAAAGTTACGTCTTTTCATGCCAGAATCATTAACGGTAGTAATTTAGGACTCCCACTATGAGCAATAAAGATAGCGGAAAGACCAAACACAACCTAATTTCCAACTAGGCTGACGCTGAGGCAATCAAACGCGAACAAATATTCCAAGTACACGGACATTTGGCACTGAATGATGGACGTTCGGAAACGTGCAGTGCTATAAATATAAATGTTACAGTAAAAACCCGTTCTCAGTTAAAACTAGTTTTAACTAGACAAAATGCGTTTTAACTGATTGCATTAGTTAAACTAGAATTAACTGCTGCTCAAAATTAATATCAGTAAAAACTAGTTCTAACAAGGGAAAACGCGTTGGGTCTCGTTTTATCCGTCTTGACGGGTACTTTGGTGCTAGATGGTAACCAGGGTCTGATGATTGAGCTGGAACGGGACCATAGAAACTTTACAGTGTGGGCGATCTCCCTGATTTCATAGCTTCGTCAAGCGTTTAGCAGCCGGGAAGGTTGGTTTGGACTTATGATGCACGTAACCCCATTTTTGTAACTATTGCAAATATGTCTCTATTATGTATGACCAACAAAAAAAAATATTCCCCTGAATGGATAAATTTATATTGATATATTTATATATGCCTGAAATAAATGAATAGCAATTGTTTCGTATGCGGGTAAAAACGCACAGTAACGGTGTTCCTTTTTGTTCTTCCAATATTATGGTTTATCAAAACGTTTTGAATTACTTAACTGAATTGTCCACCAATCCGCACTTGGCCAGCGTGGTGGACTATGGACTTAACCTTCTCATTCTGAGAAGAGACCCGTGCTCAATAGTAGGCCATGATGGGTTGAGAAGAACTGAATTGTTTGAAAATATTACCTCTTTTATATTAGTAAAACTGTTTTTACTTTATCAGTCTCATATATCCCATTTGCAGACTTCAATAAATGTTTGTATACCTGATTCAAAATGCTTTCCTTAGTCACTAAGTTCTAACGTAATTGAACCACAAACTATTTTGTGATCCGGTGTCAATTGAATTAGGTCATATTAATTGGACAAATTTGAATTCAGCCAAATTCTAAGGCGAATGGAATCTGTTCAAATTGAGTTAATAGTATCAAGCGTTACTGAGCGTAAATTCATTGACAAAAATGACAATATTAAGTATCAAGTTACTCTGAAACAACTATAATTAATATGCTGCGTTATAGTAACCGACCCCGGTTCGTTTCGATAGATTTACGTTTTAGGTAGATATTACACACAAAATTTTAGTCGCGATTTTTTTAATTGGCATAACTCGCATGGCACGTATCAATAAAAGGTTTTGATATAACGGGAAATAAACACAAACTAAATGTGACAAATAGAATAATACTTTTACCAATTATTGTAAAAAAATCTAACTCTTGTAGTAGAATCTATTCAGTAAATTAAAACCACGCTAATCCTAATACTTTCCTTAAATCTCTTCCACGCACCTACAGACAACAATTGAATACATATATTATAGATATTTTTTTATTGTTTAATAGATAATTTATGAGAGTTTTGTTTAATTATTTAATCAATAAATTATTGATCAGGTTACGTAAATAACTAAGAAACGTCGTACCTACTTTGTATTGAAAAGAGACATGCAGCTAATACTATTATTTACCAGATGTATCTTCGGTGTTACTTAGTGTTATTTAAGTCGTCTATGTTACTCACGGCACAAGGAATCCTAATGCGGGGTGTATGTATGTATGTATGTAGTGTATATGCGTTAATTTTATTAGATTCTATTTTGCACACACCATTTTTCCGGAATTAAGGTAGCAAACGAGCAGACTTCACCTTCACCTTAATTAGAAAGAGTCCCGATCTAATTCGGTCACAAATGCATTGCTACCCTTGAGAACTGACATGGTCTCCTCTCAAAAAGTATAATCAGCTCCACATCTTTACACAATTGTTAAAGCAGTTATTATAACGCTAGAAATGGTTCTACATACGGGGGCGGGCGGTGGCACTTTGTACCCCGAGAAAACTTTGAGAATATGGAGAACTCTCGTTCAGCTTTCCGGACGATATTTTCCTTCACCACAGCAAGTTATAATTAATTCCCAATAATTCTTGAAAATCAAGAGTGCAGCATTCGAACCTATTTGGGAGACCATTAAATTTGTCTATCACTGTTATAGTTCTATTTTAATTTAATAGAAGTATATCCCTCCTCTCACGATTTGTAATGGAGTATCATATCATGTCCCTGATAAATTACTTACCCTCAAAGCGAAACAAATTGCTTGAAATAAATTATTCACGTGCAATTAAATGTAAATTTACGAACGAGTAAAGTATCTTTGATCTTTATTTCCCATTCCTTCTAATTCAATAAGTTTTTTCTATTCTGTTATATAGGCTCGATGTATTGTATGCCAACTGGCATTTTGTTGTGGTGATTGTCGTTGGAAACATGAAAAGGTAGCTCATGGATTAATGTATGACTGCCCTATTTGTCGCGGCAAACGATTCCTCTGTCGTCCTGAACAACTTAATGACGATTTCATCCGGCATCTTTCTGAGGAGCATTTACCACTACAGTGTAGGAAGTGCAAAAAAACTTTTACCAAAATGGAAGATTTACTTAATATCGATGAATGCAACAGCATATCTGAATTGGTGGGTCAAGACCTAGAATTCAAAAGTGAAAGTAACGAAGTCGATAGCAGATTTGATTCTTTATATGAAAAAGTTGTTAGTACTGAAGAAGAAAGAGAAAATTTTGAGGCGATAGTTTCCGTCAATAAATCTAGCAAAACTGCAGTAATAACACCTATTGTAAGGAAAAGGCATTTAGTTGATTATGAATCAAGTGACACAGACGTTGATAGCCCTAAATTTGTCCCTCAAACACCACACCCAAAAATGGATGCTAAAACTCCAAAACTCAAAAGACAAAGAAATGCGACCCCTCACTCTAGGAAATATATGAGTTTGATGAAACAAAAGGTCGTAGAGGACAACGAAGACTCGGTAGACGAAGACAATGTAGATAATTCACCGATTATTAATGAAACTACACCTTCCAGAATCAACAATATACCAGGTGAGCCTTGCATAATTTTTGTCAAACTAGTTATAGGTACGTCTACAAAATTAAATTTTACCACATAATTATTATCAATTTCTAACCAATATTTTTCTTAAAATATACCTCCTCAGTAGCTATTTTTACGAAAATATGAAGGTACCCCTTTGCCGTTTAGGCTTGTCGGTGTTAAGTATTTCGTATTTATACAATACTCTAATATAGTTCCAGGATCAGATACAGAAATCACCACTCCGACATCCAACTTATACGTAGTAAAGCTGGCACAAGCTGTCACAACCAGTACACCAACACATCCTGTATCTGAAGGGTGGTCGCTTTTTCAAGAACAAGGCGTTGATTCTCCACTTTCTGAGATAGAAAATACTGAGAATTCGCAAAATATTGGCATCGAGGTAAACGCGTTTGTATTATTCATATTCAGTGCTTCATACAAAATGAAAAAATATATTTCACTTTTATAAAGCGCTGTAAGGTACAAATGGAATATTAAAAATAATAAAGGAGATGTTTCAAATCCGGCCCACTATATGTACAGTACCTCGAAAAATCGAGAAAAATCCATGCAATTCGAGAAAAATAAAGATAAATTGCTTAAATGCATACTTTTTTGGTACAAAAATTGTATTTATCATTTATTTTTATCAAGTTTCAACATGGCGTCTTGCCAATTTGTCATTGATCATAGATCACGAACTGTCTACTGTCACTTCAACATGACAGAAATTTAGGTACATAATGTCAAACTTCAATCAAATCAACCAACGTGACATGTGACGACAGCTTACCGCCATGACGGATTTTAGTTTTTGTGTTGCAATTTTAAGTGTACATTTTTGTGTTAAACCACGAAACTAAAGCAATTTAAAGAAATTGGATGATTGAAACCTGTTTTAATTGTGTTTCTCCATTTTTGAGTATGGTGTACAAAGACGTGGCCGGGGCTCCATACATTTTGAAACATCTCCTTTAGTTATTTAATTAACCAATCTGTATTTCATTTGTTATTTTCCGACACAAAGAATAAAATAAAAAAATGTGTTGTTGCTCTTCATTACAGCAAAAGATTTGATTGATTCAAATAAAATGATTTTCATGAATATGATGTAAAAAAATCAGTTTTAATAATTACATAACTAATTAATTATCTAACGTTACATTTAACATTGTCTAAAAAGTGGATTCTTGATGTTCTTTATTTATTTAATAGTTTATAAATGGATACAGTTTAAGCAATTAGATGTATATTATTGTATCTTTGTGAGAAATAAAAATATATTATTATATTTAATAATGGTATGATGCATCTATTTTTTCAGTTTATTCTAAACATAAACTGAAAGTCTGATGATATATAACAACTTTTGTGTTTTAAAGTTCTTTATTTATAGCTACTTGTTTGAATATTTTCAGCCTTCCAAAACAGATTCTGATACCATACCGCCAAAACTTAAAAGTATTATCGTTACCGGTAGTCGCATTGGATTGGGTAGTCAAGATAGCTCGGAAAAGCAGGTTTCGTATCAGGATTCAGCCAATACCGAATCCTCCGCAAAGATCAAGAGGGTAAAGTTTGCCGATGATACCGTATTTAATCAGGAACCTAAAATTAAACGAGGTTTGTTTTTTGGATAAAAAATATCAATCATAAGAGTACCTCTTATTTTTTGGCTATTCTAAATAAGGTTTATGAGAGTGATAAATTGATAATATTTAATATTCAGATAATTATTCAGGTAATTTACTCAATTATGCACCCCGGAGAGCATGCAAAACTCAAAGGTGTGTGACGTCCGCTGTTGGCCAGCGTGGAGGACTATGGCCTTAAGCTTCTCATTCTGAGAAGAGACCCATGCCCTGCAGTGGAACATTTAAGGGTTGCGATGATAAATTGAATTATTTGATAATTGTAATGTACTTATAATATTGCCTAACGAATATTAATGTGTATTCTATCAATTTCTAGTTTATAGAAAACCAAAACGAATGCTAACACCAGGCCCTCAAAAACCAAAATCATATTTCAATCCACGTTTTCAAGCTTTGCTCAATCGTTTTGAAGGCCAAGCAATCACATTTGCTAGAACACCAGTAATTGTCAATAGAGAAATACCGCAGGAAAATACACCTCCTGCTGTGGAGCATAATTTACCAGCAAGAGCTATAAACTTTAAAGAAGATAGTCCAACGGTTGAATCAAAAAATACTACCAAAGAGTCGAATGATTCATATAAAACATGTGTTGATTCACCGGATCAACCGATAAATAATGCCATTTCTGCACTAACTACAAATATAGCAGGATCTTTGCAAACTTGCTTGAATTCTGTTTTACGCACGACCGAAGAAGAAACAGAAATACAGTTCAAGTTTATCATTACAAAGAAAAAAGTTAGTGTCAAAAGAATAGTAGATGATGGTGAAGGTATTGAAGAACAATCTAGTGAAGTAGAACGTGAACCAGAGCATAATAAGGAAAATATTTGGTCGACTGTTGCGAGAGCAGTTAGAAATGTATTTTGGAGTGATCGAGGTACATTTTATGATAAACTATTAGGTTTTAAATTAAGAATATAATATTACTCATGCTAAACTTTTCGGCGTCCTGTTTTTTATGGCCCAATGTGGTGTTAAGTGATCACCCTCGTATAGGTATTGTACGCGCTACGATATGGACGGATATTGTTTTAAACATATAATTTTGGTTTAGCTGGGAACTACCAAGTTGTGGATTATTTCATTATGTTTCTATAATTTCTTACAGTGTAACTTATTTCTAGGCTTTTCTGTACATCCCATAAAAAGAGCCTTCAACTCACGTACTCAACGTGTTTGATTGTTTATCTACATATTTGTCGGTATGGTTTGTGTGAATGTGCTTCAGAAAAGTGACAATCATAATATGAGATATAAAATATAAAAAATTGTGTTGCCTACCTAATCCATAAAAAAACTCACTTAAATCAAAAACAAAATAAAAATATTAGACTAAATACTAAAATGCTGAATTTATACAACGCAACTTTGGAATTGAAAGGCTTTTTATTTTCCTGTTGAATATTCTCAGTATAAATATCAGCTAGCAAATATTAAAAAATATTATCATTTGTATGTTCCGCTATCAATGTTTGAATATTGGAGCATGAGCGTCCATTATATAAACATGCCTTTGCCTACGTAAGCAAATAATTATGTTCTAGCGTTTATTGAAATTACATTATATTGGGTTACGTTAAATTTTCATGTTAGTTACATAATAATATAGCAAAAAGTGTCGAAAACTGGCAATCGCATACGACGAATACAGCTCCAGTTTATTAACGTTAACTTGATATTCCAAACCTAAAATCTAAAACAATGAAAAAATGTCTGGCAGCTGACTATTTTTTATCATAACTGACGTCACTCATTCAATAATCTGAAACTTATAATATACTTATATCATTATATCTCAAAGAAAAAAGAAAAGCCTTATCTTTTTCGAACGTTTCCTCATAATATTACCGTCATAAATAATTTGTAATGAGAACATACTTAACTTCAAAATCACATAAAGGAGCCGAGATTGAACTGAGCTATCCTCGGAAAACCAATGTTCAGACAACTGCTATCATTGCTATCCATTTAACAAAATGAAATCCATTCGCATCACGTAAGACATAAAATGGGGCTTTTGGTTATGGACGCAGCACATCGTAGTTTACAACAGCTGCGCTCGGTTAATTGCTGATAGTAAAAACGTAATGTATACTTTATGATTATAACGTTCTCTGAGTACCGTTACAAAACAACGGGGCATCACGGTTGAAAGGGGCTTTAAATTTTTAAAATACCAATAAAACTGGATATTTTATACGTGTCGTATACGAGTTCATTTAGCCTGTTTTAGGAGATAATAGGCTATTGTACTAAACAACTGACGGGGCTGGACTCTGTAACCACCCCACCAGTTAAATTCCTCCCGTATTTATATCGTGGCAGGGTTTATTATATACCCTCCAAGCCAGCTTCCATAATTATTACTGAAAGAACAATGCCCACTTCCCATACATTTGAAAACCTGGTATGAAAATTAATGTATAGATGTAATGAAGTAGAAGGACTACCTGTTGGAGTAATAAATATTGTCTCATAGCCATTTTTAAGATTTGAACGCAGCAAAGTCAAAAAAATATGAATGATTGATTGTTTATTATTGATGATTGTGAAGCGCTTGTAATCATTGCCAACGATAGTTTTATACCTACCTACAACCGACTAATTAATATACTTACTACATGTTTAACGACATTTTCTATAGTTCTCTTATTTTCAAAAGATTTATAACACATTTCGTTGGCTAATTGTAGCATAGCATACTAGTAATTTTCTCTTGAACGAATTTCGGTTATGGCGGCGTCAGTGTCAAATGTCAAAAAAAGACGTTTCAACTTTTATTTGGGTACTCAATGAGGGTCGCCGTTTTTGTACTCACCAGTTGGCGTCACCGGGGAGTGAGGTCCGGCTGTCAAAGCCCACCCATTTAGACATTAGATATTATTACCCATTTAGAGATTATATTTAGACAAGTGAGAAGCGACAGTGCCACAAACTTATCTGACCCGGTGGCCAAAATTGGAACTAATGCAAATGTTATACTGTTGTCAGACAAAGACAAAGACAGTAGCGCCCTTCTTACCGGGTCAGATAAGTTTGTGGCACTGACAGCCAGACCTCACTCTACACTAGCGCCTCTAGCGGCGAATTCACACGCCTTTACCCTCATTCCCTTAATTTATATTGCATGAATGGATTGATTGAGTTGAGTTGCGTTCAAAACATGTCATTCTTTTAACTTTTGCTAAACAAAGTAATGTAGACATTATCAAATAATTTATTTTCCTGCGTTTCTTTTAATTTAGTAATAAGCGTGTTTAATGTGCAAATATGTTAGCTGAATTTTAAGATTTTTTTCATCTCTATACATGATCAGGTCAAAATTGGACATCCTTGTTTATCTTGTTTCACCTTTTTTTATTCAAAATTTAAGTAACGCAGTTTTAATTCGCATTACAACTTTTTCCTTGTATGTAATATTTATTTTTCAGCTCCCAATCATTCTGTCACTCCGTACAAGTCAGCAGCTTCTTCAATCAATTCTACATCATCATCAGCTTCCAAGCGTAAATTTGAAGAATTATCAGACTCGGATCTGAGTCCTTTAAACCACAAACGGCATAAATACGAGGGACGGATCCGTGGTAGGCCACCTCTTCAAAGGAGCAAGACTTGGGGAGTTGTAGGTCTTAAGAGCTTCAAGTCTGATGAACAACCCTCGCTTCTAAAGAAAGACGCTTCTAGCCAGGACGATGAAGTAAATCGAAGCTTTTGAGATAAAATATCTTTTGAAATATCCCTTATTGTAATATAAAATATAAATTAATGTGCGAATTATTATGGTAAATTATTATATTGAAGATAGATTGTTGTAATTGATATCAGTAAAAACATCTATTAAATTGCTTAAGATTAAATTTTATTATTTTAATTTAATAAATTTAATAACTTTCTTCTATTTTTCATTTGTTGATAAAAATATCCTGAAAACTATATTAAAAAATTATTTATCGTCAAGGACATTAACCGCACCAAATAGGTATTAATCCCGAAGCGTTGCTGGCAAAAACAGAATAAGAGAGAAAGAACGAATAACTAGCTCCTTCCTTCCGTTTTCAGTCTGAGTGAGTGTCCTTGTCTTGTGTGTTGTCCATGGCGCCCACGAAACAGGAAACCCTAGGTTCGGGATATAAATGTGTAACTGAATCATTACTCGAGGGGTAGGAGTTCGGATTATGTGTTTTAAACATTTACAGTGTCATTCGATAAGGTGGCTAAGGAAAACATCGTGCGGAAACTTGCATGGTGAAGAGTTCGCAAAACTCACTGATCTGTGAAGTCCGCCAATCTGTACTTGGCCTGAGTAGTGGAATATTTATTTATTTATTTTTATTTGGGAAACAAACGGCATATATAATACAGAATTACATGAGATAAATACAACATACATTAAGCGAAATAGTTTCCACAGATACATTAATACACTAGCTGTGCCCGCGGCTCCGCCCGCGTGGAACTCTGTGTGTTACAAAGTTTTTCCTGCGTGAATCCCGACCCCGCGATAATTCTAATATAAATAATGGACTATATTATTACTCCACACATACCAACACACACAAAGAGCAGTTGATTTTTACTTTGTCTTAGTCACACCGTACAAAAATCCGTTCTGTAGATCTTGAGGAAATCGACAAAAAGACTAAGATATAAATGTAGAGGATTTTATTCTAAAGTTCAAGCAGAGTCCATGAGTTTAGATTTTAACATATTTTTTAATTTGGTTTTTACTTGTTAATGTATAGATATTCATAATGTATCTACTTATGTATAAATATATAGATATTGATGAGCCCCCGAATTCATTCGCTCATAAGAGATTTTCCCACGTAAATCCCGATCCCGCGAGAAGTCAGGAACAAAAAGTAGCCTAATATGATGCTCCATATCCTGATCTACTTTCCACTGAAAGTCCCATAAACATTTGAACCCCGACCTCGTTCCCGCATATGAGATTTCCCGCGTTAATCCTGATCCTGGGGGAATTCCGGGATAAAAAGTAGCCTGTCCCATAAAAAATCTAAGCCCATCCATGACTTCGCGCATAGGAGTTTTTCTTACGTGAACCCTGATGCCGCGGGAGTTCCGGGATGAAAAGTAGCCTATATGTTGTTCCACAACTTTCTCTATCTCCTAGTGAAAGTTCCATAAAAATCGAAGCCCGTGACTTGGCGCATAGGAATTTTTCACGCGTGAATCCTGATCCCGCCGGAATTCCGGGATAAAAAGTAACCTCTGTGTTGCTCCAGAATCTCCTCTCTCTCCCAGTGAAAGTTCCATAAAAATTTAAGCCCGCGAATTCGCGCATAGGAGTTTTTCCCGCGTGAATCTAACGAAATGAAACTAATTAAACAGATCCTAAATATAAAAACAATTTTAATTAGAATAGGAAAGATGCGAAATAAAGTATCAATACTATGTTTAGAAGGTTTGTATTTCCAAAATTTTAGATTTAAATATACCATAAACAAAATACCATGAGACTTTGCAATATTTATAGTTTTCCTACGAAATAGTCATTAGCGTGATTCAGCTACTTGAACATCGCCATCTTAGACAAACACATCTTAGACATCGTTATGTATGACAAAACTTAAGTCAACTCGAATAAACACTGTATCTCTAACTGTACCAACTTTGTCCCCATTTTTTGCGCCCTTTGCTGGCTATTTTTTAAAATCCTGAATTTACATTGAAGATTACTTATTTAGCTATAATAATTTTTAAATATGGGGTTAAAAATATTTCCAGTTTAGTCAGAAAGTTACCTTAAAAATTAGAAATTTCCGCATTTATTTGTGTTTTTTTTCTTTTCCTTACAAAATATCGAAAAACTGAGAAATACGTATTCTATTAATTTAAGTGGTAACCCTTTGTTGCAAATTTAAAGTAAATCGGACGACGTTATAAAAAAATTCCATACAAACTTTAGTCACCTCTCCCTAGGGAACCTTAATGTTATTCGAAAAAAGAAGTACCCTATAATAGACACCAGTATATAGGTAAATAACTTTACCAAGCTTCAATGAAATCCGTCCAGTGGTTTAAGCGTGATGATCGGTCAGACAGACAGACAGACAGACAGACAATAAATAAATAAAAAATATTTTTGAGTTCTATCTCGATATGTAAGTGCCCCTTAGTCGAAATTTTTAAAAAATATTCAATGTACAGAACACGTGCTCCTACAGTTTTATTATAGTATAGATAGATAATAACAATTTGGAGCATTAAACCGAAAATATAAAACAATTTAAAAACGATACATATAAAGCAATTTAAAAACGAATAAATTAAACTATAGGTTTAAATCGGCTAAGATTTGTCGTACACCTCTTCTGAAATTTGCTAAGGGGACATTAAAGGAATCAAGGCTTTGAAGATTTTTGTTATAAAAGTTGCAAGAGCGTATTATAAATGTATTGCGTGTATAATTTCTTTTCATAGGAGGGGTGTAAAACAGAGATCTACAGCGTGAGTGGATACGGGGGCAATTAAATTTAATATGGCTTAGTAGGAATGGAGACTCAATATAATTATTTAACATTTTGTACATAAACATTTGGTCTCTTTCTACTCGCCGTTTACACATTGTTACGGTTGAATGTACAGTTTTAAATCTATAATGGAGATGTCTTTTATATATTTTATTAATTCTTTCTATCTTTTTTTGTTGAGTTTTGTATTGCGGATTCCAAATAACAGAGCCGTATTCTAATATCGATCTAACGTATGCGTTAAAAAGAAGGGTCATGGTGGAACTATGTTTGAAATCTTTACATAATCTTAAAATAAAACCAAGCATATGGTAAGCTTTGGGGATAATATGATTAAGATGATCATCAAAAGTTAACTTACTATCTAAGATTATACCCAGGTCTTTTACCTCAGAAACACGTGATATAGTAGTATTATCAAGATGGTAATTAAATTTAATGCAATTCGGCCTCCTTGAGAATGAGATAACATTACATTTGTTTATATTTAATTGCAAGTGATTAATTTTGCAATAATCAATAAGTTTATCAAGATCGTTTTGCAGATCAAAACAATCTGATAAAGATTTTATCTTTTTAAAAATCTTCATATCGTCTGCATATAGTAAGAAATTTGAATTTTTAAAAATAAATTTAATATCATTTATAAACAAATTAAATAATAGAGGAGCCGGAGGAGAGGAGAGGAAATAATATGGCCTTAACCTTCTCATTCTGGAAAGAGACCTGTACCAAGTGGGACAGTTATGGGTTGTTATGATTATTTATTTTATCGCCTAATTGATGATAAGTTAAATTACTTGTGAGAATATTATCTTGGAGTGTACTCAGAATTCAAGTTTTGAAATTTGCTCCGTTGCTTCAACATCCATTAGGTACACTTATTAAAGTTCTCAAAACACTTTGTGACTTTGCACTGCAACGAACAAGTGGTACGTGATGATTTAATTAAGCTCTAAAAGATATTGTCCTATAAAGCAGAAGGTATCTTAAACAGCGTTTGATACAGAGAATTAAACGCGTGACGCAGCATAAACAACCTTAATGAATGGGAAACACAATCTTCTGTTAGTCGGGAATGTGCTTTAGTGCAACAAGATAGAGAAGATTTTTGAGAAGTCGCAAGTGGCTTAGTTTGCCGTTTATTTTCACAATTTAAAATTTGTTTCTCTACGACAGCGAAAGCGCAGTAAAAACAATCTAAGGATAACATATATGGCATTTAATCTAACAGATTCTTTTACATGATTTAACATGCTGCTTCAGTGTAGATCGTAAAAAGGATTAGTGTTCAACCCAAAATTCGGCAGGACCCTGGAAAGCTTATGACCTGACCTGACCCGACCTGACATAGCTACGTAACAGAAACAATCAGCGCCATCCAATTCATCAAACTTCAAACTTCAAAGCACAGAAACGCTCAAGATCTTTTTTGCCGTTAGCTGTCACCCATCCAATGAACAACCGCGCTCGCAATTGCTTCTCGGTTGATCACTTACGATCGACGTAATCCTCCGAGCTATGAGCACTTAGTTCCCTGTCTAGAACTATATGCTATCATTGCCAAGTACATAACTAACTTTAAATAAAATAGCCGAACTCAAAATTGATAGGTAGAGATAACTCAAAAACTCCCGTCAGATGTCGCTCTTACCTACAGGGACCAGAAACAAATATATGAAAATCGGTGCACACAGTGCAAAGTAGTGAGACAATACACATACCTACAAAAATATATTCGAATTGAGAACGTACTTCTTTTCAAGTCTGTAAAAAATATAACGATAAAATTATGCCAACTCTTTGATAAACAGGGTGTAGTACGGAACCGTTCTAAATGTACTTATTCTGCGATTCCATATATTGCATTCCTCATTTAAAAATGGCTCACCTAAATTGAGTTTCGAGTCGGTTTGTAACCTCGTTTCATACATATTCCGCACACGTGCGATATCATACGTGACAGTATTATTTCAAATTCAAAGGGTAAAAAGCTGTATTAAAAAAGATGGCACTTAACTGCGGATTTTGTTCTGAATGTATCATCGACTAACGGCCGTTACCAATACTTTTATATCCTCTTCTGAATAAAGAACGCAACGTAGGTTATACCTAATACATTTTGTTAGTTCTAGACAACCGACTTGAGTAATAAGGAGTCCAGCCCCCTTATTACGAATTCTTAATCAACGTGTGGGTGACAGAGACAGCGCTCTACAGGTAATAAGGCGCTGTCTCTGTCACCCACACGTTGTGAACGTGAACTGTCTGGAATTAAGAGTTCATGATAAGGCCCCAGAGGTAACATCACACACACGTCATACAGTTAGGATGTGAGTTTAATAGGTGGTACCTAGTTAAGCCTAAATTTCACCCTGGGAAGTACCTGGCACGGTTACAATTTTTTAGAGGTGATCATCTCAGTACTAAAGAGTAGCAACGAATTTGTGACCAAGTTCGAACGAGAATCTTCTAATTGAGTTGTCTTGGTTGTTCACGGTTGTAATGGGCGACAGCAGAAGGGGAATGCTGCCACCTCGTTTGCTACCTTATTTAAAAAAAACAGTGACGTCAGTTAGGAGACGGTTAAAGCACGCTGTCCATGTTTTTTGTAATTCTCGTACAAGTTGTAAGGTGGGCTTCCCAGGCGGAACATAACGCCTGGCAAGAGTTCTCCTTTTGTTAAATAGAATATTGATAGACAGAATATTGCGAATTTCTGGAAATGGTTATCGGGATTTTTACTTTTAAAATATGCCCATTCCTCAGTCACTTTTGGGAAGAGCTGCCTTTAGGTATTTTTACTTTTGTAATACTTCTCCTCTATTTTATCTCCTATACCTACATATGCATACAAAAGACACTTTTCTTATTGTTATTTCCTCTACTATTAGGTCGACCAGCAAATGACGCTTCCAGCAATAAGACCGCCTACAGATTACACCGTGACTTGAATAATTCAGTGGTATTGTTACTTGATGTGTACTAGTAAAAATATATCTCTGCTTACTAACAAATGGGCCATAAATTAAAAGGACTACATTCGCAATTACAAGTGCTTCTAGGTGCTTTTTTTCCAAAACAACTGATAGAAAGTATGGATGCACAACAATGCTTACCTTCGTCATGGGTAGATTCGTCGTAGACTAATTCTCGGATTTATTGGTGGTATTATCTACTGATGAAGTCGGTACCTATACCTACTGATGACATCAGTCTGATGTTATTCATGTCTGTGGGCGATAGTGACCATTTACCTTCGAGTGGCATTACTCCCTTCGCGTGTGATGTGGAATTCGTTTTAATGGAATTCGTTAAACCCACACAAATGCAAGCTTTCCACCATTGTGATTAAGTTTTAATGTACATTAACAGCAAGAATCTCAAATCTTCATTATGTATTATACTTATTTTTATTTTAAAATTTGTAGCCTAACATACCTACTGATAAAAATTGCTTGGATCGGAACTGAATTTAAAAACTATGAAACACTGAGTATCATCGAATGTCTGTAATTTTCCATGAAGTTTTAACTACAGCAGATACAGCTGCGGGCTAAGTAACAGGTGAATATTTTACATAAAATAGTGCGTCCAGTCTCTGTTACCGACAATAATTGACAATGTCACGTTCCAGATATGAAACATCAAAAAAAAATATTGTATGCTAATAACCTACCCTCGTCTCGTTTCTGTAAACCTGTGACCATTACCCGCAAATAATGCTTTTTGCTAAGTACATTTTAATTTCAGACATTAGATAAATTACATAAATATGTAATTTACATTTATTCATTTAAATGTAATGTCTGAAATTGTCTAATGTCTACATAAATATGTAGCTACCTCATTTAAAAAGGCCAACTTTTGTTCTCTGATAACTCAAAAAGGAATTTGGATTTGTAAGCTGTTCACAAAATAATAACGCTACACACTCTTAGGCTGATACTAGAATTCCCTGTATTGTGGGTGCCATGGACAAGTGAAGACACACTCAGTCATGCTAAAGTTAAAACCAGACCCAGTTTCTCATCATAGATATTTTACCAAGGTCACTTAATGTTTCATTGTCAAACAAACAGATGGACGGATCATGATTGTAATGTCATGTTATAATAGTATCTACCTACCTAATCTTATTTTTCTATGTTAAAAGAATGGTTATTTAATCGCTACAACCCATTAATGGCCCACCACGCTGCTCAAATGCGGATTGGCGGAGAGGTTCGTGGCCAACCCTGGATCGGAAGTTTTAAAGCCACCCGAAGTCCTTTCCTGCGTGGCTTAACGACTGCTATCTGTCGATAACACCGGGACAGAAGGCTTTACGTACCCTCCAAAGCACTGAAACGTTCAAGAAATTTTGCCATTAGCGGTCACACATCCGACTACCGACCACGCCCGCAGTTGCTTAACTTTGTCGACCACGTGGGATCGACGCCAGCCACCGGGCTATAAGCGCTTTAATGTTTATTTCAATATTTAAATATAATTACTTATTTGATCAAAATCTAAAACTTTACCATTTCAATAATAGAGGAAAACCATTCACCCATTTCGCAATAATAGAGTTAGGTTCAAACGGCACTCCTATGCAATTGGCAATGCCTTTGAAAATCGAAAATCATCTTTCGTTTACTTTAATTGTAAACCTTAGTAACCTACAATAAGGATGACTTTCATATGAACCCACAATTTAACGTATTTGGGATACCCAATATCTTTACCTAATACCAAATTCATATGATATGACTTTTATGAGAAGGTAATAAGCATAGTTTTAGCTCGATGCTCGGAATAGTGAGTCCTTATTGGTTGCTTCGAGAAGTGAGTAACCAAATGTGAATACTAATATGCAAAACTTCAATTTCTGTACGGTAGGTAATACGTATATAATAATAATAAGAATAATAATTTGTACGTATTTTTTTTAATATTCTTCGAGAACGAAACCGAGCACAATAATTACTTCAACCTATTAATGGCCCAGCACTGAGCACGGGTCTCCCATATCATTGATTAATAAATCTCATAAAAAATTGAGGTGGCCTAGCCCACGCTGCTCCAATGCAGATTGGCGGAGTGACTTCAATAATAATAACGCCTATTAATACGAATGAATGCTTCGATGCTTCGACTAGGTATGTCTCATATGAATAGTTTAATAAGTTCCGTAACGGAACGGAACGGAATATGTCAAACTATTCAAATAAGACGCAATTGAAGCACTTATATTATAGTCGTACAAGGATCTTTTGGCGCATGGGTGACAGAGACACTGCCTTACAGTTTGCCTTAGTTATAAGGCGCTGTCTCTGTCACCCACACGCCAAAAGATCCTTGTATGACAATAGATCAGTAGAACCAGGGCCCTGAAAGTTCGCCGTGATGTTTGCAAAGGAAGTGTGAAGTCTGTCAATCAGAACTTGACATGCGTGATGGCACGTACTCCTCATTGAAAAAGGACACCGAAGGCCCAAAAGTGAGACTCTTACTTTCTTTATTCACTCCCGACCATCGATGTCCCCGACTCAAAAAGAGGGGTGTTATAAATTTGACCTGTCTGTTTTTGTGGCTGTGTATCTGCCTCGAGGCATTTTCCTTTCCCATGGCAAGCCCATTTCCTTGCGCTGGTTTCAGCTGTGTTTAGTAGAAATCGGTTCAGCAGTTTGAAGAATATCAGGTCCTTTCCAAAATGATGTAAGGCATTTTGCAATTCAGCGCCATCTGGATACTACGCAATGAATTCAAAATTATCGAAGGAGGAAAGATAATTGACTTTGATGGAATTGTACTGAAATTGATTTTATTGTAGTTCACTCACTGTATATTGGATGGATCTGTACTAAACATCGGGGGTTTTTAAATTATCAATTGACAGTTATTAATTAAATCAACTCATTAGTTAAATGACTCCAAAAACTTCGAATGTACGAAACACTTAGAGCATCGAAACGATAAATGATTTCAAAATTATTCCTATAGCATCGATAAGCCAACTGGATGTTAAATAAAAAAATAAATTAAACATTGCGAATGGAATCGCGTTTGGAATGTCAATCGCTCTCTGGAATTGAATCGTGATAGCTATTTCCGGAATACGGACACGATTTCATAATTTCATTTGGCCTAAATAGTATAAAATTTAAATATTGGGATATGAATTTTGGTATATTTTCTTCATTTCATTGCATATGCATATTGGAGAAGGGAGATGATATTTGCATGAAAATGTACCTACCAACCTACGTGTTTCCTCGCGGCTTGTTGCAATGTAGACTAATCTTTAATTTTATAACAAAGGAGTTTCGCAAAGTAAGCCATGTGCAATAACTAACTTACTAAACAACTTTAAAATCGACAAGTAGATAAAACAAAAACTACTGTCGGATGTCGCAAAATTGTTATTTTCAGTAAACAGTTAAGAAGTAACACTTAAAATACAGTTAAGAACCTTGTCCATTTCTTTAACTCTGTGAAAAATTGCGATGCATAAAATGTTATGACTCTAAATTATTATAGATTTATTCCTTCATAAATATATTTTTTTATTCATAAGTTCAAAGGAAATAAACCATATTATAATATGTTATATTTAGCATACACTGTCGTAGTATTAATAAATCTATGAAATGAACAATTATAAATACCACGAAGTTGACCACAAATAGGTGTATACCTATTATATCCGTTTAAGTACTGCAGTGTCATTGTCATCAATCATTAAATACATAGAAGAGGATGTCATTTATCGCACAAACATAAGAAAAGGAGCTACCGATTAAGCCCTTATTCCAATGTTCCGAAAACTTTTTGTGTTCGAGGTACCTAGGAGAACGAAAACTTTTAGAGGCACACCTGAAATTAAAATCAATTTCAAAATAACTAATATTAATATAAAATAACATCAACAACTTTTATCAACAGTTCAATCAATATGTAGAAAGGATGCCGGCTATCTTGAGTACAAATACATGAGGTATCGATAAGGAGACTAGGCCTTGAATACAAACGAAGTCCTTTAGATCTGCTTAGTACATTTTATAATTCCATTCAACAACTATAACGGATTTAACAGAATATCACGGATTGTATCTTCATATCATGGCGTTCCACCAGCACACGTAAGGAGCCTCCACAACCTGATGACAGCTCCTCTTCTTGCTGTCGCCATGTCGTGAATGGTTCTTTAGCACGCGGTGTTACGTCAGTTGTCAAACTCGTCCAGATATAAGGACCTCCTTTTCACTGCGCCGTCACGGCCAACCCTGACCACCGCGCGTCCTCGAGCGGTTAGTTAGATTTGGGAGTCACCTAAAGAGACAATCATCCAATTAGTAATTGCTCGTCCATACCTGATACAAAGTAGCAACACACATTCCCGTTGAGTATGCTCAACTTTTGAATCTGACCAAATTAACCTTCAATATCAACATGCGTGTTATCACTCAGTTCTTTCTATTTTATTAACAATTTCATTCATTCCATTAATTGTTCCAAATCGTGAATCCGATTCAATCATGCCACATAAAAACTCACTTACAACAATCTTCGTAATGAACAGTAACTGCTCTCTGTATTTCATCATCTCGACCTAAAACGCGCATATGAACTCGCAAAACTCCTCGATATAACAAGAACTCAGCATAAATGCAACCTTCATTCGTTTACTCCAAAAGCGAGAACCAGGCGTGTGGAGCCCTCTGCACCAACTTACTCCCAAAGCGTGGACCGGACGTACAAAGCCCCTTCGACCAGCTTACTCCCAAGGCGTGGACCGGACGTTCAAAGCCCCTTCGACCAGCTTACTCTCAAGGCGTGGACCGGACGTACAGAGCTCCTTCGACCAGCTTACTTAAAAGCGGTGGCCTGGACAACTGTAGCCCCTTCAACCAGCCGAACATAGGTATCTTCCATAGCAGGCAGCGGGTTTTTCTCAGACTCGGCAGCTATCTTTCAACCAAAGGCGTAGTTCGGGCGTGGTTCTGGCTTATGAAGCCTTTTAAACCAGCTTGTTTCCGACCAGATGCGCACCTATTTTCTCTTGTCGCTTGCTCGACACCACCTCTAACAATACTTACTCATTTCATACTGATAACCTAAGTCAAGCATTCAAGCAACGTGCGCCATAATTCTACCACAATTGCCACGGATAACCACACTAAAACTCACTATCTGCAGCTGAAAGACTGTTTGAGCCAGCTGTTATTGCATTATCACTCCGTTTTGAAATACCATTATCACTGTGAGCTTGGTAAATATGAACATCTTGTTCCTTATTGACCGCCGTCTCGGCCTCCTCACCACCGATCGTGTTTGTTACAATTTCAACTAAGCCCTCAAACTCACACTTACACACACTACCCACGTGTTCTTCAAATAGTAATACTATTACTTATACTACCTCAGCAAGAGTTGTTCGGAGGAAATAACTTTACTCTGCGTTATTCTATTGAAATGATATTGCACATCACACCACCGTTGAATTCTCCATCACTCATATATTTACACAGTACCAAAAGCAAACAGTCGGAACTCAGCCACTCCCCAAATATGTCGTCTCGTCTGGCGAGAGATTTCCCTTTACCCCATTATGATACTTAGTGTGACCCTTGGTTACAAAATTCACATAACCATTACATAATTACACTAGCCGGGATCGAACCGGTAACCACTAGCCTCACAGGCAATTATTATGCAGCAGGGTTTATATTCGTAACAGAACTAAAAAAAAAGCTTCACGTTTGTCGTCAATGTATACTCGGTGACGGTGTCATCGCGTTCAGTACCAAAATTTACTGTAAAATTGCTGTTTTCTGCAGAGAATGAAAAAAAGAATTCAAAGACCTTACCAGCTGCTTTTACTAATGTACCTTCCATTACACTCTGGTCAAAAATTGGAAAATCCTTGCGTGTATTTACTCCATTATCATTACACAATTGTCAATGACTGTGCCCATGAATTGCAATGCTCGAACGTTAGTTTTTGTTAAGACATTCAGCCTCAGTTATCCGTCATGACTACCGCTGACAACATACCTACATCCACGTTCCCACATGGCGTATCGATTCCATATTTCAGAAGGGATGAATAAGTCATCGACCTTGGTTGCCATAAGTTTTATGATCTTGCCGGGTTTCAGGTATCAGAGGCGCTTTCAACATTACACACTATGGTTGCAAGTTAATTGCAGTCCTCTCACTTTTGAGAAAAGGCGTGCCCAGTCGTAGCTTACAGGCCAATAAAAGCATGCAGTGGACAATAATAATAAATGTTCATACTATATTGCCATTAGCAAGCTGAAAATTAGGTAGTCAAATTAAATTAATTCACGTCATATAACATTAGCTATTTCAATGTCTCCTATGTTCCGTAATTAAACCTCGCATCCATAGAAGCACCGGAGCGTATTGACACTAAACTCGTGTTGTATGAATGTACCGCATCGGTCATTTATCTTGGCGGTGAAGGTTGAAGCAACTTTGCAAATCTACAACAAGACTATTCCGTCGCGTTCATTCCTCTGCTTCACTATATACCCCAAACCACGTAACGAAACTCAACGCGATCCTCAACATCATACAATTCTCTGTTCGGTAGGTTTACAAAAAGATCAGGGAAAACTTCAATGTTTCTTAATAAAATAGAACTACCAAGGCTGCTAAAATGCTGACCAAACCTCATGAGAACATTTAATTAACGATTCATCTCAGAAATAGAACTCAACTCATAAAGACAACAATCTTATTACATTTGAACCAAATAGTTACGTTATGTTAAGCATTACGTTACGTTACGTTAAGCATTTCTACGTTCATCGTACATCATTACGTTAAGCTCTTAGATAAACTTCGCTCTCCATTGCAAGTCACACCATTAACATTCTGGAGATATTAGGTATTCAAAAGTACTTTAAATTATTATTTTGATGCCGTACATGGCCTCTAAACCAATCCTCAAGAGTGTTCTAGAGCAACAGTCAATCCTAGCTCAAGTTACCATAGAAGTTACTCAAATAACATTACTGTCATTAATATTCTTTTACTGTTGGTCCGTAACAACGTCAGTGTATGCTACATCTATGGTAACATCCGAGTGAAATTCATCTCATCGTTTCTGAAATTATTATTGTGTACACAATAATTATAAACCTCAGACCTAAAACTTCACATTGGATCCAATGGTAGTTACAATTTAATCGCTCCATAATGATCCCATACTATATCTTCATTGTAGCCATGCAAAACCAGGGTATGTCACAATTTTAGCTATAAACAATCATTATTATCCATTAGGTACTAGTGAAGCAAAATTGATTCCTCAATTTCAAAGTTTTCAGGCTGCAAATCTCAACACTTCGCAAAGCGCAATGACAGTACGCGAATGAAGGTCTACATATGATACCCGTTTTAAGTCCCATTACCGACACATAACGTAACGACATTTGAAATCCACGTAAGACAACGTAAAATGGTTCGGATCGAATTAAACCACAGAAAATAGAAACAGAAGTCTAAGACACCAGCGTCTTAATCTCGTATTCATTTCGTTCTGATTTCGTTACAATAGTTCCATACTTTATTATTGATAGTTAATAGGGTATAAATTACCTACTAGTTAACTTACTACTTAAACCTACTACTTACAACCCTCCTTTTTATGGAATTAAGAAAGCAAACGAGCGTACAGCACCACCCTTCCTTCATCACGCAAGATAATTGTGCTCCTTCTGTCCTCCTCATCTATTCAGCTAGGTACTCTACAGGAATCTCCATCGCAACGTGGCTCTCCAAGAAGTATACCAATGTTAATAGTAATTATTGCCTTACCGACATACTCACCCTTAGTGACTTACCCACTTAGCAGTATTATTAGAAATGCAATACATACAGATAAGCGTTTAGTATTAACGCATACCAATAGAAAACCAGAATTATGTTGACGCTGTGCCCTCTCAAACATTAGCAGCGATCTAAGAAGCATACAATACTGAAACGTGCGTTTTAGCGCACATTAGCGCACATTTCCACACATTTTTGTACATTCGTATTATACACGACTTTCTGCATATCCATGATACGCTGGCCATGGCTTTTACAACCGCCATCACCTTTACAGCATAATTCTTCGTAGTTTAGTCGAATATCGTTCATATTTTCATACTTTACTCACGGTCATAGTCGTGTTCATGAATCGTCTGAGAGTTTTTGTGAGACTTTTCCATACCTCTATATCCATGACACTGCTTGCACGCTTGCACATTCTGTAACGGAACAATATTATCACAACTAATGGAGAAATGTTACCACAAGAGCTCCATCGAACACACATATTATGGTGTTCACTATCCAACAACACAATCCTTATTTGCATCCTCAGTTTGCAACAATCATCGTTCCAATTCGATTGTTTCTAATGGTTTTGTATAGTAGTGATTTACATCGTAAAATATTCACTTCCAAGAAAATTTCAAATGACATATCTTTTGTCAGTCCTCTTTTATTTTTCACCGTTTATTGTGAATGCGTGTAAATGCAATATTTTTAATGTTTTTATGCAAAGTTTCATGAGCGCTGGGTTCTTTGTCCAATTCTGATGTAGAAAGGATGCCGGCTATCTTGAGTACAAATACATGAGGTATCGATAAGGAGACTAGGCCTTGAATACAAACGAAGTCCTTTAGATCTGCTTAGTACATTTTATAATTCCATTCAACAACTATAACGGATTTAACAGAATATCACGGATTGTATCTTCATATCATGGCGTTCCACCAGCACACGTAAGGAGCCTCCACAACCTGATGACAGCTCCTCTTCTTGCTGTCGCCATGTCGTGAATGGTTCTTTAGCACGCGGTGTTACGTCAGTTGTCAAACTCGTCCAGATATAAGGACCTCCTTTTCACTGCGCCGTCAAATATTTATTATTAATCGACGAAACTACATATATTTACATATAAGGTGGTTTGGAGCAATCATAGCCAGAACTCCTCTCATTTCTTCGTCGATGATGCTGGAACGTCCGTCGTCTTAATGGTGGTAGGAGCTGAGAATCCCAATTCGCACAAGTAAACTGCCCCTGTATTATGAGCTCTTAATTCCAGTGAAACATGTGAACAGAGACTGCGCCTTATTACCTGTAAAGCGCTGTCTCTGTCACCCACACGTTGTGAATGTGAACTGTCTGGAATTAAGAGTTCTTAATACGCGGGCTGGACAGATTTTTCTTTTGCCAGATACAATCATACAACCTGAGACGTACAATAGGTACTGTTCTCTGTTGGTCATAATCTCACAGATATAGGCGGCAGCGAATAGTTGATGCCGCATGCTTGTTTGCCACCGTAATTCCATATTGTTAAAAAAACGTTATTTAGAACGTTTTAAACGTAAACAAAAGACCCTTCATTTTACAGGACGATCTAGCTTACAATGTTTAAAATGGGTATTCATGTAATTTATTCGTGTACATTTATTTATGTTTTAATGTAAATGAGACCTTAATGGCCATTAAATAACAATTACATTATAATTGTCCACAGGTGCACGGTTCCTGGGGTCTACCCGCGTTCATCTGCGATGTGTACATCGCGATGGACGTCACTTCTTCTACTTCGAGTATATTCAACTTAGTTGCCATATCTGTTGACAGGTACCCAAATTGATTTAAACTAATCTAATTATTCACTAACTAATATAGGTAGGTAAAAATACTTGTAAGGTGTTACGTAGTGGTACTTTAAAGTTAGTAGTCATACTCTATCCCAAGACTGTGAAATAGGCGTTAGGAGTTTTTTTTTCGTCGATTTTCAATTAAGTTCCGCTCATGAAACTGTTAATTTATACAAACGCGACACTCACTTACTAATATTTTCCAGCAGAAAACCAAAGTACGAAAAAAACAATAACATTTTGTTGTTCTTATACAATGATTTATATTAAATAGTGACAGTAAACTAAGATTATCTCATAGTAAATAACGACAATAAGAAACCGTTGTCATAATATTGAATTTATCAAACGATGATACATTAAGACAAATAGAACTCAAACAAAAACTGAAATTCTGCACTAATCGTGGTCCTTTCTTGTGACATTGACAGATAGTGGGTAGAAAGAAACTTTGGAAATACGACTATCAAACGCGCATAGTTACTGAGGAAACAAAGAATCCCCGAGGAGTTGTTATGTAAGAACTTCCAAAATGGTCGGTCGTAAAGTGACACATGGCCATACGTGATGTATCTAAATGGGTGAGCCGTGATCAATGTGCTTTTATAGCTTTTATAGGCATTATAATGGCTCACAGGAAACATTAAAATCTTAAGATTAGGCCAAGTTATTATAACGGCGTTGTTATAGCAAGGGTAAGAAATAATGAAAAACTTACAGCATTTTACCGACTAATTAAAGTAACTATAGCAAAATCAAGATGATAGTACTCGTCATAATAAGGCTGCTACGAATATTAGATACATGTAAAAGGTGGCGCAAAAGTAATGTCATAATTTGAACCGGCAGCCATTTTGTTATAAATTAAAAAAAGTGTTTAGTTGTTGATAAAAGTTTATTTGAAAGTGTTAGATTGATGACATTATTTGGAAACAATTATATCGCTCAAGTGGCCATCTCCCGAGTTGATTTTAGGAAACAATCTATCACCAAATATGAAATGAGAGTGAAATAAAAAGAAAAATAACGCAGTACTTAAATAATATTCTGCATTAAACTTTCTAAGAGCAGTAACTGATATAGAAAAACAGTGTTAAAGAGAAGAAAAATTTTAAGGTCCTTCCAAGGACTGAACAGCGCGCGAACATTTCATCAGCACGCAAAACATCAATTAATCATGTGATTCTTGAGAGCTGCAACAAATTCTTTATAATAAAGCTTTTGGGGAGGATCACGTCACATAAACATGCTACAGAAACAGCCATGATCCGATACATTTTAATTCGTAACTTTAATCCAATATGGTATAATACACAAAAACTTACTCTTAATTCAAACAACTATTAGTAGGTAATTATTTAGTTGTGAAAATCGCCACTGGCCACCATAAATTCAATTTAATTAAAACAAACTATGATAAATTATTTTGTGACTTTACCAACAGTTCATCTAAAATTTTGATTTATTGTCATGAATAACCGCAAGTATTGTTTTTACAACATCGCTAGTTCAAAATGAAACAATAACATTCGCTCTTTCCCAGGTACATAGCAGTAACCCAGCCGATAAAATACGCAAAACACAAAAACAACACACGCGTATGGTTCACGATAGTATTGGTTTGGCTGGTGTCAGCTGCCATCGGAGCTCCAATAGTATTGGGCTTGAACGACACACCCGATCGAAACTTCGATGAATGTCTATTCAATAGTCAAAACTACGTCCTGTACTCCTCACTCGGCTCTTTCTACATACCCTGTATCATGATGATGTTCCTCTACTACAATATTTTTAAGGTAAGTAAGTCGTCCTTAATTTGTGCTTAGTACAGAAGTCCTTTTTATACATCATTTTCTCTTTCGGACATATTAAGACTTTAGTGTTTATTATTTATTAAGTTTTAATAAGGATTGATCTGGATAGTAAAGGACCAGACAAAGTGAAAAGTTCATTAAGTCCGACCCAAAAATTATCTGATTAAAATTTGATAATATAAAAATATACATGATTTATATTGTATTTATTAGAATAATATTCAACAGGCTCTAAGAAAACGCGCGAAAAAGCAAAGAGCAGCTAAAAAACCACCAGTGACAGGGGAGTCCATAACAGGAGCTACCACCGCTGTGGTGATCGAAAACGTGGCCCAGACTAGGCAGTTAGAGACCGCAGTTGACGCCCCCACGAATACAGGATCTGGAAGCAACGAAGACGAACATGAGGACAGGTAGTTTTTTTTCTTTCAGACTGACAATAAACTTCCAGATAGACTTCTTTTGTGTCCTTATTACATTAGTTAACTAAACCAATATAATAAGGACAATAAATTAAGAAGAGTTTTATATACAATGTGTTTTTTTTACACTTGATCAAACGAAGTGTGCGGATACTAGACAAAAAATTACCGACAAAAACATTTTTTTTTTATTTTTTTTATACACTTTCTCGAAAATAAGAGCAATTTAATTTTTTTTTATTAAAAATCTTTCTTTTTGAATTTCTTTGTCTGGGAACGGTGTATTTTCGTCAAAGTAGTCTCTTTTGAAAGCTAAAAAGTGTACCTACCTAAGAAAATAAAGTGAATAACAATATCGAACATAAGCTTCGAGAAAAAAAATAAACTATTTGAAATAATAGAAATAAAACTTGATTTTTATTGATTTTTGACCTCTAACTTTAAAATGAGGTCGTTAACATAGTCGTTTTTGCACATTTTATTAAAGTTCATGGTCTAAGGAACAAATTCTCTAAAGTAACTATTGCTCTATCTATTTTCGTTGTTATGATATTCACCGGCAAACTAGGGTCTCTTTGATCTCCAAATAAATTGAATAAATTAATTAAATTAAAAAAATTAATTAACAATAGAAGTCATTCAAATAGTTGTTTTATTTCATAATTTCTAAGCCTAATCGGCATACATATGCACATGAATAAAAGGATTAAACTTAAATAATAAATGCCATGATAATGGAGATCAAAGAGACCCTAGTTTGACGGTGAATATCATAACAACGAAAATAGATAGAGCAATAGTTACTTTAGAGAATTTGTTCCTTAGATCATGAACTTTAATAAAATGTGCAAAAACGACTATGTTAACGACCTCATTTTAAAGTTAGAGGTCAAAAATCAATAAAAATCAAGTTTTATTTCTATTATTTCAAATAGTTTATTTTTTTTCTCGAAGCTTATGTTCGATATTGTTATTCACTTTATTTTCTTAGGTAGGTACACTTTTTAGCTTTCAAAAGAGACTATTTTGACGAAAATACACCGTTCCCAGACAAAGAAATTCAAAAAGAAAGATTTTTAATAAAAAAAAAAAAATTGCTCTTATTTTCGAGAAAGTGTATAAAAAAAATAAAAAAAAATGTTTTTGTCGGTAATTTTTTGTCTAGTATCCGCACACTTCGTTTGATCAAGTGTAAAAAAAACACATTGTATATTGTATTAATCTTTTCTTAGTACAAAATATTACAATGCTTACGAAATCAACTAATTAAAAGATAGACAAGATTAAGATTATTAGATTAAGATTAAGCCCAAGGTCATGAAAATTACTCAGAAAGTGACAGTGATCGATTGACAATTAATAAGACAATGAACAGTTTAAATTCTTCCAGTAGTGACTTTTAATAAATCTTGTTATTGTTGAAGGTTATTTTTCTTTCCTTTCACTTTTCCTTTTTTTGTTAGCTTTGAGAACACACGTGCGGAACTGGAAGCAGATGCAGATGAGTGTCACGTCATACCTAATGATAAATCTACAGAATTCATGCTCGCAACTGTTAATGAAGGTACTGCAAGGTATGGCACATTCTTAAGATTTTTAAGACTTTCTTCATCGCAAAAGATTAGTTAATGAACTTGTCATATTGCAACCCTAAAAGCAGTGATTTCAGCTTTTCTGTATCATTTAACCTTGGTAGATAGAAGGTTGTACGAAGTATAATTTTGTTTGATAAATCAAATAAGAGTGATCAACTATTAAGATTGATGTAACGTTGCCATGTTATTTATATTTTCGATAAATTACGGTTCTCAAATACAGAAGTAGGCTCGAAGTAGTAATCATTAAAACTCATTTATAATGAAAGAAAATAGGATTATTTTAATGTAATTTATAGAGATACTTAATTGATTTTTTTACAGAGGTCCTAAAAAAAGTCTTAGATCACAAATAGATCCAAATGGCAACAATGACTCAGGGTACGCTCCTTCTAACCTAGAAGACACTATTCGGGAACATGTGTCACTTCCTACATCACCTGTCATTAGAGACGCTTCAATTCTGAAGAATATGACTTTTGATGGGTCGAAGTGGAAGAAAAATGGAAAAGCATCAAAGACTGAATCAGACTCCAGGTAAATGTTTTGCATGCATTACTAGGGATAAAAATAAAAAACGATCAATGAAACTCTTTAGAAAACCTATTTTAACAGTACTTGCAACTTATTTCAATATTTAACTAAAATTGTAAGTTTAATTAAACTAACATGAGCAGAACAAACAAGCAGAAGAAGTACCTAGGTGTGATTTCAGTATTCATCGGCCAATTTACCTTTCAGAACAGCCTCATTAGCTCTACGCTCAGAAGACGATCTGGAGGCCAGCGTGTACGATGTTCGAGATGGTTCTACTTGTAAGAAAGAGCGTAAAGCAAGCGCAGCCACCGCTCGATTTACCATCTACAAAGCAAATAAAGCAAGTAAGAAGAAACGCGAGAAATCGTCAGCGAAAAAAGAAAGAAAAGCAACTAAGACGTTGGCTATAGTTTTAGGTAATAATTCAGTACCTAGTTAAGATTTTTTAGACACTCAATTATTGCTAAGATAGGCTCTGAACCGCTCATTACTCGGCGGCAATAATTTCTTTCGTCGGCAGTCGTTAAGCTGAACTTCCGATTTTTGGGTAGGCCACTAACGTCAATCAATCCGCAGTAGAGCGGCGAGATGGAGTTTGCTATAGGTCTCTTTAATGATGAGGAGAAACCCGTGCTAAGTAGTGTTCCATTGATAAATTGGAGAAAAACCCTGAAGTGCATGTAAAGATGGTGGTATACCAAATCGATTAAGCGCACAAACCGACAAACATGCAGTACAGAAAATGTCAAAATTTTATTGTTATGACATTATAGCAAAACTTACAATAACGATTAGTTACTGTTTTATTACATTACTAGCTAGCTGTTTCCCGCGACTTCGTTCGTACGTAGGAATTTTTCCCGCGTGAATCCCAATCCCGCGGAAACACTGGAATATAAAGTAGAAACACTGGAATAAAAGGTTGCTCCACAGCCTCCTTTATGTCCCACTGAAAGTCCCATAAAAATCCGTTTAGCTGGTTCTTAGATTCGCGTGCACAAACAGCGATCAATTACAGTTTTATTATATGTAAGATAGATAGATGTGTAAATCGTCTATATTTATTATATTAAATTTATTAATTATACGTAATGTTTACGAACATTACCGACATTCAACAATGGATCCACCAGTTATGAATAGCGGATTCCGGTCGGTAAGGTGTGATATGATATTTAGGTGAGATGGCGGCTCTGAATGACTCACCCGGATATCTTAGTAAATGTCCATTAGGAACGGAATGTCAATGATCTTCGCTCGAAACCAATAACTGTGGCCCGAATTCTGGAGAACGAGAAAATAAATGAATGAACTAAACTTGATCAAGTTATGGCATCATGCAAGTTATTTAATTCTTTAATACACAGCAAAATGAAATTTATTCCAATCAGGTGTCTCATTACAACCAGAGAAAGTTATTAAATCTCTGATTACACTTCTCTGTTTATAGTGTGAATGGAACAAAGATTACATTAGAATTATTCATATATATGTACGTTTTTGTGTGTATGGTTACGAAATAAGGTTGACGTATAATAACGACATAAATGAACTCTTAGCAGTATGGGGATAAACTCTTGACAGTAGGTGTGAGGCCGACTAATACTGACCCTATTCCCATGTCGGGAGACCAGGTTGTCTCGTGTGGCGTCAAAAAATGGCACCAGTTTGAAGGTAGGACTGAAGTCCAGTTAGCTAGTTAGGTACCACCGGCCAGGTACTAGTTTCACTTTTTAAAATCGACCATCTCAGTCCTCAGGGGTAGCGACGCAACTGTGACCGAATAGAAACGAGTTTTACACCAACAAGTTCTAATAGGACATTTACTATCATTAACTAACAGGACTAATTATCACTAACAGTCCCTGTCCTAACACTTATTAACAAACTAATCAACTAATATTCTTACATCTTCTACCAACTTCTACCAATTGGACTAACCATCCCAGTCCCTAAATTGCCTTAAGTCGGTCACAGCTGTCATGGATGTCAGCGGAAGGGTGGTGCTGCCTGCTCTTTTTCTACGTTAATTTCATAAAAAACACTCTTGTTTGATTCGGTTGCCAAGCGACATGTTTTTCTTTCTTTCTTGCCTCTTCCTTCTTTCTCGGCCGGCAAAGCATCGTTTATGCCTTTGCTATGTATTACTGTGGTGACCACTTACCGCCAAGTGATTGGTATGCCTATTTAACTATTAGTATAAAGAAATTGTTGGTAGAATTTATATTAAGTAACAGACAAGAACTCTTAGAAACAATTTCATGTTGAGAATTCGATCCCATTCAGTCTCTTATTCTAAGTTTCAAAGCATCGTTTTACAATTTCTACTGCGATCTGGCAAAATTATAGTCCAATAAGAAATAACTTTTTGAAGGACTTTTGAAAATTCAAACGACTTCGAAACACTTTTCCGCGTAAACGTTCAAATCGTACCAAATGGCTATGAAGAGTGTAAGAAGAAAGTTTAAAAAGTAGGTAATGAAGCCAAAAACTTTTAGAGTTTAGTGGAAATTGTCATCGCTTCTTTATTATTTTCCTTTATCGTATAATAAGTACTTTATACCGTGTAAGAAGTTTTATTGTGTCGAGTAAAACTTTAATCTTTATGTCTAAACATAATAGAATATCCGTTCGATTTTAAAATAGTACAGTTTCATAAGTCTAGCTACAGAATACAGGTGACGAATTTAGCAATCCCATTTTTCACAAAATTTCATCATTTTCTAATTAAGATGTTCCAGTGCAACAAGGTACTTTACTAAGGAGATTAATACGTTTATATAGTAAAACAGTGTCTTCTAGGGGTCTAATTGACATCATAATCTTAAGTTATTTTAACTGCAATTCATGCTGGCATGCTGGTGATTCTTGCTGGGCGAATGGTTTGATTCCCAACAACCACGAAAATATTATGTGACAAATTGAAAATTTTCTAATTGAATTTATATTTGTTGGAAAGGAAAAATCATCCTAATGATTAAGTAAAATTCCCAATGAGTTTGTATCATAGCAAGGCCAATATTGTAAAGATAATCCAATTTAATATTTTCGAATTTGATTTCCTAATTTTGGTTCTTAAATTACTCAAAAAATAATAACTACTTTAGATTAATCAATATATCTCTTTTGTTTCAGGTGTTTTTCTCTTCTGCTGGACTCCATTTTTTACTTGCAATGTCTTGGACGCCATCTGCGCGAAGTTTGGGCTCCAATTTTCGCCTGGAGTCACTGTTTTCATTCTCAATACCTGGTTGGGCTACATTAACAGTTTTTTAAATCCAGTCATCTACACCATATTCAATCCAGAATTCAGAAAAGCATTTAGAAAAATCTTGAACTGTACTACCTAGCGCGAAGAATATTCGATCGTTTTCACAGAGTAGATCTCGATTTAGACTTTGTAAATGATTACATGATTGTTAGTGAATGTGGTTGTGAAAAGTATTTAATTTTATTATATTTCCAAGTCCGTGATACATGTAAAGTTTGAAATTTATTTATTCGATTTATTTATTTCGATTATGCGTTGACGATTTTCCAACATGTTATTACAACAGGGAACTCTTGATCTCTTTCATTAATGACGCTGAAATTAAATTTCCTTAACACTATTAAGCGTGATTTCGTAAATAAATTGTTTATTTTTAATGTGTTTAAGTTATAGGATATGTATTATTTACAAATGAAGTAATAAGAAGTTTATGCCAAATTTGCTTACGAGGATTAGAAATTTGAATAAGAATGTTAAACCAGCTAGAGCAGACTAATTCCTCTTATCTTATTTTTATACCTATAGCAACATAAATTTTCGATTACAAAGAAATAGAAAATATTACGTAGTTACATGATAAAAAAGGCATACCTTTGTTTGCAGGAAAAATACCAAAACCTAGCTAACTGTAACCTCGAAAACACAAATTTTACAAAACAAATTCCGTTACTTTGGAATTTTTTCCTGTAAGTTCATCAAAATGTAGAATTTTGCGAAAAGCATTATGTACCCTTCATATTTGTAAACTTTTTCATTAGCTTTTTTCTTTTTATCATAATTACACTAGTTGTCCACGCAAAAAATTACTCAGTGTTAATAGTTCCATTCCAATTATTTTGTTTCTCTTTTCTAAAAATTGAATATTAGTAAATGAAATATTTCAGATTTTTAAAGGGTTATATAATAATATATCTTAAGGGTATAATTTTGTGCTATATTCATAAGCACAAAATTATAGCAAAGTGATGCATTGGAAATTGGATTGGTCTTTTTAATAATTTTTGTAGTTTCATATTTTTTATTTATTTAAAAATATGACAATTTGCATAAGGCAGGTGTCCAAACGTCAGCGAGCAGTGGGTAGCTATAGGCTATTTTCTCGCCAAAGAAAGGAACTTTAATAATGTCATTCCGCGTTAAAGAAAAGAGATGCATATGCAAGCGAGGACTCGCCCGCGGTGTGAACAGTCAGCGAGAACTCACTGACATATACGTCTCTTTTTTACATGGAATGTCATATCTTTTGTACAATAAGTTCATTTTAATTCGGCTGATATGAACATAGCTACGAGTGGCTGCGCAGATGTCGATTTTAAGGCCAAAATCGTGGTAGGAGGCGGGGAGTGCGGGCGGTAGGATAGTTAGCCCATACCATGGACGTAAATACGTCCATGGTATGGGCGCATGGGCCAAGGCAGCATGGTAACACTGCCTTGGCCGCCGTGTTTTAATTGGTCAGTTACCTACTGTATCTGCGCAAACATCTCGGAAAACGAAGTTTACATCAGCCGAGTCGAAATGAACTTACTGTTCGTGTCTTGAATGTGTAAATAGCCGGCTTTCTCGACGACTCGCCTGCGTAAGAGGACTAATATAATTATTATGTTTTGAACCTGAATAAAACTTTAATACGGACAAAAAGAGTTAAAAGAAAACTTTACATTTTTTGTTTCATGAAAACATAATGCTATTAATGTGTAGTGTATTAAGTCTTAAACAACGAATTTTCTTCGCTATTTGTATATTGGAAACGTTTCAAGAGATCTACACTTCAGCCAATATTAACTTAAAGTTTTGGAATATACTTAAATATTATTTTAATGTGATAACTGATCAGTATTCATGTATGTAACTAGTCGTAGATCTAATAGCATATCAAACAAAATAACAGTCAACATAGAAAAGATTACTGTATAGATAAATTTTAAAGTGTATTTATAATTTAATATCGAATAGTTTATTGTAGAAAGAAATAGATAACTCGCTCATCACTATTATGATAATAAATCAATCAGCGTTAATAGCAATAGGTAGGTTGTAGTAATAAAGCTCAAAATATAAAATGTTTATTGACGTGTTATTGTTATTGAAAAATTATTTGGAAGAAGAAAATTTCATTCTGATTTTGTTATTCTAGTCAAAAAAGTCACTTTTAATTTTAGATTATTTTTTTATGAAACTGACCCAAAGATAATGCACATGATATGTTTAAGCTTTATTTATTTTAAGGTTGTGATATTTATTTATGTTATTGTATCTTAGATTTAAAGTATGGATGTTCATAATGAAAATAAATAATTAAAATGGTAATGACATCTCAAATATCATATCAAAGAAAATAATATGAGAAACTTTTAGCAAGATTCACATAAGACTTTTTATGTAAATAATTATTATGAATTGGAATTAGTAATAACATGTATCTTAAATTAGTATTGCAGAGTGCAATCATTCGTTATTAATATGATATACTAAATTATAAGGTACTTACCTAATATATTAAATAACGTTAGAAAAACTTATCTAGTGATTGTAAGTCATGCATTAGTAACACCAAATACTTAATACGGGTTAAAAATAATAATATGTACTTGCTTATCATTATCAAATACATATTTCATTTTATTAATTTTAGTATTTTATATTACAATCACGCTTTTCTACACAGGCAATATTTTTCTGCCTTTCCGTCCATGCAAATAAATGAAAAGTAAATCATAATTTTAATTTTTAACCTTTCGAAGTAAAACTTCTTACGAGTAATTTTTATTTAAAATATATGTATAAATGAGTTTCCATAATTATAATTAATAATTTGAACTTTATTTCAAATTATTGTTTGTTGTTGTTGTTCAACTACTGTGTTTTCTTGTTAAATAAGAAGTTTTAGTCCGAAATTTTTAAATACCTTCCTTAAGCTATGTTATTATATTGTAATTAATAATTATAATTGTAATATTTGAAATGTCGTTGAGGACATGATGCACTGCAGGATTTGATGAGATAATTTGTATAAAATGAAAATTTATGCGAATGTATATTACTTGAAAATATATTTATCAGTAATAAATGTTGTATATATAACACATTTCTTGTCGCTATTTTATAGTATCTATCATTAAAATGAACCTCGTAAATAGTATCAACCTTATAACCTTCAATGAAGCAAAATAAATATAATCATTGAAAATTAAACAAAATTCCCCTACACACCAACTAACTGCAGTCTACTATAGCTTACATTCCAAAGGCATAAGGTAGCAAGTTCTAATCTGATCTCCATACCTACTATCAGACATCAGTCAGATTTCTGATGCCACTAATCTTTAGTCTTGTTGTTAGAGCCAAATAAAAGTTAGTACTTAACATACAACTTTAAAAAATATGTTTAACTGATATTCTAGATCTCTATTTTCAGATGGCAACTAAATTGAATATTTTATTCACAAGAACATTTTTACAGTGAGCAAAAAATCTCAAGTCATTGTATATTTAAATGGATATTCAGTTATTCCGTATTAGGTGGAATCACTGACGTTTTTCCGATTGGAATAGAAATGCAAACACCACCGATCTTTTAACATTCATTCTTGTTCCAAACTGCATACATTCCAAAATTATCAGATCTATTTCTTATTGGTAAATTAAAAAAAAACTCTATATTACATATCCACTAATAACGACATTTTTGCTACTTAATTTATATCTTGATGATATTTTTTAATTAATGATCGTTTGTATATGATGTGTAATGTAGGTATATGATTATGTATTTGATGAAAGTATTTATGTATAATAACCGAACACAAAAAATAAAGTATACACAGATAATCACTAAAAATAATAAAATTATATTTTACCGGATTTTTTATTAATAATAAATATGCCAGAAGCCGTTGTGTATGTCAGAGTTATTAAATGAAGTATTGTTATTATATTGTTCAATACTATTAAAAGGAAAAGTTGTAACAGGGTTCCTAAAATGAATCCGAAGAGTAAGATAATTAATAAAATAATTTAATTAGTGAGTAGATAATATGTTCTGCTATGTTTATTAGCAATCATAAGATATTAATTGGGCTTTACGGTATTTAGGAATCGCATTTACTAAAGACATAGCTTAACCTATATGTAATCGTTATGTAATATAATATCTAATTATTTCCCTGAATTTGTGATAGGTATAATTAATAAGCAGTATTATTACACATAACATTAGGTAAATGCCAAATTATGCATTCTTTAACTGTAAATAATGACTTAGATGATAATATTGTCCTTAATAACGTGACGCAATAAACGTATCAATAGTGATGTCACAATAATAATTTTAACGTATAATAAAAAGCCTAAATGCTTTTTGTAAAGTTTAGTGTAGATAATTTGTATATAAATAATTTATTATTATAATTGACATTTAACTATTAGGTACAACAATTGTGTATCTGTTATTTGTTTATGTAATTCTTAACCACATAGTCGTCATTGTGTGACATAAATAATGAAATCGAAGTCATCTTCAGACCTCTGTCTCATTATTTTATCTGTGTTCGTCACAAGTTTAGACATTAAATTTGTACTACCTTCATTAGTTTACTAAGTACCTTACGAAGATTAGTAATTCTGAATATTAGTTTCATGAAATATTGCCTCGGGAAGTAAAGTTTCATGTCAGTTATAATATTAAATTAAAGGCTAGAAATGTTACGAGGTTTCACTCAACTTTCTTCGCACGCAACACGTTTTAGATGAGAAGGCAACTTTTTAGCAGATTTTGGTCGAATACGTTACTGTCCACGTTATTTTTGCCAACTCCGACATAGTTTAAATCAGAGCAAAGTTCAAATAATGATAATGTTGTTTATAAGTAATTATTAATAAATAAAGAGTTGCAAGCATAAGTAATGCTTAAAATATTGAAAATATTTTGATACAAAAAAACTACTTACATTTTACATTCCAAACATACATACCTACCTATAGTTGAATAATTGTAAAGAATCAAAAGCAAAATTTGATTTCAGTATAAAAAAATATTTTTACGAAGCTCGACTGAATCGTAAATCCTTGTTTGATTTTATGGATCTGCGGAATAACTATAGTCGCGAGTGCTCGTATTTTTGAATTTTGAGGATTGCCATTGTGTGTGTACCTACTACACTGTTTTGCGTGTGGAGAAAAATGACGTGTGTGAATAATTTAAATGTTTCTACGGTAGTGATGTAATTATATGCAAAATTTAATCCATTAATTACACTTGGGCTATTCAATTTTTACTAAAATTGTTTTATTTTCTTCCAGACCCCATTTATTTGTAAGAATATTACCCGTAATTCTAGTAAAATATTATAGCTCTAAACATAATTATATCAATATCGGCCACAATAGATCAGAAATGGTCGCAGTGGCCTCATGGGGATACTGGTTTCCCATGCCTAGAGACTCAAATAATAATTAGGTAATAGCATGAAATATCTTGAAACCGCTCTAAATAATTTGAACAATGAACGACGCTATTACACTAGTCCACTCCTGTTCGAGGTGGGTGCATTCAGATGAACCCAGAAAGAACTTACATGATGGTATGGTTACGTGCTTGGCTTACTACTTGTTTCAGACACTTAGTACAAGACAATAACTTTAGTTCAACTGAACTATACTGCCATAACTATGGCAATGACCAATTTTGAGGTGGCTCTTGTTCTGTATGTCGTCGATTTACGAATAAAAATATTAAAAGGCTAGCCAAACAGACAAGATATTTTATATTTATCCGTATTAAGCGTCTAAGACTAAGAACCGCAGTCCAGCCCCCTTATTATGAACTCTTAATTCCAGACAGTTCACGTTCATAACGTAAAAAGGTGCTGTCTCTGTCACCCACACGTTGTGATCGTGAACAGTCTGGAATTAAGAGTTCATAATAAGGGAGCAGGACAGCATGACAACAGAGCAGCAGGATGTCATGAAAAGTGAAAGAAGTTTCGTGGAAGGTATAAAGCCTGGTTGGTTAGCTACATCATCGTCTTACTAAGTCCACCGCCAAATAACTTGTCGTATCTGTTCCACAAAAGAGGGATGATGGGTAAGAGTGGTCACCTACTGCTACTTTAACAGTGGTAAAATCATGATGAAGATTTTTGAGGGCTAACGATCGTTGGAAATTACCTTAATTGTTTGACCCCTTAATGCAAGACGCTGAAGAACTCTCCAGTTCTTCTTATTTCGAAACCAAATCGTAGGTACACCAAACATAATAAAAAAAATATCAATCATGTAAAAAAACAGTCCTTTATTTTTCATACAATTAATGTAGCAAATGAGCAGACAGCACCACCTTTACGTTGCGGCCCTTGACATCTGTTACCGTCCTAGACCAAAACTCAGTAGGGGATTAGGATGATTAGTCGAATTAGCATAATATATTGTTAGTCAGTATGTATCGCGATTGGGGCAGGAATTATTAGTTATAGTAATAGTCTTGTTTGTTGTTGTTAGTAATTACGTAGGTAAGTCTTGTTCTAATTTGGTTATCGAAGCACTCTCATTTTTGAAGACTAATAATATGCCTTTTAAAAAAATCGGCTCCACACCTTTCTAACCGGAAAACAATTATTACAGTAACATAGGTAGGTAACGTGGCCGACGTTGGTCATACCCCCGTTTTTTGAACACTCGGGTGGAAGGAATTTATCGTTGCACTTTAAATCCGACATACCACATCTGACAGATAACTTTCCTGACCTGATAACTGGCATAATAATGGGTGCAATTAATATAAGTGATTAACTTATTAGCGCGCATCTATGACTGGACTCATACATTCTCATTTCAGTCACCGAAAAATCTTACACTTTTCCTTTTTTCTCCTCCATCCGTAGGTACCGTGCGATAAGGTACTTCGTCCCAATAAAAAGTATACAAAGTCTAACGAGTCGTAGCTAATTTAATGTCAAATAACAATCAACGAAGTTAAGCTAACTTTGTGAACCCTATAGTGCAAGTTTAAAATTCACCAGCGCGGTCGAGTGGTGCCGAAATAAAGTTAGCACTACGGGTATGAACGCGACAAACACCGACTTCATCTTAAATTCAGTTTCCTTCAAATGCCTTTTGTGGAAATTTACCTGTGAATATAACTACACTGTTGAGCTCTACGTATGAATGTAATTTCTGTGAACTGCTGTGGTTAGTAATAAAAGAAGGAGAACCTATTTTAATTTCATTGACGCAACAAAATAGCACCCGATTTTGTAAATCCTAAATGATGTAAGTTTCTTTTGTTAGATACATAAAAGTCGTGTGTAGGTACATTACATTTAATTTTTTGTTATTGTAGTATAAATATAGCTGTTATGTATTTGTGTAAGCAGAGTGAACTGTTCATATCGCTTCTGTAAGCAGCAATAAATAATTTATGGGACTCAAAATTTGGTTTTACAATAAAAACAACTGTAACATAACATGTGAATATTGTGAATGTCAAGCTTGTGCATGTAGATGAAAATCTTTATGTTAATATTAATACACTTTAAAACCCTTTTTACGAAAATTGCGTGGACGGAGGTGTATGGAATTTGGCACACTTGAAGTTTATATGTAGAAGAAGTGCAGAACGCTAATATTTTTCAATGATAATGATTATAATGTACATTAAATCAATAAATAAAACATTATACACACTAATGTTACTTACTCTATTCACACTACCATACACGAAGTACACGTTTGAAATGCGCCATAGCACCATATTTCATACTTACACCATATAACCATAGTAATCTTTTGACATAATTAATGACGGCCGAATTTTGACCGCAGTACAGGCACCTAGTAAAGATGAATACCTATTATGTAAGGGCGCATTCGCTGTTTACCGGTGCCGATCTGCCAGCGCTTATCGGCACTTATCCGCGCAGGTAGTTGGCGAAGGTAGTCTCTATACTTACTTTGTGCCGATCTAGCGCCGATAAGCGCCGATAAGCGCCGACAAGTTCCGACCTGTCCAAGTTGCGCCCTAAGGCGCATTCAAGTAGAACGCTGGTTACCGGCGCCGATCTGCCAGCACTTATCGGTACTGGTCCGTTGACATAACCTCGGTCGTGTGACAGGTCGGAACTTGTCGGCGCTTATCGGCGCTGGTTCGGCACAAAGTATAGAGACTACCTGCGCCGACTACCTGCGCGGATAAGCGCCGATAAGCGCCGACAAGCGCTGGCAGATCGGCGCCGGTAACCAGCGTTCTACTTGAATGCGCCCTAAAGGAAGAGGACGCCTGAAAGTAATAGCGCTGTATTCAGTTTTGCATAGGTTAGACATTTATTCTTTACTACTAATAAACGAGACCCATACTCGAAAATCGTCGGACGCGATTTTTTAACTGTTATAATTTTTTATTTATCTACTGATTTATATAAAACCAAGAAAGAATTTTAAATGAAGTTTGACACAATATATTCGTAAAAAATCTTAATATTATTGTGTTACATTTTTCAAATTCACGTTACACCAGCAAAAATAGAGGCTAAGTCAAGCCTATATCCTATATCACGTATATAAGCCTATCCTATATAAGCCTATATCACGTAAACGAAGTTTTCTTATTTATACAAAAATATTACTCGTATAGGTATCTCGCGTCGTATGATTCAGGAACTAAATAACAAGTTCCGTTAGTTCTGTAGTAAGAAATCACGACATTGTATTCTTAGTCACGTTTATGTTAATTTAATGACATTGTTATTATGTTGTTCGTACTACGAACTTCGTAGTTCAAGAACAAATCCCTAAGTATTGAAATACTTGAATCAAGTCATTAAAGATTTTAAAGTTTAACAACATGGTATGCAGTCTTTAGTTGTAAATTTTAAAACGACCGACCGTTTCAACTGTTTCTCAATTCTAATTGTTTTAATGTCGCCATCTTACTTTTTTTCACAGCTTAATCTCCAGTCTTCTTTACTTTATGATGATTAGAAACCACATCTAACTACACTCGTTGTATGTTAACCGATTCCTTGCCACCTTCATTTCTAGAGCCTTTACGCCCCGGCCCCATACAAAATGGAAGGTAAGTTTCATATTTCCACCAGGAATTGTAAACCTTTGGGTAGTATTTAATCGCAAATCAAAAAATCTTAATTTTTTATATCAAATCTGTTGATTGGTGACATATTATAAATGATTAATTTCATAGATTTGGTAGGTTTGATTCCCGGCTGTGCTAATCGACTTTCAAAAATCTTTTAATGTACCTTATATTGATTTGAAAATCGATGACATGGTCCTAAGAACAGATCTTCGTATGTGTTATATTTTCTAAACTTTCCCATGATGGTCATATTGCATTTTGAATCAAAATAAATATTATCATAAAAGAGTTGTGTAAATGATTACATTGGATATGAATGAATAAATTATACAATTACAATTATACCGTATGGTTGTCGACTCCTGACAATTTAATTTTCCAAAAAAATCTAGTGGCCACAGTTATAACTTTCTCTAATGTGTACATTATTATATAAAATTTAGGGATTTTTTGTTTAAATTGAATAAAAATTTGTATTTCGATAATTTTCTTTATCGCGTCATGGGCCTCCCTGAAGGTTTCTTCATGACGCGCTAGGTGCGTCACAGGCCAGGAATCGGTTAAGAGAGAGAATAGACAATTTTCAGTTAAGTAGGTATATCTTCCCTGCCCGATTCATCCTCGTACTTGTACGTCGTACGTACATTTATCGCTTTCTGATAGCTGGACTAACTTTCCTGGTCCCAATTAGAGCCTTTATTAGGTCGGTCATGAGTCTCACGAACAGCATCGGAAGACATGAACGTAAATCTTAATCGTAATTTTATCTTAATTTTAATGTATAATAAAAATTTTACTGGATTATGTCTGTGCATACAAGATTTTTGAGAAAAACATATTATACATAAAAAGCGCCTTCGTAAAACTAATACAAGCCAGAATTATTACTTTTAAGCTGGGTATCCATTTGCGCAGCCTCGTGGCGAGCTGCCTCATCCTGAGCGTGCCGCGGGCTGCGGAAAGTACATGCGTCTCCACTTGAGCACACATAATATCGTATCGAGCGGCAAGCCTCAACCCGAGCCACGATTTTCTCAATTCCTCATTAACTACCATGGTTGACGCACGTAAAGTCGCTGCAGCATTAGTAGTAATTAGTCACTACAAAAGGAAGCAACATAAGAAACGGAAACATCGATGGTGGATTAAGGAAATATATCGTCAGCGAAATGTTCATGCAAAACAATTGTTGTCAGATATGACCTTTGAAGGCGTAGAAGAAACTATTAAAATTTTTACCAGAATGAACTCTGAAACCTTTGAAGATCTATGCATCAAGCTTGAACCCATAATTGGGAAAAAAGATACATCGTTTCGCAAAGCAATCACAACAAAAGTCGGTGGTTTTCATATAACTTTATTAATTCGATACATTTCTGATTATCCATTTTGCCGCGTGCCGAGCACACGTACGTCCGTCTCCACTGAACGCACGCCTCACACTGAGGCGTCTTTGAGCATGGCCATTTACCGACACGATTTGGCTCGCTGCGCGGCCGCCTCGTTTGGTTCAAGTCGCGGCAAGCCTCGACTCGCGGCGCGGTCTCCACTAGATCTGCCTCGGGTTGAGGCAGCCGCTCGGCCTGAGGCTGCCTCAAATGGATACCCAGCTTTAGAATTCATTTTGTATGTGTTTTCCAGGCATCACGCGAAAACTATTAAATGAAATTTCATGCAATTTTCACAGTTGTAGGTATTGCTGGGGGTTTAACTCAAATGTTATACATGTATCATCCTGATATGCTGCTTAGAACCTGAGATATAAATAATACATGTAGCAGAACAACATCTGCCGGGTCAGCTTGACAATAATAAAGAGAAGTACAAAATATAATAACATATTAGATTATGAGATCAACATGATACAATTGGTAATCCCAAATATTAATCCACGTAAATAAAGGATAATACTTACTACAGTTTGATCAAGTAACACAAAGAGCAAACGGGAAAGGTAAAGAATAAGAAGATAAGTAACTGAACCCTACCTTAAACGAAAGCCTGTTCTGTTAAAAGGGACAAAGGAACTAATATGATTTCAAACATTAACAATAGTTTCAATGGAACTAGATACGAATAAACGAGGTAATAATATATCTGGATGAGAATTGAAACGCCATTGTGATGTCACAATGCCCGAGTGCGAGCGATCGTGCCTTTCTTTGTAGCTTATGGCACAAGTGAAGATCGGACGAAGAGTGACATTTAATGAAAAATGTCCGGTAGTGAAAAATGGAAAATTCCATTAAGATTGCGATATTTTTAACCCCTAGCGTAAACAAAGGGGTGTTATAAGTTTGAACCGTCTGTCAGTGTATCTGTCTCATGGAACAGTAGCTTTTAAACGGATTGACCGTTTCCAAAACAGTTTTTTTTTATTCAAAAACCAATAAAGTAGAAATCGGTTCAGCAGTTATATAAAAATCAGTTCTTTTCCGAAATGATATAAGGCACTTTTGGCATAAAACTTGTTTCTTTTGAACGCCATCCAGATATTGTGCAATGATCAATATTAATAGTCCTTTTTATTTTAGATGGGACTGTCCAAAATGTCGGCGGGTTTTTAAATTTCCGAATAACAGTTATTAGAATATTCACTGTCTATGTTACGTAACTAGCAATAACATTAGCACCAAGCACTAAACACTAGCATAAATCACCGACGCAAATGGCGAAAACGGGAAAGGAAGACCTTTATTATTACGGACTCTCTGATACTAAAACAGAAATAAGTACACAACATTACAATTTCAGAAAGACGATAGTAACTAGTTATGTTTGTAAGATAACTAACAATCACACATATAATGTATAATTTATTAGGCCTCGACATTTCAGAAAGGAAGAAGAAATGATCTGGCTTCGTCGATTATTCAGCCCTGCGAACAGGGGCGAGTGGCTTGGACCCAAGGCTAGATAGAAATACTTCCACCCCCCCAATTTCACTTTAGATGCAAAAAACCAATTTCGAAATAATGCCAAATTTTTTTAAGCGTGAATATTAATTACTGTTCCAGTTATGCGATGAACCCTTTTAGTTATTCACGTTAAGCTTGTTAAGGCCTGTTCTGTCGGGAAAAGAAAGTGTCTTTATATAACATCAATAAGTATTATTATGAAATGAGAACGTTGCGTCGTACGTGAAGTCAACTACGTACGCATTATTAGAGATCACTCAATAACTACTAGTCCAATCTCGCTCAAATTAAAATGGGACCAGATAGCAAGCACTAGCTTTCGAATAAAAAAAGAATCATCAAAATCGGTACACTCACTAAAATGTAACGACTTTTTGGGGTCGGATAAAAATATCACGCGATACATCGGCCAGCTTACTACCAGCATACCGTGGCTATTGCGATGCTTCCGATCCAAATCCAGATAGCTTACCTGATTCACTATTTTTTTACAAAACGATAGACAAGAAACGTCACAACTGAATAAATTAAAATGCTGCTAAAGACTACCTACCCAAACTTATTTTATCTTATGATTTTAAACTTAACTCATCGCGGATTGTACACATTTTACTATGACACGGGTACACGGCTGAGGTCACGATCCATGCAACTGGGTCGAAATATCGGTGTTCAAAAATACATATCGTGTGTACCCGTATTATAGTAAAATGTTATTTTATCTTAACATACATTTTCTTATTTTGGAAGATTTTATGTAACAATATTTCAGTTGAATCCAAATGTCTCTATCCAATCCAAATCCAATCCATCCAATCCAAATCTATATTTAAAGATATTTTATATCTAACATCACAAATACTTCGACTGGTGTGACAGGTAGACAGGTTTATCTATAAAACATTTAATAAGAAAGCAGCTGACAAGAAAATAAAAAGAAAATTTTGGTCTGCTTAACTTTATGTCTATATAAGACAACTTTCTTTAAAAAGACGATGGAAGTTATAAAGGTGGTTAAAGCTCATGAAAGCGAATCGCTATATATAAACGTTAAATGGCTTTCAGAAATCTGCCAAAGACTAAAATATTTACATAAATTCAGAAAAGACAATTATATGGGAAAATTCCCGATAACCTACATCAATGGGATTGCATTACGCTGAACTGAAGTCGTGAACAATCTGTCAAAGCGGGGCATTTACATAATATACACACATTTAAGTATAACAAATTAATATTTTGTCCGTGAACTTATCACCATATCATAATATTTTATCCAAACATTTAGGAAGGGCTGTCCTTAAATATTTGATTATAAAACATGTCGCAAAATATTGTATAATAAGTAAAATTAGTCATAACTCATTAAAATGGCAAATATCTTCTGTGATGCATCCATGTTGCAGCTTTAGTCACAAGTCCAAACTAACATTTTTTTAAACAAACACGTCTATTCACAATTAGGCAAAATCGAAACCTTTCCTAAAGCTCTTTTATCTATGACACAACTTTTTCGCTTACTACAAAACTTCGAGATATTTTCTGAATGATTTTCATAGTTAAGAAAAGGAATTTCTTATTTTGCTGTACTAGAAAGATATTTTTGATTTAGTCGTCTTCTCTATAAAATGTTAGTCTTTGCCAACTTCTTTAGTCGTTGCAAGATAATAGCTTCCGTGCTGTATTTTCTGATTCTCAAATTAAATCATATTTCCGAACGCGAAGTGAATTTTAAAATATTTCTATGATAATACCACTTCAATCCAAAGAGGTTTGTCAAGTACACAATATTTCTAAGTGAATAGATTACATTATATAGTGTAAACATAATTAGCTTATATTAACATAAAGTTTAGCACTTTAAATTCTCGATTGATATTAAAATGAATGGTCGTGCATGATATTTTCAGTATACTTTTAAAAGGATTAAAAAAAAAAGAATGAAACCTGTTAGTTTTTTGTCTTCTTACTACAAAGACGGGATAAACTTCAGATATTGGTGACAATGAGTCAGTTACCGTTAGGGTTATAGTAAGCAGATGGTCAGTTCCTTAAAAGGCAGGTACAAATATTAAATTTAGCGTAAGCACTCACGTCACAAGTAAGGATTCTATAAAGGGCCACCTGTCACTAAAACTCGGTAAATCTGGCGAAGCGTATGAAATTGGTACATTTTCGTACTTTCCGATTCAGTTTGAAGAGCTGACATGAAATAAGGCACCTATTTCTAAAGGAAAAAAACCATTACAGAGATAAATTTTGTTTACAAAATCATAAAAGAACTCAATACAGAAACATGAATACCAAGTAGGTATGTAGAAATATATGACTGTATGTAATGTTGAATAGAATAAAGAATCACAAACAAATATTGACTGAGTAATTGCAGAACTTTTGGCGTTGACGGCAATCTGTCGAATTCATAAATTCGTTCCATTTATTAACTTATAAAAAACTTTTCTGTGCCAGTTTATTTTGAATAAAGTTGCTTTGACTTTTTGTTAAAATATTTTCATATTAATGGAAAATATAATATTATCATGAATTAATACTTTGCCTGCTCAAATCAACGCCCTGATCATTAAACAATCTCCACCAATCCATATTGGAGCAACATGCATAAGCATCCTCCTTATAAGGAGGGATCCATGTTCAGTAGTTGGCCTTTGACAGGTTGAAACATTGTGGCCAGTGCTAAGTACATTTTCTGTAAAATAATGTTTTCAAAAGTTGTTTGCCACATAATACTCGTATATCGTTTGTATTATACCTAACTTTGTTAAAAAACTACGATTGTACAAAAACAAATTAACTTGAATTAAAATTACAGAAAAAATTAACACGCAGGGTAAGGCACTTAAATAGATTACAGGATATGTTAAATAGACAATTAGCGCAGAAAAATGCTTCTCTTGCAGATTTGCTTTGCAAATTTTATTTTGCATTTTCATCCGGACTTCGCTCACACGCTTTGAAGAAAAATCTTACAAACGACAACGTTGCAGGTTTTCTTTTATATCTCATTATCTTTATTGTCAGTTTCGTTGTCTAAACATTTTGAGATAGTATTATTCAAATCACCAGCTAGATGTTTCTCTTTATTTCTACTGAAATAAGCGCAGAATTGTATATTATAGGCATTTATGTTTATCAAACTTACCTATTAAATTTAAAACACGTTCGTAACTAGCCAACATTTAAAAAATAATTCGTTTTATTATTATTTAAAAAATAATACGTTCAGGTTTTAAAATTTGCGAAGAAAGTTGTTATTTAGGGCACCGGTAGTCAGCCCCGCACCAGTAGTCAGCCTTTTCCAGCTAATAACCTATAGGAATAGCGTTCTATTGCAAATTAACCAATCAAGTAACTTTTAAAAACAGCTTTGCCTTCTTATTGGTCGGTTTGGCACATCACAATGCCGCTATGTGGCTGCAAGAAACAGTAATCCGAGTCCATTTCGACGCTGTCGCCGGTCGAGGCAAAACGCGACGTGCGCGCCAAAAATTTTTTAGTGGGAAGTGTTCGAGAAAAAGGTGAATTATTGCGATTTCTTATTAACTTTTATATCATGTTTTATTAAAATATACTGAAATTACATTTTTCATATCAAAACAAAATAAGTAACAGTACAGTTTCTTTATAGTTATTTAAATAACGAGGGGGCTGACTACTGGGTATGCGTTTTTTGTGCATTATCCAGTACTCAGCCACCCCTGGCTGAGTACTGGATTTTATGCTTTTTTTTTAAATTAGAATCTTGTTAGTATCATTTTAAAGTTCCAAATTTATCCTATAATTTAGTATAGCCATGTCATACATAATTCCATTAAAAAACCAGTAGTCGGCCGCCTAACAAAATACGTTCGAACCCACGGCTGAGTACTGGTGAGGGTGGACCCAGTGTTCAGCCGTCATTAACTTATACTACTTAGTGTATAATTTTTTTTAATTAGCATTCACCTACCTCGCAGATTCTTAGTTTCTTGGCATGTTTTATTTGTTTCAGTTCCGTATGTCGCTTTCGAGACCCATATTACAATACCCCGAAGAGAAACTAACCCATGCTTTAGAGGCTATCAGAAATGGCATGCCAATTAGAGAGGCTAGTAGAAACTATGGAGTTCCTCGAGGCACAATTCAAGATAGACTTCATCTTCGAGTACCCGAAGGTCCTAGAAAAATGGGTCCCGACTCCGTCCTCAACAAATTAGAAGAAGCGGAAATTGCAACGTGGCTGAAAGACATTGCGACTTGTGGTTTCGGAAAGAAACCTGATAATTTATTTAATACTGTTCAGGACATGATGATTGAAGACGGCAGGCCCAATCCGTTTGTGAATGGAAGACCAGGCAAAAAGTGGATGAATTCTTTTTTCAAACGCAACAATATCTTTTCAATGAGAATACCCGAAGCTATTTCAAAGGGAAGAGCAGTAATCACTGAAGAGAGTATTAGAAAGTGGTTTAAGAACCTCACAAATTACCTAACTGAAAATCAAGCACTTGACGTGTTAGAAGACCCTAAAAGAATACTAAACGGTGATGAAACAAGCTTCATGCTTTGCCCAAAAACCGGAAAAGTAATCGCACCCCGCGGATATAAAAATGTATACCAAATAGTGAAGGGTAAAGAGAAGGAAGCAGTCACCGTATTAGCCTTTTTTTCTGCTGTAGGTGATATTTTACCTCCTTGTGTAGTTTTTCCGTACATCAGACCACCCAAGGATGTTATAAATAGCTTGCCTGATGGTTGGTTCCTCGGTAAATCTGACACTGGTTGGATGAAAGCAGACATTTTCTACGATTATGTATCTAAATGCCTATCCAACTGGATAGAAGAAAATAAAGTGAAAAAACCAGTGCTTGTTTTTGTCGACGGCCACAAAACTCACATGACAATGAAGCTCAGTAAATACTGTCACATGAATGATATCATTTTGTACGCACTGCCACCCAATACAACACATCTAATGCAACCAGCAGATGTTAGCGTTTTTAAACCACTAAAATCGGAGTGGGCGAAAACTGTTCATGATTGGTGTTCACAGCCACAAAACGCTAACACTGTACTGACGAAATCTTCATTCTGTCCATTGTTGAAAAAAGTGCTTAGTAAAGAATCTCTGAAAGAAGCCATCAAAAATGGGTTCCGTAAGTGTGGCCTTTTTCCTTTTAATCCAAGTGCAGTAGACTATTCTAAATGCGTGCAAAATATTTTAGAGAAAAAGAATGCATCTATCGGCAAGATAACTCCACCAAGTAACCTCGACAAAGGAGATTTTGATATTGCATCAAAAGTTATTAAGCATTTGGGCAATGATTTGACCGCAAGAGGTGTTGATGTAAATGTTGTACTTGAAATTGTTGAAAATGCGAAACTCATTGAAGGATTGAATGATTCAGTAAAAAGTTATACTACAAAGAAAACAAATAATGAACAAAGCGTAATAGTTGAGGAAAGAACAGAACCTGAATTGACAGTAACGACTGCCAGTACTATTATTAAAGATACTGAAAAAAATGCAACCAAAGAAGGTCTATACATAATAAGAACTGAAAAAGAAAGTGATAGAACTAGGATAGATAATGAAGAAGATGATAAAAATAGAATAAAAACATCACAATCCGAAATACTAGATACTGATACTAGTACTTTAAATAATCTTGCACTTGGGGATCTCACTTTTCTAAATAACAATTTGTTGGACAATGATATTCTTGTAAGTACATTCGAAGTCAATGATAATTCAATATTAGTACCCGTCAGTGACAACTCTCCAATCTTAAGAAGTGAGACGACATGTCGTCAAAAACTTAAGACTGATTCTGTGATACAAATTCGATCGCCGAAAGTTTCACCATTTGTTCGAAAGCATCTCATTATACCGTCACCAATAAAGAAAACTACAACTCCTAGAGTAATGAACAGAATCGGAGCAATATCTTCTGAAGAATGGAGGCAATTTGAAAGTATAAAAGAGGAAGAGAAACAAAAAAAGAAAGATGCTATGGAACAGAGAAAGTTACAGAGACTGAAAAATAAAGAAGAAAAGCAGAAACAAAAAAAATCAAGCAAGAAGATTAAAACTGTAAATTCTACGAAGCGTAAAGTGAAAGGACTTATTACAAAGAAGAAAGATGATGATTCTGATCCAGAATTCATTGTAAAAAGCACTAAGAAGAGAACATTAAATGATGTGAATGATGTAGAAGAAGAAGGAGAGCAGGCTAACTGTGATTTAATGGAATTTAAACCACAGAAGATTAAAATCCTCAGTGATATACTCATAACACATGGAAGTCCGCCGAAAGAAACTAATAAAGAAAATATGCTTCTGAAAAAAATTGGTAATCGTCGAGAAACCTTTAGAAATGAACAGGAAATTGAGGATTTTTTAAATAACGATTTTAATGATGAATAAGTTAATTTAGTTTTTTGTGATGTTAGAGTACCTACTAAGGTCTTAAAATTTAATTAAATTGATTAAGTTCCTAGTTAATTAAGCTTAAAACTATTGATCTCAAGAAAGGCTGACTACTGGTAGCAATATGGCCGAATACTGGGTTGTGACGGCTGAGTACTGGAGAAATGTGCCTTATTTTGATAAATACTTTATTTTTGATTTTTATTAAAAAAAATTATGATATCTGTTAATTTTATAACAAAGTTTAATAAATGGTTAAGTGAATGAGTATAAAGGGTTTTTGATTACTATTTCTAATAATAATCTATACATATTCAAACTTGCGCTTTCCACTAAAAGGCTGACTACTGGTGCCCGTACCCTATATATATTTTTATTTTATCTTCAAAATAACATCATGTATCTTAAATAACTAAACTAAACACCGGGTAGATTCAAATAAGAGTGTCTATCTCAAGGGTTCTGGCAGTTTTCCATTAAAGGAAATGGTCATAGACAGTTAGGTCTTCCTGAGTTACCCATAATAGCAGCAATGTTTTATCTTGGTAAATATGCCTTAAATAAAGTTGCACTTTATTGCTATTAGTACTGTAAAATTTCCACGATATGATATACGCGATAATATTCAATTTATTCTTAATTTAAAATAAAAATGGAGCACCTGGCGGGTCAGCAAGTGCCATATAAAATTTAATATTATATCACCATTTGAGAATTATATTTTTACGAATAAAAAACGAAATTCAGAAATTCCATTATTATGGTCTATTTTCCTATCTCAAACAGTAATCAGTAACATTGTTACTTATTTTATTTTTGTATAAGTACCTTTCATAACTAATGTACGTTAAACTCCATAAGATTGGTTACCTGAAAGAGATCCACTGCTAGTGATCAGACCGCTAATTGTATCTTACCATATCTTTTATTCGCTGTATTATTAGGAGTAGTCAATAATGCATGAATATATTATCACTATTTCTAATTGGTTTACAGTAAAGCCTTATTGTATCGTTTTCCCACATATTTTTTATATTCATACAAAGAGTAACGGATTATTCCAAGTAAGCATATAAGAATATTCCTAACTTTAATTCCGACTAAGACCAGTGCAACTATTCTAGTATCGTATTATTTACTTTAACTTTATCCATTTTCAGAGCTCTAGAGATAATGGCCACTCGACCAAAAGACGCTTTGTCCTCAATAGCAGTTTCAAGTGCTAGCAGCAATTTTACGTTTGTTGATTCAGGATCAGAAGCTGATAAAATATATTATTATCTAACGATTCCCAATCCTGTCGACTTGTGACAACAATAAGCTATTTTCCCTCTTTGCTTCCAAATTTTTTGGTAACTTATGTAAAAGGAGTTTTCTGTGCGCGACATTTTTAGCGTTATCTACACTAATTCTTTTTGAATTGAATCATTTAAACTTTATGAAAGATAAAAGTATAATCGTCATAGTGTAATTTTATTTGAAATTCTCTAAATACTACTTGAATATTTACAGTGCGAACGAAAGTCTAATCAGGTTTTTCATTATGAGAATAAAATGTTTCCGTCTAGAAAATGGTACACGGGCGATGCTGTAAGACTTTAACGCAATTAGCTTCTTTGAATAAAATTATATTTTTATTTTAAAACACTACATAAATTCATTATAACGGGCTTCAAGTTAAATAAAATATTTACATTTTCTCCTGCCTTTCTTATTATTCTTTAAACCTGCTGTTTCAAATTTACTTACATTTTGACTTTTCGTAATCCATATTACCCTGAATGGGTTTCTCTTGGATTTAGTGAAACATCTACGAGATATGCAATGCATTCTCATAATCATCGCAACTTACTAAACTTGTTAAAGTCCCCTTGCGGAGTTTGGGTATTCCCTCCAGGCCTGGCGCCTATTCAAAACATACTACTTTTGAGAAATTTATGAAGAAGTGTTTAGTGTGAAACACACTTACAATTTTTAAAGTTTATTAAACTTCTTTAGGCGCGTTATGGAAAAATCATGAGAGTGAAATTTTACGATGCGCGCGCATCTGTAACACAAAAATTAACAGTATGAAGTTAGGCGCGTTATTGAAAAATCATGAGAGTGAAATTTTACGATGCGCGCGCATCTGTGACACAAAAATTAACAGTATGAAGTTGCCGGCTAAACCACTCATTGGCCTTTGTCAATGTAACTCTGACGTCTCTTTAGTTTTGCTTTTGCTTTTTATCGAAATTATTTATAACCAGCCAGGTTTGTTTTGAATTGTTTGTGGCACATTGACATGACATAATATGCACAGACTAGCTAAAGATTAATGTTTCGTTATACGGTATGCAACGACTAGTCTTTTTGGTAAAATATTTAATAAAGGTTTTTAACTGCAATATAACAGTAAATAAATTATAACTAAGTATTCAAAGATAGTTTAGGATGACTATTAGTGATTATGCTACCATTCCATCAGTATTTTCTTAAGACGTTGTCACGTTCAACTATCGTCAGTAAACCGACTTTACAGACAACCAATTTTTTTTAGTATAATTAATACTAAATATTATGAAATTATTAACGTTGAATATTTATTATTTAATGATGCCAAAGAAGTATAACTTCTTACGCGCGTACATAAGTACACGCAATTTAATTTTTTCCTTCACCGATTTTTGGATACGCGAGCATTTGAACCCAGCCTCCCCTTCCCCCATGTTCGAGTATCAAGCGTTCAATCCGCTTAGCTATCGTTTCGTTATAGATTTTAGTAGGTTATTTATATTACTTAGAATAGCAGGTTTTAGCATTACAAACTGTTTTACGCACATAAATAATTAGTACTTAAGGGCGACGTAGAAAACTCGTTCGGTGGCGTCGATACAGGTGATGTTATCTTTTAATATTTTACGAGTTGTTTCCATGACTAGATACATTCGCGTATGGAAGATTTTCCCGCGTTATTCCCATTTCTGTATGTTGCTCTGCAACCACCGCTATCTTCCACTGAAAGTTTTATTAGGTAGTAGTATCGTGTAAATAACTTTAGGCAGGTATGCATTGAAAAAATTATGTTATTTTGAAATCACAAACAGATACTTTAATTTTATTTGTATAGATATTAGTCTGGTTTATCGGATTCGTAAGCGTTTTTTATTGTAGAAATACCTACAAATTATGCACATAACTAGCCTAATAGTCTTATGGATTCAAACCTTATGAATAAGCCCCGTACATAGTTCACAGTCGGAGAATACTTATTTCAAGTCAATGTGTAATTAAATTTCTGAAAATTCTTAAGAACAAAAGCATGAAAACAATTCAAACGACTATAGGTTTTATTTTGTTTATTTGAATTATAAGATATAGCACATACATAAGTCTTTATACAGATTTAAATATTACTGGCCTGGCCAATCTCACAATTACAGGTAACCTCAGCATGCCATATTTTATTAAAAAGTATTTTAATCTTAATCTTACTTTGTCTTAGCCGCATTTTAATTACCTTTTTCTAAGTGTTATTTACTGCCTAACAATTACAATAAATTGATACAATTTATGTGTTATTGGGACATTGCTAATAATTATTTGTGGAATGCAAAAAATTTAAATTATTCTGAATTTTAATTTTAATTTGAATTCGAATTTAACTGTAGGCAAATAAATAAAGTGAGTGCCAAAAACAATTTAAAATAAGTACAATAACACAGAACAACCATACTATATTTAGAACTCCCTTTAGTGTTATTTTGTATAGAAATTGGTAAACCGGAACATTTGAGCGACTATCGTTAAATAATTTTACATTGCCCCGCCGTTAAATTTTATCTTTTCATGACTGTATAATTTCAACTTTAGGCTGTTTTACAAAATTCATGTGCCTATTTATATGTATATAATGGGGTATAACAAAACTATGTATTTTAAAGTAGTTCCTTTTGAATATCAGTTTTATTAATGTAGATTCAGAGGTTTAAGGTTTTAGAAGATAAATTCTGATAGCTCGGTAAGTTCCAAAGTCTACTTAGATATTATTTAACCGACTTCAAAAAAGGAGGAGGTTCTCAATTCGTCTATATATATTTTTATGTGTGTTACCTCATAACTCCGTACTGGGTGAACCGAATACGATAAATTCTTTCGCCATTCAAAAGGTAATGACTGCCGTCTGGTTCCACTTTAATTCGAGCGACATCTGACGATCAGGTTTTGAGTTATTATCAATGATGTGAATTTAATTTTGTTAATATCAATAATGTGCATTTAATTTAATTTTTGTTAGAAAGATAGTGCTTGTCATATGGTAGATACCTTATAAATTAGAGCTACATCTTGCGAGTGGTTTTTGAGTTATCTTGACTTTGGAGTCGGTTATTTTTTGTAAAAAGTTACCTACTTACTCTTTTTATAATACTCTAAAACAGATTCTCAATGATATTAAATAGAATTCTGTGTATATACAGTATATTTTCGTCAACTGCCATCCAATTTTATTATTCTTTTTATCAGACAAAATAACTATAAAACTATAGAATTTTGTTTCTATCCCGAATCACCCGTTTGTCACACTCTCTATCGAAAAAATTGTCATAACAGTTTCCTTTTACCCTCGAAATAATAATTAACTGGGATTGACTTCTGTTGAGACTCCACAGTAACATTATGAAGCAATTTTGGTACACCCGACAAAAATAATTACATGTCAACAATCTAATAATTACTGTAAAAATAAAAAACCCTCTGTAAATTAAAAATAAAAAAGCTGATGATCATAAACAGTAGAATATGTTGCTAATAATTTAAATTTACGCAAATAATTCCATTATATGGCAAAAATATTAAAAAAAAATTTTGGAAAAGGGCTGATACTTTTCAAACTGCTGGACTTCTACCAAAGATAGCTACTCGTAAATGCTACCGTTAGTAAACTGGCTTTCGACTAAAAAACCGCACTCAAATCAGTTCATTCATTCAGGAGCTGCGGTGCCACAGACAGACATATAACAACCCTCTTTCTACATCGAGGTTTTAAATTGTAACTTTTAACAAAATAGAACCGAATTTTACGCCGAAAAGTAAAAATCGGGTCAGTTAAACGCGGTTCATATACCTAAATCCTTCTCCTAAGTTTGATAAATACGATGCTCAAAATCGTATCAAAATCGGTTCCGCCAAACAATATTCCTAAAACCTTCTCCTAAGTCTGACAAATACTATGCTTAAAACCGCATCCAAATCGGGTCAACCAAACGCGAGACAACTCGCACAAATAAACATACATACAGGTCAAACTGAGAACCTCCATTTTTGAAGTCGGTTAATAAAATAAATATATTTCTGTCTGTGAAGGTACATCAACAACTTAACAAGCACCGCTCATAAATTTTGAGATATCGTTATAAAATCTTCAACGTCAATAACTTTCCTTTATACGTGAATTTATAATAAACAGCGGGTAGCTACATAGCCAAAGGTCCAGGCATCTTGAATATTCATCCCGACTTTGAATAAATGTATGTATGGCTAATGCTCGAACCTGAGCATTAGGGCCCGTATTAGCATACAATTTTGCATTTACTTTGTGAAAACTCAACAGTATAATTTTGTACAAAGTACGTTTTTGTAATTTTCTTTGGGGTCAACACTTTTTATTTTCCTAGAAAATATCCTAAGGCAAGATTAGTAAGATATATGTAATTATCTTTTTATCGCCTATTTGCGATTAACTTCGCGATGTAGGTACTTCAAAGGGAAATCATTTTAAGTCAAACTCTTTGAAAAAGTTTTTTTTATAGCCTAAGCAGGCAAACGAACAGGCGGGTCACCTGATGGTAAGTGATCACCGTCGCCCATGCAACACCAGGGGCGTCACCAGTGCATTGCCAGCCGAGAAGGAAGTGATGGACCCGCTTCTTAAGGACCCCATGTCATAGCACTGTGGAAATACCGAGGGAGGAAGTTCGTTCCACAGTTTACACGTTCGTGGCAGAAAATGACGTGAAAACCGAACTGTGGACGAATGCCAAGTGTCGAGATGATGTTGGTGGAACCTGGCTTTACCCCGTGCCGTACGGTGGCGGAAGTTAACCGCAGGTATTAAATTAAACAGTTCCTCAGAACACTCCCCGTTATACAGACGGTAGAATACTATGAGAGAGCCCACATCTCTCCGTAGTTCTAGCGTTTCCAAACCGCCTGTGAGCATGGGATCGTCGACAAGTCGAACAGCTCGCCGTTGGATTCGGTTAAACGGGTCCACTTGGCTAGCTGGTGCCCCGGCCCAAAGGTGAGAGCAATACTCCATGTGAGGTCGGACTTGTGCTTTATAAAGCAACATCCTATGCTCAGGCATGAAGTACCGCTTAGCTCTGTTGAGCACTCCCAACTTCTTTGAGGCTAGTTTAGTCTTACTCACCAAGTGGTCCCGAAACTGAACTTCGTTCGAGATATCAACACCTAGGATCCCGATACTCCTGGAGATATTAAGGGGAATGTTCTGAAACCGTGGTGCTATGACGAATGGGGTTTTTTTAGCGGTTAACGCGCAAACTTGTGTCTTCTCGGGGTTGAATTGGACTAAATTTAGTCTGCCCCATTCCGAGACCCGCTCCAGAGATGTCTCGACTTCCGACACAAGTTTATTCCTTCTCTCCTCAATCTGCACCCGAGATAAATTTGCTCGGCCTGTATAACAGGCGTCGCCTGTACTGTCATCAGCATAGCAATGGATATTCTCGATGTCGAGCAAATCATTGATATGCATGATGAACAGTGTAGGCGACAGCACAGAGCCTTGTGGGACGCCAGCGTTTATGGGCTTAGTGTCCGAGCATGTACCGTCAACAACGACTCTGATGCTCCGCTCCGATAAAAAGCTGGTGACCCATTTGCACAACTTCTCGGGTACCCCGTAGGAAGGCAGCTTAGACAATAATGCCTTATGCCACACCCTGTCGAAGGCCTTCCCACATCCAAACTCACAGCCAATGCTTCTCCCTTGCTCTCGATTAATAAAATAAACTTTATTTATATTAAGTAAGCCAATTTTTTGTTCTTTGTAATCTGACTCTAAAATGTTTTACGATGCCTGTATTATAAGCTAAAATATCTTACAGAGTACCTAATACACAAACATCAAAATTATGTACCTATGTATCAGCCCAGAGCTGTGGTGTCAGTCTGTCTGTAGTGAATCTGATAGCTTAACTAAATTACTCGAATCCTGTGAAGTGAAGCACCTCTTGATATCACAACTTTTAGGTTGTGTGGGAGTAGCTGCAACAGTTATTGAGGAGTTGACGTAACGTGCTTGGCGACACCTTTGCGGTTATTCAGATGTTATTTTTCAGTAAACAGACATATTCTATACATAATGAATAAAATTGAAAGGTCTGTTCGTGATTAAAAAAAAGTGTGTGTCAGCTACGACGCACGATTGGAGTTTACTCCTTACGAACGATAATTATGATATATATCGAATAGAAAAAACGAAATAAAACTTTATTTAAAATTTCGAACTTGGCGAGGTGCACTACCGTGCAACAGATAAGAAATACGAAACGAAAAAACGAAATAAAACTTTATTTAAAATTTCGAACTTGGCGAGGTGCACTACCGTGCAACAGAAAAACGAAAAAATAAAATTTTATTTAAAATTTCGAACTTGGCGAGGTGCACTACCGTGCAACAGATAAGAAATACGAAACGAAATAATTTAATGAACAAAACAAAACGGTATTTTTATGGAACTTGGCTCAGACACTACCGTGTCTCCGATGAAGCTAATATTCGAATATGAAATATATAAACTATACAGTGAGACTACGAAGTATCGCGCAAAGAGGAGACCCCGAGAATGAGATACGCTGTGTAATGTATTCCATCTCATTCTTTTACACGTTCAATCTTACAGATATATATGTTTGTCTCTTTCTACGTAACGCCTCAACTTTTCGTGTTACACTTGATTTTACTCCTCATAAAATTTCCGTACCGGACCTTATAACTCAAATCGTTTTTTAAGGAGTAAACTCCAAAAATAAATAACAGTTTTTTTCCAGTGATAGGTATTTACATGACATTAAAACACAAACAGATTCTATTTAACAGATTCTATTTTTATCTGTATGTGTGTCTGGGCTAACTTCCGGAACGGCTGAATGGATTTTTACGATACTTCCAGATTTAAAACGTCAGTAAGCCTAAATAACTCCAATAAATGCTTGGAGTTAATAAATATTTTATTCATTTTTATTTTATTTTATTATACTACCAGTACACGAGTTCATATGAATAATACACTTAAAATAAATAAAAAAAACAATTGGGCACAAAATAGCAAAGCACACGTAGGTAAGCGAAGGTTGATGAAGGTCGGATGGACCTTTAACCACGCACCGGTATAGTTTCTGGAATATTTTGCATAATAGCGTTTCAGCAAATATCGGACATTCCCGGGCTAAGGGAGGCCACATAAATACATAAAATTTTTGATGAAAAGCACTAAAGGTAAGAATGTTAAGCTTGTATTACTCTGTGGGTCTTCTTTATTCGTAGCCAACGTGAATCCTCCAATTGGGATGTGTGGAGAGTGAATAAGTCAATCGCCAAGTTTGGCGTTGTTTCTTGGAGACCTTCCATTGTCTAGGGGAAAAAGTCACAAAAAGTATGACGCCATGACTGTTGGGTATTAAATTATTATCACGAGGGATCATGACCTAAACGAATTCAAAATACCACCGCCAAATTATAGGTACCTACTCCGGCTTCGATATGGAAACCCACACAAATTTCCACTTTCCGCCCCTGTAATGAAGGTTCATTGTAGATTAACGGCGAGAATTTAAATTGCCTTAAGTAAATTTTGATTACAAGCTAAATTTAACTGTGACCAGATAATATTTTTAGCGAAGAGTGGCAATTTCATATGCTTGGCGACTGAGGTATAGAGTATCTTTGAGTTATTACTGAACAGTACAGGGTCCAGAGACCGATACACCACGAGCGGGGAAGGTTAGTTTGGACTCAAAGAAATGAAGTCCCTTACACCATAGATTTATTATTAAACGTCAGTGTATGCTACATCTATGCCTTACACCAACTTACGTAACAAACTACAAATCACAAGCCACGTATTGTACTAAACGTTCGTAATAAAATCTTCCTAGTTTTCATTCCACAATAAACACCGACGCAAAATTACTCTGACAACTGTTAGCACGTAGCAGTTAAACATAACGTGGCCAAAATTATATACTGTCATATGGCCCAAGAGAGAACACGCAACTGATTACACCGGTTTGCCGCCTTTATGGCCACATGGCGGGAAACAATTAGAACCAATTGCCCAGCTCACAAGCTTCAGTTCTGTACAAATTAGAACACAACCACAAATTACAGTCCCGACTGTTATATTTATGTGGAACAACAGTACCAATTATGCAGTAGTTGTAGTGTTTATTAGCCGTTTTCTGATTTATGTAAGAACAAGAAAGCTAAATGTACATTTTCTTGGTACTTGCTTCGAAACTGGTGGATTTCCTTAACTTTTTGACGACCGATGTGGAACAATGGTTACTGTGGCGTTCGGAGGGTCCTGGGTTCGGGTCCGAGGCGGTAATTTGATGAGTTTGTTTACATTCCATTTTTGGTCTGGGTGTGTGTCCTTGTCCTGTGGCGTCCACGGAATAGATAAATTACGTGGTGTTGTCCATGGCACCCACGACACAGGGAATCTTAGAGTGAGGCTATGAAATATAACGTTATTATAAATTATCCTTATAACTCCTTTTAAAAATCTTTACAGGAAGAATTATCACAAATCTTTCTCTACATTAGATACCTACAGAACTTATTTATAAAGCTTCTAGAAGACCATTATTTATGTATATCAGGCAGCAACATAATGGCGTTTTATTATAAAGGCGATTTCAATTTTATTTCGAAAAGACGATTCAAATTTTTGACTTATAACTGCAATGAATTACTTATTTCAGAGAGATTTTATATATTTTATGAGTACCGAGTATTCATGTTATTTTAGATAGATAGACTAGAGTATTCATGTTATTTTAGATAGATAAATTTTCTAGTTTCTAGGAAATGTTACCTTATAGTTTTTACAAAGTAAGGAAAGGACCTTAAAATAAAATACTGCCAGTCATAAACCTGTGAATGCTTTGCCTGACCTAATCCTAAAGTAAACCTGGGAATTAAATAAATTACTGCAAGTCCAAGTCTCATAAAAGCGAGTTAACATTTTCAATTCAATGTAACCCGGAATTTGTTACTGCCCAACAGGGGTATTGTTATAATGAGAGGGGTCATCATGTCGTGAGAATGACCAACAAAAAGCGTGATTCAAATAGGGTCTAAAATTGTTACTTCACCTAGAAAATTTTGTTATTAATAATTTTATAGCTATTTAGTCAGTTCCTTAGTAGGTAGGATCGGGGCAGGAATCATTAAATATTAATTGCTACCTTTAAGGAATAAAGTACTCGCCCGTATAAAAGTATACCCGTATACCTTTTTCGCCACAAAATAATTTCAATCGAAACAATTATTTCATGGCAGAAATGGTACTAGTTACCATGGCGGATTAGGAACCGTAGAGACTTCAACAGTGTACCAGTAAATTGTAGTGCATAGTGCATCGAAATACGACGGTCAGTAGGTTTTTACCGTAACTAGACCTAGCAGTATTTTATCTACTTACGTAAAAAAATATATGAAATCGCTTTCTGCAGTCGTGAGGCAGTGTACGGAACCAGAGAACTGAAGCAATAAACCCTTAGGGTCAGCTCACACCGAGACGCGACGCGACGCAACGATACTGGAAGAGGCCAGTGATTTCGCGCTGCGCCGCGCTGCGCCGCGCTGCGCCGCGCGTCGCCGCGAGACGCATCTCAATGGCGCGAGGTGCATCGTAAAAGTAGGCAATCTTGCACGCCGCGCGTACCGACGACGCACGGCTGCGTAGCGATGCACCGCGCTACGCCGCGAGGCGTCACGAGACGCAGCGCTGCATGAAGCAACGTATTCTGAATTCTCACAATGAAATGTGTATCTTTTCGTGTAGAAAATAAAGTTCTATTTTGAGCCGCTCTTTGAAAGACTGCGCGCAGCGTCGCGTCGCGTCTCGTCTCGGTGTGATTTGACCCTTAGAAAAACAAAAGGTCCGTTGTATAATCGCTACCTTCCCGCAGAGAGGGTACTACTAATTACTGAGGTGGACCGCATTGCAACAAGGAAAACGATTAAGTAGAAGGAATTCCCTCTAAATTTGTGCAGAGAAACAGTCTGTGTATTTTGAGTTCTGCGGATAGCATAGATCAACGTAAATGAGACCCGGGAACAAGTATTTATCCGTCAAATAAATAGCTATCTTGTGCGGTTGTGATTGTGGGTTCGATTTCCAGCCGCTATTTGTGCGACAGATAAATATTTGTTTCGGGTCATGGGTCAGTGTGTTTTTTGTGCGGGTTGCAGGGTGCGGGTATGAGGGTGTTAGCGTTTATATAAATCACTACATAGTATAAAACAAAGTCGCTATTTTTGTCCGTCTGTTTGTTTGTCTGTTTGTCTGTATGCTTAAATCTTTAAAATTACGCAACGGATTTTGATGCGGTTTTTTGTAATAGGTAGAGTGATTCAAGAGGAAGGTTTTTATGTATAATACATGCATATATTCCCACGAGAACGGGATCCACGCGGGTGAAACCGCGGGCGGGCCGCTAGTATCAGATAAATGAAACGATGGATGGATGAATAGTGATGCTTCCTAGACACCCATCATAGACTTCACCATCTCTTGTGTTGTCTCTGCTTAATAATGGGTGGCTCACAAACATTAACCGAAATAGGTAGATTCTCGAAGCTTACTAGCCAAGTAGAAAATCTTACCGACTAAATGATAATGTAGATAAAAATGTCGATATAGAAAAGGAAAAGACATTTTAAAATCCACATTGCACAGCATAAGTTTCGACTTCTCAAGCCATAAAAATGCTAGGTGTGACACAAGTTTCTAAGGTACGATATTGGATTTTCATCCCCATTTCGAGATTTGAGGAGGAGATTAGAAACCTTACCGATAAACGGATCTTCAGCTCCCATATCCTGCAATATTGGAACGTTACAGACGTGCGGATATACCGCTTAAAAGCACTATAGCCTCCGTGACGTCAAAAATTTTATCTGTATTTTGAGTACCTACAATAAAAAATCCGTAAAAGTAAAATGACAAGCGTTTGTAAGTGAATATTAATAAAACTACAAAATAGAATGTTAGCTTGAGTTACAGTCTTAGTCGTAAGTAGGTACCTACTGTTTTAAAAACAGGAGGTATTTTCGCCATTTTTTCTCCTCCATCATCCATAAAAGTACCTTTGCCAAAATGGCGATTGACTCAAAAAATTACGTGAATCATAAGTGTATGGTGATAATTACTTGAATAAATTATTTTGAATTTACAGCTGTAGCTTTTAATCAAAGGCTAAACGACGTATCGTGTTCCGACGTGAAATCCAGTTTTCCTTTCTTTCCTGCTATCTTTTGGGATCTTTGTGATGCCTTAGGTATTGCTAATGTCCATGGGTGACAGTGCACATTTACCATCAAGTGAATCATCAGCATATTTTATCCATATTAGCAAAATTACCCACAAAATCTTCCTCCACAAATCCGTACTGGAGCAGCGTCGTAGAGTATACTCTAGACTGTCTTCAATAATGAGGAGAGACCTGTGCTCAGTAGTGGGCCATTAATGGGTTGTAGCCATGGCACCCACAAAAAGGTGTGTACTTTCAATTCACATAATTATGTCACGAAGCTACGCGCACAACCATTAATGGACATTGTATTAGGGGCTAATAAGAGGAGACGATACCACTTACCGCTTATAGTCTTACTACCCTCAAATGTTTATTTAGGCCTCATCCATACGTAAATGTGTGCGAATTATTGCAACCGCTATTAGCAAGGATTATGGGACAAAATGATCAATTTGGACGCTTGTTTGAAATTCAAATTTTCACGCTGTCCAGTCTTGGTTTTGTTGGTGACGATTCTATAAATAGTTGAATGTTTGCTACTTCTGTTTTTTGCGCTTTATCATCATCATCATCACAACTCCGTCAAAAGTGCGTACCCTGGGATTCGAACCCGGACACCCAGAGTAGAAGGCCGAATTCTTAACCACTAGACTATCACCGCTTTACTTCACTTATTTCTTTGTGCTTGGTTTTATCAAATCATAGCGTTTGATAGCCGACTTACACAGGTGATCGTAACATTCATTAGGGATATTCAAATTCAAAATCATTTATTCATGGAGGTATTTGTTATTCAATTTTATTCATTATTTTTTATTCTACTGTAACATTTACGTGTCTGTTTGTCAGTTTGTCTGAGTCACCGTGGCTCCTGATTGATCGAACCGATTTAAGTGCGGTTGTTTAATCGAAAGGTAGTTTATTTGTAGTATTTTTAGCTGTTTTTTTTTAATTAAAATATACCTAGGACATTTTTTGCCATTAAATTAAATTATTGTCATAAAATTGAATTATAAACTATGATATGAAAATCTGTTCGGACTTTTGATGAATATAAGTTCATTAGAGATTTTTGTTAATCCGGGTTTTCTAAAGTAGGTAATACGGGCCTGTCTTTTTAACTCAAAACGTTACAATATTATTATCACGCTTATAAAATAGAACATAACTATACTCCGTTCGCGTTCGATCTGGTATCGTTTCAATTACATTACAACCCACATAAATGTCAACCCTTCGCTCCTGTGATAAGGTTCATTGTAGATTGATGGCGAGAATTTCCTTCAGGTCCAGAAATTTAAAGTGCGCTAAGTAAAGGCACGGAGCCGTCAAATGACGAATGCATGACGAATGCATGCAACCTACAAAATCAAGGAACGCGGCGCAAGGCAACCCGCGGACGCAACGTTGCCGCTCCGTGGACACAGATTTGATTATTTCTACGCAAGATGCAAGAAATCGGCAATTGACGACAGCGTGCGTATAACGTGCAGCTTACGTGGATAGTAGGCCTTAATTTGCTTACAAGCTAAATTGAACTGTAAGCACACGTAATAAATTGTTTTAGCGGGGAGAAGCAAATCCATATCATCGCCGACTCAAGTGTTAGAAAAATCAGAACCTTCCCGAGCACTAATGAGGGAAGTACTCTCACTCTCTACACTCTTATCGTATTCTCGTACGTGACCAAGGGCCATTCAAACTCAAACAGACATTAATGACCATTAGCCAATATTATAGTCAATTATCAGAGACTATTGGCTCCATTTACAAAATTTTGTTGGCTTAGGGCTGCTCAGAACTATTTAATGGGTTCGAGAATTGTTAGACGAGCTATTAGTAAGGATTATGTGACCTTATTCGTTTTAACTATGGTCCTTGTTAGTTCTAAAATAATAATTAATTCGACTTGGCTGGTATTATAATTTAATGATTAATAATTATATTCGTCGTCATAGCTCGCAAATACCTCAATGCTGGTCTAGGGTCTTTCGTCATAATACCTCACTTAAAGTTAGGCCCACTATGTGGATAAGCCCAAAAGTGGATAAGGAGATTTCACGCGCCTTCAAAGCAACGTGACAAAACATTTAAAGCAAATACTTATTTACATGTTTAACAATATCGCAAATATTTTTCCATCATATTAAAAATTAAGCTTACAGTAGATACCAACTTCCACGAATGCAAAGTCGCGAGTAACAGTTAGTGTAAAAGTAATGACAATAATATACACTATTAAGATCAATGTCTAATCCGGCAAAAATCGAACCCTGAACCCCTCAGTGAACAGCCAGGACAGCTATCAACTAAGCACTAGCAACTTGTCAAAGGTCGTCAAAGTAGATTAGATAAATACCGGCGACTTTATTGTTCTCAACAATATTGCCTTCCAAATATTTAATTACTTCAAAGGAGACGAATAGTGCAGAATTCCAAAAATGTCAACTATTTTTAGTTTAATTCGGGCACTCTATGTTTGCGCGTTGTATAGCTCCGGACATCTATTTTCTAATAAACGACTAATCCTGGGATTTATATTCTTGTAAATTAAAAAAAAGACGTGTGGCACTCGGAGACTGCCGCGGTAAAGCTATTGCATATCATTATATATAAATTAACAAAACAAAATACCGACACCGATCCGAGCACAGGCGAGCCCGAGAACGAGACTGCGAGAAACCGATCACATTCACGCTTCTCGGGTGTTCTCGGGGGTTCTCGGCGTGAGTTTGTAGCCGCTATTAAGAATACGTACATCATAACGTCACATTATAGGTGCAAGACATTTTAATCTTTATTAGAAACGGATAAGTAATGCATTAATTTGTGCAAAGAAGATTTAAATATTCTGAACAAAAGCATAAGAACTATTTCATTTGACAAAATAATTCTTTTTAAAAAGAAAATTGACATTTGACATTTAAGTCCTACAACGATCTTTTGGCGCGTGAATGACGTGTGGGTGACAGAGACAGTGCCTTACAGTTTGCCTTGCCTGTATGGCACTGTCTCTATCACCCTCAAGTCATTAATATAGTGTCATTATTTTATGTCATGTTATTATTTTGTATGTTTTAAACCTAAATACGCGATAATTCGACTATTATGAATACATGTTGTCGATTCCAACGCCTTATTTAATCCAGATCTACATGTAATTATTCTTAAATCACCGAACCGACGGGGCGAAAATCAAATGTTTGACAGGTAAGATTTGTATGGGAAATTAAAATTTATATTTTTAGTATTTTGCTCGCAATTTTTCATATTTTCTCATCGCTGCAACCTTCCCTGAACTTCCACGAATATTTCAAGACTAAAATTAGCCAAATCGGTTTAGCCGTTATAAAGTAAAAGTTAGTTAACTCAGTTAAAAGTTCTGGTATTTATCGATGTGTGGGTGCATAGACATAGTAACTATGTCTGTGTGTAGGGTGTAATAAATTTTCGTTACGAAATTTTTGAATTCGGTCCCCGCGCTCAAGGCCCGCGATAAAAGCTATACAATAGCTTAAAAATATAATTAACAAATATATAATTAGACGTATGACAAGACTTATGACAAGTAAGTAAATTTAATAATAAATAGGTACTTAATTGATTGTTAAGAAACGAATCACTTTCATGTCACCTTTGTTGACATAAATCGACCATTCCTCCGACGGATTCCTCCTTTCTTTTTCCTAACTTAGAGTTTATTTAAATTTTTATGCAGATGACCAAAAGCCATTACCAATCTGCACTTTGCCGGCAGAATCGACGATGATCCTATCCTTCAGTGATTGTGAAAGGAGAACCAGTAGTGATGGACCAGTAGGATAAGGAATGGCACATACAAGCATTGGAGACACCGGGTGGTAAGTAGGTATTCAGGTTACTATATTTTAATACAGTGAATATTGCTGTAATTTTTTCATGTCGTAATTTATTACAAGACTCAAAATAAAAAATAAGAATGCTGAATTAATAAAAAAATACAAAAAAGCGCTATTTTATATAATTTACATAATGAGTCCTAATATCTCAGCCGATTCGTCAAATACTTATAAGTATCTCTACACTACATGAATACCTAATGAATGATTGATTATATTTAATAACCATAAGGGAACACTCGGATTTTCAAAGAATGCCACAAAATATTTAGTAAAGTAGTAGTAGATCTTCTTTATTTTCATGTTTTGAGATGTCAATAGCCTATGGTTCATGTATCTATGTAATGAGTTTTAAACGTCTGTGTCCTTTACCTTAGGGTTGTCTGGAAGAAATCGCTACTACAGCGATAAGACCGCCTATTGTGTCTTAATGATTTGTTAATTTATTTATAATATTCTTAGTGTGCACAATAATAGTAGATTGTATGACAAGGGTGCAAAGTAATATTTTTTCGGCGAGGGCGTTTTTTGAATCCAGAGCGAAGTGAGGGATTCTAGAGTAGAATCCCGAGCGTAGCGAGGGATTCTTTAGTAGAATCCCGAACGTAGCGAGGGATTCAAAGTACGTCGCCCGAGCCAAAAATATACTTGCACCCGAGTGATACACTCTACTTTTCATCACCCACTATGAGAAAATAATATATATATAACGGCGCTAAGGTCCGAGCGGTCGATATAATTTGGGTTATACGTGGCTGGAGGCCAGAAATAATAGTCAGTACACCGAGTTTAAAGGTCTATTACATCACTTCAATACAGTTTTATAAAAAATAATGAACTATTTCCAAAATTAATTCAGATTACAATAAATTAAACTTAGAAATAAAGCTTACGACAAAATAATAGCAAAGTAGCAAAGGATCAGCAAGATTACTTCGGATTAAACATGGAAACGCGACAAGTTTGGTATGGCAGTGGGTTCTACACGTCTACTCGGTCTAAGCGCTCAATTCCGAAAAAGCCCCTCATCATAACAGCTCTGGATCTTTATAATGTCATCTCTAACCCCCACTCCATGCCAACCATGCCCAAACAATAACTGTTTGACGTTTCCACAAATAGTTAAAGCGATTCTCCACAGATGGCGTTGAAAGATCAGCGCAGAACTTTACTGCACTGCGACAAGTAGTTCTAGCGATTCTCCACAGATGGCGTTGAAAGACTAGCGCAGGACTTGAGTGCGCTCCGACATATATATAATAGAAAATAATAGAAAATAATACGTAAAAATGCACGAAAACTTAATTTTAATTTGAAAACGAAATTTTAATTTGATTTCTTTTTTATTATTCAGCTGGCGGGGCCCTCGCGTCGTACCAGACATTCTTTATTCAAACAATATTTGCGTTCGATTTCTTTAGCGCAAAATACTAAAATGTTCTACATTCAAAATAGGACGGAAAAGATCTAGCCGGCAGGAAAAGTTGTATGAAAATTCATTCCCACCCGCTGAATAGAAAACAGCAACTTTGGAACCCCGTAAGTCCGAACCAAGTCGTCTTTTTCGAATAGGTGTGATGAAAAGTATATTGTATTGTGTATTGTACCTATGTAACATATCACAGCAAAGCGTCTTTTGCTGTTTAATCAATGATACTTATTATTATTCATTTACAATACTCATGAAATGAGTAGATTTATAAAAAATGATTGGGCTCGTCCGGGATTTGAACCCGGGACCTCTCGCACCCTAAGCGAAAATCATACCCCTAGACCAACGAGCCGGTTGAAAGATAGCACGAAAATGTATAACCGGCTCAATAAAACTATTTGTATCGTATTATATCGCTGTGAAATCACGTGCAGCTGATATTGCTGTAAAGACTTTATCACAATAACCCATGGTTATAAATTGAGTATCGTAAATTTGTAAACAGTAATTTAATTTATAATGATAACTTGTGACGTCACTGTCCGTATAACTTCTTTGTGATTTCTGATTAATCATAGGCGGCAAGAGACTATCACGGGAAGAAATAAACCTCCCAATCGCAACGGCACAATCGTACTTAGTACCATGCGCCTAGTATTAATGCATGAAACACTACCTTTTAAATAAAAAATATTATCAAAGCCGATTCTCCCAGTGCAATGCTTACATTGTCCATTTATCTAGTTTCCAATTAAACTTTGAATAGTGTAAGCTTTGGCCATCAGAAAGCTTTAAATCTTGTAGGTTATTTTATGAAAGGAGCTAAATGGGTTCATAATTATATTTGTTGTTAGGTTCTAGGTTTAATGGACTAATCCGATTAATACATGTGGTATTATTATATTGTGAGCGAAAGAGGCTTTCAGACGTCTCTAAGCCAATCCTTAATAGATTTTAAGATTCATCCGAACTACTACCTATGCTAATCTGGAGTCTCCCTATCATTTAGGAGGCTTAGAGCATACTCCACCACACTGCTCCAATGCCGATTGGTGGAGGGGTTTGTGACCAACCCAAGTATCGGAAGTTTTATTCCGCCCGAAGGCCTCCGAGGCTGACGAAGGCTAGAACAAAACTGTGTAAGTTTTTTACCGTAACGCACATACGCTGTTGGGCCAACTCTGTGTTTAGGCATTTCAACTGTCAAGTAAGGTTTGTTAGATAATATTATAGGTACATCAATAATTCACTGTGGTCATGGCATACAAGATGATAAGAATGACTTCAGGTATGTCTCAGAGTTAAAGTGAAACTATAAAACTTCGTTCCAACCGAATATTCTACTACATTCGAGTATTTTTTTAATTGATTTAAAAATAATCTTTGGTCAAGATAATTAAGTAAAAATAACAGGAGTATCTTCCAAATACAATATTAAAATGTTACATCAATATATTATCAATATATTTTAAAATAGGACTATGTGTGTATGTATCACAAAAAAATAAGCAGAAGATTATAAATAACATACCTATTGAAAAATAAAAAAAGTTTCTTGTTTGCATGCTTTTTTTTTTATTGCATTAAGGTAGCAAACGAGCATGCAGGTGCTGCACCCTTCCGCTGCCGCCCATGGCAATTGTGACCGACTTAGAACAAGACCCAATTCAGGGACCAGGGTGGTTAGTCCAATTAGTAGATGGTGTTAGAATGTCAGTTGGTTAGTTTGTTAATAAGTGTGAGGACAGGGACTGTTAGTGATAGGTAGTCCTGTTAGTTAATATTAGTATTGTCCAGTTAGTAATGATTAGTGTGAGTCTTGTTCCAATTCGGTCACAGATGCGTTGCTACCCCTGAGGACTGAGATGGTCGCCTCTAAAAAAGTGAACCGGCTCCACACCTTCCTATCCGGAACACAATTGCTCTTAAAAACAATTATTATGACGGTAGGAATGGTACTTACTGAGTACCTTGGCGGGCGGTGGTACTACCCCGGGCGAACTCTAGGCTCTACCACCGGATAATTGTGGAGGAACCTGAAGCTTATACTATCATAATATCATTAATTCGCTGCTCCAGTGCGAAAGAGTGATATTAAATTTTGTTAGTGGTCAAACCAGCTATTGTTATTTTTATGTAATTATTATTATTATTATATCATTGATATTACAATTAATAAAAAGTGTCTGCTGCAACTTTCAACATGCAAGACGGACGCGGATGGCTTACTATACAAATATTTACTTGATATCCATGGCCATTGGCTTTTAATAAAGATATGCGCCATAAAATTCTCCTGAAGAGTGGCCAAAAGGACTTTAAACCTAACAACAAACAGTATAGAAGAATAAGTTTTTTGTTGAATAACTTCTCTGTGGAATCTTTTGCTATATAAATCATTTCTTAGTTTGAAAAAATTTGAAATCCCAAATTTTCGGTGTAATTACGTACTTATTTATTAAATTTAGTTCTTGTGACTGTGTTGATGTAAGTAAGTACCTAATCAATGAATAAAAATCAACTTTACATTTTATTTTTATTATAAGATGGACTATTTACAGTAACACTTTCTACTCTTTTCTCAAGATATTCAAGTTCTTTTTGCCTCTCAATATTTCTATCATCATCTTCTCTTTTTCTCCGATCACTCCAGTAATTTTCAAAGGTACCTTTTTCATTTGATGTTGATATAATTGCTTCTTCGGCGTCTTTATTTATATGTTTTTGGTCGTCATCTAAGTTCTCCTCATAGTTTTGTGGCATTTGGTCATATTTATTTTTTAACATATTACTTGTCTCTGTTTCCGATCTTAGGGATTTACTAATGATAAATTTTCTTCTACAAGCTGGGCATAATCGCTCAACGTAAGATCTCTTTTTTATTTTATCATGTTTGCCCAACTTTAAATTATTCCCAGATTTATCGTGTTTTAATAATATTTCATTATTATCTTTGCGAAGTATATTTGTTTTTCTTAAATTATGGAAACTGTAAATTTTTCTTTTTTTGTCGCTTTTAACTTTACCTATAGTAGAATTATTACGGGAAAAAAACGGTAGCTTAAGATGTTTTAAAGCGCTGAAAAGAAAAGTTCATAAACTAATAAAAATCTGTTAATTAAGCTTTAAAACTAACTTTGACTGGAATACTGGAAAAAAACACAAAATGCAAAAAATTTGTTGTGTAACCTTAACTTTACTTTTTATTTTGCTTTAGGAGCAATAAATAGTCAAAATGCAATAATATAGCTTAATCCTTGGAATATATGTAGGTAAATGGACATTAAAAAACGACTAAAGCCAAATCAAAATTAACATTAAATCGAAGGTAACTTTGACTCGCACCTATTTGCCTTCGATTTTATTGATTTAGCAACATATGAACCAAGCCGAACAAAGTTTTGTTCCACAATTGTGGTTCACTTATGTAAGATTAACAGTAAGAATTTGCAAAATATATTATATCTCACCACTTTTTTTCTTTATGATTTTTTTTATCCTGATCAATTAGATTATCATCTAGGTTATCTTGAACCTTACCAAAGTCATTTGTTAATTTATCATTTATTAGTTTATCTTTGGAAAAAGGATAATGAATGTTTTTATGGGAAGTTTCTTGTACGTTTGCTGCTTCTATATCTGCGTAATCTTCGTTGTTGTTTGAAACATCGTTAATTAGACTGTCAAAATAATTATCATGTTTCCCATTTTCTCTGAAATTTATATTAAAATTGAGTTTTTTTTCTTTACGCTTGTTGTTGTTGATCTTTTATAAGACTGACCCCCAATCACCTTCTTGCTTTATTAAACCCACTACTGACTCGACATGTTTGCTGGCAACACATCAGTGATATTTCTTTGTGTTAACAAAGCCCAGGGCTGTTGATGACCACTTGGCATAACATAGCTCGTCTACTCTATGTCATGTGTTAACATAAAAAATATTTTGAAAATAATCATGTTCAAACATGTTAAAATATGTTAAAATATCTAAGTGATATTTAAACATAAACATGCATGTACTTCAGATATAAATTAAATTTAACTGTTGGAGTGAGAGGCGAACTCCACAGCACCTTATACTCGTAGATAGATACAATACGTCAACATTCTATGTTATTGTGTTATGTTATACATAGATACAAGTACAGTACGCGACAGGTGGACATGGCAATCGGGGTATGAGGTGAGGCGTGGGTGAAGGAACACCCCGCATACCGTCATACCGCATATTGACCGCGTTTATCAATTTTAATCTCAATCACTTGTGATTGTCATGTATAAAATATTCTTATTCTATAACAACATAGTTGTAAACTTCTTAGTAGCTCATATCTTATCTACATGAAAATTCTTTAAATATTTACTGGTCTGTCTATCAACAATATTAATTTTAGTATAGTCATATGTAAGTGCTAGTACCTCAATAGCCGAAACTGAATAAATCTGATTAATTTACATTTTACTTATAATAAACCTTATTTTATTAATGCTACTCTTATTTTGTTACGTGGAAAAATATCGATATAAACCTAACCTACGTGATGCCACATCACCAGAAAAATGCCATGTCTACCTTTCGCGTACTATACTTACTGTGAACTCTAAATAAATAAAAAAGCTGGTCACGCGCACGCTTTTGGAGTAAGTAATTGATATTTACTTTTAACATCACATAAAATGCTCACGATAACTAATCAAATTCTTTGAATACTTACAGTTTCTTGTATTGAAAGTTATAAAGGCCATTTTCATTATACGACTCATCCTCAGCGTTGTTAATAAAGCTAGCCACATCAATTTCAGCTACTGGTTCTTTATCATACATATCGTAGTCATGACGTTTGCGATCTTTCCTATGCTGGAGATTGTCTCTTTGATATCGATGATCAGTTTTTAGTCTTCCGATTAAGCTTCTATGTGGATTTACATCCGATGAATACTCATAACAAAAACTTAAATTAATACATATCAACAAACTAAGTAAATAACAATATCGTAACATTTTTTTGTGACATTTTCTTTTTAACAATTGTCAGTTGTCAGTGGGTCAATTGTCAAATTGAAGAAAATATTTTAATAGGAGTTTTTAGTCGTCAGCGTCACGCGTCTCGTAATATTTGTATGTATCCATGTATCATGGGTTCGAGAAATGGCTACTTACAGACCAGACTCACAAAACCATATTTATATTTCTAAATAAAAAAAATCAAACAATTGGTAATCTATAGTATTTCAGTTGAATATTTATATGGATTTCTAATTATTGTTTCGTTTTTAAGCAAAAATGACTTCGTTTACCAACAATAAATTATTAATTTATTTTATTTAAATTATTTATTTAATTATTTATTCACCAACAATAAATTATTTAATAAATTATTTATTATTATTTTTATTTCTGTACACGGTCTTTCTACCGTTAAATATACCACTTTCCAGTCATAGGTCTGCTGGAAGAGATTTCATAAGAAATAAGCAGTACCTTTGTACCATCCTTACTTAACCAATTTTGTTAATTTTGTATCCATGTGTACATAAATATAAAAATAAATAAATAAATAAACAAAATCCTTAGGAAACAAAAGTAATTAGAATTATGACCTTGTGCTCAGAGATGTAAAAAAGTAGGTACAGTACTTTAGTACATAGTATCTCAATGGGTACAAGGTTATTTGTTTCAACATTATATCATTGTTTTAGAACTCTTGTTACGAATGAAGAATATTGCTTTATTGCCAGTTAAAGGTCAAGATTTGAAACTACCCATGGCTTGAAAAATGAGACCCAAATATCGATCAAATCCCTTTGAATTAAACACCCAGGCTTGGTCATAATAAATCTTCCTAATTTATGTCAGTTTATCCTTGAACTCGCCCTCTTTATGTTCACTCCTAGAGGTATGGATAGATTAGAAAGTCTTTAGGGTCATAAGGTCTTATGGTCTAGGAAATGTTTGCTTTTGTAGTATGAGTAGACATTAGTGTCATGAAATTATGACATAGGTAATGTAAGCCATTTAAGGTATTTTATATCAAATGGTAACACGAATGACCCTGAGTGTTCTGTGAGTATGTTTTTAATTATTTTTTAACTTTTATTACATTAATACTTTATAATCCGTTTAACCCCTTGTTTCGGCAAACGTAAATCGCGAGCAAATTTCTTCACAACATTCTCAAAGGTGTGTGAAGTTCGACAGTGCATATTAGCCAGCATGGCATGGCAGACTACGGGCTGTACCCCTCACATTGTGAAAGAAGACCACATTGCTATGAATTATCATCGCAATGTGGTCATATGTATCTATCTACGAGTATATCTATTTATACATATAATAAAACTACGAGTATAACTGATAAATCAAATCAAATTTATTTGTGTATCACTGATACACGTGTGAACGTCATTTTTTTTATTGATAGTCTGTTAATTTTTACACGCTAATCTCAGAAACAACTGAACGGATTTTTATGGGACTTTCACTGGGTGATAAAGACGGATGTGGAGCAACATATAGATTAAATCCCGGAATTCCCACGGGATCGGAATTCACGCGGCAAAAACTGACACACGAACGAAGTCGCAGGCACAACTTAATAGTTACTACTTTAACAATTTAAATCCTCCAACGGGATAGCCGATGCCAAAAAAATGGTTTCTAGCGTCTGCAAAACAAACGTGCAAATTTTAGTAACACGTTATTGGACTTTTTCTCGTAACTCCATTTTAACAACCAGTTGCACTTAATTGGTTTTACCAGAGAGCAGTAAATTTACTTTTTTATTTGTTTGGAAAGAGCAAACGTACCTATGTATCAATATTTAAAGTTGAGTGGTTGGATCTATGCGGATATACATAGATTAATCTATATTCGTTATAAGCTTTGCGCGCATAAAGTATATTTTACAATACAGTATCGCCAACGATGATCGGAAACTATGAATTGAATTGGTAAGTCTTATTGAGTCAGGTACCTAATAACCTAATAAGTTGAACTTTAGAAGTCATCATCATCCATTGGATACATTCATCAGCATATTAGCGTCCACTACTGAACATAAACCTCCCTTAACTTGCATGACTTTAGCTGGTCCTGGGCCTTCTGAATCTAACGAATGCCTGCTGTCTTCTTCACGTCGTCAGATCACCTGATCGGGGGGCATCCCATGCTCCTTTTCCCGAGACGGGGCCTCCATTCATACCTTTCTTGCCTAACGTTTATCGATCTTTCTAACTTCATGGCCAGCCCAATGCCACTTCAACCAGCTAATTCTCTGGCCTATGTCGGTTACTCGTGTTCATCTACAGATCTCATCAGATTACGTGGAAAAATGCCGAGCATAGGCCTTTTTATTACCCACCGAATGACTCTGAGCTTGTCCATTAAATACCATGGGGGGATTTACCCAGGTAGTCATCAAGCTTGGCTAGAAAAGCCTTACATAAAAGCTTTAAATTCCATAAGGAGTAAAGCTAGGCTAAAGTAAAGTAAAGCTAGGAGGTTATACTCGAGCATGCGGCATACAATAGTCCATGTAAGAAATATCCTTTATGTCTCAAGACAATGCTGGCCACTGACCGCACTTGAGGCTTATTTATAGTAATTGCAAAGCACAGCTTGAGAGGAAACTATCTTGTTTCACTCGGATGGATATTCTTAAGTTATTTATAGCTATCTTGGTTATAATTATTTGTGTTGTCTAAATCAGTAATTAATTTAAAGGTCATTTAATGTCAGTACTGTATCTAATAGAATAATTATGTATAATTATTTAAATTGCAATATCATTAATTGTAGGCTATCCGTTCTCAAAACAAAGTAAATTATTAAATTTGAATTTGTCCACATAACCCATTTCGCCTTTTACGAGCTCGTCTAAATAATTCATTCATCAATAATTATCACAAAAAATTAATGCTGAGCTTAGGTGTGAGTTTGTGTGAATTATACATATACATTACTAATAAGTAAAATATACATTACCAACGAACTGACAACACACAAGTCTGGGATAGGAAGAGTACAGCCCAATAAGTTTGGTTTTGGCGGAGAGTGGCAATTCCATATGCTCGATGACTCAACTGTAGGATTATCTATTATCACATGAGACAAGACAAGGGGACACATTTGTTTGTCAGATACACATTTATCGGCCGGTAATAAAACCCAATATACCTCACTTCGCATGAAGCGCCTTTTACCAACTAGAACTACATAAGCAATAAAACACATTTTATTATTTAAATAACATTTATCACCTTTAACCTAAAATTATACAAAAACAAAATATGGCCAAGTTTGAAACCCTTGTATTGTTATCGTTTAAATAAAAACCGGCCAAATGCGAGTCGGACTCGCGTACGAAGGGTTCCGTACCATTATGTATAAAAACGCCAAAAAAAAATCTGGTCTGTTCTGTTGTATAAAAGCCTCACTTAAATATTTAATTGTTTTATTGTAGCCACATATTACGCCCAACGTCATCTCTTGGGCCGAATGGTAACTAAACTTACGTCGATTGTATGGGCACTAACTTAAATATTTATTTTATTCTGTTTTTTAGTATTTGTTGTTGTAGCGGCAACAGAAATACATCATGTGTGAAAATTGTCAACTGTGTAACTATTACGGTTCATGAGATACAGCCTGGTGACAGACGGACGGACGGACGGACGGACGGACGGACAGGGAAGTCTCAGTAATAGGGTCCCGTTTTACCCTTTGGGTACGGAACCCTAATAAAAACTAATACTTTAACTGTGTTATTTCTATACACAAATTCTATTTTTTTTCTATCACAGCAATGTACTCGTAACTTAATTTAAACGTTTGTTTAATATGTTTCCACTTAGTTAAAAATTAATTATAAAAATATCAAAGTTGATTTCAATTTAAAAAGAACATTTATGTTATCAATAAAATTTAAAGTCTTCTATTTTAGTAGCAGCTGCCAAAGTGATGCTTTCGACCGTGTATGGACCGTCTGTGAAATAAAATTGAATACTTCAATCAAATTACATCTGTTTCAAAGTTTTTTTTTTAATCGTATGAAAACAAAAACTTCGCTGTAAAATACAAGCACAATTTCCAGCATATGGTAAGCAACGTCTCTCGTTTAACCCCTTATTAAATTTAAACTAAAAACTCTTATTACCTATATATTTCCTTAAGTAATGTTATTTGAGCATACCAATATCAAACCAAGTCGTAGGAGATATTCCAGACTCGGAACGAGCAGATACGAGAGCTTCCCTCATAGCTATGGGCACCACGACCGCCAAACAAGAGGCAGGTTCACCCGTTGCTGTTGAAAAATATAATTTTTTTACGTCAAAATTTACTCTTAAAACTACCAATACTCCAATAACAATAAAACTAAAGCAAGTTATGTATTTTTCAACACACTTGCTCGTAAAGTTGATATTTTTTCTTTAGTCTTACGCCCGGAATGCGGTTTATTACACACTAGTGCGTTTTACTTTTCATTACCGCACTAGTGTTTTTCTTATTCCACTTTTTTTTAATATCCGTAAAGAGGTTGTTACCAAAAGATTTGTTATTTTGTAAATAAATAAACTTGTTGTACTTAGTCAAAATCTGATAAGATAAGATTATACTTCATCTAATTATCTATTAAAGCATTTAAAAAATACAATATTTTAAATCATTAATTACCGTAAATTCTTATTAGAAATACATAATTATTTAGTTTAATATATTGTGGCTGAATGTTCGGTGCCTTGGACTTAACCTGCGCGCGCATAGTTATTCAACCAAAGATACGGCGCGCGAAAAAATAAACCGCGCCATTTTGTGCAAACATTTGTTCTTTTATAATTTGCTGATTTGTGACTGAAAAATGTCGATACCTAATTGTTTTTTTCCTCGCAAGTGTGTTGAAAAACGTCGTATGATACGCGTGTGCTTTGTTCATTACAGTCTTGGCTCTATTACAGCCCTCGCCTTGCGGCTCGGGCTCAATACCGCCTCGACTGTAATGACCAACTTCGCACACTTGTATCATAATGTACTATTCCATACCTACTTACGTAAACCATTCTGTTCGTTCACGAAAATAAATACAACGCCGAACTAAGATATCAATAAATTAGGTTTCTGATTTTTAACTTTTAGGTAAGTACGGAACATTTAACACTTAATAATATAATATCTCACCTTTTGCACCAAATACTTTATCATTGCTGTAGGACTTATTTCTAAAATATATCCTAAAGTCTTGCGGAATATCTTTTGATTGTGGCACCCAATATTCCCAAGTTCTATCCGTCAGCAATTCTCCGGTATTTTCATCATACACCAGCCTTTCACTTGTCCAATATCCGAGTCCCATAATAAAAGCACCTTCAACCTAAAAGAAATAAAGACTACATAATTGGAAAATAACTCTTCTAAATAGGTACCTATTTATATTGTACGAATAACTGCAACTGACTACAGTATTCAATGTATGTAGTACAATGTATGTAGTACTCTGTAGTATATTTTATATTAGTTACTAGCGGACCGCCCGCGGTTTCACCCGCGTGGATCCCGTTCTCGTGGGAATATATGCATGTATTATACATAAAAACCTTCCTCTTGAATCACTCTACCTATTACAAAAAACCGCATCAAAATCCGTTGCGTAATTTTAAAGATTTAAGCATACAGACAAACAGACAAACAGACAAACAAACAGACGGACAAAAATAGCGACTTTATTTTATACTATGTAGTGATATCATGAAATGTTTCGTATTCAGCAAATAATATCCCACTAAAATATTTTATATTAAAAACGCGGCCGCATGAAAACTTCCGGTACTAGATTGGCCCTAACCCCTTCATCAATCCATACTAGAGCAACGTGGTGGAGTATGTTTTCAATGTTTTCACTCTCTACCCGTGCACAGTTATATCACAAAATAAGGATAGTACAGAAGTTAAGCTCATGTATGTACCTCGATTTAGGTTATGCATGTGTGCGTAAGCCTTAGGGTTAACGACTCCGCAATGGTTTTGGATTGGATCTAGTTATTTAATTTATTGATATGGATTAAATGGGAAAATAAAAATAAAAGTGTATGATATTGGGTTGTAGTTAATGGTATTTATGATACTTACTTGTCCCACATCAATTTCAGGGCTCACACTACGGCCCACGTCTTCTAAAAGGTCAATTCTCACAATTTCACTTTCTCCCGTCAAAATATCTATTTCAACTTCTGCTAATGCAACACCGTATACATCATAAAGTTGAAAATCAGCCATATTAACAAAGCCATGCGACTGCAAATCCACGCCGTCTTGAAAAGCTTTCATTATAAGTGCCTCCCAGGTAGGATTATCCATTTGCGTTCTTATGGGTTCTAGTCTTGCTAGAAGTTCCTGACAACATCTTTGAATACCGATGCCGGCGTTTTGTGAAGTAATGCTACCACCTGATATGAACATATTTGGACAACTTGTTGTTTCATTTGCTTTAATTTGAACTTTTTCTATGGGTATTTTAAGAAGAGAAGCACATATTTGTACTGCTTTTGTATTAATTCCTTGGCCCATTTCAACCCCACTATGAGTAATAACAACTGTTCCATCGCCGCTTAATACTGACAAATTTACGTCCAAATAAACAGGCGGAGAAAATGGTTCCCATCTCATGCATGCAAATCTTAAACCTCGTTTTTTCCATCTATTATCTCTGTTAAATTGATCTACTTTTATTTTTCTTTCTGTATATTGGGAATCAGTTTTTAATTTTTCAATCATTTCCCTTATAGCATCATGTTTGGCGGTATCCAAATTAGCCAGGCGAACTTGTATTGGATCCAAAGACATTTCATATGCTATTCGTTCCATTAATAACTCAGTCATGGAAATAACCTCCAAAGTACCTGTAAGTTTCATTAAACTTATATTTTACTTAGATTCTTACATATTATAAAATAAAAACATTTATAACAATCGCTCCGTAACTACTTATAAAACTGAGTATTCAATATATTTTACCTGGAGATCGACACCACGTATTGGATGGGGTGTCAGTAACAACATTGTAAACTTTATAATTCCATCTCATATTATTGTAACAATTATAGTATACAGAAAGGGTAAAAGCTATTAAAGGTTCACTAAATATATAACCATTATCCTCGTAAAGGTCATAATTAATGTATTGAATAACGCCATCTTTATTTACGGCTACCTGTGACACAAAGTTGTTTCATTATTGTTAATTTTTTTTCTACATTGACGTAATTTGTTAAAGACTTCGTATTCTTGGGTGTATTCGTCTGACAGTCCACTAAACGTATCAATTTTTTTCTTAATTGGTAAAATTATTGAATGTAAATTTTGTGCTTATAAATTAATGTATAGACCCCTGAAACTTATATGAAACAATAATAAATAGTAATGGTTTTATTGGCTCAAATTCAACCTTAAGGACATATAAAACGAACGGAAATTTAAATAAAAAATAATCCTTACTTCGAAATTAAGACGACAAGGTAATCTTTTTCCCACTGCTCTCATATTTGTCCGTAGAGGCTGGATAAAACGGCATGGACGGTTTAATTTCTGTACCACAAGGTTACAAGCCACTGCGACTTGTGTTGCACGGGATATTTTGAATCCATAACCACCACCTAAACGACGCACGTATACATCAATTCTGAAAAAGCCTATTCGTTAGCAATTTTCAAAATGATATGTACGTCATGGCCAGATCTTAAAATTCTTCACTTCATGATATGTTCGTATATTCTTTCATTTGCGGTTATTATTATTCTATTAGATTCAGAAAACTGGTCGATTAGATTTAGAAACCAGCAGGGTAGCTTACATTTACGTTTTGTAATAAACAGTATTATGAAGAAATCAATCGCTCTAAGTTTATTGGTTTGAAAGCCGCTAAGCTCATCAATTCACGTAAATAAATTCCAAAGATAGTTTTAAACCTCCCATAGTCTAGTTCAGTTACAGTATCAAAATCGTGGTTACTTTGCTTGATCGTTAAGAAAACTGTGATGAGAACATACTACTATTTGATAGCCGGTGATTCGATTGCACGCTATTATTTGATATATAAAAATAAAAATATTCTAGTATAAAAGAAAGTGTCTTAAGAAACAACAAGATTAAAATAATTAATTTAGATACGTACTTATTCTGAGGGATATTTAGAGCACGAGATGACATAAGTTGAATAACATCCAACCATTGCGTTGTCGAATATACTTTCAACCCTTCCTCTGTTGGGTGAGAAACACAAGCTAAAGTCTCCATACAAAAATGATATTGCCCATATATTTTCGTATTTCCTTTTATTACTCTCGCAACATCAGTACCTGTTTCCTTAGCATTAATTTCCATAAATATAGTAGTCCTTTTTGGATCTTTCATAGCTTCATTTATATCAATAACAGGTTTTTTAATGTTGTTGTATATGACTGTTAACATGGTTGAAGCTTTTTCAGCAATATCTTGTGTATCAGCTACAATAATACCAATAGGTTGATTAAAGTACTTGACATCAGCTTCACATAATACCTCTTCATTGGCCACAGTTATAAGAGTTCCACCAGGAGTAAAAGAATTAACACCAGGGATGTCTTTAGCTGAATAAAATGCCACTACACCAGGTACTTGCTGAAATTGATAAAATGCGTAAATTATTCACAAACAATGATGACATGCCGACAAATATCTTCAGGTGCTATTTTCTGGAAAATAAATGCAAGTAACCCAGCAATATTTTGATTATATTTTTGCGGTCAGAGATTTATTTGCCACGTGATGCGCGTGCTTTAATATCATAACGGTATTCAATCGCAATGCCAAATGACTTAACATGCAAGTTATAATAACTTACAAATATAAGTTACAAAGATTTTGTAGATTCTTAGGGGCTTGGGGTATCTATGTAAATTAAGGATCAAAATATTATATTATTACGAGTACACAACGTTTCAATAGAGCGGATTTTGTTTCTGATTATCTTAGTGTGAAAATGATAAACTTTTGAACCATAACAAATTATAACATAGTATACGTTAATTTAAAGGCTTACCAGGGCTTTGCTTGCATCTATACGTTCTATTTTTCCTACTGGAATCGTACTCAATGCAAATGCTGCATAAACTTCGTGTGGTAGTGATGGAACATCTTCTGTGTAAGGAGCTTCACCAGCACATTGAATCTAAACAAAATATGTTGAATTTAAAAATATATATATTTTTTCAATAGTTTTACTAAATTGAAGAAAGTGAAAGAGATTCGATTTGTATAATTATAATATTATAGCTAGAAATAAAGATGTTAAATCAATTGTTCAGTAAAACTGACTTCAATAGAGGAGGTTCTCAGTTCTTTTTGTTAAGGCGCTACAACCGAAATATGGTAGTTTTAGATCTAAAATTATTTTTAAAGCTTACTTTCTATGTCTCCGATATTTAGATATATGTATCTTCACTATATAATAAAGAATCTCATAAGAGCAAAAACAGTAAAATGTGAAGTTTTCTCGATAGAAAAAAATCGTAAAGTTAGGTCCAAATAGTTTTGGTTTTCAAGTTTACTACGAAAGTTTTAACAATTACTTGATGATAATATTTTTATAACATAGTAAACAATGAAAGCTAAGTTTTCATAAGAATGGAAATCTCAAAAACCGAAACAGTTTTGAAAGAAAAAAATAATATGCAATTGGCACTTACGTCAATGACATTTAGCGCGCTTAGAACGCTCCCTTCACTCCTCCGGGTAGACTCAACGTGAACGCACGCTCGTTTTGTTAAAATAATGTGGTAAATTTTCGTAATCGAATTGTTTCTCTCGTATGTATAAAAATTATATTATGGGGTTTAATGTTACTGTTTTACTACTGTATTCAATTAAATATATTTAAATAACATCAATATTGTAAATACGACCATTTAAAACAGTTAATTCGTAAATTTTGTGCCACTATTGAATCAAGTTTGAATTTCGCGGCCAACGTAACATAGAAAGACTCGGCAAAACATGGAATGCTCACTTGGTCTATAAATACCTAAAAGCCTGTCTGCGTAAAACTAACTCATTAAATTATAATATTAATAATATAAAATAAATATTATAATAAACTCGTAAATAATAAACATTTATATTTATATTATATACTTATATTTACTTATAATACTAATATTATAAAAATAATACAATACATTTTATGAAGATCCGAATAATGCAATTTTTAACACGCTGGATCGCCGTTCTAAGGGCTAAGGGTTTAGATCCCAACAAACATTTAACAGGTCGCCACAACGTGCCAGCGATAACTTTTGGTTCTATAAGCTTGTCGCCGTTACGTCGCTATAACGTCGGTATCACCAAGAAAAGGCCCATTTTATACGACTCAGAGTCCTATAAAAGTCATATAGCAGTCGCGTAAGTTACTTTTTGGTCGCATAGTGGTCGTATAGAGGTCGTGTAGCGCACTTTTTGTCGAATTAAGGTGTTTATTACCGCTGCTTTACGACATTTGATCGTATACGAGTATCCAGCGCGCCTCCTATACCGCAAAATATTAGTTGTCAAAGTGACAAAATATGTAATTATAAATATTATTACTGTTGAAAGTGACGAGACTCGGCCATTTTACTTATTCATCTTTGTTTTTACTTCGAAACTCAAGTTCAAGGACGGTTGGTCTTATGGGAAATTAATTTCATCGAGTCTTATGTGCTAGTTTTAACTATATAATAAACGCGCCAGTGTAATTCATTAAATAAATAATATTTTACAGTCATTTTTGATAAAACGTGTTTACAATTACCTTTATACGATTCAAAGTGTTGGACAAGACCGTTATACAACTTCTATACGACGTTTAAATTTATGTCATTATTGGATTTGTAAACATTCCGCCATAGAAACAAAATTAGGGTTCAGTTTAGTAATTGTCAAGTGTGTAAAACCTTATTAATCACTATTGTTATTATCATTATTGTGTTGTTTGCTGGTTGAGCTGTCATTAAAAAAATACACGTGATACTGGATACAATAGATATCGATAAATTCTTAACAAAATTAGATTTATTAATTTGATACGTATTGCTCAAAATGACCATGGAAATCTACACATTTTGTACGTGCTGATCGTTGTTTCGGTTGCAGATTTTATACTAGTGACGAAACCGAACCTGCACATTTTATACTAACTGAAGAAACTGTTATATATTATATTTTGATAAATTTTGATTTTTTCTGGTGTCCAAGTTGCACTTTTTGCCATAGGTATACTATAATTACCCAGAAGATGAATGTGAATTCTGTATTTAGAAATTATTTTTTTATAAAACCAAATATTTTTCTTGTAACTTGTACAGTAAGTATAGGTATAATATAATACCTACTGGTAACGGCGTTTTAAAAAAAATAAAGTGCTGTTTACGGAACCATCTCCAGTTGGACTACAGTTAACTTGTCGCATACCTACTTTTATTCCGTACTTATATTCAGTTCGTATAACGGTCGTAAAAAAGTGTTTGAATCGACTGAAAGTCGTATAGGAGTTTTATATACCACTCTAATACGACGTCGTGTAAAGGTAGTTTTCGAACCTCTAATACGACTAAAGTCGGTATAGAAGTCGCATAGACGTTTCTTCTGCCACAACACTGCTTACACGACTGAATGTCGTGTAATAGTCGTATAGGGCAGTCGAATAGGCGTTTCTACGACGTTTTTACACGACTACAAGTCGAATAACTATAGGGGGCACTAAGTCGTATAACAGAATGAGACTACTTCTATACAACGCTTATACCACTATGAGTCGCGTAATTCCTTCTTATTCGACTAAAATGTTTGTTGGGATTTCTGTTCTCAGTCTGGGTGTTTGTATTCTTGTCTAGTGTGTTGTTCATAGCAGCCAGGCACACAAGCAACCATATGTGTGTAGTTATTATATCATTTATTAATATATATCTAATTATTAAAGTATAATATAATCTAATGCATAATTATTCATCTAATAAAAATGTAGGTAAATAAACATATTTTGTATTTATAGTCCTTTTGCGAAGAATACGGAATTCGTTTAAATGGCAACCCACACAAATGCAAGCTTTTTGCCCCTGTGATTATGGTTAATTGTAGATTGACGATGACACTTTAAAATGCCCTCAGTTCAGTGCGAGCTATAGGTACCTACTCCTATCGCGTTCGATCTGAAATTCGTTATAATTGCATGACACACGAATGTCAGCCTTCCACCCATGCGATTAAGATACATTTAAGATTGACGGCGGAATCGAAAAATGCGCTTAGTAAATTTTGCTCACAAGCTAAATTAAACTCTAAACACAGGTAATCAATGTGGTTTTAGCGGGGAGTGGCAATTCCATATGCTCGGCGACTCGAATATAAACTGTAAGCACACGTAATAAGTTCGTAATAATTCGTAATAAAAGGTTCTATTTGCTTTTTTATTGATTTCTGGTAGGTAGCTAACGAGCAGGCTAGCCAATTTCCGCTGCCGCCCATGACAACTGTGACTTTATCTATACCTACTATCTACACTACTAGTTTGTAATTACCGAAAAAAAAATTCCACTATAATTATCTACTAGTGACACTCGACAAGTCTACGTGAAAAAAATTAAAACGAAAGACGTAAAATTATCCCCCAAAAACAGCAAATTTGATCAAAGATAAACACCAATTCGTTTCATTCATAACTATAAAATTCTCGTAAACAAAATACGATAACGATTTCATTCATACAAATACAACTACCTACCTCAAGGTCTACACAGTCTTGGTCCTTGATTTAAAATCGAATTCTGCGATGGTAACGTACCTACCTAATTTATCTTCGTACGTAATGTTTACAAAAGTAAAATCGATGTAAAACCTATGACCTAAAACTACTAGACGGAAGTTCTGATAGAATTTGCTAATGGTAATTTTATTATTTGCCACAATATGTACCTAACATACTGGGACCACAGAAGACATAAAATGAAACGCTGCTCAACTCATAGTCAGCTGACAGCAAATGTATAAGTTTTGTACAGACAAAGAAGATCGACAAATGTATTAAAAAGAATATCCCTACCAATATTTAATTATCATACCTACGCCAACGTCACATAAAGTAAATACTGAATTAAGGATTTGTCCATAATAATCTTGAGTATTAGAAATAAAAGAAAACACGTGCATGACTGCACTCCTAAAAAAATAATATTGAAATAGGTAAAAAATTACAAAATGTAAAAACATTGTCTACAATATAGTATCAAAATTGTTTGGTCGCGTTTAAGCTGCACTACTCTAGCCGCCATCTTAGACGCCATATTGGCCCGGCCCATAAGGCTGCGTTTATTGGTTCCCGTGCATTTGTTTTGATTGAAAAATAGATATTTATTTTTTTATAAAGTGATCGATAAATCGATAATTAAATAAATATGCTTAGCAATAGTAATACAAACATAAACCCATATTTACGATAAGGTTGCGTGCGAGGAATAGGATGAAGCAATGATGTATAAATATCTAGATGGATAATCGAATCCGCGAAAACGTGTCAAAAAAGCGAAGCCAACTGTTGGCCGCGACTTTTATATCATTACGCACAGATTACGCACACATAGACAATAAATGAACGCGAAAAACATCGCCTGCACGCACACGTGCTTGATATTGTTGCCTTGTTTTTTTTGTTTTCATTGTAGTAGGGCGACGCTCAATCTACCTATTTATAACATCATTGGGATGAAGGTACGAACAATGTAACTATGACATAAAATACTCGTAACAAAGTATTAAATTCAGTAGGTAGTGGTTGCTTATTAGATATTTATTATTCGACACAGATTAATAGTCACTTTGAATTGAAACGATTTGGCCTATTTATGTGGTACGTTAGCCGCCGTAAATTTGCAGTAAGTAGGTACTTCATACTACGATGTATTGGACATCAATAAACTATTACCTTCAAATACTTTGGAACTGCAACCGTTAATTAATTAAAATTGATTAAACCTTATTTCCTATCTAAATTGCTTAATTGTTGACATAAGAAATCGATAATCTAATTCGATGTATTAGTTATTTGCGATTCTCGTTAACGTAAATAAGATCACATACTTATTTATTGAGATATTTTAAATCGAACCAAAGTAACAGACAGGTACAGATTTGAAAAAAATAATTGATTCTTCGACAAAATTAAAAAGCTGTAGAATTGTGGTTCTAAGATTATGGAGCTTAGACTAGCCGAGCCCTTAGCTGTCGACGGCGTCCTTTGATGTCGCACGCGCTAGGCGAAATTCAAAAAATTATAACATAGTTGCATTGCATAGCAACTTAGAGCCGAGTTGAATTTTTTTTTTCGATACAATACATTGACGATAATATCTATTCATCGACCAACTGATTATAAGTGTTAATAAGTATTATAAGTGTTCATGTAAACCTAAGAAATATGCTAAAACCTAAATAAATGCTTATTATATTATGCTTTGACGACCCTGTAGCCTAGTTGGTAGCGACCCTGTCTGCGACGCGAGGGGTCCCGGGTTTGATTCCCGGCCGGGGCAGATATTTATGTGGCAGGTAAGTATTTGTACTCGGGTCATGGGTGTAATTGTAATGTGTTATATTATGTAGTCCATGCCACCCGCGACACAGGTACCTAGTAACCTACTGCGGGGGTATGAGTGTGTTAGCGTTTATTTATTTATTATTATTATTTATATCGATACTCATCGAAGTTAAAACCTGTGTTAAAACGATGTATCTCTAACATTATGTATGTAACAGTTAATCCATTAATTCACATCAAATAAATCGAATTATCTTACTTTAACTACTCCAAGGACCTATCCGTTCCACGCGCAATCGGCGCAATGAACTTTTAGTTCCATTTTGTGCCACCGCGATTTTATTTTGGTGGCGCGCACAAAAGACCACGTCGATTTCGGTTTTACATATTACGGTTGTAGCGCCTTAAGTGTGTCACCGTAACTTTTTACTGAGTGAACCAAGTTTTAGACTTGGAGCATTGCGCAACCATTTAATCTGGTATTAGCTTCAACAGAATCAAAAGTATGCTAGAAGTTAAAAAGCCAAAAAACTGAATTCAAACCGAAAGATGTAAACGTGAACATTCCGCTTTAAAAATGCCGGAAATAGGTACTAATGAATTGAGCGTTAATCTTCTCAAAGCTGACCTGAATTTTATTGATCAATTTCGTCGTAATCTGTGATTATAATAAAACAATTTAAAAGGTAAGCCTCACAAATTATTAAATACATATAATTAATGTTCTGAGTAGGCGTGATGAGTAGAATTGGTCTCAAATTAGTAATTGACTTGAACTAAGAAATGAGTAAGCACTTTACCAGTGACTATATCACTTTGTTTTTCTATTATGTTAATGGCGGGCATACAAGCCACTTTATAGTAAGTGGTCATCGTTGCCCGCGGACAGCAGCAAAACCGCTGCATTGTCGAAAAGGAGAAGAAGAAGAGGTAAGAAAACATAATACCTTTTAAACTGCCAATTACAATACGACAAGTCATATAACGGCTAATTCTAGCAAACCATAACATAAAGGAGGGGCTACTTTTCATTGCAACTTATGATCCCCTAGTTTGCAGACATGAAAATGAGGTTAATTCGTTTTCTAGGCTGTATTAATACGACCATACCATCTGCACCTAATCTAAGGACTTACCAAGGCTTCAACTTTTTGTATTGGCTGATTGAGAGGCCATAAGGAGGGATTAGTTTCAAATATCTGGCGTCCATCTGAAACTGGCCTTGCTTTGTGAAGGTCAATGGCACCTGATCGGTAACGTTGGTTTAGCACTTGTGGTGGACAAAGACTTAGCAAGCCCTGGAAATGTTAGAAACACTTTAAATAAAATTAAAAACGGTTTATTTATTAATTTAAAAAGGTTTATTACGGGACTGTCGTTCAAAAGGTCCTGTCCAGTGTATGTACCTACACATTTTTATCCCCACACTAGGGTTGCCTGTACTTTGGGTCCCACAGACAACATAAAAAGACAAGGACTTAGAACAGAAATTAAAACTTATCATTCAAATTCTGCTTCACTGGGAATTGACAGTCCGGCACGGCAACCATCGCGTCACACTGATCTTCATTAATTAATTATTTATTAATTACAACACATTTTTTGTGGATTACTGGGATAGGTTAGTCAATTCGAATCGAGCGTGGATAGCATTTTAATAGTTACCTTATAAAATAATCCAATAGCCAGTTGTTTCCTATACCTTGCCGAAGTCTCTGGTGGTTTTTCGGTTACCACCAATTCGTTTTGCAGGATACTAATAGCATATTGTAACGTTTCATTGGTGAACAATTCTAGACCCTAGATGCATAAGGGCGGAAGTCCATTTTGCCAACTTTACAGGAGAGACTAAAATAAAATTGAAATTTAATCGGCAGATATTTTAATAACTACAAACAAAACGTTAATTATGTCATTGCCTATATTTAGCACAAGTGAGTACTTTCTTAACTTAATTATTAAAATTATGAAACAAAGTCTCTAAATTTGTTAAAAATGAATTTTTTTAAAAAAATGATGACATCCGATTTTATGACAAAAAAAAACGTATATTATTTGTTCAACAGTATTTTTATGTGCACATACGACTTAATGCCCCCAATTTTCGTAATTAAATGAGATTTGTTTTTCCAAATACAACGTTATGCCACAATAAAAAGTAAACGTTTTATTGAAACTGAATCAGACGTAATTGTAAATGCGACGTAATTTTGTTATATTATTTTCATCAAAAAGTCGGATATCCCATAACAACAAAATTACTATTCTTTTAAAATCAATTATAATAATTAGAATAATAGTGACAGTAATTTAAATAAACGTTAAAAACATTAAAATATTAATATTTTAATTAGTCACTTGCTGGAAAGTCTGGGACATTTCCGTTATGAGGAAGATTTTTATAGTAGGCATGAAATTCCTGAGGAACCCATGTCAAAAGACTCATTAGATAATTGTATTTATGAAAAAAATCGTGTGGACAGAGGAGTGAACGCTGAACATCTTTTATCCCAGACGTTTTTTTAGGAAATGTTTAGATTCGCGAAAAAAAAATATTGAAGAAAAAAATGTATGGAGCAAAACTGAAATATGCTTTTGTCTCGAAATTTTCGAAACTGTTAGCAATGAAACCTTTTTTAAATTATTGCTTTACATTTTTTTGATAATTCCACAAAGAAATTTTTCGCATTCACTTGCAGCCTTGGCCGTAATAACTTCAATATTTTTATTCCAACTATTTGCGACTATATAATGACTCTTGTAGTTGCGCGCATATGAACTAAGTAAATCTTTTGTATGCACTTGCAGCTTAAGAGTTTATGCGCAGTTTAACTTAAATATGTGATAAAAAACACGATATCACTACTTTTTCGTCTATTATGTAATTGTTCATATCAACACAGATATCACATGACAAAACAACTTAATCATTGAAAAAACTGCAGAATTCTTTACAGTAGGTAGGTTTACTTTTTAAATTAAATTTAATACATTTTTTTAAATTTTACATTAGTAATAGTACGAAAACAAGAATAATAAAAAAATATACATGTATATTGAACATACAAAATGGAAACTGGCACTTCTACAGACATCATATCAAGGAAGCCATTTGAAGATTTGGGAAACAAGCAGCAGAAAAGGCAATTGGATACATTATTCGACTTTCTGGAAGAGGAACTGGCTTTTGTTTTTGTCACAAAGCTTGGATCTAATGGCAAAAAAGTTCTTGCTCGCATCATTGATCACGTTATGAAGAAACTTGAAAGGTTGAAGATGTAGAATTATTTTTATTTAAGAATGAAAAGAAGGAGATTATTCAGGAAGATACTTGATCTTCCTACTTACTACTTCATTGGATCTATCAAAGTGGAAGTACATCCTACCTAAGTTGAAGCTTCCGTCTTACTACAAGTTGTTAGCAGCTAAGAAAAGGTTATCCAGGTGCCAGAGGTATTGTAATATCAGAAAATGGAGTGAAGGTGAAACTACAAGTACTTTTATATGTCACAACTCGAAGGATTTTGCAAGTCGTTGGAGATGATGAAAATATTTCCAGTGGTAACCTGAAGCTGACAAGCAAATGGGTATTCGATAAGTCTTCAGCACAGAGAAACTATAATTAAAGATGTGAAATGGCAGACTTCGACGATTCCTCTATGTTCATGACGAGCCTCGTTCTTCTGAAGCTAGAGGCTGGAAATGTTGTTATTTGGAATCATCCAAAGCGATCTTCATCTTCAAAATTCAAAATTTTATTGCAGACCTATAAAATTTCAGTTTGTGAAGGAAACTACTGACTTTTTTAAGCAAGAAATACGAAATTTACCTATTTCAAGTTGCGGAAACTTGGAAGTTACTCATAAACTGAGTCACAGATACTCCATCTGCAGCTACAGATAAATAATCTCCCTCAAATGTTTTGAAGACCTATGCGATTGTCAACACTCCATACGTGGATTCGAGTGGAGTGCACGAAATGAAAACAAGAACCTGAAGAAGTTTCGAAAGAACATGGTGCAGTCTGTCAATATCGATGGATTCCATGGATACTACAGGGAGACCGCTGTGCTCTTTTTATGTCACTCCCCCTGGTAAAACGTGCCTTTCATCGTACACAAAACACAAAATGCCCATCGAAATTTTGTCAGAAGAAGCAGCAGAAGCAAGAAATAAGGACTTCCGAAATATCAGAGAGCGGCACACGAGGAAAACAGGAAGATTGCAAAATAATGAAGACATTATGCACAATTTTTTGATATCTTCAGATCCCTATATATCTCATCTGAAACCCAAATATACCAATGTGAATTCATCAAGTATTTTTCCAGAAGCTTTACAGTTATTAGTTACAGAATAAGTACTAGAAGTTGAAGAAGAAGTAGAAATGGAAATTGATGACGAAGCTCCACGAAATGTGATTATGTTGTTCTGTCGATTTTAACATAGTATTATTACTAAAAAATAAAATTTCAGTGCACGTTGAACTCATGTTTTCGTCAAGCCATCACCAATGATAATGCCCGATGTCGCTAACTTTTGCGCGCAAAATTTTAAATAGTTCACATACATAACGATTTATTTTCACATCGGCCCACCGTTACATTTACAAAGTTATTGAAATAAAAGGCATAAAATCGTATCTCTGTATCTGTTCTGATATTATTCAAAGGGATCTTAGATGCATTATGTCGGAAGTTTAATTAAGAAGAATATTTTATATAACTGTTTGGGCCATAAAGGCGTAACTCCTGTTACGTAGTTCTGGCGCGAATAAAAGTTTGGGGCATAAGGGCCAAATTTACAATCCATCGAATGAAACATGAAGCAATGTATACGCAGAGAGACGGAAGTGAAAAAAAAACCTTTTGCTTCCAATGATTTTTGAAAAGCTGTTAGAACCGACATTATGCACTAAATTATCTCAGGCCAGGAAAGGGATAGAAATACCATTGTTAGTTGTATAGAAAGAGGAAGAAGAGCTTTTCTTTGTGGAACAATAAAAACTTTTTGCCAGATCTACACATCCGCCCTTATGCATCTGGGGTCTAGAATTGTTTTCCAAGTAAGCAGTTCTCAGTGTGAAACGCTCTAGTGAATATACTTGAAAGACCACCAAATGCTATTCTGCATTGTAGTACTGTATGGTTGGCAGTAAGCTGGTACAGGAATCCCGCATTTACTATTGCATGGGCGTTTTGACTCCGTGGCATTATCTTAAATATAAATTATACATTATATTACTATCTCCAGATCTCAAATTTGTTAAATGATTTTATTTAGTTCGCCTTTTTTAATACTTTGGGTTTTTGTAGTAAGTGAAATAAATGTACCCTATCCTGTTGACTTGATAATAGTGTATCCGATACACAGTTTTAGTTCTGATGACGATACAGTTTAATCCGTTCTGTATCATTGTAAACTGCAGAAGGCTGCCGCGCTACAAAATGGCGAATTTCATATTTTCTCACAACTACCAATCTACCAATGTACGAGGAACTGTTGATTAGGTAGGAAGTTGCTACTTACTTATCAGTAAAAGTCTCATTCTAAATCGGTTACAGAGTCTTGCTGCCCGTGGACTGTTAACTTGGTCCCGTCTAAGACAATATAATCGTGTGATAACTGATCGTTTTTAATTTAAATAAAATTAATTGTGAAGTGATGACTGAAACTCCAACTTTACTATCTTTTTACCGAAACAGAGATAAATTCCATTTATTCTTTCATGATAAAAATGTTTGAACTTCTTAAGCTTTGTTTATATTTGTACTCTTGGTTGGTCTATTTATCTAAATTACCGTAAACGTATTACATGAACGTCAATATTAGATACATAATTACCTTGTAGGTTACGAGTTTGTACTCATTGCTAAATGGTGGTAGTAATACGTGCAATATAATTTTCGCTCTCATGGGTTCTTTGAGGAAATTAATCATAGTCATAGTCTTTCGTTGCCCAATATAATCAACTGCAAGAAATTATGCAAATTATACACTTTCAATACAATAAGAGTACACCAGTGTCCACAATAAAAAATATTGTATTGTACTGAATAAATAAGCTGTAAACCGCGTATATTTTTTCGCCTGTGGACAGCGAACTAAGTGGACAATTCCATATACAAAGGGATCACTGACACTCTTTTTATTTGACTTTTCAATATCACCAATAAATTTGTTGAAAATATTTCAGTGTACGTAGGAATTAAGTTTATTGTTTTTTACATACTTTCGGACAAATTAATATCTCTTAATTGTTATTTTAATGTCAGTGATACCCATACGTCCATCTTTTGCCTCTACTGCCATTTTTAAAAGCGCTTTACCATTGAGAACTAGTAGAAAGGAAGAAAGAAAATCCTCGTCACATCTTGTAAATTTTTAGTATGTTATTTTATTAATCATAATGATAGTTAAATGAATGTCAATTTCAGGAGATATTTTCATAAAAAAATTAATAAACAAAAAATTAAAGTTTTATTAGGTTTTTTTTAATACATGAAATGTATCAAATTATTCGGACACGACATAAATGAAACGGCCTATTCCGATCTAATACCAAAAAACTAATACCATTTGGTATTAGTTTATTATCCCAGTGAATTTTTATTCCGAACGAATACCATTCAAAAGAAGTACCTAATCTATTCCGAACGAATACCAAAACATAACTCTTAGTACAGTCACAGAAAACGTTTCTTTTGCTATTTAATAAGTTATATATTTAATAAGTTATAAGACTTTCATCTTTACTGCCTTTGCTTCCACGACAATTTATATCAGATCTGAAGGCTGGTGCTACATTATGGAAGACACCCCCTGCTACTGACGCCATTGAAAATTTTAATAACTACATGGTGTCACAATGGCTGGAAGATGAGAATTTTGTAGACATTTGATATGTCCATGGTGAACGTCATCGAACAACAAATGCCACAGAATCTTGGCATTTAGAACTAAGTACTACTGTGCCGAAAAACACAAATTTATATCAGCTTCTGGTAGCGCTGAAAGAAGATGCTGCCTTACATAATTATAGTGGTTGCAACACAAATAGAGAAAAGGGTACCAACACGTAAAACGATGTGCAGGGGAAACTGTGATAAATAATCAGTCAATCAAGCAAGTCACTGATCAACTGGTTGACCAAAAAATTACAGTCGGTCACTGCCTGGAAAAAATAATTATTAGTAAAATACAAATACATTTAATCTTGTTACCGAAAATTATATTATTGTGCCAAGGTCAAAAAGTATTTTTATATAAAAGGTTGATTTTTACATATCTTTATTATAGTTAGGAATAAGTTAAGAAAAGTAGATTTTTTATATTTAATGTTGATTTTTTTTAATACATTATATTGTAATAATGACTGTCATGCCAAAAATTGATATTTGTTTACAAAGTATAAAAGTAATTTCTTTTTGATAATAGTTGTTGATTGAAATTTTTACTATATAATTATAATCGTAAGTATTTAATTGTAATTTTAATTTTTTTGTGATAGTTTTTATTTCCTATTTTAAAGTTGAAAATGATGCCTAGTGATTTGTTGGAAAAGCTTTATTTTTATGCTTTAGGTATTTGTGCAATTATTTGTTACTACACTTGAACATGTTTAATAAGACTGATTTTGATTGAAATATTATACATTAGGTACTTAATACCACATTTCACAGCATTTTTATTACTGACTGTACCTTCATACCATTTTAATAATTTTGGGATTCGTTTATGACTGGTATTCGTTCGGAATAGAAATTCACTGGGATAATAAACTAATACCAATGGTATTAGTTTTTTGGTATTGGATCGGAATAGGCCAATGAAACTTTTATAAATTTGCAGATTTGAGTAATTTTCCACTACTTTTTTAGGTACCTACAACATACAGGTAAAGGAGACCAGCAACTTTCTTAAGGACCTTGGGCCAGGAATATAAACATGCATGAGACATCGCTTTTTAGATCGCGGATATTGTTACCACAATATGCATATTCCGTTTTTGCGGAAAATTATAGGAATTATGAAATATAGTCGTCTTACGCACCGTACACACATAGTATCTACTTTAGTCGTTTAATATTTTAATGGTAATCTAGATTTTTAAATATGAAATGGATGTATTAAATACTGCAAGATTATTTGAGGGTATTGAAGAAGCTGTTCGCTCCAGGCCCAAATCTGTTGTTCTCCTTTAAAGTGGCCGTGACGTATTGTGGTAGGTATGATAATACTTTTAATGATGTGCTGTATCAGTGTATATTCTTCCAAAAGGAAATAAGTGCATCATTTTTGGTGACCAATAGGGTAGTTAGTAGTATCTAGGGTAGTTCCGGGTTTCAAACATTTTTGTTAGTGATATATCTTATTTTTGTTGTCCATGCCGCTCTAAGGAAGTGCGGGTGATTAAGTAAGCGTTTATATTATAAAGTATACAACAAGTATTTCAAATTACACTTACGTATAGTTACTTGAGCACCAACTGTCTCAAACAGCACAAACAAATCTGAAGGAAAGTCATTGTGCCGATATTTTATCATTAAATTCCCAGCTATTGTCCCCAGCTGAAATAGTTTTAATACACATTAGCTAATTCTGAGCCAAACCGATAGAAACTGGCTACTTGTATTTCATTATTACATACTTTATAGGTACTTACATTTTTAACCGGAATATGCGCAACTAGTTTGAGATGGTCATTTAGTATTTTTAAGTAGCTAAAATACTCTGTAGTACATAATGCATCGAATAAGTCCATCAAGTTTGAAAGGGTCATACCAGCACCGATCACCAGGTTTTGATCCAAGTAGTGACCTTTAAGTTCGTTTACACCACTTATATCAATCAGTACTCTTGGATATTCGTATAATGGTACAACTCCTAAAATTAACCATAAAATATTAACTGTAAATTTCATGATAGTTTGAAATTAAGTAATTAATTATTATAAAAATAATAATGGTTGAAAAAAAAGTGGAAGAACTACGTAATTGTAAATGATGACAATGACTGGTGAACATCATCAAAATCAAACCATCAAGGATGCTTTGCCAGTAAAAAACGAAATGGGTCACCCTCATTACAATGAAAGAATCCTCACCCTCAGACTATATTGCTCACAACAAAAAATTCATGTGAAATAAAGTGACAGCACAATAATAAAATCAAAGCAATTAAAAAACAAATACATTGGATACCTTTAGCTGTGTTTCCGTTGACTAACATATAGGAATCGTCCCCTCTAAGGTGTAGTATGTTGAAAATATCTAGTACGTTACGGATTTTAAACCATTCCCTGTTGTCTTTCAGTTTTATACTAATGACTGATGACTGTGAAACATCGGCCTCGTTTACAAAGCACCACTCACTGTCATCGCAATTTTCTTTCTTGCACATTTTCCCTGTTTTGTCACAAATGCTTAAATCTTCTATATCCAGTATTTCATTCGATTTAGGTGCATCTTTAGCAAATTTTTTAAATGCATCCAAAATAGGTCTGTAGCCTGTGCAGCGACAAACGTTACTTCCAAAAGATTGCTCAACTTCATACATCGATAATTTTCCTTTGCTTCTCAAAAGACTGTTAATGAAAAATAATCATGAACAGTTTTGAACGCTCAATAAAGAGCTACGTCGTTTAAAAGCTCAATTAGAAACATTTTTGTCTGGTTCATATAACTCACACAGTATCAAATTGAAACAAAGAGAAAACAACGTCCCGGCTCGCACAAACGACGGTTTGGTAGCATTCAGAATAAATATCTACTAAAGTGAATGTCAGAAATGTTTATCATTGATCGCGATTTAAATTGAAATTGATCGATATTTAAACCAAATTACTACTACGCTTCAAAAACTTTGTCTTTCTATGATCGCTGATATTAAACAATGATCATGAGCATTTTCGATCTTAAAACGATAGAAAAAGAATTAACCTAATGGGCAGTCCCAGTATACGATTAGACTCCTTTGTCAACTCATTTGGGAATCTTCAGATTAGAAACTATCAAATGTTTCACAACTCACTCCTCCAGGGAAAAAAACTGTGGTCTTTAATGAATCAATTTCAGTAGTCTGCTAACGGAGTTTACAAACCTAAACATGGACATAACCCATCCAGGGGTACAATAGCCACACTGTGTCCCATGGTTTTCCGCGAGAGTTTTCTGGATAGGATGATAACCCTGCAGTCGATTGCCAACCTTCTCAATCGTAGTAATGTCCCAGTCTTGACAAGATGTTATCGATACCAGGCACTAGAGACAGAAAACGAGATGTGAGTTAAACTTACAACGTAATTACGTACATAATAAGGTTTGAAAAAAGAAAAGTGTGCCAAATTACGCCAATTTTATATTTTTTTCTTTTTCATAAAATGGTGTCTTAACGCTAGTAAACTTTTGGGGACATCACAAATGCACTTATCGAACACTGACGCTGTGATTGTGATTGTGTGATCTCACACCCGTTGATACTGGCAAACAGAGATAAAAACAAACAAACAGCTGTACAAGGGTTGTGTTTAGTTGATTGTTTTAAAATGTTTAACGTAGTTTCGAAATGTGAACTCACTTTAACGAAAATGGCTAAAGATCAAAATAAACATTTTTTTTACTAAATATTGTTCCTCTAAAAATTTGACACAATCATAAAGTTTTGTCTTCTTTGTAATAAAACATACGTAATTGATTGTGTGAGAATGTTGAACTTTCATATAATGTATCAGATTGTGTTTTATGAATTATTTATTATATCTCTACACAATGCTTCCACTGTACAACGCGACAAAAATTGGTAATGACCATTGTATACATAATCCTAATTTAAATAAGAACATAATTTAACTAATGAGATTTTAATGTAAATTGCGAAGAAAAACAAGAATCATTCTGTATTTGAATTAACGTTAAAAATGAAGTTACTGAAACGTTATTTACGATTCAGAAACAGATTAAAGTATTTTAGAACTAAACGATTCGTGAGTGTCTGAAATAATTTTCAGTGTGTATCGTAGCTTACTTTACATGTTAATATTATTAGTTTCGCCCGACTAGTTTCGGACCATTCCGATGTTCGTTTTAAAGAGCCATCAGCGACGAGAGTTCGCTGTTGCAAGCTACCTCCTCCTCCAACCTTGGAACGGTTCGAACCTAGTAGGGCGAAACCGACATTAATAACACGCAAGGTACGCCGCGCCGGGATACATACATAAGTATACACAAGTAAAAAGATAAAAGTATCTTACTGAATTCACAGCTTGTATTGGTTCTCCAGGGCCTTTGCACACAGCAACCATGCATGCTCCACAACCACCCTCTCTACACATGTACTTTGTTCCTCTGAGTTCCAACCTGTTTCGTAAAAACTCGAGTAACGTAGTCGTGGAGTAGACCTCATTGCCAACTGGAAAGTGAAAGTCATCACTGCACATGAGAATTAAATGCAACACATATTAATTAGACCGACAAGTCTCAGTAACAAAAAAGTAACATTAAGAGTCTGAAGAATTAAAAAATGCTTTAATAATGCTAAGCGAATTATAAATGCAATAAAGTTAATCAATGTGCTGATAATTGTTCAGGAGTTCCCTAATCTTAAGCATTACTTATCATTAAAAGATGCCATTATTAACAAAAGTTATCATCGGCCAATTGGTATTGTTGATCGAAGAAACAAAAGCACTATGCAAAATTTATGTCCATAGAAATAAGTGGAAGTAATTAATTTAAATTAAACTTCAAAAGTTTGACCTGAACATACACTCGAGTTCAAAAATTGCTAGTTAGATAATATATAATCCTGCAAAAAGTATAATTTTATTCATCATAAGGCAAAATATAGGAATCATCTTGTATCATCGTGTATCATCTTTTAGTTCGCTTGAGTAACCGTCATAAAAATATAATCAGCTTTAAAAATATATAAGTGGAATGAAAATAATATTTGCACTAAGTACAAAATAAAGTAATTCTGTAATCCCATGAGTGTTTAGAAGTCATCATTATCATATAATATAGATTTTAAACTGGTATCATCATGGATTACACATATTTTTACGATAATACAGGTACTCACGATATGTATTTTGGTATGCCGATATTTCGACCGAGTTACATGGATCGTGGTCACGAAATTTCCGCGGCATCGGGTTTTACGCGAGAAAAACTCTCGCGCGTACAACGGCGCGGGCTCAGCTAGTAGTATAATAAAATTAAGTTTCTATGGCTCCCAGGCATAAAACAAACTCTTGAAATCCCTTAGAAGCCGTGGAAAAAAAAAATTCAAAGAAGTTCACATTTTTTTATTGACAATGCTAAGGTTTGACGAAATCCAGCTATAAAAAAAGATCGATTGACATATAACTCAACGAGAAAAGGGTAATGAACAGTTTTTTACGTATACATATTTATTATGAACGTAAATTTAGACCACTGACTCAATTTAATATAGCAGTGGTCCTAAAAATTATCCTTTGAACACCTCCAATGCGGTGCCTTTAAAAATCTCTATAACAATATCTAAAAGGTAAGTAAAACGTTCATACCTCCTTAACTTATCTTGTTATTTATTTTTGAATACAAACTTGAACATTGAAGCTTCATAATAACTAGCAAATTGTTAGATGAAGATAAGGGAGATGAAGTTGTCAGTATTGAATTACATAACTTTACCTTTCATCAAACCTCGAATAATTTAATTCTATTGTAACAACTAAATAAGGTAGATTTATGCCGACAAGTTGTTGAGACGTCTAGAGGCTAATAACGATAATGTCTACAATCTTAAAGCATGGAAGACAACCATGACATAATTATGTACATATCCGGATATATTACATAACTCAGTCTGCAAGCATTACTGTAACTACCCACTTTACTAGAAGTACAGAGACTCAATTGTTCACGTCAAATTAAATATCGTTGTTGAAGCAAATAATAATTCTAGTTTAATGATCACAAGTTTAATTTCACTATAAGGGAGTATTCAAGTAGAACGCTGGTTACCGGCGCTGATCTGCTAGCGCTTATCGGTACTGGTCCGTCGAGATAACCTCTACATAAAGCAAAAGCTTGTATAAGCAGGAGCTGGCTGGCAGTCTCTGAATCATTGATCTATAGAACTATGCATTAGACACTAGAGCAAAAATAGCGTGCCTGACAAAATTTTAGTGAAAAAAAACATGGCCGCTTTTGCTAGTGTTGTGCGCACTACGTGGACGGAAATAGTATCGATATTTAGTTTAATGACTTACGATAGAAACAGCATTAATACATGTCGTCCTTTTTTTTTCATTAATTTAAAAACCGACTGTGAATTTTGGATATAACAATTTGGGTTTTGTAGGGATGCCTTTAGGAAGACACTGACAGGTCTCAGACGTAATACGCGCATGCGAGCTGGCAAGCGCATGGAACATAAGATTTCTTTGCGGTGTCTTCTCTAGTACTTGAGTACATAGTATCAATGGCCTACCAGCGCTTATAGGAGCAGGTCGGAACTTGTCGGCGCTTATCGGCGCTTATTGGTGCTGGTTCGGCACAAAGTATAGAGACTACCTGCGCCGACTACCTGCGCGGATAAGCGCCGATAAGCGCTGGCAGATCGGCGCCGGTAATCAGCGTTCTACTTGAATGCACCCTAAAGGTCGAACCGCATTTTAGCTTAACTTTAATACTTTTATATGAATTTATATGAAGAAAATCTCATTACAACGTCATGGCAGTGGAGCGACGCGGCGCGGCGCGACATGGTTGTATCGGGGTGTCCTACGTGTGCGACGAATACGACGCGACGCTACGCAACACGACGCGATGCTACACGCGACAATGACAACGTCGCGTGTTGTCGCAGACTGTCACATAGGACGCAAGTAGGGATACCGTTGATTTGATCGCTTACGTCAAAATCGCAACGTCGCGTCGCGTCGTTTTCGTCGCTCACGTAGGACACCGCCTAACAGAAGAATATTGTGACATGTTGCCCGTACCGCTACACTCCGTTGCTGCTAGTAGGTTATAGGTAACTGCAGCGACGCGGCGTATTTTCTTGTCAATCCCTATTCTCAATTTGCGAATGTTAATGATGGATGCAGAAAATTTTATAAATTTTGTAAGTGGATATCCTAGGTTAAAGAAGTTAGTAAATTATTTATCATAAATCTATATAATATTTATTTAATTTAGAAATGTTGAGCCGCTTTGGCGGAGGTAGTGTAGTTTCGCGTATTTCTAGTGTGATAAGCAAAAGCTTCAATGTTGCTTTGCAGCGTCGCGACGCACAGCTTAGTATGTTTCGACCTTTAAACCCTGCGCTCGCCGCTTAAAATAGCGTGTATAGTGACTAATAAATTATCTTGATGAAAACTTTTTGTACATGACTTTTTAAAATCATAGCTAACACGTCTGTCATACTATGTATAAAGACAACAACTATAAATCTCAGTGGATACAGACTGTTACTGCGCAGTAAACGACAAGGATTTAGGAACTGTTACTTATGTATGAGATATTAGGATTAAATTTGAGTACACAGATCTGATTTATCCAATTATAATCCAAGGTCGAATTTATTACTATTCAAAAATGTTTGTATAATGCTTCTGGAAGCGAAAGAGGTCGTGTAGTTAGTCCAAACTAAGATAAGTGTGTAGATATGTGAAAATCACAATTAATATGACGTGGCTGGAGCAACATACATATATGTACTACCGGAGATATACTCAAATCGGGACTAACAAATAACAGAACAAGCAAGTTTATTCGTTAGTACGTGGAAGGACGGGTTATTCCCATTGGCTCCCATTCCCGTTCTCAACCGTCTCACTAGAACCCAAAATCGATTAATTTGATTTATACCTTCTTGGTATTTTTTTTAAACTAGGGCAATAATTGTTAGTGATAGGTGTTGGCTGTTAGTAACAGTAATAATTTAATAATAATTGTGAGGAAGAAGGTCATAATATTTCGTAGTCAGATATTGTTACCCTTGAAGATTAAGATTAACATAACCGCCAAAGAAGTTTTATCAGTTTTATGGAATCAAGGTAGCGAACGAGCAGGTTAACAACATTTTTCGCTGCCCATGACCTATGACAACTGTGACCGACTTAGAACATGACTCAAATAGAGACAGGGATGGCTAGTCCAGTTAGTAGTAGGTGTTAAATATTTATTAGTTGGTTAGTTTATAAGTAAGTGTGAGGACTTGGAACTGTTAGTGATCGTTAGGCCTGTTAGTTGTTGTTAGTAAAAGTACAGTTAGTAACATTTTTAGTAATTCAGTCCCAGATGCGTTGTTTCCCTTGAGGACTATGATGGTCGCCTCTAAAAAACCCGGAACACTATTTCTGTTGAAACTTTATTGCATACGCGTTACTCAAATGTCTTGTATGTCTTGTCAGACAGATATTACATAAATAATATTGCTTGGCAGGGTAACTTCCTTAACGACTTTACTAATTGTCTTATTAATTAACATACACTTGGATTAAGCGTAGTAGTTAATAATATAGTTAAAAGTATAAATTTAATATCATAGTGAACATACCAGAATTTTCTACTCCGTTTACTTTAAAAGTTATTCTGCTCATGTCTGCTGCGGTCGAAAAAGTTCACAAAACTGACAGAAGCAAGTGTCCACTACGAATATATTACAATTAGGTAACCCCACAACACTCGCCGCTCATTTGATTTAATCAAATAAATAAAAGTTTTATACTATACGCATTATATTGAGCTTTATTGAAAGAAATCTTATAACGAAAAAAAAACAATGTAGGTACCTCTGAACTGACCGCTAACTGTATGAATAACTCAATTACAACTGATGACCAACATAGACAGAGTAACTTCCATCTTTAAAAGTGAAAGGTTGCCTACTTGCTACATTCGCTTTAGACAAAAATTAAAAAGAAACCTGAAATATCATAGTCTATATTGACATCACGTAAATACACTTATAATCAAATGTTATCTGATGTCTGCTTTCTAAATTAGAAACCACTGGATAACTTTCAGAAAAAATAATGTTGTAAACCTTGTTATAATACAGCCCTGTAAAAAGTTCGGCCCTGTGCTAAGAGATGCATTGCTGTGTAAGTTATTGATGAATTAGTGAGTCTCTAGTTTCCTGCATTTGAGTGATTCGCACTTTGTTTTAACTTCGAGTGTCGAGCTTCCTTTTTTGCAATTTTGAGATTCAATTTCTTTTTTTTTAACACAGACATGATCCTAAAATAAAAATAAAAATATTACTCTATGTTAATATCCTTTTGGGTAAAAAGTATTACAAATATTAATCTACAAGTGCTAAGATTCGTCTGATATAAGATTTGTGAACAGTTTGTATAAGAAATCTAAAATCGTTAGGTACTTTTTTGGATTTATTTTTCAGGAGCCCTAATACTTTTGCAGTTCTCAAACTATGTATTTAAATTATAAATTTAAGTAAATTGTTTTCTTTTATAACTTTACAGAACTATGAAATCAACGCGATTTGGCAATAACGGGTTTAATAAAAAAAATATCAGTGAAGATAACAGTTTGGTCAACACCACAGCATTTAATCTGAGTTATTCCGGTCTGATACCTACTTGAAAAGAGATCCCGAGAATGGATCGCTATACTTTTAATTTTTTTTATTCCGGTCTGAGCCCGAACAAGTAATACCTACATGGATCATAATATTTTAATAGTACATTATGATACAAGTGTGCGAAGTTGGTCATTACAGTCGAGGCGGTATTGAGCCCGAGCCGCAAGGCGAGGGCTGTAATAGAGCCAAGACGACGTTTTTCAACACACTTGCGAGGAAAAAAACAATCAGTCACAAATCAGCAAATTATAAACGAACAAATGTTTGCACAAAACACAAAATGGCGCGGTTTATTTTTTCGCGCGCCGTATCTTTGGTTGAATAACTATGCGCGCGCAGGTTAAGTCCAGAGACACCGAACATTCAGCCACAATATATTAAACTAAATAATTATGTATTTCTAATAAGAATTTACGGTAATTAATGATTTAAAATATTGTATTTTTTAAATGCTTTAATAGATAATTAGATGAAGTATAATCTTATCTTATCAGATTTTGACTAAGTACAACAAGTTTATTTATTTACAAAATAACAAATCTTTTGGTAACAACCTCTTTACGGATATTAAAAAAAAGTGGAATAAGAAAAACACTAGTGCGGTAATGAAAAGTAAAACGCACTAGTGTGTAATAAACCGCATTCCGGGCGTAAGACTAAAGAAAAAATAGCAACTTTACGAGCAACTGTGTTGAAAATTATTTTCTATTCCGGTCTAATCCATTAACTATATATTATCAAATTTTAGTACAGTCAGCAAGAAATATGCATACAGGTTCTATTAGTTATGTTTGCAAAATATAAATTTATCGTAAGTTCGTTTGTTTATAAAGAACATTTCAAGATTTAATATTTGTAAATACTGAAAAACTTTGTGCATTTGGCATGCAATTAACAAAACAATAAAACACTTGTTATCGGTTCGGCAAGGGTTTGGAAGAAATTCGAAGTTTTTGTAATATTTTTACCTGTAAAAAATGGGTCGAGATGGGTGGGTCTTCTTAACCACGGTAACCAATCATTGATGAGTTTAGTTTGTGACGTTGTGTTCTTACATGATAAATGGGTTTTAACAACAATGACACGGTCTTAGTCTCTATCTTAATTCTGTACTGAGTTGACGAAGTGAAGTAAAGTCAAGGTGAAGTGTTGGTTCCTGATATACTTTTACAATAAATAGATAATCAAAGTGAAGTGAAAACTGTTTATATGTAAAAGTGAGTGTTTATAGATAAGCTATATTAAACTATATACCTATATGTAATGCGATCTTAAACGTTTTATTATGATTATCTTGGAATTTTAAATGTTGTTGGAAATTGAAATATTACAGGTAGGTATTCATTGTGTCAAAAACAATGTAAATGTAATTTGTTTCATTTTTATTGTTTTAATTTCGCAAAACTTTACAGAAAAGGTGCAATAAATTGTACTTTAATAGAGGTATAAATATGTATAAAGATTTTGTGCTGTAAATTTACATACGATATTACGAATATTCACCATTTATTTCCTTTTTTTTAGAATGTCTGAAGATCACAGTCTGCCGTCAACTTCTTCTAGCCATCCTAATGAGTTAATATATATAAATAGAAACGGTGGTGTAGTTTTACTAAAAGCTGGTTATCAGTACACCAAGAAGATAGAATATAAAAACGGATGGAGTCAGTGGAGATGTGTCAACTGGCGAAAGAAGTGTTTGGGGTCTCTTAATCGTATGATTGTTTTTACTGTGATAATTTGACATTGTAATTTTAGTTTTTTTTTTTATTTTGTTATTTGAATAATTATCTTCAGCCACTTATTTACAAATTGTTTTTTTATACTTAATTAAGATTTTTCCAAATCCAAGGAGCAAATATAACTCAATGTGATTGTGAATACTATGACAATTTTAAATTGTATTTTAAATTTTATTTTCATAATTTTATTAATCTTTAGTCTCTTACAAATTGTTTTTTTTTATTATTTAGATTTATCCAAATCCAAGGACTAAATATAATTTAACATAACTATGAAAAGATGATTTCAAATGACTTAGCGTAACATAAGTATGTGATGATTCTTATAAGAATAAAAAGTACATATTTTTATTTCATCAACTGTTTTTTGTTTGACTGTACTTACCCATTATAAACAGGAAATGGATCAGTCCGGAATGGTCAAATTACAATGGATCTGACCGGAAAAAATACCTATCATGGATCTCTTAGTGTGGATCAGTCCGGAATAACTCTTTAATCTCAGTTCTTTAACCTTATTTATTTATTAGGTATATAAGTTTAATTTCTGTAAATTTGCGACAACATAATATTAAAAAACAAATTTCCTCACATTTCCCTATTATGAAGAAAATAATAATGTTACAGGTGTTATGATTTAGAATCCAGCTAGATGTCACTTTTTTTTATTAGTGACCCTATAAATAAATTATTTAGCAATATTCTTGTTACAAAAGCCATGTCTTTCCTTCATATGTACTTACCTATGTTTCTGGTAAGATCCTAAGATCAAGTCTACACTGAACTTATTTTTAGTACTATTCAAAAGAAAATACCCTAAAATTGATTTTCTTAGCTTAAACAAACCCCGTGAGAGTTTTAGCAAAACAAAGTTCTAAGGAGGTACAACTGCGTGAAAGTTTTCCTCTTAGGGTTCGCTTTTAAAGAATTGCGGATGAGTTGGTTACGGAGTTTACTTTAGATTTTATTTGGAAAGTCTTTACTTGTCACCCGTGATGCTCTTTACTCCAGGTGCAAATTCAAGCACTGGAAAACTCTTATTCAGTTTGTACTTTCCACATCCCACTTTAACTTCATGGTGTTTATTTTTTTAAGTCAGATTTGCCTACTGAAATCCGATATCGAAGCTCACTCAAGTGAGTTCTGTCACTTCGATTGCGAGCTTGATTGGCGCTGCCGTCGGTTTAAATTTTATCAGAACGCGATGTGTCAAAATCAAAATCTCACCGCGGATTCAGCTATCGAGATGTCATAGATATCCTTACAGAATAGCCTAGCTGTTATTAAATAAAGAAGTTATGTGGATGAAGTTTAAACGTAAAGTGGGCGGGCTAGTTAACAATATAAGAATGGATCATAGCCGTTAGGTCGTGACATGTAGGAACGGGGATAGGGGAGTTGAATCGTGTAGAGATGGGAAAACACAGGCTAACTACAATCTTGAGCCTGAATCATAATATATTGTTGACATAGTTACGAAATTCATTGCTGTCACCTTAATTGACTTGATTTTTATGCTGCAATACCGTGATTCTTGACATTAACATGAGTACTCAATATCGTAATATGTTCAAGAATTGCGTGTCTGAACATTTCGGTTAGGTACTTATATTTAAAACGTTTCAAAGGCCATGTTTACATAATATCTATTAATATTTATTCGGAGTGTCGGATTCATTGTATGATAATGGATAACATTGTTTAAAATTTTAATTTGCTTACTGCAGTGGCAGAACTAATGTGGGGTTGTTACTAAGTACAAAATTCTTTTTGAATCCAACAGAATCAGAAATAATGTAGATTTCTTTCTGTTTCATTGGCAATCTTAAATATCTTTGGTGTTACTAATATTGAATTTAAGTCTACCAATTCGCACTTTCCCAGCGTGGTGGACTTTGGCCTTGGCCTTCTTATTCTGAGAAGGGACCCGTGCTAAATATGGTGCCCATGATGGGTTGTGATGATAATGATGATGACTTATGTCGATGGGCAAAAGTGATCACTTTATGAGTATACGAGGTACTCATTTTCAACATTTACATTAAAAAAGGAAAATCGTTTAGGTGGTGATTAAGAAAGACAAATAGTTTTTTATAAGTTAAATTTAATTGCTTTTTCCCATTTTATTTATTATAAATTTAATATTCATGATCTAAATGTAAATTATGTAGTTACATTTTAAAATCTATGTGAGGTCTAATACATTTAGCAATTTATTACACTACATCCAACTTTAAGAAGTCCGACGCACTTTGACGTAAATCTACGAGTATATATCAGAACAGACTCTCGGAAAAAAACTATCAATATCACAATAACAACTACCTAACAATACCTACTTAACCTAAAAACTTCAAATCAAACAGTGATGTAGCATTTCATAATCTGAAGCAACGATCGTCAATCGAACCAACAATGTACCATTTGAATTCTATATAAATTAAGAAACAATTAATGTAACATACTGATTTTAATAAAATAATAGACAATTTTATAAAAAAATACTAGTAAAAAACTAATTAGTAAAACTCCAAAACTAATTTAGTTTTAATGTAGCCACATATTACGCACAACGCCTTCTCTTGGACCGAAAGGTAACTAATATCGCTGAGGCGTCGAAAATATTACCTACCTATTTATTAACTTAAATATTTATTTTATTCTGTTTTTTAGTATTTTTATTGTTGTAGTGGCAACAGAAATATATCATCTGTGAAAATTTCAACTGCGTAACTATTACGGTTCATGAGATACAGCCTGGTGACAGACGGACGGACGGACGGACGGACGGACAGCGAAGTCTCAGTAATAGGGTCCCGTTTTACCCTTTGGGTACGAAACCCTAAAAAGGACAAAATAAAATACATGTTATGTGTTTTGATCCGTTTTATTCAATGAATTAAAATAATTATATTGACCACATCAAACCCTCATATTTTTAAATTAATTGCAATTTCATACATTGTTGGCGAGTTAGTTAAATGTGCATTCGTGATTTGTAAAATCTTGACCAATGCATTAGTTGTAGTAAGTATATAGTTGCTGTAAGTCTTTTCATAAGTTGTATTGGTCTCTGGACGTTGCAAAAAATATGTTTTACATCTTCGAGAGGTAGAATATAAAGCAAAGTCAGTATTCTATAAACACATTTTTGTATTAACATACTACAAAGGCCCAAACATTTTAATTCCATTAACTTATGCGTCGTTTTAGTTGGTTCCATAATTATTGGCTCTTGAAAAAGTTCATCATACCTCGATAGCAATTTCGGGTGTTATTAGCTCCATCTACTTTCGAGACTAAGGCAATCCCGTGTGCTGGTGGAGCAACTTACTGAACAAAGAACATTGCCAGGTCGTTTGTCTCAAAGAACGCAAAAATCCTAAAGTCACTTAATATTAAGGCGTTCTGGGCTTCGTGATAGCTGAAGCCGGCTAGCTACCAACTCGTTTGAATCGGTTGAATTTAACGGCTGCAATCCATTAATGGCCCACTATTGAAACGGGTCTCTAGTCATCATTGAGGTGGCCACAGCATACTCCACCATGCTGCGCAAGTGCCTATTGGTGGCGGTGTTAATAGCCAACCCAAGTACTGGAAATTTTCATCTCGCCCGAAGGCAAACGACTGCTATCTGTTGATAACAGCCGGGACCAACGGATTTTTGTGAACTCCAAAGTACGGTTACGCTCAAGAAGTTTTGGCACTAGTGGTCACCTTCCCAACAACCGACCACGCCACTTCGTCGATCACTTGAGATCACCGCAAGCCCCCGAGCTATGGCCGTCAATTCCCTGAATTAATTGTAGTTGCGGGACTCATGCGTGCTTAAAACTCTTTTTACTAGCTTCGCTAGCTACGACTACTAAAAACCACAAAATGTCCACAAAATGTTCTTTAGGAACACATCGGACAGTATCAGAACTAATGCAGGTTTCCTTCCGTTTGGCTGGCATTACATCGATGATATAATTATTTGGTGTTTTGGTGCTGTTGTTGATAAGCAGCAGTGACCACTTTGACTCGTAATAGACAAGTTTGTCGACTGTCGACATTTTCATCAAAAAGGAAAAAAGTTTGCGGTGGTGAATATGTACACGAAACACAATTTGTTTTTTTCTAACTAATTTTATTGCCATTCCCATTACCAGTATTCATCTACATCTAGTTACATTTAGTAGTTACATGGTTACATTGCAAAAACTGCATAGAGACATTACGCATTGAATTACATTATACCCATCGGTTACTTCTAGACATGGATTACCTAACTAGTGCAATACCACGTTAACGTAGAATAGTAAAATGTAAAAATTTCCCAATTATCTCAAAATAACAACGACGAACAAACCCAAAAAACTTCAAATAAACTGTATTTATTAAAAACAAACAATACCTATACCATTTCAATTAAATGAAAAGGAACAAACAATATTAATGTAACATAATTTATTATTTTAATACCATTTACCAAAAGAAAACTAATTAGTAAAATTTAAAATCTTTAACATCCGTCGCAGTTGCTAAGCATATTTTTTCTACCGTGTACGGCCCATCTGAAATATTATAAATAAATTAACTTAATTCAGTATTACTAACATAACAAAACAAACATTTCTTAAATTAATAGTCTGGATAAATCGCTTTTTGGATAAAACCACATGACAATGTAATTATTGCTGTTTTGAAATGTAGTTGTACGATAAGCTTTGCGTTGTTGTTTATCTGCGTACTGCGGACTGAAACAGCTTGCCCGTGTCGGTGTTTTGGTCTGTGCATGATGTCAGAGTCTTCAAAACGGAAGTAAATAGGCGTTCGAAATCTAGCATTTCATTGCAACTTCTCATTACGAGTAAGAACGTGTAGTAGTAGTAACAGCGCGTCACGTAGTCAAGATTTCATTTATTTTAAGTAAGAAAAACAAAAGAGAATCATAAAATATATCACTAATATATCACTGATATTGTATGGTTCCACAAATATAAGATTTGATTACCTATCTGATGCCACTGAGTTCTTGCTATGCCAGAGTCTTCACGAGCAGCTGTAAAGGCGTTCCGTAGGGCAAATGGTACCGCTATGCCCATACAAATTGCTGGCTCTCCAGTTGCTGAAAAATATTTGACCAAAATTGATAAAAGTTTTTGTATTAAATTAAAGTTTTAATTAAAAAATATATATATATATATAGATACTTATATATGAATAATTTATAAACTACAGTGGTAGGTACGATTCTTAATGGCAAAGATGGTATGGTCAATAAATCTTATACATCACCAAATTAACACCCACAATTATTCAAGAATATCTAATATTTATCTCTCATATTGACATCTGACCAAACTGGGAAATCCATACTAATATTATAAATGTGAAAGTGTGTTTGTTTGTTAGTTTGTTTGTTTGTTTGTGGCTCTTTCACGTCGCAACAGGGCTATAATATGATATGGTTTATATGTGTGGAGACAGTTAGGAGGGTGGAGAATGACGTAGGCTACTTTTTACCGCGTTAAAACATCTCATTCTCATGGGAAGATCGATATTTTGTTACTTGCTACATTGCTACATATTAAGTTCCGGATGTCGTTAATAGATGGCGTGAGTAAAATTCATTTGCAAGTTCTGAATTACGCATCAAATGCTACAGATAATTTACTTAAGTCATAGGCAACCAATAAATAATTTGTTGTTTCGATTTTATATTAATACCCATTAATGACTCACTACTGAGCACGAGTCTCTCTTCATTATTGAGGAAGCCTAGAGCATACTCCACCACGATGCTCCAATGCGGATTGGTGGAGGGGTTAGTGGCCAACCCAGTGTCGGAAGTTTTCCAGCCACTCGAAGGCCTTCTGACATGGCTTAACGACTGCTATCTATCGATAACAACCAGGACCAACGGCTTTACGTGCCCTCCAAAGCACGGAAGCGCTCAAGATATTTTGCCACTAGCGGTCACCCATCCGACTACTGACCGCGCCCGCAGTTGCTTAACTTTGTCGATCACTTGGTAGGATCGACACAAGCCGCCGGGCTATGATGAGCGCTTCACGCAAGCCGCCGGGCTATGAGCTTCATTATACATAATTTAATACCTATTGTGATGTAAAGGAATTATAGTGTCTAGCTGACCCCGCAAACTTTGTTATATCATATTAATTATTTCTAGGATAATGACTATTATAATTGCTTTTTACAAAAAAAAAATAACCGACTTCAATCTTGATAAGTAGAGATAACTCAAAAACTACTCGCCAGATGGCGCTCAATTCAACATGTAAGTGTAAAGTTCTCGTCACTACAAATTAATGAAGCCCAAACACTAGATAACTGCAGTAAATCGTTGAGGAGTTCCCTCGACTGTCTTTCGGCTTCATCAGATCGACTCCAGATCTTCATGAAATGGTAGCGCTTTAATGTACTTATGATAACATGAACAAACACACTAGTTGTCCATACAATTTTCGAAAGTTCCCCTCGATTTCTCTGAGATGCCATCATCAGATCCTGGTTTCCTTATCAGGGGACCCCACTGTGCATATCTACTTTACAACAAAAAAAGAATTATCAAAATCGGCCCATAAACGACGAAATAATCGCTGAACGTACATAAAAAAAAAAGCATATATACGGTCGAATTGAGAACCTCCTTCTTTTTTGAAGTCGGTTAAAAAAAATAGGGGTTGGTGATAGATGGGTGAAAATTTAAGGTTGTATGTATTTTTAATGTCATATTATAGAAAAATAAAAACAAAAAAATTTGTCCAAAATTTTAAAAAAATGTTAAGGGTGAACAATCCTTATCACTTAGGGGTAAGAAAAATAGTAGCCGATACTCAGACCTACTGAATATGCATATAAAATTTGGTAAAAATCGGTAAAGCCGTTTCGGAGGAGTAAGGTAACTAATATTGTGACACGAGAATTTTATAAGATACTAGCGACCCGCCCCGGCTTCGCACGGGTTGTGCAATGCTGATACTAAATACACTACAGAAAAATTACTGTGAACGTTGTATTAAAAACATAGCGGCCCGCTCTAGCTTCGCACGGGTATACTATATATAGCCTATGTCACTCACTGAAAAAATGATTAAAATCGATCCAATAGTTTTGATTTATTCATTACTGCCCGTGGCCCGCACGCGTTTTTTGAGTAAAACAATTCCCCTTTCCCTATACCATGAAGATTTCCTGCTATCTTTGGAATATCTAAATTCATACCTACATTACTTATTTACTTCGCTACGTCCCGCAATTTTAAATCTGTAATATCTTCGAAAATATTCATTTAAATCTTGTGCTGTAAAGGACCACATAGATCTATATTAAATCAACAATGTATTTGAGCTATTTAATTGGATAAGGATTAATGCTGTATTGGTTAAAATCGCTTCAAAAATTAGCCATTATTTGTCGCAAAAAGTAAATGACAAATAAATGTTATTGTGGGATATCCATAAGACATAGACATATACCATCGCGGAGTTTTCTGTAGACCTTTTCAATGTGTACAATTAATAATTAGTACATTATTTTGATAAATCTCGTAGGGTTCAGCCTGCGTTTGCAATGTAAGCGGAAAAAATTGATAATTAACGACATCACATTAGAAACCTCAAAAATAACAGTATTTCTCCACTATTAAATGGATGTTATTATACATATAAACCTTCCTCTTGAATCTCTATCTATAAAAAAAACCGCATCAAAATTCGTTGCGTAGTTTAAAAGATTTAAGCATACAAAGGGACATAGGGACAGAGAAAGCGACTTTGTTTTATACTACATATGTAGTGATAGATACAATTCTTTTCACCCCTAATCTTTTTTCTTTCAAAATTCAAAAAATATAAATTTTATGGTTACCTTTGGCTCCTAAAAACAGATTAGGTCCAAAAGATTTCTTCCTGAAGTACACGTTGAATTCTTGAGGGATATCTCTGGCCTGAGGCACCCAGTAATTCCAAGTGCGATCCGTGAGGATCTCTCCTGTGTTCTTATTGTACACTAAGTTTTCAGTAGTCCAATAACCTGCTCCCATTATAAATGCTCCTTCTACCTATTAAAAGTGTAATTTTATAATCACATTTACTAATTCCAGTAAACATTTATTTTGTATAACTCTTTTGTCTTAAGGTAAATATGAACCGAGATTAATTTAGGTGTTATTCTATACGTGTATTAGAAATTTCTTTGTTTATACATAAATGCAATTATATTCAACAAAATGTTTAAAGAAAGACCAGTGAAGGCCAGATCACTTTGGTATCTCAAATTAAAAATAAACCGTCCAGTTCAGAAAAAATACTCATAAAATACTCGTGTCTTTAATTGCGCTGTAGTAGCGCAAAAATGGTATATTATAAGTCATTGCTATTATAATGTCATGCAAAATCTTGATAACAACATGAAAAATAAATTAATACTCTCCATGCCTAATGGTTTTCAATAGTTAAAAAAAATTGATTACAATAATATTTTCGATTTAACTTACTTGCCCTACATCCATTTTAGGATTAACACTTTGCCCAACATCCTCCAATATGTCAACACGATTGAATTCCCACTCTCCAGTTAATATATCTATTGTCACTTGGGCTACAGTAACTCCTAAGATATCATAATTCTGTGCATCGCTGTCATTTGTATGCCCATGGGCTTGAAGGTCGACACCCGAGTTAAAAGCTTGAAGAATAAGCTCTTCCCAAGTTGGATTGCCCATCTGATTTCTTATAGGCTCTAGTCTTTTCAAAAGTTCTTCACAGCATCTTTGAACTCCTAATCCAACGTTTTGAGAAGCAATGCTACCACCAGTTATGAAACAGTTCGGGTTGATTGTTGTATCTATTGCTTTAATTTGAACTTTTTCGACAGGTATTTTCAAAAAATGTGCACAAATTTGCGCTGCTTTAGTATTTATAGCTTGACCCAATTCTACGCCACCATGGGCTATAGAAACAGTACCATCGCCGTGATAAACTGACATATTTACATCTAAATATGTTGACCCTAGAGGTTTCCAATTCATAAACGCAACTCCGAGCCCCTGTTTTTTCCATCTGTTTGTTTTATTGAATTGATCCACTTCGGCTTTTCTTTTGTTATAGTTAGACTTTTGTTTTATTGTATTCATCATTTCTTCAATATCATTTCTGATTCTAGGTTCAGCGTTCGCTAAGCGTACATTGAATGGGTCGAGTGACAATTCATATGTAATTCTTTCTACAACTGTTTCAGCCATTGCTATTGCTTCCAGATTACCTAAAAAATATAAAAATTTAATGTTCATCCCAGCCAACAACCAACTCCATATAAGAGATCTTCGTAAGCCATAGTCAGGTGAACCGAACCTTCAAAGTCAGTTGATGGGTAAATTTTAACGTAAACCACGGCCAGGCACGTTGAATATTTTGCAACAAATTGTAATACACAATATCGTTAACTTTCAGATGTAATATTATTCTAAAGAAAAATAGATTTTAAGTTCCAAATAAAAAATATTAAAAATATCTTCTTCAGTAAGATAAGGGTAAGACCCAGGAGAAGACATAAAATAGTTTCAAACAATCAATTAATTCTTAAATTTATAATGTAATGTAATAATAATATATTACCTGGAGCTCTACACCATGTATTAGAGGCAGTGTCGGTTAGAACATTGTAAGACTTATAATTCCATTTTGATTTATCATAACAGTTGTAAAATGTGTCACTTGATAGCTGAATTAGTGGTTCATTGACTATGTATCCATTATCGTCATACAAGTCTTCGTTGACGTACTGAATGACACCTTGATTATTAATAGCAATCTGTAACACGAACACTACATTACTGTCAAGTGCAGTCTCTTATGTAACGACATAATATTCTATGGTAATTGGATAAAGCCCCTTTTTATAGGGTTTAGATTTGGGCATACATAGGAGTAGAGGTAGATTGAGAAGATTTACGCATTAAGTATAAACTGTGTAAATATAAGTTTAAAGTAGGTATTAAAAAATAAAGTATCATCATACTTGATAATCTGTACTACAAGGTAGTCTTTTTCCTATGGCTCTCATATTGGTCGTTAATGATTGTATAAATCTGCAAGGCCTGTTTAACTTAAAGGTCACTAAGTTACACGCTAAAGCGATTTGGTTAGATCGTGAGATTTTGATACCAAATGTTCCACCAATCCGTCGAATTTTAACGTCAATCCTGTAATTAAAAGGACAAATAATTAACATAAAACACTATTGATAAATATTCCAATATAAATAATTTTAGATAGCTTGTGGACCTGGCGATAATTCACTGCCATTCAGCAATCAGTGACAACAAAGACATCATGTACATTTTGGTGACTTAAAAGGAAGCAGATAAACCCATTATTATCACCAAAATACTATCGAAACACTTATAAAATATTTCACTGTCAATTTAATCGTTCGCTGCTACTAAATATACTAGACATACAATGATAATTATGGTGTAAATAATAGGTGGTTTTATCGCAAAGAAATAGACTCTTATCTTCTAGACAAACACAATGTTAGGTAGAGGGAAAGCTAACATGAAAAGCATGTCTTCTTCTTAATATGTGTTACACATGCATGTGTTCTTTTTTAGTCTCCCTTTTGAAAGAGCAGAACGTTTATTACAACTATAGTTAGGTCTTAGAGTTCCAGAGAGTTATTACGTGAATATTTTTTTTTATAAAAATTACAGAAATGAAAATGAGTTCGTAGATAAGGTTAGATCCGAACAAAGAGACCTATGTGACTTAAAGTTCCCTGTTTTGGAGTTTTGGAGAAATAAAAACTACAAACCTATTTTCATTTATATTTAGGAGGCGAGATGTCATCACTTGTATGCCATCCATCCATTGTGACGCAGGATAAGTGATCACACCTTCTTCTGTTGGCTGACTAACGCAGACCAGAGTCTCCATACAAAAATGATACTGCCCATGTATTGTATGGTTCCCATTAATCTTTTTGGCTACGTCATTACCTGGATTGGTTGCGTTAACAGTAGTAAACAATGTAGTTCTACTTGCATCATTTTTGGCAATTTTAACGTCAATGACTGGAGATGTTATGTTAGTATATGTTACTTTCACAAGTTTAGCTGCCACATTTGCCACATGTTGAGATTCAGCCACAATAATACCTAGAGGTTGATTGTAATATTTAACGTCCCCACTGCACAAAAGTTCTTCGTTAGTAACATAGAAAATGCTTCCAGCTGGAGTAAATGAATTTAATCCTGGTATATCCTTTGCTGAATAAAATGCTATGACTCCAGGTTGTTTCTGTAATTATTTTATATTAAATTAAGTGAATTTACGGTCTTTTAAATTTTTGTTTTTATAAAAAATAAAGATCAGGATCACTTTACTATGATATTAAATTGTATAAAAATTAAAAATGAAGACTATCATAAATCGTACTTACTAAAGCCCTGCTAGCATCTATGTTTTGAATAGATCCCCGAGGAACGGTAGTTAAAACAAATGCAGCGTGTACTTCACAAGGAAGATGTGGGATGTCTTCTGCATAAGTTGCTTCACCAGCGCATTGAATCTGAAAATTATATTGCAAGTATTTTTAGGTAAGAAAAAAATTATACCTCATAATCATCGACCACAGACAACAACAGCAAATAAAAGGAGCTAAACTACATTCTCAGTGTCATCGTACAAGCTGTTCTCAATACTCGGTAGATTAGTTTTAAGGCAAGTGAATTACGAAAAATATATTTAAAATTCGATCACGACATCTTTTGAAAATAGAATCGTTGTTAAGTATGTATATTTGATGTGGATAGAGTAACAAGTTTGATATTTAAGTGAAAGCACAAAATATTAGTTAAGTTAAAATTTGGATTAATACCCACGACATAAAAAGTCAGTTAGTTCTTTATATCAAAGGCACTTTTCTCACATTCGTTGCCTCTTAAATTTGGATATTTTAGGACAAGTTTAAAATTAAGTTATTGTCGTACTAAAGCTAATAATTAATCTATTCAATTACTTACTAGTGCATCCACTTTTTGTATAGGTTCGTTAAGGGGATATAAAGAAGCATCGGTATCATATTCCTGATATCCCCTAGATACTCCTCGCATTTGTTTCAGGTTATTAGAACCTGACACATATCGAGCAGACAAAATGTTGGGCGGACATAACTTTAGCAAACCCTGAAATAAATGTGTACCGTGTAATTGAAATATATGATCATTTATGAATACCATTTGCGTAGTGTGAACATTCGATAACATTATTTTGCACTTACAAAATTTTATTAAAATAAAATAAAAGATACTGTGATTTTTTAAAATAAAATTTTGTAAGTGCAAAAGGTGATTCTACATTTCATGCGTTACTGCTGCTACGGATAGCTACGTACTTTATATGGTTGTAAAGGACAATGCTCACGAAGTATGGAAAAAAAACCCAGGCCCGGCGCAAACGAAATCTTCCTCAATCGAAAGGTATTCATGAGTAAATAAATACTACATAAGGGGCATCATCGAAATCCATGGCTAACTGTGAGATATTGCTATTCGAGTTATGGCAGGGTCAATTATTTATTGTACTACTAAAAGGATGTTTAAATAGCACAGTTTCAGTTTAAAAATGAATATTATTAGTGTATAAAGATAAAAATTAATATTATCACCACATAGTATAAAGCTTTTCGCTGTATGTCTGTCTGTTCATATCTATGCTTAGATCTTTAAAACTACGCAACGAATTTTGATGCAGTTTTTTTTAATTATGGAGGTTTTAATGTACTTACAATACATGCTTATTTTTTAAATAAGTTCCCCGAAGCGAAATGAATGCGAGTCTACTACTTAGTGTATAAAGATTATATTGTTACAGATAACGTACCATTATTAAGTTTACAAGATTACATTATCGATGTACCAATTAAAAGAAAAGTATTTGAGGTAGTTAGCGGATTACAGTCGTAAAACCTTCCATACCTAATTACGCCGTACGCGGCGTATGGCGTACGGCGTATGATACGACGTACCACGGTAATGTTATTTATATCTCGGAGACACTAGTCAGGATGGTGGTATAATGCTCCGATTATCAGGTTGTAAGGTGAAAAATAAAACACAGTGGGCGTTCAATACGTGTCTTCATGATTTAAATTGGGTTACAGGTTACACAGCTTAACTTAATTTGATTAAAGCTTTTAGGTTATGTTAAAACGTGATACGACTGAAATACACTTAGAGAAACGTTATGCCGTCGGGCATAGGTACGACGCAGTATAGGATTTTATTACAAAGTACACTAGTTAACTTAATGCGACCGTTCAGCTCGACGTCTGCTCGAGAAGTCCTCGCTCTTCGTAAGTGGCTGCAGAGGTGCCCTCTGTTGGGTTCCCCCTCTCCGATATCCCATCGAGACACGTTTACAATTCGTACAGTGTTGCCATTTAAATTACAGTTCCGGATTTACGTTTTATTCTAAGTTTAATGATTTATTTACTTTGATTTTAATCTAATTTTATTTCCGACTCCGACACGGCCATTCTGAGAAGCACACGTCCTCGTGTGATGACTTTTACTTTAGGTTAAAACAAAGCTCTAATTTTTATTTTATTCAGCAAAAGCTACTAATTTTAAACGAGACTACTAATTTAATTTGAACAACAAATTTTTAGATTACTTAAAATTTCTTTGATTGAACGCCAAGTATTTTGTTTTTGCATTTTTTTAACCCTAACTAACTACACTCCCGCCGCGCCGCTTCCGGTGTCGCTATGGAGAAGAAACGGCAGAACAAACTCCATAACATGACAACTGTTTAGAGCACGTTTAGAGCAAAATTACCAAATTTATTATTACGCGGGTTTGTTTTTTTTTAACTTTTAACGCAATACGTCGTCGTACAATCGTCGTAAAACTGGATGACTCGATCAGCTGTGGTGTCGGAATTTACCTGTAACAATAAACACAAACGAAAGTATCTCTTATAGCTCGGCCCTTCCTGACCTAAGTGGGCAGGGAATAAAAACAACCTTATCAAATCATTAGAAATTTTGAAAATCATAACAGATTATTTCTCTCAAAGGCCAAAGCTGACATGTCGATCAACACCCATACTCATTCAAATAATAGGAAACTCATTGAAATATTGCAGTGCTCGTACCCTGACCTCCATCCGGTCCTGATCATCAACCCAATAGGCAACCTTTATCCAGTCACCTCCGCATGTAACCTTCATCCGGTTAAAATACTACACCACCCAGATGATTATTTCGAACTTTTATCAAAAATAATCTTAAAAAGGTTTGTTCAACATGTCGCTTTATTTAGCCTATCACATTACAGATTAATCCACAACAAACTAGATTTCTCATAAAAGTTACTTTTCTCAAAAGTTATCATTTTTCAAACAAGGTGACTTATCGAACGGTACTCAAGTACAATCAGTATTTCTGTCCAGAAATAACATTTAAACCGTATACATAGCTAAGGGCTATACATTTTTTCAAAGTAACAAAACCATTCAATTACAATTTTAAAAGTTCCGTTCGACAAGTTGACCGAAAACTAAATCTCTCAAAAATAAAGAAATCTTTGAAATTGAATGAAATTTACGTCTTGAAAACAAATTTTAATTCATTTCTCCTTTAAGCTATCAGAAAATAGACTGAACGATACAGATCACCTGTTATGTTGCGTCCGATCTGCGGCTGCCAGTTGCCAGAGCTTCCTCCTTCAATGTCACACGAATGAACTCCAGGAAGCCCACGAGTGCACGCACGCAACCGTCGATTCGGCTCCAGACAACACATGTGTAACCTGCGTGTGCTGCTGCCTGTGCATCCTCGAAAACTTATCTGAAAACAGAACGATGCACATTGCATCGTCACATGTGAGATTACTTCAAAACTCATTGGTTTCACAAGGTAAACCAAAACCAATCGAAGTGTGCTGCACTTGTAAATAAAATATAATTGGGGAACTGATTGTACCCAACTGCTACTTTAATTAAAAATTTCACTGAACTTCCGATATCTTAATTGTTATCTTTTGTCATTGTTCATGAATTACAAGACACATTAAAAGGTCATATTTTCACAAGGAACGAAAATAAAATGGAAGTTATAAAACTCCAACACACCAGGTGTAATAAAATAAAAGTCATACCAAAAACGCCGTTTCACTTTTACCTCGTCTAGCCGTTACTATATCTAGGTAATGTCACCCTTGGTTGCAGATAGGAACCAGAAAAGGTCTTGGTCTCCAGTTCCTTATAACCTAGAAACGCTTCCCAAACGCATCATAAATCCGACGTAAACACTTACGCCGTCTTTATTTATTTCGAAAATATAGTGACTAAAGCGGGTAAGAATCCAACCAATTCGTCTGTAATAACTCTAACTACAATGTTTTGGATCATTAGATAACGCTTACACAATATTTAAAATTAACAATAAACTACGCGGGTATTTAGAATATCGAAATTATTTTGTCACATAGTAAATAAAACTTTGAAAATTGTATTGTGTTTCACTTTTAAAACAACGCGAACCAATGAGCAACTAATTCGATCGACGTCACCAATGAACAACCAAACCGTTCACCTTTTAAAAACTAGCTTACGCTTTTATTGTTATTATTGTTGTAGGCTTTTATTATCGTTGTAGGTACTCGATAAATAGAATAAATACTTCGCCAAGTTGAGCACAAAAACTATTTTGTGTGTGTTTATCTTTCCAATTAATCCTTTTCAGCGATAAGCGGCGCACCAAATAACCGAAAACCAAAATAACTATCACGAACATTACACGTTTGATAAAAGTCACTGGACTGTGCGTCATATCTCGTTATCAATTAAAAATTGTACCAACACGGAATGCATAATAAAATGCCTGACTTTAAAACGTTTGTTTTTCTTTTCGACCAGACTACCAAATCTTATCTACCAAAGTGGGTATCTTTAAGAATTTTATGAACGTAGATTAATTATTGTAACTTCGGAACATAATAATTTTACTTTAAAATGACTCGAGTTACGTTACCTTTCGATTAAATTAATTGAACAAAAATGCTTACCCAACCAAGTACCAATATTATCCAACAACAAAATCGCCACTAATTCATTACACGTAAATTCTACAGCCATGAGCCAAGTACCATCGTCGTTATCATAACCAAAACTGTACGTATACTCTACCAAAATAACAAGTTACACTTGAGTTTATTGAAACTGAAACTTCCGAGTACGAATGAGTGACGTGACCTCTATCGCCACGGCTCTCCCGCCGAACAGTACGCATATCCATCTCGTGGATAGCACGTGTACAGCACTCCTGCTGCTACACGATACGGTCTAAAAAGACCACGACCTCCGCCAGAGTTAAACGCACACCGCGCACCCACGGACTACTCGAGTTTCCTCGAGAGACACCGATTTCTACCGGGCTACGACTACGAAATAACTACTGGTACGGTCGAATACGGCCGATAGATTCATTCACGGGTCGCACGTATTCTTCCGTGGTCTAACCTGGACCCGACCAACCGAACTAAGATTCATCACCACGGGTCGCACGGATTCTTCCGTGGTCTAACCTGGACCCGACCAACCGAACTAAGATTCATCACTATTACTCGACTCAAATTCACTTTTTATATCACAACACTTCAAATGGTACTTAGCCCTTGGGCATTCTAGCAAACTAACCACATTAAACTTCAACAAAATGATCGCATGATAAAAGTGTGTTCCGATGTTGTACTTTGTTAAATTACACTAAAATCAAAGGGTGTAACTTTCCCTTCATAATAAAAACAGAGGTCATAATAAAAACGATTTCTTTCTTTTCAGCGATTAAACATCAAAATAAGATTACAATGAGGAGCGATTTGTTTTAATTACGGAGCTACGTTAAATGATTTTATCACCGGAAATTGATGTCTTTATTTTCACTCACGATTATTAAACAAACTACACACACACAATATAGTTTACACAAAAATTAAAATTTAAGCAATGAAATTGTGTCACCTCAGACGTAATGGAATAAAAATAATGCCATACCCATACTCGCTGTGTTACTTAGCTTTACCAAAATTCGACGCCACCTTCCATCTATGCCATGTGAGATGTAATGGCACATGTCAACTCGCTTGCCATTTATGAATCCAGTTCTCATCTGAAAATCGCAACTGAAAACCCATAGTGAGTTCTTTATCCCAACTTCTGATCTCGGAGACACTAGTCAGGATGGTGGTATAATGCTCCGATTATCAGGTTGTAAGGTGAAAAATAAAACACAGTGGGCGTTCAATACGTGTCTTCATGATTTAAATTGGGTTACAGGTTACACAGCTTAACTTAATTTGATTAAAGCTTTTAGGTTATGTTAAAACGTGATACGACTGAAATACACTTAGAGAAACGTTATGCCGTCGGGCATAGGTACGACGCAGTATAGGATTTTATTACAAAGTACACTAGTTAACTTAATGCGACCGTTCAGCTCGACGTCTGCTCGAGAAGTCCTCGCTCTTCGTAAGTGGCTGCAGAGGTGCCCTCTGTTGGGTTCCCCCTCTCCGATATCCCATCGAGACACGTTTACAATTCGTACAGTGTTGCCATTTAAATTACAGTTCCGGATTTACGTTTTATTCTAAGTTTAATGATTTATTTACTTTGATTTTAATCTAATTTTATTTCCGACTCCGACATATACATTACCGTGGCCGTACCTTATTACTTAATTAGTAATAATAATAATAATTGTCATAATATACTTTTATATTGGTTTTTAAACCGCATTGGTAACTATTTAAAGCTCCTTTTAGTACAATAAATAATGGATACTGCCGAAATTCCAATGGTAATATCACACAGTTAGCCATGGATTTCGGTAATGCTACCTATGTGGTATGTACATATTTACTCATTCATACCTACAATTTAAGTAAGATTTCGTTTGCGCCGGACCTGGGTTTTTTTTGAGCATTGTCCTTTGCATCTATTGGAATAGACTCTATACAACAGAGTAAAGTGTGGTGTAACGGAATGAATAGGGGATAAGAAAAGTTGTAGGGATGAAGATTTTTAACGTCATAGAGCTATTTGGTACCGGAAACTGAACCGGGAAAGAATGATGTACATAGGTAGATAAAGAAATGATATTAGAGTAAGGGTAGAGAAAGATGCATATTAATATATAAAATTTATGAAGAACATTACTTTATAATAATATACTGTAATGCATAGCGAAACAAAGTTATTACCAATTAACTGGCATTTGAAGCGCTCATAGCCCGGCGGCTTGCGTCGATCCTAAGCGATCGACAATATTAAGCAACAGCGGGCGCGGTGGGTAGTCGGATGGGTGACCGCTAGTGGCAAAAATTTCTTGAGCGCTTCCGTGCTTCGGAGGGCACGTAAAGCCGTCGGTCCCGGATGTTATCGATTGAAAGCAGTCGTTAAGCCATGTCGGAGGCCTTCGGGCGGCTTCGACACTGGGTTTGCCACTAACCCCTCCACCAATCCGCATTGGATCAGCGTGGTGGAGTATGCTCTAGGCCTCATCAATAATGAGGAGAGACCCGTGCTCAGTAGTGGGCCATTAGTGGGTTGTAGCTTAACTGGCATTTTTACACTTTAATAATTTTGAAACATTTTTAGTTATTTGTTAAACATATTAATTACAAAATAAATATACGAACCTTATATAATAGGCCAACAGCGAGTTTACGTCTATATTCAACAGAGGTATCTGGTGGATTATCCGTTACAACTAGTTCATCACTCAACACTTCTATAGCGCCTTGCAAAGTATTATTTGTAAATAATTTCCTACCAATAAAATACTTTTCAGTTTCACGCGCTCGATTGAAGCCAGCAGAGAGACCGCCGTAAGCTATTCGACATTCCTTTACTTTGTCCTCTTTTACTTTAAACAAAAATCCAGCATTCACATAAGCTTGTGCATTTTGAGCTCGAGGCATCACCTACAAAAACATTGTAATTATTCTAATAGTTTTGCAAGTTTTAGAAAAGATTCGAAGTATAAGTTCTTGTACATTTAAATTCATTATTATCATCATCATTGGAACCAGTACCTACCAAACTTGGGTTTGGCTTTGTATCGGTTTTGAAGTTGGCTTTTCACAATCTGTAGGGCACGGGTCCTACATAGTTAACGATTCTACTCATATATGAGCACTAGCGAATTTTATACGTTTTTGATAACTTTCTTATGAACACTCAACTTTACCTACAAGATTTCAACAACCGAAACTGGTCACTGATAATTTCTGAGACCCACATAAATAATGTAGTACCTATATTCTGTTTTTTGTATTTGTTGACTTTATGTACTTTTATATCAAATCTGTAATCATGTCCTTTTGATTGGTTGCCTGTAATACATTGCAATTATTTGCAAGGACGTTTTTTGCTTTGTTCTTCTTATTTGTTCATTTCTTTGCATGTTTTTGTGCAGCTTCAGTCTTTTTTTGCACATTACACAATTCGAATAAAATATGGGAGATATATGTACAAGGTACTATAATATTATATTTTAAATAAAAACATTCCTATTTATACTTTTAAATTTAAGGCCAGTACTACTACAAAGTCATTTATTAAATGATTTTGAAAGAAAAAGAAACAGTCAACATTTCTAATCACTTTCCAGCAAGATATCCAACAATAACCTGATAAAAACCAACAAAATATTGAGAACAGTTTCAAAATACTGTGGCATTGTAAATAACCTTCTTCTTAATTGTTTATACGCCTGCTTGTTCCATACTTCACATTGTTTTGTAATTTTAAGTAAAATTTTAATGTACATAATATATCTTCTTTATATTACGCCTACTACAATAGAATCTTACTTTGATAATTTTATTTTCATGAATCATCGTATCTTCAATTGCAGCCGAAAATAAATAAGAAACAAATAGAAAAAAAATCCCACCTTATACGTCACTATTTTATATTCATTGCTAAGAGGGGGAAGTTTAATATTTGAGATTATCTTCCCTTTCATATCTTCCTTCAAAAACTCTTCCATAGTTACCGTTTTTGTACGGTTAGGTCTTGTCACTATAACAATAAAATATGAGGTTTATTAGTGACTTAAATAAACATAAATGGTTATGTTAAGGTCATAGTCCATCATGCTAGCTAAGTGGGGGTTGGCAGACAATGTTTTCCTTATCCGTTATAAAGAGTGCCAGTTAAATGATTTAAACCCCCTTAACTTCGAAATATTAAAAATGCATACCCTGGGAATCGAACCCGGAACCTCCGAGAGTGAGACCGAATTCTTAACAACAAGGCTAAATGTATCTATCTAATTGTCAAAGGACATTTACACACAGTACTTACGTATCGTTACTTCAGCACCGATGGTATTAAATAGGAGAAATATATCAGATTTGAATTCGTTGTTGTAATATTTTATCATCAAATTTCCAGCAATTGTTCCCAACTGGAAATATGAAATTTATCATTATTTTCATCATTTTAAGGTAACGACAAAATAATATAATTAGATTGTCTCTTACATTTCGAACAGGAATATGGGCAACAGAATTAAGGTGCTCGTTGAGTATTTCGAGATAACTAAAATATTCACGGTTCTTGAGTGTATTAAATATTTCTATTGTTTCGGTTAACGTGTTTCCGGCTCCGAGCACTAAGTTTTGATCAAGTACATAACCTTTAAGTTGGGTTATCCTGCTTATATCTATAAGTATTTGCGGATATTCGTCCCTTGGTACAACTCCTGAAAAATTATTCAAAAGTACCGGCAATTTTCAAATTTTTTTTTAATAAACACAATAAAATAATAAGCTTTTTTTTTTTTTTTTGCGGGTAGGCGTAAATAAAATTAACATCGTTTTTCTGTTGCTGAGTTTTGAATTTTGTGCAAAAATATTAAAACAGTGAATATTTATGGTTTTTATGCTTTATTAAATATATCTACCTACCAGCTTCATTTCCTGATATAAATTCCATCACAATACTGCACTTTAATAAAACGGATATCTACACTACACTATGGATTCACTAAAAGGTTCATTCAGTGCGATGCAAGAGATGTTCCACACTAAGATGGCTGAGTTCACCCAACAGTTGCATGGAAGCAGCCCTACTGCATCTACATCTACATCTGCATCACTTCCAGCTGAGTTCTCCGCATTCCGGGCGTTCATCTTGAAAACTTTGGACCTGCTTCAGAAACAGATGGAGTTCTTAAGCAGGGAACTTGACAGGCAGGAGATGAAATCACGTCGGAAGATGCTTCTCATTCATGGGATGCCAGAAAATAAGAGCGAAGTGTCTTCAGTTGCCGCTTTTGCTCTCATCTCGGAGAAGCTCAACATGCCGGAGTTCTCTACAGAATGCATCAGCCGCTCCCACCGTCTGGGTCGCCCCTCTAGCACAAAGCCAAGGCCAATTGTAGTGAAGTTCCACGACAAAACCATGCGTGACAAGGTTTGGTTCGCCAAGACCAAATTAAAGGGTTCCGGAGTCACCATATCGGAGTTCCTAACCAAACCGAGGCACAGTTTGTTCATGGATGCCCGGCAGCGTTTTGGCGTCTCTAGGTGCTGGACCCGAAATGGGTATGTCCAGGTTCTGGCTCCTGATGGAACGCGTCACCAGATTGAAAGCGCTGCTGACTTCGATGCGGTCCCTTGTGCTTCTACTTCGACGTCGCCTCAACCTGTACAGCCTGTGGCGACAGTTCCGAAGCAGACAGAGAGTAAAGTTGCGCGGCCCAATAAAGAGGACGTTATTACTCGCACTACGAGAAGGATTCTCAAAAAACACACATAGATGTCTCTTTATTAAGTTGTTTTCTGTGTCTTGTTTGTTACAGTAAGTGTACACTATTATTTGTTTTTTGGCTCAGTTCGCAGGTAGGTTGTAGTTTTACTTTCTATGTTTATAAAGTGATTTAATTTAATAAACTTTACATTCGACATTATGTCGAATCGACATTGACATCACTGTACAGACTCACTGACTTTGACAAATAAACATGAAATGACACTTGACAAATATGTACCATAGACTATGACTTGACTGCTTTCCACGTAAACTTACACAGAGTAAACATCTCTGACATGCTCCTGCGTCTGAGTCAATACAAATTCATAAATTAATTGTTTTCTTAAAAGCTTAATCCATTTATTATTGCTGTTAGGTGGATATGTAATGTATTTTGTTTTTATTTTTATTTTTGTAGTTTTTATGTTTTATTATCGTATACTTTTATGGCTGACAGTGTTAGCGAATCTGAACTTTCCTTCCTTTCCGCTAATGAGGAAAATAGTGGCAGCAGTTACAGCAGTATTCCTCCTTTAAACACTACATTAGAGTCCCATTTTTCAGATGTTCCTAGGAATCTTAATATTGTTCATATCAATGCCCAAAGTATTCCGGCACATTACCCTGATCTTCTCAATACTTTTAACATTAATAATATTCATGCTATCCTAGTATCAGAGTCGTGGCTCAAGCCTTGCTTGCCCTCAACCTCGTACTCCATACCTGGTTTTCATTTACTACGAAATGATCGCAGCGGACGAGTTGGGGGTGGAGTAGCTATTTACCTTCGTTCACATATTCCCTATACTATTATTGCTCAGTCTACTCTTAACTCTGTGAACGAAGCTGAATATTTATTTGTTGAGATCCTCCTCTCCAATACGAAAGTTCTACTTGGAGTTTTTTATAGCCCTTCCCACACCATTAATTATTTTTCTACCTTGGAGAGTACTCTTGAGGATTTTGTACCTCTTTACGATCATGTGGTTCTCATGGGAGATTTCAACACATGTCTACTTAAATCTGATGCTAGGGCAGCACGGCTAAGGTCCGTGGCTGACGCATGCAATATGCATCTGATGCCTCTCTCCGCTACACATTATTCTCCTGGTTGCACGCCCTCTCTTCTTGACCTCATCTTTGTTTCACGTCCAGATTTCGTTGTTAAACATGGGCAATGCGCCGCTGAGTCCTTCTCTTATCACGATCTTCTGTTTCTTTCTTATAATATTAAGCCTCCCAAAGCTAAGTCTAAATTTCTTCTTCAGCGTAATTTTGGTGGTTTGGACTTGGAACAGTTACGTAATGATGCATTTAATACCGATTGGAGTGCAGTTTTGACTGGAAAGACTATTGACGAACAGGTCACCATCTTCAACTCATTATTACTTCAGCTTTATGATATTCATGCTCCTGTTCGTCGTATTCGAGTACGTCACGCTCCAGCGCCATGGTTAACGGAGGACATTCGGGAATTACTCACAAAAAAACTGAGTGCCAAATCGAAATACAAGGCAGATCCTAGTGACAAAAACAGGGAAAAATATTATCATTTAAGGAATCGGTGTAATATGGTGTGTAGGGACTCGCAACGACGCCATTTTCACAAAGAGGTTCAAAACGAGGATCCTTCCAAGGTCTGGAAGTTCTTGCGTAAAATGGGGATTGGGAAGCCTCGCAATGAGACTATTCCTCCAGCTTCTGTTATTGATACAAATAGCCTTAATCTACACTTTTCAGCTTCCAGTGCTATAGCTGCCGGAGTGAAATCCTCTACGTTAAATTCTCTTTCTGCGCTCCCTACCCCTAATTATCCAAGTTTTTTCTTTAATCAGTTTTCGGATAGTGATGTTGAGAGAAATATTTTGGCCATCCACTCAAATGCCATTGGGACTGATTGCATAAGCCGTCAAATGATTATTCCTATCCTTGATATTGTCCTTCCAGTTATAACTTCCATCCTTAATTCCTCCATATCTACTTGCTCTTTCCCCTCTAACTGGAAAGAAGCTGAAGTTATTCCTATACCAAAAAAACCAAAACCTTCTTCCTTATCCGATTACCGTCCTATCTCAATTCTTCCTTTCCTTTCAAAAGTCCTTGAACGACTTGTTCAACAACAGCTCAGCTCCTATCTTCAATCCAATAATCTCCTTAATCCTCTCCAGTCTGGTTTTCGCCGAGGTCATAGTACGGTGACTGCCTTACTCAAAGTCACTGATGACATTCGTTTCGGGATGGAAAACAAGCAGCTCACTGTGTTGGCATTGTTGGATTTTAGCAATGCCTTCAATTGCGTTGATTTTGACATCTTGCTCGGGGTGTTACGTTCTCTCAACATATCTCCTTCCGCTACTGATTGGTTTCGCAGTTACTTGTATGGACGTCGGCAACGTGTTCGAGTTGAGGATAATTTCTCAACCTGGTCTAATTTAACTGCCGGCGTACCACAAGGTGGCGTGTTGTCTCCACTTCTTTTTGCAATATTCATCAATTCGATTTGTTCACAGATAAATTCTTCCTACCACCTATATGCCGATGACTTACAAATTTATACTCAATCTTCCTTAAATGAGTTACCCGTTGCTATTTCTAATTTGAACAAGGATCTGACTCGTATCACTGCATGGAGTCAATGTCACGGTTTAAAAGTAAATCCTAACAAATCGCAACTCATTATTATCGGCGGGTCTAGGTTAACTGCAAGAATTGATTGGACACAACTTCCCAAAGTACTTCTTGATGGAGTACATATTCCGTTCTCTAAAGTTGTGAAGAATTTAGGCATTCTTATGGACTCTAACCTGTCTTGGGGCCCTCAAATTAATGACGTCAGCAGAAAACTATTTGCTGCCTTAGGCAGTCTACGCAGATTACGTAACTTCCTTCCTACATCCACTAAAATTACCCTAGCTACTTCTTTACTTTTACCAATTCTAGACTATGCTGATATCTGTTACTGTAATATTACCGAGGAGCAACTTAACAAACTTGAGCGACTTCAAAACGTTTGCATCAGGTTCATATTTGGGCTTCGCAAATATGACCATATTTCAGAATTTCGTGCTAAACTCAAGTGGCTCCCAATCCGACTTCGCCGGAATACTCATGTTCTTTCTGCTCTGTACTGTACGCTATTTAATCCGTCTTCCCCAAGTTATTTGAGAAACAACTTTGAGTACCTTTGTCTCACTCATAACCATATGCTTCGCTCCTCACACAACCTTGTCCTACTAACTCCCTGTCATTTTACATCCTTTTACCACAAATCTTTTACGGTCTCGGCGGTACGTTTGTGGAACTCATTACCTTCCCACATACGTAAAGCGCAAAATATTAATAAATTTAAAGCATTAGTTAAAGAGCATTACCTCGAATCCTAACCCCAATCCGTTCAATCCTGTTTTGTTTTTGTGCAGCTTTTGCTTTTTTATGTCTGTCTTTCACTGCTGTTGTAAAAGTATATTTTTCTTGTGTTTTTATTTAATAATTTTGTATTTTTGTCTTGATTAACTTTATGTACGCCGCTACCCTTAAATAAATTCTGTAACTCCTTTCTCTTGGTGGGTTGCCTGGAAGAAATCGCTATGTAGCGATAAGGCCGCCTATTGATTTGTGCTTTTGTTATACTTTTTGTTTCTATGTTTTTTATTTCCGGTGTACAATCAATAAAGAGTTGATCTATCTATCTATCTATCTAAAACATTATTTCCTACACACCTATCCATTTGCCAAAGACTGTACAATAATACAATATGATTAACCATTTCCAAGTTCTGTGATAGTACCTACTCAAAATCTTGGGCGTGCCTTAGACTTAGGTCAGCTATTTTATCAACAACTATCTAAATTAGACGCCACCCATTCAGTCACCGAGAATATTTGTGATTTATTCACATTCTGAAAATCTTACGTGGAAAAATTCAAAATTGTCTCAAATCACTGACAAAGAACAAAACTGCATTATATAACTGATTTTATATAACAGTTTACCTTTGGCAGTATTGCCTGCAACCAGCATGTAGGAGTCACTTCCTTTCTCTTGTAAAATTGCAAACACATCTGCTGTTTCTTGCACTATATACCAGTGTCGTCCATCACTCAGGGGAATATAACCAATAGGACGTGAAACCTGTTCCTCAGATACAAAACACCATTCCAATTCATCACATATTTCTTTTTCGCAAAATTTACCATTCTTCTGGCATATTTTCAAATCCTCTATATCGAATAGTTCCGATTTAGGTGCATCGGTTGCAAATTTCTTGAACGCATCCAAAATAGGTCTATATCCAGTACACCGACAGATATTACTCGAAAGAGACTTTTCGACCTCAAGCATTGTAAGTTTCTTACTTTGTAACAAACTGCAAAAATTAAATCGTCACTGTAACTATTTTTAACTAATTATTTTTAAAGTTAATGCTCGCTCACCCCTCAAGTATTCAAAGATCATCGAAGCTTTAAGAATCTAATCTTCATAATCCAGTAGGTTCTAACAACTATCGAGTAACTATTCATTTAGCGTGTTGGCTATTATTAACGATAATTTAATTAAATGCTACAAACAATAGTAAATTATCTAGGTCTATCAATATCGGACACAACAATTGTAATTAAATACTACCCGTATTATAAATAAATATAGCAATGTCGCTCCCAAGAGTATCAACTATACCTAAACCCATCTGAGACAATCCGTAACTGTGATTTGATGACAATCATTACTGTTCAGTATACAAAAGGATTTATTATGTCTCTTCCCGCAGTCACTCACATACGAGCGAACCAATTAAAATCGTCACAGCTTTGACAGCTTTGGAAAACCACGAATGTGGCAAAAACTTCGCATAATGAGACGGGACACTTGTGGCTTTGCGTATTCGCACCTTTGTGTGGAACCAGCTTTATTATACTGAAACTTTTACCTGTACATAGACGTTACAAATCCTGGGCTGCAGTAGCCACACTGCGATCCATTACTCTCTGCCAACGTCTTCTGCAGCGGATGGTAGCCGTTTAGCCGGTTCCCTATCTTCTCTATTGTCGTTATCTCCCATCCTTGACATGATGTTATTGACACCAAGCACTATTAACGGAAGAGCAAAATCATGCAGTATATATTATTAAGATAAATACTTGTCGAATGCTTGACAATGAACTTACTGAATTGACAGCTTGGATTGGTGCTCCGTGACATTTAGACACAGCAACCATACACGCCCCGCAGCCACCCTCTAAGCACATATACTTGGTACCACGAAGCTCCAAGTAGTTCCTCAAATACAGAAGCAAGGTAGTATTGGAATTCACTTCAGGCCCCACTACAACAAATAACAAATTCAAAAACCTTTCGAACAATTTAAAGAAAACTTCTAATAGAGAATATTTTTCATTAGAATGTATTTAAGTTGATTTTGAACCTACTCCGCCTTCGCTTCAACAAATTCCTAATGTGAGTGGTATTTGAAGAAGCAGCGCCTACTGCCTCTCCACTAACAAGGAGCTTCCTTTCTGACGCGCATACATAAAAAACACACATAAAAAGCGTATATACGGTTGAATTGAGAACCACCTTCTTTTTCGAATTCGGTTATAAAGATCATGGTCTAAAAATATTTAGTCGAATACTTGTAAGCTTAGCATGAACTTGCTAAAATCATTCATTTAATCATCTATGTTCCTACTATAGTTTTATATAACACTTCATTTAATTATCTTTATTATCTGTGTAGGTACCTACATGAAATAAAATAGTAAAAAAATTTTATAAAATATTTACATACCCGAATGTTGAGTTCCGTTTACCGTAAATTTTACACAAGAAGACATTTTGAATGAAAGATATTCATCACACTGGCCTGAAGCACACCGTTGACGTCGAAAATAAAGCACTATGTAGGTACGATATCGAAACACCAGTTGAAACCTCAGATTAATGAAACCACAAGATAGAGTGGTATAACCGGCCACAACGACATTCGGAGGATCATTCAAGGTACATTCAATATGCAACAATTTTTTGTTCTTACGTAGGTACCTTTACAGACTGGTTTGCAAGTTGACCAAAAATAAGAAATTGACCAAAACACGATATTGTAAAAAAATATTGCGTATGTTACCTACTATAATATGCAATATACTCATTAAAATGTATTTTTATATTGTCTGCTATTTCAAGCTGCAAACGATGAGAGGATATACTTATGGATCATATAACACACTTACGGCAGTCTAAATATTGTGTTTACAAAAGTCTGTTTATACAAATTAGGTAAATGCCTACGATATATTTTATTGACATGGCTGTTCATAAATGTTATCAATTTTAAATAATGTAAGAAGACAACGAAATATAGGTACAGTAGTGTTATTTTCCTATGCTCCATCTATTATAATCGTTAGTCTTTGTCTGAAAGTAAAGAACGAATCTACAACGAGGTTGTTATCACAACTATTTGGTAGGTATAAGTCTATAAAGTAACACCTGCAACACAAGCTAACGAGTACCTAAATAAAAATAAAAAGTATTCGTTGTGTAAACTTGTATTTAGTATGTCGTGAACTCATGTAAGTGACATCTTCACACTGCACCAAAATGTATTTATGCGCTCTAACTTAAGAGATAAATTGTGAAATTTTGTTAGAGAACCTTATAAATAAAAAAATAAGATAAAGTACATCATAATGTAAATGTAGTTCTAAATTTTTGTGATTTTCGGTTTTTATATTTCTTTTGTTTAAATTTTTTTCAGTTTTTCAATGAGTTCAAAAATATAAAAGAAGCATAACGCTTCAGACTACTCCAACTTCAACGTATCCTGACTATAAAATTATCAAATACGGACAAAGCAGTGGCTTGACCTGGTTTCAAATTTTATTTTTAATTTATATACGTAAATAGAGTAATTGTGGAGACACGCCAATTTAAAATAGCGGCCTGCCAGGCAAGCGTTAAAACCCTACTACCACATATTTTATAGCCTAAACAAGCAAATGAGACCGGTCAGCTGATAGTGAGTCTACCAGCCTATCATCAATGAAGGTCAAGAAGAAAACGATGGACCCGCTTCTTATAGATAAGCAGGGGAAGTTTGCTGGTTTTTTAGATAAATGACGTCAATACCATTCGTAATATATTATAAGATATAAAAAATCGCATTTTGTTTAAAAATGTTATTTAATTTCGGCTTATTAATGCATCTATTACCACGGGCACTCAAATGCGCGCGAAAGTATGAACATTGTACAAATGTTCGCTCGAATGTGTGGGAGGACGACGCGAAGTTTTAAAGTGTGCGCGCTTTGATGTGCGTTAAAAACCGTCATAACTTTGACAGCTTACGAAAACGATCAATGTGCCAAAATCTTCGAACAAACATTTGCAAAGTTCTCTCTACACTTAAGGGTTTGCGTATTCGCGCGAATGTGAGTCACTGCCTTTAGAGTTTATTTACACAAGTGTGCGTTAAGTAGGTACTACTACTAGTAAGAATCTTATTTGCATAGATAAATAATTTAACATACATTAAACTTACAACAGAGACTGTAAAATACCAAAATAGGTAAGTACATAACGCAATACTCATCATAACGTACAAAATATAATAAATAAAAAACAATATAGCCAGATGTAATTAAGGAAATCAGACCTCATTATTTGTGAATTTTTTTGAAAACGCGCTAAATGTCGCTAGTGAAAGTAGGTCCATTTTGTCAACTATATATAACAACTCTTTAGTATGAGACATGTCTTTTGCTGTTTCTTATGGACACAATGTGTAAATCACTTACCATTAAATATTTCTCCAAATTTAAATCTTGTCTTACAATGGTTTGGTATTTATCTTTGTAGCAAATAATTGTTTGATAATCTGTGCGACAATATTTACTAAAGTTTTAAAGTCTGTTGCTAGCACCAACTCAAGCCTTCTGTGAATACTCTTAGCTTAGTGCACGGTATGTCACCGGTTTTGGACGAAGCCAACACTACTGATCCAGCGAAAGAAGACCAGGCAGACGTAAATAATGTTAATGCTTCCGAAAGCAGCGAAGTACGTAATGTAACAGCTAGCTAGCTATCTACAATCCACTAATGGCCCACTACTGAGCACGGGTCTCTCCTCATTACTGAGGAGGCCTAGAGCATACTCCAACACGCTGCTCCAATGCGGATTGGTGGACGGGTTAGTGGCCAACCCAGTGTCGAAAGTTTTCAAGCCGCCTGAAGGCCTCCGACATGGCTTAACGACTGCTATCAATCGATAAGAACGGGGACCGACGGCTTTACGTTCCCTCCGAAGCACGGAAGCGCTCAAGAAATTTTGCCACTAGCGGTCACCCATCCGATTACCGACCGCGCCCGCTGTTGCTTAACTTTGTCGATCGCTTAGGATCGACGCAAGCCGCCGGGCTATGAGCGCTTCATCTTCATGTAACAGATAACATTGGTGATCTGACTAATACGAACACGCTTACTGTAACCCATAATATCATTGAGACTACATTATGATAGTGACGTGTCAACGCAAAATAACAACTCAACTCAAGGTATAGAATTCAATTACGAGCTTTATATCTTGCTGTTTTTAGTTGATTTCGAAATTTTCATATCTCAGTCGTCCTGGAGTAGGGTTGCCTGGCCGCGCGAACCTTAAAGCCGGACAGATCAGCCAGTTTGACTGGACATTTGGGTAAAAAAGCCGGACACCCTTTACAAATCATTAATGTTGGCTTAGTAGCTGTTGAGGGGGAGAGAGAAGAAAAGAAGTCTCATTCAACATAAACATTTCAAATTCTACTATTAAAGTACAATATTGGTATCTATCCGAGGTACTTGCGAAATGAGCATGATTCAAATGTGAAAAGCCGTACAGGCCGGACACGCCATCAAAAAGCCTAACTATGTCCGGCGTAATCCGGACGCCTGGCAACACTACCTGGAAGCAGCTAGATACTAAAATAATACCAGGTTGTAAATTGAAGACAGTACGTGGACCGGATATGGACCTCAGTGACGAACATCCGCCAGTGACAGATGAAACAGACATCCAATAAATATGGCATGTAAGAGCGGAGATAGCATCTCTTGTTTATTATCTAGGTAAAAGTAGTATTACTGTATGGCTACAACCCATTAATGGCCCACAACCCACTACTGAGCATGGGTCTGAGGTTTTCTAGAGCAGCTATTGTATAACCGACTTGGATATTCTATTGCTCTATAAAAGGCAAATCGGAAGCCTACCGATAGATGGCGTTGTTGAGAATTCCGAATCAAAAAGTCGTTACTTTTTCGCAAGAAAGTATTAGTATCTCAAGAATTATAATATTATCATTTATTTAGTCATTAAATTTTTTCTCGCCTTAAATCAATTTGTTCCTATTTAAGGCTCATTAAATTAAATTAACTTTGGTATTGTAGTAATGTAGTTAACTAAATCTGGTATGTTTTTAATGTAATAGAAGTAATAGCTTTTATCTAAAAGTCAATTAATGAGGAGCTTTACTCTTGATGTACCATCAAACATCCCATTTCAATTTTAAACAGCCTTTGTATCCAAAGAGAGATTCTGATCTTCTATAGCCGTATATTTTATTGCCTATGACGTAATGTCTGAACTCAAGTTCAGTAAGTTAGTAGAGCTCGCGCTTCGTATTATGTTACACTACTTTTGTTTCTCATGACAAACTAGAATGTAACTGGACCTAAAAAAGGATAAAATGAAGTAAAAAAATAATAAATATAGTAATAAACAGCTTGTTGTTAACGATGTAGATATTTAAATATGAATTAGGTATTTAAAATGTGTAAAACTGAATCATTTCACAAACACAGCTGCAGCTGTCACCCTATTTATCATCAAAACCAATTGGACATACCTATTATTATGTATAAAATATTGGGATGTTATCGAGTAAGGACTCGCACTCATGTAAAAATCTGACAATTCTATTGTTACAGTAAAACCAACTTAACCTTGAAATGAAGAGAGGCGCTGTCGGACGCAGTGGACCAATCATTGCACGCAATTCGAGAGGTAGTAACTGACAGATGAGTGACCACAAAGTAGAAACCATAGAGATAGGAATAGTCCTTATAGATCAATGGTAGAAACTTATCAATGACTTTTTAACATGGCGGCATTAGTTCCAATTTTTGCCATTTCACAGACATGTTGGTGGCACTGTATGTACTATAGATTTCATATAAGCATATTATAGATGCCGCCACGTATCGTACTCACGAATAGACGAAACAACTATTAAGTAATTAGTAGCAGGCGCTATTCTTCTATTCTAAACTTCATGACCTTATTTTAGTACTGAATGATTCGTGAGTGTTTGAATTCATTTTACGTATATAACGCGGCTTACCTTACGCACTGTTTTGTCGGATTCGCCTGACTAGTTTCGAACCGATTCCGAGGTTCGTCATCAGGAGCCACCGGCGACGAGAGCTCGCTTGTGAGTCACAAGCGAGCTCTCGTCAAGCGTCAAAACTAGTCGGGCGAATCCGACAAAACAGTGCGTGAGGTAAGCCGCGTTATATATGTACGTAAAATGAATTCATCACCTTAATTATTACTCTAATTGACTTTAAACCTTATTGAGGTGTTCTAATTAAATTAAATGCGAATATTTTCATTTATATTTTACAATGTAACAATGTGCAAAATTGTTTTTTACTACTTTTCTCCAAACAAATAATTACGACCAATCTCACACTGTGTCAAGGTTTTTTGGTAAAATGTTTTTCATGAGGTCACGATTAATGTTATAAATAACTATCTTCACATTAGCAACCCTTCTAATTTTAATTATATTTTAGAGTGAATAAACATTATTTAGGCTCTATTGCAGTAGGCGACTTATTATGATGACAGACAAAACTGACAGCAAACATAAATACAATAACACAAAACTCCATCAAGTCAATGACTGCCGTAGAGGAAGTCAGGTGATCGAATAACTTAACTATCTTTTTGCAAAAAATTAAACGACTTCGACATGGATAAGTACAGATAACTCAAAAAAAACTCGTTAGATATAACTCAAATTTATGTGGCACCGTTTGAATGAAAAAATATCAGAATAAAAATAGAACACAGTCGGATTGAAAACCTCCTCCTTTTTTTGAAGTTAATTAAAAATTCTCAGCAGCTGAAACATGACAAAACAGTAGGTAGAGGTGGTAAATGATACACAATGAATGTATTATTACAATATGTAAAGTAGGTACCTACATTATAATGTATTCATAATACAATACAACGCAAATATACATTGTTTTGTTTCATTGTATTCATTGTTGTTCATCAGTCTCTAATACTAAAAATAGTAAATATAATACCATGTAAGTATATTAAGAGAACAATCGGTGGTCTTATTGCTAAGCAGCAATAATCGCTAAGTATCTCAATTTCAAAATAAACCCCAATATAACGCCTAAATCCTTACTAATATTATAAATGTGAAAGTGTGTTTGTTTGTTTGTTTGTTTGTTTGTTTGTGACGCTTTCACGTCGCAACAAAGCTATTATATGGTAAGGTTTATGTGTGTGGGGATAGTTAGGAGGGTGGAGAGTGACGTAGGCTACTTTTTACCGCGGAAAAACATCCCATTCCCATGGGAAGATCGATGTTTTGTTAGTTGCTAGATATTTATTTTCGGAGTTGTTAATAGATGGCGGTAATAAAGTTCATTTGCAAGTTCTGAATTACGCTATCAAATACTACATGTAATTTACTTAAGTCATAGGCAAATGTAATAGGCTACTTCAGCTCTGCCTCGAGAACTCCCCGCTCCGGCTGTATTCAGTGTACCGCCCGCCCGCTGGCACTATCCTGTTGACTGATGTCCGCAAGTTGCTCAGCCAACAGGATAGTGCCAGCGGACCAGAGGGACCTTCGAGTCGAGAGCCTGGACGACTTCATCGAGAGATTGGCACGCAACATGTTCGGGCGTGTCGACGCGTCGCGGTTCCCGCATCTGCAGGACCTGGCGCCGCTCCACACCCGTCCACCGGACCGCTGGGCCTTCCCGCGTGACTTGCTGGTTGCGCGGGACAGGCCTAGCACTGACTGATACTGGGGCTTCGTAAGTCGTCGCCCGGCGCTGATCGGCTCCTGCTGGGCTTCCCACCAGCGGGATTCACCCGGTAGTGCCTCGATCGCCTGGGCGGCGCGAAGATGAACCCCATCCCGTTTAAGACTCTGTGGCCTGTAAAAAGGCCACCACTCACCGGACTTGACGTATTGGTTAACCACAGATGGACAACCAAGGGCCTTAGGGCCCAGCCCAAGAACCGGCCCGTTTTAACGGGCCGCGAGAGACACCCCCAAAGGGGAACTAACTGTCCCGAGGGCTCCACACACCTCAGACAGGGTGGAGTGAAGAGAGCGAGTAGTAGGCTACTTTTTAGCCTAAATTCCTACGGGAGCGGGACCTACGCGGCTGTTACCTACGGGTCCCGAAGCGAAGCGCGGGCGGTTCTCTAGTAGGAGTATAATTTATATTACGCAGAGGTTAATATGAATGCATCAAACAAACTCCTCCTCAATAAAGCCTTCGTCTTCAGAAGATCCAAGGATTATTTTCTCATTTCTCTCAAATAAAGCTTAACATTAATCATAAAAATATAATTGCGTCATAATCGTCATTAAATCGTCTTATAAATTTATTATATTTCTGAAAAACAATGCTTATAATATATAAAATAATAATACTCGTTTATAATCCGTGGTAATTCTAAGAAATAAGTATAATATAGGAGTCAGCGTCAGCAGAACAAAGCCTGTGATATACCATTTCCGGTTTTCGATACCAATTTGCGCTGACATCCTGTACTGCTTTTACTATTTTCATACCACATAACTGAGACTTTTGCTCCTGGCCCCTGTTTAGCGTACATTGAGGTTTATGTATTAATATTTTTCTGTGCTCTCCTACTAAAACTGAATTGGAAATAATATCAGTAACTTTGCTTTCATTTCAAACATTGTTTTAAATTACATTATTTGGTGTTTAATTATTTGTAAGTACCTACCTACATATTTATAATCTTCTGATTTTGAAATATAAGATTGTTGCTCCAGGAATATTAATGGTAGACGAGGTAACCCGGGCTTCCCATTAATTGGATTCCAATTTCATGAATATTTAATTTTATACCTGTGGTTGCCATTTCATTATAAAATTGAGTATCATTCTAAAGAGTTTGCTCATTTCATAGAAATTGTTCATTCTCTTAAGACATTAAAATTACTCAATATTCAATAATCAAGGGTATAATTTTCGTAGCAAAAACAAATGCCTGAGAAAATATTTCTTACGATGTCTAACTTAAGTTATGGTGACGCATCGTTATTATAAATAGTCTTATTATAAATAGAGAGTCCATCAATTGACTTATCTAGGGGTAGACGCCTACATTACACACATTAAGCTTTAGAAGCATAATAATATTATGCTTAAGAAGCATAATTATATTATAGATTTTCTGGAAAATTTCTCTAATTTGGAAAGGATCACGGTTTATATATATTAAAAATTAAAAATTATTTTTTGTTACTTTATTTTAAGATTAAAATTTAAATCCATTGTTTATATTGTCTACAATATACCTACAACACGAAAATACATAATAAAATGATTATATCAAGTGATTCCAAACCCAAAAACCCTCACATCGATATAATTATCCGAGCCATGCCAAGATTTATTTCCGACGTTACTCCTCGTTATCTATAAAGCCAAATAGCCATCGATAGTCTGTTTAGATTTACTCGTAGCTCACTGGGCCGTACATCTTGGAGCATCTTATAGAGAAATCCTTTTATTACGATATCCAATCAGAGCCAGATCCGGTCAGCTTTGTTATTGTTTCCAAGTTTTCTCTATTTTGTGGATTTGCTGCTAACACGGTTAGGCTTGACGACATAAGTACTCTATTTGATATTGTTCTACAATCTAGTTACTGTCATTTGGACATAGATAAATTTTTTTTCTTTAATCATTGCATTTGGAGCTCTCGTAAATTTTCTTTTTTTCTCTTTATTTTGACTCATTGCAACTGTTTATTTAACTTTCGGTGAACTTATTACGAATTATGTTTTTTTTAATTTAGGAGATTTGTATCCTCTTGCACAAAGGCTCCTGATAGTGAATGTTAGCAAGACATCAAGACCGTTTCATTGCTTTCAAATAAGTACTTAAGTACGTGCTAAAGTGCTTAGGTTTAGCTTTACAATTCAATCAATATCGTTCTTATATTTTTTTCCAAAAAATATACCTTTGATTTCACTTGGAAAATTTATTGCGAATGTAGAAAAAAGTAAGAGTTCTCGTTTATTTTTCAGTAATAGATGTTTTATTCGTTTCACTTTTATTATTCAGGTATTTTGTATTGGAAACTTGAGTACGTCTTATAAAATCTAAAAATTTAAAAAAAAATATTAACAGGACTTAATATTCGTGTTTTAAAAGAATAAATGATTAGCGTGTAGTCATATAACTCATTCTTATCTCAAATTACATTACTAAAAACATTATAATATGCGTTTAAGTTATTAACGATATCATCAAACTAGTAATGAACGTGATTGTTAATATCATCCAACAAAATATAGTTTTATCCCAAAAGTTAAGATATGGCTTTATTTATTTTCAAATCGTTATCAGATTCACGAAATTTAAACCCTTATTACTAGCATGTCATTTCACGGGTTATTCCGGTATGATCCACACTACAAGATCCATGATAGGTATTTTGTCCGGTTAGATCCATTGTAATTTGACCATTCCGGATCGATCCATTTCCTGTTTATAATGGGTAAGTACAGTCAAACAAAAAACAGTTGATGAAATAAAAATATGTACTTTTTATTCGTATAAGAATCATCACATACTTATGCTACGCTACCTAAGTCATTTGAAATCATCTTTTCATAGTTATGTTAAATTATATTTAGTCCTTGGATTTGGATAAATCTAAATAATAAAAACAACAATTTGTAAGAGACTAAAGATTAATGAAATTATGAAAATAAAATTTAAAACACAATTTTAAAATTGTCATAGTATTCACAATTACATTGAGTTATATTTGCTCCTTGGATTTGGAAAAATCTTAATTAAGTATGAAAGAAACAATTAAATTTGTAAATAAGTGACTGAAGATAATTATTCAAATAACAAAAAAAACTAAAATTACAATGTCAAATTATCACAGTAAAACAATCATACTGATTTATGCTAAATAAAATATATTATTATAAAAATAAACATATTATTATAAAAATAAATCATATTATTATAAAAATAAACCTTAAAATATAGTTGGGCCATTTTAATAGGTCACATTTGACAGTTCGTCAAAATTTTCCAAAGTAACCTTGTAAGGGAGGCACCCCATAGTATCTAATACATTCCATACTAGATATTGTTAAACTTTTTACACTTAAAAGTAAGGAATTGACGTCGTTACAAAGTTACGTCAGTGAACTCTTTTTCTTTTTAAATATCAGGGATGGTACCGAAAGAAACAGATGAGTAGATAAGTTGAATTCGAGAAGTTGAAGTAATCGTCAAAAACTATTTCACGATTACAAAATAAAACGTATTTTAATACAAACAAAATTAATTTTATTACATTTTAGGCCAAAAAATATGTAATCATTCATTTATATAATAACGTCTGGCTCAAAAGTCAGTATCTAGAAACGTGAAATGTTACAAAAAAGACATAATTTCATTTCGCGCCATTATTTGACGCATTATTTTTGTAATTTTTTTTAGTCCTTGTGTGAACTGTGCCGACTGTGCGCATATTATTAATACTTTTAATAACAATCGCATTCAATTTACAGATGTTTGAAGTCCTTATCGATTTATTCAATTTAATCGATGTTTTTCAGCAGGTTATCCTCACTATGAAGCAAAGACAAACAGTTGTCAAATGTGGCCTATTAAAATGGCCCTACTTTAGAACATCAAATTATGAAAACAATAACAATAATACTATTTGGCCCTTAAATCAATGAATAATAAAACATGTATGCATAATTCTTGCTGACTGTACTAAAATGTGATAACAGATAGTCAATGGACCAGACCGGAATAGAAAATAATTTAAAATATTATGATCCACGTAGGTATTACTCGTTAGGTATCAAACCGGAATAAAAAATAATTAAAAGTATATCGATCCACTCTCGGGATCTATTTTCAAGTATCAAACCGGAATAACCCCATTTCACAAGCACATTAATCTTGTTGAGCGACAGCCATCCTGTTAGAAATGAGACAGGCCTTTGGAGATTTATAGATAGACGACCTCACTAAGCACAGTAATTACAATACTCTTTGATCTCATTATAATAAAAGTACGTATTTTCTTTTTCAGAACTTAAACTTTTAAGAGATAGTTTTAAAAACTCGTTAAAAGATAAATACAGTAAGAACCTAGAATTGAATAAAAGAAACTTTTAAATTAAGTACTTCATAATAACTGGATTATTTCTCTTTTTTTCAAGATAGACTTCAACGTCAACCATTTTGTTTTCAAAATTAAGGAACAATTCTTACTCAATTTATCTTTTTACGTCAATTACTTTTGTTTTACATATTTTATTGTACATATGTAACAACTCATAAAATAAATGATAATAAATTATTTAAATAACTTATTTTGTTATCAAACAATTTTTCAACATTTTACAAGACCCTAATAGTTTTCCGAAGACTTGTTCTTTGCACAAAAACCTAAAACTGAAATAAATAATCGATCCCATTACTATTTATAACATCTGCCATGACAGAGGAAATTTTTCTAAACATATTTTTGGTAAGAATAACGTTTATACACTATTACACTAAAGTAGGAAAACATAGGTAGGTACGTAAAAAATATGTAGTTAGATATTATTAATTGACTTTATAACAAAATTTAATTATAACCTCCTGACGCCCACTGACCTTAGACTAGAACATAATGTCATACATGACTGCCGCCCAGGTCTATATGATAGTACGAAGTCCTTTCCGCCCAATGGTCTTACACGAGAACAAAATAGTTATCGTCCATTTATTTCAAATTTTGCCGCGAGCGGCCATACTTTTATGGTGGTTTCTGATTGGTGGATAGTTACGGAACTGTGATCATACGATTGTTAGCTGATCCAATCGGATATCACTTGTCAAAACACATCGGACTGGCAAACATGCAACGTACGCGCGGTAAGGGTAAGTTTTAATCTCTAATTATTCAAGTAATCTATCAAGTTATTTCTCTAAATCGTAGTTAATTTTATAGAATAAACACTAAAGTGTAAGTACGTTGTAATATTATTGGCAAATTCGTTTTTTTAGTGGTTTTGTGTCACTTTGTAATAATATGTTCTTGTATGAGAACAACGAGCGTCTATTCCAAAAACTGTCTCTTACTTTTTGTTCTTATGGAAGTACATTGAGCGTTAATACATACTGTGTTTTTTAGAGCTACGAGAACAGGACATCGAAAACTTGCTGGCCAATTCTAATTTAGAAGATTTTTTGCCATCCGACGAAGATTTGGACGATCCCCCTTATGTGGCTCCGCAGGAGAGGATTTCATCCAGCTCAAGTGAAGACGACAGCGAAGATGAAGACACACATAGTGCGCACGATGTAGCAAGTCATGACAGATCTGGAGGTCGGGGCAAAGTTGGAACTCTGGGTAATGGAAGTGGTCCTGTCCTATCAATTAAAACTGACAAAAATTTTAATCAATTAAAGAACAATGCCCACTTCACATACATTTGAAAACCTGGAATGAAAATTAATGTATACATGTAATGAATAGTACAAGGACTACCTACTGGAGTAATAAATATTGTCTCATAGTCATTTTTAAGATTTGAACGCAGCAAAGTTAAAAAAATATAAATAAGTAAATTGATGATTGTGAAGTCCTTGCAATCATTAACAAAGATAGTTTCGTACCTACCTACTACCGAAAAATTAATCGACTTATCAGATGTTTAGCGACATTTTCTATAGTTCTCTTATTTTCAAAGATTTATAACACATTTCGTTGGCTTATTGTAGCTTATTATAATGTTCTCTTCGGTCATGGTGGCGTCCCGTGGTGGCAAATGTCAATAAAAGACGTTTCAACTTTCAGTGTCTTTCAGTTGGGCACTCAAAATATTGCATGAATGGATTCATTGAGTTGAGTTGCGTTCAAAACATGTAATTCTTTTAACCTTTACTTAACAAAGTAATGTAGAAATAATCAAATAATTTTATTTCCTGCGTTTCTTTTAATTTTGTAGGTAATAAGCGTGTTTAATGTGCAAATATGTAAGCTGAATTTTAAGATTGTTTTCATCTCTATACATGATCAGGTCAAAATTAGACATCCTTCTTTTTGTCAGCTTTAATTGATATATTTACAAAAGAAATATTTTGTGTTCCTTTAATGTGATCTCAGATTACTTTAAATAGTTTGTGTTTACTAGAATTATAATAGTGTTTTTGTTAATTTTGTATTACATTTTTTAAGTTAAGCAAAAATTTGTTATTTTGTGTTATTATTTTTTAAATCTTGATTTGTAGTTAATAAAACAAACAATTTGGTCTCTGTTTCTGTGAGTAATAATGACTCTGTGTCTAATATTCACAATAAATATTACAATTTACATTCAATGTTTTCAATATATTACAGCCCAATGTGCTCACCAGAACACATAAAATCAATACCTTCATTAGGTATAGCAGCCCAATGTTCTTCCACAAGAACTTTTTTTTTGAAGTTCTGACAAACGAAATAATATTCTCTTTCATGTCACTAAAGCACATAAAAAATATCTCGTTAAGTAAATCATTGTATCATAGTTTTTCAGACGCTTTTACGTTTGGGCGTCAAGCACTATAACTGCTTATGTACTTGTATAAGGACATTAGGCGTTTTAGACATCTACCAAAAATTTGGGTTGGGCGCCAGGAGGATTGTAAACTTATTAGATCGATGTAAGCATGTCAAGATTTGACGAGTACAAAAAGTATCTTCAACTTCCATCAGTAGATGACGACACTGACGCACATCTGTATTTTATAATCTACCAAGAGATGGCGCTACATGTATTCTGAATCACGCTTACGTATGCTGCACGTGCGTTCTATAACACTTTCCATTATAGATAGACACGGTGCCATCAGAAGGGTCTTAACTGACTCGACTGAACAGCGGGTGATGAGTTTGGATATGATCTAAATGATTACACTCCACTCGCTTGCGTCTCAACTATCGCAGAGACGCATGTCGATTATCTGACGCTGTTTTTGGCCAAATTATTATGATAAATGTAATATTATCTTAAGATTAACTTAATGTATTAAATTTAAGGACCGTTTAAGTATGCGGAGAAGATAAAAAAACAATTGAAACTGTTGTTGTGATTGTAACATGATTGATTTCCATTTTGATATTTCGAATTTAACATTTTTTTTTATATAAATCACTTTTATTATTTAAAATATTCATGATTTTAAAGTGTTTAAAAATAAAAACAATGTTAAAGGTGACTTCATTTTAGCAATAAGTACTAAAAAAACTCACATTTGAATTTTCACGCATAATGCCCAGTGTAATTATCAATCTGGATTCTGAGAAAATTGCTAAAATCGTCCAAAATTAAATTTCCTATTAACATCGATATTTTGACATCGAAGCATAATTTGATTTGTCATCAAATCATAACATTATTATTTTGATCACGTAGTAATTTTCAACAAACACGTTTGTCAATAGACATAATAACATAATTCATACTTTATAGACCACCGCAACGTTCGACTAATTCTAGTGCGCGATTTTGTAATATTTACTTTTAAGGTACAACCAAAAATACTCTACAAAATGTCACAGACAAGGTAAATATTTCTTTCGTTGAATTTAAAATCACCATTTTGCAATGGTTCAGTGCTGTGAAATGGACTCTATGCTCCAGGTCTCCTTAGTTGTGAGGAGACACTCTTGCTATATAATAAATAGTAAGCCGTCAATAGTTTGATGGCATTTAAAATCTAAAATTATCTTTTTCTACGTTGTTTCCTCGTACCTAACCGAGGGTCGTGAAAGTCATAAGTGATTCTTCAAACTATTTTAGTTCTTGAGGCATCTCTACTTTGGGTAAGTTGTATAAATACGTGAATTATGCATACCTACCTGTTAGTAATATTAATAAGTAACATATTTTACAATAAAAAACTGAGTTCATAATCGACAAATAGATAGATAGATAGAGACTCAACAACGACTCGCAAGATGTCACTGAAGATGTGCCTAACGGGACCACACGATACGATAGTCAATAGCTGTGGAATAAAAAACGAATCATAAAAATCGGAACACTGTCATTGGGATACTATGTACTAAAGAGTACCTCGATGAACACTGTAAAAATGTATGATTTTACACATAAAAAATGCAGCCGACTTTTTTTGCCGTCGGTTCAAAGTTACTTCGAGTGAATCTTAAAAACAAAAGAGGCCAAAAATAAAATCGAAGCCCTTTAGTTAATTGAAGAAATGAAGCGAATGAATTAGAGCGCGATGTGAATTGCCACTTGCCAGTCAGCCGCCGCGCCGCGCCGTCTCAGTCAAGTTCACTGGCGTTTTTACTCCCTGACCTTCTTACTCATGCAGAACGCTAAGTAGGTACATTTTTACCACAAATATTGGTATTATCAAATAACTATAGCGTTGCAAATCAGGCCAGGTGCCTCATAATTAGTTTATATTATTATCAGTCACCTAAGCTGTTAGTAAGCCTAGAAAGATCTTATTTTTGGCATAAATGTCCCTTTTCAAATCTACTTACATAGGTATAGAAGACACCGACAAAGTGGTTAAATAACATCTGAATTTTTTTTACATACGATTTTTACCTACTCGTATTTAATGACTTTGTTTATAGCAAAAACATATTTCTGTGTACAGTACCTATCTGCGAAAATCACTCAAAAGATTAACTTAAAACTTGGCACATTTAAAACTCACATTAAGGAAATTTTGTTCCCTCGGAAATGTTCTAAATTAAAGGTAAAAAGCTATATTGAAGTTTCTTTAGGGGTCCCCAATTTTCAGTAATTTGTGAAGTTATTGCTATAAATAAATAAGCTATACTTAAGTAAAATAATCTATCTAGAGTAATAACTCCACAAATTACCGCAACATTAGTAGCCTAAAGATTGGAAATACTGGAATCTGAAAGGGAAAATTTAACATGAAACGCCTTACAATAACAAATAGCAATGTGATGTTGCACGATTTGTAAATATTAGGTACAATTACATTACTTGAAAGGAAAAGGATTACTAAAACTCTTTGTATGATTACTCCGTTATTAATAATAATCCATCAAGCCATACCTATCTTCCTCGTAAGTAATCTGTGATTTTCAAAAATTGCTTGAGCGCTTCCGTGCTGCGTAGATCACGCGGTAAAGCGCGGTCCCTTTAATAAATCAATACAATATGGCAGTCATTATGCAATGCCATGAGTCTTTGAGCGGCATAAATATTCTGATAGGTAGGTACTTGTGTTAGTCACTATCTCTACCACCAATCCACACTGGTGCAGCGTGGTGGAGCATGTTCTAGACCTTCTCAATGTTGATGAGACCTGTGCCGAGTAGTGGTCCATTAATGGGCACCTTTGTTGGCACTCGCACCTTTGTTGCAGTCCCGACTCACACCAACCAGTCGAAACACGTAAGTGATTTGGGACATATTAATATTTACACTCATTGTGGCAGCCCTAGTTGATAGGCTAAAGATGTGCTCACAAACCATTTTTAACCTAAACTACTAAGTAGTATGACACATTTCAATTCGAAACGAACTGGTATTTGTGCACCAACTATATAAATGCCTATGTAAATATTTAACGGTTTCCAGCAACTTACTCTACATTTACTATAGCCACTCATGGTGCACACATTTTAGTTCGAAGCGTAACTGCTAGGGGTTGTGTACAAACGCCCATACAAATATTTGAGGCATTGCTACGAAGCTTTACCTTTAGGATAGTAACATGATTCTACACTTCTATCAATAGTTTATCTTATAATGTGTGTCCCTATGCCACATAATAGAAGTACGAAGATCTATGTGGCCTAAAGGTGTAACAAATCTAAGAGACTATAATATAGCTTAACTGTTGTGGTAGAGTTTTTTTTTTACTTAGGTGGTATAGTAAGTTAATGCTTGACCTTGATGACAATCCTACCAGATGGATATATGTATGTATGTAAGTGTCGATGTGGCGAGTTCAAGATGTTGAACGCGCTGACTTATAAAAGCCTTTTGAAAGCTGGTTATGAAATCATAACTTATTACTTAATGTTTTGTTTTTTGTTTAAAAACAAAAAACAAAACATTAACCCGCCATTGCTGACGTGAATTTCACTTAGGTACACCGTTGGTGACCCCGGTCTAACAGACAGAGTTTTTAACTACGTGTTTTTCAAAAATGTATTGTTTATATTACTTTTAATTGGTAAGGTTATAATAATAAGATACACGATACGACACGACAATAAAATACACGAATAAACATGAATCCAATCTATTTAATTTATTAGTATAGAGCGATATCTTTGGATGCAGTAAAATTGAGTGACATTTTACCAATTTATTTTTTGGCTTATAAATATAGCAATAATATTTGAATTTTTTTTTATGGAATTAAGGTAGCAAACGAGCTTGCAGCACCACCCTTCCGCTGCCGCCCATGGCAATTGTGACCGACTTAGGACAAGACCCAATTTAGAGACTAGGGTAGTTAGTCCAGTTAGTAGATGGTGTTAGAATATTCGTTGAAAAAAGAAAAAAGAAACTCCTTGGGAGTTTCTTGCCGCTTCTTCTACCAAGGCCACTCATCGTAGGGATTTGTGGAAGCGATGGCGTAGATGACATTCGAAGTGTTTGTAAAAACCAAGTTCGAAATAAAATCATTTAATTTAATTTAATTTAATTTCATTTCATTTCATTTCATTTCATTTCATTTCATTTCATTTCATTTCATTTCATTTAATTTCATTTCATTTCATTTCATTTCATTTAATTTCATTTCATTTCATTTCATTTCATTTCATTTCATTTCATTTCATTTCATTTCATTTCATTTCATTTAATTTAATTTAATTTAATTTAATTTAATTTAATTTAATTTAATTTAATTTAATTTAATTTAATTTAATTTAATTTAATTTAATTTAATTTAATTTAATTTAATTTAATTTAATTTAATTTAATTTAATTTAATTTAATTTAATTTAATTTAATTTAATTTAATTTAATTTAATTTAATTTAATTTAATTTAATTTAATTTAATTTCATTTAATTTCATTTCATTTCATTTCATTTCATTTCATTTCATTTCATTTCATTTCATTTCATTTCATTTCATTTCATTTCATTTCATTTCATTTCATTTCATTTCATTTCATTTCATTTCATTTCATTTCATTTCATTTCATTTCATTTCATTTCATTTCATTTCATTTCATTTCATTTCATTTCATTTCATTTCATTTCATTTCATTTCATTTCATTTCATTTCATTTCATTTCATTTCATTTCATTTCATTTCATTTCATTTCATTTCATTTCATTTCATTTCATTTCATTTCATTTCATTTCATTTCATTTCATTTCATTTCATTTCATTTCATTTCATTTCATTTCATTTCATTTCATTTCATTTCATTTCATTTCATTTCATTTCATTTCATTTCATTTCATTTCATTTCATTTCATTTCATTTCATTTCATTTCATTTCATTTCATTTCATTTCATTTCATTTCATTTCATTTCATTTCATTTCATTTCATCATACATTTATACTCATCAGACATTTTTTCTTGACGAAGAGCCTCAAGACGTCGCATGTTATTTTCGTAAGGAAATTCTGAAACAAACTACAATGTTTTAATAAACACGAAAATATCGATAACATTTATTAGGCTAAATGCTTACTTATCATAGGAACATACAATACACAATAAATAACAACCATAGACCTGCTTAAATAAAAAAAATATACAATAACCATTTGACTTACTCAGTTGGTGACGCCGGTCTCACAGACCGGGTTTTCACCAAAACTCAGTAAAGTGGGCCCGCGTCGCTGTCGTGGGGTAGACTGGTGGTAGGGGGCGTGCAATAAGGCAGCTACTCAAAACCCCAATGCATTCGATGAACAGTGTAAAAAATATTTGTGTTTTTCTAACAACCCGGTCTCACAGACATATAGGACACCAATGGCGGGTTAAGGGCCAATTGGTTCCAATAGGTCCATGGAGCAAATATAGAGAATAGGTCTTTATTAACCGACGTCAAAAAAGGCGGAGATCGTTGTGTGATTCCACTTAATATGGTGCGACATCTGACCAGTACTTTTTGAGTTTAGAGTATTTGGTCATTGAGTGTTTATTTATAGCGAAGTGAGGTGCTATCAAAAAAGTAATGCTATCCCCAGGAGTACAATCATCACAAAATTATGTTGTCGAGATTTCCGACTATTATTTGGTAAATACGTCACTACCAACTTTGGACTGAACTTCAATCGAACGACTTAATCTGAGCGTTTTCGATTAGTTTTTATAATAACGCTAATAATGCTACACACTCATAGCGCCACACTAGGATTCTCTGTGTCGTGTGGGTGCCTTGGACAACACACTAGACAAGGACAAACAACAAGACCGAGATTGGATATTTAAACTCATCATTCAAATTTCCGCCTCGCTGGGAATCGAACCCAGGACCTTCGGAACAGCGATCCAGCGTATTAACCATTGCGCCATCCAGGTCGTTTTACTATAATCAAGGCAATGGCTTAATAAACCTCTATTGTAAGTTAGTATTTGGCAACCTGGAAAAACTATTTTAAGGCCTTGTTTATACATACTTTAATACAATTCATATAACAAGAACAATAACCCCGCAATGTCGGCCCTAACAAAAGAACACTGTATACAACCTTAGTTTTCAGTACATAACCGTGAAATTTGTCGCTCTAACGGAACACAAAGAGCCCTGATTGAGCAATGAAAACAGCAAAAGATCTGCTTTGTTTAATATGTTAACACCTGTTTGTTCTAGAATAGCGTAGGAAAAGGAACAAGGAGGTAGTAAAATAGTTTATTTAAAACCAGTGGACATGTGCTCTCTTCGCTACTTCATTCGTGCATAGTTTTTCCCACGTGAATTGCAATCCCGCGGGAACTCCGGGATAAAAAGTAGCTAATATGTTGGTCCATAATCTCCTATATCCCCCAGTGAAATTCCCATAAAATCTTAGAGATTAGCGTACACAAACTCACGGACACTTACAGTTTTATTAAAATGTATACAAGAGTATATTATTATAGATAATAATAAACAAGAGGAGGTTCTCAATTCCATCTTTTTATATGTATTTTACCTCAAAGGTCACTGGGCGAGATCTTCACGAGAAGCTTTATTTTTTCCCGTTTATGAACCAATCATTGAAATAAAGCATTACCAAGTTTATAAAATGATTATCGAATTACGTGGTTTCATCGAAAACCACGTCCAAGTCTGTTAAGCCCTTTGATTAAATACAGAGGTTAAACCACAGTAAATAGCAATTATTAAATACAAATCTTGTCACACAATTGAGGGAATTAAATCGTGTAATTCAGTAATTCCAACGGACACTCGTCACATATCATTCTATACTGAGAGGCTCGCATCTCCGCCTGTACTCGAGGCTTTGTAGATTGGTCTCAATCAATTTAGGGTCACCAACAAGCCTCTCAGCCCGTCTCTTATCTAATTAAAGCGGATAAGTGACTTTTGGCAACACCAATTTGGAAGAGAATATTCTTGCACAGTGGTGTTCTGCGTTCGATTCTCAACTGGAGCAAATAATTAGGTGACACTTAAATTTTTGTCATGCAAAGTCAAGTACTTAATTGGTGTACCTACATACTGCTCGTAACACAGGTATTAGTGAGGTGGGTTTTAATGTGTTACTGATTAATAATATTATTATTATTACCTACTGATATATTATAGCAGTAGGTACCTAACTATACCCCTTTACCCTATACTAAACTTCTCAGTCGATGCTGCTTAGCAGGCAATCTTGATTCAGGATGTAAAGGTGATAAGAAATAGCGCTGAGTGGGAGGGTTAAACATTTATAGAACATAATTACTAAAAGAATGTCGGTAGATTAGGTTGTAATCTATTGCGTTGATTCCGTTCATACATTCTGTAATATCTTAATTGCTTATTACCTTTTCTCAAAATTCCGTGCTCTAGATAAACAAACCTAAGATATTTTTCTGTATTTTCTTGAGAATACATAGTAGGACATACCCTGGATTGATTGGATTCCAATTATACATACACAAATACATATGAATACACCTACACATCTAATCATACACTCACACTTACACACACATAAATACATACAGATTCCCTCCTCGTGTCACTCATAAAATTATCCCATGACAACTATCTCTTTAAAGCACCATTGCAAAAACTGTGTCGTCAAGATTAAATTACTCCATATTCTACATAGTATATCAGGTTCATGTAGACAAAACCAACGAGCCTAGAATTATATTTTCGCAACATAAGTAGTCAATTTACTACCCATGACATAAAATAGGACCTTTGCAACGTAATACTTAACATTTAAGTTTAGCTCGCGTAGATTTAGCGTGTTACTCGTAGTTACACTTCATTAGATTCTATTACTATGTATTATCTACTAATATGTAGGTTTCAAAGTATACGTGAAGCAAAAGGAAATATTCAGATTGTTATGCGTTATGTAATAAATAACAGCACTTATATCCAAGTGGTTTGGAGACTAAAATTCAGAACAAGCATTCGACTCCCGTTCGCATTTCAAATTATTTAGCGTACATAATGGTAAATTAATTGATCATTAAATTTGCGTAATTAAACGAAGACATCGTTAGGATATTTTCCTTACTGTTTTCAAAACTGTGTCAAGTTAAACTCGCACTCGCGCATAGAAGTTTCACACAAAAATTATGTAGACCAATTATGGGCACAAGTGTGGCAGAATCATTTTACCCGCTGTTTCTCTCCTTCTAAAGTTGACTTTTGAGTTAGATAAGGGTAGTGGCGATGTCTTTGAAGGCGTGAGTGCGATTCGATCTTCCATTCTATGCGCTCCCTGCGTTGCGTAGCAAAGGAGATAATTATGCTTAACATTTATATCCAGTTTTGAAATCAGAGGATATAGCGCTTCCTGTTGGCCACTGGGCTACATATCATTGGAGCATCGGGCGAGCGGATTCGGTGATGCCTTTGAATGAATAAGAGCGAATATCTCATTCACACATGCGCATTCTACGTTGCGTAGCGAAGGGGGTTGGCGGCCTCAAGTGTCTCCTTACCTGGATTTAAATTTGAGAGAGTTAGAATCTCTTTAGAATATGGTGATTGGTGGGCCCTGGTGATTCCACGGGTTCCACGCTGGTCCGTAGAGCGAGCTGATTTGGTGATACTGATGATGTGTAAGTGTAACAGATGTGGGCGACGTTTTGCCGTTTTGCCATCAAATGGTTCGTTTGTCTGTTTTTCAAACAAACTCTCAACCCTTTTTTTACCTCTTTGGGAATGGAATATAACAAAAGCCGTTCTTAGCGGGCATATTATGTTTTCTATAAATTATTCCATTCATTTTTATAGGTAGAAAAGATTTTTGACATTGCGTGATGAATGAATGATTTTTATTTTTTATTTTTAATGACATTGTATCGCGTCTAAAGTGTACCACAATTTTTTCCTTATTTATTTTAATTTACAAAATGTCTACAGTAAAACAAATGTAAACATTTCCTAGTAAACAAACCGCAGACAAACAAATCATTTTAATTAAAACTAAGAACCAATTACGAATTTACATTTTACGCGTTATACGTTTTGCAGACAACGTTGTTAAAACCACATTAAAATTACTTAAAAGTATTATAATAGTAAAGGGCTCGTATTTCTAGTTGTGAATGTTATTTAAGAAAGAGTGTATGAAGGTATTTTCCCGGCAACACGCAAAAACTAAAAAGATGTGGTGTCGTGGGACACCAGGTAGGAACGAAGTTCCTTCGGCTAAATGTAGAATCGACACAATTTGCAAAAAAAATCGTGCTCAATTTTATGTAGGTTTTCTTGATTTTTCTCTTAAATTTTGCTGATTAGTTTTTATTGAAGTACAGGAAAGTACCTATTTAGGAAATTCAGTATTTTAGTAAATAATAAATTATGTAAAATAATAATGTTAGTGCACAGTAACAAATGCCCCTTAACTGTCTCAAGGAAATAAAATAATATTCGCAGTCCAAAATGCACAGCAATAAATGCCCCGGTACGCCCGCTTACGCTTGGCGTCGAGTGAAAAAGGTCCTATGTGATGCGGATTTCGAACACGCTTACGCGTCTTGATCAAACGTTTGCAATGTTTAATAATTTGGAGTAATGCGGGTGATTTCTTATTACACAGCACTTAGTACTTCGGTTTTTAGGTCTAGAATCAACGTTTCACGCAAAAGCTATTACACTTCCTTATTGCTGTCGCGCCTGCGCACAATATAACGCTTTTATTCCACGCATATTTTCTTACGGTTTTACTATCACATTTTTTTCAGTTCGGTCGCGCAGCAAAATCCCTATCTCCTCCAAGCCTGCCGTAAGGAACTTCGTACCAATAAATACAATTTAATGGGTCTTATTTATAAACGCGGCTTAAAGTTACTCCAGGTTTAAGTTTTTGTCCCTGTCACGTGATTCTCTAAAGTCAAAGGTTAGATGAAGACACAAAAAAAAATAACCTGGAGTAACTTTAAGCCGCGAATTAATAGGGCCAACGCGTTTTTGGTTGCATAGCCACAGGTATAACTTATAAAAGCTAATGAATCTTAAATTCTGAGATAAAAATAATACTTTATTATTATTTTACATAACAAAGTCTACAATCAATTATAGTCAAGTAAAACCGTACGGAACAACAAAGAAGTAAATTATGTTTGCACTAGAACATAATTAATAACATAACAACATAGCAACAACTCAATTCGTCATGCTGAGTTTCTGAAATATTTTTTATGAACGTGTTCAAACAGTACGAAGTGCCTCATAGAATGAGTCATTAATCGTTGTGATTGAGCTAGTTATTACACCCTTTTAATTACAACCTGCGGTAATTATTATTTTATCTGTTTTATCTATGTATATTATGAAACCAAACTACAAAGATTTTAATTATAAATAGTTTAGTCTACAAATAGTTTACGAAAACGGGTGAGATTTATTATAATTATGTAGAATGAAGGTACTCGTAGCTAACGATCATGCTGTTTATCCGCTTCCGCCAATGACAACTGTGTCCGACCTAGAACAAGACTCAAATGGGGACTAGGATGGTTAGTGGTTAGTTTACTGTGTAATAAAACATTTCTTGTAAACATAGATTTTTTTATTTTGTTATCGAGGGGGAAACCTTCAAAAGGTACCCGGTGCCGTGGGAGCGACACAGGGTTATGTGGGATTATGTGGGATTTACCCACTAAAACCCCCCCGGTGGCCTACCTACCTCAACGCTTGTGGAGGACTCCGGGATCTCCAGAGGAACACGACCGGTGCCCTCCAAGCGCGATGTCCCATACGGACCCATCTCGAACGCGTGTTCTCCACGGCTCTGTGCGGCCACACACAGAGCAGTCCTTCCCGGGGCTGCCGTTGGGCGGTTCGAGCTCCCACTCTAGCCGCCCGCAACCCCGACAAACACTGTCGTGGTTATGTAATAAATCTATGCATGTACTATAACAAGCCCTGCTTCTTTTACTTTAACTTTTAAAAAGTTACGAAATCTCATAAAGAACCCAGCCCCAGATTCTACACGACAGAAATATATTAGCTTTACATTTACATACCTCATTCCTTGGGCAAAATGTAACGCTGAACTGTTTCACAGCCGTCACACAGAGATTCTCATGTCATGAGCATGTCATCACGATGAGAAATTGTCTCACGTGTCATGCAATAGGTCTATAAACGCCCAAGTCGCAGGTGTCATGAACAATACGAAAACGTCAGTAATAATAAGTAGCAATATGAGTAAAATTATTAGTTTTTAATTAAAAGTAAGTAATTTAGTAAAAACGACTCGTATGACATAATGGTTTTAATATTGGACTGTGGTTGGACTGTCATTTGAAGACTTTTTGAAGATCTGTAATGATGAGTATTTATTTCTGTTCTCGGTCTAGCGTGGTGAACTATGATCGTAACCTTCTCATTATGAGAAGACACTAGAAATGGGGAGTGGCCATGATGGGTTTCGGTGATGATGATAAATCTGAGGTCATCAACGAGGAATTGTTAAACAATTGGAACCAAGTCTACGACGTCAATAACGATGCAGTGCTAGCCAAAAAGGAAGCGCTTATTTCCAAACGTCAAACCTTCAAATTGTATTTTATTTTCTAACCTAGCCAAGCGGATGTCTTCATTCCATCAAACAAGGCAGCTCTAATTTCAATTCACCAGTTCAAGGCCTGCAACGGTTCATAAAGGCCGTATACTGTTGTACCGCTTTGTACTGTAATTAGAAGGCTAATTATGTATTTTAACGTAACTTAGTGAGCGGAATGGCCGGTGCAAATCAGATGATCAATGATTTTTTTCATGTTTCTAGCGATCCGCAAACAAAGTAAAACAGAGTTAATAAATTAACCCACTCAAAAATAAGTTTAGTAAAAAAACCTTTAACAAAAAAATAACCGATTTCAAATTTGAATTCAAATTCTTCGCTTTTTAACCGACTTCAAAAAAGGTTAAAAGGAAGACATTCTCAATTCAACTGTATTGTTTTTACGTGTGTTACCTCTTAACTTTGTAGTATATGAACCGATTTTATAATTCTAAAAATTCCAAAGTGAATTAAGTATAATTAATAAAATGTGAGCTTCTCATTAATAATTCGAAGAAAATTTTGTAATACTAAGTGCTTCTCATTGAAATGTTTAAGTCGGCGCCAAGCTTTTAGTCTTTAAGAAATATTTAAGTATTTCTTTAAATACTTTAAGTATCTCCGAACGTTTTAGTGTTATTCCATTATTAATTAGGTGTTCAAATCTTTTATTATTATCGTACCTATCGGACTTAGCAGTAACTACGACATTTGAGTCGAGCTCACTGGAAACAACAGAGGAGAAACAATATGCTTTCAAACGAGGTCCAAACACGTTACCTATGATGTACCTAAATTTTGGTAAAATCAAAGATTTCTAACGATAATTATAGACTACTATATAAACATTAAAGAATACTTTAAGGCCAGGTCCGTCGCAAGTGGGTGTGCAAGGCGTGTACCGCATGTGAGGTTCACGCACGAGACGGCGACAAATGGACCAAGGATGTACAAGACAAGGAGGTACAAGAGGATAACGTAAGGTAAAGTACAATAATAATAGTCCACCACGCTGGCCAAGTGCGAATTGGCGAACTTCACACACCTTTGAAAACATCATGTAGAACTCTCAGGTGGGCAGGTTTCCTCACAATCTTTTGCTTCGCCAAGGCATGAGACAATAAATTAGGTTCTAATGCGCATTTTTTTTAATTGAAAACTTCTTTAGCATCGTTTTGTTAACCTCATCGTCGTTAGCATTTATTTGAAAGTCGATGAAACGAAAAAGCGGCAGTCAAAAAGAAAGACAAAAAAGAAGAGACAGAAAGTGAGATAGGAAGTATATACACATCGTAGAGTAAACGTTCGAACCTCTCGGCTATCACTGAATTTATAATTATGTATAAACGTGGCAAATTGGCTAAGAAAGTACCGCTTGACATAAACATTCGAAGCAAAACTGATCTAAGAATGAGGACTTTTTTTCATTTCATGCTTCACCGGTGTCACTTAGATTGTCACTCAAATAGATCTTGTACTTAACTGTATGCATCAGAATACCTCACAACCTTGAATGATTCAAGGTAGTTTATTTTATTTGATTGTATTGAAAGTTGAAAAGAGGAGGTTTTGTCGTGTTTCTATTAATGGACTCTTTTTTGTCGCTTGTGGATAGTCTTTCAAATGAGCATACCTAATATTTATTTTTATTTGCAACGGATAGTGCCACTGTTACAAGTATATCACGACTTAACAGAGAAAATACAAACTTCTCCTTTCATCGTAATGAATCCTACAAAGATCTGGCCATAATTTACGACACCCAGACTACAACTAAATAAATAATTGACCTATAATGGTATCGATCACATTTCGTCTTCCTTGTTAACCGTGCAGACATCATAGGCCACATTACAAGTAAACAAGTAATGTCAGGACATGGATACATTTTAAACCACATAAATAATGATGCAGCCTGCATGCAGGATACCCGAGTTAAACAAAAATTCGCTCTTGACCAAATATAAATTATGAAAAATGCCTGCGATACTTATCACGTTACAATTTACATATCTCAGTCATTATTACGAGTACCTAATGTACACATTGTATACCTCAATATCTTTATTTAAATATGTAGATGTAATTAATTGTTGTTGAAATATCTTTGTTTTATATTTAGCTTTCTGTCTTTATATTATTGCAAAAAGTATTTAAATTAAAATTATAAGTAAAAGAATTACTCATAAGGGGCCGTCCATTAATCACGTGATGTTTTTTTTGGCATTTTCTAACCCCCCCTCCCCCTTGGTGATACATGGTGAGATTTAAGGCTACCCCCCCCTCCCCCCGCCCTTATCACGTGTATTTTTTTCGTACATCTAAAGAATCATTTTTTTAGTATAAATTATATGGCTACAACCCAATAATGGCGCACTACTGAGCACGGGTCTCTCCTCATTATTGAGGAGGCCTAGAGCATACTCCACCACGCTGCTCCAGTGCTGATTGGTGGAGAGGTTAGTGGCCAACCTACTGTCGAACGTTTTCAAGCCGCCCGAAGGCCTCCGACACGGCTTAACGACTGCTATCTTTCGATAACAACCGGAACCGACGGCTTAACGTGCCCTCCGAAGCACGGAAGCGCTCAAAATATTTTGCTACTAGCGGTCACCCATCCGACTACCGACCGCGCCCGCTGTTGCTTAACTTTGTTGAACACTTAGGATATAATTATATAAACTAAGCTACAACCCACTAATGGCCCACTACTGAGCACGGGTCTCTCCTCATTACTGAGGAGGCCTATGATATAATTATATAAAAACTAGCTTTTGCCGGCGGCTTCGCCCGCGTGTTATTCGTTTATATCGCGAACCGGGGAAACGGGGAAGGGGGTACGTCATCAACTATCTTCCTGGGAAAATTCGTCGAAATCATTCATGCGGTGTAGATTTTTCATACAAACTTTCATCCCCTATTTCAACCCTTTAGGGGTTGATTTTTGAAAAAAAAGTAACCTATGTGTGACTGTGTGACACTTTCATTCCGAATTACATCCAAATTGGACCAGTGGTTTAGCCGTGAAAACGTTACAGACAGACAGTCGACTTTCGCATTTATAATATTGGTATGAATACTGGTATAAGTAGTATCATCTATATACTGGAATCATTGATGTTTTAAATGTCTAGATGGAACATCGAAACCGCGCAAACGTGTCAAAAAATTTTATATCATTACGCACACATAGACAATAGACGAACGGGTAAAACATCGCCTGCACGCACACATGCTTGATAATGTTGCCTTGTTTTTTTGTTTTCATTGTAGGGCGATGCTCAATCTAGACATTTAAAACATCAAAGACTATGGAGTATTAATTTTCTATAATAAGTGTTAAAACAACCAGTGTTAAAACAACAGAATAACTGACACTGGCAAGCTGAGTCGGCGCCGGCGGACGTTTGTCTGGCAACGGCAAATCAAACGTCACAACTCACACCCCACTACAAGCCGTTTTCGATTTTGTACGCGTTTGACGAAGAAATAAATAAATGTAACGCCGCTTTTCGGTTGAGTATCCTGCACTTGCCGAAAAAATAAATACACGTGATATGTTACTTTACCCCCCCCCCTCCCCCCTTGTGATATTTCGTGACTTTTTATAGAGCCCCTCCCCCCCCTTCCAAGCCTCACGTGATTAATGGACGGCCCCTAACCCGACGGTTTTTGTAACTTTCTGGTGAATGGAGTAAAAAAAATTAGGCGTGGTCTACTTTTGAAGAGGCCGCACCTGAAAGAGGCAAAATTTCTTATGCGTTCAAAGACATGTAACTGAAATGCTAATAATTAATGCATTTAATGCAAATGTTGGGCTACTCTCGGAGTCCCAAAAACTTCAATCAGATGGCTTATCATAATATTATACCATATCACATTATGCCAAGTGCGAGTCGAGCTACGCGTAATGTACCAAAGGCTCTCTAGTTGGTCGAATATTACTCGTTAATTTGTAAACGTTAATAACAATAATAGTTACGTTATACATTGCTGTGGTAGTATTCTTTTAACTTCGAAAAATTTATACTAATGTATATTCTGAAGAGTTTTCCTTTTAGTTTGAACACTCTAATCTGAGACTCGCTTTTATTCTACTTAAATTCTAATCTGAGAGTTGGATTTGAAAATATATTTTGAATGATATCCCCGGGGCGACGGATAGGTACACATACTTACACAACCTTATCGATTTCCAGCCAAGCCAACCAATTGAAAAAGTGTTTTTGTTTTTAGTACCTACCTAACTCCATTTATTGAGAAAGGCATTAGGCTACATAACATCTCGCTCCGACCAATAGGACCGAAGCTGCGATGAAATTGATTACAAACACGGGAAAATATCTTGTGCAATAGGTATTTTGCAAAAAAATTCCTTTACAATTACAGCCATTCAAACTTTACAAATCTGCTATCAGGATATGTACCTCCCGAAAAAATAAGGATTATTTGACCACTTTTTAAAGTTTTAAAGTTCCATGGTAACTAACATTCCTAAATATTTTCCAAAAATGATCAAAGTATAATAATTTTAACATGTTAGAATGGGATTCATGGGATTCGATTAAAAGCACCTATCGTGGTCCCTTCAAACAATTCACACGCCATGGCCACTTGAGGATAACAATTACTAACAACTTAATATGATATTACTTCGTTATAAGTAGGTACGTAGTAGGTACATTACTTGGTTAAATTGCGATCTGACTGACGCATAATTGGAGCGGCCTCGCAAAGGACAACGTAAAGTTTTTGTGGGAAAATCTTGCGCACCCATTTGGTTGCGCAACGCAATACTGTGCGTCGATGTTTTATGAGTCATAAGGATTGGGTTGCTTTGTTTGTGTTATAAGTAAGGAGCGTATCTTGCTATGTAAGCCATAGATCATACACTATTGTAACATGGGGTACTAGGATGTAACGAATGTATTTTTGAACATTCGCACATGCGAACTCGAATATCTGGTACTGATATTTGCGAATGTCAATGAATCTTCGTTTTTTGTCTCGCATACGCGAAATTTTGTAGGTTTGCATCTTATTCTGAAATTGCTGACTTGATCCAACTATTTTTTTCCTGACATTCATATTCTTAAAATATTCACATTACTAGGGTAAGAATGGGGATTACCGGTCACTTAAGGCGAAATAATCACAAATCAGATAATAATTAACATTTCTTTATTAATCTTTGCAACAATCAAACTATAGGTATTCTTCTAACAAAATCACATTAATTGAGATCAAAATATTAAAATAACTTTGGCATAATCAGCATTTAAAAAAAAATCTAGATTGACTGGTATTACACACCTTGGCAGGTAAAACCAGTCAGTGGGTTGCTAATGCCGGTCAAGCTTTGTTCAGGCATAAGTCGCAAATGTAACCATCAGGAGCATGGGCGTAGCCAGCACTGGGTTCAGGGTGGGGCAACTTTTTGAAATAATAGGTATGGGCTTAACTGGCAAACTATACCCACGGTCTTTTTATATAGCCTAAAGGGCTGACATGAAAGCGGACGAGTCATCTGATGGTAAGTGGTCATCGTCACCCATGGACACAACCAACACCAGGGGAGTCACTAGTGCAACGCCGGTCCTGAAGGACAACTCCTTTTACACCTTTCTTGAAGAACCCCATATTAAAGCGCTCCGGGCATACCTTAGAAGGAAGCTTATTCCATAGCCTGCAAGTTCGCGGCAAAAATGATCGTGTAAATCGGAGCGTCCTTGTTCTCGGGGTTGAACTCAACTAAATTGAGTCGTCCCCATTCCGAGACTTTCTCCAGAGAGTTCTCAACTTCAGACACAAGTTTCCTCCCGTGTTGTCATCTTCATAGCAATGAATACCGGTTGCACGCTCCAGCATATCATTAATATGCAGAATGAACAGAGTAGGAGACAGCACATACCATCATCAGAATCATCGCAAATTATACATTTGTTTTCGTAGTCCTCGTCAGCGTCGGTGTCTTCATCTTCACGCAGGTTTGTCATTTCTACTTCCGAGTCCGACGTACTCTCATTACGTTTGTTTTTATCTTGAAGCACTCTCTTTCTAGCTTTTTTCACTTCCATCCATTTTCCTTTTCTTTTAACTGTCTTTCTTTCAGTTTTTATTTTAAGAGTTGGCTTTTTACTTTAGAACTTAACTTGGGAGGCCATTTCCTCTTCTTGCTCCCTCGTGAAGACTGTGTTTCTTCCCAGTAGTGGCCTTTCACGGTTATTGTTCTTGATTCTTTCTTGAAGCGTTGAAAACGTCACTCCACATGATCGAGCTGCTTCTCTTATAGTTTTTCCTTCATCCACTAGTCTGAAACCCCTGTGTACTTAGTTGCTCTTGGCTCCACGACGCCTTTGAAATTGGTTGGCTTCTTCTTTTAGACATTCTGAAATGATAAAAATATATTAATATTAATATAAATAATAGTCATGTTTACCAATTTTACTTGCGGTTAATACCGGTCAGCATGACCGGCATTGCCCGACTAGAAACATTTCCGTAAAAAAATTCTAGATAGGAAACCTGACCAAATAAGTTAAAAAACGATTATCACTCTAAACGCTAAGTAATTATGGTGCAACAATCCTAGGTAACAATGTAAGAAACGTGAAATTATAAACACTCACCTCTTATTGTTTTATCGCGAAATTTTACATTAACTTGGCGCGAAAACACTCGACGTGCGTTCATCCAAGATGTCGACTGCGGAATGAAGCGGGGACCAGAGCGTTGCCACTCGTAAACATCACGCCACTCACTGTGTATGTGTGCGTGCGCCGGAACGCATAGTTTGGGAGATTTTGTATTGACCGGTATTACCTCCTGATCGGTATTACCCGGTTCTACCCTAACTGCGGTCAAACGTTGTGTGTCGTTATGTTGTGTACTATTTGTGGAAAGTTACAAAATTTAGTACACATTTTCCGATAGAAAATTAACATTGGCTCTTTAATTTGCAACGTAATTAAAATTTGGTAATTTGTTACCGGCATATTTTAAACCCGGAAATTAGGTATTCCTCATCGGGGTAAAAAGGAAGAGATATAGGTACCTACTTAAAATTTTCGAGAAAAATATTGGTATCCACAAATTTACATAAATAAGTAGGTAGATATAAAAAGGTAGGAAGCTGGCACCGCCAGACAACCATTAGCACACTGGCACATTTATTTTCCCTACGTTTCCTTACGGTATTTTGACATTGTTTGTCTCTCACGCAGGCGAAGTTGCGGGTACAAACCAGTGACAAAATATTTTAAAGGGATATTTAAGTTTCCTCATCAAGATAGTGGAACAAGCCATAACAATTTTATTTGAAACGTAAAGAATACTCACAATACCCCAATATTCCCACACACAGCCACTTGCAAAACCTCATTTAAGGTTAATTGTAATTAACTCTTTGTTGTAATTGCGCTTAAGATCATTGACAATGATTGTCTTCTTGGTTAGAAATCAAATCATTTACTTCTACGAATAATTTAAATTACCTTCAGTACTATATTGTTCCTGGCTAACCGATGATTTGGTGAAAATTGTCATAAGTGAGGTTCCCAATTGCTTCACTCAAACGCTATATCTCTATTTTTAGCTCATTGTTTATTTAGATTTATTTCGTTTTATTCAGTTGCTAAGCCTAATAGTCCTAATAATAGCCTAATACCTGAAATATTTCTTTGTAATTGGGCTATCAAATGCATTTTTTTACAAAAGCATAAAATATGACGAAAAATTAATTCGTAAAATAAAACCAAATTGCTTGTCTTTCGACGATTAATGTGAATAAAACTTGCGGTTTTATACTGTTGATTGGCTAAATAACACAGAATTTACCATCCTTTTTTTTTTGCCGACGCCGACGGTTGCCCGGGACTCGGGCCCAACTTGTGGGGCGCTCATCTTTGGCGCCACTCACCATTCAAACTGGCGTGCCGGAACACGGGACACGCCAGCCGCCTCGGGGGTCTCCTCCAACTGGGCGATGGTACCCCCCGGTTCCACCGCCCGGAGACCCCGGTTATGGGGGAAGACGGCGCTCGTGCGCCAGGCGCCTCCGCCCAACTCTCTTTCGGCGGATCGGGTTAGAAAGAGGGTCGTCCTCTCTCGCCCGCTCCGCCGCCTCCTTTTGCGCCATGACGCACTCACAAAACCGGAGCGCCGCCTTCCACGCTCTGTCGCTGCCGACCATGGCTCTCACGACGCCCGGCAGCGACAGGTCGTCCCCAATAACCGCCGCGAGGCTCGCCCGCGGCTCCGCCCACTCCGGGCACTCCGCCAGCGTGTGCTCCGCTGTGTCCTCCGGACACCCACAAGCGTGGCACACGCTGGTTGGCTCTCGACCCGCCACGCTGCACAGGTACCTGCCGAAGCAACCGTGCCCCGTCAGGACCTGCACAGCGCGGAAGGTGAGGGCCCCGTGTCGGCGATCGACCCACCTTTCCAGGACGGGCCGAATCGCCTCCACCGTTCTTCTGCCGGCGGTCGGCTCCGCCAGCCTTTCCTTCCATTTCCGGAGGAGGACCTGGCGGTCGAGTCGCCCCTGCCGCCCGGCCTCCTCCGGCTCTGGATCCACCTCATCGGCTCGTGCTGCTGCGCTGCGGCGCCAGTACGCTGCCGAGAGCACCTCCGCGTCCAGGTCCCACGGTGGGGTCCCGGCCAGGACGCATGCCGCCTCGCACGAGATGGTGCGATAACCTCTCACCACCCTGGTCGCCATGACCCGTTGCGCTTGGCGCAGGAGGGTCCTGTTCTGGGCGATCAGGGTGTCCGCCCAGATCGGGGCCCCGTAGAGGGCCATTGACCGCACCACCCCGGCGTACAGCCGCCGGCATGCGACCGACGGTCCACCCAGGTTCGGCAGCAGCCAGCTCAGTGCTCCGGCCGCGCGCAACAACCTGGGGACCAACCGTCGGAAGTGCTCCCGGAAGTTCCACCGACTGTCGAGGACGACGCCCAGGTACCGCATCGTCGACTCGACAGCGATGGAGACGCCGCCGACCACCAGCCGGGATCCTGCGGGAGGGGCGCGTCGGGCTCTGTGGAAACACAGAGCCTCCGACTTCTCCAGCGCCACCTCCAGCCCCAGCCGGCGGATGCGGGCCACCACTTGGGCCACTCCGGCCGTCGCCAATAGGGCCGCCTCCCGGTACGTGGCGCCGCAGGACGTGACGAGGGTGTCGTCGGCGTAACAAGTTACGTCGACCCCCCGCAGATTAGCGCCCCGCAGCACCCAGTCGTAGCCGATGTTCCACAGCAACGGCCCAAGAACCGAACCCTGTGGAACACCGCACGTCATGACCCGGCGGCCCCACCCGTCGCGCGTCGGGTACACCACTTCCCTCTCGGAGAAGTAGTCGGTGAGGAGGCGACGCAGGTAGTCGGGCACGCGATGGTAGCCCAGCGCCGCCTCGATACAGCCCCAGGGGAGGGTGTTAAAGGCATTGGCGATGTCTAGAGACACCGCCAAGACGACCTCTCCCCGTGACACCGCCTCCTCCGAGAGGTCCCTCACACGCGCGATGGCGTCGACCGTCGAGCGGCCCCGGCGGAAACCGAATTGCCGGTCACTCAGCCCCGGCCCGACCCGTTCTAGGTGCCCGACGAGGCGCGCGGAAATAATCCGCTCGAAGAGCTTACTCACCTCGTCGAGCAGCACTATGGGCCGGTATGCCGACGGCGAGTCCGCCGGGCGACCCTCCTTGCGCAGCAGCACGAGCCTGCCGACCTTCCACTTCCTCGGAAAGCGGCCACGCCGCATACAGGCGTCGAAGAGCTCGACGACCCTGGGCCCGAGGGCCTCCAGGGCTAGCGCCCACACCCTACCGGGTACCCCGTCGGGGCCCGGTGCTGTGCTCTTGGCGCGGAGCCGCTCCACCGCAGCCTCCAGCTCCGCCCGAGACACCTCGGGCACCGGGGCGCTCGAGCTCTCCGACGATGCAGCCGCCACGGGCGGCGGCGCCGAGTCGGCCCTCTCTGGGAAGAGAGTGGCGACAACGTTCTCCACCACCTCTGGTTGGAGACTCTGGGTCAGCGGAGGAGCCCAGGGGCGCAGCTGACCACGCACCGTCTTGTACGGGCGCCCCCAGGGATCCCTATTCAGGGTCTCCAACCACTCTCCCCACGACTCGGCCTTTGCCTCCCGTATGGCGATCTGCAGAGAGACGCATCTCTCCCTGTACGCGGCGTAGAGGCGGCTTTCCTCGGCGTCCACCCGCCTTCGCCGCCTTCTGTAATGGGTGTACTGGCGTCTGGCCGCTACGCACGCTTCGCGAAGCCGGCGCAGGTCCGCCGACCACCAGTACACCCATCTGCGGGGCGGGAGCGGTCTGGCGCGCGACATACCGGCGTCGCACACCTGCGCCATCGACTCGCTCAACCGCTCCGCTCGCCCGTCCACGTCGGCCGCCGGGCCCTCCGGCGCCGGTAGCCAAGCCTGGACGATGGACGCCTCGATGATGACGTCACCGTCCATGGTCTTGAGGGCCCAGCGCGGTCCGTCCCCACGCGGGGGCCGGCTCTGGGGAGCTCCAGGGTCGGCGGCGACCTCGTACCGGATATACCGGTGGTCCGAGAGCGTCTCCGCCTCCACGAGCACCCTCCAGTTTCGGACACGGCGCGCAAGACACGGGGTCGCGAACGTTAGGTCCACGATGGAACCCCCGTTGTGCCGCACGCACGTGTCTACCGACCCCCGGTTTAGCAGAACTAAGCCCGACGTGGCAGCCCACTCCTCCAGTACCTCGCCCCGCGCATTGGTGACCGGGGAACCCCAAGCCGTCGACTTGGCGTTGAAGTCCCCGGCGACCAGCACCGGGATTGGGTGACTCTGGCCGACCAGAGCACCGACCTCGAGCAGGAATTGCTCGAATGCGGCCAGGCTCCGGTTCGGCGAGAAGTACACGCCGACGATCGTCACGCCCATAAGGGTGACCGCGACGCATCCATGGCCCTTCGCTGATTTGTCGAAGGGCGGGGAGCCGGCGGCCGTCTGCGCGACGATCGCCACCGTGTCCTCCCGGTCACCAACCCAGTTGTCCCTGGCGGGGACGAGGTAAGGCTCCGCCACCACCGCCGCCTGGATCGACCACTCGGCCAGGCTCTGGTACAGAAGGTCCTGAGCTCTGGCCGAGTGGTTGAGGTTCGCCTGAAGGAGAGACATGGCCATACTTAATCTACGACCATGTCTGCGACCCTCTCGGCGCGCTCCGCGTCAGCGGCGGACGGGCGGGCCGGCCGGGGGTGGGCTGTTGGGCCTTTCCCGGCGGGCTTCTTCTTCTTTTTCTTGCCGGCGGACTTGGCGGGGGCGGAAGCAGCACATGCTCCGCTACCCGCTCTATGGTCCGCCGGCTTCTGCCTCGCCTCGCACAGCGGGCAGTGTGGGGCAGCAGCACAGCCAGCCGCCTTGTGGCCCGGTTGACCGCAGCGATAGCAGACATCGCTGCGGTCCACCTCGGCGGTGCATTTGCTCCGTACGTGCCCCGAATCGAGGCACCGGTAGCACCGCAGGGGTCTGGCCTCAAGGAGGCTGACCCGGGCCGACACCCACCCCACCAGTAGCCGCCCGCTGGAGGCGACCTTCTTCGCCGCGGAAACCGGACAGCGCACCCACGCCGTGCCGGGGCTGTCGGCGGAGAAGCGGCGGATCTCCCCGCACTTTACCTGCTCGGGGGGGCATTCCCCGTAGCGGGCCACCGCGGCCGCCACCTCCTCCGAGGACACCGCGTCATCCAGCTCGCTGATGCGCAGGTCTGCGCACTTCACGGGTCTGGAGACGCGGACCAGGTCCGCGGGAAGGACCTCCCGCAGTTTGCCCGCCAGCAGGTCTGCCTTCTCGCCGCTGTCAGCCCCGGGGATCTCGAGCATCCGGGCCCCCGTCACGGCGGTGCGGAATCGGAGACCCTTCAGGCCTAAGCCTTCGAGGTCGATCCTCCGCTTCGCCCCGTCGAGCACTTCCTTGTAGCTCAGCTCCTTCCCCTCCACCGTGGCGCCCGGCTGGATGGTGATGGCCACCGCAGCCGAGCGCGGGGCGCGAAGCTTCGCCGCCGCGTTCTTCTTGGGCGGGGGCTTGTCCGCCGGTGCGCTGCCCTTTTTCCCCCGCTTGCCTCGCTTGCCCCGCTTGGCGGCCTCGGTCCACTGCTGGGACACGGCCGTCGTCGGGGGCTTCGGAGCGCCAGGCGTCGGCGCTGCCACCTCCGAGTACGCCTTGGAAGGCGCTTTCTTCTTCCCGGCCGCGGGAGCGGGAGCGGGAGAAGCAGCCTCAACCCTCGCCCTGTCGGCGGCCAAAGGCGGCCGGAGGGGCGGCTCGGGAGCGGGAGGCGCAGCCTTAGCCCTCGCCCTGTCGGCGGCCAAAGGCGGCCGGAGGCGTGGCTCGGGGGGGAGCCGCATCGCGAGAGCCTCGAGCTTGGCGTCCATCATGGTCCCCACTTCCACCATGATATCACGCTTCAGCGAGGCGGAGTCGTCGCGATCGACTCCGCTCGGCTCGGCAGGCCTGACGAGGCTCGCCCGCAATTCCGCGATCTCCTTGCGGAGTTCAGCGACCTCGCTTTGCAGGCGAGCATTGGCCCTTTCGAGCCGAGCCGTCTCATCCGTAGCGGACCGCTCTGCTAGCTCCGCTACGACCCCCATCAGGCTTGCAGAGGCCTCCTTAAGGTCCCTCTGCAGCGTGCCCTTCAAGTTGCGCGATTTTGTCGCAACCGCCTGGATGAGGAGCACGCTGTCCTCCGCCTTTTTCCGCAGCTCGGAGGTCGAGGGTCCGTCTTCGCCGCGTAAGAGCGACGACGAGTCGGACAGACACCTCGACCTCGACCGAGAGGGAGATCGGGATCGGACGTCCCGGGCCATCTCGGCCAGCTCCCTCTCTGCCTGGAGCTTCTCCTCCTCCCTCTGCGCCTTGAGGTACGACAGCTTCGCCTTAGCTAGGCCGACGTACTCTCCGGTCGTGGGCGGTCGCCCTCTCCCTCGTCTTGCGGGCACCGGAGTGGGAGCTTTCTTTTTCTCGACCAACTCCGGTGCCTCCGCCTCGTCCCCTTTCAGGGACCGCTTCCGCGCATTGCGCCAGAAGCGTCCTGACGTGTCGTCCCCGGACGACACCGTCATCAGGGTCACCACGGAGGAGTCAGACTCCTCCGCAGTCACCTGGGTCTCCTCAGTCAGCCGCCTCGCGGCATGCGAGCTGTCGCTCGCTGGAACGTTTGTGCCCCCCCCAGAATACGAGGGGCAGACCGGGCTAGGCCCGGTGAGGGATTCTCCGGCATCGGAGATGCCGGTACCCTCCTGGGGTAGTTTCTTGTTTTTCAAACCTTCCATGTTTTTTGTTGTCCTTTTTTAACGGGGTGACCTCCCCGGTCCTAGGGATTGGGTACCCCCCAACCATTCATCCCCTCGCCGAGACAACTTGGGATTAGGGTAATTTTTTAGAGAGGTTTTCTTCCTCGCGGCCCCCACCGGAGTGGCGGCCCTCACCCCTGACGCCCACGGGTCAGGGAGCGAGTTGGCCGACGGTGGCCTAAGCAATGCTGCCGTAAACGACAGCCCGTCGCCCCCGCGTTAGGGTAGGTAAACCACATGGGTTTATCCCACTCTGGTCCCATCCACCGTGCTCTCTGCTAAAGCAGAGGGACACGTGGAGAGACCCCACTACGTGGTCTCATCCGCAGTGCCCTCTGCCTGAGCAGAGGGGCACGTGGAGAGACACCGACTTGGGGTAATTTTTTAGAGAGGTTTTCTTCCTCGCGGCCCCCACCGAAGTGGCAGCCCTCACCCCTGACGCCTACGGGTCAGGGAGCGAGTTGGCCGACGGTGGCCTAGGCCATGCTGCCGTGAGCGGCAGCCCGTCGCCCCCGCGTTTGGGTGAGTAAACCTCAAGGGTTTTTCCCACCCTGGTCTCATCCACAGTGCCTTCTGATAAGTCAGAGGGACACGTGGAGAGACCACGCCCCATGGTCTCATCCGCACTAAGCGGAGGGACCCAACTGTGAGCCGCTCTTGGTCTGGCCCCTCCTTCCAAGCCTGTCCGTTATGGGAAGCCCTGTACGGCATAGCCTTGGAGATCATCGGGACACGCAAGCCCCCCCACCACGACAAGGTGGCGGCCCCCGGGGGGGAGAATTTACCATCCTGTTTACACAAAAAAAAAAAAAAAAAAACAAGATAAAAGTCTGCTATAATATGTTCTTCTTTTTTGTTGAAAATAGAATATAGTCCGTTCCATATTTCTTCTTAATTTATTCATCTAAATATACGTAGTTCCATACTTATATCTTTGTTATTGTCATTCCGGGAAATAACTCTGTTCACACGAGATAAGATACAACTTTGAATGATGGTTCTTTAAAGAGTGTTTTGACTACTTTGGTATTGAACATACCTATGCGTTTTATATTAAATTGTTATAATCCTTACCTCTAGCCTGCGTGGACAATACACCATCATTAATTAAACACCACAAAAATTTCATCAACTCCGTACAGCCATTTCGGAACCAATTCAGTAACATGGTTAATGAGAGTGAATCTTACATCTTCCACGCCAAAAAAAAACCGCGAGAAAAGACATAAAAAATGAAAATAGTCAAAGATAACCTCGAGTTGAAATAAAATCGAAAAAAAAAAGAAAGTCTTTGTCCTTTCTGTCACATGTCAACGGGTGGGTAACCTCTACAACATCCAACCCTTTGAAACATAGATATGCTCTTTGAATTATAATGATCCTTTCAGAATTTTAAAGCACTTGCATTTCAAGGGATTTTAGTTCATTAAAATCTCCTCCTTTCCTTAGGTAAATTACGTTCCCGTTGGTCTCAGAGCCGCTATCCTCATAGCTCATCAAAAGAAAGACTTTAGTAATTCATTTTGCATTAAATACCTACTTACATGTTAAATCTAGTTTTCCAATAGAGATAGGTAACTGAAGGTAAAAGTTTTTTAATAAAACTTGCAATATAATTATAGATTACATTCTTTTCTTGGCAACTTATGTTACATATTTGTGATTACATTTTGTACTTGCTGTTTAGCTAATTGTAGGTAAGTAGGTACTATCGCCAAAGGGGATCGTCGGAAGATCAGCGCTAGCAGCTCTCGGACTGATTGTAGGTATAATGCTGAACTGTATCCTTTTCCTAGTAAATGGCTCCTATTCAAATTTGTATGAATTTTAAGTTTATTGAAAGATTTGTGAATGTGTAGATGTAATTACAGCGAAAGTTTCTTTTTCTAAAAAATATTTCTTTTTCTTCCTTTAAATATTTGCACGATGTACGAAGGTAGGTACGCATGTGTTTGGGTCAAATTTAATCTTCCAGGATCTTACTAAGTGAATTAGAACTACCTCAGACTTTAAATCTATTTGCATGAAATATTCTTAAAATTGGTTTAAGAAGAGAGAGAACTCCTCAACGGTCAGGGTGTATCGTAACCAAATTTTACCTACCTACTTAATCTTATAATTTTTAATAATGTCAGATAAACTTTTAATAAAATAATAAAAGAGAGGCTTTTGTCACAGAGAAAAAAAACCTATTTGTTATTTATCAATATACTATACTAAATACCTATATTCAGTAAAAGTTAAAAATATAACTACTAAAGTCTGGCTGTGTTGGCTAAGGTATTGTACGGTTTATATGTGTGGATGTATAAGTATATGTATGTGTGCCTGTATACCTTACGATGTAGGGTGAGTGACGAGGGATGGTTATTAAAACGACGATTCACATCCACTGGTTTATTGGTGCAAGCGACCGTGACGTGACGCTGCGCAAGCGTCACTATCTCACATTGACATAGGTTACAATTAACATGTAAATGCGTGTACATGTGTATAAGTCTTACACAAAGATGGATACCCCATAGTATCTTTGCTATGTATCAGTCTGCTAATTAGTCAAGGCAATATTGTACAGTAAAATAAATAAATGATTAATATTAACACATAGACTAAAATCTAACAATAAATATACGCTAGTATGAAGACAAGTGCATACCTATTGTAAGCGATGTCGAACATGACGCAACTTGATTGCACCAGCTCCAATAATCCAGAACAACCGTATCTGCTAATAGTATCAGTTGTAACAAATTAATAGGAAGTAGGCGATGCAATGCACGCGGCATGTGGAGAAAACTTAGAGCGTAGGTAGAGAATTATTCTGTTGCAATATCTATTCCTGTATATTCGTGTTCTATTAAATACTCGTAATGTAACACTGAGTGTTTGCTTCTTCCGAAGCCATTTGATATTACAGTATACAGTAGTGTAATAGTATACTTTCAATTTGAAATATGCTACAACAACAAACTTTTACTAAAACAACAACAGCAATGCAATATTTTTTTTAGTTTTACTTGACATGAAATGTTTAAAATGGTTGATATTTTTATATCTTTTTAAAATACCTAAATATTCGACAAACACGCATCCGAGCCATCTAATAGTGAGTGGTCACGACCGCCCATGGACATATAGGTACACTAGAAACATCACCGTTGCGTTGCCAGCCAAAAAAGAAAGAAAAACTTGTGAATAGAGAGAACCTGAGTCGCCGAGAATATGGAATTGCCACTGCCCGCTAAACACAATTATTACCAATGCTCACAGAAAAAGTTTAGCTTGTAAGTATAATCCGTGCGCGACTACAACTGTATACTACTTTTTGGAACTGAGAAGCGCTCATCTCGTCGTCGGTTAGCCGTAGCGTTAGCAAACTCACGTCGAAGCTCGGATTATGCTATGTAGTTGCGTTTCCTATACGCGTGGACTTTTGATTGAGTATTATTTTAAATAATAGATAATTAGCAATTAATAAATATGAGTGGCATTGAAATGTTGCAAAAGTGTAGAATATTAACCTAAATATTTTATTAAATTGATTTCATCCATGAAATATTTTTCTCTTTAATAATCCTATAAAAAATTGTAAAAATAATAATTTAAATATGTAATTAATGCTTAAAAATATTATCTATAATTATATTTTAATTTTTTCAGCACCTTTTTCTCAACGCTACCCGAGATGTGTCATTTTCGATTTACTTTGCCAAGGTTCCTTACCTCCCTGATCGCGCACGGATAATAAGCAAAATTTAATTAGGGCATTTTAAATTCTCGCCGGCAATCTGCAATGTACCTTAAGCACAAGGATGGAAAGCTGGCATTTCTGTTGGATGCAGTTTAAACGAATTCCTTTAACAACGCCAATTGAGTATTGTCATTTGGCGGCTGAGTCAAGCAATTGTTTTAGGAGACGGGTAGATTCCTAATTCTTTATTGCAGAAAATTGGTACCAATATCAAAGCCCTACAAAGTTTTCAAAAGCAAGGACACAAAACGTAAAAAAAAACATAAAATATACTTAAATACATTAAATAATGCCACATGAAACCACTCATAGCCCGGCGCGCGGTTTGCGTCGAACCTAAGTGATCAACAAAGTTCATCTACAGAGGGCGCGGTCGATAATTGGATAGATGACCACTAATGAAAAAAAAAATCTTGAGCGCTTCCATGCTTCAGAGAGGACGTAAAGCCGTCGGTCCCGGTAGTGATCAATAGATAGCAGTCGGTAAGACAAGTTGGTAGCCTTCGGCTGACATAACAACTTCCAATACTTGGGTTGGCCACTAATCTATCCCCCAAGCCGCTCTGCAACAACATGGTGTAGTATGCTCTAGGCCTCCTCAATAATGCGGAGAGACCAGTGCCCATTAGTGGTCCATCAAAGGGTTAAAGTCAATAACGCCACATCATTACATTCCCACTTTAGTATTTTTTATGTCGTTGGTGTCATACAACACACAAATACAAGAACATACATCCACTTTACACTCACAACAACGCCACAAAAACAATTTAAAATTTTGTCCACAGAAATCGAATCAAGATCCTTCGAAGAACAACCCTTATCACTTAGATTAGAGGTATGAAAAATAAGGAGTAGCCGATTCTTAGACCTACTGAATATATATATAAAATTTGGTAAAAATCAGTAAAGCCGGTTCCGAGGAGTAATGTAACTAACATTGTGACACGAGAATTTTATATTTATAAGAAAAAAGCAGGCTCAAAAGTTGATATAAAAATTAAATAATATCATCATTTGTAAGTACCTGCATTAGTAAGGAACATTAATGTACTTACGAACATGTAAACTGCCGACTATGTAATTTACACAATTCAATTAGGTACCTTATTTGAGATGTGACATACATTAATATGAAGATGACTTCGTTCTTAATTTTATTCATATGCATAATCCTACTAATATTATAAATGTGAAAGTTTGTGTATTTGTTTGTTTGTTTGTTTGTTACTCCTTCACGCAAAAACTACTGAACCGATTTTCTTGAAATTTGGCACACACATAGAGGGCAACTTAGATTAACATATAGGATATTTTTTATCCCAGAAATCCCGCGGGATCGGAATTTACGCGGGAAAACCTTCTTCGCGTATGGGGTATAAATAGCTTCTAAACAAACATTAATATAAAACTAACAAGTCTGTCTTCCCGGAAATCCCGCGGGATCTGGAGTTACGCGGAATAAACTCCTGCGCGTACGAAGTAGCGGGTTCAGCTATTGGACAATATTTTTGTGTAACACATAGGTTACTTTTTATCCCGAGATTCAGACGGGAGCGGGACCTATGTGGCTGATATCTACGGGTCCCGAAGCGAAGCGAGGGCGGTCCTCTAGTCGTTTATAATTTACAACTAAAGGCTGGTTTAATAAAGTTAATGATTAGTAGCCATATGTTGCATCTAATTGCATTTAAAGTACTAGATATATGTAGATACATAAAGTCAGTGTGATAATGGGACATTTATGTATTAAAATTTCTTTATTACTAGATTGGGTTAGGTTTCGCATTAATAGTAGAATGGATACCTGTAAGTTTTCGTCGTTAGTAGTCGATTTTGACATTTATTTTTTGTTGGAAAGTAAATATTCTTCAAGGGTGGTCCCATGATAAGGAAACCATGATCTGATGATGGCATCCCAGATGGGAACTTTCGAAAATTGTAGGCAACCAGTACGTTTGTTAATGTCATCGTTAATAATATTAAACCACTACAATTGAATGAAGGTTTGGGGTCGATCTGATGGAACCGAAAGACCTTACAGCAGTTACCTTGTGTTTGGGTCGACAAATTTGTAGTGACGAGAACTTTACCTACATAGATTCCGCCACCTGGCGAATAGTTTTTGAATTATCTCTGCTTGTCGAGTTTGAAGTCGATAATTTTTTTGTAAAAAGCAATTGTGCTTATAGGACGACGACTTGCATCTATCCTTGGTTACAATGTAAACTTCTGCCATAATTTAGGATGGGAATTGTAAGCTACACCTTCCTTCTAGCATCATTCACACGTTCTGTACACTTTTTAATTTGATTTATACACAAACTACAACAATCAATGATAATTGCTTTTTACAAAAAAAATAACCGACTTCAACCTTGATAAGTAGAGATAACTCAAAAACTACTCGCCAGATGGCGCTCAATTCAACATGTATGTGTAAAGTTCTCGTCACTACAAATTAATCAAGCCCAAACACTAGATAACTGCAGTAAATCGTTGAGGAGTTCCCACGACTGTCTTTCGGCTTCATCAGATCGACTCCAGACCTTCTTGAAATGGTAGCGCTTTAATGTATTTATGATAACATGAACAAACACACTAGTCTTCCATACAATTTTCGAAAGTTGCCCTCGATTTCTCCAAGATGCCATCATCAGATCCTGATGATACTTTCAAAAGGACCCCACTGCGCATATCTACTTTACAACAAAAAAAGAATTATAAAAATCGGCCCATAAACGACGAAAAAATCGCTGAACAAACATAAAAAAAAGCATATATACGGTCGAATTGAGAACCTCCTTCTTTTTTGAAGTCGGTTAAAAAGGAATTAACATTATTAAATACACCTACGTCATTATGTACTAATTATGTTCTACACTAATAATGTTCAATTCGCATATTTTCAACATTAAATTCATCATCATTGCAACCCTCAACTTTCCTGGGCTGGGCTAGTCTAGGCTGGTCTAGTGACCTGTGCCCGGTTCTAGGCCACCTCTCAACGTGAGAAGTACAGGCCATAATCCAACACGATGTCTAAGTGCGAATTGACAGACGTCACACATCTAAGAGAACAGATTTTCTCTTTCTGTGGTGCAGATTTTCTCGCGATATTTTCATTCACCAAGAATTTTTGTAAATCAGAAGTATCCTGGCTATCACAGCTTATTTAAACAATAGTATATTACCACTTATATATTGACGAATAGAGTGGAAGAAATTACGGTAAACCTAAACATTTTAAACACCCAAACTTGAGTAAATACCTACCTACCTACAAATTCTGAACACAACTCTAATGATTAGAAATTAATTTTATCACATTTTATCACAACAAGTACTTCTACTCGTCTGTTATCACAATAAGCTAAGGAATGTAAATAATGTGCTAATCTTAAATTTTTTATTTATTATGCTAATATTATTTATTTATTAGGGTTACACACAATAAAAACGGTAAGTCACAATAATAATCCTACTACAAATTATTTTCACTTAAATGCCGTAGTATTCACTCATGATATTTTCAAAAGCACTGCTGATTAAACCTAAATATTTTGACTTAAGAATGAAATAAATTTCATGACGTAACCCATTAATAAAAGTTCTACAACAACACATACAGTCCTAATAAATTATGTCCATATTCTAAACGTTTCACAAAACTGACCTTATGTTACAGAACAATATGAGAAAACTAAAGTGCAATAACACAATGCATACAACTTATTACAATGAATTAGAGACAGGACTTTGAAAACCGAATAATGTGAATCCATAATAATATTCAAACAATGAAAGTAACGAAGTCTAAATTCAAACACAACAACTTCGAACAACACTGTATAGTGTTGTACTGCACTGAAAACATAGAAAGACCCCACCCTCTCAAGAGAAGCATTATCCTTGGGAATACATAAAATTTACAATAATAGTACCGCCGTACTCCGTCCTTAGTAAAGCGTTTAGTATATAAACGCTGCCGACTGTTGGTCAAGCATCAGTCGGTTTAGCACTGTGAAATCCACCAACATGAAATTCCTGGTAAGTATTAATATACACCGACAATTAGTAGTAATTGTAGTTATCAAAATATCTAATGTATAAAAATATAGTTACTTAGTTTAATAACTTCTTGACCAAAGTGATCCACTTACATCCAAAACTTCCATAATCCACTTACAGGACTTCAAGTGATTTCTTATTTTTATAACTGAAAAATATTTTTATATGAAAGTTACATCAATAATATTATTACAATAGGAAATTTTTGTGTTAGTATGAAAGAACAAGGGCGAAAAATTATTTTTACTTTTTGTAGCGTCTTAAAACGTCATTTATACCAAAGTAATTTAATATTTTTTCTGAATATTTTATCAATAATGTCTGTACGCGTCTTGGTCAGCGTTAAATAATATTATTAATAAGAAGTGAATTGATTAAAAGGATATCCTTTCCATTGGGTGAAAAATGTTACCATTTAATTATTTTATATTTCAATGGTAGAAAATATATTTTGACAGACGTAATCATTTTGTAATTTTATTTACTTAATATTTTATAAAGTAAGTAGTTTGGGCAATCTTTAATGAATAATCAACATTTTGCTTGAAAGCTTAAGTTTAGGTATTTTTAAAAATATGTTTTCTTTACCCTTATGAAATGTCATTTAATCATAGTAGAAATAAGTATAAAAAGAACTGGCAACTTTTGAATCGTTTTTCAAATTACTGTCGTTGAGGTTTGTGTCGTTGACGGATGTTTTCCGGAAAACCGTCGGACACTTCCGCGTACAGGGCACAGGCAGCCATATCTTTATTTGTCTATGCTTATAAGAAATTATTGGAAATTAAATATCAAAATACTCTGGTTCTGGAGTAAGCTTGCGAAAAATTCTTGTATATTGGGGCTCAGAAATTAATGGCGGATTTTTTTAAATATTTTTAATTCCAAGACGCTAAAGTTGAAAATGAAATAAAACTTAGTATGGCAGTTTGCCATTATTCCTTACTGATAAAAAAAGCTGGTAGTATTTGGTGTTTGTAAACAGTTTAAGAAAATGGTCTAATTCTAGCAAGATATAGAAGAGAGGTATTTGGGTTACTGTGTTTGGGTATCTACGAGTATATACCATATTACTTTGTATAAGCCTTCTGTATAATTATGTTATTATGTTTAAAACATTGCTGTGCAAACGAGTAATTGCGGTAAATAAGGACAACAGAAAGAGTGCAGCAGGAACTTAATTTTCAATATAAAATATTCTTAACCTAATTAAAAAATTAAAGCAACACAACATCAACACACAAGGTTTCGTTCGCCTGCAATTTGAGATTTTATCAACAAGTGCATATATTAACGCTCACATTTCTTGAAATGAGCTGTTTATTTAATTTTTATGATATTGGTCAATTTTTTTATTTATGTCCTTAAAATATAATAAAATAATGGGAAGTGAAATTTTGAATTATTACAATGTAATAAAAATATAAATTAAAAATCTTTTAGCTTCTATTTAATATCATTACATTTTAAATTCCGCTACGCTAATCTCAAAGAGTAGCATGCTTCTGCAGTGTAAGTGTAGAAATGTAGAATGTAGAAGTGTAGAAATAACATGTAGAAATAGTTTTATATCGAAAAATTAAGATCATCGTTTTTTACTTAAGAAAGAAAACGATTTACAAAAAAACTGACTTAAATATCGACAAGTACGAGTCGCCCAAATTACATGTGATAACGTGTCAAGCGCCAAATTCGAATAAAAAAAGAATCAAAAAATTTAAACATTGATTAAAAAATACAGTCGTATTGACAACCACCCCCTTTTTAGAAGGTAAAAAAGCAAACTCGGTTCACGAACACACGAAAGTGCAAAAACAAACCCGCCAAAAGAAACAAACAATAACAAAGGACACATTACATTGAAAACTAACAATGCCATGCGGTAATAAGGTGTAACGACGCTACGTCAGCAATCATTCCTTTGTTCAGGGGAAGTTGCGCCACTTGAGCTTCCACCGGCTTATTGACACATAACCATACACAATTATCGATGGTAACTACTAACTATGCTCCATACAATTTAAACTTTCGTACGGTTTCCTGGTTTATAGGTTGTTCGGCCTGCGATTGGACTCTGATAAATCACAAACTTGCTTATCATTCAAGGGGTTTTTTCTTTCTTTATATTTAAGGCATTCATGATCATAATCATTATCAAATAAAATGATCACGGAAGTATTTTTTTACCAATAATTACGAAGCTTTGTCTTGCAATTAATTAAAATTGTTAGACCTAATTTGCTAGGTAGCATAAAAATATTACAGTTTAATGTCATTGATTTAATTTTATTTCTTTTATTATACAAAAAATCCAGTTCATTCGTTAAAAATGTACAATTGGTTTGTACAAATATTTTTAGTGTAAAATAAATGGAACTTTCTGCCCTACAATTTTCCAAAATATTTTTGATAGTCTATGAAATCTCTCAGTCGCCACTAAGCCTTAACACTTTTCCTTCCTTGTAATATGACGCGAGCCAAATAAAGGAATCTCTTAAATGACCGTTTTTTACTTTCGACGCAATTCATATGACAATTATGTTATTTTATTGAAACATCTTTTTGTTTTAGATTGTAGTTGCCCTCTCCGTCGCAGCAGTATGTGCTGAAGAGGCCAAGAAAACTGAAAAGCGAGGTCTCTCCGGCCTCGGTTATGGCGGCCTTGGATACGGTGGTCTCGGCGGCTATGGCGGCCACGGATATGGCGGATACGGAAGCTATGGAGGATATGGGGGTTATGGTGGATATGGTAAGTTAAATAGCTATAATCGTTCACCATTGCATTGGAACTTAACGGACTTATACAATATGATTTGAATTCATGGAATCTAAATTACATTCAGAGCAAAAATATATACCTAAAAGTATCACAGAAAAATATAATTAAGCAGAACATACAGTTCTGAGACTCAATTTAAATTTTTGTTATTTCAAGAAAAGTAGTTGCAAAGATTCTTTGTTACCGACATCATTTAAACTAGTAGGTACGCGCAAAGTTTCTCTATTACAACTTCCACTAATACCTCTAATTCCATTATCAAATTTGATAACCGACAATCGGCAGGATCTTCTAACTATTCTGTCCAAGTTTCAATTGACTGAAAGCCTTTTAGATTTGGAACTTCCTACACTAGTTACTTAGCTTTCATAGTTTCGGAGTGGACCAATTTACTATCGAATCTCAGATCTCGATAACTTCCTTGAAAACTTAGCAGTCCATTGACTTGACCGAATGGCATTTTTTTAAATTATTTTGTGCTGCCTTTAACGACGATAAAAACAAGCGTTGTATCCGTGATTTGTGAATTCATTCATCCGAATAATTTAATGACAAAAAATAACCTTATAGATCTTTAAAGATATTAATACAATTGAATGGATCGCGAGCAGTGATTTTACATTATAATACTTGATAAAATACTTCACTTGTTTTCACGTTTAACCCTAATGTTACACCATTTTCCAAAGGGATTATAAATTTTAGATCTTTATCGCTAATGAACAGCATTAAGAAACATCAAGGGGCTTCAAACAGTATAATTTTTGGAACAGAGATAAATTGGAAATGCAGTCGTAAACAAGGGGTAGAAGTGCATTAGAGAAGTAATAAAGCACTGGCTAATGGCAGAATCATTTGGAGAGATTAATAGCAAAGATGGGTGCTTCCGACGCTCATTATGTTCATTTAGAGATTAAGAGTTTAATTCCAACTGATGCTATGAAATGGTAATTTAAAACAATACGGTTGAGTTCGTGACTCGAAGAATATAAAATAAACATTCCTTTCTAGTTCACCGTAAAAACAATGGGGGTCTTGATTTATCTCTCATAGAAGAACAAGAACTTCTTTACTTTCAGTACCAAGAATTATGTAAGAAAGTGTTTGAAAGTTTATAACAACTAAAAACCATGAATTTGATTACCAGATCGAAATGAAATTATAAAAACTGTTTTAGATATCTGTTAACTGTGTTTCTTGTTTGTACATAAATAAATAAAATAAAATAAATAAATAAAATAATCTTAATAGTCGCAATTGTACCCAGCGTCTGATGGGATGATATCAACAACTGTCCTAGGGTACGCCAAAACAATATTTTGATTTTAGTTATGCCAAAACTGGTTGAAAGCCTCTTTGCCCTAAGCCTCATTAGCTTTGTAACAAAAATCGTGCTTGAACATAAAAAATAAACGAAAAACACACATAACAAATTGCTTGTTTCCGTATATGAAAAGATTTTGGGGGAAGTTTATGCTCATTTCCGGGAAATGATGTTCAGATATTTGTTATACAAATAAAGTTCCATATTTTGTTTACGAGATATAATTTTTATACTTAGTTCCAATGCAATGTTCTTTTGGTAACTCATGGAATTTCAGAAGAATTCGAGCAAAGTGGAATTTAATGGCAGGCTCAGTTACTTTAAGGTCTTTTGTATGCATGCAACGCATACTCGAATGTTGTCCTAATGTTGCAACTAGTGAAAATCCACCATAATACGCCGCGGAAAAGGCGGACCCTAGTGTCCTAAATTACACGCTCAATTTACCTCACTTCACCTCCGCAAACTGGAACAAGTGATTCGCCTTAATTGGCTCTTCGCCACGATATTGATTGTGAAATTTAAGATTCCCTTTCTTACGCTTTCCCATAGAAGACCATTGTTAATAGAACCCACATATAGGTACGTATGTAGTAAATGGGTTTGTCGTCATTGGTCATGCCGCTCTCATATCATAGCGAAGACCTTCAAAACGGCTTATGGACTGCTATCTAACGATAACAAACGTGCCCTCCAGGGCAAAAGCGCTCAAGATATTTTTGCCACTAAGGGTCACCAATTGAGCTATCGCTATCGCTCCCGCTATTGATTAACTTGGTCGATAATTTAGGGAAGTCGCTAACCAGGGTATAAAGACTTCACATATTAATTAAAACTTTACATAATTGTTACCATACCTAAACAATAATATGCTTAAAAACTCATTTTTAAAATCTCATTAAAGTTGAATGTAGCACTGTTGTCGTACCGTAGTCCGCTCAAACGTGGGAAGTGTCGAGATCCTTGGCACACAAACTGACAGGCATAATTATTATTGTATGTGTTTGATTATAAAGTACTTACCATTTTATACAACCGCATATTTCCCGACAACTTTAGCAGGTCGTATGTTTCTAGATGGAATTTAGATAAGGAACATTGCTGATTTCTGATGGTATTTTTGAACTGATTTCTTGTGGTATTTTCGATATGCCATGTAAAAGGTCGCGTGAAGATTAATCATTATATCAGTTAGGCACTCATTTGGAATAACGGTAGGGTTGCCAACGCGTCGGTGGTAAGAAAGGAGCATAAATTTATTTCTACGTTCAGTCTGTAAATATAAAATATCTCAAAATCAATAGATATATATTTGGTATAAAATACCACCTAAAAATTCATATAGGTACCACATAAGAATTCATTTAATATTTTTTGAAATTGTGGTTGAAACAGGCAGACTTTGCTTCATACCTATTATTCATAGCCTTTACGACTTGAAGAGGTTGACTCATTAAACCTCATAATTTTAAATATTTGCCAGTTCCCAAAGTTAGTCACAACAAACTAATTTGTCCTCGCCTGATTACTTAATTTGTCAATCACTTTGATTACATTTTGATGTCAGTTTAATAAAGCCTTTGATTTATTATACCAAATGACTGGACCTAGACGCACTACTATCCAATTACCAAGAATTACTTAACTGCGTACGGTAGGGCTAATGGATCGTGCCTCAGTTCATTATGTTACGTATGAAATATTTATTGAATCTTATAGCCTCGTTGTAATATCCACTGTGGTATATTTATTGTAAAACGAGTGTGCCCTCACCCCGGGAAACATGATATTACCTTTAAAAAATTTTATATTAAATATTTGAAAATTTTTGCAACATTTTCATTAACGCTCCGCTTTTATTTGTCATAGCCTGATATGTGGTGATGAGAGACGGTTCTTTCTGTCGTTTATCTCTCTTGTTTCTTGGCCAGCAAAAGACTGAAGATACCTTTGATATAAGTGACGTAAAAAAGCAGTCATGACCATATACACGTGTTTGCTTGTTCCTCGGCTATTACATATTACATTAAATAAATCAAAAGCAAAGTAAAATACGTAATGCAAATATTGTTATTACAATATACTCCCACAGTATTCCTAATGATGTTTTCATCCACCAAATTAAGCGAAAATAATATCAAATAGGTACACTCATTAGAAAAATGAATAGTCCAATTTGATCTGAAGCAATCAAATTAATGTAACGAATTTGAAAATTATGGTAATGTCAATTACGGATATAATATAATATATGTATAGCTTGGTTTGTCGCAATGAAAAAAGACGTATAATTAAGTTAGTTATAAGTTATGTTATAAGGTTAGGATGCTAAGTAGTTTAAATGTTAGTTGGAACCAAAGAATAGTTCATTTTATGGGTGTTTACCCGTGGTCCCGGTGAGTTGACCCATAACCGGGTCCACGGGTAATTTTAATATTAGTTACGTCTTAGAACTGAGAGATCTTCCTAACCAGAAAGTTAAAAACAAAACAAATCAAATCGACGATTAACGGTACGGAACCATAAAAACTATACTTACTCTGTGGAAATTTCAAACAAATCCATTCATCCATAGTAATTATTGTTGTAGGGTATAAATTTTTGAACCTTGCAATTTTTATAAAACTGCTGAACACTTCAGATTTAGGTATATGCTGTTAATATACCTAATAAAATCTAGAATAATGTTATTTGTAAGCATTGTTTTCGATCAAGAGAGCCACGCTTGCCTGCTCACAGATTACATTTTGTTACTTATGGCCTACCCTTCCGGCTCACTGGACTATGAATTATGACTTACTATCAATCTTGTTCTAGCAAATTTTGGGAATAGTTCCTACGATTGTGTGCGAGATAAACGTACGTTCAGGTTAATTAGATAATTTGGAAATTTTCCTCTATATACATACAGCGTTCATAGTTCAGCGGTTTGCGTCAATCCTGTGATGGAAACAGCGGATAACGGTCGATAGTTGAATGGATTAACTGGGGATAAGAAACTCTGTAAAGCCGTCAATCCCGATTGGTATACCTGAGTTACTAAAAGCGTGAAATTCCCACTCCCCGCTAAAAACAAATCTATTACCTGTGCTCAAAGGTCAAAGGTACAGGTTAGCTTGTAACTACATACATGTTAGGCACTTCTCACACTACGCTATTTATTAGCTACGCGACTGCAACACAATCCAAAATTCGCTGTATCTGACACTGTTCACTGACAGTAGACCCGTCGCTTTCGTACATTGACAAGATCCGAGTTGCTTGCAAATAGCGTTGTGTGAGAAGTGCCTTACTTACAGCATTTTAAATTTTCGCTTTCAATCTATTAGTGCGGAAAAATTGCATTTGTGTAGGATGCAATTAGAACTAATTCCAGTAGGTAGCAGTTGTTAAGATATCTCTGACGCCTTCGGGGGCATAGAAAACTTTCGATACTTGGGTTGACCATTTCCTACTGGATTATCCTCCACCAATTCACACTAGCCTTGTGGAATATGCTCTAGGTAGGTATTCTCAATGATTAGAAGAGATCTGAGCTCAATAGCTAATGGTTGGAGCCGATACAATATCGATTTCCTTCTAGGGAAGATATTAAAGAAAACAAGAATACAAGCAGTAATTTATACAAGGCCAAATATCGTCTACAGAATCTTCCTACTAACGAAGTTAACCGACCAATCCCGTAATGCAATCACCAACGATGTATGAAATTAATTCTTTGGTCGTGTTCGTTGGGTGTCTTAGTGAAACTGTCGTCCCAAACATGATTATATCTCGTAAATCCTAATAGTTCTCGTCTACGATAGAGCTAGAAACTAAGAGCTTTATCATCAACGTATCAGCAGGTATTAAAAGATACGTATTTCATAAATAACATATTAAATAAAAATATTAAAAATTGAACTCTTGATGATTGATTATGATCAGTATATTTAATTCGTGCATATTATAACAACACTATCTCTTTTGGACGAAGCTCTTTAAGGTGCCCTGTTACCGCGCGTTAGCCTTCGTGACATATTAGTAGCGAAATTAAATGAACCCATTCCTCTCCCAGCAGGCAGCCCGGTAGCTGTCAGCAAGGTGTCCTACGTCACTGAGCACGGCGGATATGGCGGATACGGCGGATATGGCGGATACGGCGGATACGGTCTTGGCGGTTATGGAGGATATGGTGGATACGGCGGACTTGGTGGTAAGTAACTAAGTAGGAATGATTTAATTAAGTGTGGAAAACTGGCATTTGTGTAGGTATGGTATTTGGTGTCTTATAATGAGAATAAGAAAAACCATGTGTTGGCAGTTAATACAGTCGATGCGATATGGCATCCAATCTATAAATACAAAAATCCTAAAAAAATATTATATACTTACTTAATTTAGACGAAAACATGCAATTTTACGAGCAATGACATGTCATACATTTATACCTCACATAGACAAATACTTACAGTAAGACTGTCTCCAAATACACGTTGTTATATTAATAATTATTCTAGGTGGCCATTATGGAGGTTACGGCAGTGGATACAGCGGCTACGGCGGATATGGCGGTTACGGCGGATACGGACATGGACTCGGTGGTTATGGCGGATACGGACACGGTCTCGGCGGATACGGCGGATATGCAGGCTACGGCCACCACTAATCGGCTATTTAATATCAAATGATTTACGCAAGTCTTTTTTCGTATACTCTGAAGATCCTGAGTAGAACGTATACTTTATTTAGACCTCAATAACCTTTTGATAGAGGCTCTCCGTAAGAATAATTCGCCAAATTTTGATACGATCAATACATTAGATATAATTATTATGAGTTATTTTATGCCAATGTATTATAGCTGCGTGATACTTTTGTAATATGACGAATTATACTGTCGAGTGTTTGTAAATATGTAATAAACTTACACATTATATTATATTAGTAATGTTTTTGTTACCTTGTTGAGGAACTCACTTTTAATAAATTAAAGTAACTTCATATCAAAGTAACCATTTCACGAGATAGTAGGTAAATCACCCTTAAACAGTGTGAGAAAGCAGCATACATACGATAGAGAGAGCAAACATGTACGAGATAGCATCCGTGCTGTTAACTGTTTAGTAATTTTCTTGTCTGAAGCCTATGCTGAACGTAGTATCTGGTCATTCATGTCATAAAATTGCAATTTCACTGAAGGTAAAGCAATGAGTAATTCAAGACCGTAGAGTAAATAAAATTTATAAAAACTAACATTTTTTAAGTCTATTCGTCACCTTCACTATTCAAATTTATTACTAAAGCAAAAATGTTTAAACAAGTTACAGCTATACTCTCCACGATATTTGATAAAAGATGGCGTGTATTAATTAAGAACAATATTTACTCCGGGCTATTCTAGGCTTGATATTACCTATTAGGCCAGTAAATCACGCCCTTAACGATGTGCCCTGAATACAAATAAAGCTGAACTAAAGACGAGGCAACGCTTTAGGAAATTAGTGCAGCCGAAATGGGAAAACAATATTTCTGGGAATACGCCGCTAAGAAATTCCAGTACCTATAATCCAGGAGTTAAATTATAGACTAAGCTCGGGTTCGATATGATTATAGAATTCCTTTCAAATGCCAACTTTCCGCCCACATTTCACAGGATTCATCAACTTTCCGCCCACATTTCACAGGATTGTTTCACAGGATTCATCAAGGTATTGTAACAGGCGACAGAAACTGGTCCTTCTTTGTGATAGAATGCTATGTCTTGCTATGCTATCCTCTTTCTTTAGTCAGTAGCAAAACTTAATGATTGAGCGTGACTCGACACGAATGATTTAGTCATGTTCCGGCTGAGAGCTTGGGGCAAGTATTTTTTGTCTGCTTCCTTCTCATCCAGCATGGCATCGGGGATGGTTGTCTTGGTGCCGATGTCCATGGGCGACGGAGACCATTTACTATCAGGTGGCTAGTCTGCTTGTATATCGACTATTTAAGTAAGCACATCTAAAATCGGTGGCGGCGGTGGCGGTGATAGACTAGTGGTTAAGAATTCGATTTCTTACTCGGGGGTTCGAACATTGAATATTAAATTGGAATTCAAGCTAACTTGAAACGTTATAGACATTATAAGTAGCTTAATTTTTTTAACGAAGTCCTATTTTGTACTATACTAGTATTTCCGGAACCAGATAATTTGCCTCGAAATAAAAATTTTGATTGGATACATAGGTTGTATTGTATCATTTATATATCTACAACGACATAGGTATCTATCTACATATCAGGTCACATTGAAACCCGAAATGAAAACCCGATTTGGAAAGTCAGGCCGGAGCTAGTTTAACTCCCTCAATTTGTGTTAAAACCTTCAATTTGCATATAGCGGGAAGTTAAAAATAAAATACCGAGGAATACAGCCACTGGAGATCGAAAACGCTACCAATATGTTTGAAAGGGCTGAATGGCGTAGTTACTTAACAAATGCTATTGCGGATAATCGAATGCAAACAAGGAACGGGATGTAAACGTGAATGAGATTAGCATTGAGATAACACAGGAAAATATATTCGTAATGCCTCGTCGACAAGTACGAACGATAAAGCCTGCCACAAAAAAATAGCAAGCAAACGCGAGCATACAAGATTGGACTCGAATTATACAGGCGCTTCTACCACGCTTGGCTTTAAAATGAAAATGTTTGTGAATTTATTATTGGTTAGAAGTTGGAACTGAATTAAATGCAAGTAGTATGTTTATATTTATTTTTAATGAAATAACAGTATGTGTTGCCATTTTTCATAGAACTATGTCCCAGAAATCGTATCGTATCTAAAAATACCTAGTTCATATTTTAATACTTCAGGAACTGTCATAGTAAAAAGTCTAACTATTAAAGCTCATAGGTAAGTGGTCGTTATCTCCTATACCACATACACCTGATGTCCGTCGCCTGAATTTAGGTATTAAAAGTTTCCATCAGCTTTCTCTTCTCACCGATCTAGTGCAGAAAATATTCATGTCGTAAAAACCGTGTGTTGTTCTATAAACGCTACGCGACAAAATACGGGTAAAATCCAGGGTAGAACGTAAGGATTTATTCACACGATGCGTTTGAAAAGCATTTCGAGCAAGTGGCGTGTAAAAAGTCATTATAATTTTGTATAATTATTTGTTGTTGGCTTCAACTCAATAATGATTTATCTACCGTGCGCAGGGCTCTCATCAGGGGTTTAGATTTAGAGCACACACACACTACGACACTTCTCCAGTGAGGATTGATAGACGGGTTAGTGGTCAATCCATGCGACGGAAGTTTTGATACCAAACAATTCCTAATGATTTTTATCTAACGAAAGGTAGGTATAATTTTCGGAGCCGACGACTTCACATGGCCTTCAAGGCCGTAAAGCACTCAAGAATTTGACACTGGCAATCACACATCAGCCTAATTGACCGCGTGCGCTGTTACTCAGTTTGGTATTTGTCTGGTGTCAGTCAGGTCTTAAATAAGACTTCTGTTCATGTCAACAGATGCGTCCGCAAACAGTTGTCGACAAATGCTTTTGCAGATTTACTACCACTATATTCTGTCCACCACCAAAAAGATATTATACCTACCTACTTGAGTAGGAGAGACGTAGGGGAAGACGGGTGAATGGCGTTCACTTAAGGAAAACATGGTGTGTTTTTTAAATTGTTTATTATAAGTGGAAATTAAGAAAAATAACAAAGTCTTTAACTGTCTAGTAATCAACTTTTTAACAACAAAACCATGCATCTTTGACCTACTAGGAGTAGGAAGGCATTTAAAAAAACCGGCCAAGTGCGAGTCGGACTCGCGCGCGAAGGGTTCCGTACCATTATGTATAAAAATGCCAAAAAAATCTGGTCTGTTATTTATGAAAGCCTTACTTAAATATTTGTTTTATTGTAGCCACATATTACGCACAACGCCATCTCTTGGACCGAATGGTAACTAAACTTACGTCAAAAATACTGGCGCCCACTTAAATATTTATTTTATTCTGTATTTTAGTATTTGTTGTTGTAGCGGCAACAGAAATACATCATCTGTGAAAATTTCAACTGTGTAACTACTATGGTTCATGAGATACAGCCTGGTGACAGACGGACGGACGGACGGACGGACGGACAGCGAAGTCTCAGTAATAGGGTCCCGTTTTACCCTTTGGGTACGGAACCCTAAAAACAGGTTTGAGCGGCATTACCCCTGACTATGGGTAATGCCGCTCAGAGTTCCCTCAAACATAGTTGTTGGAACATAACAAGTAAAATACATAATATTTAAAAAAATATTAATGAGATCAATCCTATACAATCAAATTAAAGTATATAATCTCAAATTAGCATCAATTATCCCTATTGCTACATAAGATTAGCCTTTGTCAAGTAAAAAAAAATAGTAAAGTCCGCAAATCAACTTCAAATAGTATGATATAATATAGAATAATAATTGTTATTAAGATATGGCAACTTAGAAATAATCATATATTATTTTTGATCACATAAATCACAGATGTATCCATTTGGCGAATCACATCTTGAATATGAGCCTACAGTCCACAGATGGTGCCCATTATTTTTTCGAATTTCAGTTTCTTGGTGGGTGAAAACGGGTTTGCGACTCCAGTTGCTTGCTCATGTTTGGATTTTTTGATCGATCTCTCAAAATAGTAAATGGCATATTGTGTAGTTTTGCGGCTTTACTTTTAGACAAACATCCTTCATCGCAATCTTAGCAGATTGAAGGTTTTCTTCGGTCCACGCTGCTTCAGCGGTTTTTCTTTGACGATGTCTTGGCATATCTCCAACAATTAAGGAGTGAGTCACCAAGAAGTCATAGAGGTCAGGTGAGCGGTATTACCCCAAACAATCGTTTTGTAATTGATTTGAAATTTATAAAAAATCATAGACAATTGTTGAAAATTGATTGCACTATCAAAATTAGATAAGTTTTAGTATTAGAAAGCACAATTTATAATTAAATAAGCATTAAACTTTTGGTCTAACAGACAAAAAACTTGAACCAAAAATTAGATCAGCGCGGTCGAAAACAAAGAAATGCACTTCCTGTTCACAGTACGCGAGCTGTCTATCTGTTTGCAATGTTGACTGTTAGACGCCCCCTCCCCTCGCGCTTCCCGCGAAGTGGCATGTTTCTACATTCCATTTTGACAGAGTTACAGGGGTGAGCGCCATTACCCAATGAGCGTCATTTCACCTGCTTACCCTACCCAATGTCTTAATTATGTATACTGTTCTTGCCACCCACAAAACTGGGAATCTCAATGCTTATTGATCATGCAAAATTATTGAAATAACTAAAATGTTCTGTAAATTGGTAAAATGAGGTCAACATGTAAGTTAAGTAACGCCTGAAATAAATGATTAGCAATTGTGTCGGATGTACTAAGGCATAGGTTAACCGAAGCGAAGCGAGTGCGGTTACCAAGTAATTAATACAATACTGAGCGTTTGTCATTAGGTATACGCTCCGAAGCACATAATATTATTAGATATCAAACACGTGTGAGAATTCTCAGTGCAAAGCTGTTTGTTGTAATATAATACGACTGATGAATTGATCAGCAATTCAAATTAATATCCATACGTTGGCGACTACGGGTAGGTATAATATGCGTGCAAACTGCAAACAGCCTAAACGGTTGAAATACATAATATCTGACTGTTGCTTTGATTGTACCACAATAAGAAACCAAAATCCTAAAGTTTAAGTATCTATGCTTAATGAAATAGTTAATCTGGGTAAACTTATCTTATTTAGTTTAGTGTAGGTAATGGTAATTTTATACCAACTTTACAGAGTAATCTTTGATGGATATTATAAAAATAGGTTCGAGTTTTACAGTATAAAATGAACAGTCTACTCATTTCATTCAACAAGTGATAATAATATACCTATACCTTTTTCCATACTTTTGTAAATCAGAGACCTTTGTAAAGCAGAATGCGTCCTAATAATATTCAGTTCAAGCGACCAAATATATACCTACATTAAGTAGGTATGAATAATAACATCAAAGAAAAAAATACTTTTATGTCGACAGTGAAATATTGAGAAATAAAGCTTTTACTTCGTTTCTTATGAGACCATAGCATCTGTAACTCATTTAATCTACTTTTGATATTTTTATCGTTGATATTAAAAAAAATTATATTCATAAATATTTTGGGCCAATAATACCTATTTTAGGTAAGAATTTGGAATGCTACGGCGATGTTGCCGGCTACACTAAATAAATAATAAGTATTACGTCTAATAATGTATATTCAACTTACTCATGTGTTTTTTTATTAAGTATAAGGTTAAAATTGTTACAGCCACAAAATGGCATGATGAAGTTAGCCAAGTTATTACATTGATGAAGATAACTAAGAGTATTGGTATTTATAATCATTGCCGCCGACTGTCATTTTTTAACTAAATAATCAAGTGTGTTCAAGGTACAATAAAAAAATGAGTTTTATAAAGTTTAAATAAATTTCATTACAATTAGATTGCTTATAGGCCACTAATCGGTTTCATCATCTCGACCCATCATGGCCCACTATTGAGCACGGGTCTCCTCTCAGAATGAGAAGGTTAAGGTTAACTAATCGGTTTAACTTAATAAAATATGAGAAAAACTCCCAGTGTGTAAGAATCCTAAATTGAAAACACCGCAAGCGTCGGAAACACGCCCAGTCAGTTTTATAAAATACGTGTGGAAATTTCGCTTAAACCACTATAAAATGATTTTTTAAAGTGAACTCCCATCTTGTTGCAAACATCGGGTAATCTTGTAGGTAAAATATTTAAGCAGCAAATAACCTTACCAGGTTATTGGATGTTTTACTTAGGATATATTTTGAAGCTGAATAATAATTGCGTCTACCGTTTAAATTGACGGGTAATGGAACGTACCTATACCTACTACGCGACCCGTCTAGAGGGGGTCCAGTCCTTCAAAAATACCACAAGTTGTTACACGGGGGGCGGGAGGTCTTAGGTTTTTGTCACGTAGTCAATATATTATATTATGCTAGTTTATTTATTTTATCTTATTTATTACACTTTATTGTACACCAAAATTACAGATAAAGAGAACATGCTACAATTCATGTAAGTTGTGCACAAAAGGCGATTTTATCGCTCAATAGCGATTTCTTCCAGATAATCTTTAGCTAAATTTAGGTAAATCTCATGCATTTTCGAGCTATCGCATATATATATTTTTACTTTGTGTATGCGAAACATGATATAAAGCCGTATCTATTATACGTGTTCACCCGAGTGGTAGGGGTCTTGACAATATACTAAGCAGGGGGAAAGGTTAAAAGAATTGTAAGAATTGGGTCATCTTCTCCTAACCGCTCACATACACCCAAAGGCCCAAATATGGCTAGTTTAAGGAGTAAACTCTACCATTCCTCACTTAGCTAGCCTGGTGAACTAATTTGCCTGTATCCCTTCACTAATCCACACAACTAGATTTTCGTTTCAGTGAAGTTTCATCTCTGATGTACTATTTAGGTAATAGGTGGATTTCCACGCCATCATAACGGCACTCGTCCAAACAAATATTCTATGTAGTCGTGCCTACATAATTATACTGGAACACTTCTCTTTTTATTTATTTATGCACCAGAAACCCAGAAACGTATCATCTAAAATAAAGCTATTCTTCTACGTCGGCGTTATTTCTATCATGACTGAGGGTCGTGGTCGTCTAGTTTTTTCCACTAAGCTCTCCCAGGCTGCTATGTTTTGGGAAAGCTTTATGGTGAATGGTGGATTTACACGCATTTATAATATCGGTCCAGCGAGTCAGTAACTGCTTCTACTTCTTTCCAGGCAGCAAACCAGTATCATTGTTTTTCTAGTTCTATCTTGTTTTCAATTTTTCTAAAAGCCGAACCCGTGCGTAAATTATTGTACTTAAAAGTAAGGCTATTGTACTTAAACATTTGCCTAGGTGGTAGAGCCTAGAGTTCGCCCGAGGTAGTACCACCGCCCGCCAAGGTACTCAGTACCATTCCTACCGTCATAATAATTGTTTTTAAGAGCAATTGTGTTCCGGATAGGAAGGTGTGGAGCCGGTTCACTTTTTTAGAGGCGACCATCAGTTCTGTCCTCAGGGGTAGCAACGCATATGTGACCGAATTGGAACAAGACTCACACTAATCATTACTAACTGGACACTACTAATATTAACTAACAGGACTAACCTATCCCTAACAGTCCCTGTCCTCACACTTATTAACAAACTAACCAACTAACATTCTAACACCATCTACTAACTGGACTAACCACCCTAGTCCCTAAATTGGGTCTTGTTCTATGTCGGTCACAATTGCCATGGGCGGCAGCGGAAGGGTGGTGCTGCATGCTCGTTTGCTACCTTAATTCCATAAAAAAAACACATTTTTCGTCAAAAATATTTAGTATAGTGAATTCATTACTTTTTATTTGTTTCTATGAACCCATTCATAGTCAATTTCGTTACTAATACATGAAAATAAAATAATATTCAAATAAACCAACCCTAAATCATACATGCAACGGAACTGCGATTGAAAACCAACCAGCAGCGATAACTATAGACATTTAACAGAGGAATATTCATCCACAAAGCCGGATGTACCAGCCGGATTTTCCTCAATATCCTGGCTTTTATCCGGCTTTACCCGATGCTAGTTATTTCGGAGTTAATAAAAGGTTCCATCTTGATTCGAAAACCGGACAAATACAGGTGTAACGGATTTTTTGAAAGGATTCGAGTTATTGTGTCGACGTAACGTATCGCTTATTTTCTTTTTATAAGTTTTCTATGTTAGTTTAGATTACATTTCTAAGCACTTAGGTAACTGACAATATTATAATGTTAACATAATGGTCTTATTAATTGGAGTAAATGTTACACTTATCTATAATAAGATTATAATAATATGCTGAGAAGCTTGTTACTGTTAGTGCTTGTTCACACTGAACACACACAAACATTTCATGCGTTTGATATATGCCGCGAGCGCGCCGCACGCGTCGTCGCGAGCTTGCCCGCCACTTAGACCGCACGTGCGATTCCAGTGTGCACACTTGGATACTACGCTATATTATGTTTGATATTTCGTGACCGCGCCCGCCACCGCGCCCGCGAGTCAGTATGAATGAGCACTTACTGGCTTGAGTTGAGAAAAATATTTTTGTGATGGATTTATCGAGGAAGGCTTTAGGCTATATAACGTCACACTACAACCAATAGGAGCGGAGTATCAACGAAAATTATTGAATAATAGGATAACTTTTAATATTTGTTAAGAACAAGTCTCCCGAAGCGAAGGCGTCCACTAGCTTTATAATAAAACGGGAGACTTCCAAATTGTACGGGGTTTCACTCGATAATTTTCGGGCCAAAGTTATCGGTGAATCTACCAAAGATACCCATTTTTTGCTAAAGTAACCGGTTTTTGTGGGTGTACCCTAATAAAACGCATCATCAACTCTATAGCCAACGCATATTATACTACACTTTATTTATCAGAGTTCAGAAGAGGAAAGAGGACACACAAATAAACGATATCGCAAACGATATCGAATATCTGGAAAACAACACGAGGTCGTGATATAGGGTAGACTGGGTACGGTTAAAACACAGGACGGTTGAAACAAGTCGAATATCTCGCTAATGGTTGAGCCTGCAGTAATGGGTTCAAGGGGAAAAAGAAGCAGGTAACAGGTCCAAACCCGAATCTAAGTGTTGCATTGGTCACCGGGTGCTATGTATTTTTATAAATAGGCATATTGTATTTTGATACCCAAAAGTAAGTATTTTTCTCTCAAGTTTTATGCTATTATTATGTTAATCTGTTCAAGAGTAAATATTGAGTGTTCATTTTATGATTTAGGTGAAGTTTATAGAATACGGAATGATGACTAGTTTTAATAAGTTATTAATATTACCATTACTATAAACTTTCTTTTACCAAAATTGTAGTTGGGGACGGTTGAAACAATACGTGTGGGTACAGGTGAAAAAAAAAAAACCGTATAATTTTGTCTTGTTTACTCGATGCCGAGTTCGCATAATAAAGACTTTTAGATGGCAGATTGAGTTATCTTGAGACAAATACGCGTATGCGGAGGTAAAAGTTGGAGATAAACTATACACTGTCAACAAATTACTCGTCGAAGACTGATTACGTATATTATAGGGCTATTAAAACATTGAAGACCGATTAATATTGTCATACGATTATTAAACAATTAGAACTAATGGAAAATATAGCAAGTTGCAATATATTTTTATGTATATTTCGTGTGCGTTTCAACTGACCCCAGTCACTGTTTCAACCGCCCCTGACATGGGGACGTTAGAAACTAATCGGAATTTATTTTCAATGGTGAATATCTCTAAAAATATCACTCGCCAGAACTAAATACTATTGCCCTTTTGTAGATAACGATCCACTCTTCAATTTAACATGTCATCATCATCGTTCTGTTGATAAACAAAAATATTACGAACAATTAAAGCCAAATCGTTTCAACCGTACCCAGTCTACCCTACTTACTCCTAAAAATCATAGATTCAAAGATTTAGTTAGGTCATAAATAACCATCCATAGTGTTGCGAAATCGTTTATAGATGAAAAATGGTCTATTAAGGGTCTCTACCTGTGAAAAATACGACGTGTAAAGCCGTGCAACTGAATATCGCGATACGTGAGATTTATTCCGCAAACGTACAGTATCCGTATATAATCGTCGTGTAAGATTTGCTGTAGTCGTTTGAAAATAAGTGTTATAACGATTGGTGCCTACTAAAGTAAGAAACAAAATTAAAAATAATTTTATAGGTGGCAAAAATATGTAGTTTTTTGAAGTATAAATTACGAATTTGTATTTAAACAAAAAAAAAAGCGAGTTCTACTTACTGCACTACTATGATCTTCGACACTACTATGATTTTTCTGATATTTATAAACTAACTGATTTTTTGTTGCCTTTATACACCTGGCTGTATTAACAAATACCTCTTAAGTCATCCATATGTCTCACTAAGTCATGGCGTCCCTTGAAAACATGAATAAAATCAACGTCGACCATATTACTTTTTCTACCACTTACCGCCAACAAATATCTATCCGAAGTACCTAATAGATAGGTACATAATATATTGTCGTAAAACTTCGACTCTGTAAAATAAAGTGCCTACCGAGCGAGTGCTATAATATCGATTCCTGAGAAAATGATTTATTATACGTAATGCTAGAAGTGTTTGTTAAGTTGCCCTGGCTGTTGTCTTATTTCTATGCGTCCTTGTGTGATTGTGTGAAAATAACATACATATAACACATAGGTATATGAACTTAACACTCAACTATTTACGAAGTACTTATTGGTTTACCAACTTAAAATTTTTCTAACACGTTAATTAAAGTTATTAGAGGAACCTAAACATGAGTTTTCAATTACCTATTCAATGGCCCCCCATTTGACGCAGATCTTTGCCTTCTTGCTCTTTATAATAATATGGCAGTAAGTTTTTGTTCAACAAGATCACCAAACTGAAACAGTTTCTGGTGTGCTCGCACTTCAATTTTGTATCTGTGTAGCGTATTCTTAGCTGAATTAGCATGTTTGAAACGCTTTAACAATATTCAGTGTTCATTCGTAACTGTGAACTTTGTTCACAAAAGCATGCTGTGGGTACGGCTGTACCACAGCTACTGATAACATTTTTGCACTAATGTAGCGTTGATCGTCGGCCAAATTTTGGCGGCATCGGCATATTGATATTTATGTGTTGTGTTGTTATTTATTGTCCGTCTACAAAATGTAACATGCTGTGCACCTGTGCTTTCGGCTAAATCGTGCGGCCTTTTTTCGAACATGTTATATCTATAATTATATCAATTTATATTTAACTAGTGGATGCCTTAGCATCGTTTCGGGAGACTCGTTCTTAAGGGTCTCTGCAAACTGACTGCAGCCACCGGCGGCTGTGGCGCTGTGGCAGCCGACAGCTGCTTCGGCTGAATTCTAATCCCTGTTATTGGAGCTGTTGGCAGTTGGCCGGATCGTGCTTCTAAAAAGAAGCGCCACAGCGCCACAGCCGCCGATGGCTGGTCGACCGTATGTGAAACGCATGTGACCGACTCATCACCGCCCAGCCCGAATCCATGAATCTAGTACATGCAAAATTTGGTACATGAGGCCTATCAATGTTGGCAGATCTTTGCTTATTTTTGATGACATGTAGGATGAGAGAGTCTGGTTGGAGATGACGTCAGTACTATCAGCAGTGTCAACATTTTTTTACGTTTTCGGGGCTTTAGTTTGAACACATATTATGGTAACCCCACTAGTGTATCTTCAAAAACGAAACGCATTTACAAAATTTATGTAAATTCACGTATGTACCTACCTACTAAGAGTATCTTTAAATGAATGGTTCAAAAAGAAGAATAGATAACCTATAACTTTCTCAGTAAATGAAAGAAGTTAAAAATTTAAATTTAAAAAATTAATGAGAAAACGCTAGGGAAACTCGTAACAGCGAAAATACAGTTTACAAAATGTACAAAAACTTAGTTCATGGAATTTGGCGACGCGCGACATCGGAATGCAACTTAAAAGTTGTCAACCGAAGTATTTTAACTTGCTTACTAAACCTACTTTATCCTCTTATTATTAAACTTTATTCACTGTAATATTGAAGCGTAAAACTTTTTGGTAGCTGACCCGAGACCCGAAAATAGCATGAGTCTAGTAAATTGATGTGGTTGGATGGATGCATAAATTATTGGATGGATGAATGGCAAAAATGAATACCCCAGAAAATATCGATAACTAATAGTATTTTTTGACAATACCTTACTGTTTCTTAAACGAAAAGGCATTCAAATGAGTATTCGTTTCTGAGATTATCAGGATTAGCAGATAAATTTGAGCGTTTTATTTAGTGACTCCCTTAGCCTAGACTAAATTATTTGTCTTAAAGAGAAGCTAACATTTATATTGCTTAATAGTCCTTAATCTTCAAAGATTTAAAGTGCACTTAGTGTCAGGTTTTAGAATAGGTTAGGGCGGCTTAGGTCAGTTTAGGTCGGATAGCAATTTGTTGTAGACATGCACACAGCGCTTTACGTTTAAGAATTTATAAATATAACCGTTATTCCAACGGAATATGGGTCGAATAGTTGTTTATTATTCGTAGTCAAATGCATTGTATGTACATAGTATGTTATATCATGCTGTAAATAGATCTTCACCTATAAATAATTATGTAGTTTTTGGCAAAAAACTTTTATGGATATTGGGTATACATCAGTTAGGTGCAATTATTATTTTATTGTAAGTACAAATTATTACATGATTATAAGTTTGTATCGTGTCATAAGTCATTACCTACTTAATCCAATTAGCTTTCTAATTATCTGGATTTCCTTTTTATTAAAAAAATCTACGAACCATTGTAATTTCCACTAAGGATCACGAGATTCAAAGTTCTCAATTCTCTCATCATTATCAATTAAATCCAGGACATACCTACTTCTTATGCAGTTAAGTTTCAAGATACTATATATCTTGAAAAAAATTTTTAAACTACATTTAGTTAATTACATCTACTTACAAAATATACAATTTCACAAAATCGTTATTCCTTATCTTGTTTGGATTCCTACCAAACGTTTTGTAAATGCATTGTTTCAACTTTATTCGAGCGACAAATAAAACATTTTTAAAAGCATTGCATTAAATTGTGTACCGACAATCAAATCCCCAAATGGGATTTTGCCGACTGCCAATTATTAAATCAATTAATTCAAAAACAATCAATACATTGGGATTAATGTTCCGAAATCATCTTTCGGAATAAATTCAGATTTATATTCTGTGTATCAAACGTACCTACTGATTTCATTTCAGTTTCGTATTATTTTCGTAATGAATTCAGAATACCAGAGGATTATATTTAATCTCCAAACTGTTGAATGTAGAGTAGTTTTTTTGTCCTCGATTACAATGAGATACGTGCACAATTACATAATGTACAGAGCCCTAGGCTTAAATTCAGAGTATTCTTTGAATCAAGCGATTATTCCATGTAGAAAACAATGCTATTAATAACCATATAAATTATAAGATAGTTAGTGACCGCTACATGGTTCAATCCGCATGAATCGAGCATTATAGCATTGCAGACCCTCACATTTTCTCCTCTAATGACCTAAAACATTGTGCGTTTTCGAAATTTAGAACTGAATGAAACTTGCTTTGGCAGAAAACATCGTGAGGAAACCTGCACACCGATGAACAAACACTCCATAATATTATCAAAGTGTCCGAAGTTGATACCGCTCACGCTGAGAGAGACGACCCGGTGTCTAGTAGTAGGTAACTTTTCAGTTTATGTCCATTTCTATAAGTTATGGTGCTGTCGATGTCATGAAATTTCTTTTACAAATAAATTATATTCTATTCTATTTGATTACTTAACACCTAAGTAAATCACCACAGGTCTTAGTCACCACAGGTCAGGGAGTGCTAGACAACAATCCAAATAAGTGAAGATGTCCTTGATGTAAAGAGCACTATTAGTAAAAGCCTATTCACTCTCCTCTTGAAGACTCTCACATCATAAGCGCCCTTATTATACCTTCTGTCATGAAACTCTTTCTGCCGTTGTTGATTCACAGGAAATAAATAACTTTGTGGTTGAATCTCCCAAAGCATGCATTTTAAATGTTTGGAGCAAAAACATTTCAAATAAGTGTTATTGATTAAACTTGCCAAAAACTTCTTTAAATTAAGTTCAAAATACGTAACCTAATATTAAACAAATATAAAACATTTTTATTAAACCCACGTTATTATTATTTGTTGAGAGGGAAGGGTTTCGACCCATGGCACTAATTGTATTTTGCCCGACCCCATATATTAAATTCTAAAGGCCAACCGGTTGAAATGATAATCGTGAATGATGAACTCTAGGATATGAATTGTGACGTTTGAAATTAATCTTACGTCCGGTGGTGCGATGTTTACTTGCTAATCATAATTGTGAATTTGATAATTTTGTGTAATAGTAAGAATTTGTGTGTTGGACATTATAAATCGCTTACACCCATTTATGGCCAACTTCTCTCCACTTCCTGAGGAGGCCCAGAATGTTCTGGGCCTACTACGCTGTCCACTACGCTGCTCTAGTGGAAGCTGCGAAGTGGTCAACCCTTTCCTCGGAAGGCTTTCAATATAACACACAGAAACGGCCGAGAAAGTTTTGCCGGTGATGGTCATCCATCCACCTACAACCGCACCTTTAACTTCGAACTTAGCAAGTGTGTTGGACTTTGACCTTTTCACTCTTCACATTTTGACTTCACATATTTGAGGAGCCCTAGCCCAGTGATGGAGAGCTTTGGGTTGCACTGATTTCTCTTTCGCAACATTTACTATTTGACGTTTCAGAGTACTCCAGTAAGTATTATGATCCAGTTCCACACAATAGTATATGGCATTAAATGGTTACAAAATATATTTACATACAAAGTCGTAGCGTTCAGTCGAAGGCACGATCTTGTTTTAGATATTAGTATTAGGCAAAACGGAATACGAGACAATGATCACTTAACGTCACTTTCTTGATCGTTTGCCTATTAGTAGTACAGTTGATGGAAGCATGCAATAATGAAATTAAGGCACATTTTTTTATTTGCGATAGGTTACTTGCAGGATTCTAGCGAAATCATTTGTCTATCACATCTTTAATTTGTAGAGAACTACATAATAATCCTGTTTCTATTAATCTTAAAACTAAAGGAGTATTAAATATCGGTATATTATGTTAAAGACCCACAATAGTTAGACATCGATCAGTTACAGTTTTTTCTATATGTATTGTCTAGTTTTATAACTAGATAATATAATCTTAATATAATTAATGTTCTAAACCTCCTAAACTGCACTGGGGCAGGCAGGCTCTAGGCTTTCTTGATACTGAGGAGGGATGTATGCTTAATGAAAGCTTATTAAAATTATAGGGACTCTCATACTAATAGATTGACCCTAGGTTTTTCAAAGTTTGCACGTGAAACTAATCCTTATTAAGAAACCCTAATTTCTTCTTTAAAAATAATATTACTCTACGAAACTATATTTCAAGTCGCAGACAACTCCAAATTACTGTGAAACTTGCGAAGTAAAATAAGCACTTATGTACTTACCACGGTCCTGAAAATTTTAATGATAGCGCTTCCAAGCGACATTTCCTACTTTTTGCTTCAAATTCCGAATAATTTAACTTCGAAACGTTCTCTAATTTATACGTGCGCCGTCTAGAGTTGGTGCAATTCTTATGTTCTAGCACAAAGTTGTCTTTTGCTGCTTCAATCATGCAACCAAAATAAAACTTTAGGTAAGTTGAGTAAAGTATAGTTTTAATGACTTATAGAAATTGTTTACCACCTTGCAAAGCTTTATTAGAATAAATCTAAAATGTAAGCTCAGAGATATTTCACCAGTGTAAATGATTATGCATGTGATTAAGCTATTTCTTCTTCTGTCTATTTCTGTTTCGTTCTGGGTTCAGAATTTGTGTTCTACTCATATATATTAAGTACCTACCTACTAAGTAATAACGGATTTCATCCATTTCAAATCCTAGCGAAATTTAACTGATTACGATCAGTACATCTAGCGACGTCGGAAAAGAGAGACCAGACATCGTAACCTCGTCCGTTATTCAATAAAGTGTACCATGAGCGCAAGTGGTCGGAGAAGAATTATAGAACGACAAGCATTATCAGTATTGTGAAATTCTTTTTAACCCATCTTGTCACCTACCACAAGCTCTCACTATCACCCTAGATTGACCAGCAGAGAATGCCAATAGTCCCTCCTTTGTTAAACCTAATCTTGGGCTGAATGGTTGAAGAAAAAGCAGATGGGCAAGCCAACAGTACATTTTTACCGTTGCCTATAGATATTTACAAAACCAGCGCCACCAAACAACGTCAGGCCTAAACAGAGAACTCTGTCTCTCATTCTAATGTCTAATATGTAGACCAGGTATTATTCGTGGCAAGAATTTAATGCCTAATGTGCAGGTACTGTTACTAACATTATTTCCCCAAATCGTTGGGAGGACGGTTTAGTTTTGATTTAACTTCGCGGTGGTATTGCTTGGGTGCTGTGAGGCTACTTAGTAGTCTGTGGCTAGGTCGCGGGCCTGAGGCAAGGACGAATACATACATAGTCTGTTCAAAAAGTATCGCGACTTTTTAATTTCCGTGGGTTATGAATATTCGATTTTTATTTTTTTTGTGGCGTTATGTTGGTACACATGTCTTTGATGTATGCCGACAAGTTCGGCCATTTTGAACATTCAGGTAATTGTTGACAGCTGTTTTAATAGCACGTGTCGTGGCTTGGCTGCGATTTGTGCCTATTCGAAAAAATGGATCAAAGAATCTTTATTAAATTTTGTGTTAAAAACGAAATAAAACACGCGGACGCATTCTGAATATTGACTATAGCTTATGGAGAAGCTACCTTGGACTCAAGCAACGTTTATCGGTGATACAAAATGTTCTGAGAGGGCCGAGAAGATGTGAACAACGAACAACGTGTCGGACGCCCGAGCACGTCAAGAACAGACGAAAGCATTAATAAAACGAAGAAAATAGTTTGGATTGCAGTACGTGGTGCATTATGAGTTCTTGGCAAAGGGTAGAACTGTCAATAAGGAATATTATCTGCAAGTTATGCGCAATTACCGCGAAGCAATCCGCCCGGCTTTGTGGAAGAACAAAAATTGGTTTTTGCATCACGATAACGGCCCTACTCAGACATCGTTACTTGTGCGTGATTTTTAGCCAAAATAACCACTCTAATGATACGACAGCCACCGTATTTTCCAGATTGGCTCCCTGTGACTCTTTCTTGTTCTCGAAACTGAAAAGGCCCATAAAAAGACGACACTACGCTACCTTTGACGAGATAAAGACGGCATCGCAGGAGGAGCTGAACTAGATCACAAAAAACGACTTTTTAAAGTGTTTCGAGGAGTAAAAGAAACTTTGGCACAAGTATATAATATCTAACGGGGATTACTTTAAAGGACACAAAATAAAGATTGATGAAAAAATAAATAATTTTCGAAAAAACATAAAAGTCGCGATATTTTTTGAATAGACCTTGTAAATCTACTAATAATGAAACTCTATCTGTACATTGGACATTTGTTGGAAATTGTAGTGTAGGTAGGCTTTAATGCCGTGTGTCTAGAGGATAAAACTAACTTTTGTATATAAAATGATAGCTGAATTTTATATTAAACTAGCTACCCGCCCCGGCTTCGCACGGGTGCAAGTTAGATTTACCATAGCAGCGCCATCTATTGATTACTTACTCAACCCAGTCGAAAGGTATCGACATCTGTTACATATAATTGTGACTGTCAAATAATAACACTCTTAATTTAGTTCTCTTGTGTGGCGCTAGGTGTCTGTTCATCTGTGAATAAGACTGCCATGTTACTGTCAAATAATAAGAGACAAATAATTAGAAATAAATTAAAATTGCGACTATAATTTGAGATTTAAAGTATCCTATCTCTCAAGTTGGATCGAACTGCACATGGTGTGCGAATTTTATTATAATCGGTTAAGTGGTTTAGGAGTCCATCGCGGACCAACATTGTGACACGAGATTTATATATATTAAGATTAGAAAAGTAAACTTGTTCCATTATTGACCTACTTATTTTCATACGATTAGTAGTGATATTGTTTAATTCAATTGTATAATAGATATCATTAATGAGACTGTTAGTATAATTATAGTATAATTTAATTTATAATACATTTTCGCTCACTTTCCGATCTACCTCTTGTAGTAAAATCAAATAATTAGCTGGTAAAGAATCTATAAACCACTAGCTTCCGCCCGCAGGCTTCCCCCGCGTGAAATTCATTTAAACTTCACCCCCTTCGGGGTGGAATTTCCAAAAATCCTCTCTTAGTGCTTCCCTACACTCCCCAAGGAACATACATGCCAAATTTCAGCTTCTTCCGTTCAGTAGTTTCGGCTATGCGTTGTCTGTCAGTCAATCACTCAGTAACGCAAGAGTTTTATATATATAAGTATAGATAAGGTACTATATTTTATTCATCAGTTATTAGAAAGTAGTGTACCTACAAAACTGTACAATAAAATATATATATGGATACAGTCATAATAAAATTGTATTTTATGAGTTGTTTGCATATTTTAAAAAACTAAACAGCGTCAATAGAATGTAAAAATATGTCACCATTGTTGAAATTAAATTGGTCAAACAGTTTTCCTTCTGAATTCCGGTACAAAATTTATAAATTTATGCGATTTTGTCGAGTAGAGCAATTTACGCGGCGCGACCGTCTCTTGAGGATTTAATTTTATCTCGTTCACGACAGTTATGCTTTAACTGCAGTTTAATATAAATTTATATTTTAACTTTGACCTAGAACTTCTTGTGTAATTGAATCAGAATAACACTAATGACTTTGGGCCCGTATTATACTATGTAACTATTACTTTGATAAATATTTTAACTGCAAAAATATTGAATGGTCGACTGATAGTTCGTGCTGCCTACCTTTTTTATTTTCATAAAAATTTGAAATATATATTAAGTAAAGTTAAGAGAACCGAAAAATATCCATATTCTTTCCAAGGTCAACTCTATATCTGTAACAAATTCAGAATCGGTTCAGTAGTTCAAGCATGAAAGCAAACAGATGAACATAGTTACTTTCTGTCTAATTATAGTAGATACGAGTATAAGTGAGCTACTTACATAGGCATTTTTAACCAACCTATAAACATTTGTAATAAGGGATGAAAGTTTGTATAAAAAATCTAAACCGCTTGACCGATTTCGACGAATTTTCTCCGGACGATGGCGATGGTTGATGACGCAAAGTCAAACTGCGTACTATTTTTTTCAAAAACCAACCCTGAAATAGGTGCTGAAATAGAGGAAATATTAGTACTCGTATACCCGAACCGAAACTAGGGCGTTCACTAATTTTATTATAATTTTTGATTTTTAGTAAAACAAAAGAAACAGTTTGAATTAAGAATTTTACGAACGTTTTAATTTGTTTCCCCAAACATAATTGACACACATGATTTATAGCATCAACGAAACGCGGCATGAAAAATAAGTCACTACAAATTGAGTAAATTATGCAAAAGCCAGACGTTTACGGTTGGCGACATTTGTTCGGTTTATATTTGCATAAATTAAACACAACTTTGGCGCTTTTAAAAAGTGAAACTTAAAAAATGATAGCGATTTATCGCAGCCCAGGTTTAATTGCTGTGGGAATTAATTCGGTCCGTTCTTTATTTTCAGGGGCTAGAGGCGGGGCCCTCGACCATTTGGTTACTTTAGCGAGAAACGTGTCACCCAAATTAAAAAGAAATAAAGAAACACTTAATTGTTGTTGACTCGAGACTCGGAATACATTTTTACTCGAATTAAATAGCAATACGTTTCTTAAACTTAATTAATTTTCTTCGGGTGGAACATATTAATTTCGGACTAAATTAGTAATCGATATTGTTATATTCGCCCCAAAAATTGTACAACTGAATACATTTTAATTGCTCTTGGTTTTCCATGGGCAAACGGGCAATGTATACTGGTACACAGTCGCTGTATTATAACGATATTTTCGATTAATTTTTATTACCACGTAGTGGAATAACGTGTCAAGATTAGATCTAGACTAGTAGGTATTCAAACTCTGAGCTTGCACGCTGGGGTATCGTGGGTGTTAGTTAGCTAGACCTGGCCGTCAGATTGTTGTTAGACCATGAGCTGGAAAAATGAAAAATTCAAATTAACTTTGCTCAATCACTCATTTCTTACTTCTCAATTTATAAATTCATTTGTTTGTAAAATGTCGGTTTAGCCCTTTGAGGGGTGCGTACAATTTTCACAAAAAGAAACGTAGGTTACATTTTTATATGGTATAGAATAGACAGCTATTTGTCTAAAAGAAACCTTTTGCCATTTATATAGAGTGTATATCAAAGGCTTCCCGATTGGCGAGTTGACGAATAAGTCATTAGATGTAACAGTTATTTCATTTTAGCAACAATTTAAAACTCCATATTCGTAACTAAGTAACAAGAGTTAAAAATATGTATGGCGACAGTGCACAATTAGGCAGGTATCCGTCCAACTGCCGGCAATCAGCGAGGAACTATGGGCAATTATCTTGCGAGTAGTACTCTTAAGATAAGTTCAAAATACGTAATAATATAAGTTAAATATATTAAAATTTTTGGTACCTATAAGATGTCTTCAATTTCTTGTCTTAGCCAAACTACCCACCTAATGGTAGATACTTCTTGCGATAACAGAAAAGGCTGTATAAAGCGAACTCCCTCTCGCTAAAGGTTAACTAGATTTTCTAGGTTCCCTTATCACTTAGCTTAGCTCTTTTTGTAAACAAAGCTAGCCACTCTCTGGCTAATAACTTACTTTTTAACGTCTTTTGTGATAATGGCCTCAGAAAAAAACGAGGTTTGCCTATTTATGTTCAAGAGAGAGAACCCTGTGTCAAACAAACAACGGAAGCATTAAAAGGGTTACGTTAATTTGAATGGGAACTCTTAAAAATCCAAAAACTGAAATACTGACACCCGCTTCAGCCGATAACTTGAACCTAGTAACGAAATGCAATAGTGTCAGTAATAAATAACGGGTGATGCAGGCGACCGCTAAATTAGCCGTCAACAGATCTCGGCACAATTTGTTTGCTTCTCAACTAGATATTATATTTGAAGAACTAGAACGGTACGACGTTCCTCACTCTTGGCTTTGCTCATCTTGTTTTTGTCTTGTTAAAGGATGAATGCAATATTAAACAAGAAAAACTTCTACTTGAAAATTCTAAGTACATATTTCTGAGGTCGCTATCATGTTGTATTGAAATAAGTTTCATAACCGCATATTCTACTATCTGAACTGACCTGACCAACTAGTCCTGATTTGAATTTTGTTCTATGGTTACTTTGTCATGGACGGCATTGGAAGAGTAGTGCTGGTGCTGCATGTTCGTTTCTCTAATAGGTACCTACATTAAAAATGTTTATAACTTTCTGTACGTCCGATCAATATCCATAATTGCTACATGTATCTATGTATGTAACTTGATTTGTCTTTGTGTGTGAATGTTACCGCATGGCCGATTTCTTTATAAGACAAAACTAAGAATTTGACCTACTACAAATTGGCTATTGCTTTGCCAGTTTATTAGCAATTATACCTACTAAAATGCTTTTGCTGAAATACTGGCTTTATTGGTAAATCTTAGTTAACATAACTTTTTAAGTCTTTTATTTTCTACTTAAAAAACGTTTCATAAGTTTTTCTTTAGTAAACTGCATGGTTAGCTCATGGTTTAAAAATTCCTTCATAAGTTTATTTTTAATTTCAATATAGCAAAGTTGGACTACATAAAGTTTCCATAAGGATTTCTGCTTCTATCTGTCTGAGCCTTTCTAAGTCTTCTTATAAACCATACAACTGATGTTGATGCGATTTTCGCTATTAAATAGAGTATTTAAACATTACTTACATAAAGAAGGTTTATGTAATGTTTAAATACATTCTTATGTTATTTGACTGATAAATACGAGTCAGCACAGCGAGGGCGGATCACTAGGTATATAGTATAATATATAAATTTATACTTAATTTAATAATGACTACTTAATTGAACTGTCAAATTAACATACGTAGCTTCAAATCTTCCACAAGGGAGTCAATTTAAATTCAAGAATTAATTCGATTAACAATACTATAACGCACACCTAGCAGTATAATGGCACATCTACAAAAATAGCGAAATTGAGTTTTTACGGCATAAATGTTTAAAAGTGGATAATCTATAAAGCGGCAAAACGGCACGGTGTTAGTTTTCATATTTGTCGAGAGAGGGCGTTCAGTGTCATTGTACTACTTGGTACGTTCCCCCTGCTCCCGCGTATAACAACGGCTTATTTGTCAGATGTGTCAGAGACTCTCCGCGAGGTGCAACCGCTTCTAAAACTGTGTTGGCGTAAGTGGCAAATATGACATTTTATTAACTTAGTAAATAAGTAGAAAAATGGCACATGTGACATCGCAATGTTTTTTTATAGCCTAAGCAGGCAAACGAGTAGACGGGTCACCTGTTGGTAAGTGATCACCGTCGCCCATGGACATTGGCAACACCAGGGGCGCCACCAACGCGTTGCCGGCCTCGAAGGAAGCGATAGACCCGCTTCTTGAAGGACCCCATGTCATAGCACTGTGGGAATACTGAGGGATGAAGTTCGTTCCACAGTTTACACGTACGCGGCAGAAAATGACGTGAAAACCGTACTGTGGACGAACACCAGGTATCCAGGTGGTGTTGGTGGAACCTGGCTTTATCCCGTGAAGTGCGGTGGCGGAAGTTAGCCGCAAGTATTAAGTTAAACAGTTCCTCACAACATTCCCCGTTATACAGACAAAGATACAGAGAGAGCCCACATCTCTCCGCAGTTCGAGTGGATCTAAACCGTCTGTGAGCTCGGGATCGTCGACAAGACGAATAGCTCGCCGTTGGATACGGTTAAAAGGGTCTACTTGGCAAGCCAGGGCCCGAGCCCAAAGGTGGGAGCAGTACTCCATGTGAGATCGGACTTGTGCTTTATCATGCAACATCCTATGCTCAGGCATGAAGTACCGCTTAGCTCTGTAGAGCACCCCTAACTTCTTTGAAGCCAGTTTAGCCTTACCCACCAAGTGGTCCCGAAACTAAACATCATTCGAAATGTCGACACCTAGGATCCCAATGCTCGTAGAGATGTTAAGGGGAATGTTTTGAAACTGTGGTGCTATGACGAATGGGATTTTTTTAGCGGTTAACGCGCAAACTTGTGTCTTCTCGGGGTTGAATTGGACTAAATTCAGTCTGCCCCATTCCGAGACCCGCTCTAGAGATGTCTCGACTTCCGACACAAGTTTTATCCTCCTCTCCTCAATCTGCACCTGAGACATATTTGCACGGCCTGTGTACCGGGCATCACCCGTACTGTCATCAGCATAGCAATGGATATTCTTAATGTCGAGCAAATCATTGATATGCATGATGAATAGTGTGGGCGACAGCACAGAGCCTTGTGGGACGCCAGCGTTTATGGGCTTAGTGTCCGAGCAGTTACCGTCGACAACGACCCTGATGCTCCGCTCCGATAAAAAGCTGGCGACCCATTTGTATAAAGACTCGGGTACTCCATAAGAAGGCAGCTTAGACAATAATGCCTTGTGCCATACCCTTCGCCACACAGGCCTTCGCGACATCCAAACTTAAAACCAATGCTTCACCTTTGCTCTCAATTGCTTCCGCCCAACAATGAGTAAGGTACTCAAGAAGATCACCACCAGATCTTCCGTGGCGGAAACCGTATTGACGGTCACTGATCAACTGGTGATCCTCTAGGTACCGGAGCAATTGGATGTTGATTATTCGCTCCATTAGTTTGGAGAACAAAGAGGTTATTGCAATTGGTCTGTAGTTAGATGCGTTTGACCTGTCGCCCTTTTTGGGAATAGGGTGGACAAGAGCTACCTTCCAAGAAGACGGCATGATGCCGGCAGAATAGGAGAGCTGGAATAGGCGCGTTAAAACCGGGGTCAACTCCGAAGCGCACGTTTTTAGCACAAGAGCAGGTATACCATCCGGCCCACTCGACTTATTGATGTCGAGGGAGAAAAGAGCTTGACGCACAGCATTTTGATTGAAACGCACGTCAGGCATCAGCTCATCACACCGCGAGATGGTAGGCGGTGCTTTCCCCCCGTCATCAAAAGTCGACTTCGACGCAAAGATACTTAAACGTAAGTTTAACTTATTTAAAATTTCGGAGCGATAAGGTAAAACCTGATTTGAATCTGGATTTCATTATCGTACGTTTATTTCAACTTAAACTGCCAAGTTTAAAGTGCTTTTGTTTTTAAAACGGAGAGTAACTCATATTATATCTCACCGTAATTTGAAAAATTTATGATGGTTACCTACCTTTACAATTAAGAGAAGATACGTGATTATGCTTTATTTTATTAACCAAATATAGGTTATTATAACTTTTTAGTTAAACATTTTCATGTATGTTGGTTTCGAATAAAAACTTTTAATTGCTATTAACCAATTGTCTTTATTTCTTGGTTTTTATATCCTGTATAATTATGGGTTTGGGGGCATATATGACATTTTTGGAACTTTTTAAAAGTATAACGGCACATTTGCATGGCTCTTCTTCTTCTTTGACTGTTATGAAGTAACTCCTGGAAACCTGAAGTGGATTTTTTTATCCCTAAGTATCTATTAAGGTCTATACTAGTTGCTAAAACCATAAAATCCATGACAAAATGTAAAATGAACTCATAACTTCGTTTCAAACATTCGTAAAATCTTTGGCCTTAATTTCTGTAAAATAAGAAAAAAGTAGATGTGTCATTATACTGCTAGGTGTGCGATAAGTGCCTGCTATTAGATTTCACAGGACGTGATCTGTCTCCATTAACCCTTAGCTCGACAATAGCTGTGAGGGTATGTGGATTTACTCTAAGCTAGGGCTGGTTCTACCTCGTAATCTCCTAAACTAGTTTTTTTCTTTGCACCTATATCTATCAGAATTTGGGTTAAAGTTTTACGGGTTATTTATTATCTTTGTTAAATGATGATGTTACGTTATCGTGAAGGGAAACCTTGAAGGTACTACAAAAATCTTTAGGTATTAGAGAGTGTTTAACTAGTAAATGTAGATATTATGTATGAATGAGTGGTGGGCATTGTGAAGCGCCTTGTCACTGACGAAATTTCTTGAAAACGTTAAAAGATTTTAGCACCACGCCTCGTAAAAATTATTTTCATGAACTCTTACGTTTCTTTTTATAGCCATCACTGCGTTAACAGTACCGCGTCAGAGAACGTCAACGCCTAAATACTGTTAAAATTATCCCTCGGTAACGTATCACCAGAAATAAAGAATCATATGTTCTATTCCACTTCACTTTATATTCATTCCACCCTCCTTTTTAGGCCCATTTAGGCATGTTTTCCATACAAAATTTTATCATGATTAATTAATTAGACGTGAAGTTAATTTCGCATTTATCGTATACTAGTAAATCCGCCCTCGCTTCGCTTCGGGAAACCCGTCCCTTCAAAAATCTCTATAAATTTTAACAAATTATGTTATTCCGATGTCTAAGCTATATTACTGCAAAGTTTCATGAAAATCCGTTCAGTAGTTTTTGCGTGAAAGAGCAACAAACACACACACATACATCCTTACAAACTTTCGCATTTATTTAGTAGGATAATATTAGTAGGATTTATTTCGTAGGTGAAAATATCACAATGGATTTTCCGGAATATCAACTCTTTTAAAATATCTAAACTATAACTCCCTAGTTATAGTTTCGAACTACTTTTCTCCATAAATAAGCAGATAAAGCATAAAAAGCCAGCAGATTTACAAAGCTACATTCGCACCTATAATATTAGTATGCACAGACATAAATAGTTTCGTTGACAACCCTGGCTATGTGACTCAGGATTGTGCCGCTGAATGGTTCGTATGCTCGCAGTGAAAGCCTGCCGCTGAAAGGCATATTGACAATGCAGCGTACATAATAACTAACCCGACAATCATGAATTTGATAAAGATATTCTTCGTAACTATGGCTATAAGTACACCTACTTCTTTAATCGTTATTTAAATTATTATCTTTATTTTAACTTTAAGTTTTTGATCCAGTTGTTAGGCATTGGTTATGTTTCAGTTATTAAACGATAAGAGTTTTATTCTGTAAACATTAGCTGTCTTAATAAACGCGGCGAATAGGTTCAGTTCAGGCTTAAATTTTATTGTCCGGATCATGTGTTAGAAAAATACAAAATCATTTAAACTCGGAGTATATTTATGCCACATTTATTAATAAGGCAGTAAAATTCTAACTGCCTTCGTTTCGTTTTGCCATTCATCCCTATGGATTCTATGGAACCCTAAAATGCTGTAACAGAATTTTCCTTCATTAAACTTAATTGGTCTTAATTCATTCCCTTCACCTTAAGCGATAAAAATTTTAAAGCACATCGTTCCCTACAGCACTGTAACAAACTGGTAACGTTTTAGAGGCTAATTCCGCATAATGAGGCTGTGTTATACGTCCCTGCATGCTCCACGGGACGATCGTAAACCATCCTGGATAAGGGCGACCATATTATCATTCTGTAATGAAAATATTTTAACGGTGATAGCCTAGTGGTTAAAAATTTTCTCTGACTTTTCTAAGTTATGTGCGTTTTAAGCATTTAAATGTCAGTTGCTACATACGGTGAAGGAAAACATCGTGAGGAAACCTGCATGCTGGAGAGTCCGCAAAACTCAAAGGTGTGTGAAGTCCGCTAATTCGCACTTGGCCAGCGTGGTGGACCTACGGCCTTAACCTTCTCAATCTAAGAAGAGACTCGTGCTTAATAGTGGGCCATGATGGGTTAAGATAATGATGATAAGATTAATGGAAATATGCCGCAGAACCGTTTGACGACCTGAAGAACTATAAAGCCGAAGTGTCATCTATTGAGTGTTCATTGTCGCCTCAAGAGTAACACCAAGGAAGATATCAGTGCTACTCCGGCCCTGAAAAACTATTTTTTCTATTTTTGGAGATATCATGTCATGATAGAAGTTCATCATACTATCTACTTGTACGGAGTAAGGACGGTTTGCAAAAATTGGACCGGACACTTAATAGGTACTTTGGAGACTGTTCAGTGAGTGGATATCTATTCGGGGTTATTTGTTAACTTTCGAAGTAAAATAATAATATGTAATGAATATTTGAAAACACCGAATGATCATAATTAATATTCAAATGGTCAAACCATTTTTGACATAATATGTTCTAGATCTTGTTCTAGGCTTGATATAGGTCAGTTTCTGTTCTCATAGACAGCAATGAAAGGATTACCATGTCCTCGTTCGCTACCACAATTCCGTAAAAAAATATCCCAGGCCGTAACAAAGATGGATATCCTTGTCACCTAGTACTTACGCAGCTGTAAAGTGATAACGTGCAGGGTGTCGGCGCGTCAGATGCCTGCCGTATTTATGACGTAGAGTGATTAACTGACGTATGCTCCTGTTCTCATTACGAAAATAATGATGATTCATCCGTTTCTCTAAATGCACGCAGCCACGAGCTGCTTTTTTAGTGTGCCGTATCGCTATCGAGGGGGAAGGCTAAGGGCGCATTCAAGTAGAACGCTGGTTACCGGCGCCGATCTGCCAGCGCTTATCGGTACTGGTCCGTTGACATAACCTCGGTCGTGTGACTACCTGCGCCGACTACCTGCGCGGATAAGCGCCGATAAGCGCTGGCAGATCGGCGCCGGTAACCAGCGTTCTACTTGAATGCGCCCTTACGGTTTCATCCGTTTGTCCGGTCCAGGGCTTTTTATATCTATGTGACAAATAAACAGACAAGTCGTAAAAAAAATATCAAAGTCGGTGCACCCGGTACAAAATTATGAGGTATCTAAGCATAAAAAAATCTCCTTTTTTTGAAGGCGGTTAATAAAAGCACCTCATGCGCGTTTACGGCCACAAAAAAATGGACAAAAATATTATTCTAAAAATTTCATGATAGTCAAATTCTTGAACTTTTTGGCTTAGTTCATATTCGAATGTGTGAGCGACTACGATTTCATAAAAAAATATCATAATACGGTATCAAGAAATACGTACTTTAAACGTGTTTTTTATGCCCTTCCACATAATAATATTCAGTGGAATCCTGCACACCTTATTCTTAAACATGTTCGAAAGCTTCCACTGTAAATGTTTGGTGCCAAAATTATGTTTCTGTTTTCACAATAGGCGCGTATCCCGACAAATAAAATTATCCTTGCCCGAATGGAAACGCTTTCTTTTGAATAATCACAACAACTGTATTTACTCTTCCTAACAAAGTACCGTAAATATTGGATTATTTTGATATCATCATCATCATCATCTCACCCATCATGGCCCACTATTGAGCATTGGTCTCTTCCCAGAATGAGAAGGTTAAGGCCATAGTCCACCACGCTGGCAAAGTGCGGATTGGCGGAATTACCACATCGGAGTTTTGCGAACTCTCCGGCTCTGACTATGGTACCCCAGCACAGAGATTCCTAGTGTGGGGCTATGAGTGTGTAGCGTTATTTATTTAATGGTAAATGTGTAAGAAACTAATCATTTATCACGGAGCTTAGATTCCAAACCTCAAACCTTAATTATTCGCTCTGAGAGACTACTTCTTATTCAAAGTAAACATTCCTACAATTCGTTTCAAACACATTTATTAAGTTGAAATTTCGTGTCCTTTGAATGACATGTAATTTTCCACTCAAACATCTTTATATTTGCCTCGTTTTGTATTTTCCTATTCAACTGTTAATTGTATGTAAATATAAGATGAGAAGAAATAAAACATTTAATTTCTATTTTGTGTCCCACTAACATTGAACATTTACAATCAGGAAGAATACATTTTATGTATTATGTTTGCGAACGATTGTATAAGTGCTTTATGTTATATTAAGTTCTCATGTAAGTGACTGTAGTCTTTATGAGAATAAATTCTTTAAACACATAATGGAATAAAGTGAATACGGTCATAAATACATAGGCACATAATAATAAATGTGTTATTGATCGCTGTCAGTACACGGAAAATATAGGAAAAAATCTATTTTTCAACACACTTGCTCGTAAAGTTGCTATTTTTTCTTTAGTCTTACGCCCGGAATGCGGTTTATTACACACTAGTGCGTTTTACTTTTCATTACCACACTAGTGTTTTTCTTATTCCACTTTTTTTTTAATATCCGTAAAGAGGTTGTTACCAAAAGATTTGTTATTTTGTAAATAAATAAACTTGTTGTACTTAGTCAAAATCTGATAAGATAAGATTATACTTCATCTAATTATCTATTAAAGCATTTAAAAAATACAATATTTTAAATCATTAATTACCGTAAATTCTTATTAGAAATACATAATTATTTAGTTTAATATATTGTGGCTGAATGTTCGGTGTCTCTGGACTTAACCTGCGCGCGCATAGTTATTCAACCAAAGATACGGCGCGCGAAAAAATAAACCGCGCCATTTTGTGTTTTGTGCAAACATTTGTTCGTTTATAATTTGCTGATTTGTGACTGAAAAATGTCGATACCTAATTGTTTTTTTCCTCGCAAGTGTGTTGAAAAACGTCGTATGATACGCGTGTGCTTTGTTCATTACAGTCTTGGCTCTATTACAGCCCTCGCCTTGCGGCTCGGGCTCAATTCCGCCTCGACTGTAATGACCAACTTCGCGCACTTGTATCATAATGTACTATATTCGTTCAGGCAAGTCTCAAATATCGTTCCCGAATAAACAAGGTATATAACTATAGAAAATGTTGTGACGATGGAAAGTCCCTAGTCGACGCACTATAAACCATTTCTAGTAAATAACCTGACATATCCAAACACGTAGATCTAATAGGGTCAGAGTTTCTCGAGTTTCATCCCCAATCCATATAATTACAATGCAAGAGAATAAACAGGCTTAAAATTTCGATTTCACAGTCCGCTGGGTGGCGTATTGAAGAGTCGACGACATTTGCTTCTCATAATGAGATTATTTTATCTTCTGTCCCAGCGATTTTCTAGCCATTTAATCCGTTCCCAAAATATTTCACAAATCAAAAACGATTTTTAAATCCCTTGTCTTATCTGCTATAATATTTCCCAGAAATGATTTCTGAGGACATTTTAGCAGATTATTAAAGGAGCCGATTGACTCTAATGTTCATCAGTAATGAAAAATGCTTTTTCAGCGAAATTTTCTCAACGAAATTTCAACAGCAAGTTCACGAACCTTGCTTCAATTCCACTTCGTTCGTGTACTCTATACATTTTAAATCAAGATGATTTTTTAATGTCTCTTAACTCACTATCTCACTACCTATACATTATGAATAATGGAGACGTAAAAAGAGACAATATTGCAATGAAATAGTATGAGCAGAACCTCTTTTACTGCGACCTAAGATGCTGGGATTCGAAGTTAAATAACTAAAACCAAATAACATATTCATTATTTCTACAACGCTTTTCGAAAAAAAAATACTAACTTAGGTTTCCCAAGACCAAAATAGAAGCCTAGTTCGACGACTCGTGTATGTAGATTAATGATTATATCGATACCAATATGGAACTCCGATTGCTAATGAAATGGTAACGCTTAATTAAAAAAACGTTTTTTGTTGCATTCTCGTAAGAGCTCGTTGACAAATGTGTGTTTAATATGTTTAGATCTATATGTAAAAGGTTGGTATCAATAGCAACAAGTTAGAGTTAGCAATGTCTATCCAAAATTAATTAGAACAAGTAAAAAATGTGGGAGGAACAAGCAGAACCTCCTAGTTATGAACGTTACCGAAACTATGAGCCTTAGGTAAGTATATGAATTCTAGTGATTAAATTTTTGTTTTATCCAGATCCCTTGCTATACCTACAGGGAATCCGGCTAGCAATATTTGAATATACTTACGTATAACTTATCTAACAGCTATATAATTTAAAACAAAAGTAATTGATCTCGTTCTACACTGATTTCCGCAACTATAAGCTTCACTCCATTTACATAATCGACTAAACTATCAGCAGATCTAAACAAAAAAATGTTAATAGACACTTTGAGTATATGTGTATCAAAATGAAGGCAGCAAATAGGTCATATAAAGTTGTCGGACGCGAGTTAGTGATAATTTAAAGGGTTCCGTACTTTTGGCACCTTATTTGTATGTTTATATCCGTAATTTTAAACAGGTATGTATGTGTTTGCACATAAAGCATTCCATATTCTAAATCCAAGCATTAAGCATAAGAGAGAAAAAGAGGGAGATAGAAGGAAAAAAGAATTGAGAAATAGATAATAATGTTATGTTTGGTGCGACAACAGTATATTGATCGACTTATCATACCATATACCTAGTACCTATATCATACTGTAGCGGCGCGATACCTATAACAGTAATGTGAGCGCACGCCGTACATAATGCTGACCACGCAACCACAAGCAACGAGTGTAGTAATCAATAGACTACGTCACACGCGTCACTCTGAACTGGCCAATCAGATGGCGTATCCTCAACCGCGATATCGAAGCTTCTGAAGAATCCGAAAGTTAACATCGGACCGCGGTCCCCAGGCAGTGGCATCGCCTGGTGGGAGATCTCCCCTTTTCCTCCACATACATATCTATGTTTATTAATATTTTATTAATGCAGAACAACGTCTGACGGAACATCTAGTTAAAAATTACGCCGGAACGTAACAACACGAAAAAATAAAATAAAAGTTAAACAATATGGAATGGAGAAAAACGGAACTAAATGAAATGTACACTAGCCGTCGGAATCAATTGTAATGAATCGAATTGGATGTACATATGTGATTTGTATTTGTGTTGTATTGTTACGTAACAAAATTCTGCTACAATTTGACGGGCATTGTTAAATACTTAAAGAAAGGGAAAGAGGAATGACTAATGTGATGAATTTATTTCGTTTTTTATTTTTAACCGATTTCAAAAATGGAGGTTCTCAGTTTGACCAGTAGGTATGTATCTATGTACCTATATTTGTGCGCGATTATCTCGCGTTTGGTTGAACCGATTTGGATGCGGTTTCCAGCATAGTATTTGTCAGACTTAGGAGAAAGTTTTATGCATATTGTTTAGCTGAACCGATTTTGATACGGTTTTCAGCATTGTGTTTATCAGACTTAGGAGAAGGATTTAGGAATATTAACCACGTTTAATTGTGAACAGATTTTTAATTTTCGGCGTTAAAGTCGGTTCTATTTTGTAAAAAGTTATTTATCAATTCTATTCACATATACGCATACGCACATAGATTTAAAAACACTTCTCTTTCCACTAACCTAGCTATTACTTGTATTTTCACATAGTAATATCACGTAAACAATTATAACAAAGTTCAGTTATTAAGTAAGTTTGATCCCGAAGGCACTTTAGGTTACTGGTAGGGTTTGATTTAGCCTACTTTGCTACCTACGTCTTACATGACTGTGTTATCCTGACGATTTTTTATCATTTTCTTACTTTTTTTTCATTAGTTGGCAAATAAAAACTATACAAAGCAAAAAATATAATTGAAAACCAGATGAAAATACTGATTTAGACCGATTTTTAGATTAGCAATAAGAAACGCGACACGTGAGATTAAAAATTGTAACGTTTAAGTATAAACACCCCCTGTAATACCAAAATTACCAAGGTACACCTCGCGCCAACAAACTAAATAGAACCATCCTCTACAATTCCAAAGATCTTCTACATACGCATCAATATATAACAGTTTTACTTGCATAAAAGAAGGAATTGCGTGTCTAGTGTTGCGAGTGGAACCCTGCAAATCCGCACGTAACCCCGGACGTAATCGAGAGCAAAACATCAATAAGTCGGACATGGCATGCGTCTGTTAACATACATTATGACATAATATCAACTAACGAACCACCTGTTTCTTTCCAATGACTCGTGCTTTAGAAAGTTGATCGCGTTAATGTTTGACCAGAACAACTTTACACTCACGTAATTTTTGACATTTAAACCAATTCCAACGATCGATCGAGTGAATATGATATACTGGTTAATAAATATCTTTTTTTTAATAATAGCCGGCAAATACGTTGAAGCTTGGAGGTATTTTTTCTGTTTGTGACATTCACACATGAATTGTACCGTGGAAAATAATACTAAGGGCCCGTTTCACCACTTCCTGATAAAGTGTGAGATAGCTTTATGACAGTTACCACTATCCACCAGATAAAGGCCGCTGATAACTTTTTTCTGTTTTACTACCAAACTCCGAATTATAAAAACTTTACTAATCAAGTACCTACTGTTGTGTATCGTATGATGCATCTAACTTTGTTTTTGTTTAGTCGCAAATAAACCATCAAGCAGTTAATACACGTCTTTCTTTTGCACATCGACCCGATAGGTTACTCAATCTAATATAGAACTTAATTCAGTAACATATGGTCCATAATCGAGCCGGATTCAGTACGAGTGCATTTAATAGTAAACAAGTAACCGGTCGGTCGAGCCTATTGTCTTATTCCGGGTCTTCGCGTAAACAACATGTGTGTGCGATCTATGCAGTGAATATAAAGGATTTATAACGTCAATACTTACATCGTTAATTATGGCTACTATTGAAGATGTTTTAGAACAATTAGAAGACTTATTTCAACTTATAAACAAGGCACAAATTAACATAAAAAAGTGTCCTAAAAGTAGACTTTCGCGTGGATATGTTCAGACTAGAATAAAGTGCATCGAAGAATACTGGGAGGCGTATCGCGCGTCGCATGTTAACCTATTGCGACTCACTACAAAGGATGAAAGACAAAGGTTGGAATATTTCGTACAAGATAAACACGCCGCGTGTGAAGATTTGTATACCGGCTTGCGGGCGGACTTATTGGATATGTTGGAGCCTGCTGCCCCATTACCGTTAAATTTATCAACGTCTTCAGAGCGCGACGCGATCACATCGGATATTAAGTTGCCCAGAATTAACTTGCCTACATTTTCGGGAGCTTACGAGGAGTGGCAGTCGTTCGAAGATACATTTAAAACCCTTATTTACAATAACAACAGTCTCAACGAAGTTCAAAAATTGCATTACCTGAAGTCGTGCTTATGTGGTGAAGCTAAGAACACAATTAAACATTTTCAAATTATTAAAAACAACTTTCACGCGGCATGGGACACTTTGAAGGAGCGATACAGTCACAAGCGACTTATTATTAACGCAGTGTTAAAAAGATTATTCTCAATTAAAAAACTGAACAATCAGGCATCTGGACAGTTAAAAACATTGATCGATAGTACCAAAGAATGTCTTAGTAGCTTAAATAATTTGGGAATTAATACTGACACTTGGGATGCGATTGTTATATACCTAATTGTGCAAAAATTAGATACAGAAACGCATAAGGATTGGGAACATTACGTTTCTAAGGAGTGCTCCGACAGTATGCCTGCTTTGAATATTTTGATAAACTTTTTAGAAAACCGTATAAGAACGTTGGAGTTAACATCTGGTACTACGCTGTTGAGAGACAATAGAACAAAGGAAAAGGGTTTTATTGGAGCTGCTTTAATTCAATCGACTTGTGTGTTTTGTAATAATAATCATAACTTATATCACTGCAAGGAATTTAGTAAATTGGAACCGGAAAAAAGGAAAGAATTTGTAAAAGAAAAAAGATTATGTTTTAACTGTTTATCGGCGGGGCATCCATTTTATCACTGTAAACAGAAGGTTTCATGTAAAATATGTTCGAAGCGACATCATTCACTTCTACATTCTTCAAGGAAATCGGAATTATCCCTGGATAGTAAGGATGGTCAAAATGCAACGGGGCTTACTTCCATGTATACAAATGTAGAAGAAAATAAGGATATTCAAGATGTTTACATTGCTTCACATTTCACTTCTGAAAACAGAAATGTATTGTTGGCCACCGCATTGGTTCCCGTCAGGAGTTCGACGGGCCACATCAGTATGTTGCGAGCGTTAATCGACCCAGGGTCCCAGGCATCCTTTGTTAGTGAAAGGGCAGTACAGTTATTACAACTACAAAGGACTGAGGTACAAGGTAAGGTTACTGGAGTTGGGTCAATTCAAACTTCTATTAGTCAAGTAGTACAACTTGAGGTGTTATCTAATTATGTAAAATCCTTCAGCCTCAAGGTTAAAGCTTATGTATTATCGACACACTTGACTAGTAATTTACCGTGTAAGTATATCAAGGTAAGTAAGGCCTGGAGTCATATTCAAGGATTAAACTTAGCCGATCCCAATTATTATGCGCCAGCAAAAATTGATATTTTATTAGGTGTTGAGGTGTATACTGAAATCCTTAAAAATAATTTTATTAAAGGTCCCTCAGGTTCACCGTGTGCGCAGGAAACCGGTTTAGGTTGGATCCTCTTTGGAAGTATAAGTGACGACAAGCCTAATCACACTAGCGTAGCGCTGTGCAATCAAATAAATGTTGATGAGGTTATGAAGAGTATGTGGGAGTTACAGCCTACGAGTGAGCGGTTACTTACAGCGGAGGAAAGATTGTGTGAGGAGATATATACAAATACACACAGACGAAGATCTGACGGAAGATATATTGTGAAGTTACCAATAAAAAAATGTGATATACCTATAGCTACGAAAGGAAATACTAGAGAAATTGCTATGAAAAGACTGATTAGTTTGGAAAGAAGATTTGAGAGGGATCCAGATTTAAGAAAAGAATATGAAAAGGTTATTCAAGAATATATAGATAAAAAATATATAGAAGAGGTGCCAATGGATGAAATAAATAGACCTGCCATATATTTACCACATCATCCAGTTGTTCGTAAAGATAAAGAAACGACGAAGGTTCGTGTAGTATTTGATGCGTCAGCTAAAGGATGTAACAATGTTTCTCTTAATGACGAGTTGCTTGTCGGCCCTCCTCTTCAAGAAGATCTGAGAAACTTAATAATGCGTTGGAGGCTTCGGCGAGTCTGCTTCACAGCTGATATCCAGAAAATGTATCTCATGATTCTAGTTGACAAGGGAGATGTTGATTACCAAAGAATACTATGGCGCACCAGCGAAGGCGAACCAAAGGACTACAGACTTCTACGTGTGACTTTTGGAACGGCATCAGCCCCATATTTGGCAGTCAAAACTTTACAGCAAGTAGCTATGGATGAAAGCAAAGATAATTCTAAAGTAGCAAAAATTATTAAAGAAGATTTTTTCGTAGACGATTTAATATCAGGGAGCGACACGGTAGAAGAAGCAATAGAAACGGCATTTCAAATAAAGGATATTTTAGAGAAGGGAGGTTTCGTTTTACAAAAGTGGGCATCAAACAGCATAGAGTTTATGGAGCAGATTCCACCTTCACAGAGAAGCACAAGGGCCAGTATTGATTTAACTGTGGATGGAATCACCAAAGCATTAGGTCTATCTTGGAACATGGGACAAGATACGCTAGAATATCATCTGTCAATACAACCACAACCTAAAACGGCAACAAAGAGAATGATATTGTCAGAATTGCAGAAACTATTTGATCCATTGGGTTGGTTGGCGCCGGCAATAGTATTGTATAAAATGTTAATTCAAGAACTTTGGGTTAAACAGATTGGTTGGGATGAAGAAGTTGATTGTGGTATAAGAAATGAGTGGCTACGGTTAAGGGAAGGATTTACACTTTTAAATGACATTAAATTACAAAGATGGCTTGGCACTACAGAAGATTTGATGGATACCGTTGAAATACATGGCTTCTCAGACGCATCAACTAAGGCATATGCTGCTGTTGCTTATATCAGAGTCCAAACCAAGGACGGAGCAATAAGAACTAGTATAATTGCAGCAAAAACCAGAGTGGCGCCGGTAAAACCGGTTTCTTTGGCTCGTCTAGAACTCTGTGGCTCTTTATTACTCAGTCGGCTGCTAAAACAAATCAGTGAAGCCATGAGAATTCCCATTACCCAAATATACGCGTGGACAGATTCAGAAGTTGTGCTATCTTGGTTAGCTGGCGATCCTCTAAGATGGAATGTATTTGTTAGCAATCGTGTGGTGGAGATAACCGACAACATCCCATATGCCCAGTGGTACCACGTAGCATCAAAGAGTAATCCAGCTGATATCGCGAGTAGAGGGTTAATATTATCACAGCTCGTTCACAATAAGTTATGGTGGGCGGGACCCGATTGGCTAAAAGGACAGAACATTATATTGAAGAGACCAATAGCAAAAGAGACAGACATGGAAGAAAGAAAGTGTTTAAAAGTATATCACAGTACAGTTAAGAAGAATAATTTAAATTTAGAAAATTTCGACAGCTTAGAAGAATTGCAAAGAGTAATTGTTCATTGTAAAAAATTTATAAATAGTAAAAAACAACCTGAAAATATAATTAATTCTATTTCAAGCAAAGAATTAGAAGAAGCTTTTAATATAATAATTAAATTAGGACAAAGAGAAGAATTCGAAGAAGAAATAAATACATTAGTGGAAAAGAAACCTGTAAATAAAAAGAGTAAATTAAAATCACTAAATCCCTACATAGACGAAAAAGGCATAATAAGAGTCGGCGGCAGACTACGACACGCTTCGGTCGCAGAAGATGTGAAACATCCTATTATATTAGGCCATGACAATGCTGTTGTAAAGCTTATAGTAGCTTATGCACATAGAAAAACTCTTCATGGTGGAGTCCAACTTATGTTATGTTTTCTTCGTTCACGTTTTTGGATCATAAAAGCTAAGAGTTTGGTGAAGGCACAAGTTCACAAATGCTTTGTCTGTGCCATTCAACGTGCTAAAAATCGTGAACAGATGATGGGAGATCTTCCAAGTGTCCGTGTAACACCAGCTCGTCCGTTTATGAATTCAGGAGTCGACTTTGCTGGTCCACTTCAACTGTTAACAACTCGAGGCAGAGGTGGCAAATGCATCAAGGCTTACATTGCAATTTTTGTTTGCATGGCCACGAAGGCCATTCACTTGGAACTTGTGGGTGATCTTACCACGGAATCATTCATTAGTGCTTTCCGAAGATTCGTAGCAAGACGTGGTAGATGTAAACAAATATGGAGCGATCGTGGAACGAACTTTGTAGGGGCAGATAAAGAATTGCGTGATATGTGGCATGAAGCTAATTTAGAAATACCCGAACAGTTCGCACAATTATTTGCTGAAGACGGAACTGAATGGCATCTCATTCCTCCCTATAGCCCAAACTTTGGCGGTTTGTGGGAATCGGGGGTGAAATCCATAAAACACCACTTAAAACGCATTCTGACTCGTAACTTAACATATGAAGAAATGTTAACCACTCTGTGCCAAATCGAGGCCTGTTTAAATTCAAGACCGCTTTGTCCTGTAGATGTCTCTAATGTCGATAGTCTTGAAGTGTTGACTCCAGGCCACTTTCTTATAGGTGAAGCTCCTATTAATATTTCTGAACCTAGTTTGTTAAATGTTAATGTCAATAAGTTGTCACGGTGGCAACATACTCAAAGGTTAGTTCAAAATTTTTGGCGTCGTTGGCAATCTGAGTATTTGACCCAGCTCCAGCACCGACCTAAGTGGCAAAAACCAGTTAGGGAATTCAATGTAGGTGATATCGTTTTGTTAAAGGAAGACCTTCCGCCTGGTAAATGGGCCCTAGGTCGTATTATTGGTAAACATTCCGGTCAAGATGATTTGTGTCGTGTGTATAGTATAAAATGTCGCGGTAAGACTGTACAACGTAATGTATCAAAGATTTGTGAACTTCCAATCAATGAGTAAATCTAAAATGTAATGGTGATAAATTTGTTTACTCATATTATATGTATAAGGAATGTTCAACTTTAAATAATTAATTTGTTATTTGTATCATTTTATGTGGAATTAATTTACACTTACTTGATTTTTAGAGAAAACTCAAGTTTAAGTTAAATTTATATTTTGTTTAACGCATGAATGTAACTTTGAATTACATAATGTACCTATTATGTACCTATTAATATTTGATTTCCTCCTCCTGCTGAAAAACTTATGTTTTTGGTGGGCGGTATGTTGTGTATCGTATGATGCATCTAACTTTGTTTTTGTTTAGTCGCAAATAAACCATCAAGCAGTTAATACACGTCTTTCTTTTGCACATCGACCCGATAGGTTACTCAATCTAATATAGAACTTAATTCAGTAACACCTACTTTTGGTTCAAAATAATTCGACTTAACTTTTTTATATATTTGCAAGTATATTTTGACTAAAACGAAAATTGTACCTAAGATTTGTAACCTTTGCTACATTTTTGAATATCGATCCATTAGAAAAACTAAACGCCAGTGATATCTGCCAAATAACGTCTTTATCAGCCACTTGAAGACTACCAGATACTTGTAATTTATATGGCAAATAATTTCCTAATAAGCTATAAGGGACTTTATCAGGAAGTGGTGAAACCGGCCCTTAACCTTATAATCCAATTTTCTTTGGAGATTAAATGTTAATATTATTAAAATAAATAACATTTTGTGCTACTATTGCAAAAAAAATATTTCTACTTCAAGAACTACTAAAATGATACCTTAAATAGATAATCTCACCGAAACATAAAAGGCCTAAAATAATATAATATACTAGTAATTTCGAATGCGTATATTTTTTGTACCTATAGGTTTACCGAAGTGGGGATGGATTAATACCTACTAGCTAGTTAATACCTACTAAGCTAGTACATACTACATACTACCTAATCTTACAACATTGTTGTTTTAATCCATACATAATACCTAAGCCGCAGTAATCCATAATTGAGCAGCTTAATAACGCTAGTATAAAAGGACACCACGTGAGCCTAACTATGACTATCATATACCTAATATCATGTGATAAAATCTTAATATACCGAAATGATAACTAAATCGGGAACCCATAATAATATGAAAATATATACTTTTATATGGAAAACAATTAACAGCTCTCATTTAAATATGATCGTGGTACTGTGATTCAAACTGATCAGTTTAAAAATTCATTAAAAATTGACGTGGTTTTCACAGTTGTATTGCTGAAAGTCTTACTTAAACTGGGTAAAATGGTGTTTGTTACCTCTTAATTCGCTTGTAAAACCTCTGATACCAAAGTTATATGTTGCAGGAAGCGTTTGACGGGTCATCTAGTAATTTGGAGACGTATTTAAATAAATCTAATTTAAAGTAAATCTTTCCTTGTCATTCTTGAGTCGAAACATAAGCACTAGTCTTAACGATAATAATATTTATGAAGTGACTTGTTTAGGTACTTTACTGCACTATAATTTCGTAATGGTGCATACTAAAAATAATCTAAACAGCATCCAACTAGTTCGTGGTATTCTGTAATAAGTAATGCAATGTTCTGAATTCTTTTGAAACGCAATGAGATGACTTGATGACCATTGAGCAAACTGCCATTTGAAATGCGAACGTCTGAGAATAGCGTAAACAAACTCTCTTTTTTGCAATTAGTTTCTTTTAACACTACAGTACACGCGCCTTTTTTTTTGACACGAGTACACGCATGGCCTACCATAGTGGGCCATTTTAAAATGTAAATAAATTTTATATTTTTATTACCTGATTAAAACAACTTAATGTAATAGTAAATATATTTATTTTAGTTGCTTTTACAACTTTCATTTTTAGACAAATGATAAAGAATAGTGAACAATCAACTATTTAGTAAATATCTAAGAAAAAATAACAAAAAATGGCACTTCTGAGATCAAAGTAATTTTTTTAACTTAATATTAAATTTAATTACTATTTTATGGGTTTTTATAGCATTCAGGACATATTACTGCTTGGTGATCAAGACAAATCCATTTATTGCAATTTTGGCACCACTTTTTTGTTGATCGATTTCGGGCTCTCGAGCAGAGTGCACATCGACAATTTTTGGTGACCAAATCTACAACTTGTCGAATTGGTGCCATTTTGTCGAGTTCTCTACGCTGCTCTCTATCGGTAATGTCGTCAAATCTTAGAGCACGTATCAAAAAATGGAATCTATATTTATTGACATTGCGGCATATATAATTTCCAAACCAGTACCATGAGAGTTATCCCAAAAATCTTTTATGTTACGCCGTCCATTTCGAGACACTCCCATGACGTATAATATGCCTAAAAATGCTCTTATTTCTACCACATCAGTGGGCTTCGCGTCTCTGTCTCTTTGATAATCGGCTTTTATTTTATCTATATACGTATTTGTGCACCTTACCATAATGTTCAATATATCTTGCGTGAAAAATAGTTCGAAACAAGAAATCGGATCCTTTGCATTCCTAGCTTCGTCTCCTTTTGGGCCTGGTGGTCTTATCCTAATGTTTTGAGGTCGAGTTCGCGTTGCTGGCGGAACATTCTTGTGCCAAACCACTGCCAAACAGTGCCATTCGTCGATTTATAGACTGAACCGCGCCTTACGGTTGCTAGTTCTGAGAGTGGAACGTCATCCAAACTTGATGTTTTTCAGATTCACTCAATATTTCCTCTTCATTTTCCTGGAGTTCTGTCTCACGTACTAAAGCTTGCAAATCTGGTTCTGGCTGAATTTCATCATCTTCACTCGCTATTACTTCTTCATCTTCAGTCTCAAGCTCCACCTTTCTATTTGTGACTCAGACATGACGTAATCGGATGAATAGATCTGTAAAAAAAATCTATAATGAGACAAAAAATTTATGCAATATATAAATAATATTTATTCGATTTACATTAATATATTATGTAAACCTATTATTTTATAAATTTAGAACATTATAATACTGTAACAAACCGATAATACACAAAAGAAACTTACCTAAATTTGGTACACCAATACACGCGTGGACTACTTTAGTAGGCCGACGCTTTTGGCGCCAACCTGACTTCGCGTGCGCGTGTGGTGGATGCTCGTGGGGTACTAAGGTTGTTACAAATATACCAGACAAGGCTTACCTGGAATCACTAATATCTAGCGCGCTAAACTAAAAAGTTATCGCAAAAAATGTTACCCTGGTCTACCATAGTAGGCCGCGCGTGTACTCTAGTGTTAACACTAAGTAGTCATACATTTAATTCTTCCTTGGTCGGTAACAGCTATTTTTCTATCAGCTATTTATATAAATACCTATAGGTATATAACTTTAAAAAAATATAACAGACTTCAAAATCAACATATCTCAAAAACCACTCGCCAGATGTTGCTCAATAAGGGACCACACGACAAGACATTTTTCTTTGTAGTACACTGGCTTCCTTTTATGACTTTTTTAATATTTCAGACTTTGGTAGGTTACATAAATCGGTAAATAATACCTATCAAGGTTAGACACTTCTCACACAACGCTATTTATGAGCTACGCAACTGCAGCGCAATCCAAAATTTGTATGTATCTGACACTTTTCACTGATAGGAGACGCGTCTACGATGCGACTCCTGTCAGTCAAAAGTGTCAGATACATAGAATTTTGGGATTGTGTCGCAGTCGCGTAGCTAATAATTAATAGCGTAAGTAATGTGTGAAGTGCCTTATTCTTCAATTTTAAAATGAGATCTTTATAAACTGAGATTTTGCACTTTAGTTACAAATAAATAAATAGACACATTTTAGACATTTTTGTAAAATTTAAACACCAAAGTAAGATAATTACATATCCACTTAATCAAAGGATGTCTGGAGCACGGTATTATAGTTACCGTCTGAACGACCTCTTTAAGAAATTTAAATGAAGGAAATGAAATGTAAAGCTAATCCCTCGAACGTAATAATACTAAAACGTAATATAAATACCCTCATGAGAAAGTCTTCAGTATTACGTATCATGTTTTAATACGTAATTTTACAGGCGTGTGGTCACGTTACAAGTGAGTTTCAAAATATTATATTTTTCGCACAAGAAAAAAGATTTCATTTTATTTATAACGAGCAGATAGTCTATCAATAACTTACATTTGGGGCTGCAATTCTTAGAATTTGGAGCGCAATTTTAACATGTCAGGCTAGTTTAAAGTTGAATCCAAGTTTATAGGCCGCAACCCTTTGATGATCTAATGTCTAGATTGAGCGTCGCCCTACAATGAAAACAAAAAAAAACAAGGCAACAATATCAAGCATGTGTGCGTGCAGGCGATGTTTTACACGTTCGTCTATTGTCTATGTGTGCGTGATCAATAATACAATAATATAAAAATTGTGGCCAACAGTTGGCCACAATTTTTTGACACGTTTTCGCGGATTCGATGTTCCATCTAGACATTAGATCATCAAAAGCCGCAACCCTATATTACAGGCGCTATCGTAGAAACAAGCATACAGATGGTTTTTGTGATTTATTGGCGTCGCATAAATTTTTTAACATGTAAATTCGCAAATTAAATTCCCTGCAACATTTTATTTTGTTCCAAAAAATATGTATTGCCTGCCAATCAAAATCTTGACTCGCTTTTTTTTCAATGCAAGAGGAAACTCAATGGGTAACGACGACACAGTATCGGCTATATTGTGGTAACGATGACCCCTTCCCTATAAGCTCTTAATCTTATTATGTAGACTATGAAACCTTTGTAATCATGTAACCCATATCTATTCAATTGGGAAGTTTCCTCTCACAATGTGAGTGGTAAAAAGACAAAAGAGCAGGTAAGTCTCAAGGCAAGTTATCACCCTGGACGTTATTGTACCTATCTCTGGCTCTTCAACATTGGTTCTGATTTCCGAAACGAATATATAAACATTTTACGATCGAATTCAGGAGCTGGATCGTGTGATAGCGCGCTAGGCCGTTAATAGTAGATTGTATGACAAGGGTGCAAAGTAATATTTTTTCGGCGAGGGCGTTTTTTGAATCCAGAGCGAAGTGAGGGATTCTAGAGTAGAATCCCGAGCGTAGCGAGGGATTCTTTAGTAGAATCCCGAACGTAGCGAGGGATTCAAAGTACGTCGCCCGAGCCAAAAATATACTTGCACCCGAGTGATACACTCTACTTTTCATCACCCACTATGAGAAAATAATATATATATATATATATAATAGAAAATAATAGAAAATAATACGTAAAAATGCACGAAAACTTAATTTTAATTTGAAAACGAAATCTTAATTTGATTTCTTTTTTTATTATTCAGCTATTTAAAACACTATGGCTATATTTTACTATAATAGTCCACTCCACCATATACATAGTTACTTACTTTTACGGCAAGAAAGATTTCGTCGGGTGCTTCATTAAGAAAAGTCTCCACATTTTTGACGGATTTTTAGGTTTAAATCCATCAGACATCCTCTTCAGATATACTATTAATTTCGAATATGTGTCCAGTTTTATATCGTTATTAGAACTGACTGTTGATTTAAGCATTGAGTAGATACTCCAAAGGGTTTTTTAGTTTTGGCTAAGTTCTGGAAGTACGCCAAAAACACAGTTTCTGAAAAATTCTTGGCGCCTCTTGCATTTCTCCATTCCAAAAAATTATCATAGGCTTTCAAATATTTTTCCCGGGATTTCGCAGGTAATAAACTATTCATCACATTACTCGCTTCAGTTTTTATACTATCAGGAGGATACTTTCACTATCGTTGGAAGAACTCATTTTTTCAAAACAAAACAAAATTTCTAACAATACGTAAAAATGCACGAAAACGCGGGAAATAGTTCGAGCGATCTTAATGATTTCTTTTTTTATTATTCAGCTGGCGGGGCCCTCGCGTCGAACCAGACATTCTTTATTCAAACAATATTTGTGTTCGATTTCTTTAGCGCAAAATACTAAAATGTTCTAAATTCAAAATAGGACGGAAAAGATCTAGCCGGCAGGAAAAATTGTATGAAAATTCATTCCGGCCCGCTGAATAGAAAACAGCAACTTTGGAACCCCTTATGTCCGAACCAAGTCGTCTTTTTCGAATAGGGGTGATGAAAAATACTTTACTGCTTTACGAGTATGAGTAAATACATAACCCAACAGCCTCCAACAGAGAAGATTTGGCGCTATACGGTTCAAATTCTAATTCTAAATTTGAATTTGAAATAACATTTCTTGCAATATTTTTCGAAAAGAGATTATACTTCATAATAACGTTAAATGACCTGAAAAGTAACAATGAGAATACAAAAGAATAAATGTAACACTGATACACTTATGCAAGTGTATTATTCTACCACCGAGGCGTAAAGCGCAAGGACTAAAATTTTGTTATCTTTATTAACTGTTTTAAATTCAAGTTATTACACAATTTCATACGTTATATTTAGGCAATTGTAATAACTAACCGTGTCAGAATGTCATTGGAGTAATCTCGCTATTGTTCATACCTTAATTGTGTCTTTTTACACATTAGTGACCAAACAGAGGTCGTGGTAATAATGTATTACTTATTGTTATTCAACATAACATAAACATTAAGTGTGAATTACCTTAAAATATGAACTTAAGCGAAACGCTCATAGCCCAGTGGCTTGCGTCGATCCTAAGTGGTCGACAAAGTTGAGCAACTGCGGGCGCGCTCGCTTATTGGATAGGTGACCGCTAGTGGCAAAATTTCTTGAGCGCTTCCGTGCTTCGAAAGGGCACGTAAAGCCGTCGGCCCCGATTGTGATCGATAGATAGCAGTCGTTATGGCATATCAGAGGCCTTCGGGCGGCCTGAAATCTTCCCATACTGGGTCGGCCACTAACCCCTCCACCAATCCGCACGGGAACAGCGTGGTGGTGGAGTATGCTCTAGACCTCCAGTAGTAGTGGTCCATTAATGTGTTGTAACTAAGATAGCAAACGAACATGCAGCACTATCCGTTAAGCACAATGACAATTATGACTGACACAGAACAATACTCAAATCGGAACTAGGATGGTTAGTCCAGTTAGCAGAAGGTTATGTAAGGTAGTTATGTAATATAGAATGTTAGGTGGTTAGTTAGTTCTCATTTCCTCACGATGTTTTCCTGGGATTCGAACCCGGACCCCCCGAATAAGAGGTCCAATTCTTAACCGCTAGGCTGTCACCGCCTTTATTCTCCTTTTACTCGCCTCTTACTTATCACTGTAATACTTACATAATACTTATGTTCCTGTGGCCAATAAAATATCTAAATGTCTATCTAACTAATTGTTATAAAAAGATGGCGAATATTAAAAGCCATCTGGTTATTCAAAGGAAGTCGACGTAACAAAGCTAGTGCAACGTGCTCATGTAATAGATTTTACTAATTAGGTGCTTACACGTGAGCTAATAGCGACCAGAGTGCATTCTGTGCTTGACCCGAAAGTGACGATGCTGTGGATTGGCGTCTGGTACATTTTTCTTTAAAATAAACCTGTAACTGACAGTAAAAACGGAGAATATAATTGTTATATACTCCGTAATACACACATCAACAAAGTCTAATACTCAGGCACATTTTTGGTGACTACTTAAAAATGTAACCTTTTTTATTAAACATTTTTATGTGATTTAAAGGGTAACTTAATGCTTGTTTATAAATTAAAATTTCCATGTCGTTAAAATGACAAAATAAAAGTTTAATTGAAAACATCAAAAATGGAAAGAAAATTAATACACATGTACTGAACAAAAACTAAAACTAAATTGGCAAATTGACATTTTTATTTAACAAAAATTTATAGAAGTGGCATTTAGTAGTCTGTTGGACCTCCTAACGCATTAGCTAAGGCTATGCAACGCCTTGGCATGCTTAGAATCAGGTTGTCTATAGTAGCCTGGGGAATCCTGCGCCAAGTTTGAGAGAGATGCACAAAAAGTTCTTGTTCGGTGCATAAATTATGAGGAATCTCTTCAAATGCCTTTCAGCCAAGCAAATCCTCTTCTCAAAACTCGAATTCCGCCCCAAACCATGATTGTTCCACCTTGGTAGGGAAGAACTTCTTGAGGACAATGAAGCCGTTCACGACGTCCTGAAGCACGCCAAACGCGTATTCTGCTTGAATCAGGATGGAAACTGAACCTGGATTCATCAGAAAACAGGACATAAGCCCACAGCTCGTTAGACCATAGTAAGTGATCACGTGCCCATTGTAACCGTCGTCGTGCTCGATTGCCACGTCGAAGAGCTTGGACCCGTAACGGTCTACGAGACTTGAAACCAATCTCTTGCAATCTCCTCCTGGCAGTTTGGGTGCTGACAGCCACTTGGTGAGCAGATCGCAGCTCTTCTACGAGTTGTCGAGCCGTAGTCCTAAGTTCCCTTCTGGCTATGTTTTGTAAAAAACGGTCTTGTCGCTCAGTTGTTACCCGATATCTGCCACGGTGCCGTTCGGCCGTATTACCAGTGACACGATAGCGTTTCCACAATTTTCGGATAACCGATTGATTAGAATTAACAGCTGCAGCAACATCACGTTGTGAACGCCCGGCTTCGAGTATACCCACTGCACGTAACATTTTATTACGAGTTAAATGGCGGCGCGACATTATGCTTATTACTCTAAACTTCCTCCCTATTATGGTTTTTCGCCAATAAACTAAAATTGTACTAGCCAAAAAGAGTCACAAAGAAGAAGCGGGTCGTGAAAAAAACCTTCAGTAACGTTTTGCGCTTAAAAATGAGCGTGAATCTTAAAAAAATTGAATTTAGAAAAAAAAATTGAATTTCTTTATCATGCTCTTGTTTCCTTTTAAAGTAACTAAGTGGCCAGTACAGTCTTTAGATTAGTTTTATACGAAACAGTTTTCACTATTCACTGAGTCTTAGACTTTGTTGATGTGTTTATTATTATAATTAATCAATCACATATAATGTCAAGGATGATATGTCTTTTTTACCTATGAATGTTAATTTGAGGCTGCTTAAGTATATTTATCTGCTATATCAGAAGGAACAAAATCAAAAATAGCGCGTTGAGGTAGGTGAATGATCTGAAAAACGTAGAGGGTATTCACTAAATTCAGAAAGGTCAGGATCGGTCAGTTTGGTATGAGTTGCGAGAGTTTTGAGTCGAGCAGGGTAATTCCTAAGATTGTTGAATCAAGTAATTGATGAAGAAGAAATTCCAATAGAATTTCGATACGTAGAAACATATCAATATGTAAATAAATTATGTTTAAGACAATGAAGATAAGCTTGTGGTTAAAAATTTGTACTCCTACGCGGGGAATCCGGGTTAAAATTCCTTATTTGGCTATTTGACGCTTTCAGTGTTTAAATATCACTAGCTATAACGTTGAAGGAAAACGTGGGGAAAACTGCATGCCGAAGAGTTCGCAATATTAAAAAATCTGTGAAGTCTGTCAATCCATGCTTGGCCACCATGATGAACTGTGGCCTTAAACTTCTCATTCTGATAAGAGACCCGTGCTCAATTGTGGGCCATCGTAGGTTAAGATTGTGATAGTGATGAAACAAACTCATTATCTGAATAAATGAAAGTAAAATTCGTTGCCAGTAAATATCAGGACTATTTGTAGTTAAATTTTCACAGATACAGTAGCTTAAATGCATCGCTGTTTGTTAAATACTCAGTTATGTATTACGGAGACAAGCATCATGAACTATATCTCATGCATATTAAGATGTCAACAGAACACAAGAAAGCGGGTATTATGACGTAACAATATTATGCGTTTAACTGATATGTTTAGTTCATACACATTACATTGATGTCAAAACATAAAATACATTAGATCTTTGTTCATTAGTATGATATCGTAAGGAGTTAGTCTATTTTAACTCTTGTGAAATCCAAATCTTCAAAATATATTTGACTAGCTGACCTGGCAGACGTCATCCTGCAACATATTTTATTAAGTAGTCCCCCTTGCTTCAATTTGGGAGACTTGTTGCTCCGCTCCTTTTGGTCATGGCGTGATGATATACAGCTTATAGCCTTCCTCAATAAATGGACTATTCAAAACAAATCATTTTTTTTTTCAAATTAGACCAGTAGTTCCTGAGATTTGCGCGTTCAAACGAACAAACTCTTCCGCTTTATATTACTAGTATAGATAACTAACATCAAAGCTTTGATTAATTCACTACTAGGTAATAAAATAAAGGCAGCCTTAACTTAACCTTAAGTAATAAAAGGTATTTTAGATTTAAATAAAAGTACGCAGACTTTAGAGGCAGAAATACAAAGTTTATCATATCAATAAAATATCATACGTGTTTATAAATGTGCCTGGTACCGTTATTTTATTTTAAAATAGAACGACACAAACAATAAAGCAGTGTGCAGTTTAATTGTTTTTACCACAAATAGATATAGCTAGACGTAAACGATATCAATGGGAACCGATATTAATTAGAAAAATAAACGATCTCTTTCTGTGTCAAAAAAAACCAGATTGCTATTTTTAATTTGTTACGAATTCGAGATTCTTATTTCACATCACAATTATACAAACACAAACAATTAACAATTACATAGATAAAATAAATACAAAATCGAAACTTTAGCAGACCATATTTATATACATACGGAGATAATGTTCCTTTAAAATTAATTTAATTTAATTTTAGGCAAAGTTTTATCGTCCCTTATGTTAGGCGGAAGGGAGCTCCATAATCTCACCGCCTGGACAGTAAAGGAATGGGAGTAATAACTGGATTCGTGAGGAGGAAATCTAAGCTTGGTTCTTACACTAGACTTGTATTTAATATAACTTACACCACCGACTCGCATCGAAGCAGTGGAGTGAAGTCGTGAAGTATTCTCTAGGCTTCCATAGCTATGAGTAGAGACCAGTAAGAGTCCTCAATACTAGGGCATTCATGGGTTGAAGTCAATCATGTAACTTTATTCTCAACGGACATCTCAAGACAAATACGAGTACTTATACGATTGTCTGGGACGTAACTAATCTTAACTAAAAGCTGAGACAACTTGAGTACCAATTGTATCGCGGAGAAATGGTAATTTAACCAAGAGTAATTAATGATTTTCACGTCAGCCTGCGTCTGTTTCGCTTAATTAAATTAACTGGGCGGGGTTGAATCTGCCTATTGTATTAGAATTACTGTTTTTAATAAAGGCACATGTAGATTTTTTTATGTAATCCGCATTTTCTATAGTAACACAAGGAGAAAAAGAGCATAAAATCCTGAGGATGATATCAATCACAAGTGTTCTGCCTAGTCAAGCAGCATTTTGATCCCTTGAGCTCCTCCGTAAAGAGAAAAGCACATAGATCATGCTGAAAAAGTCTCATGCCCTTATGTATGTTAGAAATCAATGACTTTACTTTATATAAAAGCGCTCAGTCACATTCGCGCGAATACACGAACCCAAAAGAGGACGGACCATTTCAAATAATTATGCGAAGTTTTTGACAAATTCGTGGTATTAACAGAATCTGTTAATCATCTAATGTCAAACATCTGATGTCAAAGTTGTGACAATCGAGCAATGTTCAAAAAAGATTTGCACGAATATGTGTAAGCGCAGTAAGCCTAATTCTTCTCATTAAACTCTTGCAATTATTTTTAGGTTTAATTATAAAAGCAACATCTCTTCATGACCAACATCATACGGAAACAATATAAAATGTACACCAAAAATAAGTATTTGTTACGAAACTGGGATGTGCAATTTAATTTTCTTCTTTTATCTTTGTATCTACATTCGCCCGTGTGAAGTCGGCAGAATAATTTGTTACTCGAAGCAATTTAATTTATGATTAGAATCTTCTCTTAAACTTTGTTTATAACTTCTTTTGGTAGGTACTGTTTTATGTTTACACATAGCTACGGAAAGTTCTATAACTTTCCTAAGTTGGTTTCCTACTCATATTTTATTTAGAATGTGCGGTAGCGTATCACCGTTATTTCGTTAGTATATTTATTTTTTAATAATTTCGTTTTCACATAAAGCCACGCATAAAAAAATATATAAACAAATACCTAACCTATCTAAACAGGGTACTTGCTATGAAGAAAAAAATTCAGCAACAAAAAATCAAATATATTAAAAAATATATTAAAAATTCCACAATTCATAGAAAATTTCTAAATTATTAGGTTTACATATTATGTACTATATATTTCTGTACATTCTCGATTTCAGATCTATACCGTAAAAATATCAAATATTATTTGAGCCGGAATAATCACTTAGCGTTACCCATTATTTACGACCACGAGTTACATAGCTCAAGACATAGTTTGTCCCAAGTTTGACCTACTTCAATTTATTATTACGCATAAAGAGCAATCGAAAACATTTTCATTGGTACAGAACTTGAATTGGAATACTTACATCAAAACTTTCGCTTTCGTTTTCTCACACCAGTGCCAAAAATATTTCTATTAAGTATACGTAAGGGTTGAGAATATCACGCAGATTCATCTATGTATTTTTCAGCTGTCAAACTAATCTGACCAACGGGGAAAAAAATTCCCATTGGCCAGACCAATCTGACCACCAATCTGACCAGTGGGAATAACCTATTTTTATAAGTTTTTTTATACGTTTTTTGCATCTTAAAAATTATTGCATTGGACTGTATCCACAATTTTTGAGTTTCTTTTCATAATTTAGATCCGAATCTTTACCAAGAATAGATTACACATTACACCAAAAAAAGATATAACGACCAAAGGTAATACACATTTTTATGCATCATAAAGGCAAAAGATATAGAGTAGTGTCATTGCGTAATTATACAATTCGTTTAGATTGTACCTACCTAAGTTCCTTAGTAGTTCAAGTGTGTACTCGTAAAAGTGATTAAAAACTAGTTTCAAATAAAAAGAAATCATTACAGTAACCATTATCGTTACAATTATGTTTTAGATCATAATTATTGTTAACGTTTAATTTTATAGTAAGGCATTTTAAGTTTTCAAATGATGGTATACGTAGTAAAAGTAGTTTATAGGTTACCACTAATTTTCTATTGTTAACAAGGAACAATGTTCCGAAATAATATTCAAAATTATGAAGTAGACATTGTTTTATAATTATTGGTTCATATTTTGCAAATTACGACGTCATAACAACATAATTAATCTATTTCAAGACTTACGTGACCCTTACAATATAAGTAACCCATTACTTTGATAAACTGCGCCCCTTTACAAACATTCTTGAGAACTCTTGAATGATCACAATATTTTCTTATAAAACAAAGTTTTAATAATAATAAATAAGACTACACACTCGTAGCTCATCACGAAGGTTCAAACAAATACACGTATGCAGACTTATCATATTTTCATTCAATACACTGAAGCAATCTTTAACAATACATACCAATCTTTGATCACTAATAAAAATAATAGTTTTATTTTTAGTTATCAAAGATGCCAATCCACAGCGGCGCGAGTGCAAAAAGCTCGACCTGTTCAAACATAACAAAAATGACATGTCGGGGGCATAAAAGTGAGTGTGGAGCCGGCGTGCACGCACTTAGACACTGTTAGCACGAAAGTGAGGAAGTGCACGGAATAGCACAGAAGTGCCCCATTGTTTTAAACTAAATAATTTAAAGTTTATAGTTTTTCTGTACAATTTACTGTGGTGAAGTTTGTCGAAGATGAAGTTCATGGTTAGTTCTGTGATTGTTACTAGTGTTTCGTGAGGATTAATGTGTACGGGAGATGAGTGAGACAGTCGATATATATTATCTATTTTTCATATTTTTCTATTGAAAGAAAAATAATGTAAAAGACACAGTTTACTTCATTGCTAATTTTTCTTAATTTATATAGTTTTTTGTTTATTTACGTACAATGTTTTGGGTGCATGTTGAGTTGGTATCAGTGAATGTGTATTTTGATATTTTGTGTAAACATATCTAACAACAAAAGCTTTCACAGTCTTATATCTTGGAAGGCACTCCTGAGGGCATTTCCCATTACAGATGTAATTATTTTGCTCTTTTCTGACTGGGGTCAATGGCTGGCGATGACCACTTACTTACCATAAGATCGCACATGTACCTAATCATTTGTCAGTCATTTACATAAAAAGTTAAAATTTTATAGTCTACTAGATATTCCCACGTATTCGATCCCATGGGTAGCCCCGAATAAGAAATAGTATATGTTGCTCCACAACTTCCTCTATTTTCCTGTGAAAGTCTCAGATGTAAAGCGGTTATGGAGCCAAACACGTTCAACTAAACAAACATACAAACTTCAACTTTATAATATATATCTACCTAGATTATTACAATAATAATTTTTTTCACTTATTACAGTTTAATACAGTCCTTAATATTATATACTCATTTAAGTTTGAGTAACTTAAATAACTCGACAATAAAATTCACTCTGTAATTTCGTGTATGCGTAATGATGAGAAATGATTATGTAATGACTCTGCAATGGATGTAATGCTTAAAGACCTTTTTGTAATCATTTTTCAACTGAATCATGGATTGTTGAACTTATTACTAATTGCGTACATAAAAAATGACTTAAAAATATTTAATTAATAACAATATATGCACCTTATCTTTACCAATATATACCTTACCTTTATTAATATTTACCCTACCTTTGCAAATATTTACTTTATCCTTTGCTCCCGCAGGTCATTTTGCTCCTCATAGCAGCGGTCCATGCGATTGATGTGCAGTCCCAGAAGACTGAAGATGACAAAACAGGGAAGAGAGAGACTTCGAAGGGAAACTCCGTCGACAAGCGGGCACCGGCGATATCTACGGGTAAAACTATTTTTAACGATAATAGATTGATTGATAATAGGCCTTATAAACCATTCTGTAATGACCGCTGAGACATCACTCCTCACTTAATTTCCTGCGAGTACTTTCTTTCTTTCTTCCTTCTTTTTGGGAGTCTATGCATCGCATGCATGCCCATGTGTTAAGGTCCATGAGTAATGATGAACCATTAGGTAACTCGTCGAACATATGTAGCTCGTCGGTTCTTTTTTCTGCTATTTACATTATAAACATATTTTTATAATGATACAGACCAGGTTCTCACGATACGTATTCTATACGCTGATATTTCGACCTAATTGCATGGAACGTGGACATGACTGAACTACGATTAAATAAAGGTGCCTAACATACATAATACTTAATTGAAATAAATTATATTATGTACAATTCGTGAAGAGTTAAGTTCAAAAACTTACTGTGATACAACTAAGTTCATTCGTATAATACATAGGTAAATATAGAACAAAAGACTAAAACCTAAGTTTGAATAAAGTTCATTGCACCACTTCGCAGTTCGAACCGATTTGAAGTACGGTACGGTAGGTACGGTGAAAGTACGTCCCATATCTTTAAAAACAAGCAAACCTCAGTCTTCCCAAAGCTTCCTATTCACAGAACAATAAATTTAAGAGCAGTGCTTACGATTGTGATGGGGCAATAAATTGATAACCACGCAGTCGGCGCTACTAAGATCGTGCGAACATAACATTTCGCTGAAATATTGCCCATAAAGACCACAAGGATCGACAATCGAGGATCCTACTCTGATATACAGGCCGACAAATTGTTTACCTTTGTGGTTTATTGATTTGGATGAAGTGTGTAAATAGACCTAAATGGTGTGTGAGATTCGCAGTCTATTATCAGTTACGACGACCCGAATGGCGCAATGGTTAAACGTGCCGGATCGCTGTTCAAAAATACCTGGGTTCGATTCCTACTGAGGCGGATTTAAAGATGACTTTAAATTTCCATTCTCGCTCTGGGTGTTTGTCCTTGTCTTGTGTGTTGTCCATGTCACCCACTAAAAAGAGGACACGACACAGAGTGTAGAGATAGTTATGAAAAAATGACAAGCTGCAAAATTTTTCATATCATTTTCCACCACGCTGTTTCAGTGCGGATCAGTGAAGGGATTGTTAGTTGGTTGTCGGATATTTTTTGTCTACCGAAGGCCTCCGACATTGCTTGATAACTATGAACTACCGGGACCCGGTTAACATACGTTCTCTTCGAAACAAGAAGGGTTTAAAAATTTTGCCACTCGTTTGATCACAGGATCGAGGTCAGTCGCGGGGCTTAGTATTTTATATTTAACATGATTGATCGCAAATTCAGTTAATTAGTCATTAACTAATCATGCATTACTTAAATCATCTCATTAGTTAAAATTAACATAATAGGTAATTTAAGGTTAATTATGCAAATCCTTGATGATAATCACGACAGGCTAAAATTAATTAGGTAGCTCATAATAGTTATAAATAAATAATTAACAGGTCACTAAGGAACATTGCAGTTTTTATTTAAAAAAAGACTGTATAAGAAAATTCGAATCTCAAGATTTCCAGGATTATGCTTAATTTCAACTTCTTGCCATTTTCTAATAAATATGTATTTTATAGTTCTAGTAGGTATAATAAAAACATTATCTACAGGTAACTTCATAATTGTGATTCGCAATCTACATATAACTATTTCATCATGAGCTCTCAATGTGAGCGGCACAGTCCATAGTCCACCACGCTGGCCAAGTGCGGATTGACTTGGCTAATTGAGTACTCTCAGATGAGCATGTTTTCTCGACATATCCTTAGAATTTAAATCCAGACCCATCGGTGCGTGTGATTGACTTTGAAATAATAGTTTATTAGTGTCAAAATTAAATTTAATAATAATAAATAAATACATAATATTTACACAGCAGAAGCTTTCTTCTAATGTTAATGACTTTTTAATGATGATAATCGAATCAAACTACCTAACGACATTTTACGAATTTTATCACTAACGAGCACTTATCCACGTTATCTACTACAATTACTTTATCAATCAAAACTAACAATAGTGATATAAATAATTTTTTTCAGCAAAATAATCCAAAATAACATTTACTCATCGTCTTTTATTTTCTCAGTGTCTCCAGCCATCGCCCCAGGAATAGAGTATGCCGACTCCAAGGAATCACAGCAAGACAAATCGCCTACACATGTAAGTTAATTAAAATACTAAATTCTGCCAGTGTTACAAAATGAAGTCAGTCCTCTAAGTTCGGTTCAGTTTAGTGTAAGTACTATGACGAAACTTCAGCTTGAAATTCCTTTGACACAATCAAGAACATGGTTCGCTGGGCAACCGAGATGTATCGCGCTGCAATGCTCTGTCCAAATCGACTGTCCTGTTGATTAAAATGTGGGTGTATTAACGTTAGATTCTTCTTATGGACTTCTCTTAAATAATGCACTTGACCCTCCAATACTACGTTGCCGCTTCTCCGATGGGATGTTATAGGCTAACATATAATAATAATGTCAAATACTCTGACAAGATAACAATTATATATGTAATTTATATTTGACACTAATAAAAACCAGGATCACCATAACGTGCTCTTTTCCGTGCATTCCGCTAAGCGACCAAGACACTCAAAACATTTGATTTTCAATAAGAAAAGTGTAATTTTAGAGGGTTTTGATCGCGTACTAGAACACGCGATTTGTCATGTACCTACGTTTCTAATATTCGAAGATTTTATCATTCACTAGCATCTGCCCGCGGCTTAGCCCGCGTGGAATTCATTTATATCGCGAAACGGGAAGGAACAGGGTGTTCCCCTACACTTCCCAAATAACATACATTACAAACTTTCATCCCCTATTTTAAGCCTGGGGTTGATTTTTGAAAAAAAAGTAGCCTATGTGTGACTGGGTCTTCAACTATTTTCATTCCGAATTTAGCCGTGAAAACGTCACAGACAGGCAGACAGACAGACTTTGGCATTCATAATATGAGTATGGATTAGACTTGGGATTTAGTTTAAGTAATTTGAAACAAAGCTAGACTTAAAAACAACAAACATCACAACTTTGTTCCTTTAAAATCCGAATAGAATTCAGGTTTTTCTTGGAAAATAATTTTATTTCATAAGAATTTGTAATAAAACGGCTGAACTCTTAATATTGTGGCGCTCAAGCAATTTTATAAATAACTTTACTATTTTCTTTTCGGTAACGTAGGTCTCGTTGATTGGTAACAGGTAGGTATATGTTCGGAATCAGACAGAAATTTACAAAACAAAAAGTGATTGAGCTCTGAGCCTTATTGATTTTTCTTGATTTCTGTACTAATAATTAAATAAACGTCTGTTTATCTGTTGTATAAATTTCTCCAGTTCATGTAATTTAGATAAATATTTGTATAATGCATGTCTTGATTTCGTCTTTTGCTGTTCTAATCAACTTCTACAATATTTAAACAATTGCAACTGTTTTAACGTGTTTAACGTGTGCACAATCAAAATTATTTAAGTAGATATCTGCTAGTACTTACAATAAAAAAATATTTAAATAATTAAAGATATTTGTTATGCAATAAAGATGATAAACGAACATACAACATCACTTTTCCGTCTCGTACATGACAATTTTGAATATGAATGACTCAAATTAGGATTTATGATCATCCACTTACTCAGTATACTTATAACATTACTGAGAATAGTTTGGTACCAGAATTTGGGCAGGGATTATTGGTGATAGCCTGTTTGTTGTTTTTACTAACAATCCAATATTGTCGCCTTTTAAAAGTGTAACCTTACTATGTATGTACCTTTGGATGTGGACCATTTTTATTCAGAACACATTTGCTATTAATACAGTTACCTGCTACACTGTGAAAAAACCACGCTGGGCGAATTCTTGGTTCTAACAACTTATAACTTCTTAATGAGTTTCAATTAACTTACTAAACTTGATCATTGACTTTCTCATTACAATACGTTTGACGCTCACGTTTTCAAGTTATTTACAATAATCCGTATCCCCTCACTTCGTACACTTCACGCCATGTTCGCGGGGCAAGTGACAGTTGTCGTGAAGCTGCCAACTCCTACGATTCACTTAGATTTATGAGCGAAGTTTCTGGAAGAAATTTAATAAAGAACGCGTCGACAGCCGTGGCTTGCGCCAATAAAGTGTGGAGGAAACATTGCATGCTCATTTCCCTTCGCCTCGTTGCTCAACAAAGAAGCTGTGTGAGTGTCATGCATTTCAAATGCGTCGTTTAAAATGTAATTTTTTATTCATATTCGTGAAGGAAATACAGATGTTTTCCTTAACTAGGTGTAAGGTGGTAGATCGTGATAGTAGCTTTTCATTTAGTTTTCATAACATTTTTATACATCTTCGGCCTGTTTACATATTAAATAACAAACCAATTCGTCATCATCATCGATTTTCAGTGCGGGTCTCTTCTCACAAAGCCATAAGTTTTTCTAGGGCCAATTGCTCGTTAGAAGCACACTTATTATAACATTGGGAAGAACCCTAAAATGTGCAGATTTGCTTACGATGTTTTTCTCTCAAGATTTAAAAGATATTTCGTAACTTTAATAAATTAAATTATAATTTTTGGTTTGTCGTAGTACTGCTTAACAGAAAAAAAATTGGTTGTCGAATAATAAATAAATAACGCCACAAACTCATAGCCCCACATTAGGATTACCCGTGTCATGCGTGCCATGGACAACACACCAGACAAGGCCACACACACCCAGACCGAGAACGGAAAATTACACTCATCGTTTTTTCGTCTCGCTGGGAATCGAACCCAGGACCTTGGAAAAGCGACGTAACACAATGGATTCATTTGAATAAATAGCAATCTCTAACATAATTTTGAATAACAAGATCCTGCGTATTAACTTAAATATCACTTTGTGATTGTGCAAACCATTAAAATTTAATGTCATTTAATATTATTAAGCCATTATTTCATCTAGCGTCTAGACACTCTAGACTGGATACCTGATGAAAGAGCAAATCCAATTTGAAAATCTAATTTGGCTCACAAGACTTGCAAGTTGGAGCCTGAAATGTAATTTGTGCCTCGTTTCGTTGTTGAATTGCAACCGTATTAAATATTATCTCTACCTTTTACTGTTTATGTTTATTGCTTCTTTCCTAGAAGTTTAGACCAAAACTCAAGATTTATTATGCTACGGTTTTGAAAGTGGCTTTCTTATTTCGTTAACTTATGATTTATTGGTTCATTGGAATGGTAATTTAGTTTATGACACAATATTTATATGAGATATACCTTATTGCCTTTAAACAAATAAATACTTTTGGCTTCAATGGATCGAATCTGGACAGTAGTCTACTACACTTTCGTATCGCTAATTGTACAGAGATTAGCTTCCATATCTACTACAACAACTTCAATCCTGCCACTCAAAGGCACCTGACAAGACTTAACGACCTTATAATAAACAATTTACTTAAATGCATTATCATTTGAAGTGTTAATTTCTTTAAATATGAATCCATACTAGTATATCGTGCAAGTAAATATAGGTACTTGTAACAATAAAAGGCAAAAGTACCTAACTCTGTCCGCCTGTCCGTTAACTTTTCATACTTAATAATTATGCTGACCGATTTAGATAAGTGCTGGTTAGCCTTCGTATGGGGATAGTTTGAGACTGGATCGCGGTAAAACATTCGCTTAAGATCATTGTAATTTATTTCGTTGTTTCCAAATTCCAAATCGTTGAAACCGCGAGCAGACTGGAAACGCGATATATTCTAGATATATACACTTTGATACACGTTCAAAATTATAAGAAAGTGTATTTATCGACAGGAAACTGGTTACAGTGTTCACGCATGCAAGACCCGCCCCGTACCGGGCCTATTAGTTACGTAAGCCTCGCGTCATGTGGTCCACATACGGAACGTAATGATAGGGCACCTGGAAATGCGTATTCAACGCACATATGATAAGATCTAGACTATGCAATCATGATAAATAAAATAATTAAATTGTCACAGATCGATACATACTTTTGAATATAAAACTGAACTGCTAACTATTTTTATCTATCTCTATATCAAATATTAAAATGTTGTTTGTTTTAAAAGATATGCTGATTAGTTTGTTTAGCCATTTCTTCAATAATAAATGACGTGCTGTGATACCTATTTTAATTTCGGTTTTAAAGATATACGAGAAATTCTGTTCTTAACACAATAAATCCAAAAACATACCTATATCTATTTATTAATGTATGTGTTTGTCTGTGCGTTCGCTACTGTTTCTGCCAGAAAAGACTTAATCCATTAGAAAGCGGCTTACAATGATATATTGTAATAAGCTTGGGGTAACATTTGTTTACATTTTTCAATCGATTCACACAAAAGGATAAGTATAAAGACCCGTTTTTCGAGTAGGTATGTGTAATGGATTGTTTACCGAAACGAAACAGCGCAGATTTATTGTTACAATCTGAAATCAAAGCTTAAAGTGCTGAATAATCGTCTATTCAGCGTGATATTAATAAGTGAATCACGCCTATTGATTGATTGATTGAAACACTATTAGATCGTATTAAGCGGTCGACTAATAGCCTCGACTGTTGGCAAGACGGCTTATGTCATTCGTAAGTGATTGAGGTTAACACCCGTATTCACACGTATTCAATGGCGTCTCAGTGCTCGCGAATGTAAAGGGTCATTCTGACTAATTCATAAACAATACTTGAGAGAAATCCTCCAGTGGGTATGTTCAGGCGTGGTAATGAACTGTTTGTATTAAAGCAATAAGGATGATCAAAAACAAAAGAAACTGCTTTTGTTATACTAAATATCTTATACTAAATAGTAAACGCCCTCGCTTTGCTAGGGAAAACTTTAATATTTCCCCTATTTCAGCCTATAAGTGGTTTGTTTTGAAAAATATAGGTACAAGGTGGATTCTGTCGCGTAAATAAATGCCTCAAATGATAGTTATTCAGAGCGATCACTTACATTTCTTATTTATTTTATTTATATTTAAGGTTTCCTAACATTAATTACCGGTCGTTTGCACAAGCGGAGTCAATCCAGATTATACCGCGTCAACAGTTTAAAACATAACTATATTTAATAACTGACAACCATGTGGAAAACTCGTACACGCAAACAAATTACACGGTTATAAATATTTTCCTTTCGGTGAGTTAGTGTCGAAACATGGTAGGGTTTGGATGTCGTATGGCAGGAAACCGACCCGTTCTGTCACGTCATTGCGTCATCCTATTACTTTGGTCACACACATGCACGCAAACGTTTGTACATCGTTCGAATGTTTGCACGAATGTGTGCGAGACTACGCGAAGGTTCGAGGTTCGCTTGATGTGCGACTTCGATCAACAATAGTCATAGTTTGTCGATCAGCATTAAAGTCAGTGTACACAATTAAGGCCTCTCAGATTTTATTTTTGCTTCATAAATCCTGCTTAACATCTAAGGAGTAAGGTCCAGTTTGTTATAGCAGCAATTTCGGTTCTAATAAATTACTGTGTTTAAGGATGACATTGCATTAGCGTATTTATTTCATTTTCCATACACATAACCGAAGACATTGAAGTAATAATTGCTATTGGACCGTAACATCTTGTCTCTATTATAATGATGATATATATCATATGCGACCAAAACCCGTCACATGTACCTATCGAAAACTTCGCATAATCGTTTGCGAAAGCCGTCTTGCCGAAAGTGAGTGATCGGCCTTAGATGTCAGGTGAGCTCTGATACCTTACCTCTGCCTCTGCGCAACGAGTGGAAGTTGCATAACGTCAGGTCAGCTCCAGTTCCTGTGACTTGCCTTATCTGATTAAGATTATGGAAAGGCTACATCTCAACGTCAATGGAAATTCAACTGTCAATCAATGTAGTTAGAATACAAAATAGATAAAAGTCACTTTACGTGCACTTTGGAACTGAAGTCATCAGCTCTCCGGGTTATTACTATGACGTAATGTAATACATTCTACGACCTGTAATTAAATTAATAAGAAAAAATAACTCTTAATTACATAAAAAGGAAGGCTGAAATGTTCGCTGTATTTTTATTATTACATCTTATACAATTATAAGATGTTAACAACGTGTGATGTAACTGGCAGGTGTGGTTAGTGAAAGTAAGCCAATTCGAATAAATTAAGCTGTATTGTGAGGAACCTATCTATCATCGTCAAGTGCAATGACCGTATAAAATACAAGCCGACAATGCTCCGTAATACGTAATGATAGTAAATGACGTAATCATCATGACGTCATATTCTGCTTATTACCTATAAAAATATATATTATAACAATAAAAGCATAATTAAGACCCCTATGGCGCAATGGTTTCTGTTTCGTACTGCCATTTCATAGGTCCTGGGTTTGAATTCGAACATGACGGTAATGATGATACCTAAGTTTAAAATCTGTGTGTTTTTGTATTGATCATGGTACGCACGCACGACACAGAGAAAGGGAATCTCAATGTAGGGCTATGAAAGTACCTATAGCATTTCTTATTTAAGTCTCTATAACAAGGTCGCATTATTCATTTAATGCTTTTTTTATTAATACGATACAATACGAATTGACCTCTGGTACTCAAACCTATTAAGGATTAAAATAATTTTTTAAATAAAATGTTCAACTAAATAAAAAAAAACAAATAAAAAAAACAACAAAAATATTAAAGTCTAAACAATCCAAACGCAACATTTTTGTACACTCACAGGCAAAATTAAACGCTTACAGTTACTTATAAGGCGTAACATAAACATGGAATAAATAACAGGCAATGTTCGTATTAAAATGAAGGAGCCATTCCTTAGCGTAATTGCGAACCCAGTACGCGAGGATGGGACGATGTAAGGGTCTATTTATACGGGATACAGCTGGGGTGCGGGGAATTTATAAAATGGGTTTAAAATATACTTAGGCCAAGTTATTCCGGCCCCTGTGTTTTTTTACCCATTCTCGTATTCTGAATAAACCTCAAAGTTTGGCAAATTGAAAGTAGTTTACCGTATACATTGGATTATAATAGACACATTAAAGTAATTACGGTTCTTGTACGAGTATAATATGTCAGTGTACCTATAAATGGTAGAAAGCAGATGCGGGGATTTTCGTCTGGTCCTACTAATAGGACAAAATAATGTGACTACAGGAAACATCCTGGCAGATGGTACTGTTAATTTTAAAATCATTTTTTATCGTAGCGAAAAACACCAAAATACAATAAAATAAATCCCGTTCACATAACTTAGACATAAAAATGGTCCCGTAGAGTAAAACGGAAATGGCAATTAGCTTAAAGAAAGCAATTTGTTTCTAACTTTGTCGAAACAGAAGAAAACTTATCATAATAAAGGTCATAATTCAAGTTTTAGGATGCTTGATTTTCAGATATCAATATACACTGTTATATACAAGGTGTATATGAACTCTTTATAGTTTTTAATCTATTTAACATTCCGGCTCTCTTAAGAAAAATATTACGTGCTTCAATTCTAATTAGAACTTCTTTAGAACTCGACCCAAAACCTCAATTCCTTCTTCGTTTTTATAAAACTTAACTTGGCCTCGTTTTAACGACTTTGTTCTTCTTTGATTCCTCTAACATGCTAAAGATATCCAACCCCTACGTACTTAAAACACAAGAGATTGTTACGTGAACGTTCCAAGGGTCCCTCGCCGTTGTCGAAGATAAGACGATTACTGTCACAATATAGGCCAGATGACGCCAAACCTACTACACATTTGATGGTACAAATTTTAATGACGGGAGTTGAGGGTTTCGAAATCAACCGGGTGGACACACACGTGCAAAATTATGAGTTAGTTTTGAAGGTGTGCGTGAGATAGTTGCAGTATTAACACCATAAGGAGAAAACTTATGGGATCTTTAGGGTGTGAGGACTTTGAGAAATTAATAACTTAGTTGAGTTGTCAAACCGTACAAAGATTCTATCACGCTGCGATTATCTTCTGTACAAAGTAGTAGTCAGGAAAATTAATTGTAAACCTTAAACTGAATAAATATATTATACTAGGTACTTATCGTGTCTCTTTTTATCACCCCGTGCTTTATTCATCGCTTTTTAGATGCCTGCTTACTTGAACACAATCTGTTTAAAAAATGGTGTCATTTTGACCAAGTCAACGGCCTAATTATGTAGACATTGCATCATGAACTAATGTAGCTACTCGTACATGTCTGTAAATATTGCTATGCTATATATGCTATATTTGCGTTATAAAAAATATGACCATAATTTTTAAAGTACCTATTTTTTTTCTTACGTCCCTTTCTATCTTCTTCTGTTAAGGCTTTTGTATTTTTTTGATATATAAAGTATTTTGTTTACCATATAAATTTTTGAGCGATAATCGCGAATTTCCATACCTTTAAAATGTCACTTATTAATATTCTGGGTGTGTTCATCAAACAACAAAACAAATGCAAATGACGATTCATACGAGAATAACGTGGAGAGTTATACCTACCTGATCCAATAAAACTAGACGAATTTCGGCCAGATTCCTAAATTTGAATACCTATGTTTAATGTAACTCTAACATCGATCCCATCCCAACCCTAATCTAATTCAGTCACCGAACAGACCAACTGAACTATGGAATAAACCTTAATCATGATTTACATTGTTTGATTAACGGGTAAAACAAAACAGTGGCTAAAACAATTGACGGAATTAACAGAGCTTAGATGAGTTTGCTCGATTTACGACCAAAATGCAACAGTTAATGAGAACTAGCTAGACATTGGTTTGTAGCAATTTGTGACTGGTATGACACAGAGTAGAGTGTAGACCGATAGATGCTGGATAAACTATTTATTTATTTTGTAACAACTAAAACTAGAATATACCTATACAAGGGCAAAACTTAATGCCTAATGGTATAATCTGCCAGTCAGCCCTTTATTCTCCCCTGTAGACTGGTATCTTCATTAATTTTATTTAATTTTTTATTCTCTATTGTAAATTTTTAAACATAAAAGTCTGCCATATTCTAAATACCACACTTTGAAAGTACCTACTTCAGCGATTTGATTTTTCAAGTCAAGTTCAATTTTAAAGTGATGCCATATTATGTAGTTTTACTTATTGTAAGACATATTCACAATTGAATCGGTAGAGGACCCTAATAGCAATTCTGCAACATTTGTGTGTAACGAGATTCGGTCTGTGCCCGTCAAAGCAAATATGATGTTATTTTTGAGATATAAAACGTTGGAAAGCAAGAGGCAAATTACTGACTGAAGCATAGCCTTGTTAGTGGTAATCATTTCTTCGTAGAAAAGACTTGGAGCTCCATCCATACAACAAGTACCTATAAAGAGAATATTACAATAGTAATCGTAAAATCTGTTAGTAATGTCAAAGTAAAATTAATATGTTAACCCTACAGGTATTGCCATTATGACTGCGTAATTTGACAAAGTCCCAATCGATTTAGACATTGGGATTTTTTTTTGTTAAATCATAATAACGGAGACACGACTAAAGACTTAAGGAATTTTTATTTTTAAATGTAACTATGTATGTACTATGTACTTTACGTACCTACTAACAAAAGAGCATTTCTCTGTACTCAAAGTGCACTGTATCTACTATCGAATGGTCGGCAAATCGCTCCCATATGCGGTTTTTTGGCATTAAAATTACAATGCGTAATCAAGCATTGCACCGCAGGCCACAAATACCTCTGGCCTGCAATAATTCGTGCAGTGTCCTTGTTTACGTGGATACATATATGTTTAACATCATCATCTTAGCAACCATTAAAAAATACCAGCAAAAATATTTAAAGCAAATTGTAAACGGCGGTAGAGTCAAGTAGAGTCAAGTCAAGTAAAGTCAAGTGAATAAGTGTGCACACAATAAATACACAAATAAATGATTTTGAAATTGAAATTGAATATCTGTCCCAATGCTGGACTCGCGCTTCTTTTGTGACGGGTTGGTACAGTCCATTCGCTGGTCAAGTGCAGATTAGGAATCGTCATACATTTATACTATATACATTTATACTAAAACTTCAGTGTTTCCGCATAAGTATGGCGTGGGAGTCTTCAAGAGGAGAGTGCTTTATCTAAGTTAGTGCACTCAACATTAATGGCTTCATTACCACTTAACATCAGGTGGGATCGTTGTCAAGCACTACCTTATATGAAATAAAAAAAAAACTTAGAATAGGGGTGAATGCACTGGTCGCATATTAACGTTTGTTGTTATAATTATTTTCGTCTGTTTCTTAGTCTTCTTCTCAGTAATTCCCAAAACAACTTTATTGAATTGAATGTACTGATATACTTATAGTAAGTTAAGTGTAACACTAAGTGTTAGTTTTAAGATTTATGTGAGTTTAAATTAGTAGGCGTGGGAAGAATAATGCCCACTAATAGAAATGGTATCTCAAAACATCGATAAGACGCCACTTATCCACAGATCCTTGCAAAGTTCTTGTAATTTATCTTAGTGGCAAAATGGCGGGAAAGTAAATATTGTACAAGCGGCGTTCACGAAATTCAAAATCCTTTAGAAGAATTCATTAGGGAGCTTTGTAAATATTTGTTGATTTGTACCATTAAGTACAGACAGCCGCCACCCAAATTAATGAAATTAATTATAATTTATGTGAAAATTACATATAAACTTTCATTATTTGTTAATTCAGAGAAACGAATTGAAAGTTGCGTACCTTAAATACAAAGAATAATATCTACAACTTTCTTATTAATAAACGTGGTGTAAACGTAAAGATACTCAGAGTTTAAATGTTTTTGTCTTTTTCTAACCTTTGACTTTAGAGAATCACATAACAAGGACAAAAAGTTTAAACCTGGAGTAACTTTACTCCATGTTAATTAATAAGACAGTAAGAATTTTGCGATATAATTTTGTACTTAATTAAGTAACATGTACGACGTACGTCTGTCAGGCGTGGAGCAAATTTAATAGGCTATTACTACCAGTAATGAAACTTTATTAGGTATCAAAATTCCAACACTGATTCGACCCACAATTATTGACACAAGCGACTCTCACTTTGGACGTTGATCGCTTCCGGGTTCTCCCAGGAGAATCCTTAGAGGTATACACACTAGTGTACTTAGATGACCCATACGGCTGCCTATAAGTGGGATCAGTCAACTCGAATTCATATCAACTTGATACTATAATCATCAGCTCTCTATTTGTATTCTAACATCAGGTTAAATCATGGCCTCTACACGACAGGGGATCCTGTTGGCCGAAACGCTATTATGAATATCTGCATGGGTGCATCATGCGCATAGTCGAAAACCAATCGCCCTTTGGTTTAAACAAAATTTAAATGCTCTATAAATAATCGCCCGTTTGAGAACGGTGGATGGAGAAAATAATATTTATAGCAGTATTTGTTATAGTTTTCACGAAAGGTTTTAGTGAAGCAAGCGTATAACATTATTCTTTTCAGTAAATAAATACTAGCTCTAGTTTGCTACAAATATACATTTATTTAGGTGTGGTTTTCGGAACAGTAAGAGACTTAAATTTAAGTTTTCTCTTAATCTGTGTTAAATTTCAAGATAGGTAGCAAATAAAACATTGGGTTTCACAGAATGTTTCAAGGAGGTATTCTCTTTATTTTTTTACGTTTTTATTTTATTTTCGCACACATTAACATAACACTACATTAACATAATGACGCGCAGTTATTTTTATTATTTTTGTTCAACCTAACACAAAAAACCCATGAATCGCCGGACAAGACAAATGAGCTAAGGTTCCCGTGCTTTTCCCGGGATACATGGAACCTTAAAACAATAATTCTTAACGTTCCCGACCAGGAACGGTTGGAATACCGGAGAAGTCCATAAGCGATGCAATAATGGCCCAATTGTCCCTGCCGACTGTAAAGTTGTCGGCGTTTAGACGCACCCGCAAATAATGGGGATTTCCTTCCAGCCACCCATAGATTACTTTGACAACGACACAAGCGTGTAGAATATTTTCTACCAACCGCCTTTATTATTGGATCATGGTAACATGTCGTAGATATTTCACAATCTATTTATTAAGAAGACAATTAGCTTTGGGATAATTAGCAAATATGATGCGCTTGTCAGGGAATGTTCTAAGTTCTGAACCATTTATATGTCTGAGGTCTTATTTACATATAGATATGTAATTATTTATTTGTGTTATCGAAAAAAAGTTTGTTATAAAGCATTATATGTTATACAATATGTGCTGTAGCCTAAACAAATTAGTGGTTAGCAAAATTTATACAAATTAATTGTAAACCGCAACTTTTTATATTGAAATAATATAATATTCGCGTGATCAACGAATTACTGGGCCAGTTAGGAATAATGTTATCGTGATTCTAAAATGGTCATACAATGTGGCAGCTCAGAGCTCAGAGTATTGACCCCAAAACGATAACGACGGACTAAACGAGGAACAGAAGTCGACCCCTGCTTGGTAGTAGGACTGAAGCCTAACTGGCTAGCATACTACCTACCTACCGACCTTTTTAATAGAATTAAGGTTGCAAATGAACATGCATCACCACCCTTCCGCTGCCGCCCATGCCAACTGTTACCGACCTAGACCAAGACTCAATTTAGGAACTAGGACGGTTAGTCCAGGTAACAGATGTTGTTAGATTAATTGGTTAGTTTGTTAAATAATTGTGAGGACAGGGAGCTGGGAATTGAGAGGACGGTTTATCCTGTTATTTGATGAGTCGTTTTTTTTAACTTATTATTAATATTATCTCTTTGTCGAAATTACTCTGCGGAAGAACAATAATCCCAGGGTTTTTATTTCGAAAGGCCGGACTGCGGTGAAAGCTAATATCGTAAAAGTGTTGAATCCCAGCTTTTAGCCACTGATTTTCGGTTTCCGGAGATTTGTGAACTTACCCTCTTTCGCTACGCTGCCTGTTGGCTATAAAGGTGGCATTTGTTGAACAGTGTTCTGTCAGAGTAGAACATATGATCTCAGTGATAAATATTTTTAGCTGGTTTATTTTTTTTATATTAGATATTAGATAATATTATATATTAGATAACCAGGCCTTGAGAAACAATTTGCGTGTCATTTATAAATCTATGGATTAGTTGATCTAAGTCACACGCATTTAGAAAGACTGACAGAAATTCAGTATTTTATATAACACAATTCCTCAATAAAACATAAAGTTTGAAAAATAGTTATTTCCTGCTGGAACCGTAATATCTAATTTGTACAGGACCTTTTAGTAAATTATTTCATTGATTTATTTGAAATTATCGGTACCTTTGGTCCGGACAACATTGTAAGTTTTATCAGATTTTTTACTGATACCTACCCAAAAAAAGACATATGACTGTCCAACAACCATTCTTAATAAACACCGTCTGCCCACTGGACTGACCATCCTAGTCACAATTTAAGTTTAGTTCGGGTTCGATCATAATTGTCATGCTCGTTTGACACTTAAATCCAGTTAAATATAAAATAAATAATAAATTGATTGTACAAACTGCAGTTGTCAGTATTATTCAGAGAGAACACTAAAATTCTGAAATAGTGCAGTCTTTGATTATATACACGAGTGCAGTTGTGATCATAATAATAGCAAATATTCAATAACAGTGCATCGTTTAACAGTCAATCAATTAAATTGAATTTATGGACCCAAATAAATTTACTATATTTTCCATGTCCATGAACGATTAAATTGAAGCTATGTACGTGATTGAAATAAGTGAATAAATAACACGGTTTATTAGAGCCATTATAGTTTTTAAATTGGAAATATTGAGTCACTAAAGTCAATTAAAAATTTGACATTATCTATTAAGACTTTACTATCTAGTTAAGAGATTCTGTACTGCCTCTTCGTTTAATTCACACATGCAAATCACGTTATATTATATTAAAACATTAATGTAATTCTTTTGTTTGTTACAGCAAGTTTATGCAACGCCATTGCCACCCGTTTCAAAAATTTCGGACGTCTTCACGGGACAGGGTCCAGCATATCAGTCAGCTATTGCCAGTCATCTCTATTCTCCTATCTCTGTTTATCAACCTAGGGTGAGTTGAGATGCCAAATTAATACATTTTTTATAATATATATTATACAATACTCATACATTTTTGGTTTGTAACCGGTTCACTTTCTTTCTTTTTTAAGTAAATGTTACACTGCTCAAATTTGTTTGGGTTTATAATAAAATTAAAAGACACTTAAATGTTTTTCTTATATAATATAACTAGAGAACCGCCCGCGCTTCGCTTCGGGACCCGTAGGTAACACCCGCGTAGATCCCGCTCCCGTAGGAATTTAGGCTAAAAAGTAGCCTACTACTCGCTCTCTTCACTCCACCCTGTCTGAGGTGTGTGGAGCCCTCGGGACAGTTAGTTCCCCTTTGGGGATGTCTCTCGCGGCCCGTTAAAACGGGCCAGTCCTTGGGTTGGGCCCTAAGGCCCTTGGTTGTCCATCTGTGGTTAACCAATAGGTCAAGTCCGGAGAGTGGTGACCTTTTTACAGGCCACAAAGTCTTAAACGGGATGGGGTTCATCTTCGCGCCGCCCAGGCGATCGAGCCCCTACCGGGTGAATCCCGCTGGTGGGAAGCCCAGCAGGAGCCGATCAGCGTCGGGCGACGACTTACGAAGCCCCAGTATCAGTCAGTGCTAGGCCCGTCCCGCGCAACCAGCAAGTCGCGCGGGAAGGCCCAGCGGTCCGGTGGACGGGTGTGGAGCGGCGCCAGATCCTGCAGATGCGGGAACCGCGACGCGTCGACACGCCCGAACATGTTGCGTGCCAATCGCTCGATGAAGTCGTCCAGGCTCTCGACTCGAAGGTCCCTCTGGATGACGGCGTTCCTGACGTACCTCGGCGCACCAGTCAGCCGGCGGAGCGCAATCGCCTGAACTGCGCGCATCCTCTTGCGCTGCGGTTCGCTGGCGAGCGCGTACCACGCCATTGCCGCGTACGTGAGGCGGGGTCTGATGTAGGTCTTGTAGACCCCGAGCTTCGGTCCGAGAGGGAGGCTCGAGGAGAGCACTGGTTTCTGCCATCGCACTTCTGGAATTCGCGACGGCTTTCGTAACCTGTGGCTTCATCGAGAGTCTTCCGTCGATTTTGCCCAAGTATTTGGGCTGTGGGGCCCATTGGATATCTTGTCCATGAAGCTCCAGAGTAGGGTCCCGCCTGTTGAGGTATCCTCCTATGTTCACAGCCGGCGTCTTCCCGACATTCACCGACAGTCTCCACGCGGCGAGCCATTCGGGGAGGGCATCAAGCGCACGCTGCATCTTGACAATGGCGTGGGTTCTATTCAGCGACGTGGTGATGTACGCTACGTCATCGGCATACAGGGCAAGCGACGCCCCCCCTGCCGCCGGGATGTCGTCGGTGTAGCAGGCGTAGCAGACCGGGGACAGGCAACTCCCTTGCGGGACGCCGGCTGCGATCGGACGCTCGGTGGATTCGGCGTCTTCAACCACTACTCTGAAGCTTCTATTTTCGAGGAAACTGGAGATCATCTTAACGGCACTCCGGGGCGCCGACGGCTGCGAGATCTTGTAGAGAAAGCCGTCGTGCCAAACACGGTCGAACGCCTTTTCCATGTCGAGGAATACTGCACACACGCGTTCTCTCTTATTCAGAGCCGCGGTAACGGTGTGCAACACACTCGACAGTGTAGCCGTGCTGTTCAGCGGCATCAAAAAGTAGCCTTCCACTTCTGTTGGCAGCTAGGCTATTCCACCCCGGATGCTTGCAGTTCCAGTCGCCCGCGCCCACCACCGGTGTCGGCGAGTCCAGCAACTTGCGGACATCAGCCAACAGGATAGTGCCAGCGGGCGGGCGGTACACTGAACACAGCCGGAGCGGGGAGTTCTCGAGGCAGAGCTAAAGTAGCCTATTACATTTGCCTATGACTTAAGTAAATTACATGTAGTATTTGATAGTGTAATTCAGAACTTGCAAATGAATTTTGTTAACGCCATCTATTGGCAACTCCGAAAATAAATATCTAGTAACTAACAAAACATCGATCTTCCCATGGGAATGGGATGTTTTTCCGCGGTAAAAAGTAGCCTACGTCACTCTCCACCCTCCTAACTATCCCCACACACATAAACCTTACCATATAATAGCTTTGTTGCGACGTGAAAGCGTCACAAACAAACAAACAAACAAACAAACAAACAAACACACTTTCACATTTATAATATTAGTAAGGATGATAATATAAGATTATTATTTTTTATTTTACAGCTCGGGTCTCCCACAACGTATGAAGTTTCAGCACCCGTACCATCCAATCTAGCATACGCAGAACACAGAGTATCTTTGCAACCATCGCAGAATGCTTTGCAATATAGCAAAAAACCACTTCAAAAACCCAAAAACTTGCAGCAAATACTGGTCCAGCAGCCAGTATATCCACAAACATTGGGCCCAGTCGAACAGCCAATCTACCAGCAATACCCGCAAGTACAATACCAAGATTTGGCATTGAATCAATTCCAAACACCGCTTTATCATGGACAACAACAACTTTATCAAGAACAACCTGTTCAGATTGCTCAACCCGTCCAACCGAATGTCGTGTATTCTCAAGAGCCCCAACAAGAGAACCATCAACAAGCTCAAAGAGAGTCAAAACCACAGCCAGAAAGTAAGATAGCGGAGAAACAGGTTGCTAGCCAGGTAAAAAATCTTTTTTGTATTTATATATTTTATGAGCTACCTGATGGTAGTTCACTGTCAACCAATAAAACCAAAAGCATCACCGACATGTTAGACTAAAACATACCAATTGTATTGTAAGAAGTTCGTGTTGATGGTGTTTAGTCTGTCAATTAATAACATTTTTACCTTATTAGGTACATCTACAGTGAACATACATCTGACCAGTAATATAAGATAAAGGACTCACTAGTCATTACACTTATTACCAATGTCATTCAAGTCTAATCAAGCAATCAAAGCAAATGTTCTCTTCAACATCGTGTGAATTTTCCCATGGTGGAGTGTTTTACGCCCACTGCCACTTATTGTCAATACGTACAGTAACCATTCGTTTTTATTTACATAGCTTTAAAATTGCCGTTGGTCTCGTGTGAACTGATTTAATAATCAGGTCACTATGGCAATTGTAAGAATTAAGTTTATTTTAAATGTTGCAAAATGTCATTTTGTCTTATACATAAATAATTTCATTTTCAGAACTATGTTCAACCTAAAGGTGCTATAAGCTTCGCAAACTTCGCTCAGCTTCAGCCTACGCCTGCGCTACAGCCTCAACAAGAAGTCCAGTATCAACCTCAACCTCAGTCACTACAACAACCTCAATACCATCAATCGCAGGTGCAATACCAACAACAACTTCAATACCAGCCACAGCAAGTTCAATACCAACCACAGCAAGTACAATACCAACCACAGCAACCGCAATACCAGTTGGTACAGCAGCCACAAATTCAGTACCAACCAGTCCAGCAGTACCAGATTGTTCCCCAGATCCAACCCGTACAATATCAGTTGCAACCTGAACAAGCGCAACAGTACAGTCAACAGCAAATACAGTACAAATCGCAGCAACCACTATCGCAGAAACTTCAACCACAACAGCTTCCGCAACCCCAGCCTGAACCGTTGCTGCAACAGCAATATCAACCATTAGCTCAGCAGCAAATTCATTTGCAACCCGTTTCGAAAGGAACCAATCTTGGAAAGGTGTCTTACCTACGACCAGGGCCTATTTTCCTTCAATCACAATACCCGCAGAGCCATGAGGCGCCAGACTACAAAAACAACGTCGCACTACCAACGTTCCCACCTGTACAGTACTTCGGAAAATATGCGCAATCAATCTTCGGAAACTTACAACATTGAAAAACCAAAAAACCTAATTTAATTTTATCGGTGCAGAAAGAAGTATTATTTCTTATTGTTAGCTTATTATGTAAGAAACTAATTATTTATAACCATGACAATTAACATAGAACTAAAAACGACATATTTTCCTACCATCTTAAGTGCCTAGCTGTTATGATATTATTATCATCATACACTTTGAAAATCCAATGTTTCGCTCTCATATATGAACAGGCCAATTTGAAAGGAAATCAATGTGAATTATTAAAATTTAGTAAAAAAAAGCATTATTATGATCTGTGATGCCATAATGTTACTTGTATAGAAATTGTAAAATAAAACATTAAATAAATTGTAAAATATCCAAATTTGTGATTTAAATGTTTTGCAACATCTTTAGCTATTTAGATCTTAATTTGCTTCACTATAACTGGTATCTACTGGTACCTACAACCTTGAATATCATAGGTGTAGGTAATTCTGTCTTTAATTTAACCCTAACAGACATAACATCTCGTGCTCATAACTGAAAAAACTTAATAGCAAATACACCACTTTGCTGTTTCACTGCACTTATTACCTTTAATTTATTCTTGGGTTAGTAATGAATCCCTATCGAAAATATATTTCCCGTCCTAAGTCATCAAACATGACCTTACGACTGATATCCAACGATAACTATCGTATCGGGACCAAGAACATAATCGTGCGCTTCGAAAAATGAAAGCGCTCAAGAAACTTTGCTCAATTTTCTTTTCAATCCTTGAAGTTCCTTAACTCGATCGAAAGATTGACACAGTTCGCCGGTATACAAGTGTTTCTAAATGTTTATAAAGAAGATATCGCAATATCTTTTCGTTATTTGCTCTCATTTATGTAGATTATATTAAATTCCTACTAAATTGTAAGTAATTAAACAGAACTCTAAAGCTCTGCTAATTACATTCTTAATTCATAACCATCTGTGTAACACTTGGCACAAGTTTAAAAGCAAAGTTAAAAGCGTGTGTAAGCAATGATAATTAAATAACAGGGCATATAACAAACTCTCCCCAACTCCCCATCCTCAAATCCAAGTCGACCATCCCTGCCTGTGGTTCATAATAAACGAGGCTGGTGAAAAGTTTCTCTTTGTTAAACGCTTATCAGTAACCACCTAGTTCAGTCCCGAGTTGTACCTATACCTATGTCTCCGAGAATATTGAATTGCCACTAACCTCAAACCATCGCCTCAAAACTAAAATCTGTTACCTGTGCTCACGGTTCAATTGGTGTATTCCTCGTCGTTCCACCAGTAGTACCACCAGTGGAACTACGAGGAATTTGACATTCCTCCTCGTGCCACCGAATGTTTGCTCTACTTTAAAATAATGTTTGCTCTACTTTAGATAAATGTTTGCTCTATTTCAAATGATTTTTTTATTTCTTTTCTATACTTATTAAAATTAAGTGCATTTTTATAGATAGTGCATATAATTATTTACACGATACTTAAACATAGAAAAACGGTTTCAAAAATATTGTCTGTCCGGGCTAGTTTCCAGAACGAGATCAGAACGGAAGTTTTTGTAATTCAAGTACCTACCAGTTAAATTACAAAAACTTATTATTCGTCTTATACCCATAATTATTCATAAAGAAGACCAAATCCCGGAAAATGAACGAGTTTCTGTGGGATAAAAGATTTTAACTTGTTGAACTGATTATAATTAATGTTTTTTACTGTTTTTTATGAATCTTTTACTGTGTGTTATTTGGTATAATTTTGTTATTGAAACAAAGAAAATAATTTTATATATATTTTTAGGACTTTGGGGTGGAAAATAATAATAAAAGAACAAAACGCACAAAAATAGTCTTTTATGTTTAATTAACACTTAATTTACTACTAAAATCACCAATTACTAATAAAATTAAAATTAATAACCTTATTTTACAATGGGAACAAAAAAGGAAACAATCGACTACCAAATAACTCAAAAAAACGAACGACCACAGTGAACCTAGCGCCGACCGACAAATAGGTTATGCACACTGTGACGTCACAGAACTAGTCGCAGTAAAAGAAAAAATAAAATTTAGGTTGATAGATCCTGATAATATTTATTTCATATTTAAACTAGCTGACCCGGCATTAGGTGGTAGGGCCTAGAGCTCACCCGGGGAAGTACCACCGCCCGCCACGGTACTTAGTACCATTCCTACCGTGTAATAATTGTTTTAAGAACAATTGTGGTCCGGATAGGAAGGTGTGGAGCCGGTTACACTTTTTAGAGGCGACCATCTCAGACCTCAGGGGTAGCAACGCATCTGTGACCGAATTAGAACAAGACTCATACTAACAATAACTAACTGGACTATTACTAACATTAACTAACGGTCAGTAGTCTTGGAAGAAGAAGCGGCATGAAACTCCCAAGGAGTTTTTTTCCTACTCACAGTTACAGATTGCACTTACTACTAATTACGGCTAAATTACGAAACTCATGTCCAAGATGTTTTATGTTCAAAATAATCATCAAGTTTGTAATAATCTTTCGTTATAACAATGCTTTTGACATCAAAATCAAAGTCGCTGGCACTCTACTATTACCTATGGGAAATTTATATTTTTATACCTATTATCAATTTATTTACTACAACAAAAATAATAATACATAATAATAATAATAAATTTATACAATTATATAAAAAAAAATAAAGTGACATCTAAAGTAGAGCAAACATTCAGTGGTACGACGAGGAGTTACAATTCTTCGTCGTACCACTGGTGGTACGAGGAGGAATGTCAAATTCCTCGTAGTTCCACTGGTGGTACTACTGGTGGAACGACGAGGAATACACCGTTCAATTAAGCTTGTAAGCAAAATTTACTTAGGGCTGTTAAATTCGCGCCGCCAATCTACAATGAACCTTAATCACAGGCGCGGAAACCTGGCATTTGTGTGGGCTATCTTTACAATGAATTCCATATTATGACGTTTTATTTACCTACCTTAACTTAACATCACCAGTAGATGTTGCATGAAGTTTCGTGGTTCTTTTATTCCCATTAAATAATACCATTATCTGTATTATTTTCCATTACTGAATATTAACGCTCATAAGGAGGTTATGACTGGACTGTTGGGCTTCACATAGCAATGAAGACCGGAGAATACTCAATCCGGCAATCTGTCCCTTCACTACTTGACTGATGAAGTGTTCCAACAGGCACTCCAATCCATCATGGTCCACTATTGAGCACGGGTCTCTTCTCACAAGTGAGAAGGTTAAGGCCATAATCCACCACGCTGGTCAAGTACGGATTGGCAGACTACCCACGTCGTTGAGTTTTGCGAACTCTCCAGCTTACAAGTTTCCTCACGATGTTTTCCTTCACCGTTATAGCAAGTGATATTTAAATGCACATGACTCAGAAAAGCCAGAGATGCGTGCCCTGGGATTCGAAACTGGACCCTCCAAATAAGAGGCTGAATTCTTAACCACTAGGCTCACTAGGCAGCTCATTATAATAAAGTTTAAAATCTATCTCTTTATTGGAGAGTGATTAATAAATCTATACTAATATTATAAAGCTGAAGAGTTTGTTTGTTTGTTTGTTTGTTTGGTTGAACGCGCTAATCTCAGGAACTACTGGTTCGAATTGAAAATTTTTTTTTGTGTTGAATAGACCTTTTATCGAGGAAGGCTATAGGCTATATAACATCACGCTGCAACAATTAGGAGCGAAGAAATAATGGAAAATGTGGAAAAAACGGGGAAAATTATTCATTTTCGAAGGCTTTCGTTGCATGCGTTGCGAAAACGATTCAAGATACCAAAAATATATGTATGAAAGAATTATTCCTCTTGAAATGATCTAAAAAAATGTCCACGACAGTTTATATGTCTATCTTTTAAGATTAACACACTAGAACCGTTTTTATGGTAATCAAATTTGGTCGAACCCACTGCCATACCAAACTTGCCGCGTTTCCAAGTTTAATCTGAATTAATCTTGCTGTGATCCTTTGCTACTTTGCTATTATTTTGTCGTAAGCTTTATTTGTAAGTTTAATTTAATTTAACCTCAATTAATTTTGGTGATAGTTTATTATCTTCCCGAAATTCCTACGGGAGCGGGACCTACGCGGTTGATACTTACGGGTCCCGAAGCGAAGCGAGGGCGGTTCGCTAGTGAATAATAATTTTAAAACCGGCCAAGTGCGAGTTGGACTCGCGCACGAAGGGTTCCGTACCATTATGTATAAAACGCCAAAAAAATCTGGCCTGTTGTATGAAAGCCTCACTTAAATATTTACTTAAGTTTTTTGTAGCCACAAGCAACGCCATCTCTTGGACCGACAGGTAACTAAAAGCGTCGGAGGGTCGTAGCCACATATTAGACACAAGCAACGCCATCTCTTGGACTGATAGGTAACTAATTTATCGCTGAAGCGTCGAAGCCATACGAGTATTTCGACTTAAATATTTATTTTATTCAGTGTTTTAGTATTTGTTGTTGTAGCGGCAACAGAAATACATCATCTGTGAAAATTTCAACTGTGTAACTATTACGGTTCATGAGATACAGCCTGGTGACAGACGGACGGACGGACGGACGGACGGACGGACAGCGAAGTCTCAGCAATAGGGTCCCGTTTTACCCTTTGGGTACGGAACCCTAAAAATTGAGAATTTTAGGATTCGAACATATGTCGATCTTAAAGGAAGCAGTTCTGAAACTGTTTTTCAAACTACTGTTAAGATATATTTTTCATACACAGTAAACCTATTAACTTAAATCTGTAAGCATAACGTAATCTTTGTTCGCGTAAGGATCCCCCTCTTTAATGGGAAGTAAAATGCGAAGCACAACTCTCTAAGCAACTGTAAATAACGTTTAAATATAGCCACGATGGAACAGCAGTTAAGGTTTTATCTGGTTAACGCTCCAATAACTCGTCTTTACTTAACACTTTGTATTATAATTTTGTCTTTGTACAACATGGAGCAGAGGACTTTCCGTATTGACAAGTACTCGCACACGTATTTTGTTATTATAGGACCCTGAACATTTCGTCCGGAAGAAAAATAATATACTCGTGAAGTATATTACAAACCTTTTAATACAATGACAACATTAAGCTCTCTTTCACTGTTTTTTAATCATCTGGGTTTTTCACGAAGATGGCTTGCTTGATTGCTCGCCGGTCAGTACTTGATATTCCTCCTCTCCTTACAACAATTCATATGCTTACTTGTTTCTAATCCTACGCATGAACATATTATGAACATTCTACAGCCTTTACATAAGTTATTTTTCCCGTAACAGTTTAGCGAACCACGTGACGTAATCTTTAGATCTCGTCATTATCAGCGCCGTTTCAATGAGCTCGGGTACGTAATTTATGGCCGCTGTTCACGGTATACTTACCTAATTATTTACTCATGTTATACCTAATAGAATTCAGTTGATTCTCTCTGTTTGTTTATTGTTTATTAACGAGCTTTACTTTACATCAACATTAATCTATTTTGAATAACATTTTAAACCATCTTAAAATTCAGGTCAAACGGCAACAAAACCAAATCGCGGCAGCTTTTTTGGGTTAAAAAGGTTTTTTTTATTATCTGGTCCCTCGTTGGGCGCCAAGATTATGTGCCTCATGAGCCCTGTTACGGGATCCGGTTTTTTCCGATTACGCGTGGTGTTTTGATAATGTGCTATACATGGATATGCAAAATCAGAAGATCATGAAATAAATGTAGCCAAAAAATTACATTATGATGACCCAACAGAAATTGTACTGCAACACAGGATTTGATCAGCGTATCGAAATGAAACGAGCACTTTTTTCGGAGAAACATACAGTTAAAACAATATTTTTGGCTTCTATTGGCCCTATAAAGTGCACATCCTATCGTACATTTTTAGTCAAATATCTCTTTTGTACAGGCATAAAACACAGGCATATTTTTATTAGTATAGTGTAGATAATTCTGTGTAAGTCGAAATTAGATTGTGATTTATTCTGTCGAACGGTTGGTTACCACTGAAACAATAAATGAACGAGTATATAATGTTTTATTGGTTAATTTCATATATTAATTATGCGTTTTTTCGTGAAAATATTATATCAGCTTTCTGCTCTCGTTCTCTATTTAAACTGTAACTATATGAACTGTAACTGTGCCAGTTACAAAGTTTTTGCTCCACGCATTATTATATACAGATCAATATAAGTACTTATTATTATATTATTTAGCTACGATCAAAAATCTAAATAATTCCTATAAAAGCCAAAGTATACTCACTCACTCAATGATTAAATCTCTAAAAGTACTTGACCTGTAAGGATGAAAATTGGCAGGGAGGTGGTTTATAGGCACTCGTAAGAAGGCGTCAGCTAAAACGAACTTAGTGATATTTCACTCCTGACGTTATATAGGCGTGAAATATACATTTGAAACTCCGCCAATTTTCATTTTATGTCCTTATTAAAATTAGTATTTGGGATTTGAAATTATGAAACACGTGTTTGAACGGCTTCGGCAACGCTTACGGGATAAATGTATGTTTAAAACTTAGTTAAAAATTCATCGGCACGGTCCAACGAGTAAGTTGTGAACCCCATAATAGTCGACTGTGTTCAATTACGCGGAATTTTTAGATAATGTATCACGAATGAGGAATGTGAAGTCCGTAGGTCGTTGCTCGTTGCTCGTTAGGTTATCTCTACGCTATTAACCTGTAAACGAACAAAAACTGTGACGCCCGTCATTAATTCCTTTTACGTTTTGAACATAATATATGGAATTTTTGTGGGAATTCTCTAAATTGTAAACGTGGTGTTGGTATGAAAGTCAGGCTGTTTAACCGATTTTAAAAAAACAAGGAGGTTCTCAATTCGTCTGTATGTTTTTGAGTGAATTTCAACAAGCCGATATTTTTTTTCATTTCGGTGAATATTTTTATTTATGAGTTTTTGTGAATTTATTTTGCACATTATTGTTCATCGTGAACTTATATAATATAGAAGAGTAGTGGAAACAAAATAATTTGAAAAACAAATGAATGACAAGAGTTTCAATTTTCGATGTCACCGAAATGAAACCGCCGTTCACCGAAATGAAAAAGATATTCACTGAAATGAAAATCCACCGAAATATTATACAGCGTGATCTAAAAATGATAAAGAAAGAAATGCCTAAACACCAACCGACTCAAGTGATAATAGGTAGGTGTTTTACTTAGTATCTACTTCGTAGGTAACTTTCTATAAAAAATAAATATAAAATCCGCCGTGACAACTTTCAAATAAAAGTAGTGTAATAAAACATGGTAAGTACTTAATTTTTTAAAAGTTTAAAGTCAATAACAATGGCCGGTAGGAGTAGAAAAACTTTATAAAAAACAGTATTTTAAATTTATTGACGTGATAACGTCTTATAAATTGGTTTACCGGGTGGCACTTCAAGAAACTGCGTCACGCTCCGCTCACGTTATGCGCTTACAATGAGAGCGAGTGAGAGGCACGCGTCCCTTCCACTCGGGCATGGTTAGCCCGCCTAAGAGCGAGAGAGACAGACATAAAAAGTGAAAGGCACGCGTCCCTTCCTCCTTAACATTACTTATGGTAGCTACGGCGTACACACGTTGGCGTGTTTCAGAAAATGGTACAGCGCCATCTCTGGAGAAGTAGAGTAATCTCGTCTGTTACCTCACTTAGTTGTGACTAATGGTTAATGGTCTAACGGTTAGCAGCGCTAGATGGCGGATGGTGTTACAATGTTTTAAATATAATTCTTTGAATAAATAAATGTTTTAAATTGTTACTATTATTTCATCCTTCTTCCTACTATACGAATGAATATTCACATTAAAATTATTTTACCACTCAAAGTCGTTGTCACGTAAAACTTTCGCCCGTATACCGACTTTACAGGCAACCAATTTTTTATTAATAATTCACAGGTAGATTTTGAGTCTTGAAAGATGGACTTACAAGTTTTTGTTACACTTATTATAACAAAAATATTATTTTATCAAGGAGTTACCTACAATTTTTTAAATTTAATATTTCAAAATCTGAAATTATTGACAGAGTACAAGTATAAGCACTTGTCAAATTAATGTTTTTCTTTTGTTTTTCCTTTTTTATTGCCCTTATATTAATTTTGTAATTAATATTAATTTTATGTGTATGGTCCTTTTTGTAATACTATGGGTAATATTCAATATTGCAGTAGCTTAACCTTATAAATTAGTGCTAACCGCGCCGATAACAGGTCTACGCACGATAAACGGGCTGGGCGTACTGAAAAACAGAGGCTGCGGTGCATAGCCCCGCAGTAAAATCTGAGTACGACCCGTTTCTATCATGTTGGGAACTCTCAACTGCAACATCGAATAAGAAATTTTAATTTACGCCATTTATTTTAAACCACCTTGTAGTAACCTTATAGTAGCACCTTATAGTAAACCACCTTGATAGAATAAATGTATCTTCTTCTTCTTCTTCTTCTTCTTCTATATTGAAATAGTAAACTATAGTAGAAAAATACTTGTACTTTCGAAGTAATTGTCAGTTTTGGAATCTTTAATACAAAAAAATAATTCCGCGATAACAGAAGCATTTGTGGAGCAAGTAGTAATAGTAACATCTATACCAAAATGGTAATTTTGATCATATTACTTACCTAAATTATTAAATGAAATGATTTGTAGTTATAAATCTACTTACGATCGGTATCAATATTCAATTTATCTACGGACGATTTTTGACAGATTTAATTATAAATCTTGATAATCGTAAATTGAACACTTGCAATAGATAATGTTCATTATCACACAATCATCCTGTATCAAAATACCGTTACTATCACCGAAATGAAATGAGTGTCCACCGAGATGAAACAACTGAGCACCGAAATTCACCGAAATGAATTTTTTTTCATTACGGTGAATTTTTTTCACTTGTGTCACTGTGACCCGTATAGGTCACCGAATTCACCGGAATGAAAACACCGAAATTAAAATACGGGTCTAAAAATTTTAAATTTAAAAGAATCTAATTGTTAGGATTGAATAAATTCTACTCCGATAAACGTTCTACTTAAAGCGTTGTTAAGAATACAAAATTATTAGTTTTAGCATTTTGAGACATAAAATAAACCCATTCGTGGAAATGAAAAGAATCAATACCTGAGACACCGATGTGAAATAATGACGTTTCTAGCGGGAACACGGAACGACGCAGCAGACCACCTCTACCGACAAAAGCTTGCGCGTGGCTGCCGCTGAGTTCATGTGGAGTGGCAATGTTCTAGAACTCTTCGTTCCAAAACTATCCTTGTTTCTCTTTCATTCACCGAAATGAAAAAAAATCTTGGGACACTTGTGTTTTGCCTTACCATTTACCAAATTGTATTGCTGTATTAATTAAAATACATTTTTCTAATGCTACAATTATTCATATATTGAATAAAATAGTCTGTAAGCATAATTGGTCAATACATTTTATATTAATCAGGATATAACAACAAAAACTGGAACAGGGACAACCACCGAGGATGAAAAATCTGAGATATAACATTTTTTATTTTAACGTTAGAGTAAACCTACATAAAAAATATTTTTGCCGGATATAGGTAACTACTTAAAGTAAATAAAAAAATTATATGTATGATAATAAAGCATCTTTCACTGCCGTTTTCACTTGCGCCGCGTAAAAAACACGCCAGAGAAATTCACCCTTTTATACAATTTTGATAGCAAACGAGCATGCAGGACCACCCACCTACTGCCGTTCATGACAACCGTGACCAACTTAGGACAAGATTAAGATAGGATCCCTGTGTAACGCAATAAGAATTGTTCAATACAAGCCATTAGTTACTGAGACTAGGCCGTTCAAACAAACAAACTCTTCCGCTTTATAATATTAGCATAGATTTATTAAAAAAGATAAAGAATTTGTCATTGGAATGGCCACTTTATACCTTATTTAAAAAATAACCCAATCAGAACACTGAATGTCGGATTTGAATTTGGATTTCGATTTGATCTAAATTTGATGTCCCAAACCAATTTCTATCGAATATCCAAGTTATCGAGTGATATATTACTTAGTTAGCAGCGAAACGGGATGAATAATGCGTATAGAGTATCACAATCAAACGAGAGGGATTCATTGGTTAATTTTTTATTTCAACAACTGACTACAGACCAGGTAGTAGATATTAACTTTTCGGTGAAGCTATTCGTACGTGTTTAAGATGCGTGGACTACGATGACATCCCAGAGGGGTTCTGCTAATTGTAAACATTTAGAACAGTGTTCGGAATACGACTGACCTGAAAATTTCAAATAAACAAGAAAGGTAACGACTTGTTTCAAATTCTAGTACCTAGCGTCTATTCTATTCAAAGCCACCGTCTTTCCTAATGTGAAATATTTTTCGTATATAGGTTCGTGTATCAGTCAGAGAGCTGGTAATCAGCTGGCTTTCCACTTCCTCCTTTTTGGTCTTATTTATGCCTTTGGCTTGAAGAACTGCTTCGCATTGTACATCACAGGGAGCTTTCTAGTGGTTTGCTTCACCATTCTTGCAAAGTTGCTTTCGGTGTAGAACTAAAAAATGCCTTATGTGGCAGAGTATATTTAATGTTAGACGTAATGACTGATAGTTACCTATTACTTAAAAATAAGCACTTAAAGCTAGCTTAGCTAGGGAGTATACCTAGTAGGTTTACCTGTATAGTTGAACGATAATATAGGTAAACTTCAGCTTGTATGTTGTACAACTATGCATGTATGTATAAGTAAGTCAACTTCTTCCAAATAGCGACTGCACAACCCAGAATGCCAGCCTTAACTGACTAAGATTTTTTTTTTGTGTGCGTTCTCCTGTTTGCTTCGTAGTGTAAGTCCTAGGTAGGTAAGTACACTACATGCCGCGGCCGGCACGTGGTACGCACACATGTTCCATGCCTCGGCTTATACCTACTTTTGTATGAAAATAACCTACTTATTAAAATATACTCTATACCTACGGTTATTTAATTCTAGCGCGGCGCCGTATGCAAATAATGTTGACCTTCGCAACCGCTTTGTTGACCTTCGTCGTGGACGTTCTTGCTGGACTTCTTGTCACTTTGAAAATTGGTTATTGGTTCGAATATGACACTAAAAAATCGTATGGTAACTGCATAAATAACTGTTTCTGTATTTTTTCTGCAACATTAATAGACAAGCCTGTCTTTCCAGGTAGATAAAATAATTCAACCACGGCTTCGTGTAAAATTGTTGTTTCAGTTTATTCCCCTTTATTTGCGCAAATTGGTGCTCCTACATCGACCAGGTATAGCTAAATCCGCCATTATGTCCAACTGCCACCACCGTCCACTGCTGGACGAACAGTCTCTCATTGCAAACAACCTGTAGAATTGCCGCCTACCATAGATCTTCTCACGCCCCTGTAGAAGATTTCGCTTTATTAATTTTTAAATCGAAATCAAAAAAAGGACGAAATTCTCAAGTCAACCCTATTTTTATAATTTTTGTGCTCATTAATTTTACTGGGCTTACCGATTTTAATGATTCTTTTTTATTTAAAAGCTAGTCGTAGCGTATCGTGTAGTCTCATTTGGAACGACGTCTGACGAATAGTTTTTAATTTTCTCTACTTGTCCAAGCTCAAGACGTCTGTTTTGTAGAAAGTTATTTATTTGTGAAGCTAGCACGGTTAAATATACTAGCTACATACCTATACATGTACATGTAAAGATCTTTATTAGGAAACCTGGAGACAAAGTTCAGCGACCTCTAACCGAAGGAACAAAATGCTGTGTCCTCGTTCATGTTCAACAGCATGTGTTTATATTTCCACCTCCTCGCTGGGATTCGAACCCTTCAAACAACGCTACGGCATAGTAACCATTTCATTAAGCCACACGGGTCGTCGTATGATGATAGTTACGATGAAATAGTATGGGTCTGTTTCAACACTTCCTGGTAAAGTGTCTGATATCTTATCAGGAACTTATCTGCCAGGTGAATTATCAGGGAGTTTGGTGGTGAAATAGAAAAAAGTTACCAGCAGCCTTTATCTGGTGGATAGTGTTATGAATGGATGTGGATGTTTTTAATTTAATACATAAATGTCTGAAAATGTCTAGCAATCCGCACTGGAGCAGCGCAGTGGAGTATGCTTTACGTCTCCTCTGTAATGAAGAGATCCGTACTCAATAATGGACTATTAATCGGTTGCAGCCATAAAAAACTGAGAAGTACAAGATACGAATTTATATGTGCTATTGAAAATGAAAATGATAATGAAATGATTTCATTCGAACTTCGTTTTTACAAACACTTCGAAAGTCAAACTAAGCCATCGCTTCCACAAAAACCTACGATGAGTGGCCTTGGTAGAAGAAGTGGCAAGAAACTCCCAAGTAGTTTTTTCCGACTCACAGTTACAGGCAACACTTAACATCTAGGTACTGCTTAGGAAGTTATTTCCTAATCGCATTAACGTGACACTATGTTGCGTGAACCTGCGTGAATTACACGCGATCACGCGACAATCACACAAACTATGACGGGTTTTCTTTGTATCACTTTTTACTACAGACTTTTCAAGTAGCTTGACTTAGCAAGTACTTGAGATAAGCTTGAGTGATTGAATTTAGATCGATATCAGTCTAGACTGATCAATATCAAGTGAATGATTCGGTGTTGTTGTCATTTTAGATAATCATTTAATGGTACCTAATATTTCACGTGCGATTTGCATGGTTTTTGCGTGTGTTACATCAGTAAAAAAATTAACTTCATTGGCGAACCAAAAAAATATCTAGCAATAAAATAAATAAAATTATAAAATACAAAGAAATCCTTGACCGCTTCATTTATTTTAAATATTGTTTTAGCTGCACATAATTTAATACTTTAATTTTGAATGAACGCAAAGCCACGCAGGCAATATACAATTACCTATACATATTTACCGATATAAGTAACCTTACATAATAAAAAGTATTAAACGTATTTCTTGTCGATTTGTGAACACAGCACGAAAAAACCACTGAAATGAGAAAGATGTTAATTATTACAGTTCATTATAATATAATAGCATTATTCACACGAAAATCGTTTTGGTCTAGCTCTAGAAGAATAAGAAACAAATATATTACGGGCAATTTAAAAGACCAGGTAACAAAACAGTCACAGCGTTTAATACCAATTGTTATAAATATATAACGTGTCTCAATTTAGACAGAACTAGAAAAATCAATTTATACCTATCCTATTCGTATTGTCACTAACCTAATAATATAAGATTTATTTGAAAAATTGTTTAATAGATTCCACATTCAGTTAAAATTTATTTATCTTTTGCCAATACTTGAGTGTTAAATTATCAATAAAAATTAATCAACAATGCACTGATAAATATATTTCCATAAATCATCAATTTAAAGTTTATTGGCATTTGACCGGTACCCTTTCTAGGCCAACCCCAGTTTAGCCGGCTATCCGAGACGACCACCATTTGCATACCGCCACTGACTACGACCACAGGCGAGTGGTGCAACCACGCATATGGTCTCAAGTGGTCGTTGGTAATGGTCGTAGCACTTCCTAGCCGGTCGAAGGCGATAGTGATTTCACGACGAGGATTTCGCTGAGAAAGAAGTAAGTTCTTTTGTTTTAACCGACGTCAAAGAAGTTCTTAATTCGATTGTATTTTTTATGTATGTTACCTCATAACTTGGCACTGGGTGGACTGATTTTTTAAATTCATTTTTTATTCGTAAGATATTCCTGCACGTCAGGTACCATATACATTTGAGTGACATCTGAGGGATAATTTTTGAGTTATCCATGCTTGCCTATTTAATTTTTTTTTGTAAAAGTTCGTTTTAATTTAATTGTTTGCATCACTGATCACATAAGTCTTCGATGTTAGTTTTAGTTAGATTTACATGAACATGTTCTGTTTCGGCTACAACGAGATTAACCTCAAGATTAGCTCTTACAAGTAAGTGCTTTGTAGATTCAGCGGGCGTAGGACTAGTCAAAGTGGCGGCCATAAATGATCTTTATTTTTACGTGTTTACTTCATAACTCTTTACGAAACATTATACGAAAGCTGGCCCATTTTAAATATGAGCGACATCTGATAAGTAATTTTGAGTTATCTCTAACAATGCGAGTTTAATTGACTTCGATTGTGTTCATGATGTTCTAGTATTTTTCCTTGTCGGAGTTTTTATTGAAGGTAAAATTATAAGTATCTGTCTACGAGATACGTTTTAGGATAGGTACATAGCACATACAAAAAGTACCTAAAAACTATTGCGCAGATGTTCTTTTTCGAATATATAAAGCCATTTTTTAATATAAAGTTGTAAAGAATAGTTTTGAATTTTCGTTGTCTATGAACTGACCCGCATCAGCTACGTCGGCTAGTATGCGATTTTTGGCTACGAATGCGTTCGACGTGAATTCTACAGATACTATGCGGTTTACTAACATAGAAATACAGATTCAAAATTATTTATTCAAAATAGAAATCTGCATATTCTGTTTCAGTGAATAATCCTAGATATTTCTCAGTGACCGGCTTTAGTCTATCAACTCTTTGAATATACAATATATCCTGCATGTACGCAAAATATCAACAATAGAATAAGTTATACACTCACACCTCACTCTAGGATTATCTGGCTCGTGGGTGTCATTAACAACACAAGACAAGAAAACACCCAACCAGGGCCAATATTCTGCTAATTTATGAATGCTTCAATTGCGCCTCGATTGAATAGTTTGACACATATTTACCATATTCCATATACGAAATGTGTCAAACTAATCAACTTGACCCAACTTATCCATTTTTAAATTACCAGAATCGGGGTTCAGGGCTCTTACTTCGATGAGATTGCTTTAATTGCGGTTGGATTCAATAGTTTCACACACATTTGACTCATTCCGTACACTAAGGACGCCTTCTGGTAAGCGACCAAAACACCCAAAATGACAATTTCTATAGAAAACTAGCTGACCCGGCAAACGTTGTTTTGCCAAAAAATGTTAGGGGTGAACAAGCCTTATCACTTAGGGGTATGAAAAATAGATAGTAGCCGATTCTCAGACCTACTGAATATGCATATTTTAACACCTCGGGGTTCTGTGGGGCCTTCTCCTCAAAGTACAACAAGTTTTTAAAAACGCGCGGGAACACGAGTGCGCGGCGTGTCGGCCGAGTGCGGGGGCGGGGAACGGAGGCGCGCGTGGCGTCGCTATTGGAATTTTCAAACCGTCGCGGCTTATATTATAAAATTTAGTAAAAATCGGTAAAGCCGTTTCGGAGGAGTAAGGTAGCTAACATTGTGACACGACAATTTTATATTTATAAGATATAGAACGTTTTGTGTATTTTCATCGCTTAGTGAAACGCAAAGAAAATGTGTCCCAATTTTTACAATTTTAAATTAACGGAATCGGGGCTCTGACTGAGTACGGTAATTTAAACTCATATTTCAGCATCACTGGGAATGGAACCTAGCACCTTGGAACGACGATGTCAACGGCGTTTTATTACTTGCTTCTCCGTTGCTCCGTTCGCATTCGATATTTAATTCGTTTTATTCGACTGTTGGACTGATGGTAGATTGATGGTGAGAAATTAAAATGCCTTAAGTAAATTTTGCTTAAAAGGTAAATTTAACTGTGAGCACAAGTTGTAACTTTGTTTTAGCTAAAACTAATATCATATTCTAATCGACCCAAGTAACATAATAACTATGTCTTATAGTATATATATATATATATTATTATCTTAAAAAAGGAAATATACTTATTGTAATTTTTAAACCAAACAAGAAATGAATGCCATCTAGGCAACATAAATTTGAAACTTCATTGCAATTATTGCATTACAAAATAAAGTTTGAGAGAATTATTTTAATCCTTTTATTCTTTCCTTTTTTACCGTTAGAAATATGTATATCTAAACTATAAAGCAAACCAATAGGTATCGATAATTAGGAATTCGCTCAAGTGTGTCCTATTAACCTATAGGTAAACATTTAAATAATCCCTCCAATCACTTTATTTACATATCACTTATGTAGATACGAGTGCCATTGCAACTGCAGTCGAGCAAGTATCAGAAATGATAGATCTTGACAACGAAGGCCTGTGCCGATCGACTTTCGGTCACATTGACGTGTTGCAACACCGATCACATTCTCTGAACCTTATTGCATAATTAATCTTGATGATATATGACTCTATACTTGAGTCTCCGACGATATGAAAGTCCCACTCCCAACTAAAAACAACTTTACTACGTGGGCTCACAGACCAATTTTTTTAATGGAATTAAGATAGCAAACGAGCATGCAGCACCACCCTTCCGCTGTCGCCCATAACAACTGTGACCGACCTAGAACTAGACTCAAAGGGACTAGGATGGTAAGTCCAGTTAGTAGATAGTGTTAGAATATTAGTTGGTTAGTTTTTTAATAATTGTGAGGACAGGGACTGTTAGTGATAATTAGTCCTGTTAGTTAATGTTACTTAGTAATAGTCCAGTTAGTTATTGTTAGTATGAGTCTCGTTCGAATTCGGTCACAGATGCGTTGCTACCCCCGAGGAATGAGATGGTCGCCTGTAAAAAAGTGTAACCGGCTCCTAATAAATTTTGTTTAACTTATAGTCATTTACGTAAGATGTTTTTAAAATATCTTAAACTATCATCAATCTACAATGAATCTTAATCAAGTGTGGAATGCTAGCAATTATGGAGTTGCTATTGAAACGAATTCCATCTCGAACGCGAATGGAGTACCTATTTGTATTATTTTCATTTATTTCTTTCTTATTGTAATATCTAATCTAGGGTCACAAAGGGCGGATTAATAGTAGATTGTATAACAAGGGAGCAATATAATATTTTTACGGCGAGGGCGCTTTTTTGAATCCAGAGCGAAGTGAGGGATTCTAGAGTAGAATCCCGGGCGTAGCGAGGGATTCTTTAGTAGAATCCTGAACGTAGCGAGGGATTCAAAGTACGTCGCCCGAGCCAAAAATATTTGCTCCCGAGTGATACACTCTACTTTTCATCCCCCCCCCCCCCCCCCCTATGAGACACCAAAAGGCGCCACAAATTCAGGAATTATACTCTCACAGTCACTTGAAGAACTCATTTTTCGAAATAAAACCATGAATTTCTAACAATCCGAACTGAAATCAAAAAGTGCTCGAAAAAGATAATTGCGGCGCACTTAAATCAAAATGTGCGCGGAAAACATAATTACGGCGCACTTATTTAAATAAAGAGGACGAAAAACTCATTCCCGCCCGCTAAAAGTTTCTTATAGAAAACATCAACTTTGGGGGCACTTAAAGGCGAACCAAGTCGTCTTTTTCGTAATATAGAGAACGTTTAATATAGAGAACATAGGGTTCTCTAATAATAAATCTCTATAATATAGAAAACCCTAAGAATACATGCTGTCCTAGTACTTCATATTACATCGTTCGGCTCAGAGCTAACAAGGTTATTTCCTCAAATTGTACAGTTGTAGCACTAAAAGAAATAGAATCCGGTCAAGTGCGAATTGGACTCGCGCAACAATGGTCCAGTACTTTAATATAAAGTACCTGGTTGACCGAGCTTTGCTCGGTTGAAAATTATATTTAGTATGAATCGCAAGAAATACGAGGAATTCCGCCATCTATTCAGGAGTCAAATCATACAACTGTTCACTGAGCACAAAATTCATTTTACTTATGTTACGGCCAAAGGATCTCAACAGCGTGTTTCACAAAGTTGTACAGCGCCATCTAGTTTCATACTACTGAAATTTCAACACGTTACAAACAGTACCTCATAGAAGTTAACTGTGTGAGCGAATTAATTGCATTTTAAATAGGTACATACTTAATTAGATAAATTCATTGAACTTTCCTTCGTACTTTTCGCAGGCTTAGGCAGTCCCCGACTGAAATTTTTATTTGCGATAAAATCTATTGAATGTTTATGATAATTAAACAACATAAATAAATATACTTTTAGTTTAATGAGCAAGTTGTTAGGCGTACTTAAAATTTTATTGATTCTATTTACAACAATAGTAATTTCATCGATCTGACCATTATTTATTTAAAACTTTATTAAAATATATTATTAAATCGATAATAACAAAACTAACATTTATTTACAAATATTCTCGTAAATATCACAAACGCACGTTAAACTATCACTACGCGTCCTGCGAGGTCAAGCGAGATAATCGCACTGATTTTTAATTTTATTCAAACAGAAAATAGGTAGGTATAACGCAAAAATAGCGCTTCAACGTAAGAATGAATATTAATATATATTCGAGCGCCATCTAGTTTCATACTACTGAAACAAACAAACCGTATCTCATAGAAGTTATCCTAATGTTTCATAGATGGCGTCAGTTCAACACGTTACAAACAGTACCTCATAGAAGTTATCCTAATGTTTCATAGATGACGTCAGTATGATGTTTTTAAAATCTCTTTATCTCGGGAACCGAGCTTTTCTCGAACCTGGGACCTTGATAAATCGATTCCTTGAGCCGAAAACCCCCTAATCTGTAACTTTCATGAAAATCTTTGCAGCCGTTTCCGAGATCGTGATTATATATATCGGCATCCTGACTGATTTCTAGATGATCTTCTCGTGTGGGCATCGTGGGAAGTGTTGGTTTAGTAAAATAACGTATCTCTCTCGTCAGGACGTCCACTCAGGATATCAAATGAAACACAGGATTGAGCCATCACGTAACCAACTGCTTTATTCAATGATCTCTCTTTGGCTCAATATGAATACTCGGTTTGGTTTGCTTTGGTATTGATTGGATTTACTTCGCGATGTTACGATATTGATTTTAACCACTCGCACCCGCGGTCACGCGATATTTAACTCTTTGAGATTCACGGCATTACAATTAATAAGGAATCTTTACGATCATGAACCCGACCTTCCTTTCTTTTCATTATTCTTTTTCTAATGACCGATCAACCGCGCCATAGAGTATCGATTCGCTATGGATCCGCGCCTACCACAGATTAAATAGCACCAAACGAATAACATGGATTAACTATTCCCGACACGGCCATCGCTGACAGTCACCCGTCCCTGGGTGATGCTCCATTCCGATATCATCGCCATCACAATTGCTCGATCCGCGATTTTCAATTACTTCAAATCAAAACAAAACTCAAAATCTTTAACATCAAAAATGACTATTGCTGCTACTGCTGCGAGTGGATTTCAAAAACTTTATGTTGCATTTTTTAACCCTGTCTACCGTAAACTACCACTCGCTTCGCTAGTGTCGCTATGGAGAAGAAGCGAGTGAGAAGAAACTCCATAACATAACAACACTTATTTAGAACAAAATTACCAATTTATTATTTGCGCGATTTGTTTTAACTTTTACTCGGTACGTCATCGCGATAAAACCGTATGCGTTTCGGCATCTTCCCGTGATCCGTCCTCGCCCTACCAGCGGAACACGTATTAGGCTTTGAAGATTACCTGTAACAACCAAATACACACGCGAGTATCTCTTTACGCTCGGCCCTTCCTGACCTATTATAAAGTCATTCTCATTCGAAATACCAGTATCATTTTAACCTGAGCCATGTACCAAAGTCGTAAAACAAGAAAATTTCTCAACGCCTTCAAATTAACCCCTTTAACGCCAAGGCTCTCTCTTCGCCTTTACAACTCTACAACAAGGTAAGCTTTCTCTTTCCACCCTTGTGGAACGAAAGAACCATACCTACGGCAAGCTTTCTCTTTCCAGTCCTCTGGAACGAAAGAACCAAGCCCATCTCTCAACACTGTCTCTCTTTTTTTTTCTCTCTTTTTTTCCTTTTTTTTCTCTTTTTTTCTCTTTTTTTTCTCTTTTTTTTCTTTTTTTTTCTCTTCTTCCTCTTTTTTTTTTTGTCACATATTTTGATGAAATAAATGTATTTTCTTTCTTCTTTCTTTCTTTCAAACACAACTGGGAAGCTCTCTTTTTCCACCTTTGCGGATAGAAAGATCCAAACCCATGATCAGCTTCCCCCTTCCATCCGTGTGGAACGAAAGAAGCAAACCGATGGGCAGCTTTCTCCCTCCATCCGTGCGGAAAGAAAGATCTAAAACCCTTCTCTAAAACCGAGAGAGCCTGTGATACAATTTCCCTCCTTACATTTCATATCTAATTTTTATTATTATCAATATCCTCTTCGACTGGTACATGACTCCTGAAAACTTCAATAAGCAATCGTGTGCTAACTTATGAATTTTCTACGCAAAGTCAAAATGTTTAACGACCCGCACTCAAAATTTTGGAAATACAATTCAATAATTGCAGCATATTTCTTTATTTATATCCATCCTGTCAGTAGTGACATTTCAAATTAGAATTTAAGCCAAGAACTTTGTAAATTAAATCGCTGTAATATTAATAGTCATTAAAAATTTGATGACCTATTTTGTCATAAGTTGGCAAATGTGCAACAACATTAGAGTGATTATTCTTTACTGAACATAACATCTGTCTCGTACTGAATACTCGTTACCAGAATTATAAGCAAGTTCAACCAAACCATCTTTAAGTGCTCATTGTGCTCCAAACCCGCTTGGTTGCCCGGTCGCCTTGGGACAACGCAGACATCCGCACCACCGCTCAGCTCTCGCCACACTCTTTCTCCGCTGCCTGCGACGGTGTCCGTTCGAACCCGATTGCGATGTAGCCAGAATCTTTGTATTTTTCATCAGCTTCACTTCTGGACAAATAAAGTCAAAAGACAGAAAAGGAAATGATTGACATTTTATGTTCCTACAGGAACCCTTCAAGTTGTTCGACAGCAGACTCAAGCAAGAGGGAGGTTACTAGACAGACATGCTTCACAACAAATACAAACAAACCAATGATCATACTGACGGTCAAGACAAAGTTACGCACCCGACAAGACTAATCTTCGTGAACACATTTAAATTAAATTCATTAGCGTTCGCCATATTTTTTAATTTACTCAAGAAATAACAGATCAGGTTAACTCTAACTTTTCAACTAAACGGTTCTTATAAAAACATTCCATATTAATAAAGAGGTGCCGGACTACTAACAAATGCCTATTGCTTTCAAATTTCTGCAACGGAAATTCTCTACAGTAACGGCTGATTCAAGTCATGAATCAACAACTGTCACATATAATGGAACATTACAGGTAGAAGTATTAATGAAATTATAGGTATCCTCCGTTAAATTTGGCTTTACAACAATTTAATCCTTCAACATTGTTCCAATCATTTAACACGATGAGTGCGAAACGAGGCTTAAAACACCTCGTCCGTGTCTCGACGTTATAGCGGTAAGAAAAAACTTAAACTTCTCTGTCGTGCGGGAGGCATAACTTCCATCTGGTTCAGTGTAGGAAAAAGATAACTATATATCTGAGATGTGCTATTAATTCCTAGTTCTATGGTATATCCACCTTAATACCGGGTTTCTTAGACCTCGTGCCGCACTGAACTAATAAAATTCTAACGCTGTGCGGAACGAGGTTGCAAACGCCTCGTACCTCCGCGCACCTCGTACCGCACCCTACGCTAGCTTCATGCGGTTAGTGTTGTGCAACGCATTCGAAGCTTTTACAGAGAACGACTTGGATGTGGATACAGGTAATCTTCAAACATCCTAACTACTTGTTATATCGTTAATAGAAACGTGAATGTGACTTGTTGAGTAACTTTCTTCAAATAGGTTGTTAATCATGATAAATTATGGTATGTTTGTTTATTGAGTTAACTAGCGTACCCGGCAAACGGTGTTTTGCTCATCAAAATTTAATGCTTTTGCCCAATTGTACTCGACTCTTCAGTACTCTAACCAACTTTACCCAACTCTTCTCTATTCTAATCTAACCAACTTTACTCAAGTCTACCCACCATTTCCTTACTCTTAAATTAATCTACTAAGCTCGACCCTACTTTTCAGAACCCACTGCAAACAAAGTAGGTACATCATCTCGAAAAGGGATCAAAGAAGAGGAGATGTGTAGGATGTTACGAAAAACTCCGCACCTAACAAGTCGTGAGGCAGACAAAAAAGTAAAGAAAATTGTCACAGAATGCACTGGTTGCAAAAAATATTATTGTTTGAACTGTTTCAATGAGAAACACCCATAAATTTTAAAAATAAAATACCAATATATAAAATCGATATTTATTTTCCCATCACTAAATAATATGAAAAACTGCCATTTTTCAGTGCGGTACGAGGTACATCAGATCCCACGTTTTATTTTACCTATAGAATCTAAACTAACTTATGTAACCACGGGCGGCGGCAGATTTAGGTTCATCAATTCATTGTTAATAATAATCGCGACAAAAACCGTACAATTTGTTTTATTTGGCGCCAAAAAAAGGATTTTTGTCTCCTACGGGCGGTGGGGTTTAATATGCCTCGTGCCGCCACAATGTCTGGTTTAGGACGAGGTTTAAAACGCCTCGTAACGCAGTAATGGAAAGTACAGAAAAATCTGTGCCGCAGGGAACGTGTTAATTGAACAGTATCTTATTCGAATGACGATATCCTATCTGATGTGTATCATTGCATCCAATGTTAATGTAATATTACCGAACCTCTAAAATATGAATCTTATTATTTTGGCTTCTTCCATAGAGCCGATACCAAAGTCAATAAACACACATACGCACAACGACGGGAACAAATTTAAAATCATTCAAATTCTCACGTTCCAAGAATCGAACCTAGAACCTACTAACGACAATCCGATATTGCAGCCACTTCACCACATAAGTCGTCTGACGTACATCTAAACCTTTTTGTAACATACTGTCATTCAAATTGTGAATATCGTTCTTTTAAATAAACTACATTCAAATGTCATTGTCTATATAGTCAAAGTTATCTGTCACGTCACTTTCATAATAAAATTATGGATCTAAAATACACAATTTTATTTCTATTATTACTGAAGAAACCGGAAAACAATATCTTAAGTTAAGTCATAATGTAAATAGAATAAAAAGGAGTCTCCGACCAGGCGGACTGACGACCTGAAGCATTCGCTGGATTCAGAGGGCTCAGGATCGGTCAGAGTAACGCCAGTTAGGGAAGGCCTACGCCCGACCGTGGAGAAGTAAAGGCTTATCCATCAGCCTTCAGACCCATAATACCACTGTACAAATTCGAGAAACACCAGGGAGTACCTACCTACAATAAGATCATTGGGATATTCTTTATTTCCTTGAACAATCTTATAATGAATTGATATTTTAAATGTTCCGTTCTTTTATTTCACTGCTCATAACCGTCCCTGCCAATTTCTAGTCTCCTGTCACCGTGTGAGGGACACAGACCGATGGACTATGGTCTGTACCTTAGTGAATTGATAGATTACAGACATCCTTGGAAACATTTTAAGAAAAGAAATCTAAGATGTTCAGGTCTCCTCACAATGTAGGTGTTATAAAGATCACACGACAGTTATTTAGCAATATTCAGAACTTTAAAAGCAATCGGCACCAGAATCTAGAAACAAAACTGTTACCGACTGACCGCGTTATGTGTTATTGGTTCTGTAGAGCACGTCCATGCAGGTTGACTGCACTCAGCGCGGCGCACGGCGCTTGCAACGACAGTAGCTCCGCAGTACGTTACTGTGTAGCTGTAGCGGAATAGCCACCCTCGCTACAAACGGCTCTGACACTGCTCCTTTTCAAAATTTGCTGGGTTGTAGCTTCGTTGATTATTATCACATTTTTTTACATAGCTGAAAGACTAAATATGACGTTAGTTTTATGCTGTTGAAATCAATTATAATTATGGATGATTCAATGAGAATACGTATCTGCATTTCCATTGCGTAACACCTCTTAGTTCCCGCTGCAACATGCCATTCAATGCCTTTCAAATTTTTTTTTTGTTTGGATAGTTTAGGTATCTATTTTGCTGTAGAGACAAAATACGCCAATAGCTATGTCCTTTATCATCGTTCTCCTCTCTGTTTAAACCAACACCGATCCCGCTTCGGATATCGGCATCCTGACTGATTTCTAGATGATCTTCTCGTGTGGGCATCGTGGGAAGTGTTGGTTTAGTAAAATAACGTATCTCTCTCGTCAGGACGTCCACTCAGGATATCAAATGAAACACAGGATTGAGCCATCACGTAACCAACTGCTTTATTCAATGATCTCTCTTTGGCTCAATATGAATACTCGGTTTGGTTTGCTTTGGTATTGATTGGATTTACTTCGCGATGTTACGATATTGATTTTAACCACTCGCACCCGCGGTCACGCGATATTTAACTCTTTGAGATTCACGGCATTACAATTAATAAGGAATCTTTACGATCATGAACCCGACCTTCCTTTCTTTTCATTATTCTTTTTCTAATGACCGATCAACCGCGCCATAGAGTATCGATTCGCTATGGATCCGCGCCTACCACAGATTAAATAGCACCAAACGAATAACATGGATTAACTATTCCCGACATATATATATAAATAAATAAATATACAAGAATTGCTCGTTTAAAGATATTAGATAGGTAAAATATTAGTTCCATTTTGTAATGTTTTTGTTGTGATAGAGCCATGATAGAGATCTAAATTAACAACTATTGGAATTTTTCCTTTGTTTGTAGGTATTTAAAGTTCTTCTCGGCTTGGTTCCTTGTTGGCTTTCATGATTCTATGTCAACGGCAAATACTCTGTAGATTTTGAATTCCTTACGAGCGCCAAAATGTTGCGTTGATTTACTTTGATTTCTTCTGTTCTCCAAGAGATTGGAGACCTGAGTATTTGATATTCATTTCAGCTTGATACCTCCACGCAATAAACAACGTCTTGAAATACAGACGGCCAACAAACTGATCTTATAAGAGTTGTTACGGAACCCTGAAAACAGTAAAACCTAACAAGATCAGAATAATAACGCATTGTTTATACTGCAGCATAGTTCAAAGTATCGTAGTAAAAGGCATAAAAAATGGAACATTCAGTAAAAATTTGTGAGGTAACGTCCATAAATACACAAAGATTAACTCAAAAACTACCAGTCAGGTGTCAGTGTCACTGAAAAATATGACCTAACACTAACCTAACACACTAACGTAACACCTCACAAACATCCATGCCCTGGTACAAATATTTATCTGACAGATAATTGTCTACCCCAGCTGGGAATCGAAACCAAGACTCGTCGCTTTGCAGGGAGAGCCAACAACAACCGCTTCACGATCATCAAAATAACATAATCTCAAAATATTATTGCGCACAGTCAGATAACTTTGTTCTAACCTCTATAGTGATACATCCTGACTGACGTATTATTAGACGGTAGCTTTAATTAATTGTTTTACGAACCTCTGACAGCACCACAATTTTAATCTAGGTTGGTAACAGCTGTCTTGAGACTAAATGGAAATACCTTGGGTATAGTTTCGTACTAAGGCAAGTGTTTCACCAGCGGCGAGTGGTCGAGTAAAGTCGGCTATTTTCTCTTTCAAGACACGTACAAAAGATTTCGTGTAAATAAAAAAGAAATGCGAGTGAGTATAATACCTACTCACTGACCGTTTACACTGCGAGTGCGACTTTTTTGTTCACACGGTATGTCATAGGTCATATTCATGCCCCTATCTTGTTACTCGCCCATTGTTACTCGTTACTCGCCGGCGGTTGAACCCGCCTTAAACGCAGTATTCCTTCACGTTTGTGTTATATGACAAGTTTAATCATAATTATGCTAAATAATTTATATCACTCAGGAAGTTAGTTATCCTTGTTTTGCTCACTGCATGGTTAGAGGTCTAAAAACTTGTTTTGATAAATAATTTGTCAATTGTAAGGTTGACAAGGTAACTCAGTTAAACACTATTAATTTACTTATACGGGTGGGAGTGTAAGCATTTATTTAATAATGTTGTTTATTTGCAACCTTTATTGCACACCAAGAACAGTACGTAAACAATTAATAGGAATGTGTGTACAAAATAGTGGTGATAGCCTAGTCGCAAAAAATGCGGCCTACTATTCGCGGGTCCGGGTTCGAATTTTTCGTAGGTACTTACGTGCGTTTTAACCATTTAAATATAACTCGCTATATTTAATGGTGAAGTAAAACATCGTGGGGAAATCTACATGCCGGAAAATTCGCAAAACTCGACAGATGTGAGAAATCCGCTAATCCGCATTTGACAAGCGATGTGAACTATGGAGTTAACTGTCTAATTCTGATAAGAGACCTGTATACAATAATGGGTTATGATGGGTTGTGATGATGATAAATAGACGTTCATTAGGTATACTAAAGGTGATTTTATCCCTACATAGCGATCTCTTCCAGACAACCTTAAGGTACGGAGCAAGAAAAGAGTTATTCTGGTTTATAATAAACGTTTATAACGGTTTAATGCACTAATTTCACTAAGTGATTTCAATAAAATTTTATCCATCCATTCTAATTGAAATCTGATGCAGGAAAATCTAAATATTTCCGATGAGATTGAAAACGAAACAGTTTGGTATTAATGCCGAATGCCATTACAATATTTCAAAATAAAACCCATAAAATCCACCTCCGACGTGAGCATTTTTTGTTTATTTATAATTCCGATGAAACTGCAGTAGATGTAGGATTATTTTTAAATGTTTTTGTTTCATTTCTGCGTCTTTACGGTTATATTCAAATTTTAAGGGGTAAAAAATATAATTTGTATGCGAGGGGCCTACATTTGCGAAATGGTATAAATAACATCGATATTTTTGTGAATTATGTTTGACGGAAGTCTTGTTTTTACGAAGCAGATTTAATGTATGAGTTTTGAGAAAAATGTATGCTTTAGCAGTGAGGTAAAGGATTTTCTTCTTCATGTGACAGACATAGCTAGGTATATTGTCTTAAGGTCGAATTCGATGGGACGGGAACGCAACGCATTAATTATTTTATTTTATTTATTTATTTCCAACAAATAAATATACATTTCCCACAATTCCATGTCTGCCAAACTGCAAGCCAGTTTGTCGGCAACTACACGAGTTTCTCGCTTCACACTGTTATTATTATTACCATTACACAAAATTTTGTACTATTCTACTTATACTTTCCTTATACTATTTGCTAGCTTAAATTTATACTAGGTATACTATATAGATACTCTACTAATGATCACATTACCCTAATTCACAAGATTTCATTTCAAAAACTATTTATAAAATAATTAACAAATATTTTATAGATAGGTAGGTACTAATGTCCCGAAAAGATGTGAGTGAACGTGTGTATGCATGTGTGTGTTTGTGTGTGTGTGTGTGTGTGTGAAAGAATAATAAGATTATCTGTATATTCGTTAATGCGAGTATACTTCTGACCCGTGTTGCCCTACGATAAATAAGTATCTTGGGATCAATTAAAGAACTGCAACACGGGTCAGAGAGAGTGTATGTATTATGAATACAAACTACACATACATAAGTATAAGTATAATTTATCCTATGCTGAATTTTATATGATATACTATGAGCTCCAATTTTGTATGATATACTATGACATCCGATATACTATGGACATAACGACAGATAGTGCTTCCGGAGCATGCTTTTAAGTTGCGATTTAGATACACTTTCGTCATATATGTCCGCCACCTCATTACACAATGTTGGAGTTATCCATTTACGAGTACGCCGACCAAAGTAGTTTTTGACCGTAGGTACAATGTATTTCTTCCTTTGTGTAACTTGGCGCTTCGGCCGAGTATATTTTTGTAGCTTCTTATACGTTACTATGTTATGTTGTTCTAATATGATAGAATATTTTACTTTTTTGTCAACAGGTACAATTTTACAAATTTTGAATAATTTTTCGTAGTTATTATCTAATGATTTTTTAATTTTAGGATCAACTAACATCTTTAAAAACCTAATTTGTAGGGATTTTATTTTATTTAGATACGTTGGGAAGGTAAGTCCATAAGCGTTTATGCCATATCCAATAGTTGCGTCAGCCAGCGCATAGTACAACATATAAAGGATTCCGCGGTTCACAACATATTTAATTTGATTAAATTTTCCCAATACTGCCCTCAGCCTGTTACACACCAACTCCACATGCAGATCCCATGTAAAGCGATTATCTATAACCAGCCCTAAATATTTGTAATTTACCACACGTTGCAGATTATCACATTGGCAAAGTGGGCTCATATTTTGATCATTATGTAAGCAATCATAAGAGTGACCCTTGAGTGATATATCTACATTACTTACGGTACGATTATAAGGTGATGATATTATCATGAATTTAGTTTTACTTAAATTAATGATAATACCATTGTCATGAGACCATTTCAACAACGCATTCAAATCCTGCTGCACTTTTAACTGCATCAGGCCACTATCTTTTCCACTATAGACCAGGCACGTGTCATCAGCATACATATATATCCTACAATGTTTGATAACATTTACCATACTGTTAACGTGCATTGTGTACCCGATCGGTCCAAATATGGATCCAGTCGGTACCCCATATTTTATGTTTCCTAACCTACTATCTACTCCATTTACACGTACGACAATTTTTCTATTTTCCAAGTATCTTTTGAACCATGTTTTCACTGGTCCCCTAATTCCACATTCATCCATGGCCTGCAACAAGCACTCATGGTCTAAGGTGTCGAACGCCTTTTTAAAATCAATATATAGGGCGACAACCATACTCCTATTATCAAGTGCGTTATTTACATCCTCGGAGAACGAGGTCAAGGCCGTTGCTGTGCTTTTATTAACCCTAAACCCATATTGTGATTCTGTCAGTATTGCATGTTTTTCAAGAAACATCCCGATTTGTTTCATCAAAATTTTTTCACATATTTTATTTATAATACTCAATATTGCTATCGGCCTATAATTAGTGTAGTCTTCATGTGACCCTTGCTTATAAATTGGTCGGATGATTGCCGTTTACAATTGATCAGGATAAATACCATCTCGTATGCAGTTATTTAAAAACGCGGCTAAAATTGGGCTAATATAGTTTTTTACTAATTTTAAATCCTGCACCCGAATACCATCTATACCTGGTGACTTGTTGCAGTCCATGGAATCTATGACTTTACAAACATCCCTACTGTCAATTTTCCTATAGTAGAAACTAACATCGCAATAATTAACATAATTAGATCTATCAAAGAAGTATTTCTGACACTGATGGTTAGACTTTAATTGCTCAATTTCTTGTGTAAAAGTAGAACAAAAGTTATTACAAATATGGTTTAGCGTAACATTATCTCTTAAAATAAATTTTTCTATCGTAACATCTATACTAGGTACTGACCTACCCAGCCAGCTATTTAAACAACTCCACAATTTACGCATATCCCCGTTACAACACTTGACATTTTCCCGTCTTTGGAAATTTTTTGCAACACTTATACTTCTACACACTTTATTCCGGTAAGTAGTGTACTCTAAACGCAATGTTTGACTTTTGGGATTCGATTTCCATTTTTTAAATAGTTTATCTTTATGCTCCATCATCAGGACTAATTTATTATTCTGCATAATATAATTTATTAAGCTGCATGGTTCGTTTGTATGACAAAATTTTACACGTAGCATATTCTGTAGGCTAGGCCGTAGAGGACGTTATCGCATACATTTTTTGAAAACGAAATATGACACACGTGCATTGCCTCTCTGTACGCTTCAATGGAATTCGACCTTAATCAAGTGTTTAAAACTCTGCAAAAACAATTGAGTGCGTTCAATTTAGGTTTATATTACCTAATACCTAATTATTTTTTGTACGCCAAAAAACGGACATTGTCAATAATAAAAAAATACATCACAAAGAACAAAAGGCGATCTTATCGCTACATAGCAATCTCTTCCTGACAACCTTAGTTGTGGAGCATAGGACAAAATTCGATATATAGTAAGGTAGACGAAAACTAATAGGGAAATTATAAGAAAAAATAGAAATAATGATAATATAACATTCAGAATTATTCTATTTTCATTCACAATTAAGGTCGTCCGTGTGACAATTATACAAGTGCAGACATTTGTCATAATCGGTCTCAGGGCCGAATTACAATTTACAATCTCAAAAATTGAATAAGTTTAAAAAACATCCAATGAAACAACTAAAAATGGTAGAGGCCATTTAAATAAAAAGTAATTGAAATATATCATTATCTTCGACAATGCACCCTTTGAACTCGTTTAATTAAATCAAATTGGTACAATGCCAAGTAGATTTTAAACAAGACATGCCAATTAATTAATATATTTGCGCGCTACTGAAATGGCCAGGAGTTATTCTTTTTACGTTTACTATATATACATTCAATGATTATTTTTTTCTACTTAAGATCGGCATCTTCATTTTTTCCCCGGTCCGGTTGTTGATAATGTAAGTGTCAGCTTATAATATTTCTCAAAAAATTTCTTTTTTTAGAACAGAAGAATCATGATGTCTACTGCCGGTAAGTGGTTACCGTCGTTCACTGGCAACACCATTATTAAACGCTAACACACTCATATCCCCGCGGTAGGTTAGTAGGTACCTGTGTCGCGGATGATATGGACTACACATATAACACATTACAATTACACCCATGATCCGAGTACAAATATTAATCTGCCAACATAAATATCTGCCCCGGCCGGGAATCTAACCCGGGACCCCTCGCGTCGCAGGCTGGGTCGCTACCAACTAGGCTACAGGGTCGTCAGGCCATTGACATCACTAATTTATTGCCGGGCAAGAAAAAAAGAAATAAACAAACACTGGCTCTCGGGCTAATCCCCCGATGTCAGAATGACAGCTGACTCAAGCAAGTGAGTGGTAGATAACTAACCAGCTTCTCCTTCGGGGTTAGACTTAGTCCAGCGAACTCTGATAATGAATGAATGAAAATGAATAGAGGGACCACGCGCCGTAACCTCGTCCGTTGTTCAGCAGGGTGCCCTACTTTGGCATAGACTCTATTCCATAGAGGGATCTCCCGCCAGGCGAGATGATATGCCTTGGGAGCGATGGAGCCCAAGGTGAATGCTCTCGAGGCTTTGTATATATGCGAGCGGTATAAAATCTTCGGTAGCGCGATGCAGGTTTTCTGATATTACCGAGTGACGTGCGTGTGTGCGATGTAGCCACATCAGGAGCAAAGGAGGTTCGAATTCAGACATGCATGGAGCTTCATTTCAAACTATGCCACAACAGTAAAAATTCTACCATTATAGTATGAGTGAGTAGGCGTCCATTTATTTTGTTAGACCGATCCAAAAGAACCAACACTAAACTTTAGGTTGTTAATTTTACGACCTGCCCCGCATGTGAACGAGGTACAAACTGTAAGAACACTACGTCTTGTCCTTAAGTAGTTAAGTTTTAGGTTTATAGATTTAAGTAGTGTAAAACTGCCCTATTCATGGTGAATAAACATTTGCTGCAGTTAGTTTCTTTTGTTGTACCTATTGCTAGATAAAATGGATTCTTTTTTAACTAATATAAAAAAAACAGTGGTCCATGCAAGCCATACGTCACACTTTAAATTGGTCGTAGTTCCTGTAAAACGTTCCAGTCTATAGACATAATACTCAACCATTGTTCTAAAAAAACAAATAACTTCCGTATTTTCATAAATTTTACATTCTCTAAGCGGATATTTTAAAAACATTTGTTTGTTTATTCTTCAGCAAGAAATGATTTTAAAAATTTAGTAACATCACCTCTGAACGTGAGTCACACGAAAGGTATAACCGATTCGTTGCCAAGAACGAAGGAAGAGGAAGAAAAGTATTAAACCAGTGTGGGAAGTGCATAGCCCGGCTGCTTGCGTCGATCCTAAGTGATCGACAAAGGTAAAAAACGAAAACAAAGTTAAGTTGAATGGGACTCCTTGTGGAAAATTTCTTAAGCGCTACCGTGCTTCGGAGGGCACCTAAAGTCCATTATGTAATCGATAGATAGCAGTCGTTAAGCCATGTCGGATGCATTAGGGCGGCATGAAAATCTCCGATGCTGGGTTGGCAGCTAATCCCTCCACCAATCCGCACTGGAGCAGCGTGGTGAAGTATGATGCTCTAGGCCTCCTCAATAATGGGGAGAGTCCCGTGCAAAAAATTGGACCCATCAAAAATTGCGAAGCAAGAAAGATAATTTTAATTACAATTTTTAAGCTTCTACAATATCTCCAAGATAATATGGGAACGTGCACGACGGTGGCAACGCGCAACTTTTTCGGCTACTGTCAAATATGACAAGTAAACATTGTTAGTATTTTTGCAATTAAAAACCAAAATAAACAGTAAATGATACTTGTTGACTTTATTTGAGTGCAATTTATTGAATAGTGTATGTGTACAATGGATATAGGTAATCTTAAAACCCGCTTTCGAAAGTATTACACACAGCCGCAATAGTTTCCATTTTTTGTCACGTTGTGCGCTGCGATCGTTTTTGTACACCTGCCACCCGCTTTGCACATAGCGAGGTATATTCAAATTACGTGTAACAAAACCAGCTCAATAAAACCCAATGTTCAAGTTGGCTAACGAATAACAAGACAAAAAGGGGTATTTTATATCAAATGGGTCTTATAAAATTGAATTATTGGAAGCAATAATTTAATACCTGTCTTAATTAGCGCGGCGTCATTCCCAACGTGAGCTCGCCTCTCGCCAATGGATCGCATTATAATTGGACGAAACTTGACAAAGTACCATTGAATATACCTGAGTCATCCTTCAGCTCCGCAAGTTATTGCTATGTCAGAATTCAGAGCGTTCATATCCATACGCGTTACTATAAATACATTTAGGTATTGTAGGTTGTAAAATAATTAAATACAAATGTATAAACGTGTAATTGATAATTTTTTCTAAATACCTACGAGAAGATTATACATTTAATAGATTATACATGTTATTGATTTTTTTTGTTGAAGGCTTTATTGGGCCAATAAATCCAGAACAATGCTTTTTGGATTTTTATATGTATGTCTCTTTATACATATGTTCGTCTGTGATTTTTAACATGCTAATCTCAAAATCGGTTTAACCGATTTATTTTTGGTTTTCGGTACATATCAGTTTATTTACCCGTTTATTTTTCAGTATCGAAGTTGACAAGGAGAATTAATATCTATAAGCAGTATTACTTAAAATAATGTAGCATTTTATTGATGAAAGAATTTTTGGAATTTGTAATAGTTATCGTGTTTATTTCCTACAACCATACAAATCTTTGTACTTTATAATATTAATGTAAATATTTCGGTATCAACTAACCGTTACAGTGTTTGCACTACATAAATCATTTATGATCCATAAAAAATTAGAAAAGTTTAAGCATCCTCAAAAATACTAACTCATATTTATTTACTTTCCAGATGCTGGCAATTGTCTACATATTCCTCATAGCGCAACTGTCTCAAGCGGGTACCATATCGAGTACTTATAAGACAGAAAAAACTCCAGAATTGAAGCACCAAATCGCTATTCCAAGCGGCAATGCGTTACCGATTCTGAACACGATTGACATATCAAACAAATCGCATGTCAGAAAGAAAAAGGGTCCAAATAGTCCGTTGTCGCTGCAGCATCATCAGCTGTTGGTACAGAATCTCCACGTGATACCGATTCAACATCACATTCATACCGATTTGAACCAAATTATCGGTTATGATTTGACTGTGATACCGTTACATCGAATTGATCACATCCAATATAACGAACATGATGAGATAGAATCGAGTAGATACCGGAATCCTTTGGGTGGGTACGGAGCCGGTTGGGGATATGGCGGTCATGGGGCTGGACATGGGTTCCACTACGCTTATGGTTAATTAATAATTGCATATGATATTTATTGAAATAAATTATTTATTTATTTGACATATTGTTGTTATTTTGTACCGCAATAATAACGATCAAGGATTTTTAAAGTTTTTACATTATACCATAGCATACACTATACACAATTTTTGTTATTTACTAGCTGTTACCTGCGGTTTGGCCAGCGTGTAGGTACCTAATTAAGTTGACAGATTTTTATACCTCAGCTTATTCCGCTGGGGTTTGTTTTCCAAAAACGTAGAAACAGGTGTTTCATTATTTCTTAACAAACGTAATCTAAAAGACCATTTTCATAGTGCATGCTTTAAAATCTACGAAATTCCAAACAAACTTACCCCCATTAGGTGTGGGCAGGGGCTAGGGCTACAACCCATTAATGGCCCACTACTGAGCACGGGTCTCTCCACATTATTGATTGCCTAGAGCATACTCCACCACGCTGCTGCAGTGCGAATTGTTGGAGGGGTTAGTGGCTTAGTGGCCAATCCAGTGTCGAAAGTTTTTCAAGCCACCCGAAGGCCTCCGACACGGCTTAGCGACTGCTATCTATCGATACCAACCGGGACCGACGGCTTTACGTGCCCTACAAACTCCGAAGCACGGCAGCGCTCAAGCTAGCGCTCACCCATCCGACTACCGACCTTATTAGGTGTGGATTATAACAAAATTCGTTCTTACCGGACATCCACTAATTATGTATTTATAAACTACCTCTGTGCCGAATCTCAACTTTGTTATATAATTCCAAGTGGTTATTTCGTCATGAGCGAGCGACTTTATTATTATTAGATACCGATGTTCCTATCTAATTGGAATTTATCATGGTCGTGGTATAACACGAAATAGCACTAAAGTTGTCCAGAACTATTAATCAATTGGCACATTGTTTCGGTGATAAAACCATCAAGCGCAAATCCTGCATTCTCTAGGTAGCTTAGAGAATGCTCTACAATGTTGCGGAGCGCGCAAAGTTTGACCTATGCACATAGCACAAATGTCTATGATCGTAAGAGTCTCTTCACACGTAGCATTATGGTACGATTCCACCAAATTAGTGTGCAGCACATTTGTTCACGAACATTGCAAGCGGAAGCATGAATGAGTACGGACCAACAAGCGTGTACGCATCGACGCGAGCCCACTGCATACCTACATGTACGCGCAAAAAAGTAGGTATACAGATGTGCGCGAACAGCTCTAAAATGTGCGCGCACAATTCGTTATTGTTTGCCCGAGTGAGTCGACCAGCGTGAACATTTGTGCCGTACACCGTGCGTTACAGTGCCGCACAGTGTCGCACACTGGTGGAGTCGCCGCTTTACGACAACATTATGCGCACGCCACGATAACTTCAACACGCGGCGCGGATACGACTTGTCGTGATCGTTTTCGATATGTCGTCGTTGTTTGTAATTTTCGTTTGGTTATAACAACGGCAACACGGCAACAGCAACACTTCGACGACAACATAACAATTACAACAAGACAGGGACAATATTACAACAATGACGACCCAGCGACGTTTACGTAAAAGGATGTGATTTTTTATGAAAACGCATGGTTTTATTTACACGAACCTCATGTTACCATTCCAATCAGTGCGCACGATAGGGACGACATGATAACTACAATACAGACACTAGAAAAAGACGTCGACGCTGAAGCAACCATGTCGCACCAACCACTCTCCTTACTCTACAACACAACTGTTTGTCGACTGTCGTTGCGACTTTATTGTTGTTGCAAATCTGAACAGACACGCTATCTCCGGAACTACTAGACGGATTTGATTAAAACTTTTTGTTATAATATATAGCTATTCAGAGTGAGCAAAATATACCTAAGCATTGATTTCGAAACTGTAACACCTAATGTATTGTCTAACCATAATAGACCGTCAGCGATCTAAAAACAAAGTTATTTTGAAATTACAGACGTTTAAATTACATGTAAGTATATCTGTAACAAATATAATAGATTCCCGAAGGCGAAGCGAGGATGGATTACTATTACTAGTATTTACTATAATACGGGTTACTCACGATATGTATTTTGGTGTGCCGATATTTCGACCCAGTTGCCATGGATCGTGGTCACGGCTGAACTGCGGTGGCGCGGAGAAACTTTTGACACATGACATTTTACACTAATACATTAGTCTATCTACCTTCCGTCTAATTCGTTTTTGTGATTTGTTGACCATATTATAGTGCACCCAACTTATCTGTTCAGTAAACGGATGTCGCTAGTGCAGCTTCAATGTTACCATATAATAAAATTTGGCGACTGTCAAAGGAGCTCAACAACTTTGAGACCTATGATTTTTACCAGATGTTGCACATAATTCGATGGTAAATGATGACAAAGTCTTTCTGACTAATATAGATACACTACTTGGGCTGTGGCTACTAACTTAAACTACCATGCAATGACTGCAGTAACATAGGATGTTATCATTATCTCAATCCATCAGGGCATAGGTCTCCTCTCATAATGAGAAGGTTAAAACCATAGTTCACCATGCTGAACAAGTGCGGTTTGGCAATGTTTTCCATTCCTTTATAGTAAGTGACATTTAAATGCTTAAGACGAACATAACTTAGAAAAGTCAGAGGTACGTGCCCTGGGATTCGAACACGGACGGAACAGGGCGAATTTTTAATCAATCAGTTATCACCCTAAAATATTTTAATGGCAATGAATAATTCTCAAGTGTATTTGTCTATTGAAAAAAAATTCGTAAACATCCAAAAATTAAAGAATTAGGCCAACACAGTAAAATTTTACTTTTTCATGTAAAAATTAAAATTTTAAAAACAAGAGAAATAAAAAATCCATTGTTATTGACTATAATTATTTGTATTTTATGTTATAAAATGATGCCGGTGCGCCAGAGAAATTTCTTCAGGTTTTTTCTTCTCACTCATTAGCTTGTAAGCAAAACGTTCACTAATTCCTGTAACAACGATATAATATTATATGAAGTATAAAAAAAATTAGATACCAAATACATGCAGTGACACTTTAATCGATTATGCAAACATAAGTGGGAAAATAAAATAACTGAAATATTTAAGCGGGACTATTAATTAACTTGCAATAGCAACACTAACCTGTTGAAACTGCGAAGCATTCTGTCATTTTTTTAAACGTTATTTTTGGAGTTAGCAGGCGATTTTCTGCCCTCATACAATCTAAAACTTTTAAAATAACTAATTGTGCATCACTTCTAAGAGGCTCAGGCATTTTTAATCACTTTTTACACTTAAAATCGAATTAAAACACATAGAGCACTCGCACTTCAAAGATTTGACAGCGGACATTACATTTCAAAATTGACGTTGTCTTTTTTTAGTTCCATTTTTTTCTACTGAACAGATAAGTTGGGCGCACTGTACGACACACTACACTAACCACATTTCCGCTCGGCCCCTTTAATTTTTTCCGACTTACATAAACTAACCACTGGATTCCATGTTGGTGCTAATTTAAATCCGTCCTCCCTATTAAAATTTTTGGGGTGTTTTTTAATCTCTATCGCCTCTCTTACTAATCGTGGAATGTAATGGCGTTCCATGGCGATAACCTGAGGGCTGTGAAGTTCAATCCAGTGGTTAGTGCCTGAATCAAGTAGATGTTCTGCTACAGCTGATTTCTTCCTTTCATTCTTCCTAATAGCTGCGTTGTGTTCTTTTAAACGCTGTGATATTGCCCGTTTCGTCTGTCCAATGTAACAACTACCGCAGCTACAGTCTACTTTGTACACCCCTGGACACTTGTAAGGAATACGGTCTTTGGGTGAGCGTAAAAAGGCGGTAACTTTTTTAAACGGCGTGTAAATTGTCTTTATATTGAATTTCCTATTTAATATCCTACCGATTTTGTCCGTTACACCTTTAACGTAGGGAAGAAATGCTGATTGACGTTCAACTGTGCTGATCTTGGAACTTTTATTATGCGGTCGTCTTTCAGTTCTTAGCGTGTGGCCGTTGCGACGCAGTACACTGTGTACATGTTGTAATTCCTGCGTCACGTGATCATCATCACAAATATCATAGGCTCTATTAGTAAGCGAAGTTGCAACCGATGCTAGAATATGTTTTGGGTGATGATGTGATGTGCCGTGTAAGTATCTATCAGTGTGCGTTGGCTTTCTATAGACAGTAATTATATGAGTGTAATCCGCGATGAAAAAAGTTTAAAATCAGTTATTACTAGTATGTTATCAGTGTCATGTATGTAAACAGTGTTGGTTTATCTCAGATCCCGTTACTTAGCGCATTCACACTCAACTCAACCGGTAGCGACCAGTGAAGCGATGGATAAATAACTGAGAACACATACCAACAATGGTCCTCAAATAATAAATTACACAATTTAAAAAACATAATTCAACGTGCGTTATTAATAGTCAAGTAACAAGTGACAACGCTGAATCAACGATACGAAAATCGAAGATTCATGTATAAGTTTAGGTAAGTCATTAATTCAAACTATTAATCTATGTTAACATCTGTTCTGATTCACCTGTAAAAAAATTAGTGCTTTACTTGACACACAAATTATATTGGAAAGAATATCAAGTCAAAGATTTATAGAAAAGATATTATTAGCGTAAAAAATATAAATTGCTCTAACATAAATAAAACGACAGCGATAAATGTAGTTCTTTGTCTTCTTCGTCTTACTCATTTATTTTATTATTGTATTCGAGTATTAGAGCATTGTTTGTTAAACGATGAAATTCTAATTTAGTTTAATTTAGTCAATCAATTATTTGATTAAAATAACTTAATAATATGATATAGGTAATGTAATCATTATATTATAGTTTAATATTAATCATTTCCATTGTTAAATACATAATAATAGTAGGGTATTAAACTACTCTTTATTGTAGGTACACCACAACCAAAAACATAGATGATAACTAGAGTAGGTATAAGAGTACAATGTACAAGGGATAAGAACAAGTAAAAGGGTACAGATACAATCCGTAGGCAGGGTGTATACTAACAAACAATGTACCTACCTAAATCAAAATGTGACAAATTTAAAAGAATACAATTAAACATACATTGTCGAATTAATAATAACGACTACCAGTAGCACAATAATAATGTTAATATAATACTACATACGTATTTTAATAGGAAACAATTCGTAACATTACTGTTATGAATAAAAAAAAGAGACTGACTACCGCGCTTGTTAGCAACAATCCTTGCAAAGTTATTCAATGACGGAAAACTCGCTTTGACTTTGAAAGGTAATCGGGAATGGCATCGTTTATTTGTCGATTCAAATCTATATTATATTATTATACCGTTTTATACCAGTGACCAGTGTAGTAGGTTTATGGAGGAGTAAGTAGGTACCTACACATATACTTATAAGAAAAAGATAAAAACTTTTATTCTGCAAAACACAATAAAAAATCCTATTTTTTATTTCAACGTCATGGACTACTGCCGTAAAAGTTATAGTGATTTAGTAACGTCACATTGTAATTAATAATAAAATATGTTATAAAATAATTTTTTCCCGAAATCAGTCTATATACTCGTAAGTACACTCGAATGGACGAAGAATATGAGGTCGATCACAGAGGTACCTAATGAATGCGTTTTTGCGCGTTTTTATTTAGTCGCCGAACTAAAAAAATATTTGAAGAAATGACGTAACACAAATAACACATCATTATTTTAATGATTTTTTTGGTGTGTAATTTTTATCCCACACTTCCAAAAACAGTGGAAGTAGAAAACTTTTGGTTCAGTATTATTTGCAATATTCGATTGTTTTTTGTCATGTTAACCTTTATTATACTACACTTTCTACTAATCATCTGTAATAATGATTTGAAATATCAATATTTGATAAGTGAACAATTTCAGATTAGATCCCAAATCTCATCACAACTCACATCACCTCATCACTTCCCGCTGATCCTGTTCATTATTAGTAGTTACTAGTGTTCTAGTAGAGGTACAATTCTTCCGTTACTTATTTTAATTTCATAAAATTTATCTTTATCGCTTACAAAATTTAATGAAATAAGTCACATTTTACTAACCTTCCTAATTTGGTCGTATTACTGGTACAGACGCGGACATCGTGTCTATATTTATTTTCTATATTGAAAAAATGTAAGTCGCTCGAGGATTACATTACTTAGCCGAGTTTTGGACCACGAGTCACGCACGTGACGATTGGGAGCTGATCGAGACACGTGATATTCCCAGTTCACGGCCATATTTATAAAACAAGATAGTTTTACAATAATAACGACTAACCCAAACTTATCTCGGTTCGTAAAAGTCAATGATAAATTTCTCTTGCGAGTTACAATCGCTTATTTGGAAGAGTTCAACTGAAATATATTTTTTTAACATCTTCAATTTATGGGTTATATTCCTTTGAAAACACGGAATTTATAAGAGATTCTTACTTTACCGCTTTTGTTTCTTAATTTCTACTAATTACCTGTATTTCGAACCATCGCCTTTATTAAAATTACTCGTTCTTTTATGGGCCAGTTTCATAAAATTATATTTTTGTCATTGTTTTCTATGGGTATGGGAGTAATTTTATGTAGGATGTAGGTTGTAATTTTATTAAGAACCCGACCGCTATGGAGTTCATATCGCTTGTTTAAATAATTAATTTTAGGTTTTTGCCATTCAATAAGGGATTTGTAAATTTTATCATAAATTATGCTGTCGCTGTCCTTATACCTACTTACTTTTTGACTCTACTTAAACACAGAAAGGCTATTAATTTGTAAATTATTCTGTAACCAAAAATTATTTATTTTGAACGAACTTTACGAACTTTAACTAGGTAGGGCCTTATTACTAATTATAAACAATAATAATGATATAAAAAAAATTATATTCAATAACTGATACTACTGTTATCACTCCTCTACTCGTATTCTTTGAACTAAACCAGGATTGTTTTTCACAGATCGAGAGCGCTTACCAGAATAAAATAAAAACAACGAAGACGTCAGTATTATATATATTGAGAACATAGCATTAAGTACCTACATTTTTATTCCAAAGAACAAAGAGACTTAGTTCAAAATGAGGTAAGATCCGCTACCGCCTGACCATAATAAGCTGTAAATATTACCTACTCAATAAAGATTATGTTGGAGTACCTAAATGAGGTATTTTATGCCTCTTTAGGATTTTATTATTGCAAGAAAATCTTAATTAGAAAAGATGTGGTTGCTGTCTGTTTGTGTTGTTTAATTCTATCTCTATTTTTATCCTTTAAATTTTAAAGTTTAAAGTTTTAAAGTTTAAAATGTTTTTAAGTTAACCCTTTTCGCTATCTTAACACAAATCTCTTTGCAAATATGACATATACTCCGACTTTTAATTCGATTCAGTAAAATGACGTTTTCTAATGTCACTTTTCGAAATAATGTTGCCAGCTTTTCAATAATAGTGATTACTCAAACGATTAATGAACGATGTTTTATTATTCGATTTTTCTTTTCTCAATATGTCTATTATTTTGTATGTTAATAAAATATAATTAAAATCAGAAAACAGTACGGAAAAGTGATTCGTTTAAAATTATATAGTATACGGAAAATATTAAACATCGGTGCATGATTACCTTTAGTACATACATGCACTAAAAGCGCCTAACAATTAAAAATCTAGGGGAAATTTGATAAAAAATATTTTTTCATGTGTATTTATTGATCTTGTAATAACTTCATACAGAATTATAGCGATTTGCGAAACGATTATAATCCGATTAAAATTTTTATGGAATCGAATAATTTGCGTCCAGGTTACATCACTACTTTTGTGATAATAAAAAGCGGTAACACTGGAAATGTCATTTTACTGAATCGAATTAAAAGTCGGAGTATAGGTATAAGTATATTGTTGATCAAAAGTAATCACTTGAAAGATTTTTATTGCGTAACAATAAATTACATCGAATAATACTTTATTACATATACTTAATTATAATTGTTTTCTTTTAGGACTTTGTTGGTGGTTTTATTATGCTTCATTCAAGCTAAACTCAACGTGGAATGCAGGGATTTGAATGGTAAGTACCCACATCTATTATGTATCTCCAAGGGCGGAATGCATTTTGCAACCTTCGATCTGATAAATAATTTTCCTGCAGTGCTTATCTTCATAATTACTGGCACATAAACTAAATATTCCAAATTAAACTTTTAAGAAAGGTAGGACATTTTGTCCCTAATAAGTTGATTTTACATACTTAACCATATTGACTACGATTGATGCAATAATTACTATGCCGAACTAACGTTGAAAAGGTCCTATTCACGGTTTGAATAGAGTTTAAAGTTCTGTTCTCGGTCTGGGTGTGTGAGTGTACGTCTTGTCTTTGTTAGTTGTTCATGACACGCAGAACATAGTATGGCGCTATGAGTGTTTAGAAGAGTTATTCCGGTCTGATACTTGAAAAGAGATCCCGAGAATGGATAAATTACAAAAAAATTATACCAATTTATAATTTGAAGTTCTATGTATTCTATAAAGACACAAGTCACACCACAGATGAATATTAAAGTACTTAACTTGCTGCTTTGCTGTTGTACTGTCAGCACCAATCATCGTGCAAATGAATTAACATTTTCACGATTCGAAAACAATTTCATTTGTTGACAATTGCATCATTAATGTTGGTGAAAACCACAGACAGATAATGTGACGGTAATGTGCTCATCATCATTAAGCTCTCACTGACTTGGTCTAAGTAAGGGGCTTGGGTGTAAGGGGCTCCATCAAACTGTGAGTCCAAGCCTACGTCCTCTGCTCGTAGTGCACCCTGCTGAAAAAAGGACAAGGTTACGGCGCCCGGTCCCTCTTTTCAGAGGTGTCTGGTCTCCTCTTAACAAACTTTAATACAGTATGTTCGATAGACTTGCCGGTTACGCTAAAGCTCAACTGCCTTGTTACCGACCCCCTGCTTAAATTAGATACCAAATGACTTGTCACACTCCGGCTGAGGGCTGGAGTCAGTGTTTTTTTTCTTTCTCTTCTCTCATTTCTCGACGACCCGAATGGCGCAATGGTTAACACGCCGATCGCTGTTCCGAGTGTCCTGAGTTCGATTCCCAGCGAGGCGGCAATTTGAATGATGAGTTTAAATTTCCGTTTCCGGTCTGGGTGTGAGTCCTTGTCTTGTGTGTTGTCCAAGGCACCCACGACACAGGGAATCCTAGTGTGGGGCTTTGAGTGTGAAGCGTTATTTATTATTTATTATTATTTATTTATTTCTTGACCTTGGCATCAGTGCTACCATTAGTTACTGATGTCTGTTAAGTGATGATGACGACGGACCACTAGGTAGCTCGTCTACTCGTTAAAGTCAACTACTTGTAAGTACATCAAAGTTCTATTGTTTTCAGGTTACGCTGTAAACAAATCTTCGGGTGTGGCGTACAGAATCGTGTATCAATCACAAACCTGGCCCGTCGCGAGAGACAGATGTGCAAAGGAGGGTGAGAAACTAGCAGTTCCTGAAACACAGGTGGTGTTTTGAATCTTGATATTTCATAATTTTAGCCTACAACTACTTACATATATGTTTTTTGCGTGAATAGAGAAAAAAAGTTTAGCTGTCCTATTTTCAATTAATTTACCAAATGAAATACCTACCTACTCTGTCGAGTAATTTTAATGAAACAAATTTTTCATGTTCACACTTCACCATGGACTTAATGGTTCACACTCATTTAAACCTCACTATGAATATCAACTAATGATGTGCAGATAGTGTTCGTACGAAATCTAAAGTCTTTATTGATCAGACACCGTAACAAGAACATAAGAGTTATTCCGGTTTGATCCGCACAAATAGATCCATTATAGGTATTTTTCCGGTCTGGTTATATGTATTGTAGGCACACATTTTAAATGAAATGCATCATACGATGGGCGGCCTTATCGCTTACAGGCAATTTCTTACGGACACGAGAACTATTTTGACGCTAATTGCATTACACAGCTTAAAACACTTACTCGGAGTTAGAACTCGATAAGACCGAACAACGGAGCTGGCATAGTAGGCAAACAAAACAAAGTAGGCAAAGCGTACAAAATTAATACAAACTACAAAAGCGTATAAGATTCTAAATTACGACTTACTCCCATTGGTTTGGCTTTGGTTACCCATTAATGGCCCACTACTGAGCAGATGTTTCTCTTCGTGCCTAAGAAGGCCTAGAGTGTAATCTATCTAGAGCTGAATAGTGGAGCAATTAGTGGCCAACCGCTCCACAATTCAATGTGAAAAATATTAATACTACCCTATTGCCGCCCTTATGTCTTAACGACTGCTATAGCACAACCGGGATCGCGATCTTCGTGCCCTCCGGAACATGGAAGTGCTCAAAAAATATTGCCCATGCGTCTACCTACCGCGCCCGCTGTTGCTTAACTCGGGTCGATCTTGAGCGTCACCGTAAGCCAGCTCCTGACTTCTCATGACCTGAGCGCTGTACTACCCCCATTATTGTCAATGTAAAAGAACTCTTCCATTCCTGCGTGACTTTCTGGCTGACGAACAATGTACGGTCAAAACTACTGAACGTAAAAAGCTGTTTGACGTCTATGTTCCTTGGGTAGTGCAGAGGAGCTTAAGAGAGTAAGAGAGGCCATCCTCTCTTACTACTACTACTCTTACTTAGGCGAAGCCGCCGCAAACATCTGGTAAACTTTATTACAAATAAGGTCCTTAATCTATTAACATCTTATTCCTAATTAAAAGAAAATTACAAACTGACGGTCAGATATTGCTCAAAGGGAAAGTTTTCTAATTGCTTCTCAATCACGCTCGAGCGGCCCAAATAGATTAATAAAAACTTTTTGTATAACAAAGTTTTTGTCAAATTTGAGCTCTACCTTTCCGGGGCTGGCAAGAGTTTTTCGTTTATTACTCTGTTTGTAATCACGGCCCCTTTAAACAAGCTAAAATGTATTTATTACTGAAATTAGATTCCTTTCACCCTGTACAATATTACGAGGATAACTTTCATTATACATTATTTATAAAACCTGAGTAGGTAACTTTTTAAATCTTTATTTGTTTAGGATGAATGAATAAAATGAAGTTTATTCGAAGTTGATTTTGTACAAACTCTTTTCGAAAGTTAAACTAAACAATCGCTTCGTCAAATCACTGCCGTGAGTTGTCTTAAAAGCAGAAGCTGCAAGAACCTCCCAAAAAGCTTTCTTTTTCTAAGTCACAATTAAAGATTTAACTTACTACTAATTACCCTAAAATATCAAACCCATATCCAAAAGTAGTGTTACGTGTCAGGAGTACTGGGTTCGAGAAAATGCCAAAATGTACCACAAAGACTTTTATTGTACTCGTAAATACACAAATTACACGACGTACACAGTACACACTAAAACACTCTGCACGTAGGTACTAGTAAACACTCTCGTCGAACACTGTATCGCTCGTAGAATTCACTTCACTTCTCACTGGTATCGCTCGTAGGTATCGCTGGTATCTTCCTGGTTTCGCTTCCGAAACTAGAATGTCTGCGGTTGGCCGATCGCTCCTTTTTATACCCCTCACGCACCATTCACGCCAATCCAGAACTTTCTCGGTAATTCCGCGTCGAAATAAAGTTCGAGAACGTTCCTTGCAACCGACTTTCGCCCGTATGACTATTGCCGTAATGGTCGAAGCGTCGTGCGTCCTTTTGAGAGAGCCGCGCTCCTATTATTTCTATTGTTGCGCGACATGTTTATGGCCCCTATTGTTTATTGTTTTCGGCGTAGCGAAGTCGATGCGCCAGGGTTGTCACATTGCCCCCCTCTTAGTCATGCTCGTCCCGAGCATTATTCGATCCATGAAATGGTGCCAATCTGTCCACGTGCACGATCTTCGGCTTTCTTCTGTCCCCCTGTCTGATCCGGTAGGTCACGTCGTTAATCCTCGTGACAACTGTGTAAGGGCCTTCCCATCGTGCTTGTAGCTTCGGAGACTTCCCTTTCTTCCGCAGTGGATTGTGCAACCATACAGAGTCTCCCTCCTTGAAACCATGTTTCCGAGCATCGCGATCGTACCGGGTTTTCATCTTTTCGCTGGTCTTCAAACATTGCTCCCTTACAAGATCATGTGTCTCGTCCAATTGTTTCCGTAAGTCCGCGATGTATTCAACTGTTGGTTTCGGGGCATCTGGCGGTGTTCCGGTAAGCAAATCCAATGGCAGACGCATTTCTCTTCCGAAGTTAACTTTAGCCGGTGTAAACCCTGTAGATTCGTGTATGGCAGAGCGATATGACATCAGGAACAGAGGAATGTACCGATCCCAGTCTCGCTGATGTTCCTCGACGACCTTGGCCAAGTGATTTTCCAACGTTTGGTTGAATCTCTCCACCATGCCGTCAGATTGAGGATGCGCCGGTGTGGTACGTGTCTTATTTATTCCCAAAAGATCACACATCTCCTGGAATAACGTCGACTCGAAGTTCCTGCCTTGGTCGCTGTGTAACTCCAATGGTACACCAAAGCGGCATACTACCTCCTGGACAAGTTTCTTGGCCACGGTTTTCGCCTCTTGGTTCGGGGTTGCAAACGCTTCCGGCCATTTGCTGAAGTAGTCTTGAACCACGATGATGAATCTATTCCCGTCTTCAGTCTGAGGGAATGGGCCAGCAACGTCTATGGCGATTCTTTCCCAAGGGGCTCCGACGTTATACAGCTGTAGTTTCCCTTTGGATCTAGTGCGGGGCCCTTTTACTGAAGCGCACACTGTACACTTTCTGCACCAATCTTCAACGTCCTCTCGACATCGCACCCAATAAAAGCGTTCTCGTATCTTCACGAGGGTCTTCTTGATGCCGAGGTGCCCACCAGAAGCGCCATCATGTACCAGCTTCAGCAAATCAGCCACTTTACTCCTGGGAATAACCATTTGCAGCGTTTTTTCCTTTCCGTTGAGTGATTCCCAGCTCCGGTACAGCACGCCATTCTCCAATATAAGGCTGTCCCACTGAGCCCAGTATGCCTTAGTCGTCGCGCTCGATGCTGACACATCACTCCACAGGGGCCTCTGTCCTTTGGCTTTCCATTCCATGATGAGGCTGAGGTCTTTGTCTTCCTTCTGAGCTTGGCTTACTAGCTCCGTTCCCCAAGACTCGTCGAAGTCCTGCATCCTTATCACCCTGACCTCTTCTTTACCCTCATGCTTGAAGCAACGTCGACCTTCTTCGGAGCATGCGCGTTGTGACAGGGCGTCGGCATTCTTCGGCTTGGGCGCCTTCGGGATCTTCGTAGGAGGCTTGGCGGTCTTCGTTGCGGCGGGAGCAGCGGCGGCGGCTATTAGTTCCTGGGTGTCGACTTGGGTAGCCGTCGAGATCTTCATAGGAGCCTTCGCGGTCTTCTTAGCGGCGGCAGCAGCAGCGGCGGCTTCTATCTCTTGGGTGTCGACTTGGGTAGCTGTCGAGGTCTTCGTAGGAGGCTTGGCAGTCTTCTTAACGGCGGCGGCGGCTTCTAGCTCCGGCACTTGTATAGTCCTCCATACCGATTTCGGTTGTTTCCGTGCCCGGCAGCTAAGCCTAATATGACCTCGTTCACCGCATCCGTAGCAGATAGGCCCAGTACGAGGTTGAATCGTCGCTACGACTTCGCGCACCTTATAACCTTTACAGTCACTTCGTACCGCTTCTACTTCAAGGGCGTGCGCTAAAGCTGCTTCCAAGGTTGCGTGATGACCCAAGCGCACCGTTGCTCTCACTTCGGGGTCCCTTATTCCGCTGACGAAGGCCTCTAACACTTTGTCTTCGACGGGTGTAGAACTCGACGCATACGCTCGGCGTACGAGGCGCTCGATCTCCGTAGCCCATTGCTGCAGTCCTTCGCTCGACTTCTGTACTCGGTCTTTAAGTTGCGCGCGGTACACGTGCTCGAGATGCTTTTCCCCGTATCGAGCTTCCAGGGCCTTAAATAGCGACTCCAAGGTGCGTCGCTCGGCGGGCAGGTTCTCAAGCACCAGCAGTGCCTCTCCTCGTAGAGCTAGGGTGAGTGCCGCCAACGAGTGCTCGTCCTCCCAGCCATTCCCACTTGCAACTACCTCGAACTGGTGCCTGAACGCCGTCCACGAGGTCGTGCCGTCGAAAGTTGGGACCTTAAATTTCGGGGCCCCAGGAGATGAACTCGTTGCTGCCGTGCCCATAACCCTTATTTTCTGCAGCTTATTGTCCAAATCCACGAGCCTAGTTTCGTGGAAGTTTACCGACGCACTGAGGCTGTTGATTGATGCGTCATGGCTTTTGAGGGCTTGGTCGTGCTCGGCTGTACGCACCTTTACCAATTCCAGGTCCTCCTTCACGACGTTCAATTCTCCTTGGAAACCATCCAGCTTTGCGTCGATTGCCTCCATGGTTTTGCGCTGGCCCTCCAATTTACTTTCCAGGCTCTTCATGGCTTCGCGCTGGCCTTCCATTTTACTTTCCATGCGCTGTAAGACTGTTAACAAGGAGGCCATATCGAATGCACTCGGTGTCGGTACTGCTGCGGCTGATGTAGTCAGTGGTCCAGCGGTGGTCTCCGTTTCCACGCGGTCACGCCCAGGCGACTCCATCCGTGCGGCATCCAATGCAGTCTGCCGTCGCGTGCGAATCCCGTCTTCACTTTGCGGTACTACAGGCATTCCGCTTCTGTCACCAATTGTTACGTGTCAGGAGTACTGGGTTCGAGAAAATGCCAAAATGTACCACAAAGACTTTTATTGTACTCGTAAATACACAAATTACACGACGTACACAGTACACACTAAAACACTCTGCACGTAGGTACTAGTAAACACTCTCGTCGAACACTGTATCGCTCGTAGAATTCACTTCACTTCTCACTGGTATCGCTCGTAGGTATCGCTGGTATCTTCCTGGTTTCGCTTCCGAAACTAGAATGTCTGCGGTTGGCCGATCGCTCCTTTTTATACCCCTCACGCACCATTCACGCCAATCCAGAACTTTCTCGGTAATTCCGCGTCGAAATAAAGTTCGAGAACGTTCCTTGCAACCGACTTTCGCCCGTATGACTATTGCCGTAATGGTCGAAGCGTCGTGCGTCCTTTTGAGAGAGCCGCGCTCCTATTATTTCTATTGTTGCGCGACATGTTTATGGCCCCTATTGTTTATTGTTTTCGGCGTAGCGAAGTCGATGCGCCAGGGTTGTCACAGTAGTTTTATCTAACTCAAGTTTGTAGCAACCTTTCGTCATAAGAGTGGGTAAATAGGAGTTTTGATGTGTTATCATTTAATTAGGTATGATGTTTCTCGTTCTATTGTTCCCTTACAAAAAAATATACAAAATCATTAATTATGCATCGCTATTTAAACTCCATAAAGGTGAGGTACATCAGTGAATATGTACCTACGTAAATAGGTTTTGCTTTTCAGAGGTGTGCTCTACTAATATTACAAGCACCAACAAAGATCTTCCATGAATTATTTTCCATACTTACGTAAAAAAAATAAAGACTACCTCAAACATAAATTATTTAAGTAATTTATTTATGTACCTACGGAATTATCAAGAATATCAAAGATCATTATTAACATAACATCACATATTTTGCATCTATTGCTTGACCAGGAAAATACAAAACCTGTCATGAGGGCGCTAAGTTCCTTTTTTTATGGCAACAGCACATGAACAGCACAGGCAACAGTAACTTTATAGTAATGCTCATGTCATTAGGTATTCATTTCGACTACCAAGTCGGAAATGTTATTTCAAGGAAATAAATGTTTTTAAAGGAAAAAATATTTCTCAACTATGAATTTTTTTTGGCATTTAAGCAAACATAAGCTCTCAAAATAACAAAACAAACTATGAAATTCAACTCGCTGACAAGCAATTTACGAGTGACGTTTAGAAAGTGAATGTTGCCAGTAAAATAAATTAGTTGCATGCGCCTACCTACCTACCTCTCTTTCACAAAAGTGCAATCTTATTGACTATTAATTAAGTTCATAGATTTATTTATGATTATTTGTTATAGGTTATAGGTATAATTTGTACACTACACAAAAAAGTATAGCATTCTAAACATGAAAGCTTTTTTTAATCGGTCCTTATATTTTGCTGCTTATTTTCAGGAGGATTTCTTATTCATCCAGAAGTTAGTGCGTGGCATGTACTACCCTAACGTAGTCAACAGCGACAACAAATTTCTTGTGTGGCTCGGAATCAACAATCTAGAGGATTACAAAATATGGAAAACCGTTGATGGTAATTACCTTAGAAAATAGTACTTTACTGCTTCTATCATAATTATATTTATGTGATTGTAAAGTACCTACTATAATTATAATTCCCTAAAACATAATATGTGATCATTCATGGAAAAAACAATTAAGATATAATTTATCTTCAATGGCATAACGCCGTCATCGCGAATGGTAACTTGGTAACGTAACATCGATGTCCAGTGAAGTGTTGCAGTTGTGGTGTTGTGTTTCGACATTGTAAACTTTTATCGTAGGTTTTCCACTTTGCACTAATTTATTTTCGTGACTCTATAATTTTCAAATATAAAACATTAAATAATGGTAAAGATGTCTAAATATTTTAGCAATAAAAACAATAAAAAATATACTTTTAAATATTCCCCATTTTCTTAAAAAAAAACTTACAGCTATTGCATAATAGATGGCACCACTAGAATCACTCATATTATTGAACCTTAAATTTATATGTACTGAAGTTTGTATACATATAAATAAAATAAATACTTTTTATATCGTGGATCTAAAATATAATATTGATATTTAGGGCCGGGTGAAGCGCAAAAAAAATATATAAATTTAATAAGGGATTACATATTCTGGCAATTTTGTTAATATAAATGTTTATAATAATTATGTACTTACTTATGTACTTACCAAATTTTATAGTGTTCCTCGTAAAAAGGATTATATTAATTTAACAAAACTTTACATCATAAAACTTAACCTTTTCCCGCTACGATTAAACTGGTAACAATAGATATTTACCTAAATAATTTTACTATGTTTAATATTTAAATTACCTAAGGGACTTTTAAACCAGATAGATTTTATAAATTTAAATATACCTAAGGGCTCATTCACACGAGGACGAATCGTCTTTTTTCACGAATCGTCTTTTTTCACGATTCGTTATTTTTTTTGACTGCGGCAATGCTTTTTAAATACTCATGTTCGCACGCTTGACGAATCGTGAAAAAAGACGAATACGGATACGTCTTTTAGAAATCACGAATCGTGAATGATTTATGATTATGACGGATACGTCTTTTAGAAATCACGAATCGTGATTTTTAGTATTTTCTTCTTATTTTTCTTCTATTTTTACATCGACGATAATACCAACACAAGATTAAAGTATTCACGTCCATTGTGTTTCTGAACCAATCTGAACTGAGCTAAATCACGAAATAAATGTGAACTTCAATGCGGATATTTTGACGAATCGTGAAAAAGCACGATTCCGTATTCAATGTGAACGTCTATCCGTCAAGACGTATCGTGTTTTTTGCCGAATCGTCAAAGACGTATTCCGTGGGAATGAGCCCTGACTTTGTCTGGAAATAACATAAAATGATAACCCAAATCGCTGCAGTTCATGATTTCGAATGAGTAGGTAGGTACTTACCTAATTGTTATCTAAGAGTGATAAAAGTATGATAACATGTTGAATATGTATGTTTGTATTATTTTGTTGCAGGTAAAAACTTGAAAGAAACTAAATTTAATATTTGGGCGGAGGGCAATGGAGAAGGATTCAGGTAATATGATCAATTATGTTAAAATTTAAATTAATCCCCAATTAAAATATGTAAACGACCCATTAGCGCTCCCTTTAGACTAATGATTCCCTAAGGCTTCATACAAAACTTAAATGGGTGAAAATTTTGTAGCCGACGGAAGTCTAGTAAAATGCTCTTACAACGTACCTAGCTTGATATCAAGCAACTAATTAGTATCGACATCACCATTATATTAAGTGGCGGAAGTTCTCGAAACATTTGCTAAAGACGATCACTTGTCCAATTACCGAGTATTCCTGCAGTTATTCTACCTGATCCCAATCCTGTGGAAGAATGGACTTTAAAATAAATAGTACCTACTAGTTAATTATTATAACATGTTAGGTACTATTTCCACAGTTCAACACACTCCTAACACAATATTGAATATTAATGAATTAATTCATTCAATTTGTTTATCAGTGATGCTGTAGAAGAGCCACACTGCGCCGGTGTAGACCCAGTGAACCCTGGATTACGAGACTTCTGGTGCCATCGAAGACAGCCCTACATTTGCCAACTGGAATTACACACTTAACGACTAACATACTATAGCATACTTATATTATAGTTTGTGGAAATACAAGATGTTGTTTTTACTTCGATAGTAAAGAAATGATTTTTGTTGTTTATAGCCGACTGATACTATAATAAAGTACTTTATTCTACCAATGCATTGGAAACTTATTGCTTAGTAATTTATTAAGGCCAAATCCTTGATAAAGGCGTTATATATAAATAATATATAAACAAATTCTTAATAAACCTTTCAAACTCGTACTATTGGTCAAGGATAAATTTACCCATGAACTACACAAATAAACTTATAACCTGAGAATAGACATAGGTATATCCGCACCGGAAGGGAAAACAATCCGGGATTACCAACCACGAATACCAACTGCTACTGTAATGCACCAGTAATTGTTAACACATAGGTACTTACTGGTAATTAGTTACTTTATTATAACATTACGCTACGACCAATAGGAGCTGAGCAACAAGTTTCCCGAAGCGAATCGAGGGCGTCTACTTAAATATATCGGCATCCTGACTGATTTCTAGATGATCTTCTCGTGTGGGCATCGTGGGAAGTGTTGGTTTATCAAATGAAACACAGGATTGAGCCATCACGTAACCAACTGCTTTATTCAATGATCTCTCTTTGGCTCAATATGAATACTCGGTTTGGTTTGCTTTGGTATTGATTGGATTTACTTCGCGATGTTACGATATTGATTTTAACCACTCGCACACGCGGTCACGCGATATTTAACTCTTTTAGATTCACGGCATTACAATTAATAAGGAATCTTTACGATCACCAACACGACCTTCATTTCTTTTTCATTCTTCTTTTTCTAATGACCGATCAACCGCGCCATAGAGTATCGATTCGCTATGGATCCGCGCCTACCACAGATTAAATAGCACCAAACGAATAACATGGATTAACTATTCCCGACACGGCCATCGCTGACAGTCACCCGTCCCTGGGTGATGCTCCATTCCGATATCATCGCCATCACAATTGCTCGATCCGCGATTTTCAATTACTTCAAATCAAAACAAAACTCAAAATCTTTAACATCAAAAATGACTATTGCTGCTACTACTGCGAGTGGATTTCAAAAACTTTATGTTGCATTTTTTAACCCTGACTACCGTAAACTACCACTCGCTTCGCTAGTGTCGCTATGGAGAAGAAGCGAGTGAGAAGAAACTCCATAACATAACAACACTTATTTAGAACAAAATTACCAATTTATTATTTGCGCGATTTGTTTTAACTTTTACTCGGTACGTCATCGCGATAAAACCGTATGCGTTTCGGCATCTTCCCGTGATCCGTCCTCGCCCTACCAGCGGAACACGTTTAGGCTTTGAAGATTACCTGTAACAACCAAATACACACGCGAGTATCTCTTTACGCTCGGCCCTTTATGACCTATTATAAAGTCATTCTCATTCGAAATACCAGTATCATTTTAACCTGAGCCATGTACCAAAGTCGTAAAACAAGAAAATTTCTCAACGCCTTCAAATTAACCCCTTTAACGCCAAGGCTCTCTCTTCGCCTTTACAACTCTACAACAAGGTAAGCTTTCTCTTTCCACCCTTGTGGAACGAAAGAACCATACCTACGGCAAGCTTTCTCTTTCCAGTCCTCTGGAACGAAAGAACCAAGCCCATCTCTCAACACTGTCTCTCTTTTTTTCCTTTTTTTTCTCTTTTTTTCTCTTTTTTTTCTTTTTTTTTCTGTTCTTCCTCTTTTTTTTTTTTTTCTTTTTTTTCCTTTTTTTTTGTCACATATTTTGATGAAATAAATGTATTTTCTTTCTTCTTTCTTTCTTTCAAACACAACTGGGAAGCTCTCTTTTTCCACCTTTGCGGATAGAAAGATCCAAACCCATGATCAGCTTCCCCATTCCATCCGTGTGGAACGAAAGAAGCAAACCGATGGGCAGCTTTCTCCCTCCATCCGTGCGGAAAGAAAGATCTAAAACCCTTCTCTAAAACCGAAAGAGCCTGTGATACAATTTCCCTCCTTACATTTCATATCTAATTTTTATTATTATCAATATCCTCTTCGACTGGTACATGACTCCTGAAAACTTCAATAAGCAATCGTGTGCTAACTTATGAATTTTCTACGCAAAGTCAAAATGTTTAACGACCCGCACTCAAAATTTTGGAAATACAATTCAATAATTGCAGCATATTTCTTTATTTATATCCATCCTGTCAGTAGTGACATTTCAAATTAGAATTTAAGCCAAGAACTTTGTAAATTAAATCGCTGTAATATTAATAGTCATTAAAAATTTGATGACCTATTTTGTCATAAGTTGGCAAATGTGCAACAACATTAGAGTGATTATTCTTTACTGAACATAACATCTGTCTCGTACTGAATACTCGTTACCAGAATTATAAGCAAGTTCAACCAAACCATCTTTAAGTGCTCATTGTGCTCCAAACCCGCTTGGTTGCCCGGTCGCCTTGGGACAACGCAGACATCCGCACCACCGCTCAGCTCTCGCTATACTCTTTCTCCGCTGCCTGCGACGGTGTCCACTCGAACCCGATTACGATGTAACCAGAATCTTTGTATTTTTCATCAGCTTCACTTCTGGACAAAGAAAGACAAAAGACAGAAAAGGAAATGATTGACATTTTATGTTCCTACAGGAACCCTTCAAGTTGTTCGACAGCAGACTCAAGCAAGAGGGAGGTTACTAGACAGACATGCTTCACAACAAATACAAACAAACCAATGATTATACTGACGGTCAAGACAAAGTTTCGCACCCGAGAAGACTAATCTTCGTGAACACATTTAAATTAAATTCATTAGCGTTCGCTATATTTTTTAATTTACTCAAGAAATAACAGATCACCTGATGGTAAGTGATCACCAACACTAACAGAAATTCATAAAACATCAGAGCCGTCGCCAACATATTGAGAGCCACGAATGAAACAAAACACTCACTTCCTGTATAAACTTAGGTCATAGCGTAAGAAAACCGATACAGGAGGTCCGTTCCACAGTTCACACGTGCATGGGACGAAATGACGTGAAACGTATCTGTGGAGGATCACCAAGTATCCAGGCGGTGGTGGAATCTGGGTTGATAATCGTGTTGTGCGGTAAATAGAAGTTAACTCTAACTTTTCAACTAAACGGTTCTTATAAAAACATTCCACATTAATAAAGAGATGTCGGACTACTAACAAATGCCTATTGCTTTCAAATTACTGCAACGGATATTCTCTACAGTAACGGCTGATTCAAGTCATGAATCAACAACCGTCACATACATATAATGGAACATTACAGGTAGAAGTATTAATGAAATTATAGGTATCCTCCGTTAAATTTGGCTTTACAACAATTTAATCCTTCAACATTGTTCCAATCATTTAATTGAACAGTATCTTATTCGAATGACGATATCCTATCTGATGTGTATCATTGCATCCAATGTTAATGTAATATTACCGAACCTCAAAAATATGAATCTTATTATTTTGGCTTCTTCCATAGAGCCGATGCCAAAGTCAATAAACACACATACGCACAACGACGGGAACAAATTTAAAATCATTCAAATTCTCACGTTCCAAGAATCGAACCTAGAACCTACTAACGACAATCCGATATTGCAGCCACTTCACCACATAAGTCGTCTGACGTACATCTAAACCTTTTTGTAACATACTGTCATTCAAATTGTGAATATCGTTCTTTTAAATAAACTACATTCAAATGTCATTGTCTATCTAGTCAAAGTTATCTGTCACGTCAATTTCATAATAAAATTATGGATCTAAAATACACAATTTTATTTCTATTATTACTGAAGAAACCGGAAAACAATATCTTAAGTTCAGCCATAACGTAAATAGAATAAAAAGGAGTCCCCGACCGGGTGGACTGACGACCTGAAGCATTCGCTGGATTCAGAGGGCTCAGGATCAGTCAGGGTAACGCCAGTTAGGGAAGGCCTACGCCCGACCGTGGAGAAGTAAAGGCTTATCCATCAGCCTTCAGACCCATAATACCACTGTACAAATTCAAGAAACACCAGGGAGTATCTACCTACAATAAGATCATTGGGATATTCTTTATTTTTTTGAACAATCTTACAATGAATTGATATTTTAAATGTTCTGTTCTTTTATTTCGCTGCTCATAACCATCCCTGCCAATTTCTAGTCTCCTGTCACCGTGTGAGGGACACAGACCGATGGACTATGGTCTGTACCTTAGTGAATTGATAGATTTCACACATCCTTGGAAACATTTTAAGAAAAGAAATCTAAGATGTTCAGGTCTCCTCACAATGTAGGTGTTAAAAAGATCACACGACAGTTATTTAGCAATATTCCGAACTTTAAAAGCAATCGGCACCAGAATCTAGAAACAAAACTGTTACCGACTGACCGCGTTATGTGTTATTGGTTCTGAAGAGCACGTCCATGCAGGTTGACTGCATTCAGCGCGGCGCACGGCGCTTGCAACGGCAGTAGCTCCGCAGTACGTTACTGTGTAGCGGAATAGCCACCCTCGCTACAAACGGCTCTGACACTGCTCCTTTTCAAAATTTGCTGGGTTGTAGCTTCGTTGATTATTCTCATAGTTTTTTTTACATAGCTGAAAGACTAAATATGACGTTAGTTTTATGCTGTTGAAATCAATTATAATTATGGATGATTCAATGAGAATACGTATCTGCATTTCCATTGTGTAACACCTCTTAGTTCCCGCTGCAACATGCCATTCAATGCCTTTCAAAATTTTTTTTGTTTGAATAGTTTAGGTATTTTGTGTATGTAATAGGTATCTATTTTGCTGTAGAGACAAAATACGCCAATAGTCCTATGTCCTTTATTATCGTTCTCCTCTCTGTTTAAACCAACACCGATCCCGCTTCGGATATCGGCATCCTGACTGATTTCTAGATGATCTTCTCGTGTGGGCATCGTGGGAAGTGTTGGTTTATCAAATGAAACACAGGATTGAGCCATCACGTAACCAACTGCTTTATTCAATGATCTCTCTTTGGCTCAATATGAATACTCGGTTTGGTTTGCTTTGGTATTGATTGGATTTACTTCGCGATGTTACGATATTGATTTTAACCACTCGCACACGCGGTCACGCGATATTTAACTCTTTTAGATTCACGGCATTACAATTAATAAGGAATCTTTACGATCACCAACACGACCTTCATTTCTTTTTCATTCTTCTTTTTCTAATGACCGATCAACCGCGCCATAGAGTATCGATTCGCTATGGATCCGCGCCTACCACAGATTAAATAGCACCAAACGAATAACATGGATTAACTATTCCCGACAAATATATGTTGCACGGCGACGTTTGCCAGGTCAGCTAGTAGAATATAAAACAGCCCTGCACAGAGATGCATTAGTCTAGACAGCAATCGAACTCAGATCCCCTCACTTCGTACTCAAAGATTACTGGAATATGGTGTCATTGATTACTGGGAATTAAAGGACGCTTCTTCTTCTACCTATTCAGTACTATACAGCAATTAATAGTCAACAAGAAACTCCATTAAATGCTACTAGGAGAAAAAATAATAGATATGTAGTGTCCGGTCTCCATAATAACCCTGAAAAAAAATGTTAAGATTTCTAACAGCTAAGTAAACTTCAAACTGAAAAAGTTAAAAGTAGTACCTAATAAAATACATATTGAGCTAAAATTACTGTAATTCATAGCCCTTACGAAAACTTAGGGATATATCTTAACTAAACAGGATCATAACACCCACAGTAAAAAGAGTAAAACGGTAATAAAGATAAAACGTTACTCGACTTGAGATTATGTTAAAATTGCAATATAAATGTAAAAGTCAAACGTTTTGTGCGAGGCTAATATAACTTTGGTGGGATTTCGGACCAACTTTTAATTCAATCGAGTTGTATTTGTATGAGTATTAAGTACCTACATATTATTGTATTATTTGCAATGATTTTTCGGAGCTATATTAACAGAAATGTTAAAAAGGAAAGTCAAGTTGATTGATTGGTACCTAAATTATGAAGTCACTAGCATTTATTTAATAAAGTAGGTACCGCAACAACAGAGATGATATTTTGTGATAATGATGTGTGAGAGTGATGTTTTCAGCAATCTTAATAATATTGTGAGTTCTAATTAACCAACTAGGAAATTTTAACGTCCACTACTTTAAACATTTAAAAAATGTTTTAATGGTTTAAGGTAGGTTTATGTCATTTTCCACAAAACTACTCAATAAGTAGGTTCCGTAATAATATCAGCCTGCAGCCTGTATCGTTTACCAGCTTATCTTTGTAATATGAGTACCTACCTACTTTATTGGTAGGTAGGTAGGTATGTAAGTAACTCAATACATAACTAATAGTTACCTCTTGTCCTACTAATTATTTTGAATAAAAACATTCATTAATCTTACTACTGTACTGTACTGTACTGTAGTACGGTAGAGCCTAGAGTTCGCCCGGGGTAGTACCACCGCCCTCCAAGGTACTCAGTACCATTCCTACCGTCATAATAATTGTTTTTAAGAGCAATTGAGTTCCGGATAGGAAGTAGTGGAGCCGGTTCACTTTTTTAGAGGCGACCATCTCAGTCCTCAGGGGTAGCGACGCATCTGTGACCGAATTGGAACAAGACTCACACTAATCATTAATAACTGGACAATACTAATATTAAATAACAGGACTAACTATCACTAACAGTCCCTGTCCTCACACTTATTAACAAACTAACCAACTAACATTCTAACACCATCAGCTACTTACTAATTGGACTAACCACCCTAGTCCCTAAATTGGGTCTTGTTCTAAGTCGCTCACAATTGCCATGGGCGGCAGCGGAAGGGTGGTGCTGCATGCTCGTTTGCTACCTTAATTCAATAAAAAAAAAAAAAATTTACAACACTGATCCATTTTATTGACTGTTAGCTGTGCAAGCAAACAGTGCCATCTATCGGCTAGTAGTAGCGTGTTACGTATAAACGCCATCTTGTAACAAGTAAAAGGACTAAAGATCTGTGCCTTTGGTCTATGCTGTAAATAATTTGACATTAACATAAAAAAATTAACTAAACTGGTGCCAATACCAACCGTTCTATTTTTTTTATAACTCAGTGATTTTTTAAAGCTACCTTCTTACCTTGGTACACAATTTTATAAAAGCATCACAACATGACGTCCCCATCTTTAATTTTGCAAAGTGACAATATAGTCAAAATGTCACTGCCGCTGCGGTCATGTTCTGTCCATAGAGATAGGAACTATAGATCAATCCATTGATCTATAAGGACCATGGAGCAAAATATAGAGAGGAGACGTTGTATGTATATTTTTCTATGAAAGATCGTGTGACGATTTGCGGGGCGAGGGGGTAAGCCGTGTGATATACGTAAAATAATATTTTGGTGGTAAAAATTCTTTAGGAATTAATGTAGGACGAATTTCAGTACGAAAAGATTATCAAGATATAATAATTGTTAGCTCTACGCACCTATGCATTTTTATTTCCCCTGATACAAAGTGTCGCCATCTAACGTCAAGTTGGAAATTTATTTGGTGAGCGCCCTCAGTAGACTGACTTAAGGCCACGCCCACTGTGATGACGTCAGGACCTAGTTGAGTTACAGTGCACAGTTGCTTAGGCCGTCTCCTCTCTATATTTGCTCCATGATAAGGACTATGGATTAGACACTAAAGCAAAAATAGCGAGCCTGACAATGCCTGTCAAAATTTTAGTGAAAGAAAACATGGCTGCTTCTACTATAAGTGTTGTGCGTACTACGTGTACGGAAACAGTATCGATATTTAGTTTAATGACTTACGTTACAACAGCAAAAATACATGTCGTTCGTCTTTTTTTTTAATTTCTTTAAAAACTGACTCTAAATTTTGGATGGAACAATTTGGGTTTTGTAGGAATGTCTTTAGGAAGAATTAAAAACTAAATTGTTACATACACAATAACTTATGCTGTGTAATAATCTCTCTAAACAAAATGGCTGGGATTTATCATGGAGGGGATAAGAGAAATTTGGATAGTGATTTGTCGATAAATATACCATATTTTATCACCTTTAAGTCTCCGACACCGGTGACCAGACACATTGTATATTAATGATATACAAACTTTTAATTCGTTCTTATCATGACTACAAAAAGTAAGGCGATTCGCACTTGACCATATTTTTATCGATACTAAATAAACATATTTCACGTCACTACTGTAATGTTTGACACGAGATGACATGTATTTGAGCGGTAGAGAAAATGGCCGGCCTGCCACACTTTTGCCAGCTAATTTTATATGACGTTTAGGATTAGGGCGTCTCTATCTAAGTATATTCCTATCTCTATGGATCAATCTATGAGATCAATGGTTCTGTCTGTGGTTAAAAGTGTCAAAACAAAACTGTCAGTGTCACTCACTGCACTGCCTGTCAGTCTTTTTCTTATAACTCTTTTATTTATATTAATAAATTAAAAAGTGAGGCTATGTTGTGAAAATCCTGGTATATATTAAAAAGTAGTTGCTCCAGTTAAACAAAAACAATGTACGTAAGTTATTAAATAGGTAGATTGTTAAGTTCATGTTAATTCATCAAACTAAACAAGATAATCTGTACATTTTATCTCCTAACCTCTTTCAGATGAATCTTATTAGAAAGGGCTTTTCTTTACTGTCTCTTGGCCTCAAGGTCCAATGCAAGCAGATACCAGGTTAGTACCAAAGTAATTTTCCTCTTAATATTTATTTATACTAGATAGTTTTTTAGGATATAATGAAACTAGAATTATTTTTGATATTGGTATTTACTTATCAATGTATAATAGAGGTACAATAGAGGTATAAATAATTTTGGAGTGCTTATTCTGTGCATTTGTTCTGGCAGTTTGTTGGTATAGTTTATTCTAGTTTCCTAATTTCAGAGAAAGGTTTCCAATTTGGATGCCATTTTCACCAATGTATGAAATTGGTATTTTTGTGTATATTTAATTTGTTTCACAATTAAAAGAAGCAAAGTCAACATAAAGAATCTTGTCAGCTAGTAATTTGTTTAATAACCTAATGCTTTAGTTTAGGTATTCATTAGTTTTTTTACTCAAAAAACATTTCGCTACGGAATAAATTGGCACATGCAAATGTCAATTTTCGATATAATTGTACCAGCTTTTAATAGTAATGTGTACTATGATACCGGTTTTATGAATTGTAACTTTTTACTTTTGCCACATAATTTTATTATTATTTAATTTGACAATAGACAAATCCTTTAAAAATCATGGTAACTATGGAGCGTCACAGATAAAAAATATATATATTAATTTTAATTACATATTAAACTAAGTAAATACGACAATTATTTATTTGTTGTTGAAGAATACATAATAACAAGTGTAAGGAACAATATATAGGTACTTATGCCTATAGGTCATTTTATTTTAAAGACACATTTTTTATTGCGATGCGAGGGGTCCCGGGTTCGATTCCCGGCCGGGGCAGATATTTATGTGGTAGATAAATATTTGTACTCGGGTCATGGGTGTAATTGTAATGTGTTATATGTGTAGTCCATGCCACCCGCGACACAGGTACCTAGTATCCTACTGCGGGGGTATGAGTGTGTTAGCGTTTATGTTTATGTTTATGTTTATTATTACTGAAAAACAATACTAGATTGTTAATTATGTAAAGTTGCGGTAGAAGCACATCACTATTAATTATTCGCAAAAAACTGGTAACACAGCTGCTTATGTCAATTTAGTCCATAGCGAAAAAAACAGACTATGAAATTGGAATCTTAGATTGAAAATTGTGCTTTGTATTTATATTAAAACTGCAGTAGTTGGATATGTGATCATTTATCTCAGAACTCATGGGGTTTTTCAGTGCTTCAGAAGGCATGTTAAGCGGTTGACCTTATTGTTAATATTAGATAGCAGGAAGCCTATATCGGAAGCATTCAGGCAGCAAAAATATTTCTGATACTTATGGATGTGGAGCAGCATGGTGGAGTAAAATGGTCTAGTTAGTTTATATTCCTCTAATTAGAGGAGCCCCCTAATATTTAGTGGTCACATATTGAATAGTCATTAGCACTAAAACATAACTGAGGCGTTGTGGGTTTGTAAAACCCAAAACCCAAACCCAAAACTAGAAAAACAGGGGAAAAAAGCACTGTGAAACCCCCAGCCGAATTCTAGTCTTTTGACGTCTGGCTCAAGCAAGAGTGTGTGATCAAATTTATCTGAATCCCTAAAGCCACACTGTAAACCTACCCTCACTTCACTCTAGGAATCTTCATTTATTCGGAAAGTTTTAGGCTGATTCATTAAACTCACACATCTTTTTAATAAACGGATCAAAAAAGAACAAACAGATAAACTAGCCCTAATATATGAGTGAAAATCGCATTTTAATCGATTTAGATAGATAGATATCTACTTAACTATCTATCAGGCTTCACACATGCAGGTTTCCTCCCGATGTTTTCCTTCACCGTTATAGCGAGTGACATTTAAATCCTTAAAACGAACATAACTTCGAAAAGTCAGAAGTGCACGCTCCAGGATTTGAACTTGAACCCGGAACCCCCGGGTAAGAGGTCGCATTCTTAAAAACAAGGCTATCACCACTACCTCACAATACTATATTATTAATATTGTCTAAATTTTAGCCTCTTCGAAATAATAGGAAATATATAGCCAACAAATCCATGGACCATATCGAATATTATTCTCTTATCAAGCTGTGCACAAACCAATCTGCCAGCGAACCGTTAAATTAACACCACTGCCGGTACATAGGAAATATTCACCCTTTACATAACTGTCAATATGGACATACCATTTCGCCAAATTCACATCTGCATTAGATTTTGGCAGCTGCGCTCTACCACATTCTAAAATGCATCTTTTAGTGTTAGAAATGTGGCGCATATTTGCTTGACTTGAGTGTTAATAATGTTATTTAGTGAGGGATTGTGACGTCGCGCCTGTCCTTTGCGTGAAACCCTTCCGCATGGACCCGGATTTTATCCTTAGGGATTAGGACAGTCGGCAAAACAAAAAAGTTTTTTAAATACTTTTATTAAGTAAGCTTAAAAACTAGTTTAACCAGAAAGATTATCAGTTTATTACTAATGAAATGTAACCGAATCACGTTATCTAGGTATTAAGATGAATTATAAGAACAATAGAGATAATACTACACAAACAGCCATAAAATATAAGTCAGCTAATTTCAATTGATGCAAAACAAAAATGGTTAACTTTTGACTACTTTTTGTGATAAACCTGTAAGTACCTCACATAAGTTTCAAATAAAATATTCGTTGAGAATATGTTAACATGTTTTTGATAGAAACAAAGTTCCGGATCCATTATTTACCGCTGTGGAAAATATAATTGAACTAGCGGCCCGCCCGCGGTTTCACCCGCGTGGATCCCGTTCTCGTGGGAATATATGCATGTATTATACATAAAAACCTTCCTCTTGAATCACTCTACCTATTACAAAAAACCGCATCAAAATCCGTTGCGTAATTTTAAAGATTTAAGCATACAGACAAACAGACAAACAAACAATCAGACGGACAAAAATAGCGACTTTGTTTTATACTATGTAATGATAAAGTCGTAATGAAATCTCTGTCGAAGCGTTGTTATTATTTTCAGATACTTATAAGAGAGAGACTAATATGATGCTTAGCTGAGGACCTCAGGTAATCACAAAGTTTCAAGTGAAACCATTGAATATATAAAATGTTTGATTTTTTCAAATATTCCTCTTAGTGTTCTTAAAAATTTCACCTTCTAACGTTATGTAGCTGTGCGTTGTCTGTCAGTCAATCAGTTAGTTACGGAAAAGTTTAACATAATGTTGGTGTATCGAAGCAAAGGTCGCATTAAATTTTAAATAGACATAATAATTATGGGTTTCTCGCTTATCTAGTACTCAAACAACAAAGAAGGTACTTACTGTTTTTTAATCGGAACCAAAATGCAAAATTTCAATTCCGCAAAGTAAGACGATGTAGTACCATTTCAGCTCGCAAGATATGACTAGTATAGCATGAATAGTATACCTACACATTGCAAGATAATTAATTTACAAAAAAATATTAAAATAAGTACGTGCAGTTCTTACAAATTTATTTGCCAACGGTACCTTATAGTCCAGCTTCAGTTCATACTTATAAGGGCAACAAAGGGTGACGTGAGTCAGCAATACTGACCACACGACAATCCACCGCCAATAGCAATTCACACGATAGCGTCTATAATATTTGAAAGTATTGTTACTATTGTTGCAATCACGTGATTAATGTTCTTGGAGTCTTCTGGATTTTTAATTTCTATAATCGCAATAGTGCCAAATGTTACTTGCGACGACTAATTTTATGGTTCGTCTCAAAATCGCTATATCTCCGTCAGGTTATTTAAATAATTATTATATCGCAGTTTTTAAACGTTTTTGAGCCCTCCCATGTCACGTGACGTTATGTTTTTCTCTAACGTTTTCATCCAATTTCCACCTCAATCAAATCCACGTCCATCGAAAGACGATACGGCATGGTAACCATTGCGCCATACCAGTCCTTCGCAAAGTTATGAAGCCTTTCATAACTGGCCAACACTTAAGTATTTCTGACTAATATGAGTCCAACGACGTGTTTTATTCAGGTCATTAATTCTAGATTGAAAGTCGACCTGCTCTTTACGAGTAACTACAACCCATTATGGCCCACTACTTAACTCGGGTCAATCTTCATCATTCAGGAGGCCTAGATCCTGCGGGGATTGGTGGAGGATTTGAGCTCTTTACAAAGCGTCTTTTAAAACATTGATCATTTTATAACTTTTTACATTAGTTATCAGCCTTTATGGAAATAACAGATACACTAGAACCTGGATTGTTGTTTGTGCTTTTGTATCAACGTAATAAATACATTTATAAACTGTGAAAGGATTGTACTTATTGTGGCTGTTTATCCAAAATCTTGAATGCAATAACACTACATTAGTCATGGCTTTGTATTTAATTGTGACGGTGTTTGCCACTTTCCAAGTGCTTATAGAAGAAATAACAAATCGCCCATACATGAACAGTTATCGGCTGCGTGGGACCGCCCTCGTCCATATTTTCCCATACACTACCCATACATTGCCCGATAGTCAATGGTCGCCGGTACACCGCGAAATCCTAATACGTTTTTTGTTATAAGGAAGTAAAGGATATTTCTTGTTTGACAGAGACACTTGTGACCGAATGACTTACTTTACTACTTGGGTAGGTACCTACTATTTACTTTACTTATCTACTTACTGGTCATATGAATATGTCCCAGGACTTATTAGATAACTTTATAACTTTGTAAGTACCTTATAATTATAACGCAATACAATAAGCTTGAATTATGGAATCTATGTCGTAAACCTGAATCTGAAAAAACTACCTACCTATAGGTACTTGTACCTACGGCTTGTACTTACTCGGTACTCGGTAAATACGAGTAAATACCCATACAAAATATTAGTCATTTATGAAAACAATTTTTTAACTTACGAATAACATGTTTTTAAAATCGATGTTTTGATTATCCGATTATTAGCATGTAGAAAATTGTTTTGCGAGTTGGGTTTGTAACATAAGGTTTTTTTATTATTACTACTTACTAAGTTCAATTGTAAACAAGAATTTTTTGACGAGCTGTTGTATCAATACTGTTTGGATCCATCTAGGTAAATGTAAACAAAATGGTTAACATGTTTTTACTTTTTACTATATTGTCTTGACTTACCTACCTATAAATTTCATAGAAAATAATAACATGGGATAGGTTTTAAAAACATATTTGCAATGTTTAACAATATGTTTTTTGACTTCACATAACAAACTGGCAGTTGGTATATTTACACATACCTACTTAATTGTGCTGAAGTAAATAAAAATATAACTTGAGTGATAATGAGTAATGATGTTTATAAAACATTGATACATATTACAATGTTTTCTGTTATGCCCTTTTTGCTTGCAAAGTTTTGTTTCTTTTTGTACAAGGTCGACAATATAAAAATACATGAAATTATTTACAATAGGTAACTCATTAGTTTGTTTACGTAGCGTACAGAGAATTATAAGAAATAGATAAAGAAGCCATAGCAAAATATATTGCTTGATTTTGTGAAAAGAAATGATGTGTGAAGTCTGGCAATTTTCATTTGGCCAACGTGATAAACTATTATCGCCTGTACCTTTCAAGCTGTGAAAGGACACCCACACTCAGCAGAGAGACAGTTATGAATAGTGAGGATATAGTGATAAAAGAAGTCATGTATATTGCTACAAGTGTAACTTTAAATGGTGTATATTTCGTCTTCATACGTCGCCTAGAACCGGAGATATAAATAATTATGGCTATTGCAGAACAACGTCTGCCGGGTCAGATAGTTATCATTGAAATTAATTTACTAACTGAAGCGTTCGTTGATGTTAGTAGATATTTTCTTTACATTCCTGTGGCTATTTTAAATCCTTTTATAATGTAACACCTTCTAAATATTAATCTTCAACTTTAAAATATTCAATGAGTAATCTCTGAGCGCCTTCTAGGAAGCGAGAAAATCTACGACTGCGTAATATTGGTTTTGGATAAGTTATAGATGAATGATAATACGCAGTTATTTGTAATAACTATAGCTATTGTAGTAGCTGAATTGACAAGCGAAGTCTACAATGGGTTCTAACGTGTTTCTAGTTATTGTAGAGTATGGCAGTAATATAGACGTGGTACGAGTAGGTGATCCATGTTTTCTAAGAAAATTGTCGGGACAGAAGTCTAATAATCCTTATGAAAATGTACGTACACAATAAAGTACCTATAATAGACAAGCCATAATATTCAATACCTGTTAGGTAGATATAATAATATCACACACATTTATTTTGTACTACAATATTTTTAGATACGACAATACAAACACAGTTAGGTACAATATAAGTACACAGAAAAGTTAGTTTTTGACAATATTTGCAGTATTTTTAGTTTTAACTTAAGTAATACTTATTTAAATATCGTATGTTACAAGTTACAACCGTATATTAGGACTTAAGTGCATAATTTAGTTTGACTTAACACTGCAAGTTTGGTTTATTACGAGACTATCCCACTAAAAATATACAAATGGTGCACCTAGATAATGGTCCTGTATTACAGAATTCTTACACAAATATGATTTACAACGTTTCCCAGAATGCACAATGCTGCCTCAACTCTTGCCCATTGTGGCGACGCTGCACTTTTTGCCACTCGCCAAGCCATTGTGAGCAGTCGCGATGTCAAAATGGATAATTTTTAAACTGAGTCCGTCATCTGTGGACAATGCCCACTATTAGCGGATTATAATCCGCAAAAAGAGCAGGTACTGTTTCTGGTTGGTGTAAGGGATAAGCGGCAGAGGCTTTATTTCATGTTTTTAAATTGAAATTCAGTGTCTGATTGTGCAGCACTAAGCTTTATGTGCATACTGTAACGGAACTTATGTATTACGATAATAAACTTAACAATATGAAGATAAAATTTAAGTTATATTTGGGGAACAGGAACTTAAGGACAACGAAAGACTGACAGCATTCTATATATTTGCATAAACTTTGTCTATAAATATATTGCATTTACATACATTTAATTTACAATAGTGATATGTCATATACCTACACAGGAAAGAACATGAATTTTAGGTAGATATAATTTGCGCGCCATTTTGGGCATAAGAAATTATAAACATACTATAATATATTAACACATGTAGGTATAGAATTATTATAAATAATTATACGTAATGTACACATATATGTGTACACCTTCTTTAGATTAAACACCAAACTGTGCCAAATAAATTACTGCGGTACCTAACAACTAACTATCGCCTGTACAGAAATCTTATAACTTGCGCCACGCACAAATATTTGCTTGCGCGAAGCAGATGCAAGTTGTATCCCCAGGGATGCTGGACAGCGATTATCTCAAACAATAACATCCAGATGGACACGGCTCACGGAAACGTGACGTTTGGTCATAACCATGTTGCATTTGTTATTTTAGTTGTTGCCCAAAGTGTCTGACTTCTGAAATAGGTACATTTTCCATATCAGAAGCCATAGCAGTACTCGGAAATAAGGCATTCAGATCAAACAATGTTTGTTTTTAAATATGTAGCCTGCGACTTATAAGGTGTTCTCGGAGGGATGTGGAGTTCTTCAAAGGAGGAGTTTTATAATTTTCTTCCAAAGCCTGTCCTCATTGGCAAAATCTGTTTCGGCATAACTCTACGCTCCATAGCTACAAGCCTTTAAGAACACTATACCTAAGCTATAGGTTTTTGTCTGTCACTTAAAAGAAAACAAACAATCTGGAATTTTATTACCTATTCTAATTAAACAAATTAACGTAATTAGTCTCCCACCACACATAAGTAATCCATACATCCATAATTTTACTGTTTTCATATTTGCTGTCCCTTGTGTATTTGGTCCAATAAAAGATATTCACTTATTTTGTGATAGAAAGTAATTATATAAACATAATTTGAATTGTGTAGGTACACTAAATACGAAACAAACGAATACAAAATGTTTCATCTAATATACAAGCCGACAGAAGTTAGTACAATCCCAAAAACGAATATTATTTTGACACCGCAGTAACCAAACGTGATCATTTGTTAAAAACTACTTTTACTTAGCTCAAAAAGTTACGAAAATAATATCATATTCTTTATTACACCGTAGGGAATCGACTGGTCGACGTCGATCGATAGTTTTTACTAAGACCAATTGATCGATCGACGTCGATTAATCGTTTTCACCATCGATCGATGCCGTCGATCGATAATCGATCGATTGGTCTGGTAATACCCGTAGGTAGGGAAAAACATCTAGAGACATTTGAATTTGAGAGCTACTTTCGTAATATGGTTCTTGTATCGTAAATTATTTGTACATTAATGTGCATATTAATTTATTTTTACATATAATTTACAATGTTATGATTGAGTGATTTGATTTTGTGAATTCGAACTCTTTCCTAGCAAGGTTTTTCAAAAACGGACCACACTTGATGCACAATTGAAACCTTCAATCACCGTAACACACCTTGGGCACGCCAATCAAACCCGAATCCCGCTATGCCGACCAAAGCCTCCGATTATGCGAACTTAATCGTAAACCGCGGAACAATCTACACAATTGACACAATCGATGTATTGCGGGAACGCCTTCGATCACCGATTCTGACACTATATGCCCAAATTTCACGACTAACTGTACAGTATCTATTGCCGTCAGAGCTAGATTCTTATTTGTATGGGACAAAGTTTACTTTCCTTTGCTGATCTTTTTGGGAAATATCAAGCTGCTCTGTTGACTCGTCTCGAGGGATAATCCGTAAACTGACAATGTGTTTAGCACCTGCTGTGTTTGGGACGCTTTGAACATATATGTAACGGTAGTCTAATACTTACCTTTTCTCAGTGCTATTGACAATTTTACCATTTTACATTGTAAGAAGTATTCAATAGACCTTTATTGCCACAGCCAAGCAGTTTTCTGTCTTTATTTTGTGTGTGTTAATTAGGTACCTACAAATCGCGCAGATACAACTGATTTTTTTGCATTATAATCAGCTGTGCGAAGACGAACCCATTGGATTCCAGCGAAGCGTACGTACTATGGGTTTCATGACATGAATTCATGTCGTTGGAGTTTAATGAATTCAAAACTTCCTACTTCTAAGAGATCCTTTCCTCATAAGTCTATGTCTCTGCTGTTTGTAAAATCCAATTTTGTGCCGATCTACTGGATAGAAGAGGATAGAGATTCAGAGATTTACACAACCAACCCTAAAATCCAAAAAAATGCTTTGTGAACTAACCAGATCATTTTTTTCAGCCATTTCCTGCATACCAGCATCTGCAACGCCCAGCGTTTATACTCCTGGGTTGCTTGCGAGAGCCATGGCATCCCTACAGCAGATGCACAGAACTGGGCCTCACATAAAGAAGAGGAAATCCAGAAATCCGCTCATGGGAAATCCTTTTGCGAAGGTATGTACGTGTACTCTGAGTAACATAGAAGGATCAAGTTGTCAGATATGATAAATACATACGCATTCATTAATGTGCCAAGAGATACGATATCAACAGTATATGGCTACTTTTTACCTATCTGGCTAACTATACCTCCCTTATTATTCTTAGCATCTAACTAGGCATTGCAAGAGTCAGAAAAAACTTCTGAAGAAAATCTCTGAATGGAATCGACTCAAATTCAAACCCGCAGCAAAGATACAATTTGTAATTTTCGTCAAGACACCCCTATTTGTCATTTATGAATTCGAGGGTACCGCGCTTACGCCAACATTCATTTATTATATTATTATATCTTTCGTCAAACCTACCTCGAAATTCCTGTCACCTTCAGGGTTTTTTACAGTAATACTGCACAAAACATTTTTGACAAAGCCACTGCTTAACATTCGCGGTCATTGTGGAACGTTGACTTTAATAAAAAATGAGCTAAAAACGCACAATTTGAAATTAAATTTCATACGAATGACATTACCAGGGCGTGGTCTTGAAGACTCTGATCAAGAAGCCGAGGAAACCTAACTCGGCGAACCGCAAGTGTGTGCTGGTCCGACTGTCTAACGGTCGCGAGATGGTGGCGTATATCCCGGGAATTGGTCATAATCTACAGGAACACAACATAGTACTGGTCAGAGTTGGACGGTAAGTGGAATGGTATTTTCCTTTGATTGATCAAAAGAAATGGTCCGAAAGCTGGCAACAATTTTAGGTAGGTAGGTTTGAGACAATCTGAAAACTAGTCAGATAGCTCTCCTGTTGCTGTTGCTGCTAGGGCTGTTGGGGTATGATGAGAAAGCTATGTGACAAGTTTTCAGCTTACCTCAAATACCTACCCAAAATTGGTGCCAGCTCTCCTACTAAAAGCTGTGTCGTACAGTGATAACCAAGAGGCTAAATGTTGGACTCCTGAATAGGAGTACATTAGTATATCTCTAATTTGTAAAATTGATGTGTTATTAATTTTATTATAATTTGCTTCGGTGAACAAAAACATCGCGAGGAAACCTGCATGCTTCAAAAGTTTCCATAATGTTTGCAAAGGTGTGAAAACCGTAATCTGCAGTAGGCAGCGTGAACTATGACTTGTACTCCTCATATAGTGAGATCGGACCTGGGCTCAGGCACAGGCACAGTTACGAGTTGCAATAATTATGAACCTAGTTAGTAGTAGTCCTACCTGTAGAAAGAGGGATCCCAGATTTACCCTGCCTTTGACACACATTTAGGGGACAGTTTGAAATATGGATATAACACGTTATATGTATAATATAAATCTGTCCATGTATTTAGAGTTATACCGCTTCATCATCATCTCAACCCATCATGGCCCACTATTGAGCACGGGTCTCTTAGAACCGCTTAATGAGAGTGAATTCTGATATCAGCGTTCACCGTAATTTACTTTACTTTGTCGTCCTCTCTTAAAAGAAAAAGACTAATAAAGTATTTTTTTATTATGTTTCCAGTGTACAAGACTGTCCGGGTGTGAAGCTGAAATGTGTACGTGGCAAATACGATTTGCCACACGTCGTCAAACAGAAAGTGTAGTTATAGCGTTTTGTATTTTTTTTTTTAGTTTAGTAAATGATACTTTAAGATCATGACGGGTTTTCTTATTACTCCCCAGCAGCAAGGGAAGGAAATTTTGACATGTTGTCGTACCTAATGTAAAATTGCTATGCAGTGCTTTTTAAAATCAGATTAATTTAAGAACATTTTGTGATTCGAGAAATGGGCATAGGACATACATATAATATCCTAGAATATGAAGTATGAATTAATTTATAGATCATTTTTATATTCAAAGTTAACGCTATATTTAAATTAAGTACTTAATGCATAATAACAACTTGCAATTTAGGTTTTTTTTCTCACATCAGGTACCTAACTTTATGACTATTACCCACTTCCAATTTTTGCCGCAACCAGACGGAATTACAGTGCAATGAAAAATGCAGAAATAGTACCTACTTAATACTTCAAATCTTTATTATTCATTTCATAAAGAAAAAACATAAAACCGGCCTGTCGAACCCAACAAGCAATAAAAAGCAACTACTGAGTCATAAAAGTCAATAAAATAAGGCATATTAGCAAAGGGTCTTAAAAACTAAGCACGACTAATTATAGTAGGTACCTACCAATTGTAAGGGAGTTATGTATCACTTTTTATGACGATCGCTCGAGAGCTCTTATTGGTTGGTCATTTATTTATAAAAGCTCATGGGTGCACCACCCCTAGCGTTGCGCAAATACACATTTATAGACTCTTATGTGAAATATAATAATGCTCCGCAAGTAGTAGATAGAGTAGGTATTCAATGTTTGCTTTGATGTCACTAACACTAGAATAATTCATATATATATTTCCTCATAATTTCTTAAATATGTAGTGAAACGAAACTTGCCAATTAATAAACTTAATTTTTATTAATTTCCCCCAACGTTTTAAATGGTAAGCGCTTTATTTTCTTTCAGTGTTTACTCGCACCGGTGTTTACTTAATACTTTTTGTTTATTATTATAATTTAACATTTTTTATTTTTCCGTGTTGTTTTTTAATTTTTTATTTTATTTTAAAAATTAAAAATACAAGAGATATATTGAAAAAGGAATCGAATAATCAAAACATCGTTAATTAATCAGGTGAGTATCTACTAATCACTATAATTGGAAAGGTGGTAATATGATTCTGAAAAGTAACATTAGCTTACGCCAGTTTTGTGCATTGAACTAAACGTTGAACTATAGAAAATGTAAACTACTTAGTTTTATGTTGTTCACATAATAATTATAATAAATATTTAGGAATAATAGTAACTAACATATTCATAGAATGACTGTCTACTTGAGCTTAGTACTGTATTGTGTAAATTTTCATAAGTAGGTATGTATATTACGTATCTAACTATCTACTTTATTAAAAGAAAGGAATGGTGAAAAAAACCAATAAAATAGAATGATTTAAGCAAAATATTATATTTCATATTTATTACAAATAGGATTGTAAATTCTTGAGGATTGCACATTAATATTAAATACAAAATAAATTAGTTATTTACAATTCTTAGTCTACCTTTAAATTGAATACATAAATAATGTAAGACTAGGTACACAATTATATACAAATACAAAATGAACATCAGCATAGACAAGTTTGGTGACATCTGGCACAAGATATAGAAGCGAGTTGAGCCTTCAGCTTCGCCATTTCATTTTTAAGGTAAGTAACTTTCAAAGCAAGGTGGATTTCTCTCAGCTTCCTCCTATCTCTGCTTTGTTTCGCTGCAAAGTTGTTCCTCTCTCTTTGTTTTCTATACGAATCATCAGCCGTGTGACTCGTTTGAACAGCGCGACGCATTCTCGGATTATTTCCAAGCAACGTTCCTCCGTTCTTTTCCGCCATTGCCCTTAACGCGTCTCTTTCAAACTCCTGGAAATCTGGATCGTCGGATAATATATCCACGTCTGCCATGTAACTTGGTCTCCTGGTCTTCTGTTCTTGTTGTGATACCGGGGATTCAGGGGGAGAAATCATTCCGGTTCTCAATTGCGGGCTGAGAGCTGGAGCGACGTAACTGGAACAACTCGAGATCGGTGATGTTTCCCCGATGGGCACGAACATTGGTTGAGGGTATCCCACGTATGTAGTGTACGGAGAATACGATATATTCGTATTCGGCGACACAGTACTCGGATACCCATAGGGCTGGTATCCGTATCCATAATTCGGTAGCGCGTCTTGCGTACACTTCAAACTTAAATCCAACGCAGTCTCTTCGGCATAAGGGGTCCAAAGAGCCATGATTCACAATTGTTTACGACTTTCCACAACTAAAGATTGGTAACGACTAATGAAATAGGGGTTGCTCAAGCGCCTTTTGTTGTCCTGGGGGCGGAGCCTAAGCCAAAGGGTGAGATTATCCCCCCACCCTCTTGCATTTTATGGGTAGGGTTGACTTTGCTACCTGCGATTGCGTTTTAACGGGACTGTGGAAATGAGAATAATAGATTGATTTGCGTTGTATAACGTCTGTCCTGTACGAGTAAGTATAAGATATTAAACAATAGGTTCTGGTACATTTCTAAATTAAAAATAGTTTAGATCGATCTTAAATTCGCCTCACGTTTACGTTGCACTAATGAACCCTGAGAACACTATGGTAATGGTAATGTATTAACATTATCATTGTAGGTAGGTACATACTACCGCAAGCACATAAGCAATTATGCTTATTAACAAAATGATTTTCTTTCAACCTATTTAGAAGTACCTAACATAATATCAAGTATTAAATTTTTAAAATTGATCGTACTTACATATTTTAAGTAAGTATATCCAATAGGTAGGTACCAGGTAGGTACTTATTGATCGATGGCCCCTACCAGTGAGTAAAAACTAATTTAGTTTTGAAGAAGATTGGACCTAAACTTCTTAAGTTATAGTACTTTTACTGTGCATGGTCCAAAAAAAAATATTAAAAAATTAAAATGGCTGTAGATCGAGGGGAGTCGGGTTTAGACCTAGTATGTAGATGAATTTTATTCATAAAATAACTCATACTACACGCCCTATAAGTTTGTACAGACTGAAGCCGGACACCCTGTATACATATACATAATATATATACCTATATTTGCGTACCTAATCACTAGTTACATAGGTACTTACCACCTAGTAATAAAAGATAAACAAAGTCGCCCTCCCACGCAATAAGTTTTGATGCGGTTTTCACCATTAATTAGGTAGAATTTTTTTGTGTGTAATTTGACTAATAAATACGCAAATGTCTACATACAGTACCTACGCATTTTAAACGCATATTAACTATGTATAAGCCCCGCAAGTTGATATTGCGATTGGCGGCAATCTTGGTGACGTCAGGATGACGTAGTCGACGCGCACCGTCAGTACTCAGTACCGTTCGCAAGGAAAGCCCGCGCTTACGTGCTTACGCGCATCGAGTACTTGTTACCTATAGCTTTTTGTTTTTGTTATCCTGTTTTATTTTTAACCGACTTCAAAAAAGAAGGAGGTTCTCAATTCGACCGTATATATGCTTTTTTTTATGTACGTTCAGCGATTATTTCGTCGTTTATGGGCCGATTTTGATAATTCTTTTTTTGTTGTAAAGTAGATATGCGCAGTGGGGTCCCCTGATAAGGACACTAGGATCTGATGATGGCATCTTAGAGAAATCGAGGGGAACTTTCGAAAATTGTATGGACAACTAGTATGTTTGTTCATGTTACCATAAGTACATTAAAGCGCTACCGTTTCATGAAGATCTGGAGTCGATCTGATGAAGCCGAAACACAGTCGAGGGAACTCCTCAACGATTTACTGCAGTTATCCAGTGTTTGGGCTTGATTAATTTGTAGTGACGAGAACTTTACACTAACATGTTGAATTGCGCGCCATCTGGCGAGTAGTTTTTGAGTTATCTCTACTTATCAAGATTGAAGTCGGTTATTTTTTTTTGTAAAAAGCAATTATTGAGTTTTGTTGTTTAGTTTTGTTACCTGTTACCCGTTAAAATGAGTAAGAAATTAATTAACAGTCGTGCTCCTGAAATAAACCCATTACAAATAAACCCATAACCCTAGCTTATTTACTTTTTATAAAAATTTTTTTTGCTATCTGTACTTTTTTGCGACGGATGACGTCACGCAGCTGTTATTGTGACAAGGTTCCATCGCAATATCAACTTGCGGGCTTATACCGTTATTTATACCTAATTACACTAGGAGACGCGGCAGACGTCCTGCAACATATACATACCTACTTATCTATTATTAAGAGGATGCCCGAGTCTCGTTCAGCCCATACAAACGTAGTAGTCTGTTTCCTCGCTGGATTTTAACACTAGAGCAAAGATTTTTTGGAAAACAATACATCACTACGAGTACCATGTCGGTATGTTTTGCTTTTTTTGATAAATTAATTAATATAGAAGTTATAAAGCTTCAAAAACGTCGAAATTGACCATTTCTCATTGTTCATTTTCGGACGTCGATCTAACCAAATAAAACGCAAATTCAGAAAAAAATCAAAACATACCGACATGGCCAATATCTTCATCTATAGAACGCTGAAAAAATTTTCAAAATCCGTTCAGTTTTCATGGAGGAAACAGACAAGAGCGTAATGCCGATTTCATCAATTTTCTGTAGGTTTTTTCAGTCCGAGCTGCAGTTGTCCCGCTTACGGTTGTGAGGGGTGAGACGGAGGGGTCAACTAATACGTATACAAATAGTGATTCGTCGTCGTAGTCGATAAATTATATATCGATATAGTGTTGTTCTTCATTATCGATGTGTTTTTTATATCAAATAAGTTAATGTTTGACCAGAATCACACCGGAAGATGTGGTCCAAGATGGTCCACATTAACTTAAGAAAAGCATATATTATTCACTCTGATCTTGAACTTCCACGTCATAGTCAGGGAAAGGGGGTCTGTAACCACTTCCACTAATATTCTTCTTGCCTTAGGTACGTTTAGCATGCGGCGTTTCTTAGGTATGTTTAACAAGCGGCGTTAACTCTGTACTTAGTAAGAATTCGGCTTCACACTCGAGGGGGTGTGGGCTCAAATCCAACTAGCACGTAAGTAACGATTTTTCAAAAAAATAATAAATATTTCACTTGCTAAGACTCGTTGAATAGGTCTTTTAAAAACATTATGAGGTTGAGAACACCATTTCTCGATTTAGGGATCCGTTTCTGAAATATTTGATTTTAAAGTTAACTTTTTTGTTAGGGGTAAGTGTCCCCCCCTCTATCTGCTCAACGGCTTTATGGAATGCTATGCTATGTGGATTCGTGAAAAAAATTACAGCAATAGTATATATAACGAAGTTTAAAGGAAAACTATCAGAGCTGAGTAGTAAATAAAAACTAATAAGTTATAGGCGACCAACTTAATGTAAATATATATATATATATATATATATATTCCTATGGATGATAAATAAATAGCTACATTTACACTAATTATTATAAAGCTGAAGTTTGTTTGTTTGTTTGTTTGAACGCGCTTAACTCAGGAAGTACTGGTCCGATATGAAAAATTATTTCAGTATTAGATAGCCCACTTATCGAAGAAGGCTATACGCTACTTGTTGCGAAGTAGTTCCCACGAGACGCGGATGAAACCGCTGGCAGTAGCTAGTATCAAAGAAACAAATATCTATGTTACGGCTAGTACCCGAAGTGCGGCTACACCTAGTTCTAGCCGGCTACAACTAGGTGTAGCCGGCCACGTACGGTAAGAACTAGGTGTATCCTATTTGTCGTCGGCTAGAACTAGATATAGCCGTACACCGGTGGTTATCTTTTTATCGAATGTTCAAATGCGCTAATTTTAATTAAAGTAATTAGGTTAGCGAGGAGCGAAGCGACGAGCGTGTTAGGTTAACAGGTACCATCGCACGAGCCGAGCGAGCGAAGCGAGCGTGCCGCGGCAGCGGCCGGCGAGTGCCAGAACCGACTTTAGGGCGTTTATAACCTGAACATTTCATGAAATGAACATTGTATAAAATAATATTCGATCAAATGAACATTATGTCAATCAATATTACACAAAATGAATATTCGATCAAATGAAAATTATGTCAAACGATATTATACAAACTGATTAAATATGATACACCTAGTTCTAACAACACGTGGCCGGCTACACCTAGCTGTAGCCGGCTAGAACTAGGTGTAGCCGCACTTCGGGTATTAGCCGTAACATCTATATTATATAAATTACGTGTCGCGTTGTTTGTCCGCGATGGACTCCTAAACTACTTAACCAATTTCAATTAAATTTTGCACACTTGCGTAGATTTATCCAGCTTGAAAGATAGGATAGTTTATAAATCTCAACCATCTGACCCAGCGCACTTCGTATCCTAGCAGTCATTGAATGTTATCCTATACATACGAACTTCGCATGGTCATTTAGTAATAATATATAAGTAATAATAAATAAAATAATAATAATAAACGCCACACACTCATACCCCCCAGTAGAATTTAACCTGTGTCGTGGGTGGCATGGACGACACATATAACACACCACAATAAATACATATACATACAATACAATATAATATATGGCACCCGAGAACAAATATTTGTCTTGTCCGTCACACAAATACGAGTATCTGCCCCCGCCGGGTTTTGAACCCGGGAGTGCCCGGGACCCCTTCACTTACTCCCAGGTAGGATCGTTACCCACTTGGCTACGGGGCCGTAAGTAAATAAATAATACACATAATTATTTTTCTGCATTATCTTCAAAATATATAGTTAATAATAAACAAATATATAAGAAACAAATAATCACAACAATTTGTGTATTATTTACTTATATATTTGTTTATTTAATACACAACAATACAAATATTATGAGTGGACGAAAGTTGCTGTTACCAATACGACGCCACGCCGGCCAGCTTAGTTATTTTTACGACTTCTAAAGTCTTTATTTATTATTAGATACAAATATAATAAGGTTGGTAGGTACTTAAAATATTTCTTTAAAGTAGTTGGTACTTGGTACACGAATTCACTATCAAGTTTCCCGAGTCGGGCGGGCGATCTACTGCTACCTGCTACACGCACACACGCGTAGCTCGCTTACCCACACATAGTAGCTCTTTCGCGCGGGGGTACAGCCGATATCGAGACGGCAATAGAATTGGCTGATAATGGATTTCGAAATTTTTCACCACTGGGGCATCCTCTTAACCTTGCTTCGCTTCGGGATACTTGTTGCTCCGCTCCTTTTGGTCGTAGCGTGATGTTATACAGCCTGTTTCCTCAATAAATGGACTATTCAAAACAAAATGAATTTTTCAAATCGGACCAATAGTTCCTGAGCTTAGCGCGTTCAAACGAACAACCTCTTCCGATTTATATTATTAGTATGGATGTCTATATTATAGTTATAAAGATTTATTATTTTTATTGAGATAATTCTGTATTGCAAACTCTTTCGGTTATTTATGTAAACATTGAGATTGGATAAGGTATTGTTTACAAAACCATTTTTAATCCCGTGTCGTAAATATCAAGGTAATTATCTACCTACCTAACAAATTTGTTTACCGAGGCTCAGTTAAGTTTAATCCGGGTTGCTTGCTAATTAACGTGTTATCACATTCGCATTAGACATGCTACATGCCGCCACATAATTTCTTAATTTGTTTATGGTGATCCTAATTTTAATGTTTAATTACGTTACGCTACAAGGGGAATCAAGGAACTATTCTTGCGAAATGTAACTAGGAGTTTAATAGCAAACAAGATAAACATTCTCCGTCATTCTCGATGTATCTACTACTTAACTCTCAAAAGATGATACGCGTAGGTGGCGTAGCTTTATAAATACCTATTATCATATTCATAATATGCAGGGTGACCAAAAAGTCGTGGATCAAATCGCAACGACCACCGGTAAGCTGGGCTCATTCGCTGCAAAAAACTGTTCTACATGTCTCTATCATCAACCTTTGAAAAGTTATAACATATTTTGTATTTTTTAAGGAAATTAACTTTTTCAGTGTACCTAAATGTTACTAAAATTCGATAATTCACATCCTGTATAATTTTTGTTTATTTAAAATGATGCAACTGAGTAGTCTGTACATAAGACACAACTTTGTATCGCTGTGCACGTCTTCTGTTGGAAAGAAGAACACGTTTCAGTAATCTTTATTTTCCTTCATCATAACTTTTCTTTTACATCGGACCCCACTGTGAAAAAAAAATGTTCTACCGAAAAGTGACCTTGTATCACAAGTAATAGTGCATTTTATGGGGATTCTAAAAAGGTATAACTCATGGCTATGTGTAAAGTAAATATCTTTCTAGGATCCTGAAATTAAAACAACGACTGTGAACTTGTATTTTTAAATAAATAAACGCCTTTTTTACAGTGGCTACAAGGCTACAACCCATTAATGGCCCACTACTGAGCACGGGTCTCTCCTCATTTATTGAGGAGGCCTAGAGTATACTCCACCACGCTGCTCTAATGCGGATTGGTTATGATGGAAGTTATGATGAAGGAAAATAAAGATTACTAAAACGTGTTCTTTTTTCCAACAGAAGACATACACAGCTATACAAAGTTGTGTCTTATGTACAGACTACTCAGTTACATCATATTACATAAACAAAAATGATACAGGATGTGAATTTATCGAATTTTAGTAACATTTACATTGAAAAAGTTCATTTCCTTAAAAAATACAAATAAGTTATAACTTTTCAAGGGTTGATGATATAGTCCTCCTGTAGAATAGTTTTTTGCAGCGAATGAGCCCAGCTAACCGGTCGTTGCGTTTGATCCATGACTTTTTGGCCACCCTGTATTCATTAGGGAATTTCATATGAATATTACCTACATGCTGTGTAGATACATAAACATAATCACTATTTTACTATTTATTAAATATTGAATGATGTTAACTTTACATTCGAATGTATTCTTTTCTTGACTGTAGCGGAAGACCGGGGATGGTTGACTATGGTGGCAAGTCATACAGACATGACGCCTTGCTTATAGACTTCCCTTGCGCTTCCGGTAAATGTTCGCGCCTTATCCCTATATGCGTGAAGTTGGCGCAATCGAATTACATCAGTATTTTAACACATTACAGGTTACTTGTCGCCAACAAATCCTACTGGTTTTAAAAGCTTGAACATTTTGTTTCCTTTATTAATAAGCAGGTTGCCAGGCTATCGTCTGCCTGCCTGGTGCCTTGTGGTTAAGAATTCAGTCTCCTACTCTGGGAGCCGTTATGTGCGTTTTAAGCATGTAAGAAAACGTCCTGGGGAAACTTGCATGCCAGACATTTCGCAAAATTAAACGTTAAGTATGTGAAGGCTGCCAATCCGCACTTGGTCAACCTTCTCATTTTGGGAAGAGATCCGTTCCCAGCAGTGGGACAGTTAAGGGTTGCGTTGCGACGATGATGATGATACATACCTACCTAAGTTATTATATAACTTGTGCACTTGATGATCTGTGCACTCTCTCTACTCTGTGTGTCACTCCGAAATAAAAGATGAAAGTTGCTTCTTGGTTTTATTTTTAAATGCTATGCTATATAACAAAGTAAAGGGCATAAAAAAGTTAAACCATAGCAAGGTAAGGTAAGGTAACCATGATATTTTCATCAGCCTCTGAAGTTCCTACAAAAAACATCACATTCCAACATTTAACTTTAAGATTCTATCAAGTTCTTCCTTCACTTTTTTCCTGCATGTGGAATTTTTTTTGGCGGTTTAATCTCAAGTTTTGGGTTTTCCATCAAGTCTAAGTATATCATATCCATAACTGTGAAAACAGCCTTAGCCTTCAAATAAATCGTTTGTGCTCTGACTTTCTTGTAATGTATTCACTCTTGCAATGACTCCAAATTTTTCACAGATATCAAGTCCTAGTAACATAATATGTAACTTTTTCTTGAATCATCTTGAATATATTTTGTGTTAATTTATGTTTTATTTTATGTAGTAACTGTGTTTCACCTAGAACTTCTGTATATCTTATCTTCTGTAACCTCAACTTCTGAGCCAAATTGTATTTCTTCTAACCTCTTACCTCTTAGAGCTTTGATAGGTATACCTAATAGTCTGAGGACGAATCTGAGCTAGTATATTGTTTCTTAGTACGGCACATTTTAGTGTAATGGCCACTTTTACTGCAATTACCACATATGTTGTTAAAAGCTGGGCATTCCCATCGTTTATGGTTAGTACCACATCTTATACAGTCAAAATTCTTGTTTTGTTTACTCTTTTTATTACTGTTTTGTTTATTTTTTGACTCATTTAGTTGTTTAAAGGCTTGTTCACATGTTGTGCATATTGTTATTGCTTTTGACAAATCTAGTTCGCCTTCTGTTAGTAGTTTCTCTCTTACTTGACTGGACTTGATTCCAAATACGATTTTGTCTTTTATCATCTCATTGTGTAAATTACCAAATTCACACTTACTTGCTTGCGTTTTTATTCTCGTCAAAAAATCATTAAACTGTTCGTTTTCGTATTGTTCGATTTTAAAAAAGTTGTATCTTTCTAAAGATATATTTGACTTGGGCGAAAAATGCTCTTTAAATTTTTGTTTAATTACTGCCAGGTTAATTTTATCACTCTCGGTGAGGTTGAAACTGTTGTAAATTTCTATGACGTCCGGGCCGATTGTAGCCATAAATGTAGCTGCTTGGACTTTGGCTGGTTTGTTTTCTAGCTGAATAGCTGTAGCGTACCACTCGAATTGTTGTAACCACATTTTCCAACTTCTTGATTTGTCACAGTTAATTAGTAGGTTAGATGGCGGCTTGATGCCAAAGACGTCGACGTTTGTAGACATTTTGCAAGTTTCTATAGCACCTTTTGTTCAATATAACCATTTATAACTATCATTAATAAGTAATTCGATCTTCTGACACCATGTAATAAGAGTCGGAGCAATTCAATTCAGCAATCTAAAATCTAATCAATATCATAAATAATAATAATGAATCCGATATGACAGACCAAGATGTGACGTTTGTTTGTCAATTTGTCATCACAGTGACAATAGTGAAGTACTACAAAAATCGATACACAATAAGCCAATTTTTAAAACTGGGTATATTATAATTCTGGAAGGTCCGTTTTTTTAGAATAGACTTAACTACAAAACAAATCGCTGAGTGTCCAAAACATCACATTCCTTCAATGTTACACGCGTTATACAACTTACAAACAATTGAATCGGTTCACTCGGTATATCGCACTTTGTTTTACACCAAAAAGTGCTTTGAATTTACAATTATAATGCACAAATTTCTAACATTGTGCAAATCCATGACAACTTCACTTTTCACAGATGAATCCACAGAACACTATTTACTATCATTTCAACTAGAACTTGACATTTGCAGGATTGCAGGTGACAGAATGGGAAAGATGAATCGATTTGTTACATTGGTTTTACGATTCATTAAGTGACATTTATCGATATTTTATCGATTAATAAAATTATAAACGTCGAAATGTAACTAATTACAAGAAAATTTAAAATATAATTCAAGTTTCTGTGCCAGTTTAACATAAAATAATATTTAGTGTAACATTCACATAAGTAATTCACATAAATAATATCTAAATATAGTAGAGCCATTTTAATAGGCCACATTTGACAGTTCGTCAAAATTGTACAAAGTAACCTTGTAAGGGAGGCACCCCATATTATTTAATATTCCCTACTAGATATTGTTAAACTTTTTACACATAAAAGTAAAAAACTGACGTCGTTACAAAGTTACGTCAGTGAACTCTTTTTCTTTGTAAATATAAGGGATGGTACCAAAAGAAACAGACCAGTACATAAGTTGAATTCGAGAAGTTGAACGAATCGTCAAAAAGTTTTTCACCATTACAAAATAAAATTCATTTTAATACGAACAATGTCCAGAAACGTGAATTGTTACAAATAGTCATGATTTCATTTCGCGCCATTATTTTTGACGCATTATTTGTGTCGTTTTTTAGTCGTTGTGCGAACTGTGCGCTTATTAATACTTTTTTATAACAATCGCATTCGATTTACACATGTTCGAAGTCCTTATCGATTAATTAAATTGAATCGATGTTTTTCAACAGGTTACCCTTACTATGAAGCAAAGACAAACAGTTGTCAAATGTGGGCTATTAAAATGGCGCTACTATAATTGTGAATAGATATTTATTACATTCGAATAATATCGTTGAGTACAATCGATATCGATACGACTCGATACAACAAATTCGCGGTAATGTCAGTGTCTTAATGTCTTAATGACTACTATTGCTTTGAAAATTATTGATCATATTTGTTTAATTTTGTAGTTAAGTCTATTCTAAAAAACCGGCCAAGTGCGAGTCGGACTCGCGGACTAAGGGTTCCGCACCATTATGTGTAAAAAACGCCAAAAAAGATCTGTTCTGTTGTATGAAAGCCTAACTTAAATATTTAATTGTTTTATTGTAGTCACATATTAGCCACAACGCCATCTCTTGGACCGAAAGGTAACTAAACTATCGCTGAGGCGTCGAAAGTATGGGCGCACACTTAAATATTTATTTTATTCTGTATTTCAACTGTGTTACTATTACGGTTCATGAGATACAGCCTGGTGACAAACGGTCGGACGGACGGACGGACAGCGAAGTCTCAGTAATAGGGTCCCGTTTTACCCTTTGGGTACGGAACCCTAAAAAATGGACTTATAGATTTCCTTGTGATACCTAGTTACTCACTTAAAAGGTTAATTTATATGAAACTTCGTAGATATCTACTTGCTTACCTACTTAGGTACTTATACACCGACCAAGTCTTGAAATAATATCTATTATGTAGATTAGAGTATACTGCTTGTTGTGTTGATAAATATTTACTAGTTAGGTAAACCTACCAACCAACCTCTACAGGCGGAGGCTAGTGCTTTGTAAAAACATTTGTACCGCAAATACCCGTTACTAATCCATAAGCAGGCTATTTATTGCAATAAAAATTGATGAGTCCATTTTAATCCATTTCGCTTTGTTTCAATTATGCGGGTGCAATAGCTTACTCAGCTCAGCGCAAATCTTTATGACACTCGTAGACAAAAGACAACTCAGGTAAAAATGGCGGCACGTGTCTGTGCTTCAGACAAAGATGTATTAAATATCTTCAGATTAAAATTAATGGCGGGAATTAAGTTGCAAATTCTGGTCTCAGGGATTTTAACTTGTGGATTAACTATTGAGATGAACGTAAAACAGTTATAAGTAAATTTGTTAAAATTTTTAAAGACTATTTCCCCCTTCATGATTTCCCCGTTTCTAATAAGTTGTATGATCAATTGTTTTTAGGGTGGAAAAGACAAAAAGTTAGCTTAATTTGAATCTGATTATTTAATTTTATGTGCCTTCCTACCCTCTTTATACTGCTTATTATATTATAAACGAAACATTTAATTTTTTTTAATTTTGTTATTTGAGGGAGAAAATAATGGACTTCATTATGGTGAATAGAAGAATTATTTTACAATTTTAGGGTGTTGTCCGCTGGTCGTCCGTATGTATTCCGATATTATGCGTGTACGTGTATATCTATTACGCAAATACCTACTGCCGAATGAAATTTGATGCGGTTTTTACAGTTGTGTAGCTGGAGGTTTTAAATTTTAAACATCTGGTGCATGTACCTACTAAGTAGTAGATGCATAATATACTGCTAAGAACCTGAAAGAATTATAAGTATTTAAAAATATAATGTTGCAGGACGACGTCTAACAAGCTAGCTAGTTCTGTAAATATAAAAAAAATCTGAGAGTAGATAGGTATCTAGGTATATAGTTATCTGTGCTGTGTTTTGTGGTAGGTACAATTTATTATTTATTCATCTATTATTATTTAGTCAATAGGTATCACCTTGCATGCATAAAGGAGAATGTTCATCATTGGTCCTGATTTTTTCTCACGCCTTCAAGTGAAAGTAGGTAATATTATAATTTATTTATTATTTTTTGCCATTATCTGACAAACAGAATGTATTTTTCGAATGAGGGATTTCTTGTAAGATAAAATAAAACCTAATCTTGATTGATCTTTTAATTATCTAACAGTTCTATAACAACGGAATGTTACAAGCGTCAATAAGTTAATGTTGCCAGGCACAAAGTGATATTATACATATAATTGAAGATAGATTTATCGATAAGCAAAGAAGATGCTGTAGTAAGTAAATACGTTAGAATTAGAAGCTATAGTAGTTGTCTGGTTGGTAGGCAATCAGCAGTCATGACTGTGGTGTGGTTTTTAAGTTGGGCTCGTTTTAATGATTTGAATGCTCCTGCACCATATTTAGACGATTTTTTAATGAGTGTGAGTACGAAGAATAAAATCGGACAAATAAAACAATCTCTCCGAGTTTTTTGTGTTTCATTTCCACTAAGTCAACGAGTAACATGCTATACCTATAATATTTAATTTGTATTCGCACATACCGATGAAAATGCTCAGGTACCTACACTACCTACTACTGATATTACTAAGTACTCTACTATCCATTAACAAGCAATGTAACTTATTAATATCTTTGATTTTTCACAATAACTCATGAAACAATCTATTTTAACCTATAGGTAGATAAGACGGGTTATTTAGATTTTGAGGTTATGTTACATTTTGCTAAATAACTTTGAAACCCGCTTTTTGATGTAAAAATAATTATTGGGTCTTAATAATTTACATAAGAAATAAGAATATTTGTCCAAGAGCATTTTTAATGCCTAAAACACGAATCCAATTCTAATTTAGTTAGACTTTGATTCGTGTTTTACACATTAGGTAACATCGTATTCTAAGTGAAGTAAGTTTCTCATCAACTTTTATGGTTGTATTGCCTAGCAATAAAATTATGTCTGAGAATTAAAGAAGATTAAGATAACCAGAATACGGGGACTTCTATAGAACATTATTTCAACGAATACTGTCTTACCGTTCTTTATATTATAACCGACATCAAGTCATCAACAAAAAGAGTTTCTCAATTCCACTGTACTTAAGTAGGTAAGAAGTTATTTATGACTGTGTTACCTCATAACTTCTTACCTAGTTTTGGTGTTATTTCTACTTGTTTTTGTAAAATGTTTTTGTAAAAAGTGATTCAATCCTGCATTATGCAGTTTTTAATTTTACCCAATATTTTTGACTTTGAAAATATATAATAAAAACTTAACTAGCCATAAATTTCATATTGTACAACTCGACAATCATTAATTTAATCAATGTAAATGCAACATAGGTAAGTACCTAATCTATAGAATGAACCAGTAGTAGACCTGAGTTCTTCCCCAACACGTAAAAATTATTAACTGCATTTGACAGTTAAGTATTTGCCATTGCCACAAATGCTTCTACTTCCTGCTGTCTGTGTGGTATCCACACTTCATTAATCTTTGCTCCTTTCCGCAAAGTTGCTATACAAATAACCAAGCCTTCGCCCCGCGATTCCGTTACGTTCGAAGGGTTGAATAAGACACCGTTTGTCAACCGTTGATTGATCAATTTATCTACTTATACAGTTATAATATAAATGAAGACCTCTACAGGAAGCAAGATGATTTTATATTGTAAATATTGTAATTGAATACGAATATAAAACTATATAAATAGTAAAAGGAAAAGGCTAGGGATTACGCACCATCAACAACAAAAAATGTGATTGCAGTAACCTACTTATAAGTACCTTTTTAGTAGGTAGGTATATTTAAGTAATTGTAATTTTGTAGGTATTATTTTTATCTCTAGTAATGTTACGGGATTTTGTGTGTACTAGCTGTAACTACGTGTGATGTTTTTGCAATGATTTGATTTTATGAGACTTTTATAATTTTTTAGGGTTCCGTACCCAAAGGGTAAAACGGGACCCTATTGCTGAGACTTCGCTGTCCGTCCGTCCGTCCGTCCGTCCGTCCGTCTGTCACCAGGCTGTATCTCATGAACCGTAATAGTTACACAGTTGAAATTTTCACAGATGATGTATTTCTGTTGCCGCTACAACAACAAATACTAAAACACTGAATAAAATAAATATTTAAGTCGAAATATGGCTTCGACGCTCCAGCAATAGATTAGTTAGCTTTATGTTACCTTAGATGGCGTTGCTTGTCGCTAATACATATTAGCGACAAGCAACGCCATCTCTTGGCTACGACGCCTCCGACGCTTTTAGTTACCTGTCGGTCCAAGACATGGCGTTGCTTGTGGCTAATATGTGGCTACAAAAACTAAAGTAAATATTTAAGTGAGGTTTTCATACAAAAGGCCAGATTTTTTTGGCGTTTTATACATAATGGTACGGAACCCTTCGTGCGCGAGCCCGACTCGCACTTGACCGGTTTTTTTTATCGATACAAAAATACAAATCAACATAGGTTAGTTAGTACCTAGGTAGGTACCAACTTTTCGATTGTTAAAATATCTTTATATTTCTGTCCACAATTATTGTACCCATTGTTGAAAGTAGGTAGTAAGTAGATGAGGAAAAGCACAACAGATTTTTTTTGGTCAATCTTTTGCTCAAGTCTCAGCCTTTCACGCAATGCAACTGTTGTTTCCAAGACCGTGACAGAGCAATGGGCTTTCATCAGGAGAATCGGACATAATCCGCTTATTTTTGATTCCATATTCCTTTCATCGACGGTAACTTAACTGTACAATATGCAAATTGTGAAACCGGCTTTCACGGATTAAGATAGTCCTGCTCCTGTCTACTTTTGTTTGTTTCTACAATGCAAATATTTTCGCAGAACCCAGTGGTGGACTAACGGTCGTGTTTGGTTGTTTGCTTTCTTAAAACTGAAGTTTCGTGGGACACCAAGAGATAAGTTGGTAAATCTTACACACGGGTACCGGTATGGCTAATGGATGTGGAACGGTGTCACATTACTAACTTACTTAATGCGAATAAGTTGCGGTATTTTCAATCATTATGCATGATTCATAGTGTTTTACAAAGGATTTATATTGTACCTACTAGCTCATGCCCGCGGCTTCGCCCGCATGGTCAAAGCGAATTAACAATGAGTTGTTTAATATACTTACTTGACATTTTTCTGGTGGATAAATAATTGACTACAACTAAAAACTATTGAAGCTTAATAAATAATTCTCATACCTAATATTTCATAGGTACCTAATATTTTAAACCAAAACAACAACAGTAATTCACGAAGTGAATCAAAACCAAAATCAAAGCGTAAGGTAGGTACTTATGTCTTATCACTCTAATTCCTTTACATTACAATATTATCTAATATAAAATCGAAACAAAAAATTATCCAGCGCGAATTCAAAATACAATATTGAATTTATTACCTATGTTATGTATTACCTAAATATTGAAATTGAAATATTGAGAGTATTAATATCTATGACTTCAGCAAATTACCTGTAGCACTTGATGCGTTAGGCACTTCTCACATTACGCTATTTATTAGCTACGCGACTGCGACGCAATCCCAAAATTCTAATTATGTAAGTATCTGACACTTTTGACTGACAGGAGTCGCATCGTAGACGCGTCTCCTGTCAGTGAAAAGTGTCAAATACATACAAATTTTAGATTGCGTTGCAGTCGCGTAGCTCATGAATAGCGTTGTGTGAGAAGTGCCTAATTCAGATTTTGCAAATGAATTTTACTAACTACTAACGCCATCTATTAACAACATCCAGAACAAAATATTTAATAACGATAACAAAACTTTGATCTTTCCGTGGGAATGAGATGTTTTACCGCGGTAAAAAGTAGCCTACTGCACTCTCCACCCTCCCAACTATCTCCACACACATAAACCATAATCATATAATAGCCACGTTGCGACGTGAAAGAGCCACAAACAAACAAACAAACAAACACACTTTCACATTTATATTATTAGTATAGTACTAGTATAGTATAGTATGGATTTTATCGTGGATTTTATAAGTACCTTTCCTTAATTTAACCGTTCAATTCATTTTCACAGTTTTTTATGAAATGTAAAAAAATAAGTTTATTCCCTTTTTTAGTTAATTAATAAGTTTAAGTTTCAAATAAATAATACTTTGTTAAGTATGGACCTAGTACTAAGAACAGTTAACAAGAAAGGGTACCTACCTTAATATTATTTATTTAATCTTATAGCATATACTTAGTAGGTAGATCCATACACCTAGTGAATTCGAGCATAATTCATCACAGCACCCCACGTGCCTGCAAGGGGCGAGACGAGAGTGAGGGTGCAAAGCAGGGGTTCACGCAACCCTTGCAATGCGTTATGTAATATCGATCGGGTGTTACATAACGGGGAATGGCTACCATTGTTGTGACTTTATTGAATCAGTCGTTATATATTGTAAGATTGTTTTTTGGGGAGTATGTTAACAAAATGTACCTACTGATTTTCTTACGCTGTCAAAAACGTTGTTTGCTTTTATAGTCGGTGTTGATTTTTCTAGGCTGTGAAGAATAAGTATTGGCAACTGAAAAATACTCAAAAAGTTTGTAGGGCTAGAGAAAAATAGGTGTATTTTAAATATATTTTGCATACAGAGTAAGGTACTGAGCTTTGACTTTATTATGGTTAGTATAATTATTATTTATTTAACTATTTTAGGTAGGGTTTCAAAAATTTAATTCGCTTAAGAATTTATATCGCCTATTAAGTGTACCTAGGTATTTCAATAGGTACATGCTTTCAAATTTATTATTACTAGCGAGACGCTCTACTTATTTTTCAGGCAAAGCTTACGAGTTAGGTACCTACCTACAATATTGTCCAAGCTCCTAGCTATAGAATAATTCTTATAATATACATATACATACCTACCTAGACCGTCCTACGAATGTTATTCGGTGCTCTCTGAATGGGTCCTACTGTGATAAAAGCATAACCACTCCTTCCCTTTACTGTTATCTTTCATCTCTCACGTCTGAAAATAAATGTTATCCTTTTGCCACGTGCGTCGACGATCAATTCAATAGGTAGGTAGGTACATCATCACTTTGCAGCTTGTTTATCGCTTACAAATCCTACGGATTTTAAAAATTTGTACAATTTTGTTTCCTTTAATAATTAGTAGGTACCTAACTACAGGTAAGTACCTACCTCAGTAAAAAACGGCGATATCCGAGTGGTTAAGAATTTGGCCTCCTACTCTAGGGGTCCGGGTTCGAATCCCAGAACATGCTGTCTGACAGTACCTACCGAGTTATGGGCGTTTTAATTAGGTTAGTAAACGTCCTTAGGAAACATGCCGGAGAGTTTGCAAAGTTCAAAGGTGTGTAAAGTCTGCCAATCCGCACTTAACCAGCATGGTGGACCATGGCCTTAACCTTCTCATTTTGAGAAGAGACTCGTGCCCAGCAGTGGACAGTTAAGGGTTGTGATGATGATGATGATGATACATACCTACCTAAGTTATATATTTATCTAATGAAACAAACGGCTAATTAGACGCGGCTATTTTCAACTATGTAATTTTATACGAAGACAAACAAATCCACGTTCATGAGGGCAAATAAACATCCGACATCCGTAAGGATGAATGATGATTAAATAAGTTTTAACTATTTGTTCAATAAACTCACTTAAACTTTAGATTACCAATATAGCTTCAATTCGAACTAATTCCTATCCAAATAAACTCTATTTATTATTAACCAATGAACGCAACATAAATAGTTCAATAATTAGGAATGATTAAGTACACCATAATTTGAGTTATTTACGTTGTTTACTATATAACAAGTAAGGATATACCTAAGCAGTTGTAGCAGAACATGCCTTTTCTGATGTTAATTTGTTAAGTTGTTTTTAATACCTATAATCTCAGACCAATAAACTATAGACGCCGTGCCGTGAACAAAAGCGTGAAGCCGGCAAAAAGTATGCCTCGCCTTGTAATACACACGGCGGCACTTAGGTACACCAAAACGACTTTTGTGTTCTAAATAATAAAAAATGAATGAAGCTTTGGGTTCCAAAAAATAAAGTTTAAATTTGTTCTTGTTCAAACTGTCAACATAGGGCATTGTATTGGTTCCGATGTGTGTTTTAGGCACACTTTTGCCGGCTTCACGCTTTTGTTCACGGCACGCCGTCTATAGTTTATTGGTCTGAGCCTATGATAATAAGTAGTACAATGATACAATGATAACCTTTCGGTGGACCATTGGCCATGGAACCAACCATTTTCTAAATTAAACTAAGTACCTATTTAAGTAGTAGGTAGGTATATCAAACTAAATTATTGTACTAAACTTGCTTTCAAATTTTAGCTAACTAAGGCCACTACTGCCAGATAATACCTAATATGATAGGGAGATAATTTTTTTATAAATTTCTAGAAATTAAGTTTTTCAACTTATGATGTAAGTAGGTACGTTCGCGGGTTATAAGACAGTCATAACGCATAATAAATACTTTGAATAAATATAAGTAGGTACAAGCAACAAGCATTTATTATGTAATTTTGATAGTGATGTATTTATTATTTGACGCCGTGAAGTCCTTAAATTAATAAGTTCAAAATGATATTGCAAAAAATTGACACAATGTATCTATAAAAAAAATGTATCTTGTATCTATAAATACGATGCAATAGGCGTGGCCTGCGCCGGCGCACGTACCAATGCCTTGTAGCCAATAGGAAAGCAGTTAACATGCATGTTTGAAAAACGAACAGTATATTTATGGTATTCCTATTTTATAGGTAGGCATATAAAAGTGAATTAATGCGAGTTATTCCATGCGGGCCGTAGCTTACTTATATAGGTATTTGTATTAAATAAACAATGCATTGGCGCCGTTATCTTTGGTTATCGTGATTCATGTTAGCACTTATAAAGGTACATACTGTGTAATAATTTCTATACCTACTTGTTTACTAGCCTTTGACGAGTCCAAAAAATTTGTAACCTACCTACCATAAAGTTAGGTGGTGCTTTTTTAGGTGTGTAAAAATAGCTAACATAATATGCGCTTTACCATCACTAATCGCGAGGATGCGAGGGAGTAACAACATCATGCTGAAAACAGTGGCAGATGATCTGCATGCGCCTGTACTGAGGCACTTTGTGCGGATGATGACCGAAACTGAGGTTAACTGTTGATCGGTGTCATCCGATCAAGGTGTCTCGCAGGTACATGTTGTATTAAACGCTTTTTCTTTCTTTTAATTGTATCCTTTATTATTGTTGTGTATTTTCCATTTAAATTGTATTGTGTTCGAATAATGATATTATATATCTTAAATATCATTGTGTTCAAATGTAGAATATACTAACATAGTTGTTTAAGTCTTGTTGTACTAACACAATGGGTCCCTGTTACCCGCTTAAATAAACATTTGAATTTGAATTTGAATTTGAATTTACCTAAGGCATCCGAATATTCCGAAAAATATTATAATAAAAAAACTTTTTACTGTAAAATTATTTTATTCATTTAACACGTTCATTACCATACTGAAATCAATGATTTCGCGTGGTGGCCAAGACAGTGTTTTCTTTTAGTTAGTTGTAAATGTACTTTAAATAAGTTAGTTTATCATTTATTTGTTTTTATTTTATGTTAGTAAGATGTTATGTACTTTAATTATTTGTCACGCGATATCGCGTGATTGGCCATACATAATCTAATTATAGCTCATATGGCCGGCAACGCGATATAGCGTGATGTGTAAATCATACAAAAATGTTATATTTATCAATAAAAAACACAAAATGTATTATAATATTAACTTTAATAATTACATATTACAATCAAACATAATTATAATCAGTGTTTATAAGCAAAACTTATGACATAGTAACAAACAAAAATCAACATTATAGGAACTTACTAGTTTGGTTTTACAATAACACAATTAACTGCATACTATAAACTAAAAAACTTATAATCTTATTTTTTCTGATATTATTTAGAAATACAATCATGTACCTAGTTCGAAAAAACAATCAACGCGCTTTTTTGCACGGTTTGGCATTATAGAGAGTTTCTTTGATGGTCCTGGTTTATTACTCATACTATAAAACAACTAAACACGGAAATACAATCAGCTAAAGCAACGTATAATCGAAGTAAAATTGTAAACAAGTCGTCTAACTCGAATGACGTCACAGTGCGCACTGGCACATGCCGGCAATTAAAAACAATAGGCGATGGCTAGAGGCCACGCCCACTTCACGATAGCTCGATCCCTTCTCCAGTGGCTTACCTAAATATCTCGCACCGTTTCGCTGTGGCCGTTATTATATCTCGCTTAGAAACTTGTTTGGGGCGGCCACGCGATATCGCGTGAACGGCCCTTTGGTAAAGAACCGCATCACGCGATATCGCGTGACTGGCAATGAACGTGTTAAACAACACACCTTTCATAAGTTTATGTTTTCGCAGGCTGATACAAAAAACAACACTTTTATCGCCATAAACAGAAATAAGATTTTATACTTATCTAAGTACGTAATAAATTATTTATCGTTAAACTTATAGTTTACCTAATTATAGGTAGGTATGGCACAAAGTTAATGTACCTATGTACCCAATGTACCTAGTATTAAGTATTGATACATAGGTAAGTGGTGATTATAAGCTACTTACCTATCTATCTACTACAATAGAATTTATAAGTCAATATCAAAACTGTTAATAAAATATTTCAAAAGTGCATTTTATTCACATCTACATACACAATTTACAGCATATCTACACTAAACTTCACATCGAATAAATAAAGACCGCGTCACATTTAACACAAAGTCCTTGGATTCATTGATACTTGCACCGAGCACAAGTTCGATCTTCGAGCCTCGTTCTTAAATCTGCTAGCTTCTTCTTAAGGAAAGTGACCTGGAAAGCGAGACGGACTTCACGAAGCTTTCGTCTGTCTCTACTCTGCTTCGCTGCGTAATTATTTCTTTCTCTCTGCTTCCTGTACGAATCATCCGCTGCTTGAGTTGTCTGAACAGCTCGTCGCATGCGAGGGTTGTTCCCCAGCAATGCCCCACCATTCTTTTCAGCCATGGCCCTCAATGCATCTCTCTCGAACGCCTGATATTCCACATCATCTAACAACGAGTCGACTTCAGACGATTCCGTAGATTCTGGAGATTGCGCGTTTTTCCGATACGACGGAGACCAGGCGTTTCCAAGTGAATCTGGGGATATTTGCGACACAGGCACACTTTGCTCAGCGTACATTGATAAGGGGTAATATGGCCTCACGGTTTCCAAAGTCGATGCAGTGTGTTGATAGTGATATTCGGGAACTGTAATATCACGGACGGGCGATATTCTTTCCCTTTTAACTGTGACTTTACTGAGATCTAACGCTTCTTCTGAATAGGGGGTCCAAAGAGCCATCTTTAAGGAAGTTTGAAACGTGCGTTTATGAAAGTGTCTAAGATACAATTGAGGGTGACAAACGCTTGGTGGTCGTCATCGCCTAGTGAGGGCGGGGCCTACCCCATTGTCCTTTATTGAAGGGTGTAAAGAAGGGTTGTACCGGCTACCTGTGGTAAATCTTAACGGGACCGCTTTGTCTTTGCGAAGTGACAAAATAATATGTATTGTATTTTGTGTTATCGTTTACACCGTGGTGGTAACAAAAACCTCGCCAATGTAACTGTTGCGTGTGTAAGTAGTTGTTTTGTATGAAAAATCTAAAGCGCTTGACTGATTTTGATGAATTTTCAATATAAACTTAATGCTCAAATACATCAATAGGTACTTCGTTTCACTATTGCATCAATTATTATATTCCATACAAAATCACAATTTATTTTCATTAGGTAGGTACTTCACGCCTTGTCTACGCCTACGACTAACCTACTGTTTCACACGCGGATGAAATTATTTTGTTCCGTAGTTTCTTTTTTTTCAGATTTAAAATATTTAGGTTGTATGATTCCCCATTTTAACCATCTTTCAGTCCAAGCTAGGGCTAGTCAAGATCAGGGTTCACCCAATTGAATGTCGGACCTGCCTTTTCCGAGCGTTTCCTTCCATTGAGGTTGGAGGACCGGAGAGGAGACTCGTCTGTCTACTAGGTTTTCAATTTAATTTATTCATAATTCAGAACTAAATTATATACTTGTTTGAATGAAAACGAAAAGTAGTCGTCGCATTTCACACAAATAATACTTACTAGGTAGGTACTACTTACTTACCTTTGTTTTGGTTTTGTTTGTTCTGTATCAATTTAAGTTAGGTACCTACCTACCTAAATGACTGCCATGTTGCTATGTGCTACAATCTATAGGTATAATAGGTAATACTTAGGTACTTATATTGACTTAAGACCTACTTTACCTAACTCATATGTAATATTATCATAGCACCATTGGGTAACCATCATGAAATTTGAAAGGTTCGGACAATTTTTAGATTACAAAAAATCATAACAGATTACTAAAAACCTACATAATGATTTAGCAATTCTTAAAATGATTGCAAGTAACACAACCTATTTACCTACGTAGGTAAATGTTTTGCACGATCGCAACGGACTTTATACATAAATGTACCTAAGTATATAACAAATTCTAAAAATATATTATAAATAGATAGGTATCTATTACTACATATATTACAGACAGATTTGTATTTTTAACTACAAAATTTTAACAATAATAATTGTACATGGTTTTACTACGAATTTTCAAACTTCCATCGGTTTTTTTTTTCAAATGAACGTGTGATAGCGTGAAACGGTGTCAAATTACGGAACATATCTTAAATCTGTGGATACAGCTGTGATAGATGAGTTATACCAAGTTTGTATCATATTTCAACACTAATACGGCATAAATTTCCTTGCAGATTTTTTTGCATACATAGCGGTTTAGCCACGCGCCTGTCGTTTGAGAAACCCTTCCGCATATAATGGGACATTTGTGCCCATATAATACTGTTGGGTTGAATGAAAAAATGCGTATTGAACTTGTGTTGTCGATGGAGCATTCGTTTTACATCGGTCAGTAATAATATTTTAATATTTTCTAAAAACCAACGCGAAACAGAATTATCCTAAAATAATTTATCTTACTAAGTAAATACTATTCCTTCAACTACTTACATTAACTTGTTGCGTTATACTTAGTATCTAGTAAAAATAATTTTATAGTTTTAACACGTAAATATGTTAAATGTTAGGTATACCTAATTGTGAGAAAACGAAATTCTCCATGTGAATCGAGTTCGAGCTATCTTCCTTGTACTGTGAAAGGAGCCATTCTACTTCTTATAAACAAAACCAAAAATATATTACCAGGAATATTTATTGAAATGTTTCACTACTTAAATAAAAGAGGAAGATATCATCAAACGAATAAAAGGATTGCAGACAACTGACAGACACAGACAGAGTTTTACCTACTGTAGAATACCTAACCATTGAAGTTCTGAAGTTCTTAGAATTAATTATTTTGTACTAGGGCAACGAAATATACGTATTACAAATTGTACTTACTCATTATTTTATATACCTAGTATAAAGATAGAGACTGAAAAAAATGCAAATTATATACCCTGACACTCTCATAATCTCCATAAAGATAGATCCGTCTCACTTACAGCTGTATTAAGTATAACCCTTTACTGTCTCCATCATAACGTCGAACACCGAGCTGGACATTATTAAGATACAAAATGGTATCCGGAAGTTGCACACAATACGCAAATAAAGACGCGACAGTTGCTTCCCCGTTAACGCTGCGATGCGTTTTGCAAATGCACACTGGACATGCAATTATGTTATTCGGATTATAAAAGTGCATAAAAGCGTAAACATTTGTCATTTCCTCTTCGCTTTCTATTATTGCAAATATAAATTATTGGTTATTAGTTTTGAAATGTACCTATTCAGGTAAATTAATTATACTAAAAATGTTAAATTGACATGCAAAAAACTTTACAAAAAAGAAACTATCTTTTCTAGTTTTTTAATAAATCTTTAAATAGAATATAATAAAATTTCATTATGTGTGTTAATATACTTAATATACCTACCTAATATGAATGTAATATGTACCTATGTTATTCGTAGCATTAAGATTAAAGTGCAAGGGACCATCGAACCGATCCATCTTTAAATAGTAAGTATGTCAGTTGGACAAAATCGTTCCTTTGTCATTAAAGGGTTAGCAAAACGTATTAGGTATGTTTAGGTATTCGTGAGAGAGTTATCAGACCATACGAATCTCATCTGTATGACAACAATCAAGGGAAAAATACATAATATTCAACATCGATCTATTTACTGCAAAGAAAATTCTATGTTAAATTTTACAAATTACGGTTGATTTTACGTTTACCTACAGATAAAACGATGAAGCTACAATGTCCCTACAATCGAAGAATTCCTTCGGGACCATGAAATTGGGTTAACTTTGTATAGGTACGTCTATTTCCAAAGGTTTGGACCGACTCAATTGTCTTCAAAAATGAAGAACATGCAAATTGTATAATTTCATCGCGTATTGTTCCCATTTTCGCAATTTATACAAAGGGTTGGTCCGTTAGTACAATCGACCCATTTCTTGCGAATTCACTTTCTCCAACGACAATACATTTGTATTGTCTTATATTGTTACAAAGTTATTGCAGATGACTCTGGAGTTATAGAGTTGCTCTTAATAAGTATTTAAATGAAAAATTATCTTAGGGGACCAATGTGATAAACTCTATACTTACTACTTAGATGTAGTGACATAGACTCATGAATCGGATTTATAAACAACGTAAATTCACGAAAGTAGAATTTTTTGTCAAAAGGGAGTTTTGCTTATTTTTGCTTATAATAAATATTATTTTTGCATATAATTAGGTACTTACCTGCTTCAAATTGACAGCAATTCATACATGACATGCATCTTCTGTAGTAACACATACATAGGTATCTATCTAATTTCTATTACTTTCTTAGTAAAATTTATTTTAATTATTGTATGTAAGTATATTACGTGTGTAAATTATTCTTAAAAAGAGGTTCCTAATTCCTAACTCCTACCTATGAAGTTTTCTCTTCACGTACCTATTAATATTGTACATAATACTTGTGTACCTTCCTACCTATCTATGCACTGTATTTGGTAAGAAAAAATAGCATTTATTTTTATTTAAGTACCTACATACTTACATAGTACCTAAGTAGGTAATAGTCTGTTAATCTCTTAACAACCTCACCGCAGCAGAGCCATCTGTGCTTTTGATTTGTAAGATTATAGAATTAACCCGTTTACTGCTTAGGTACATACCTACATTACCTACCTACCTGTCTAAAAAGAGTAGATTTTATGATTTACACAGAAAATCGGATAACACCAGATAAAATACTTTAAGAACGCTGGCGCTGGAGTTCTTCAGACCCGTCACGCACGGGTTCGGCAAGCGCTGTAAAGCACTGAGTCTGTAAGCTTGTAATTTATGACGCAGTAAAATAATAAGCCCGCCATAAGCGCGCCTGGATTTTACGGAGCGCTGATAATAGCGGAGACCTGAGATTGATAGCTTTGATATGAAAATAACTGTAACTAATTATTATTTAGGTGGGATCTGGACGCAGTGGTATTTTATAATGAAATTTTATGTACTTAGGTATTTATTTATCCATACTAATACTAATATTATAAATGTGAAAGTGTGTTTGTTTGTTTGTGACTCTTTCACGTCGCAACATGGCTATTATATGGTATGGTTTATGTGTGTGGGGATAGTTAGGGGGGTGGAGAGTGACGTAGGCTACTTTTTACTGCGGAAAAACATCTCATTCCCATGGGAAGATCGATGTTTTGTTAGTTCCTAGATATTTAGTTCCGGATATTGTTAATAGATGGCGTTAGTAAAATTCATTTGCAAGTTCTGAATGACGCTATCAAATAATACATGTAATTTACTTATGTCATAGGCAAATGTTATATCTGATGTTCCAGTATATCATTTATAATAGGCTACTGTTTAGCCGAGATTCCTACGGGAGCGGGACCTACGTGGCTGTTATCTACTGGTCTCGAAGCGAAGCGCGGGCGGTTCTCTAGTCGTTTTATAAACTTTGTTTTTCAACCAAACCCATCGCATATTATATTAAATGATTTTATCGTATCAATCTGTATGTATTGTGTATATTGACATGTTTACTCATTTTGCCATTATTTTCTCTTTTAGTTCATTTGCAAACGTAAAATGTTACTTAGTTCATATGAAGGTAGTTACTTAGTAGTGGCTATGTAATGTAAAGTAGAAAATTGCCTAAGTACCTACCTACTCTTTTCGCACGAAGAGACAGTGTCATGAATTACAACTTGTAATTTCTTTTTGGTTTTTAGGTTCTGCACTAAACATATCTATAAGAGTATAAAGAAGAAACAGATCCCTGATAGGTGGGATCACTTTATTGTGACTGTGCATGCTCCAGTGCATGAAGCTCGCACTGGGAGGCAACCGAGAAAAGTGAATATTCAGGTGTTCCAATACTTATTCTTACCAGCTTATATCATTGTACAACAAGACCACCGTAGCTGCTTACAAAAACCGCATTATTTGTACTTCAGCTTGGGACTAATCCGTATGACCACTGTCTTTATTGTGCAAAATAGCAGAAATATTTTGTCAAACGAAAACCTTAAAAAAAATTGTTGCATCTTTGTGTGTGTATACCTACTTAACTTTTTAAAAAACATTCGTTCAAAAACAGTTATCGCTCGATTTGGACGTTGTACAACACAATTCTGTTGATTAGGTTCCTACTTAGGTTTGCCCTTTACTTTTAATGGCTATACTTACCTAACTTTACAAAAGCTATCCAATACAGAATTAAGAATCTTGATTCTATGTGCATTAATAAAATATAAGGGATTCAGGGACCCCTTAAACTCTGAAGTCTGAAATAGAGCTGAATCTGAGGTAGAGCCTAGAGTTCACCCGGGGTAGTACCACCGCCTGCCAAGGTACTCAGTACCATTCCTACCGTCATAATAATTGTTTTTAGGAGCAATTGTGTTCCGGATAGGAAGGTGTGGAGCCGGTTCACTTTTTTAGAGGCGACCATCTCAGTCCTCAGGGGTAGCAACGCATCTGTGACTGAATTGGAACAAGACTCACACTAATCATTACTAACTGGACAATACTAATATTAACTAACAGGACCAACTATCACTAACAGTCCTTGTCCTCACACTTATTAACAAACTAACCAACTAACATTCTAACACCATCTACTAATTGGACTAACCACCCTAGTCCCTAAATTGGGTCTTCTTCTATGTCGGTCACAATTGCCATGGGCGGCAACGGAAGGGTGGTAATGAATGCTCGTTTGCTACCTTAATTCAATAAAAAAAAATTAAATTGCGTGTACTTATGTACGCGCGTAAGAAGTTATACTTCTTTGGCATCATTAAATAATAAATATTCAACGTTAATAATTTCATAATATTTAGTATTAATTATACTAAAAAAAAATTGGTTGTCTGTAAAGTCGGTTTACTGACGATAGTTGAACGTGACAACGTCTTAAGAAAATACTGATGGAATGATAGCATAATCACTAATAGTCATCCTAAACTATCTTTGAATACTTAGTTATAATTTATTTACTGTTATATTGCAGTTAAAAACCTTTATTAAATATTTTACCAAAAAGACTAGTCGTTGCATACCGTTTAACGAAACATTAACCTTTAGCTAGTCTGTGCATATTATGTCATGTCAATGTGCCACAAACAAGTCAAAACAAACCTGGCTGATTATAAATAATTTCGATAAAAAGCATAAAGAGACGTCAGAGTTACATTGACAAAGGCCAATGAGTGGTTTAGCCGGCAACTTCATACTGTTAATTCGCGCCTAACTTCATACTGTTAATTTTTGTGTTACAGATGCGCGCGCATCGTAAAATTTCACTCTCATGATTTTTCCATAACGCGCCTAAAGAAGTATAACTTCAAAAAAAAATTATTCTTGCAATCATATACTTAAGTAGGTACCTATATATAGATACAACAGGTTTAGCCTTGTATGTAGTAGCCACAATGAGGGTAACCGTTTTTGTGCTCACCAGTTGGCGCCACTGCAGACGGCGGTCATGCTGTCAAAGCCCGCCCATACATAAACATTGACAAGTGACACTTGTCTGAATACTATTCAGTGAATAGACAAGAGAGAAGTGACAGCCAGACCACCCTCTACACTAGCGGCCTCTAGCGGCGAATCCACACGCGGTTACCCTCATTCAATTAAGATAAATAAAATACAAATATACCGACACAACCGAATCAAAACAACAAGAGTGAGATCAAAATGAAAAAATTCAAATTTATAGAATTCGCAGTCACGCTTCTTCTCACTGTTGTCGACAATACTGCCATCTAGCGTCGAATAGCTGAAAACTTTTCCAACTTGTTTTTACTGTAACAGCCTTGTAACAGCAGTAATGTAAGTGTAACGTATAATTATATTATAATGTTTTGTATCAATTTATTTTGGATTCAAATAATTTATGACTATTTACTTACACATAAGCACTTATATATTATTATATTAGTTTGTAAAATTGTTATCAACGCCATCTCTCGTTGTATTTACACACTTGTGCATTTTGTAAGTAATAAAATAAATTACTTAACAAGGTAGGTACTTACTTCAAAACCTATGTATCTAATTATGTGTTAAAATGAATAAGATTTTTCTTTTTATCTTTTCTGAAAAGTTTTTTATTTAATGCTATATTTTACCTATATTCATGTGATTTAAATTCATAATTCAATAATCTGTGGACGGCCATTTTGGAATTTGATAATTTGACTGCTCGTCGAATTAGAATAAATGTTGTTTTTATTCTACCTGCAAATTTGATGCAAATATCGAGCCTCTGACACGTCAGTGGAGTCTTTCGCCGCCGCCGCTTCGAGCTCGCCCCCGAACTGGCGAACAGCACTGTCGTAGGCTCACAGAAATCAGCTGTCATATATTTGACGTGTAGTACCCAAACAAATCTGAAATCCTGGTATTGATATGGTGTTGGCGAGATGAACGGCACGTTTTACGAGCAGCTGGGGGGTGTGGCCGGGATCTTTGAACAGTGGGGCACGTGTGAGCGGACTGTGGTGGCTTGTGCTTTGGCGAGGCGGGTGCCGTGGCCAGGGTTGAGGCTGGTGCAGCGAGCCGTAGAAGCTGCTTTACAGAACCACGTTGAAGATGAGCGGCTGGAGAGAGACGCGAATGACGAGACACTGCTCGCGAGCTTACTTGCCGCGCGCGCCGAAGATGACGAAGAAGAGGGTAAGTTAATTATTTATGCAAAAATGTTAATACAATCTTCACGACTACAGTATTGCAAAGACGTACTGTATCTTCCCCTTTAAATAGTATCTTCTATCCTGTAAACTGTAAACCAATTTGTAGTCAGAAAATACTATTTATCAATTTTTGCAGCTGAATAGAAGTTGCAATCATTTTTTAAATCAAATAATTTCCGAGAATGATAAGATGTAAACATTCAGATATATTTAAGTATTGAAAAACGTGTTCTTTAGAACGTTACATATAACTACAACTAATAAAAACTAATCTATAGGGTAGATTTGTCACTAAAACTTAGGTGTCAATCAACTGACCAATTAATTCTGGTAATTAGTGATAGCCAAAGACTTGTTGCAATAAAAGATTGTGATAAGTTTTGGTTACACAATTCTGTAAGTTATCTTTAACTGATACCACCTACTTCAAGCTTATCTGTATATAATGTATGCATGTAAAGGAAATGAAATAATTACAGTTATAGTTTTGTAACATAATAAAGTAAAAGTAGTTTAAAAGATTTTATTTTATCAACACACTATAATAAATAATTGTTTTTCATTTTTGTCACTAAAAATAAACTATACCTTTTAAATTTTACCATTTTTATTATTATTATTTTTGCTAATTATGAGGGCGAGTAATGTAAACATTTATAGTCATTGTAACTTTTACTTTTTCTTTATTTTTAATAGCACTGTTGTGATTAATCTTTATGATTATAGTGAAAAACTTGTGAATGCATTTTTGCTAATTTTTTAAATTGCGTTAACAGGAAGAAAACCTCGGAAAGCACACCCTTATCTCACTAATTTGTCCATTTGATACTTATAGCTCTATCTATAACAGTAACTGAGAACCTTGTAAACACTCGCAACTAGCATTAGCATTCGTACCATTCTATGCATTTCGTCGTCAATCTTACAGAATGTAACAGTTCTGGATATATAAGCGGGTGAAATTGTCATATAAATGAATTTAATGAATAATACAACATAAACAATCCCATACAAAAATTTTGCAGCACTCAGTTTTTTCGTCCTCCTGAAAAGGGTTTGGGTTGCCTGGAAGAAATCGTTTTAAAGCGATAAGGCCCCCGATGGTTTGTGTTACCTTCTTTTGCTTTTGTATGTGTATTGATTTTTTCTTTGGTGTACAAACAAAAAAGTGTTAAATAAATAAGTAAAAGTTACTTGTTTTACACTCACGAGGTTTTCACTATAAGGCGTTGATTGGTGACTCGTATAATGTGCAACTTATTAGGGGAAGTTGGGTTTATATAGTACTATATACTCGTAATAGATAGATTTCCATTGTAGGTAGTCAATCCTACCTGATGTTAGGCATGACATATGCTGCATAATATGTTTATAGTTCTATTAAATGCTTAAGATTCATCCAGTTCTGCTCATTACAAAAATACTTTTTGAACATTATTGTAGTAAGAAAGTTTAAGGACTTCTATATTGATTAAGACTTAGTGTATATTCATTTCCAATTTTTAAAAAGTTGAAAAGCCATTAGTTGTTTTAGGATGATTTGGGAAATGCGAAAATAATTTATTATTCTTTCGTATATTTGTTATTTGTTAATTACTATAATGTTTTTAGTTTCATTGTTTTTGCAATGAGGCTGAGGCTACATTAAGCCGCGACGCGAATTGCGACCCATGAACGACTAAAACAACTTAACAAATGCTCACGTATACGGCTACATTGTATGTAGAGTAATACTAGCGAACTTTGATTTCTTTACGCGACAGAAACAAAATTATTGTGACCATGGCATCGGCTACATCAACATAATCAGCAAAAAAGAAGCGAACCTATTAGAAAATTTTTCACTTGCACGACTAATTCAATGTGCTACTAAATATGAGAGTGGCTACATTATACATGTGTAGTGTAGCCACTTCATCGCCATATTAACGCTAGATTTACGCTTATAATGTAGCCTATGCCAGGTTTATTTCGTTTCGCTCTTCCAGTCGCATCGCAAGTCGCTGCTTACTGTAGCCTCAGCCTGACATCCAATGTTTGATATTTACAGATGGCGAACGCTTACGTCAGCTCTTAACCCTCCTCCCCCTACTACGTACTGACAACGAAAGGGCCAAGAACGTGTACGTAGGCGCGGCGCCTGCGCTAGTACAGCGGTGTGTGGACGCGCCGCGGCGGCGAGTGGCTCCGGACCTGTGTCGACAACTGCTGTCGTACCTGTTGGTACATCCAGCACTGACGCATCATGATCAGAGGTAATTTTATTATGTACTAGCTGACGGCAAACGTTGTTTTGCCATATAAATTATTTCTAGGTTAAATGGCTATTTAAAAATAGGAGTTGGTGATAGGAGGGTGAAAATTAAGGGGTTGTATGTATTTTTTAATGCCACATTATAGAAAAATAAAAACAAAAAATTTTGTCCTAAAATAAAATAAAAAATGTTCACTTAGGGGTATGAAATATAGATAGTAGCTGATTCTCAGACCTACTGAATATGCATATAAAAGGAGACGGTCCAAAATTATATGGAGTCTGGGTCTGGTTTTGTACCAGTGATAAAATAAAATAAAAAAAATTGGTTGCCTGTAAAGTCGGTATACGGGCGAAAGTTTTACGTGACAACGACTTTGAGTGGTAAAATAATTTTAATGTGAATATTCATTCGTATAGTAGGAAGAAGGATGAAATAATAGTAACAATTTAAAACATTTATTTATACAAAGAATTATATTTAAAACATTGTAACACCATCCGCCATCTAGCGCTGCTAACCGTTAGACCATTAACCATTAGTCACAACTAAGTGAGGTAACAAAAGAGATTACTCTACTTCTCCAGAGATGGCGCTGTACCATTTTCTGAAACACGCCAACGTGTGTACGCCGTAGCTACCATAAGTAATGTTAAGAAGGAAGGGACGCGTGCCTTTCACTTTTTATGTCTGTCTCTCTCGCTCTTAGGCGGGCTAACCATGCCCGAGTGGAAGGGACGCGTGCCTCTCACTCGCTCTCATTGTAAGCGCATAACGTGAGCGGAGCGTGACACAGTTTCTTGAAGTGCCACCCGGCAAACCAATCACGTCAATAGAAAAATAAACCATTTTTGACTAATCAAATCCACGAACTCATCTTTAATTCAGTGCAGAAATTATTTATTAACTCCATCCACGTAACGCAATTATTCTATTATTCATAATTTTTGATGTATGACGTTAGCTGTCAATATGCCTTGTCTATGCTTGAACAATGGCTTGAACTCAGAATGAAGGACGCCATCTTGCAAGTGTTGCAAGTAGTACCTACCGAATAACTCGAAATTAATTTTATTTTAAATGACTTAAAATAAATAAATATTGCGATTTGTGAATTTATTATATTTTAATGAACTTTCTGTATTTTTTGGTTTTTCATGGTTTAGTTTAGTGTACAAGATCACACCCAAAATGGACCATCTCCTTTGGTAAAAATCGGTAAAACCGTTTCGGAGGAGTAAGGTAACTAACATTGTGACACGAGAATTTTATATACGAGTATAAGATTTAGATTTTTTATTTATTTCACATTTCAGCTGCTTGGTTAAACGCCAATGCCGTAAAGAGATTGTTCTGGATCTAAATGTGAGAAGAGTCAACCAATTTAATTTGGTTTACTGCTTCATTTCTTTTTTTTCATTTTAACTGCCGTTGCATTTGTATATGAATAATATGCTCCTTTGTAATCTCTATTTGTTTGAGAGACCACTGTAGATTTGAATGAAGCCAAAATCTATGACAAAAGAAAATAATAACCTTTTTTTTTATGGAATTAAGATAGCAAACGAGCATGCAGCACCACCTTCCGCTGCCGCCCATGACAACTGTGACCGACCCAGACTAGACTTAATGAGTCTCGTTCTAATTCGGTCACAGATGCGTTGCTACCCCTGAGGACTGAGATGGTCGCCTCTAAAAAAGTGTAACAGGCTCCACACCTTCCTGATATAGATCTCATAATATTTGTTTTCTTTCTTATCTTTTCAGAACACTAACACAATGGCTCCGCTACTTAGAAAATCACATGACAGGCAATAGAAATACAGAAGCACTATGGCAACAAAGGATAGACCCCTGTTTACTGCCAGATACTAACATATGGGGAGTGAACAATGCATTCAGACGAACCATCGGCAAGAATGTCGAATTTAGGGGAATTTTAGATGGCATAGATCACAACTCATTTACAGATCCTTTACAGGAATCATTCTCTAAAAACGGTAGAGATGTAGATATAAGTATAGATGGAGATATGTTAAATTTTGACGTGGCGATAGGCCAGCCTAAGTCTCAGAGATCGAATAGTCTGACGCCTCCTTCGACGAATTTTATGCAAATGTCGTCATCGGCGGAAAATTTAAGTGACGAGCCGTTTGTGCAGAAACCTAGGAGTTTTTCCTTATCTAGTGAACATAGTCTAGGTCAAATTAGGCCGATTAGTATATTGTATGGAACGACGGGTAGTGAGACAAGGCTAGACGATCTGAGATCTCACAACTTTGCTGAGTTCCCCGGAATGTCGACAGTAGCGCAGTGGCTTAAAAGTCTAAGGCTACACAAGTATGTTTGGTTGTTTACTAATATTAGTTATGAACAAATGATGGCAATGGATGAGAAGTATCTTGAGAAACTAGGTGAGTACTATGTTAAATGCTGTTTTTTATATTCATCCCTAAAGAAACAAAATGTACAACAAAATTATTTTTGATTGTAGTATTAATGTTGAAAATTTTGCTTTGAAACATAACTTGTTACAGTCAGAAGAAAACTTACTTTTACTATAATTATCAAAACAAGTTTCTTGCAATGCATTGTGATAGGATTAATTTATTAAATTTGCCTTGTAAAAAGAAAAGGAGGAATCTCTATAACATAAAAGGCCAATTGGGGAATATCATGATTTTTTTTTATTGTTTCTAACGTTTATTTATGTCTATATAATACCGTAAAATATAATTATGTATACTTGAAGAAAAAGTCAACACCTATTTTATTTAAATTAAATATTTAAAACTGCAATGACATTATGCTGATTTAAACACCACCATCTTCCCTCGCCTAGCTTTCACGTCATCTTTCTATGTAGTCTTTGGAGGGTGTTTTCCACTTACAACCAAAAGGCTCAACAAACGCTCTGTTTGTATCGAAAAATAAAAGTTTTGGGCGTTTTATTTGTGCTAAGCAGAACACACCTACCATAGACTCCATAGAAAGATGACGTCAATGTTCATGTCTTTAATGAACGAAGACGTCACTTCCTTTTTAACTATTTTAAATTTCCCTCGTAAATTTACCACTTTTTATTAACTAATATTTTTATTTTCACAGTGTTTAAACCAAAAATAACGTTAGAGGTGTCTTTATGTTAGCGATAACTACTGTAAAAAAATAATTCACTTAAATTTGAGTTACATGGATATTCCCTAATTCTCTTCAAATAATGGATAATGGCAATATGGTTCCTCTTTGTCATAGTACACCAGAATTAATTGAAAATTATTAGTTATATGCTGTGATAATAACTATTTTATTTCAATTCAGGGGTAACAAAAGGAGCTCGTCACAAAATCCTAGTATCAATAAAGAAGTTGAACGAGCGAGGTGCGGTGTTAGACGGTATCCGGGCTGAACTGTCGAGTCAAGGGGGCTCCATCTCTAGGGCTCTGGAGAGGCTTCGAACTGTCTTGTTGTCGCCAATGCCCCCGGCGTCTGATCTTCCGGTTGCTGTGGTGGCTGCCTTAGACCTAGGTAAGTCCTATCCTACTTCCTACTCCTACATATATTATAAATGTGAAAGTTTGTATGTATGGATGTTTGTTACTCAATCACGCCGCAACTATTGAACAGATTTTGATGAAACTTGGCAATGTTATCGCTTATGTTCCAGCTGATACTTACGGGTCCCAAAGCGAAGCGAGGGCGGTTAATAGTTAACTAGTTAATTACAATTTGAATTTATTGTAGTTTCGATAATAGCTACTCACAATTATATCATAAAGGTTGTTGACTAATTTTAGTTTTCATTTAATTTTTGTTTGTTTGTTTGTCATTATCATTAAAAACTCATTGAAATTATCCATGCATGATTCCAGCATCAAAATGTATGAGCAACGGTGCGTGTACAGTATCCGTGGCTGCAGAGGGCGAGCCTGATGCAGTGGATCCAATGTCGCTGCATTGCTGGCTTGTTGAGAAGGTATGGTTAGAAAATATTTATGGCGATATAATATAGTACCCGTTTTCATTTAAAACGACCAAGTTGTTTGTATAGATTGAAGCTGATATAATCGATATATTTCAGGCGCTCCATCACGAGTCGTTCAGGCGGCCGGAGTTGATCGAAGCCCTGCGGGGGCTGCGGCACCGGCTGCCGCCGCGCCAGTTCTTCCACCACGTCAGCGATATGCCGTTGCATCGTCGGGGACCCAAACCTAGGTATGTGTCGAATTATTATAGTATGATACATGAGAATACGATACACGGATTAGTTACATTCGACCACGGACATCATAAATACTTGTGAGGAGGTGAGGAGAGAAAGAAAGTGCTCTCAAGCCCCTAGCATTTCCCACGATGGGGATTTATTTAGATTTATTTAGAATTAGATTCCCCTCACGACACGGGGAATCGTAGTGTTAGTTTATTAAGCGACATCAAAAAAATTAAGAGATTCTCAATGCGACTGTAAATTTTTATTCGAAAACTAGCGCTTGTGTGGTTCCAAATAATAAAATAAATAATAAATAGTTCCAATTAAAACATAGTGACATCTGGCGAGTAATTTTTGACGATGGCAAACTCTGTTCTTTTTTTGAAAAAAAAAATATTTATTATCACAGATGGCGCATCCCATGCGGAACTCGCGCGCCGCGTCGCTCGTGGGCGCCGCCGCCGCCGCGCGGCAAGTCGCACTCGTACCCGCCGTTCCCGGCCGCGCTGCTGCGCCCGCCGCCGCCGCCCTCCGCCGACGACTACTCCAGTCTGGACGCGCTGTGTCTGCAGATGACCGAGCAGGCTATCAACTGAGGTGATGCCTTGCTTGTTTGTTAGCTTGTCACTAGGTTACTAGCTGTGCCGTGACCCGCGCGGTAGTCGCACTCGTACCCGCCGTTCCCGGCCGCGCTGCTGCGCCCGCCGCCGCCGCCCTCCGCCGACGACTACTCCAGTCTGGACGCGCTGTGTCTGCAGATGACCGAGCAGGCTATCAACTGAGGTGATGCCTTGCTTGTTTGTTAGCTTGTCACTAGGTTACTAGCTGTGCCGTGACCCGCGCGGTAGTCGCACTCGTACCCGCCGTTCCCGGCCGCGCTGCTGCGCCCGCCGCCGCCGCCCTCCGCCGACGACTACTCCAGTCTGGACGCGCTGTGTCTGCAGATGACCGAGCAGGCTATCAACTGAGGTGATGCCTTGCTTGTTTGTTAGCTTGTCACTAGGTTACTAGCTGTGCCGTGACCCGCGCGGTAGTCGCACTCGTACCCGCCGTTCCCGGCCGCGCTGCTGCGCCCGCCGCCGCCGCCCTCCGCCGACGACTACTCCAGTCTGGACGCGCTGTGTCTGCAGATGACCGAGCAGGCTATCAACTGAGGTGATGCCTTGCTTGTTTGTTAGCTTGTCACTAGGTTACTAGCTGTGCCGTGACCCGCGCGGTAGTCGCACTCGTACCCGCCGTTCCCGGCCGCGCTGCTGCGCCCGCCGCCGCCGCCCTCCGCCGACGACTACTCCAGTCTGGACGCGCTGTGTCTGCAGATGACCGAGCAGGCTATCAACTGAGGTGATGCCTTGCTTGTTTGTTAGCTTGTCACTAGTTTACTAGCTGTGCCGTGACCCGCGCGGTAGTCGCACTCGTACCCGCCGTTCCCGGCCGCGCTGCTGCGCCCGCCGCCGCCGCCCTCCGCCGACGACTACTCCAGTCTGGACGCGCTGTGTCTGCAGATGACCGAGCAGGCTATCAACTGAGGTGATGCCTTGCTTGTTTGTTAGCTTGTCACTAGGTTACTAGCTGTGCCGTGACCCGCGCGGTAGTCGCACTCGTACCCGCCGTTCCCGGCCGCGCTGCTGCGCCCGCCGCCGCCGCCCTCCGCCGACGACTACTCCAGTCTGGACGCGCTGTGTCTGCAGATGACCGAGCAGGCTATCAACTGAGGTGATGCCTTGCTTGTTTGTTAGCTTGTCACTAGGTTACTAGCTGTGCCGTGACCCGCGCGGTAGTCGCACTCGTACCCGCCGTTCCCGGCCGCGCTGCTGCGCCCGCCGCCGCCGCCCTCCGCCGACGACTACTCCAGTCTGGACGCGCTGTGTCTGCAGATGACCGAGCAGGCTATCAACTGAGGTGATGCCTTGCTTGTTTGTTAGCTTGTCACTAGGTTACTAGCTGTGCCGTGACCCGCGCGGTAGTCGCACTCGTACCCGCCGTTCCCGGCCGCGCTGCTGCGCCCGCCGCCGCCGCCCTCCGCCGACGACTACTCCAGTCTGGACGCGCTGTGTCTGCAGATGACCGAGCAGGCTATCAACTGAGGTGACGCTCTGTTTGTTAGCTCGTCACTAGTTTACTACGAGTAGCTGTGCCGTGACCCGCGCGGTAGTCGCACTCGTACCCACCGTTTCTTTCAGATCTTCGAATCTATTAATCTCAGAATAAAATGCGCATCAAGCACAAAAATTTTTCTTAGGGTGCCACTTTTATAACAAAAAGGTTTCATAAAATTCCTCCAGTAATTCGGAGCATAGCATGTACAAAACTACAAATTTTTTTTAGATTCCTGAATTGAGGCGTTGATGTTTGTGTGAAGTATAATAATTCAATGCATACGGTTGCGATCCGCGACAAATCTATATATAAAAATCAGTGTGGGAAAGGCCTCTACTATTTGGAGAGAGTTGGCCAATAATGAGTGAAAATGTGTCATATGGTTAGCTTCAGTTATAAAATAATAATTTAGTAAAGATATATATTCTCACTTTCAGGAGGGTGGCTGTTTTATATAGACAGCATGTTACCAATTGGTAACGGATGAAATTTTGAACTTGGATCTAAAGGCGCGTCTGCAACCTGTATCTACACTACGAAGCTATTGTTAAGTAATCATAACGAAACCTATATAAAAGTTGAAAACAACACCAAACTTATTTTCATCAAATTTTAAATTCACCAGATTTTATGAGTCAAAGTAACAATGCAATTGAATATTATAGCATTTGTAGTTAAATAATACAAGGCACAGACCAGCTTTGTTTACTTGCTTCACGAAAAATATTTATAGAAAGCACTGCTGTAGAAAACTCATACATTAAATATTTTGTACTGTAAAGTACTATTGAATACTGGTGGTATAGACTTATTATTTATGACTTGCTCTGTAACTCTGAAGTTAGCTCAAATGGACATTTTTTCCATTTGAAAACAGGATGACATTAAATACAAAAGAATCACTGGAGTTATATCGATTATTTTTAGATAATTCGTATTTTATTGACTTCCATAGATTGTGAAGAAAATAGATAGAGCGAAAAAGTAACAACATAATTATACATTTAGATATGTCATTCTATCAATGACGGTTGCCGTAAGAAACTGATTATCTTTATACTGCTCTCTAAGTTTCAAAATTCCATCAATAGTTTAATTGTAACTTAACCTAAAAGTCTTACATTACTGTGAGCGCGCATTAGTACCCTGAATAGGTATCTTTATTTATTAACTATCATCATTATTAAGTACTAAAAATCAGTTTCAAAGTGTTTTATTGTATAAATAACTCTATCGATACTTTAAAAGTTTTATAAGTTGTAGATTTAAACTTCGATCTGACGTTCATTGTATTTGATAGAATGAGATAGATATCTCGTCAAAGTACAAAAGTTTCCTTCCATCTTATGCTTTATTCATCTATGTCCTCCGCCTCTCAGATTTCGATAATGCACTCATTCGCGTTTTAAAGTCGCATAGTTACTAAAACGTAATTATAGTTAAAAATTGTGAACGAAATATATTTAGAAATATGTCAGAAGGCATAGAGATAGATAATGTTATGTGTCTATGGTGTCTTTAAAAAAAACTACGGCCTTGACTTATCTCACTTTTAAGTGACGTGCAGCCCAACAGTGGGCTGGTAAATAATGATGCTATGTTATTGTATAATAGCTACTTGTATAGAACAAATTATTGAATAAATTCCAATCATACAGTTTTCTGTATACAAATGACTAGATAATAGATAGCATAATGATATGGTGTTCTGATAGAACTTCAGCGCTTTACTTAATGTTTTATTTATTGTTGACTTGTATGTATGTAAGATGAAGAATTTATATTTATATTTATTTTACTATCCTAACACTTAACACTTCAAAATATTCCATTGTCTTTGGCGAACTCGTCACATTATCCCTTTATAAAGTAGCCCTTATTTCTAGAACCTATCTTTACTTTTTATTTATTTAACCTTTGACTAATGTTTAGATTATAAGCGTTCCCAACGATCCCAGGCGTAAGTGACAAGTTATGCTTAAGGGCAGGTTTTATTAAGATCAAATTATTACATGCAGCCATCGTGAGACACAGTTAAAAATATTAACGCTTAAAGGTAACATCACAGACGGGATTTTTGTTAGCTACTTTTTACTTCTTTTAATTTATGATGAATAGTTACGACATGAAAAAAATTAGATATAAGTGCATTGTATGTACATAAACTATTATATACAGAATAACATTAATTGGATAATGTATGTGGTTCTATTGTTTTTATGATAGTTAAAATGATTATTATTGTTGCATTTTTCCAACATATTATTATTATATTAAAATCAGGGTTTGCTATTTAATCAAAATATCATTAAATTGCTGCAACCTATTCTGTATATTTTTATTTTAAAGAATCACAAGTGATTATTTTTAATTTCGAAAATTTGTTATGCGCGTAAAAAATATTGCTCACTCATTTTTATCATGCACTCAAAATGTAAAATTTTTACCCTTCTGTATATTTTAACGAATTGTATTGATTATAACATTAACTACTCACGAAAGCTTTAACATAGCACCCACGTATTTAATAAATCTTTATTTTTATTTATCCTTAGCGTTTTCATATTTCTTTACTAAATTTTGCAAGATCCAAATCATATATCTATATGTTAACAATTATAATATAGGTATGCCAAGTTGTATTAAAATCCGTCCGATTGATTTCGTGTGTCACCTACGTACAGATACAGACAGACGACAAATTAAAAAGACAATAATCTTGAAATATTGTGTTTACAGTATCGGTAACATTTTTTGTAATAACTACAGTTTGTAATATTTGGCCGGTTTATATAACGCGTCTTTTCCTTACTGCTTATGAGACCATAAAATATTAGCCATAACTGCATTTCAGTTTTTATAACGATTGAGACATGTTATACACTTTGATTTTGAAGCTATTCTATAGCCCAGAAATCTATCTTTTGTCAAAAATAAGTGGATATACACACTATAATTAAACATAAATGACACTTTAATATAATGAACATAAACAAATTGTTTACCTCAGTAAGGATTTAATAAATTAAAAACCTGGCTGCGAAATGTGCCAGTTATATGACTGTATGTGTTTAAATTATTAAATAAATAAGAGGGGATTTGATCAAATAATATTAACATAATTATGAGAGTAACATATTATTATTTGGTTTTAATCTCAAGTAAGGTCTGCGTTTTTCCTCTGTAAAGTAAGTTACTCCAGAGCTGACGAATTTTAAACGAATGAAAATGTAAACCAATCTATCCTCAATATAAAATAATATTACATGCCAGTTTGGCCGAATCTAGTTAAAAACTGTGACATTAACAATTATTTTCAGCGCTGGGAAAACCTGTCCTTAAATTTATAGGAATAAGGTGCTTTGTTGTGTATCGCCTTGACAAGTCAATAAGTATGCAGTAAGCTTCTTCCTTTATTTTGCATTTCCTCTCCATCGATTTGTATATGTTTAGCGTAAGATTGTAAATTATATAAATTTAAATCACATAACGAAACGTGCTTACTGTCTGTTCATTCGACGAATCGGAATTGAATTGAATTGGAAATGGTCTGTAAGCACTTGTAGAAATAAAGTTTTCGGGACCATGCATAGCCACACAATGACCACAAATCTACAGTACTAATCATTAGATAGCTTAATTATGTTATTTATTAAATATATAATTTTTCGTTTTGTGATTCTAGTGTGGCTTTCGCGGGTTATCCTAGGTAAATCATCCATCTTTCACTAAATATATTAATAAAACAGCACGTTAGCCTATCTTTTAAATCTACATTTGTCAATTACCGATGCATAAAGTACAAAATATTACGAAGTTTCATGTTGTCAGTTGGAAGTAACTTAGTTAAGTGTAAAAAAGTTGTAAGTGGCCCTGAGCTATCTTTTCAAAAACCTATTTGTGAGCTAGTATGGTTCACGGGTACTAATTTTATTTTTATTGTAATTTCTAAATAGATTTTAAAATATCAAAGGGCAAATCAATGCAACATCATTGTAATAAGGGCAGTCCGATGTTGAATTCCTTTATAGTATCTAGAAAAAGTGATAGATTGGCATTCGAACCATAAGGGTGCGGTTCCACTGAGGCGGAGCTGTGCGCGATTCACCAATCACATGGCTTGAAATCCACGCGAGGCACAATGAGATGTGGATTTCAAGCCATGTGATTGGTGAATCGCGCACAGAATCGCTCCGCCTCAGTGGAACCGCGCCTTAACAACTTTCGTAAAGTTACACAAAAAGTCACATGTACAATTTTTGATTCTAAGTTGTAACAGTTCTTACCCGTGGATCAGATAGGGCCCAAAAGTATTATAAACAGAAGAATCGACCATTTAGCGTGTACATGGCGCACGCATCACTAGTTAAATGTACAATCGCTGTGTCCTAAATTTCTCTGGTGCTAATTTGCAACATTACTTTATTTCGAGTTAGTCGTTAGTGCTAACTTAGCTAAATATAGTTGTATATAATTTGGACGTAAGAGGAACAGCGGGTAATAAGTAGCAGAGCTTATAGGGAGGGAGGACGGCCTAACGAATGCTTCTGACTTTGTGCGTGAACCCTAGAACGAGAATAGAACGTGGAAGTAGATCTACTTGTGTATGATAGAAACAGCATCATTCATTCTTGATGTGATTTACGACACTATTTAGTAAAAAGTATTTTTTTTATATTCTAATTCCTCTTCGCTTGAGACGTTCTGTCAGTCATTCAACATGCTTCCACGTTTCATAAGCGTTCACCAGCATTAATAGCGTACGAAGATGACAGATTTTTCTCAGTAGTTCGTTCTTCTGAAGAGGATTTGATACTTATAGTATGAGTTGAGTAATGAGTTGTTGCTCACTGTCGAGCACTTATTTCATTGAATCTAATACGACACTTAAAATATATTATTTCAGTACATATAGTGTTTATGGCAAACGATTTGCAATTAAGTAACAACTAATAGCTGATCTTTATTGCAAAAACTATATTATTATCTCACGGTATCTACATTCGCCCTGTCGATGAGAGTCATTATCTTTAGCTCTGTATGCTATAATACAGTTAAAATATGCACGAGTTTAAGGAAACAGCTTTTTTAACTAGAAGATTAAAGAGATATCAGTATTTCTTTAAAATGAATGTCATTTATTAATTGGATTTTTCAAAGTTTTAAATTTCTAGCTGCTTTTATTTTAATTAAATGTTATATTATGTATTCTAATAGGTATAACATTAATTTAATGAACATAAGTGCATGACATAGCAATTCCCAAATCGCGCACGGTTAACAACAGGCTATGCCGAGTGTCTAGGTGTAATTGTTGACTGATTGCATAATTTATGAAGTTTAGCAACATTGTCTTTACCATAAATTTTATTTTTATTTAGTTTTATTAAATGCTTATAATTATATCGCAATCAATATTTATAGGTATGCCAATTTTTGACTGGATCAAAGTTTGATTGAAACATGTGCAATTTATTATTTTTATTTACATAATTACTTATATATTTTATGAGTATAATGTAAATAATGGAATTGTTAGTATTCAACGTGTTTAAATGTTATAAAATTATTTTATACAAATACAGAAGATATTGTGTTGATGACAGATGTATGTAACTATTACATTAGTAAAATGAAATACCAGTTCATCCACGAAGTGTTTTATTTTGATCTTTGCCTTTGTTAATTACCAGACTGCAAAATTATAGCAGCGTTGAACCATCCCAATGACTATATCATACAATTTAACCCTGCTAGAGCCTTGCTTAATGACTTACCATTGTCCATTTTGCATGTTTAACTCATAGATTTATTATATCAGTGTATGCTACATCTATGGTTTAACTACTCAATGGTCTTTGGTAGTGACAGTGAAGAGGCAACTAAACTATTCTTATTATAGGCACCAACATCAATGACACCTAAAGTAGTTTTCACAATATTGCAAATGGTTTTAACAATTTCAAAAACCTTTAAGTAGTGACAAGAACCTCTTTATGATAAAATCGAATGTATCATTTCTTCTATAAAAAGCTTAGGACAGAAATCACATGGAAACGGTTTACTAGAACTGCGAAATTTAGCCACATGATAATGATAATCTAGCATTGGTTTAATCTTAACCGATTCAGTGCGGATGGCACCATAGTGGTGCCATGGATATCTTTTGTCTATGGCGGGTGGCACCCGAGAGGTGCCAAATTTTAAACACATAAAACTCCAATAAATTGGCATTTATCGAATAGTAGAAGATCCGAATCTATATCGACATTCACCGGGTTGATAATAGAATCAAACTTATTTTATAATAAATTTCGTATATTAGAAAATATATTAAAAATGGGTTGACAACAAAAATCCTGGACAGAATATTTTTAATTATTTTTTAAAAAATGATTTTCATAAAATGTTGTACTTATGATGAAGATAATAATAAAATTTTATACTGGACTTAAAGTATAGAACATATAGAATGTGCAGACGTAGGGTAGACTATTATTTACCTGGACGAACTGCTGGGTAGACAGGTATAAACAGGTATGTCAATACTAGTTACTTTTCACTCGATTTGCTAATAATCTGCACATTCTATATGTTCTATACTTTAAGTCCAGTATAAAATTTTATTATTATCTTCATCATGCAATATTTTTGAAAAATTATTTAAAAAAAAAATAATAAAAAATATTCTGTCCAGGATTTTTGTTGTCAACCCATTTTTAATATATTTTCTAAGATACGAAATTTATTATAAAATAAGTTTGATTCTATTATCAACCCGGTGAATGTCGACTTAGATTCGGATCTTAGACTAGAAGGTGTTCTCTTAACAAAAGTGTCGTTATTTGTCACGCAGGTCCTTCCTAGGGTGTCAGTTTCAGGATTTAGCGTGATTTCGCACACTTCAGGGATTGAAAACATTTTCAAAATAAAATATTTATGTTGTTTTGCATTTTTTTGGCCCACTAGCTTAGTAAAGTTTAGTAATCATGTGACTTCTATAAAATAGTAAAGAATCTGTGACAATTATCAAACTTTATCGGATTTTTTTAAATTTCAGTAAAAAAGTGATGATATGACTTTTTACGTGTTTTATTGTTGCCTGTTACGGTCAAAGTCAGTCATAAAACATGCGTGCGAGCTTTTCTAACGTTCGACATGAAAATATAAACAATAAATATTTTAAAACTATATGTGCAACAACAACTATACTTGAAAGAGCGCTACCTATTGTTACGTGTCAGGAGTATGGGGTTCGAGAAAATGCCAAAATGTACCACAAAGACTTTATTGTACTCGTAGATACACAAATACACACTGTACACAGTACACACCACAACACTATGCACGTAGGTACTCGTATACACACTCGTCGAACACTGTATCGCTCGTAGAAATCACTTCACTTCGCGCAGGTATCGCTCGTAGGTATCGCTGGTATCTTCCTGGTTTCGCTTCCGAAACTAGAATGTCCGCACTTGACCGATCGCCCCTTTTTATACCACTCACGCACCATTCATGGCAATCGAGAATATTCCCGCGAAGTCCGGACCCGCGTCGAAATAAAGTTCTAGTATGTTCCTTGCAACCGACTTTCGCCCGTATGGCTATTGCCGTGAGGTCAAAGCGTCGTGCGTACGGCAAAGCGCGCTATTGTTCGCATGGCATGTTTATGGCCCCTATTTTTTATTGTTTAGCGAGGTACGCCAGGGCTGTCACATTGCCCTCCTCTTAGTCATGCTCGTCCCGAGCACTATTCGATCCTTGAAATGGTGCCAATCTGTCCACGTGCACGATCTTCGGCTTTCTTCTGTCCCCCTGTCTGATCCGGTAGGTCACGTCATTAATCCTCGTGACAACTGTGTAGGGGCCTTCCCATCGTGCTTGTAGCTTCGGAGACTTCCCTTTCTTCCGCAGTGGATTGTGCAACCATACAGAATCTCCCTCCTTGAAACCATGTTTCCGAGCATCGCGATCGTAGCGGGTTTTCATCTTTTCGCTGGTCTTCAAACATTGCTCCCTCACAAAATCATGTACCGGTCAGCAAATCCAACGGCAGACGCATTTCTCTTCCGAAGTTAACTTTAGCCGATGTAAATCCCGTAGATTCGTGTATGGCAGAGCGATATGACATCAGGAACAGAGGAATGTACCGATCCCAGTCTCGCTGATGTTCCTCGACGACCTTGGCCAAGTGATTTTCCAACGTTTGGTTGAATCTCTCCACCATGCCGTCAGATTGAGGATGCGCCGGTGTGGTACGTGTCTTATTTATTCCCAAAAGATCACACATCTCCTGGAATAACGTCGACTCGAAGTTCCTGCCTTGGTCGCTGTGTAATTCCAATGGTACACCAAAGCGGCATACTACCTCCTGGACAAGTTTCTTGGCCACGGTCTTTGCCTCTTGGTTCGGAGTTGCAAACGCTTCCGGCCATTTGCTGAAGTAGTCTTGAACCACGATGATGAATCTATTCCCGTCTTCCGTCTGAGGGAATGGCCCAGCAACGTCTATGGCGATTCTTTCCCAAGGGGCTCCGACGTTGTACAGCTGTAGTTTCCCCTTGGATCTAGTGCGGGGCCCTTTTACTGAAGCGCACACAATACACTTTCTGCACCAATCTTCAACGTCCTCTCGACATCGCACCCAATAAAAGCGTTCTCGTATCTTCACGAGGGTCTTCTTGATGCCGAAGTGCCCGCCGGAAGTGCCATCGTGTACGAGCTTCAGCAAATGAGCCACTTTACTTCTAGGGATAACCATTTGCAGGGTTCGTTCCCTTCCATTGAGTGACTCCCAGATCCGGTAAAGCACGCCATTCTCTAGTGTAAGGCTGTCCCACTGAGCCCAGTATGCCTTAGTCGTCGCGCTTGATGCTGACACATCACTCCACAGGGGCCTCTGTCCTTTGGCTTTCCATTCCATGATCAGGCTGAGGTCTTTGTCTTCCTTCTGTGCTTGGCTTACTTGCTCCGTTCCCCAAGACTCGTCTAGGTCCTGCATCCTTATCACCCTGACCTCTTCTTTAGCCTCATGCTTGATGCAATGTCGACATTCTTCGGAGCATGGGCGTTGTGACAGGGCGTCGGCATTCTTCGGCTTAGGTGCCTTCGGGATCTTCGTAGAAGGCTTGGCGGTCTTCGTAGCGGCGAGAGCGGCGACGACGGCTATTAGCTCCTGGGTGTCGACTTGGGTAGCCGTCGAGATCTTCGTAGGAAGCTTCGCAGTTTTCTTAGCGGCGGCAGCTGCGGCGGCGGCTTCTAGCTCCTGGGTGTCGACTTGAGTAGCTGTCGAGGTCTTCGTAGGATGCTTGGCAGTCTTCTTAGCGGCGGCGGCGGCTTCTAACTCCTGCACTTGCGTAGTCCTCCACACCGATTTCGGTTGTTTCCGTGCCCAGCAGCTAAGCCTAATATGACCTCGTTCACCGCATCCGTAGCAGATAGGCCCAGTACGAGGTTGAATCGTCGCTACGACTTCGCGCACCTTATAACCTTTACAGTCGCTTCGTACAGCTTCCACTTCAAGGGCATGCGCTAAAGCTGCTTCCAACGTGGCGTGATGACCCAAGCGCACCGTTGCTCTCACTTCGGGATCCCGTATACCGCTGACAAACGCCTCTAATACTTTGTCTTCAACCGGTGTGGAACTCGACGCATATGCTCGACGTACGAGGCGCTCGATCTCCGTAGCCCATTGCTGCAGTCCTTCGCTCGACTTCTGTACTCGGTCTTTGAGCTGCGCGCGATATACATGCTCAAGGTGCTTTTCCCCGTATCGAGCTTCCAATGCCTTAAATAGCGACTCCAAGGTGCGTCGCTCGGCGGGCAGGTTCTCAAGGACCAGCAGTGCCTCTCCTCGTAGAGCTAGTGTGAGTGCCGCCAACGAGTGCTCGTCCTCCCAGCCATTTCCACTTGCTACTACTTCGAACTGGTGCCTAAACGCCGTCCATGAGGTCGTGCCGTCGAAAGTTGGGACCTTAAACTTCGGGGCCCCAGGGCATGAACTAGTTGCTGCCGTGCCCAAAACCTTTATTTTTTGCAGTTTATGGTCCAAATCCACGAGCCTAGTTTCGTGGGAGTTTAGTAACGCGTCATGGTTTTTGAGGGCTTGGTCGTGCTCAGATGTTCGCACCTTAACCAATTCTAGGTCCTCCTTCACGACGTTCAAATCTCCCTGGAAACCATCCACCTTTGCGTCGATTGCCTCTAGGCCCGTCTCCATAGTTTTGCGCTGGCTCTTCATGTCTTCGCGCAGGCTCTCCATTGCTTCGCGCTGGCCCTCCATTTTGCTTTCCAGGCGCTGTAAGACGGTTAACAAGGAGGCCATATCGAATGCACTCGGTGTCGGGGCTAATGCAGCTGATGTAGTCGTACGTTCAGCGGTGGTCTCCGTTTCCGTGCGGTCACGCCCAGGCAACTCCATCCGTGCGGCATCCAATGCCGTTTGCCGTCGCGTGCGAATCCCGTCTTCACTTTGCGGTACTACAGGCATTCCGCTTCTGTCACCAATTGTTACGTGTCAGGAGTATGGGGTTCGAGAAAATGCCAAAATGTACCACAAAGACTTTATTGTACTCGTAGATACACAAATACACACTGTACACAGTACACACCACAACACTATGCACGTAGGTACTCGTATACACACTCGTCGAACACTGTATCACTCGTAGAAATCACTTCACTTCGCGCAGGTATCGCTCGTAGCTATCGCTGGTATCTTCCTGGTTTCGCTTCCGAAACTAGAATGTCCGCACTTGACCGATCGCCCCTTTTTATACCACTCACGCACCATTCATGGCAATCGAGAATATTCCCGCGAAGTCCGGACCCGCGTCGAAATAAAGTTCTAGTATGTTCCTTGCAACCGACTTTCGCCCGTATGGCTATTGCCGTGAGGTCAAAGCGTCGTGCGTACGGCAAAGCGCGCTATTGTTCGCATGGCATGTTTATGGCCCCTATTGTTTATTGTTTAGCGAGGTACGCCAGGGCTGTCACACTATCAATAGGGTACTTTCGGTAGTGAAAAATAAACTTAATTTTTGTAATAAAAAGCAACAAAAAATATATTTCGGCAAAATAAACACGCTTTCGCGCCTTAAAATAAAAGAAAATATTAATTCTTTTTTATTTCCGGAAAAAACGCTGTCAGAACTTGTCAGCCATTTTGATGACGTAATAATGGTAAATTGTGCAGTACCACAAACTTATCTGACCCGGTGGCCAAAATTGGAACTAATGCAAATGTTATGCTGTTGTCAGAAAAATACCAAGACAGTAGCGCCACCATTATTTCATCATCATTTTCTTGACTAGCTTCAAAGACATCTTAAGACTGGGAATGTTGTTCAAAATAAATCTGCCAAACTCGTCGTCGTCGGGGCATTGTGTTTCAAGTTGTGATTCTGAAATATATTTTCTTTTTCTGGGTAACTCTAGAACAAAATGATATGTATTAAATGTAGAAAATCAGTCATAAGCTTAACGTTCTAAAAGAGTCTCGATACTTTACAAGCCCAAATACCTAATTACTTATAGTTGTATTACTTTTTCGTTAAGAGTAAGCCAGTAGAAACTAGCTATTCGGACTTTTGTGTTTATCTTCTTATGAATAAATCTCGTAATCAGAGTATTTTCATATTCTATAAACAACCTATCATGAATTTTATAGAACAGAGAAGAACTATCAAGCACTCTGCAAGCCTCTAATATTCATCTTTCAATCTACAGTAACACAAAACAATCAATTCATCAAAAAATCACAAAAATGTTTACAACACCTGACAGTACCTTCCATTTCCGTTATTACACGTGGATAGTCACTTTTATACACACTAATTGAAAAGTTGAACTGTTTACGTTGGGTTTCGGCTGGCGACTAAACATAAAACATGTGATAACAGGAAAAGAAACGATATGTTACAATTCATGGCGGAGGGCACCTTAATGGTGCCACCAAAATCCCTGGCGTTAGACACCACAGTGGTGCCATGAAACATTTGTTCGCCGCCAGGCGCAAAAGTTTGTCCAAAAGACCGCCGCATTGAATCGGTAGCAACGCTCCTCGGTGCGTTTAAATATCTTTGTACATTTTTGTGTCTGAAGAGGTGGTCTGCCAGGTCGAGATTAACCTGGCAGGGGGTCATTCCCGCTCGGTAACACCCTGTCGTCAACACTGTTAACGACTGGGAAATAAAAAGTCCCAGTTGTCCACAGTGTTGACGAACGCTACTATTTATTTCCCGCTCGTACACGTATAGTACAAGAGTCAAAAAAGTAAAATTAAATAAAAGATAATGCAGATTTCAAATAAAATGTTTAGCTTAAAATATGCTTATGCTTCATAAGTACTTACATTTTTTTCTAATTTAAGTTAATTTCAAATAAAACAGAACTGTTACCCTTTATGTATGTACTAGGGAACCGTCCGCGCTTCGCTTCGGGACCCATAGGTAACAGCCGCGTAGGTCCCGCTCCCGTAGGAATCTCGGCCAAAGATAAGCCTATAATATGACATACTGGAACATCAACATCAGAATCCGTCCTGTCTTCGTTCACGGCTAACATAGCCGTGGGGATTCAGTTTCGGGGCCGGTGGCCCCTGACTGAGGTGTCTGCCGCGGTCCGTAACAACGGACCGGTCGTTGGGTTGGGACCCTGTATGGGTCCTCGAAGATTGTCCAGATGGTGATGTGGAGTATGGGTGTCTTGTCCGGGGAGTCATGATGATTTTCACGCTGCCCGGGCGATCAGGCCCTACCAGGTGAGACCCGCTGGTGGGAAGCCCAGCAGGAGCCGATCTGCGACCGGACGGCGGCTTGCGGTCTTGTCCGAGGTGGTTCATGTCGGGCTGCTCCCGCGCAGTAGGTCTCGCGGGAGTGCCCAACGGTCCGGGGCGCGGGCGTGGAGCGGCGCCAGGTTTCGCAGGTGCAGAAACCGTGCCGCGTCCGCGCGCGCAAACATCTGTTGCGATAGGTGATCCACGAAGGCGTCCAGGCTCTCAACTCTGAAGTTCCGCTGGATGATGGCGTTTCTCACGCACCACGGCGCCCCTGCCAGCCGGCGCAGCGTCTTGTATTGAACCACGCGTAGACGCCTGCGTTGTGGTTCGCTCGGGAGTGCGTACCAGGCTGGGGCCGCGTACGTGAGTCTGGGGCGGATGGTGGTTTTGACCCGCAACGGGAGACTCGAGGAGAGCGCTGGACATAGCGCTGCATAGGACTATCCCCACACATATAAACCATACCATATATTAGCCATGTTGCGACGTGAAAGCGTCACAAACAAACACACTTTCACATTTATAATATTAGTATGGATTTCCAGTAATGCGACATATACAACCTTATTTGACACCTTATACAGAACGCTCAAATTCAGCTAACACTTGGTGATTTGTAAGTAGGACATTTTCTCGAAATGTTACGCAGTTAATTTTTTTTTAGAGCCTGAAGGGCAGACGTAAGAGCAGACAAATTTAGTCGGTCAAAATATTATAGGTACCTACTTATGAAGCATAAGCATATTTTAAGCTAAACATTTTATTTGAAATCTGCATTAACTTTTATTTAATTTTACTTTTTTGACTCTTGTACTATACGTGTACGAGCGGGAAATAAATAGTAGCGTTCGTCAACACTGTGGACAACTGGGACTTTTTATTTCCCTGTCGTTAACAGTGTTGACGACAGGGTGTTACCGAGCGGGAATGACCCCTGGCAGGTCTCTTCCAGTGGAGCTGAAGATCTTCCAGAATGGTTCTGAGCTGAATTGATTTATTGAGAAAAATGCACGGTTTATAAGTATACAAAATTTACAAAAGTCCTTAGCCAATAAAACAGTCTACATTAATTTACAATCCATTTTCATGAAAAAGCCGCATGTTTAGTGTTTAGTTGCCCATATCGAGAAACGATTTCTTATCATTGACAATCTGCTCAAACCACACCATGATGTGGACAACAGACAGTCGATCTTTTATATTATGATACGGGTACAGTGCGCCCAACTTATCTCTGAAATGGCAAAAATTGGAAATAACGAAAAGTCATTCATAAGTACGTTGTGGTCATTCATCTGTTAGTTACTAGTGTGCAATGATTGGTCAAATGAATGTCAAATGCGTCCGACAGCGCCTCTTTCGTTTCAGTCTTAAGTTGGGTTTACTATACACCAGCGAACAATAAATTCAGGGTACACACGATTATGTATTTTTGTACGCCGATATTTCGACCCAGTTGCATGTATCGTGGTCACGGCTGAACTGTACCCGTATCTGAAATGTAACCCAACTTAAGATTGAAACGAAGGGAGGCGCTGTCGGATGCATTGAACCAATCATTGCACACTACTACACTACTATTTACTACTGACAGATGAATGACCATAACGTACTTATTGTCGTACAAGGATCTTTTGGCGCGTGGGTGACAGAGACCGCGCCTTAAAGGGAAGACAAACTGTAAGGCGCTGTCTTTGTCACCCACGCGCCAAAATATGCTTGTAGGACTACAGGGGCGCTGTAAGCTGCATCGGCGCCCGCGTGCGAAACCGATTTGCACAAAATCATTCAATAGGTACCATTCTCATACAGGCTCATGTTTATGCCGCCCAATTTTGGTCCATTTGCCGCCCCCCCCCCCCCCCATGCGTGGGGCCCGCTTGCGCCGCACGCTTTGCACGTCCGGTTGCGGCGCCCCCGATGTATTAAACTATTTAAATTACTCTTTGGCGGCTGTAGGACAATATGAATGACTTTAACATGGCGGCAGTGTTGCCAACCCCAGCAGACAGCAAAACTGCAGATCTGCTCGAAAAAAACTGTAGAAAACTGTAAATGTCAAATAAAAAACAATAAATCTACATCTTTATCTTTTGATTGTTTTGTTGCATTTATAATTTAAGTATTGAACAGAATGACTTGTAAGGAGGTAATAAAAAACAATAAAAACATGTAATTATTAAAGTTTTTTTTTTAAATGTCAAAAGTCTCAAACATTAAGTTAAGTTATAGTCGGCACAATCATAAGATTCCGATATGAAGGCTGTCATCACAGTGACAATAGTGAAGTACAACAAAAATCGATGTATTAAATAAACCGATTTATAAATTTAACCGATTATAAGTAATAAGACTTTCTAATCGTTTCGTTAATTAAGTTCGGAACGATAATTTATAAACCGACCTCTGATTGTTTTCTTAAAATCAGGTAAAAACAGATGTAGCGTTGAGATTAACACCGAAAGGGATAATAAGACAATTTGACTAGTAAGTTAAGGTGAGGAAATTATATTAGTTATTAAAATGGAAATTTCATTAATCTAGTGAAAACGAAGAAACTATTAAACGGTTAATAATTATCCAATTTGAGTGGAAAAGGCTTAAAAACGTATGTATCGGGAATTTATAATAGCTACGAAAAATCGCAATGCTTTAGACATATTAAGGAATCTATAACTATTTGTATTTTGAGTGTGACATGGTAGCACATACTTTCGATTATAGTAATGTATCGATTATGGTCGATTCATAAATTGTTTCAAGAGGTCACATAACTATAAATCCAGCCTCCTTATAAAACATTGTAGTGACGTCTTAAATATTTGTTCAATTTTACACAATTTATGAAGTAAACTGATTAAAATAAAATAAAATTATTTAAACAATTTATAAATAACACAAATAAAAAACAAGCAGGGATGGTTTACATATTTCGCCAGAATTTCTAGTATTTACTTATGTAAGTACGTATAAGTAAGTAAGTACCTATCTAAATACTCGTAGTAAGTAAACAATATTACTCCAATTCGTTTAACCCGCTAGTTACTTGCGTTTAATATTACGGACTAATGCCTAATTAAAATATTTAACAAACTGTGGGCAATTTTATAACATCATGCTACGAGCAATAGAAGCGATGTACCAATATGTTGCAAAAATGGGAAGAAGTGTTTATTATCTGTAATCATAAAAACAATTTTCCAAAGCGAAGAGGAGGTGGATTCACAAGTACATTATGTACCTACTTATAAAGCTGCATTGATAATAAATATAAACTGTATACTGTATATGCACAGTAAATAGTGCATTGCATAATTTAACCAAAGTGACCTATCATTCACTACGAAATATCTTCACTTCATAGTATCATTACCAGCGGTTCAAATTAAAAAAATTATTTCCGTAATAAGTAAATTGAAGACGTCCATACAAGGTTAGTTTGTGTTCATACATGACAGACGTCATATCGGAATCTTATGATTGTGCCGACTATAGTAGCTATCTACTGTCTCATTTTCAATTTGTTGATCTTCTTGATTTTCCGTTTCATCCATATTTTTGCTGAAATCGTACATATTTTTATTGAATTTTTTTAAATATTCATTTGTCACGTTGAAGTCGAAACAGTTTTCAATCTCTGGTTTTGTGTGTAAGGTATAAGGTACCTTTTATAGTGGTTGTAGAAAGTTTATTTCTTAGTTTCGTTTTCATAACATTAATAATGCTCGATCCAAGTAAATAAAAAAATGACGATAAAACTGACATTGACCGAAACGCCATCTATTGAATTGGTTAATTAGTACCTCTGATTCGATGATAAAACGTAGTGTACGGAATACATAGCAAATAAAATAGATAACGCTAACATCTTAAACAAAAAACTGTAGATTTCGAGGCTTAAACTAAAAACTGAGAGGATTTCCAAAATCTGTAGATCTACAGTTAAAACTGTAGGGTTGGCTACACTGCATGGCGGCGTTAGTTCCAATTTTTGCCATTTACAGCCATTTCAGAGATAAGCTGGGCCACAGGCTGGGCGCACTGTATTGTCCATAAGTTCACATAGGCCGCGTTCCGTAACTAGCCCATAATACTCATAATGTCTCAAAAAAGCGTTCCATTACTGATTATGGGCATTATGTTCGTGGCATTTTTGTTCGTTTAAGCGATTGTGACGTAGTGGATTGCGTCATCACTTTCGATCACAACGACCCAGCTGAATCGGGCCGCGTTCTATAACTATACAAACGCGTCAAAAAGCATTCCTATGAGTTTTATGGACAATAATATAATCGTGTTCGTTTGAGGGGTAGTGACGTAATGAATTGCGTCATCACTTCCGTTCCGACCACAACGCCCCACCGATCCAGGTGGGTCGTTGTGGGCGAAATCGATGACGTAAGCCATTACTTCACAACCGCTCAAATGAACACCAAATGCCACGATCAAAATGCCCATAATCAGTAATGGAACGCTTTTTTGGACGTTATGAGTGTTATGGGCTAGTTACGGAACGCGGCCCAAATGCCACGACCATAATGCCCATAATCAGTAATGGAACGCTTTTTTGAGACGTTATGAGTGTTATGGGCTAGTTTCGGAACGCGGCCATTGTAATATCTCTATGGAACTGACAGTAAAAATGACAATTATTTACTGACTGCCGTTTGACCGATTTGACATTGACAATTACTCGTCGTCTCGTCTGTGACCTGACAAGTTAGTGATGTAATGAAAAGAAAAGAAACGGAATACGGAAAACGGTATAATCAATATTAATGTATAAACAATGAAGTAATTTGCAAGATTGATTGATGATTGATCCAATTTATAGCAGACTATTACTAATATTCTGGAATAATATCTCAAAACGACATTATTGTAATCTAACGAAAATTGTACGCGGTTAGTTAGCGTACAAAACAATGACAAAAAATCCAATTCGGAATATGGATCCTTTTTTATGCAGAATTTGCCTCTCTGAAAACGGTACTGTATCTGTTTTTAGCAAAGAAAAGGACGATGTACAATATTGCACAAAGATTACACGACTCATTGCTGTTGTTTTAACAGAAAATGACGGGCTTCCTAGTCGCATGTGTAATACTTGTGTGAAGGATCTTTCCGCCTGTTATGAATTTGTTCTTAAATGCGAAGCCTCCGATAAAGTTTTAAGATGTGTGCAGAAATCAGGAAACGGATATTTAAATGGAGAAACTGAAGTAAACAGCCTTGAGGACAATGGATCTGACGCCTATGATTATCAAGATGGTGTTGAATTTGGTGAACAGTCAAAACGTTCAAAGAAAACTAATAACATCTCTAGTAAATCTGAAAGTAAAGTGCAGAATAGACGTAGTAAATCGGCAAATAATAAAACCGATAAAGCAAGCAATAACAGAAATAAAATGGGGCCGGTGCAATGTATTATCTGTGGTCTCGTCGCTATGAGCCGGTCGGCTCTCGAAACTCACTTACGAATCCACACAGGTGAAAAGCCTTTTCCATGTGAAGTGTGCAACTCTAGATTTCGTACACGAGGAGCCATGAAGAGACATTTTGAAACATATCATTCAAAAAGAGAACGCAAATTCATATGTGAAATGTGTGGAAATAGTTTTTATAGAAAGAATGACATAATAACCCATCTGAGGGTGCATACAGGTGAAAAACCATACGTCTGTCAGTATTGTCCAAAAAAGTTCCGGCAAATTGCATCCATTATAAGACACAGACGCATACATACTGGTGAGAAGCCATATGCCTGTACTACTTGTGGCAGAAAGTTTGCTGATAAGAGCCTTGTTAGAAAACACCAAAGTGTTCATACCGATGAAAGAAACTTTCAATGTCACTTATGTCCTAAACTGTTGAAGTCTCGTACGGCTCTTAATGTCCATGTTAACCTTCATACCAAAGGCAAGCAAAATCACTGCACAATATGTGGCATGGCCTTTAATATGAAAGGAAATTTAAGGAATCATATCAAAAGAGTACACTCTGAAAAATCTGGGCAATGCACTGTATGCCTGAAGACTTTCTCTAATTTAGAAGTGCATATGAGAAAACATACAGGAGAAAAGCCATTTGTATGTGAAATATGTAATGCTGCCTTCTCCTTAAAACGCTGCTTGGCTCATCATATGCTTTTCAAGCATGAAAATTCAGACAAATTTAAGTGCTCTGTTGGAGAATGTATAAAAACTTTTCCCACAGCCACAATGCTAGAATTTCATCTCTTGAAGCAGCACACAAATCATACTCCGTATGTCTGCCAACATTGTTCTAGAGGATTCTTTAGAGCCAGTGATCTATCCCGGCATCTACGAGTGAGCCACATGGAGGTTCCAAAAATACCATTGAAATCCTTAACACTTAAATTAGAAGCTTCCCAATTTACATAATATTGTGTTAAAGTGCACACAAAGAAAAAGCAAGTAATTTAGCAGGTAAATTATAATAGGTAATTTTCTAGTCAAATTCATAATTTATTATCACTTCTATTGGTGATTGCAAAAGAAGCTTTTCAATCTGTACAACTCATTGGTAAGATATTTATACCCCTCCTTGTTTAGAGGGTATGATCAATAAATAAATAACAGAGCTCTTGGCAAAATTCTTATTTCCTACTCTTTTTATTGAAACAGCACAGCCTCCTGTGCTATTCAGTTATAGGGAAAAACCAATAGTGAGTGCACTAGTAATCATTTAACCCAACAAGATTGAAGCAACTTTGTAGAATTAAGTAGTGTTGTTTAGCATAATGCATTTATTATTTAGGGATTTTATAATTAAATATATTATTAGTATTCTAGAAAGTAATCTCAATTCTTATTCATAATGCTTTATTATTACTAAGACCAGAATATTACTGAATCAAAGGAGATGTTTCAAAATGTATGGAGCCCCGGCCACAACTTTGTACACCATACTCAAAAATGGAGAAACACAATTAAAACAGTTTTCAATCATCCAATTCCTTTAAACTGCTTTAGTTTGGTGGTACAACACAAAAATGTACACGTAAAATTGCAACACAAAAACTAAAATCCGTCATGGCGGTAAGCTGTCATCACATGTCACGTTGGTTGATTTGATTGAAGTTTGACATTATGTACCTACATTTCTGTCATGTTGAGGTGACAGTAGACAGTTCGTGATCTATGATCAATGACAAATTGGCAAGACGCCATGTTGAAACGTGATAAAAGTGAATGATAAATACAATTTTTGTACCAGAAAAGTATATATTTAAGCAGTTTATCTTTATTTTTCTCGAATTCCATGGATTTTTCTCGATTTTTCGAGGTACTGTACATATTGTGGGCCGGATTTGAAACATCTCCTTTCGTAAACAGATTGTGATCCATATACATAATATACATAATTATATTATGTTATTAAACTGAATAGATGAATTATAATGTAACAGATAATATATATGAATTTTGAGGACAGGTTATTTTAGTCCTTATTGACATTGTATCCATTTTTTTACAGATCATTACTATTGTATTGATCCAGTGCTTCAAGTAATATTGTATTGTATGCATACTAATATAATATCTCATTCTACAGCAAACTAGTAAATTAGTAATAATAATAGATGTATGTAGAAATTAAAAAAAAAATATTGCTAAGTGTGACAATATATTTCTGAGATAAACAAGGTTAGTTTTTCAAGCTAGAATATCAAGCTAGAAAATTTACTTTCATGTTTACCAAGCTAGCTTTTTTTCAAGCATATTATTTTTGGAATAAAGGATGCTTGACTCTTCAGGACTGAGATGGTCGTCTCTATAACTCCACACCTTTCTATCCGGAACACAATTGCTGTTAAAGCAATTTTTATTATGGTAGAAATGGTACTAAGAAGAAGTAAGAAAGCTAGTAGGCGTCTGAAGCTAGGATATTTTTGCTAGCTTACTATTATAGCTTAAAAAACTAGAAACTTGTATCTCAAGCATTTAGTATAATTTGTAGAACAAAAGTCTGCATACATAACACTTATTGAACTATGTATGACTCGAGTCCAATACGTCTCATAGTCATAGGTAAGCATTGAATTATGAGCTGTACTTATTTCAATTTTTTTTTGTCAGTCGAGTCTGGTTTCAGTTATGTATGTCATTTTACATCTATTTTATACAGTTTACGCTGACTACATCTTGGCTATTGCGGCATACGTGTACTTCTTTATCCCCCTCGCCCGAAAAGTGTCACGCGTTCTTTCTTAGGGAAATCTACATACAACGTCTCCTCTCTTTTTGCTTCATGAGTCCTCGTGAGGCGTTGTGAGTGAGACTGCAAGAGGCAAAACATCGGCTTATAAACCATTTGCTTATTGCCTTGGCTCCACCTGCGTCTTAACACGTTAATTAAGGGTGTTTACCCGTGGTCCCGTTGGTTTGTCCCATTAACGGGACCACGGGTAATTTTAATTCCCCGTAGTCCCATTGCACTAGGGGTTACATATTTATCGACTTTTTCAACTTCTGATATCGATATAATGTTTGAACCTCCTTAGAATAAAACAAAAATCCATGATAACTGCATATTGGAAACGTCAAAAGAGCATTCTTTTGACTATACATACTATATAGAAAAAAACAGTTATTTACGGTATATTTTATTCTATCTTAAGCAAATGAAATTAAATTTATTTTATATGATTTTGGTGATTAAAAACATTTTTCGACAGTCAAACTACGCCATCGCTTCAACAAAGCTCTACGGTAAGTGATATTGGAAGAAGGAGGGGTAATTAACTCCCAAGGATTTCGTGGTCCTAGTGCAAAGTTAATATGTCCTAGAAGGGGGACCACGAGGAAGCAAGGTATGCAATCATACATCTCCACTTTGGTCGCGTTCCTGTTTGCGCGTGCGTATATGTGCGTTTGCGATTAACAGACATCTTAATCAGATGTGGTCATGCTTAAATTTATACACACGCGCGCACACACACACACACACACGCACGTAGATATGTTTTAAAACATCCAGTTTTTCAGCTATCATATAAAGGAAGCATAAGTGTTAGAGAATATTTAGTAAGTAAGGAAAATGATGAGGCTATGTGAGCGAAACAGTCTGCAACACCTTGGACATGGCTTTGTTATATTATAGCCTTAAGTAGGAATAAGTGTAGTATGTAACTGTGAGTAGAGAAAAAAAATCCTTGGGAGTTTATTACCCCTTCTTCTTCCAACATCACACCGTAGAGCTTTGTTGAAGCGATGGCGTAGTTTGACTGTCGAAAATGTTTTTGAAAACCAAAATCATATAAAATAAATTTAATTTTATTTGCTTAAGATTGAATAAAATTAACTGTAAATAACTGTTTTTTTCTATCTAGTATAGTCAGAAGAATGCTCTTTTGACGTTTCCAATATGCCATTATCATGGATTTTTATTTTATTCTAAGGAGGTTCAAACATTATATCGATATCAGAAGTTGAAAAAGTCGATAAAAGTGTAACCCCTAGTGCAATGGGACTACGGGGAATTAAAATTACCCGTGGTCCCGTTAATGGGACAAACCAACGGGACCACGGGTAAACACCCTTAATTAATGCACTAATTTGGTCCCTTTGAAGAAATAGACTTGTCGAAAATGTCAATTAACTCTTCATGTATTTGGAATTAATGTTAAAAACCCTTAGTAACAGTATTCTATTGTAACAATTTATATAACATAAATTCCTATACCTAATACTTGAAAATAAGAATAGGTAATTGATAATTTTGACAAGTCTGTTTTCTTCTTAATTCACCAAATTAGTGCATTAATTAACGCGTTAAGACGCAGGTGGAGCCGAAGAGTAAGCGATAGCAGGCGCAACTATCGCTGGCGATAGTATCCAGTATGTGAACAGCGTTAGTACTTTATCCTACGTATCGTCATAGTGAGAGAAAATTATGTAGCCCGTCAAGACTGTACAAGTTTAGCATCTTCTGATAAATACGACATAGAATTGTAAGAAGGTATTTCCTGTTATTTATGAAGCCAAAACATGGACTATCCGTTTTTTCCTAGTCAGTGTAATATTGTGTAGTCTAACATCAACGGCAATCACCAAAGGCTCGGAAGACTAGCTACCATGGTCACAAGGTGCAAAGAGCCAAGACACGATACAATAAAAAAGATGCCTACACCAGCAGTGGACCAAATATACTTACCTAGGTACCTACCAGTAATTTTCTCAGTTTTGAACCAACACAATATTTGACATGTAGTTCGGAGTAACCTGTTCCTAAAACAAACTTAGATGTTAAAGACTAAGGACTGAATAAAATAATTTTTCTGAAGTATTTTGTAGTTTTATATTTAAACCAGCAAAAATTACCAGAATTTTAGCGGTTAATTGCTGAGACCTTATGCGGTATCTTTAAATGTATGTGTAACCTTCAAAAGGTACCCGGTGCCGTGGGAGCGACACAGGGTAATGTGGGATTTTTACCCACTAAATCACCCCCCCCCCCCGGTGGCCTTCCTCAGCGCTTGTGGAGAACTCCGGGATCTCCGAAAGGAACACAACCGAAGTCCTCCAAGCGCGGCGCCCTTGTGTTTGGGCTGTTCCCGCGAGGGACTAAAGGCTTGCCAGCGCCTTACAATGGTATGCGGCCACACATACCGTCGTCCTTACCGGGGTTGCTGATGGACGGTTCGAGCTCCCACTCTGGCCGCCCAGGCAGGCAGGGGATACCGAAGCTCGTATTCTGGTCCCGAGCTACAGGGACACCTAGTAGCTACCAATCTTTCTGTAATCCATAATCTTGAGTCAGTAGTTGAATTAAGTAACTACTTAAATATACCTACATATAACATGTGAGAACAGTAGAACAAGAACCAAAATGAAATGATAAAAAATCCTTTGGAATACCTCCAGAATTCCCTTCATATTATTTTATGGAGGTGGCCTGTCCATAGGATTCTCTGTGCATTTCGCCTAGAAGAAAAGTTCCGGTAAGTAAGTATTTTATTTATCAAAGTAAGTTTTATTTTCCCAGGTCACTAAGTTAAGTACTTATATTTGGTGTTACTTATTTGAAACAATATTTTATATAAAGTATTTCGTTACGCATGGCCTCTTTAGAGAAGTCAGTCCGTTGTCGGTTCCAAAATCAGCCCTCTTCCTGCGGGCCAGACCCTAGCGGAGGCAACGACGCGTACATCCGCGCTCAAGTTTCCATCGCTCGCACGCCGCCGCCGCGCCGGTAAAGCAGCACACCGCACGAGGTATCGCGTCACGCACGTCGGCGAAACAGCACCAGGTGTTATGCCCCTTTCTCTTTTACACAGGTAACACTAGCCCTCTCACTCGCGCCAATTAGACGAGCGAGGTGATACGCCGTACGCCAGAGGACGTTAGCCCGCGATCGGCCGCCGACGCGCGTTGTGCTCCGCGACCCGCCAATTGTCCTACAACCGTGGCAGGTGTCGGTGCCGTGATGTGTGTATCGTGAACGTGTTTAGTGCCTCAGTTTTGACTTCCTTCCTGTACGGATTGTCTTCGAGTTTTCACTATGGGTGAAGTGAGTACGCAAAGTTTCTATTTGGAATGCGGTGCTCCAATTTACCATCGGACCATCTCGCGTGTCCTGCGATTCTAATCGTGAGTTCGTAGGTCGTCGGCTCGGGATACGGTTCACAATCACATCCACACGGACGACGTCTGCAACCGCCGTCGGTCGCTCGTACCCGTTCTGTGCTTTCAAGCGCAACAGAATACATTAAGTACGACTTTGGGAAACGAGAATATGTGGTTCCATTCCGTAGAAAGCTTTTTGCGAGGCCTCGGGCTACGCGCGCCAAGCTAGCAATGTCGATCATACGATGCATAACGAAGGTTGTGATAAGAGAACTTGTACATTATCTTAGATATTGTTGTTTTTTATCCTTTGAAATCGAACATTCTTGCAATAATGTTACATTAATGAGTGTTCGTGTAGTGCGTTATCTGGATATCCACGTCGCTAATAATGCTCATATCGATTGTTTCAGTTTAATCAATCAGGCCACTTATGTCTAAGTGTAGCGAATAAAAAGATAAGTCTATCCTTTTATTGGAACTTCCATTTTACTTCTTTATTAAACACTCAAGCGAATCAATAACTGTAATGCATCTATGTCGCCAACTTAACGTGGGTAGTAATTAGAAAATATGTAGGTAATGAGAATAAATCACAGTCTTAACGTTTAATTTTAATGTTTTTTACGATATTATTATAAAATATTTATGTTTTATGCATCGGTGCATTTATGTCCAATATGCATTAAATATTTATTCAAACATAAGCTAAAGCATGCTCAGTGACACGTTTAAAACAAGAAGACAACTGCGAGAGAGCAAACAGAAACGTGTCGACGACCACGAGATAGTATAATTCATATATGGAGATATTAATACAAAAAGCATGTCCACGCCGGTAAGGCTACACCGCATGCCGACCCGCTAGTTCGAATTTCGAAACATAAAGGTTTCAAGAAACATTGCGTGAATGAAAGTGACCAGTTGTGGTTTTTGGTCTCGCCTCTTTGTGCCCACGACGTTCGTAGCCTCGTACTGAGTAGCAAAGTTCACAAGACCGGCTAGGTGTAGGTATGCACGGTTCAAACGTAAATGCTCGATCTACTGACTTCTATTTGACTGCTGGCGAAAAAAACTGCAGAGTCAATTTAAAGTAAATCAATCATCGTGTACAGTTAGCGACGCTGTAAAGAATAGCATAGTTAGTGTGTATGAAGGTACCTATTTTGTTGAAAATGAAAGTTGTGCAATCTATTATTTAAACATCTGTTCTAGAATTTTTACAGCTTTATGATTAATATGCATGACTCATATTATTTTATACCTATTTTATGTCGTCGTATAAGTTTAATTTCGCACACTCGCACATAATGTTGTCGAGCAATATAATATAACGGTTCCGTCACGACTTATGACTGTATTTATCGTAAGTAATTTTTCTAAAATGAAATGATATAGGTAGGTACAAATATAAATATAAATTCACTCCATTCCATAGTTATAGAGACGAATTTGAAAAAAATATCAGGTTCTTATTTACATAAATGTAGGTAGTAATTATTCTTCAGTAGGTAGTATAGGTACCTACATGGCGCTTTTTTAGATTTGCCAAACAATATAAAAAAAGTACTTAATGATAATGAGTCTGTAGTAAAGAACAACAAAATTTTGTAGTTCTAACTACAAGAGTATCTAATAAGTACCTACCTACCTATAAGATTAATTCCAGTCAAGCAATAAAACGCAGTCGGGTAAAAATGAAAAACGTACCTAGGTAGGTACCTACTTACTGTGTTTTTTATTACTTAAGGTGGAAACATTATGGAGTGATATACCTACACCTATTTCGATGATATAAGTATTTGCCTTAAGTAATTCATAAATATCAGCATTACTATAGTGGGTACCCACTATTTGTTCAGTTTATTACATAATTGGATCGGAATAGACAAATACAGCTATAGAAAGTAATGTGGTTATCCAAACTTTACGTAATTATTAAAAAAAATATTAGCGTAGTAAGAATAAAGCTAGATTCATCATATCATGGGTGTGGTCTGTGTAAATACTAGTCTAGAATTACTGTAATAAGGTGAATATAAATAGATAGACACATTTGCAATCTGTGTCATATCTGTAAAGGTCATAGAAACTCAGTATGTTGTAGTTACGTTAAAGACCGAGACATACTTTGATTTGAGATAATTAAACTAGTTTTTGCTGGAGGTATTACCTATTCTTTAATAGGTGCGGCATTATTTATAAGGTAGCACGTACCTATCTATAAATAGTTTGTTATATATCATGAAAGTTACATTGTTGTGTGATCATTTACCTTTAAGTCTGGATATTCGTTCAATATGTCGATTTAACATGAAACAATTCACCTGGGATTATAATTGAGTAAAATTATCTATTCCTAATTTTTTTATAGATAATGATCCTTTTCTTTCTTTGCTACTTTAATTGATTACTGTGCAAATATGAATTTGCAAAAGGAAATGTATTTAAATTGTACCTATTTTCTTTTGTTTCAGTCGCTGCTGAAAGAGGATCCTCTGACAAGGATTCAAAGGGAGATCATAGAAGTAACTGAGAGAGAACGGGAGTTCAAAGAAGGACATTTTAGAATAAACAGACTTTTGTCGGAATCAACCATAGATGTCACTAAACAAAATGGACATGTTAACGGTGACGTTGGAGAAAAAACACAGAAAACCCTCAATAGGGCCGTTTCCACCTCTCATTTATTGGGGCCAATTTCGCCTTCACCGCCGACCACCCCAGCGTCGTTAAATACAAATGGCTACACACGTCGGTTCACCCCGCAGACTGGCACTAAAGGAATCATGCAGCGGTTTATAGCAAATAAGGGCAAACTACCAGTCACGTCGCCGGTGTCGTCACTACCTCCATCATCCCTACTACCACCTCAAGCTTTTACACCATCCCCAGTTGCCCCAGTGGTATCACCAATAATTGCACCAGCAATCATCTCGCGAACCCCCGAGGGTAAACCCGTGCGAAAAGGATATGTACCAGTAGAAGAAAAAATTCAGAAAGAACTGAGAGAAATGAAAGACAGAGAACATGAGTTAAAGCGAATGAGGAAGAAACAAAAACCAATACCAAATGACATAGAGTTGAGCGATAATGAAATCTCCTCAGAGTCAGAAGATGAAGAAATTCCTATGCCTGGAAAGCTGAAGCCCACGAAGTCCATAGGTGAATTGTATGAGGCGCTCAATGAGGACTTGCGATCACCTTCACCAAGGAATAGTTCAGGTCAGGAGTCCTTGGGAAGCTTAAAGCCGGCCAAGTCCTTGGCCGAGTTGTGCGAGTTAGGGCCCGGGCAGGAGTTTCTCGCTCCAAGTTCCACGCGCCTCATAGCGCAGTGGGAATCTATAATACAACAAAAGCAGGAAGCCGGGGCTGCTTAAAAATGTGAGGCTTAAAGGATAAATGGGTTAATACTACGGCGTGTAACGCTAAATCTATTTCGTAAATAATGGTCGCTATATAAGCGGAAAAACGTGAATGGCCGTTGCCGGCGCCGGGCCGGCGGACTCGCTGTGTGATACGTCACTCGAAGAATAATCCTAACGGTGTGCGTGCATATTTTGCACCTTATGAATGTTTGGTTATTAATGTTGATTACGGTTTTACGGGCATCGCGTAAACAATCGATCTCTGTGGCAAGTGGCGAAGCTGTCAATCGATTTCATTTAAGGGTCAATCGATTGTAGGTCGATTAATTTTCTCCAGTTCGCAACAATGCAAATGATGGTTATCTGCGGCGACAATTATCGCGTCTGCGAGCGGTTGGAAAGCGGCCGACACACGATGCGAACTCATCTGGGGGTGTGAGTAACGCAGTTTCTTCCTATTGTTCGATATTGCTGTCGCTACTGAAAAACTCGACATTTTTTGTGACAGTGGCGCTTTCCCGTCGCGGTACGGCACTGCAACTGTGTCTGTCACACGTACCAAGATTGTTCGTTTGAATTGAATCGACTCCGTGGGAAACTATCCGGGCAGTACAAGAAATCGTTTATACGTAGCGACTCGCTCGCTTCCATCGTTTGCTTTAGCACTTAAATATTGTATCTATTTCCGTCTCTCTACTGGGTTCTTTACCGTGCTACTGTTGTAATCTGTATTTTGATCGTTGTTTTTACTTGTTCGTAACATTTGTCGCATTTATAACATCTTTATACCTAATTCAGTCTAAGGAGATAAGGATGTCTTTAATCCGATCTAAATCTTTTGGGGATATTAGAAACAAAGTAGTTAAAGGCATCATTGAGTGTTCAATCGTTTGTCGCGGTCCAAATCGCCCATAATTTTGTTTCCTCATTGTCGCATGTCCATTAAATGCCTCCGGTGGCAAGCATTTTCCCTCATGGCTCTGACCACATAAGTACTTTCAATTGGTGCGTTATTACGCGCAGTGATTACTGTACATCGTGCATTATTCATCGCTAGCGAAGATTAAGAAATACTTTCACATCATACTAGTTCAACGTTAGAAGCGTAATTGACATACGTCGTCTCTTCGCTTGGTATTGAATCTAAAATGGAAATTAATTTCATCTTAAAGGGTTTATGTAGGGATCTATACTTAGTGGTCGATCTATAAAACGTTTAATTGTATTTTGGTCGTTGAATAATAATTAACTTAAAAATGTTGTGGCCTTTACGAGAAAGGGTTATCTAAAGAATATTTACATTAACTGAATTTATGAAATGTACTTAACCAATGAGTTTATTTATGATGTGAGGGGTACTTAAATATATTTATTACTGTTAAAAGTAAATTGTTGGTAGATGTGTCAAATAGTATGTGCCTTAAAATATAATATTATAACCAAAAGAGTGTAGCGCAATCGATAAAAAGTGGCTTGTATTTTTACTCTTACTTTAGAAACGTAAAAATATTTTATGAAATGACAAATTATTATTTTATGGGCACATTATTTGCTATTATTGGCGCCGATCTATAATTTCGATTTATACTTGCTATATTATTATGATTGAACTTAATAATTTATTAGCAGCGAAGTCCTGCCATCGACTCGACCTGCCTTAAACTTTTAGCATAATAAATTAAATAGTCAAAGTAAATAAAATTTTGTAGTAGATAACTATTATAATGAAGAAATAATTATTGAGATTGATAGTTGTAATTGTTGCAGTAATGTTTTAGTTGTAGTAAAATATTTTCTATTCAACAGTGCCAGGATCATTTTTATCTTGCACGCTTATTAGTAAAATTACACAATTTTAATCAATGATATTATAAGTCAAAAAGTATGTAAGTAGTTATAATATCTTTGATTTTAATACGCTTCATTAAAAAATTGGTTCAAATTAATAGAGAACCATTTAGTTTTGTGGTTAAGACATATTCACTTACCTGGTTTTAGCTCTTTTTATTAACAAGCATGCAAGAATTCCTCGTAACTGTACAAAACAGTCTGATATACATTATTGCATATTTATTTACATTTATAATAATATCTATACGTTCCAAGAAACATGCAATGTGATATGAAATTGCCTTATAATAATATAATTGAAATAAAAAATTTGTACTGTAATATTTGATGATTCCTATTTATAACAATCAAATTTCTACATGATAGTACGTTTACAAATTCAATATTTATATTGTGCATAGTAGAAATGTTAATTTATGTGTAGTTAAGATTTTTCGCAATAAATATGTTGTCAAAAGAACCTACTTATTTGTTTCATTATGTTCTCGAGTCGCAAATGTTGCAAGTCCGAATGTATCACGTTACCTGGTATTGAGTTGTTACGGGACGCTTAGTACGTACTTGCAACCAAAACTGGTTGAATTGGATTATCGACAGTTGACACACATAAAAATCCTCTATTCATAATATTATCCTATTTATCCTCAACTTTGTTAGGTGTAACTTACCCACTATTACCTAAAAACGTTAGTATCATTTATCACACATTTTCCAAGATAATGTTAACTGTCATAACTAAAGGAGATGTTTCAAATCCGGCCCACAATATGTACAGTACCTCGAAAAATCGAGAAAAATCCATGGAATTCGAGAAAAATAAAGATAAACTGCTTAAATATATACTTTTCTGGTACAAAAATTGTATTTATCATTCACTTTTATCACGTTTCAACATGGCGTCTTGCCAATTTGTCATTGATCATAGATCACGAACTGTCTACTGTCACCTCAACATGACAGAAATGTAGGTACATAATGTCAAACTTCAATCAAATCAACCAACGTGACATGTGATGACAGCTTACCGCCATGACGGATTTTAGTTTTTGTGTTGCAATTTTACGTGTACATTTTTGTGTTGTACCACCAAACTAAAGCAGTTTAAAGGAATTGGATGATTGAAAACTGTTTTAATTGTGTTTCTCCATTTTTGAGTATGGTGTACAAAGTTGTGGCCGGGGCTCCATACATTTTGAAACATCTCCTTTAAAATTGCCAACGGGCCTTTTCTCATGGCAACACTCTGAAATCATTTAAAAGACATACTTACAAACATAGGTATGCATGCTCATTCTCGCTCATTAATTTTGATTAAATTATAGGTAGGTAGGTAGGTAGATACATTTATGATAAATAAATAAATTAATAGGAACACTTATTACAAATACGAACTGGAGTTGCGTGGGATGGGATTTGAATAATAATAATCTTACCTGAACGTGCTTATCTAAAAACATTTTCACATTTCTGTCAGCCTAAGAATTTAGGATTTTGTTATCATACTATCTGTCCTGTGTCCATTTGTAAAAAATGCAAATAAAAAACCATAAAATTATACAATAATATTTTACTTACAGGATTTAAATTCACGTTTTTGTTATTATAAAGCTTTAGAGCTTGCCATAGGGCGACGAGTAGCTTCCTGTTCCTATACATAGGTATATGGCAAAAATATCAATTGGCTAGCCCTCGCTTCCTCCTACTGGTCCAAGCGTGATGTTATAAAGCGTAAAACCTTCCTCAATAAATGGATTATTATATGCAGCACAAAAATAATTTTAAAAAATCGCACCAGTAGCTCTTCAGTTTTATAATATTACTAATCATTAGGTACTAACAGTAAATTTCGCTTAGTGGTACGGAACCCTACATGTGCGAGTCCGACTCGCACTTTGTAGGTACCTACGTTTTTAAATGTTCATGTTTGTCTTCAATTTCATTGAGTAAAATCTACACCCAATCTTAGTATCTATACCTACAAACCCTTTGTCTGAATAGATAAAACAAATAAAGGTATCGTAGATCATAAATATGTTGCAGTAGCAGGGATGTCATAATTAACAATCCATGTATTTCACACACGTACCTACAATTTACTAATTGATATGCATAGCACTCTACTTAGTTGATCTCACTCACACTATTAATGGTCATGTATGGCCTCTCCAGGCCTTATAAGTCATTGTTTTTAAACGCGGTTTGAATTTTAATGCATGACCACAAATAAAATAAAAAAGCCATAGACACAGAAAGATTTGGTTTTCAGACGTTTGGTGAGCACTGTGCAGGCCATCATGAGATAGTATGAAATTGCTATTTTTGTGGCACAAGAAAATCTCGACGGTTAGCTGTCTTTGCTTCTAAGAAACAGGTTTTCTTGGAAAAAACAAGCACGTAATTCATATCATGCGCTCTCATTTTGTTCGGCGTATCTTGTTCTTTTTCTTCATCCGTCATCGTAGCTTAAGGGCTTCAAAATCACCAAAGATATCAGCGTGTTGCCGCTAAAAAAGGAGAGAAAGAAAGAAAAGTTGGCTCTCAAGCTCCCAGAAGAGTCGTTGTTAGTGGGTTGTATCTTGCCAGCTAAGTTCAATACCTACCACCAGTCTCCCCTTAGGGAATACCTCTATTCGTAGTCATTGTTTTGATTCGTAGACGTACTTGTGGTTTGTGGTGACAATAAGGGAAGGTCGGGGAGGGTAGATAGTAGACACAACATCAAACTGGGATTTTTTCTGTATTTCACAGGAACTTAGAACGATAGACATGCAGATTCAAGGCATCAGAATTCCACAGCATCTACTGAACGAATCATAATTTTAACATGTGCTATAATATAAATGTACCGATCGCCAAAAACCTTGGAACTGTCGCTAGATGTCAGCTAACAATGGATTATGTCATATTTCGTCTGTAAAGAGAAAAATTAAGTCATGGAAGTTGTTTGAAAATCAGTTTAAAATGATTGCGTGCGGGCATCAAGTCATGAATAAAATTCATTGCGCAAGTAGCTTGATCGAGTCAACAAGGTAGAAGTCATTTAACGTCTTCTGTAAGGCCAAGTTCATCTTCCTACAATCATTCGTGAACAATAGCCACTTAATAAATAAATTGTCTGGCAGCGTGACAAAAACTTAGTTAACTTTGAAATTATTTAAATATTTTTATGCACATTTAACTACTGTAGGTATGCATTAATAACTATACTTAAACAAAAATTATACTTTCGTTGGAACATCCACTTTGGATAAAAATGCTGGTCTTCCTAATTTTTAACCGACTTCAAAAAAGAAGGAGGTTCTCAATTCGACCGTACCTATATATGCTTTTTTTTGTGTGTTCAGCGATTTTTTCGTCGTTTATGGGCCAATTTTGATAATTCTTTTTTTGTTGTAAAGTAGATATGCGCAGTGTGGTCCGCTGATAAGGACACCAGGATCTGATGATGGCATCTCAGAGAAATCGAGGGGAACTTTCGAAAATTGTAGGGATGACTAGTGTGTTTGTTCATGTTATCATAAGTACATTAAAGCGCTACCATTTCATGAAGGTCTGGAGTCGATCTGATGAAGCCGAAAGACAGTCGAGGGAACGACGATTTACTGCAGTTATCTAGTGTTTGGGCTTGATTAATTTGTAGTGACGAGAACTTTACACTTACATGTTGATGTGAGCGCCATCTGGCGAGTACTTTTTGAATTATCTCTGCTTATCAAGGTTGAAGTCGGTTATTTTTTTTGTAAAAAGCAATAATATGTGGAGAATTAAATATAGAATGGCCATGCCTACGTATAAAGTTACATGCCATAAAGTTAAAGATGAGAGAGGGAAGGTAGATTAGGTAGGTAAAGAGAGTAGATAGATAGGTCTAAGAAAGTGCTAAAGGACAAAATAATCATCACAATAACGTAAGTTATATGTTGAATATAATATGACGTCAATACAAAAGAATTAATTATTAATCAGCACTTCAATAAAACAAATACCTACTATACATGCAAAGACTGAAAATACCTGTTTGTGGTCGCTATAGGTAGATAAGATTGTTAGTGGACTGACGAGATTATGACGTGATCAGGTGAACATTGTATATAATAAACATCATATAATTTAAATATTAAATTAATAACAACTTAACAACCATTAAAACTTTATACATTTTAGAGACTCTTTGTGGAGAAGGCTACAAGAATAAATACATCTTCATTTATATTGTAGAGCTAAAGAGTTTGGTTTGAATTGAAATATTATTGTTTTGTTTCATAGTCCATTTATCAAGTAAGGCCTACGACAGGCCTTAATAAATTCCAGTACGACCCATATAGGAGCATAGAATAAATGAAAAATGTTGCAAAAATGGGAAAATACTTAAGTTTCCCGAAGTAAAACTAGAATTTTCTGAAACAAAGGTGGCATGGCCAACACAAATCATTTCTAAAACCAGTGATCAGGACATCTGTCACATAATTTTCTGCCTAGGCCAGGAATCGAACCCTGAACTCCTCCTTTAGCAGGTAGGGGGTACTATCGACCTAGCTATGGGCTCTACCAAAAAACGGAACTTCCAAAGTTTACCAAATAATTATTAGTAATTATTATTCTTGCAATCGATAATAATCGTTTTTTGGTGACAGTGTGAAATCGATTACACAACCGAAATGCTTAAAAGAAAGTGAGCACTTGAGCAGGCGACTTTTTGAAATGACAAAATGTAAGCAGCTATATACACATTTATTTTTTCCCTTTATTTTTATACCGTCGTGATTTTATAATGAAAGTATGTAGGTTAAAATTCGACGCAGATGCTTTGCTACCAATCCTTAGTGGGGAGCCACTTGGAGCGAATGTTGTCAGTCAATGACATAACAATAAATTAGTCTAATAACTGGTCGAATTCAAACCCAAAAAAATTCTTACTTGTCGCAAACAGGATCTGTGGAGTGCAGGTAATTGCCATTTCTTTTAGCGATGTCCCAACATCTCTCATGCCATTTATGATATCTCTCGTATCAACCTAATCTGAGGTTGATAGTAGTTCCGATCTATTGGACTCCAAACACAGCTATTTCGCATAGACTGACATGCGTTTAACTGTGTAACATGAAAGGATAAGGCAATTTGTTTAGTATTGTATATTATACATGTGTAGGTATCTTTAATTACAATAAGTAGGTATCCTATATTTAACTACATTGGAAAGTTAAATTTTTTCTCCTTTTTCTGTTTTTTACACCTATCATCTGCCATTTTTATATGTATTAATGAGTTGAACTAATGGGAATCATCACTCAGGGCTGACTGGTGGAGAAAACCATAACAAAATGAATAAATATCTTACTGGCATACATACCTATTTTTTTTCAGGTTGATAACTTACACGTACCTACACTACATACTAATAAACTACTCCTAGGCTATAATGTCCAAATTTTAATGTTTTAATGTCCAAGTATGAATAATTTAGAAGTAGGTACCTAAGTACCTACGTGTATCTAACTATTATGAGCTTGAGCGTGCAAATGTGGGTATACAAAAACTATGGATGACAGTTGATGCGAAAGTAACAGACAGGTAAGTACTTATTATGTACTTATATCTACGATGTTTTCAATTTCTGTATAATTTCTATGAGATCTTTGGCTTGTAAGCATTGGTTTATTGGTACGAGTATTATGTATCTATGATTTTACTCATTCCTGTTCTACAGTTCTATAGTTATACGATATTTGTTTTGACACTAGGGATGCCTTTCACCAAAGCTAAGCTAAGCTACGTTCCGGGGTTACAGGGGTTGTACCTAGTTGAGTCAACCAATGTGATTGATCGTTTCATGCATTCTTTGCAACGTAGCTTAGCTTAGATCTAGTGGAAAGGCAAACTAAGACTAAATAAGCTTATTCTTAGTAAGTACTTAACTATTTGAAGGACGATGTTTTGATTAGATACATTAATACGAAAACATGTTTATCGATCGTTCAATCAAGTTGTATCATAAATTTTTAGGCTAATCAGTTATCACCTTTCCTTAAGTAAACAAGAAAGTAAGGTCGTGGATTCGACGAACATGAAAATTTTTATTTTATTTACATACAATAATTTTATTACCTTCAATGAAGTTTAGTCGTAATCAAAATGTAAACTCACTTTAATAAAAAACAAGCAGTAATAGCTGAGAGGTTTGAATATTGTACTTCTGAAACGGGTGCCCGTGTTCGAATCCGAACACTTTTAATAAAATTATGTGCATATTAGAATGTGTTGCTTCGGTGAAGGAAAGCATCGTCGAGCAAACCTACACACATGAGAGTCTTCATAAAGTTCTCAAAATTGTGTGAAGTCTATCAAGCCTCCTTGGTCCAAGATTTGACCTTTCCCTCTCATAATGTGAGAGGAGACCCGTGTCCAGGAGTGGGGCAGTTATGGGTTGCGAAGATGATAGTAACTTCAAGTAAAGGTCGTATTCGAGTCAGTTGTGATACAAACGATTTATTACGAACTCATCAACACTCACGAGCGCATTGTCTGACCATTTTCCGCGGCAATTGAAGCTCGACTAACAAAGGATTATTTAAATACGAACAATAGCCGTATTACCTAACCCACCAGCCGATGAATAGTAATAGAAACCAATTATTGAATGGTTAATTATGATATATGCGAATTGCGACGTTAATATTTTCAGCACGTTCTTGTGATAAAAGTAGTAACAAACATTAAACATTTTGCATATAATACAGACCTAAGTACTCGATATTACCTAGCCTAAAGTTCAGTGTTTACGATACTGTACCTACTGTACTGATACGTTATTGGTAGGTAACTTGGTAATGTTCTAAAAAGTGTGGGGAGTCCGTAAATCTAAGGTTGGCGAGCGTAGTGGACTATGGCCTGTACTGTGAGTGGGGACCCGAGCCCAAGAGTGAGACAGTTGTGAGATGGTGATGATGATAAAATGAACATCCATTCATCCGACAGCCCTTGCGTGTCCACTAGTAGACGAAGGCTTCCTCTAACTTACGCCACTGTGACGAGTCCTGAGCCCACTGGTATCTGTGCCCACTTCCGGTATATTAGAAGCGACGGAAGCAGAGCATATTATTTAGCCTAGAGTATGGTGCGTTGTGCCGCCCTCGGCCACAAAAGTATGACAATCGCTGGACTATCTGATCGCTGGTCTGATCTTTCTCCAAGTCATGGTCTCTACTCGAGGACCTTAATGAACATAAACCTGAACGAAACAGCGTGGTATAGCCTATCAGACCAAAACATGCGCTTACGTCGATTTCCTGGTCAAGCAGAAAAAGACCAACGTCATACGTCATACGTTATACATACCGTGTTACCGTTTAAAAAATTGCGTCGTTTAAATTACGTCTGGCGTTATCTACCACAAATCTACATACGATTGGCTGGCGTGGCTGCAATGTACAACCACCGTTATCGACCCCGTATCGACGCAATCATTTCACCTTGCGTTGGAAACAGCGTGATAAACTTCTTGCGCAAAATATTCCGTTTCCAAACTCCTCGCAATTAATATAAGTAATTTACGATGGTTTCATTTGATTTCACTGGAAACAAAAACTTTAATTGTTAATGGTTACTTTCAATTAAAAGGACAAGCTCCATGACATAATACCTACCTTAATTTAATATTCTTGTATCGTTTTCGTGATTTCCAAAAGATGATTCGTTTTGAAAAACATTACTATACATTACTGTAGACTTGCGTCGCGTATTTACGTGTCACGTTTGTGTTTGTAAAACTCAATAGGTATGTCAAGCGAAATTGAGTAGTGTTTACCAAAAATAGACCCTTCTCTAGTGTATAATCAGATCTATGACATAGGTACTTAGACATTACCGTAGGAGGTGTGTCCTAGCCTGAAACAATTAATATAAGTATTTATCTGTATATGTTTATAAATACAGATTGTTTATGAAGCAACAATAAGATAACATACTTTTACAGTTTCATAATACTTACTTAGTCTTCAAGAATTTCAGTAATGTAACGCAGAAAACTTCGTAGTTGCGGCAATAAACGTGTCTCGTAATAGAATTAGTTTAATGAGATTATGACAGGTGGCGCCGCTCGGCTATCCCATCTCGCTGGTGACCGTTTTTTTTTTCGTTGGCGGGAGGAAATTCTTATGGATATCGAGGAACCCGGGCTCAACGATATGCCCGACTCTACTGAGAAGGGGATTCAGTAGCCTACGGACTAAAACCTCCCTCCTGTACCTAACTGCTCCTATTTATTTTGGAGTACCATTTAAACCATGCAATATTAGTAAATACTAGGTATTATTAGTAAGTATCATTCTCATTTTTTTTAATTAATTAATTTATTACAAATTCTTATACGTATCTACTACAGTACCTGGTTGACCGAGCTTTGCTCGGTTGAAAATTATATTTAGTATGAATCGCAAGAAATACGAGGAATTCCGCCATCTATTCAGGAGTCAAATCATACAACTGTTCACTGAGCACAAAATTCATTTTACTTATGTTACGGCCAAAGGATCTCAACAGCGTGTTTCACAAAGTTGTACAGCGCCATCTAGTTTCATACTACTGAAATTTCAACACGTTACAAACAGTACCTCATAGAAGTTAACTGTGTGAGCGAATTAATTGCATTTTAAATAGGTACATACTTAATTAGATAAATTCATTGAACTTTCCTTCGTACTTTTCGCAGGCTTAGGCAGTCCCCGACTGAAATTTTTATTTGCGATAAAATGTATTGAATGTTTATGATAATTAAACAACATAAATAAATATACTTTTAGTTTAATGAGCAAGTTGTTAGGCGTACTTAAAATTTTATTGATTCTATTTACAACAATAGTAATTTCATCGATCTGACCATTATTTATTTAAAACTTTATTAAAATATATTATTAAATCGATAATAACAAAACTAACATTTATTTACAAATATTCTCGTAAATATCACAAACGCACGTTAAACTATCACTACGCGTCCTGCGAGGTCAAGCGAGATAATCGCACTGATTTTTAATTTTATTCAAACAGAAAATAGGTAGGTATAACGCAAAAATAGCGCTTCAACGTAAGAATGAATATTAAAAATATATTCGAGCGCCATCTAGTTTCATACTACTGAAACAAACAAACCGTATCTCATAGAAGTTATCCTAATGTTTCATAGATGGCGTCAGTTCAACACGTTACAAACCGTATCTCATAGAAGTTATCCTAATGTTTCATAGATGGCGTCAGTTCAACACGTTACAAACAGTACCTCATAGAAGTTATCCTAATGTTTCATAGATGACGTCAGTATGATGTTTTTAAAATCTCTTTATCTCGGGAACCGAGCTTTTCTCGAACCTGGGACCTTGATAAATCGATTCCTTGAGCCGAAAACCCCCTAATCTGTAACTTTCATGAAAATCTTTGCAGCCGTTTCCGAGATCGTGATTATATTAAATAAATATACAAGAATTGCTCGTTTAAAGATATTAGATAACACTTGTGACATTTGACAAGCATACAAGTTCCATTAATACTAACAATTACAATTATTTATTTAATTTTTATTACATTAGTTATTATTACAATTCTTATTTATTATTACAATTGTTAATTATTATTATATTCATTATTATTATTGCAATTTATTTTAATTACATTCTTTTGTATTACATTATTCAATTACTATTTCCATTATATTATTTATTATACCTTATTGCACTATTATTTCTATTATTACAAATTTTCACCACGTATTCTGCAAAGCCAAGGAATTCCTCTCTACAGTCGTCATCCTCGATCAGGTTGATCACGTTACCAATTGTTATTTCCCTACCCAGAGAGTGTTCCAGTTCCCTTCGTCTCCTTTCGAATCTGGGGCACTCTGTCAGGACGTGAAATACGGTTTCCACAATGTCGGGGTCACACTCACAACCCGGGGTATCCTTGAGCTTGAATCTAAACAGATATTCGCCGAACCCACCGTGGCCTGCTAAGACTTGTGCCCGAATGTTATGCATTTTCATTTTGCCTAGTATGCTGTGGGCTCGGCGAACATCTGTAAATAAAGTTTTCGTTGTTTTGGCCGACTCCGACTCGTCATAACGGCGCTGCCAATCTTGCAGAGATTTTTAACTCAGTGTCCATTTCGCGTAGGACGCAGGGACTCCGTACTCCGTCGTAGGCCGGTGCTGTCTTCTTCGTTAAGGCTGCTTTTTTGGCTAGATCATCTGCTCTTTCGTTGCCTATAAGTAAATCCAACTGGATCAGAATCCAGTGCAAATTTATAGTTTTTCCTATACTCCTGAGGTCTTTTATTTTATTTTGGATCTGAAAGATCAAAGGGTGACTCGTTTTGGTATCCGTGATGGCTTGGAGCCCAGACCTAGAATCGCTCACAATGTGGGCCACAGGTGCTTTGTATTTGGTCAGCATTTCCATGGCTTTGAGTATTGCCACCAACTCCGCCTGAAAAACTGAGTTATAGCAGTTGAGGCGGAAGCTGGTGACCGTTATACTCGGGTCAACTTATTGATGATCATCAAATAAATTTGAATTTAAGTATTTTAAGTGTAAATTAAAAAGTGACTGCTGGGCAGGACCGCTAGCAGCATGGCTGCGTGGAAAACCGTTTTCCATCCATCCCTAGTTGTTCAATACCAATTTCACACAGGTTTACTTTTTAAGCTGCTCCCCAGAGGTCCATTTGCTGCCTCCCCCCATGCGTGCCGCCGCGCCCGCGAGCGGTGCACGCCTGGGGGGGGGGGGGGCAAATACCCGCTTACGGCGGCCCCGCCGCTGGACAAGTGACTTCTTTCACAGTATGAGGTTTATAGGCAACAGGCTGGCAAATTGCTGAATGATGAACGTAACGTAAGCCAACGTCCAGTCGAAGTCAATTAAATACGCATCATTGAAGAAAAACTCAAAAACTACTCGTCACATGTCGCTCATACTGTTCGCTGTCGAATATAAAAAGAATTACATAAATCGTTCCACCTAGTAAAAAGATATGAAGTATCACACATAAAAATACAGTCGAGTGAGTCCTCCTTGTAAGTCGGTTAAAATAAAGCTTGCAATAACCCGTCGTATTATTTCATACAACTTCCATCTTCGCTAATGTCAAGTTCAACCCCAATGGTTCTCCATCGGGTGTTGCCTGCTTGCCTTGACTGCGATCTCTTTAAACTTATAGTAAAGCTGTACCTACCCATATATGTATGGTGTTCTGAGATTTATTGCTTTGTGGTTACAATTTTCTTTTTATTAAAAATCCTTCCTTAAATATGGATGTTTGATAATTTACTTAGATTATCACAACAAAATGCAATTACTTAAATATCTTTACGAAAAGAATACCGTAAAATGAATACCACCAAAATTGTCCCAAAGTAACGTAATTCTGGTAAAAACTAACCTTTGTCCTTTCCAGAGTCCCAAACTATCTCCATAACAAATTTTATCTAAAACATTCAGCGTATTAGCGTGACACTATATAGACTATAGAGGAACAATGAGGGTTCTATTGCATCCGTAATATTTCCTATTATATCTTGCTATTATAGGCATATAAACTTGCTATTATAGATCTAACTTATTATAATACCTGGTATATAGTTAATATACGAGTAGTACCTAATATCTAGTGTTTAGTCCAATTTATGTATAGTAATCAAGACAGAACATGGTAGGGTTTACATAATTCATATACCTACATAACTACTTTAAAGATAAGAGAAATATTTCGTGATAATTTATTAGAATACATAAAAACCCTATGAGTAGGAACATTGAAATGAGAAAAACAGCCAGAAATTAAAAAATAGACTAATGTGAGGTATTATCATAAAAAATGTAATTGTTTCGTAGTATCAGTTCATATCGAATGATATCGCGACATTTATCGATATCACCCGATAACATTGCGCAAGCAACAGATGTTTATGTAGCTGTTCCACCGACTTCCTCAGCTTTGACCATCACCTGGCTGAACTAACTTCTCGAACGTTCTAAACAGTAACCCAGGGTTGGATCAAGGCTGTAATTAATAACTATTTTTTAATCGATTTAAAAAAGAGTTCTTTTTAGGGTTCCGTACCCAAAGGGTAAAACGGGAGCCTATTACTGAGACTTCGCGGTCCATCCGTCCGTCCGTCCGTCTGTCTCCAGGCTGTATCTCATGAACCGTAATAGTTACACAGTTGAAATTCTCACAGATCTGATGATGTATTTCTGTTGCCGCTACAACAACAAATACTAAAAAACAGAATAAAATAAATATTTAAGTGGGTGACCATACTTTCGACGCCTCAGCGATAGTTTAGTTACCTTTCGGTCCAAGACATGGCGTTGTGAGTAATATGTGGCTACAATAAAACAATTAAATATTTAAGTGAGGCTTTCAAACAACAGACCAGATTTTTTAGGCGCTTTTATACATAATGGTACGGAACCCTTCGTGCGCGAGTCCGAGTCGCACTTGGCCGGTTTTTTGTGTGTTTACCTCGTCTCATTGTACTGGGTGAATCGATTTTCATAATTCTTTTATATTACTTGCAGTCGCAACTGTTGTCAATAACACCGAAGGAAATAATGATAATATGTGGCAAGCTAAAAAAGAAAGAACAGATAATTGCTTTTTACAAAAAAAAATAACCGACTTCAATCTTGATAAGTAGAGATAACTCAAAAACTACTCGCCAGATGGCGCTCAATCAACATGTAAGTGTAAAGTTCTCGTCACTACAAATTAATGAAGCCCAAACACTAGATAACTGCAGTAAATCATTGAGGAGTTCCCTCGACTGTCTTTCGGCTTCATCAGATCGACTCCAGATCTTCATGAAATAGTAGCGCTTTAATGTACTTATGATAACATGAACAAACACACTAGTTGTCCATACAATTTTCGAAAGTTCCCCTCGATTTCTCTGAGATGCCATCATCAGATCCTGGTTTCCTTATCAGGGGACCCCACTGCGCATATCTACTTTACAACAAAAAAAGAATTATCAAAATCGGCCCATAAACGACGAAATAATCGCTGAACGTACATAAAAAAAAAGCATATATACGGTCGAATTGAGAACCTCCTTCTTTTTTGAAGTCGGTTAAAAATAAAGAAAGTACTGGCTCTCAAGCTCAAGAAACCAACCGGAATATGATAAGTCTGTTGTTTGGTGGCTGTTCAGTGTTATAAGGTTGTGATAAGGTAGATGATTATAATGATAAACATTTAATTTATACACATTATAATTATGTTTTCCTATTTACATAAGTTAGTTACAACTTACATCAGCTCCTTTTTTGTTAACCTAATTATTAAGCTTCCGTTTCGTCTATGTCGATCTTTGGTCATGAATTTGTAGTTTGTTCCAGAAGTAAAACGAAATAGAATAGTCAAGATGCCGCGATGTCCTCGGAAGTGCGGCAAGGTGGGCGTTTTTGTGCATTGCTCAATCTGAATTTCTGCAGTGTTGAGTCGGAAAATGCTCTGGTCACACGTTGGACGAAATAGAATAGTTAAGTCGCCGCGATGTCCTCAGAAGTGCGGCAAGGTGAGCGTTTTTGTGCATTGCTCAATCTGAATTTCTGCCGTGTTGAGTCGGAAAGTGCTGTGGTCACACGTTGGACGAAAGAGTATAGTTAAGTTGCCGCGATGTCATCGGAAGTGCGGTAAGGTGAGCGTTTTTGTGCTCAGTTCGAGTTTCTGCCGTATTGCTGTGGTCACACGTTGGGCGAAATAGAATAGTGGCCGCCGAGTTGTCCACGGAAGTGCGGCAAGTAAGCGTTTTTGTGCATTGCTCAATCGGAGTTTCTGCCGATGTTGTATTGGGTATGAGCGTGCTGTGGTCACACGTTGTATTATTAGCTAATAACATTTATATAGGGTCAATGTACCTATTATATATTATCTGCTATTTATCTGAATTGTATTCAACGAGACAAAATGTAAGGTACACGCGAAATTTTTAGAATTTATATAAATTGATTTTAAATATCATCATGATTTCAAATAAGCCACTAATAAATACTTCCACCCAAGAGTTTAGAAAAATATGACATTCTACCTTCTATTGCGTTTTTAGTTGACAAAATAAACGATACGTGTGTAATAAATACAATATTAATGTCCTTATGTGACTGCGTCCCATCAGATGGCTTGCCTACACGTTTGTTTCTTGACTTAAACTTTGATTATAAAAAATGCATCTGATATATTAGGTAGTAGGTACTATGCCTATGTATGTCTACAGTCGATCAGTTACGTAGGCACAGTTTTATAACCGACTACTATATTACCTTTTAATAAAGGAACAGAATTCAACATGATCAAATAGAAATAATTTAAAAACTACTCTTCTAATTTCGCTCTTTAAATGGACCACACAACAAGTAATGGACCCCACAGTAAGTTTTTGATTTATACCTAATAATGCGTGTTTAATTCACTTCGACTTCGTTGACGTTGTTCTCGTTTTATTACCTGCCAACTCTTTAAAGACCAACCCGAGACCGAGAAAAGCCATAAAGTTTTCACACTCATACATACCTACGGCTGCATCACAGAAATGAAATTAATATTTCATAATGGAATATAATATAATGTTATGAATTATGTGTAGTGTAATAATGGCGAATGAGATTTGCCCAATGTGTCGTAGCCGCGTTAATGCTCTCACGATTGCGCTGGAATTGCAATATAATAATTCTTTGAATGGCGTCATAATGTACCTAACCTTGCAGTGTTGGGAACTCCCATAGCAGTATCCTGGTTTCTAGTAATATGAAAGTATTTAGTCGTTAGGGTAACAATAATAGGGTAAAAGCCAACTATAAATAGCCCTTTGAAAACATATTAACTACCTACTTGAAACTTAATTATCCTCGAAAGATTTTTGCTTAGGTACTTAGAATCAGAAGACTGCATGCACTCTATCTTAAAAGAGTTGCTAGGCGTTATACCTATGGGAATACGTCAGGCTACATTCAAAGACTCTTCTTCCACTTTGCACTCGAAGCCGGGGCAAGTGTTCCCTTGGGGAACTGACTCTTTGTGGCAACTATCCGGCTTTACCCAAAGAGTTCGAACCCTTGTAGAGATGCTGTGGTGTTGTGCCTTTGTTTGCTTGAGAATGCTAAATTACTGCCGATTCTATAGGGACAAAATCAAAACCTTCTGCATTATAATATTATTTGGGGAGAAGTTTTCTTCCCATCTTCCCTTTTTCTTAGAAGCCAGCATGGCTAATGCCTCTGGTATTTTTTATATGGATGTCCATGGACGATGATGACTATTTACCATCCGGATTATCGGGTTTTTCTGCTTGTATATTGTCTGTGAACAAAAAACAATTGACCTAAATAATTGATACTTGATCAATAAATTATGTATATCGATCAAGTTCATAAACAGCACGAGTTTAGTGACGAACTGTATAGATACTGTTAGTCGTGTCTAGCTTGATACATAACAGTCAATTGCAAATTAGCTACGTAATATTCATAAATAATGTAGAAGTTAATTGCAGATAATGTTTAATAATATTTAAGATTTTTAATGATCATCAACTAAATAACTGTTTATAAATGTTGATTAAATTTTAAACTTTATTTAAAAATATTGCACATGGCTCGGGAAATATTGCAATTTATAGTTTTAATCATATTGCAAGTTAGGTATAGCGACTACCTAACCGTCAGTGTATGCTAAATCTGTGGTTGCGTCATATAAACTGTTCAATCTGGCATATTTTTGTACAAGTTGTGATAAATTGGTACATATTAAAAAACTTTCTGTGAAAAACACCAACCGGAAGTTTTCCAGGAAAGCAAAATTATTGCCCCTTGTATTTCTCTTTCCCAGAAGGAAATTACTTACTAATGTAAAGGTAATAATGTATGCGAGCAGGTATTTAAGATGCTTGGGTACTTTTGTAAGTTAGTAAAAATATGTGTGAAATATGTATTTTTAGGGTTCCGTGCCTAAAAGGTAAAAACCGAACCCTATTTTTAGTTTACTAACCCAAGAATCTTTTCAAAGGGCTAGTGGGGCACTGTACCTATAATTTTGATTACCTACGAAGATAAATAAAACATTGAAGACTTTCGTTGATGTGTTATTTTTATGAAATATAAAAATAAAATGAATAAATATCAGCTTTTTATTTAACTTGCTCCTTACATTAAGCTCAATCTTGAAGTCAATTAAACACCATTACAGCTTATAATTTACTACAAATTGTGAACTGACATAAACAATAATTAATTATATCAATGTGATTAATAAGGCAAGCACACATAATTATGGAAGTAACAAGCAATGAGAGCAACTAATGATGTTATTGATCATTGTTTATGATTGTAATGATCTATATAACGATCGGGCTTCGTAGAAAACCTTCGTGCTCATTGGATTAATGATTAATCGGTTGCAGCTTAACTATGAGAGGACAATGGAAAACCACTTGGTTAAGTGTATCATTGTAGACTATCTACTTATATTTATTTAGAAAATAATCATAAGCAGCTCGCCATCAACCCCTTCACAAATCCGCACTGGTGCAGCGCGGAGGAGCATGTTCTAGACATCCTTAATATTGAGAAGAGACCCTTGCTCAATAGTGCCTTATTGGTCGGAAGCCAGCCTGTAATTTGTACCATGCGAGTCTATAAATCTTAGCTTAGTCTTCCACACATTCCTGCAAACATTCGTACAATATAAGTACAAAAATTCGTGCGCATGTGACCGACCGCGAATGTCAACAATTTTTAAGAGATTGTACCTAATGTCTTCTTTATATCAATAACAACTCGTTAAATAGGTGAGGTAGGCTGGATATACAGTTTTCTAAAAACATAACGGAGTTCCTGCCGGGATATGATATAAGTTACAGTTAATCTGTTTTAATTACATTTCCCGGCATTTGATTGATTGCTGCACTTCCAATCGGATAAAACATACAGTTTGTTGTTTAGAAATGGAATTAAGTATTTATTAAAATGTTTGTAGGAAACGGACATGAACTTCATCAGGTATTAAGTGGCTAATAACAAATATTACCCGTCCGTTTCGTGGGTATCATGGACAACGTACAAGACAAAAACACACACACCCAGACTGAATCTGTAGTATTTTAGAGTTGTAGACTGATGGCGAGAATTTAAAATGCTTTAAGTAAGTTCTGCTTACAGGCTTAGTTGAACTGTGAGCAGACTATTCTTACGACTTGTTATAGGTATTATTTCATCAATCGCAATTCGCCACTTACCAACGTATGTAAACATTAACTCATAGTCATTTAAAAACTTAAAAAGTGAACTGCAATTCATCTGTCTCAATACGATCGATAAGCTGACATGTAAATAAATTAATTTAAAACCGTTACAAATGAGTTGCAGTTCACGTTGTGCGGAATTCGAATGCAATATCAAACTGCAAGTCAGGGACATGTTAGTTTTCAGCCAATCATAATCCAAACACATTCTAGGACCGTGGTGGTCAAGCTGCGACCCGCCGCCGGTATCCGGGGATTGGAATGTGCAAGCAGGCGCTAGGTACAGTACCACAAACCAGGGATGTTACGGATATGGAATTTCGGATCTGGATACGGATACGGATATAGGAATAAAATTATATCGGTTTCGGTTTCGGTTACGGATATCTAATTATTTCGGATTATCCGTTAGTTTCGGATAGTTTCGGTTACGGATATTACATTAAAGGAAAAAAAATGTACGTAATAATCTACTTATAATCCATATTATTTCTATATATTTTTTTTATATAAAACGCGTTACTGAGTGACTGACTGACAGACAACGCACAGCACAGCCAAAACTACTGAACAGAAGAAGCTGAAATTCGACATGTATGTTCCTTGGGGAGTGAATGGAGAACTAAGAGAGGATTTTTGGAAATTCTACCCCGTAGGGGTCGAACCGGACGAAAAACTTTTATATGAAAGTTGTACACCATTGAAGTTAGTGACTTGAAAATTTGGATTTTAGTTGTTTATTAGTCGAGTTCTTTCTTCAGGAATTACCTACTTTTTAGACAGAGTGATACCAAAAAATCAAACAATGCAAGATTTACGTGGCACGTGAGTGGTGAAATAAAATATCCATAACGATAACGGATATCCATAACATCCCTGCCACAAACTTATCTGGCCCGGTGTCCAAAATTGGAACTAATGCAAATGTTATACTGTTGTCAGACAAAGACAAAGACAGTAGCGCCCCACTTACCGGGTCAGATAAGTTTGTGGCACTGTACCATCAGGGCCATAGGTACCATCAGGGCACTTGTGCGGCTCTTGCCTTGACCCGAAACGTGTGTCCTTGGCCAATAAAGTGTGACGACTGCCGTTCTAGAATAATTAATTCAGATGGTCAACGGATCTTTATTCGTGTACACCTTCGTACATTCAACCTTTGTAATATTAGACATTTTTTAAGGTCAGATGTAATTTGTAAGGTAACATATTATGCAGGGGTAGTTTAGGGTAGGAGACGGTTTTTTATATCCTCAGCAGGAGATGGTAAATGATCAACGTCGCCTCTGGACCGTTTCCAATTCCAACTCACACCTACCTGAAACCTACGTCTTTTTAAAAAGTTGCTTATGAAAGAATCCATAAGGATGCATAAATAAGAAATTCAAGTCATTTGCATCGATATGTTTAAATGTATCATGTGATAACCTTGTAGTAATGACGCAATGTCTAGAGTCTAGACGATGTAAATGTTTATTTCCACATCAAGAGGCTTAAGTTTTAAATCTGAAGTTCTTGTGATGTTTCTATTGATTGGTAATATTAAATATACCTAACTTACAAGTTTTTGTTTGGCTTTCCGTGCGGGAATTGGGAAACGATAAATTAAGTACTGTGAAAATTATTCCAATGGAACGTATTCCTGTCTTTTCTAGGTTCTCAATGTGCATGTGGCCATATCGTATCGCCCACATCATGAAATGATCGACTATATCATGAAATGGTCGCATTTCATGAAATGGTCAACTCTGTTTGGCCAGATCGTAAAATCGTCTACGTTTCACAATTTGGTCATCAACGTTTGGCCGGATCGTAAAAACGCGGAATATAGGGCATAATTTAGAACCGTGACGTCTCCAGCGCTGCGAAAGGTGCAGCCCCTTCACCCTTGCGTAAAAAAGCACAGACACCCACGCTCGCCTGCGCAGCTTCGGCTTGCTGGTCGCCTTCGGCGACCAGCCTCAGCCACTCTGGCTCGCCCGGGTGTCTGCGTTTTGTTATAGCGGGCGGGGGCTGCCCTCCCTCCGCGCCTTCGGGTTCTAAAAAACACTCTAGGGGTAGTGCATACAAGACCACGTGGAGTAGGGGTAGGCTAATTCGGTTCTGTAACCAATTCGACCCACCTACACCTTGAAGAATTTGACTGAGTAGTAGTGGAAATGAGTATTCTTTGTTTTATATCCAAAATCAACTCAATTTTTATGCTTCCGTTCAATGTTACTCGTTTTTAACAATTTTATTGACGTGAATTGTATTCTGCAATTAGCAATTTTCGTTGCTACTCTTTTACTCTAGGCCGAATTGACAAGAGAAACAACATTTACGCCAACGGCCGCCATCTTTACACATAAACAAAGCGCTTGCAGCGCCTCTACCGGTAATTAATGTAAGTACTTTACGATATGATCAAATTAATCTTGACCATTTCATGAAAAAGCTGCCCGTTTAGTTGCCCATATCGAGAAACGATTTCTTATCATTGATCTTCTCAAACCACATCATGATGTGGCCAATAGACAGTTGACCATATCATGATATGGTCGATCATTTCATGATGTGAGCAAATCTACAATGTGGCCACGACATGCATACCAAATTTCATCTAAAAGTAGTAGACTGACAGGTAGACAGATAATTACTAATATTTAAGGGGAGTTCGGATACTTGCTTACTATAACTAACGTGACCAGACGTCCCGTATTTAACGGAACAATCCCGTTTTCAGGTTGATTGTCCAGAAAATGTCTCGAACGATAGCCTCGGGACGCAAAAAATTAGACTAAGACAAAGACTAGACTACGTTTCGTCGTGATTCAGATGAATTCCGGCGGCGCCGTTTAGGGCGGGCGAGGGTGCAGAACGGTATTCTTCTCAGGCGCCCATACAGATATAAATATTTACAAACCCTGGACAGTGATGAAAACAGATGTAACATTTTGAGCCAAAAACAAAATAGTTACGTTAACTATAACCTCCTTAGCAATTGTGTGGCGAAAAATACAAAAGATTTTATAAATAAGTTTTTAGTTTTATTTTTAATAAGTATAACTAACACCATCATAGAGAAAGCATTATTACTTAACACCTGCCGTGTCACTACGATTTCTACGAATGAACATGACACGACATTATCACTGAACAAATAAAGAACGAATCTTTCCTTAAACCAGATCGTCATAACTCATGTTTAGGTAACAGGCTGGCTATCGCAGGGTACAGATATACTTTCTAACAAGCTTAAATAGAAGAAATAAAATTTGGTACCTAAGTAAGTATCGTCATCACACATTTTAAGTCAAGCGATTAAAAATCTTGACGTTTTACTGTATTGTTTCTAGCCGATGTTAACTAAGAAGTTGATGATGAAGCGTAGAAGCAAGTAGGTACCTACTTAGTACTTACTTAATAACTATGTGTACGAGCTATGACGTCGTACACGTGACCGCATAACTTTAGACAATACCGGCGACCAAAATGCAAGCAAGCAGTATGTATGTACGTACTCATCGCAAATGTAATTATAATTGCATGTAAATAAAAATGTAAAAAATTGTTACCTATCTCCTCAGCATCATGCATTCATTATACCTACGCAGTTTTTATTCAAGGAATTAATTATTTATGTACCTACCAATCTTTAATTTTTTACTAAAGTATAAAGTTTATACGGTTATTACATGCAGTTATTTCCAATCACAACCCAAATAACATTTAACAAGAACGCGTCAAATCCAACACGTCACACGTCGCATCGTGGTCACCCCACAAACCAACAAACGTCACTCACGCTCACGAACGCTTGAGAGCACATTTGACAAAAACAGCGATGTCATGTCAGTTCAATTCGCCAAACCTACTGCGAATAGGGTTGCCAAGTCGCCAAACCTAAAATCCGGACAGATCACCCAGTTTGGCCGGACATTTGGGTAAAAATGCCAGACATCCAAGGGGTGCAAAACAGTATTAAGTCATCAGTGATAAGAAATTAAATTGAACCTACCAATTTTTATTTTATTTTACTATTTAAGTACAATATTGGTATCCGAGCGACCTGCGAAGTCACTATGATTCCAAATTGAAAATCTTAACAAAAGTCGGACAGGTCGGATATCGTTTATTTTAGCCGGACTCGTAGTCACAAAGCCTAACTACATAATTATGTCCGGCTTTACCCAGACGCCTGGCAACAATAACCGCGAACGCGTCATCCGAACGGCCAATCAACTAAACATTGCGGTAATTAATCAAACGAGATTTCGTTCAATGCTTTCGGCACCATCGAACGTCGAAACATCGAACATTCACCGCACCTACTTTCTCCGGTCATTTTGCCGATACTGGTTGACAGCCGAATCGTAATGAAACAATAGCCGCTTATAAACTGCACTTTTACTTAATCTTGCCGCTCCGGAGATAGCAAGGTTGATGACAAAGATAAATGGAAGGTCACACCTGCGAACAAATTCTTGCTTAGGTTAGGCAACCTTTTGGAAATAGGCAGACTCAGTACATTAAATCTTAATATTAAAAATAATGGGTTTTTGATGTAGAGGCATCTTGTAAAATTATTTTTATGCAATAACAAGACATATTCCTAATTTTATAACTTTTAATATTTTTAGCATTTTTAATTGACCAAGTTAAATGCGAATCTATTTAAGAAGCGTTTCAAAACTAAAGGAAAAATAAAACAATATTTTTACAAAATAATTAAAATCAATTAGTGTTAATGTTTAGCTTTAACCGATTTAAACAAATACATTTCAATTAAACAAATTGCTTAATTAAAGTCAGTGGAAACAGATTATGCAAAACAATGGTTGTAGTAGCTTAGTCGGAGCGTCGGAGAGTTGCGCGCGCGTCGCGTTCGAATCGGTTGTAATTGCACATTGTCTGCAGTGCGCTCTGCCAACGATTAGAAAATTTCAGTGCGGGGATAATTATTAGTATGTTATTTTTTTTTATTTACCAGCATAGAGCTATAATTATTGCAGACCACTAAGTCAGGTTAATTTTTACACCATCCTAGTACCTACCTAGTTACCAGCTATATTTAACCTGAACTCAATTCCAATACCAAACGTATTAATACAGCATAGTCTAAAACGTGTAATATAATAATATGCAGAATCTGTTAGCCTTTGCTAATGACACAGTTTGGAGATGTACACGTCGCTTTGCAAAGGCAAATCGTTTGCGTCCTACTTCCCCCGTGTCGTACCTATTAAGTATTCAAATGGCGTCTGCTGGCCACGTATCTGGGGCAATCGGTGCTCAAGGACGGCTAATATTTTACAACTATGTTATTATTTGTTGAGAATACAAGCGCATGATTATTAGTGGCTATTTTTGCAGATTTGGAAATGCTGAATATTGATCAAGGTGCCCCCAAAAATAGCATGCATTTATCGATATGACATTTACAAAATTGTTTTAGGAATTATTGAAATATTTGTAGTAGTCAATGAAAACATTTTGTAATTCTTAACGCCGTTTCTTTAATACTTTGTATCGTTTGTATTTATATTTGAAGCGTAGGTGGCTTATCCATCTTTATCTTTACTCTAGTCAACTTCCCCTTTCCTTAGTGTATCTAGCTGAATTAAGTATAGACGACTCTATGGCACCAGTGTCCTCCTGTGGGATGTTTTCAGGAATTGCACTACCTATTTAAACTGGCTTCATTTAAATATTATTTACCACCATGGGGTGGGGTTTTTGTTTATCTTTTTACGAGTTTTAGTTACAGTTTCAGAAAGCCAGAAACAGTGCAGTTCTTCGCTTCCTTTTTGGTTGCAACGCATTGCCTTTAATGGTACTGAGGACCAGGAGCGACGATAATCACTTGTCTATCATATCGAGGCTCATCTGTACTTTTGTCGGCTATTTGTATTAAACACCCAATTTCATCAAGGTAACAAGACGATCGTCCAGAATGTTATTAAAAAACTTAATTTTAAACCCAGAAATTTATCCTTTCAATCTAAAAAAATATCACATTAATCTAATTATTAAAGGCTATATTACTAGGTATACGTTAGAGGAAATTGTAATAAAAACAAAGCAAGTTTTTATTGAAAGATCCAAACATGCAACCAATAAACCGCTTTTGTTAGTTAGGTAGCAAGTTTAATTATAATCAAAGTGCTCAATTAATTATTATCAAATGCGTTTAATTTTGACGTAATGGTATAATAACGATTAATTATTGCCGTTTAATTATCGTTAATGTAAAGTTCAATGCTATAGACTGCAGATTACCTAATCTAAAAAGCTAACATTAATGTGTCAATAGCATATTTTGCAATAACATATTTTGCAAGAGTAGCAATAAAATTATTTAATAATATTATTGAAATGCATTCAACTAGCAAATGTTTCATAACAGAAAAAATGCAGACGAAAGAAAATACAATCGTATTGCTAAATTATTTATGAGAGAAGATTTTTAGATTTTTTTACTTAAAATAAGAAAATGCCTGACAACGAACCCGTTTGATGGTAAGCAACGATGAATAACTGGATTTTACCACAAAATATTTTTATAAACATTTTTGTGTTACATTTGATCGAACATTGATTTATTATTTATGATTTTATTCCTCTTTATCTAATTTTCTTGGCAAGTAGGCAATGGGTAAATATTATGGATAATTTTCGACATACCTATTAGACACTAAAAGCAAGCTTAATTTACTAGACGTCGCCATTAACTATTTCATTATGGATATTTATATGCTAAAATAACAACAAATAATAATCTTCATAAGTCTGGCCGCGCTAAGAATGAGTTTCTGACAGTTGTCAATTCGTCATGACTAGTGATGTACTTACAATAAATAACATTATGCGTTGTAACAAATAACAATAACAACATGCAGTAATTATGCATAAAATTTATTCAATTTATATGTTGTTATATTTTATAGGAATTATATTTCAATATATTCAATAAATATTCGTTATGTAAATAAAATTTTAATGAATCAATTAATTGAATTGAATAATAATTTCTGAATGTAATCAAGAGAAAAAAATAAAAATGTTTTATTTATTTAATTAATTTTCATTTGATTCATCGGAGTGATATTATAACACAAATTTTCCTAAGCTTTGTTTGGGCGTACCTTTATTATAATAATATTATTAACTTTATTGAATACTTAATACATTATATAATATATATTATAAAATTATAACTTTGATTTTATATTTTACCGACATTGTATTAAGATTACAAAAATATTGGATTACAATTGCTTTGTTATTTTGTCACATCACTACAAAAACAAAAATTTGATATAACCTTGAAACAGCGCCGTTTGACGTGGTTTTCTTTTAAAAGGTATTGCTTTTATATTTGTTATTTAAGTAATTGTAATAATTTTAGCCCAAGATTAATACATTTATTGTAAGTTGGCATAATTATTCGATTTAATGTTTGATTTTAATGTTATCACTCGTTAATAAGGCAATTAAAAGATATAAAAAATTGTCAATTAATTGTACGCCAGTTCAAAGTTACATCGCCCAGTCGATCACGATCTGTCAGAAACGCATTCTTAGCGCGGCCAGACCATAAGACATTTAGTCCGTAAACATTGTTTAGACTTTCAACAATAAATTAAACACTTATATCCATCTATCAACCAGCACAGTTTCTCACTGTTGTCAGTTTGTTGGAAAACAAAGGCAAGGTTAACTGGAGTAGGTACCTATTGTGTACATCGTGACCGTGAAATTGAAGATTCTTACAACTTACAATTCATTAGCAAGGTGAATAAATATTTTTTGATTTTCCACTAAAGAATTTAATTTTAATATTTAGTATACATAATTACGATTATCTACAGACACAAATACCTGAGGTGAAATCAACGTAAGTATACTTATATATTTATGTAATATATAAGTATATATATATATATATATTATATATACCTATTTTTTAATAGTCATTAGTGCGACAAAAGCCTCATTAATACAGCAAAGCAGCAGAAACTGATTCTTTTGCCATATACTTAGGTACATAATCTCAAAGGCAAGGATTCTTATATCTTAAATTTTTTCATATGATTCTAACAGTGTTGATTACCCAGTTTATATCTCAGTCATCACAGTGTCGACGTTATGGACAAAATTCATGAAGTTAAAAGTATTTTTTAATTTAGAAGCTCTAACGCGTTAAAAAGTTTTAAGATATTTTTAGTTTAATGCAAACCTGAAAATACGTAAGTACCGATAACGGCTCATTCACACGAGGACGAATCGTCTTTTTTCACGAATCGTCTTTTTTCACGATTCGTTATTTTTTTTGACGGCGGCAATGCTTTTTAAATACTCATGTTCACACGCTTGACGAATCGTGAAAAAAGACGAATACGGATACGTCTTTTACAAATCACGAATCGTGAATGTTTTATGATTATGACGGATACGTCTTTTAGAAATCACGAATCGTGAATGTTTCTGAACCAATCTGAAATGAGCTAAATCACGAAATAAATGTGAACTTCAATGCGGATATTTTGACGAATCGTGAAAAAACACGATTCCGTATTCAATGTGAACGTCCATCCGTCAAGACGTATCGTGTTTTTTGACGAATCGTCAAAGACGTATGCCGTGGGAATGAGCCCTTAGTCAGTTAAAAAGCATTACACGTCTCTACGTGTCTCTACATTCTCGGAGCGAGTTATGCCAAAACCGTTCGTTTTCGAAACTGCTGGCCGCGACGCATTCCTTCGAGAGTAAACCCGCTCGAGAAAGGAGACGATCGCTTCCTTACTCGACTCGGAATTCATTCAATTCCTCGAGCAATACCGAGAAACTCACGGGCCCCGTGAATGCCTCAGCACGTCAGCACATGCATAGGTGTGTAATAATGAGAAATTGAATTGGCACTTTCGACCATACCCCATTTGGTAGAGAGAGGACTTCGAGAGAGAATTTGACCCATGACCGTCATTTAACCGTCATTTAAACTACTAAACTAACCCTCACTTTGCTTTCGTAAACCTGTAAAGTGTAAACGCATCCGGAATTTTATTTAAGGTGTAGCGGCGCGGCGTCATTACATTAACTTATTCGATTTCGTGTTTAATTGAATTAATATATGATTAGTACTATTAATCAAATGATTTGTATTCGCTAGATAGCCTTGCTTGATCTATTTACTCTTTTACAAATACTTAATCTATTTATTCATTTAAATGTCAGGGAGAACAGCTAGTATATGTATTTGCAATGTTTTAAATGTCGAGTTTGAATAGCGTTTCGTCGATTAATTTCAGATTCTTCGCCTCTTTTCGCCCATCTCCCTGACACCAATTAGATATAAATGAAATTGTCATCCAATTAATATTAACGAAACAACTCATGGACTTAATATACTAACAACTCTACATATTATAGAGCATTTATACAACGTGGTTACCACCATACAACAATAAATTTAATTTTATGTACCTAATGATTATCTAAGCCCCCAAAAAATTTTTCATTCAAATACCTCCTTTACTTTAGCCACAGCCATTTTTTTTTCAATATTCAAAATTTCAACGCGCGCTGTATATCTATTATTATTGTAATAGCAGAAGTTGCCGCTCTTGTCAAAAGTCTGTTGTATGGTGGTATCCACCTTGTATACGAATGAGGCGAATAACATGCGAAAATCTGATCACACATAGGTAGGTGAAATGTAGGTATAATTTAATTATAATTAAGATAGCTTTTTTGAATAAGCTACCTATTTTAATTTTAGCTATGTTTCACAATTCCTGGTCCAATTGCCTGACCAAAAAGCTGATTCAGAAGAGATGAATCATAATCACAGCACACAAATATAGTGACATTATTTTGAATTCTACGTACATTATCACCTATAAACCTATAATACCAGTTATCACAATGTGATAACTCGATAACGCTCATTGGTCGCATCAGCTGATCGGAATGATACCACATGCCGCATTCTGATTATAATATATATTATGAATATACTTAATACTTTTGTTACATAAATCATAGGTTATAGAACTATTTAAATCAAATCAAATGTACAACCATTAACGGATTATGCGTTAAGCCTATTATCATAAACATAGGTTTAAAAATATGTGACGGAAATGGTAAAGGATTTGGCAAATCTGCATAACTGATGGGCGATTCACCTGTTGATAAGCAGTCGCCTCACCTAGCTTTTTGCCCATTATTTCTAGTTTCATCACAGCCAGTTTCCTAAAAGTGAAAAACCAGGCTTTACCTATTTATTTATAATTTGGTCGGTTTGCAATTTTCAATTACATATTTGATTAACACTCCAACTAATACGACACGCAGATCACTTAATAAATATGTTTTCTTTCTTCTTTCTTTCTATTAGTATGAGGTATGTATGTGTGTAGGTAAAGCCTTGCTTTTTGGTTTTGTATTGAAGGAACGCCTCGGTTTTATATGTAGTATTACGGTTGGCAAGATAAGTATGTGTCCTACAATATAAAGTACTAACTACCTGGGCAAATTGTACTGCTTACTTCGAAAAATCAAGGGCTATCACCTGCAGTAAATATGACCTTCAGAAAGAAGCACAACATACCCGATAAGAAACGGTACTGACTATAAGCACGAAAAGCAAGATAAGAAAATGCCCTGGTTATAACGCGTGCTGTAATTCAAATATTTATGTGTGTTTTTCGCGATTCTTTAGCAAATACCTTTATCAGCCGGCATGTAATATGATGTTTTTATGGTTCTGAGTAATCGCTAATACACGACATGTTTCGTAACTTTCTTTCTGCTCCATTCTTTCTTACGACAAACATGGGCCTAGGTACCCGCCTTCTGATCTTTATGAAAGTTGAATTATTAATTGATAACTGGTCTATTCATACTACCTAGTTCCGAAATGATTCTTGTTCAGGGTTGGACAATATTGTTAGGGCGACAGCGGAAGGGTGCTGCTGCATGCTTTTTTGCTATCATAAATCCATAAAAAATATGTTGTGTCGACAGGAATCTTGTTTAGGAGATGAAATAATAAGAACTCTCTCCCTGCATATCTCTTTCTTCCTGGGTTCCTGGTTCGGGCTGTGTTCTATTATTCTATGTTCTGACTTCTGTGAGTTGCCTATGAGTTATGAGGCAATAACTGAATAACCGATACGTTAAGTATTAAGTAAATAAAAGATGTTATTCACAATAATGAAAGGTTAATGTTAAGGCGAAAGTAATGAAACTAATGAGTCACAATTTATCAGCATAATCGTTAAAAGCGTATATCGTTGCCTACATGTAATAAATAATGTACATACCTATATTAATATTATCACAGATAGTGTCTCAATATGTCTCTATCACACATATTGGCGGCTATTGTCAACAAAATTTGACGATATCGGCGGCATATAATTTATTGTGGTTTTATTAAATACTCAAAGGTTCGTTGATATAATATCATTGGACATCAAATATGTACGTTTATTGATAATCATCGGAAAATCATTTAGATGTTTATCTAAGCTTGTATGAATTTTAGTAAATACTTAGGTAAATATCTAGATATATGTATACACAGTTCGAAACCTATTCGTTTAGTAATAATTGAAATCATTGTGAAAAATCTAAAACATTTAATAAAGCACCATGGGCTTAGTCAATATTTTCTAGAAGATATTTAGATACTTACAAAGTAGGTATTCCATGATAAGGATAGTGAAAAATTTTACCTAGTAAATGACGCAAGGGAAAAGATGCAGTGCCGGTATTACTAGAAGGTCATGTCGTAACTAAATAATTTATTGCAATATAAACAAATAATTTCTTGCAAGATAAGTTTGAGGAAAAAATGGGTTATTCCCAATGGTCAGATTGATAGTCATGCAAACTGGTACTAAATGTCGCAAGGGAAAAGACATTGCATTCACGGTCAAGAAGAGCCTGATTTGCTTTTCTTTTCTATAAGAAGTTTTAAAGGTTCCGTATTCCAGGGGTAACAAACAAATTCTGTCAATAAAATGTGTATTTAGTACTTACCATACCATTCCAAACTTAAAAATGGGAATTTCCTATACTCTATCTTGTTATTTTTTTAGGTGGTATTAACCAGTTTTCTTCATTATCTATCAATAACTAATGCAGCCCTAATAATATTTGGTCATGGACAACCATAGTAAGATCCATAGTAGATCAATTCCTATTGAAAAAACATGGTCACGGAATGGTTTTTTGTAGCAAAATGTTACTAAGCTCTTTTTACACCTTTTCATGCATACGAATAGAAACATTTTAGTCTTCTTTTGCATTTTTCTCTCTAACAAGGTATCATTTATTTAAATGTGGGTCTCATGGGTCATCGCAGGCGGTGGCGCGCTACCCATCCTTTCTCTTTGACTAAATTTCATCTTTATCAAGTATTTTCTAAGGTTCAAATTGTGTAATATTTTCACCGAAAAGCCAGTGCACATCGCGGCTTTTTCGGTGGAATTGATACAATGACTTGTTAATTATTTCTCTGACTGCAACCAAAACGGCAATAACATGTTCACGTTATATTTTAGGAGGTCAGCGAAGCAGACGTATTACTATTAAAATAAATACGAATGCATGGCTAGCGATTGTTTTCGACGCTTTCCAAGTTTTTAGTGACTAATTTCTTACTTTTCCTGCAAAGTGAATAGTCCCGAGTTCTATTCCTGTTTGGGGAAATTATGTGTCAACTTGTATATTATGTAATTAACTATATAGTGAATATTTGTTTTGTCATGAGTTACGTTGGCGCATGATTTTATTTTTCCCACCTACGCAATGAGTGTCGCCGTTTTTGTACTCACCAGTTGGCGTCACCGGCGAGTGAGGTCCTGCTGTCAAAGCCCACCCATACATAAACAGTGACAAGTGATATTCAGACAAGTGAGAAGCGACAGTACCACAAACTTATCTGACCCGGTGGCCAAAATTGGAACTAATGCAAATGTTATACTGTTGTCAGACAAAGACAAAGACAGTAGCGCCCTTCTTACCGGGTCAGATAACTTTGCGGCACTGACAGCCAGACCTCACTCTGCACTAGCGCCTCTAGCGGCGAATTCACACGCCTTTACCCTCATTATGCAATCCTAGTACAGTGGGCCTATGAGTTTGCAAACATTAAGTTAGGTATTTATTGTATTGGCTAAATAAAGTAAGTAGGTTATAACATTATACTTAAAACACGAGTAGGTACATAACAAAACAAAATATTATCATGCTTTTAAATACCTACTGTACATACATTTACCTACGTTTGCAGAGAGTATAATCCAATGATTGTGGAGGACAACGACCTCCTATCAACATTCGAGACCGATCTAACCAGATTCTAGTTCACATTTCCATAAATTGTTTGTTTTTAGTACGTATTACCTACGTATATAAATTTTGTGTAGTTGAATGAACAATAAAATAGTATTTATCCACTCGTACTAGTTTTGGCTTTCAAATTAAACAAATTGTAAATCATAAAACTGAAATGGAATGATACGGAACGGTGTGAAACAAAACGGAGTCCATGGGTACGGGACGGAAGAGAATTTATTTGAATACTAGTAAATCCGCCCTCGCTTCGCTTCGGGGAACCAGTCCCTTCAAAAATCTTTATAAATTTTAACAAATTATGTTATTCCGATGTCCAAGCTATATTACTGCAAAGTTTCATGAAAATCCGTTCAGTAGTTTTTGCGTGAAAGAGCAACAAACACACACACACACACACACACATACATCCTTACAAACTTTCGCATTTATAATATTAGTAGGATTTATTTTAAGACATTTTTTGAATATTTTTATCGTGACCTTTTAAAATGACGTTATTTTTTTCATTTAAATACCGTCTTGTATCTAAATAGCATAACATTACATGATACGACCAAAGAGGACATACGATTATTTAACAGCACCTGATACAATTATTATCAACTTATACGTAAAGTAGAAGTCATGTTTAATTCGTCGTAATAACCATATAGTTTTGAATAATTACTTAGGAATGTGAAGATTTCGCATTGATAAGTAGGTAAGTGGATTGCAATGTACTTTTTCAAATATCTTCGGAGTACAAGCATCAATCAAAAAGTTTTATTGTAGTGGTATCTTTGGAATCTATTTGATACATCATCATAATCTTCCCGTTTCCAAATTTTATTTATGGTTGGTGCAATATAATCTCCTCTATAATTCCCTATTAGCCGTTACTTTTTTTCTGACTCTCTTACCTAGTTTCATATTCATGAAGTTGAGTTTAGTGTGAGACACTATGCATCCATCTTTTTTTGACCGATAAAAATATAATTTATACCTATCTGTACGTATTGTACATTTTGTGATATGATAATCTGCGGTGGTATGGTAGTAATGGTAGCATGGTGTCGCAGCGGGGTCGACGGTAGCCAAATGGGCCGCAGCGAGTGGGCGCGCCGGCCTTTGCCGAGCCCCTCCGTGACCTAATTTCTTTACCGTCTTGCCCAAATGACCTTATATAGCAAACATAAAGGTTCATATCCATGTACTGTGTATGTTTACGTGTGCAGTTCTGTTGTTTCAACGAGATATCGGATATCACAAGTTTCTTTGTTTCAATGTGCTACGGCGATGAAATTAATGGTTCTTTACTCCTGGCGCACAGATAATCATCATTTTTGACAATGACCACTTATCATCAGGTGAATCGTCTATTCAGTAGTCGATTAGTTTCACAAACTTGAATTACTTAGTGCATACTTTCATAAAACTGTTAACCATAAGCAATTCAGCAGTAAAAGCAACTAAAAAAAAGCTAAGCTACAACCCACTAATGGCCCACTACTGAGCACGGGTCTCTCCTCATTACTGAGGAGGCCTAGAGCATACTCCACCACGCTGCTCCAATGCGGATTGGTGGAGGGGTTAGTGGCCAACCCAGTGCCGAAAGTTTCCAAGCCGCCCGAAGGCCTCCGACATGGCTTAACGACTGCTATCAATCGATAACGTGCCCTCCGAAGCACGGAAGCGCTCAAGAAATTTTTGCCACTAGCGGTCACCCATCCGACTACCGACCGCGCCCGCAGTTGCTTAACTTTATCGATCGCTTAGGATCGACGTAAGCCGCCGGGCTATGAGCGCTTCAACGCGCAAAAGCAACTAAGCAAAAGCAAGTAGCAATTTTGCGACATTTGTGGACCAATATAATTAACGGTGTCAACAAAACATAAAAAAATGCTGACGGCTTGATGTTGTCTTTACGGCCTATGAGTGATTTGTCAAACGTTTGCTCATGAATAAAACAATAATAACTATTTTTATGGTCATTTTAAAAAACAAATTAAATCAGGCAAAATAGCAAAACAAAATCAGGGTCCCTCAAACATGAAAAAATCCGCTCACATACAGAGGCTATAGCAGTCTTTATAAAAATAGACTTTAAGGATGCTAAAGACCTTCAAAGAACCGTATCTATCATAACAATATGTAGACGGAGTGAAGTGATTTTATCACATTGCTTTTTAAGATATTATCAAAATGACACCATGCACCCCACGCTTTTTTTTAAATAAAATATTTTCTTTATTTACACTATTATTAATTCATGTTTGTTGAAATTTTTAACACTATTCTTAATTTAAATTTATTGAAACTTATTTTCTATTTTTTTAGTTCAGTATTCTATAAAAAGCGTGTTTTTTAGTTTTTTTAAACTATTATTTATTTTCGACTTTTTAGTTTTGTTTATTTATAATAGCTTGTTTTTATAATTTTAAACTATTATTTGGTCTCTATCGATCTATCTACTGTGATAACTTAGAATTCAAATAAACAGAAGAACAACGCCATCTAGTAAAACGTAATGTACGCAGTCAAACTGAATACGCAGTTACAGCTAGTTGCCCGTAAATATGGGTAGATGGCAGTAGCAAATGGATAGATGGCAGTAGTGTGAGAGTAAAAAAATTAAAATCTTATTTTGCATATTGAAAATTGGAATAATTTTATCAAAATAGTGTAATGTCATCGGAACTCGATAAATCTACAAAGTTTGAACGAAATCTGGCCATTTAAAGTGGGTCAAAATCGCGTCCAAAGAAGTCGGTTACAAACAAATATACAAACATACAAACATACAAGTGAAGCTAATATAAAGCGTGTAATAATATCATTATGGTAGTCTCTTTATGCGAAGGAGAGTTACATACAAACATACATACAAACATACAAACATACAGGTGAAGTTATAGGCTAGGGAAGGTGGAAATTAAAGAAGTTAGGAAAAACGCCTATTTTTAGGAAAATCCGCGATAGATTTGCGTGGAAAGGGTCTAGAAAATTAGGGATCAACTGTTTATAGGTGCGTTATGAATTTGAAGCAAAACGCCTGAGGGGCACGGAAGATATTAACAGAAATGTAGGTTTAAAATGAACGAATTTAGTATAAATCAAGGAAAAACAGTTGTAACTCGGAAAATTCGCGATGGATTTTCGTGGAAAAGGTATAGGAAGTTAGGGATCAGTTAGCTTTAAGTTAGTTATGAGTTTGAAGCACAACGGTTGAGGGGCACGGAAGATATTAAAGGAAGTATAGGTATAAAATTAAGAAAAAAATGAGGAAAAACAGCTATTTCTCGGAAAATTGTGGTCGGATTTTCGTGAAAATGGTATAGAAAGTTAGGGAATAATTAGTTGCAGATGCTATATAAGTTTGAAGCAAGAAGACCTTTGGGCACCGGAGATATTAAAGAAAATGGAGTAAAGTTACATACAAACATACATACAGGTGAAGTTAATAAAAGCGTGTTAAAATAGGAAAGTGTTCGACTGAACTTGTATGTTTGGGACCTAAGTTCGAACGACAACATTTTTTCTTAAGCAGTTCAATAGTTTAACAGACTGAAGTAATTGTAGGATTATTTGTGCTGTAGCATCTTAATCTAATTACAGTATCTTAAGTTACATTAAATAAGTTATTCTGTTTAAACGCATGACAATTTCGAAAGCACGAAAAGTCCGATGCTGTACCAGCGATCTCAATAAGTCAATTAGCGTGAGCGTGCAAGTTGCGGTGTAGTCTGTCTATTTAGAGCTCCGTTACTTACGTTTCAATTCGAATAGTACCTACTTTCAATTTGGATGCTTATTTAGATTGCGATAACGCAACTTCTTTCTTATATAAATGGACACAGAAAATTTCACTGGGAAATCAAACGCTACAATAGTAAATAAGTACGTAATTAGATAGTTGCACTAGGTCCAAAAATTATTGCGCATGAAAGTTTTGTTCTAAAGAGCAAAATATAAGGAGTTGGAGAAATAAAGGGATAGATATACGAGTAATAGATAAGGAATATAATTATATGGAAATATAAGGATGTAATTTATGAGAGGTCTGAGGAGGAGAATGACTGCTTAGCAAATTATTGATAATATTAGATTTCTTGATGATTCTTTAAACAATAAAACGATAATAATTAAGGTCATAAAATATTACGATATATGTACTATGTACCTGATTACTCCTGGTTATAAAGTGATATCCATAAATATTTACATCCCATAAACAAATGAGATGTGTTCATAGTTAATTAAATTGTATTTAATTAACAATGTATTCATAGTTAATTAAATTGTATTTAATTAACAATGATTAAATAGGCTAAAATAATAATATTTTAGTTTGAAGTATTACCACTAATCGGTTAAACGTAAATTTATATGAAGTTACATTAAAACATCCTTGTTATGTAGCCAATTAGGTAACGTATTGCTATTACCTACGAGCACCAGCTCGTTAGGTACCAACGAACCTACCTACTTAATAACCACAAAGGGAAGTTGTTCTTCATTTTCCGTACTCACCCAAGTCGCTGGAATTTAGTGCATTTCGAAACTAGTTGATAACAATGTGGTCTGGACGCTTTGTGCAACGCAAATCTGCGGGCCTAGACAAAGTAGCGTTTACCACGATGACGTCAACCGCTGAGCTTATCGTTAGACGCTGATGTTGAAAAGTTGTAAACTTACTTGTATAATACAAGAATATCATTTATGTATACTGTTGAAAAGTCTATACTCATATTAGTGGAGTGTATTTAGTAATTATGTATTGTAGCTATCAAAATAAAGTACCTATAGTAATTAATAAACGTATTTTCTATATGGATATTAACGACAACATAAAGACTTATATATTTAAGTTTTATAACTATTATTGGTGTAAATTATTTTTAAGGTTTCGTACCTCAAAAGAATAAGCAAAACCCTCACAGAATCACTTTATCGTTTCTGTCTCTACCTTTTATCACAGGATCGCATGGAGATGGAGGTATTGATCTAAATAGTCAAACAAAGAGAAGAACCTTCTGATGACAAGTCGTTGCTGTCGCTTCAGCCGAAGAAGAAAGTACGAAATCCGCATTACTTCTTCTACGCTTTAATCGTAAAGAGATTATAATTCTAAAGGCATGTAGATTTGAGAGTATAGAAACAAAACAAGGATAATCTAAACCCATGCATTCCAAACAAAAGCTTCGAGGACACTGCATTGAATAGACGTCATCCTAAGACCGGCTTAGCAAATAAAGCAAAACATCTACAAACATGAAGTCGTATTAGAATTCGTCAACACGGTGTAAAGGTTCAAATATGGAGACTACCGCATTGTGATGTAAATGCGAGTCATAGCGCACATTGTTGACGCTTTATATGCCGCGTTCGACTCGGTGTGAGGGGCTGCCGGCTATTTGGAATTTAAACAGCATTACGAATTCTGATGTAATGTTGACTGAGGCTGTTAAATAACGCGGTATCTAATATAATTGTGATATATTATTGGATTATTGTTAGGTTAAGTAAGTATAGTGCGAGAATATAATGATCTATGTTGTTTTTTATGCATTGACTAAACGCGCGCGTTATACCGGTTGTACGAGAAATAAGAAAATATATTTTATTAAGCATTGCGAATTATTTGATTCATAGCTTAGCAATGAATCTACGGGTAATTAATTCCATGTCGGAATTGTATTATATAAAATTAAAAATCTTACACACATGCGCTACGTAGGTACCTACCTACGTACCTACCTATACAATGATTGAAGAATATTTATTAGGCTTGGTATTAAGCAGGAGCAGCAGAAACTATTTAATTGGATCTTATGCCACAGACACAGACATGGCACTTGTAGCCTAAGTTAGAGAAATGAAAGTGATGACAATAAATTTGAAAAATATCCTATTCATTACTTGACGCCAAAATTAAGATATCGCCTAATCTAAATAAAATTTCCACTATAATATCAGTTATATTGACCAATGATAAAATCTATAATTGTAATAATACGCCCATAAATTATACGTATCTATATTTGTACTGGTTATCTGATTTCAGAGCACATTTGCAACAGGATTAAGGTGGTCTATGATGCAATAATTTGTACACTTATTTAGGTAATCAACACTCAATACTCTGTAGCCGTACTCTGTAGCTGATAGTCCCTATATAAATGTAAGGGCCCTTGTGCTGCCAGAAAAGTGTTCCCTTGGCCAGAACAGTGTACCCTTGTGCGGCCCTTGGCCAGAAATAATAATAGCTCTATAGGCTAAACCCGCTAAAAATCACTGTAACAAAAATACTAAACGTTCCTAAAAATAAAAATGAATTAACAAAAACCGTGTTAACAATTCAAAAGCTTGACATCCAACCAGTTACGCGTGCATATCGCATGCGGTTCGTTCCGCAGTTTTGCGGGCAACACGAGGTGAGGAATACATTAATCAAAACGGATTCTGTGCACAGTTATCACAGTTAGCGACTTCATAGCTGACGACGCCGACGACGACACAGAAATGACGACAGTACAGACAGGAACAGACTCGTGACTCGTGACTGATGATAAATGTTTGGTCACGGGTCGCGAGTTATTTCTTATTTGTGTATGTCATTATCACTTGCGTCTGCGACACAATACAGGGGTGAGTGTGCGTGCATTTTTACGCGATATAATTTTACGTCTTGCTGTTATAGAAAGGAAGACGTTAGAAAAATTTTAGGATGCATGGTGGTCTTCATTTTCAAACCAACCTAACCTTCGTTCTTCGTGATACTTTTGTTCAACAATGAACGAGCAGAACGAGGTTGCAGTTCCATACCTCCTTTTTAAGGCCCTTGGGCTAAAAGTTCTGGCCACGATTACATACCTAATATTAAATCGTAATTTATAGTATTTAACATTTAACCACTGGCTTAGCTAACGACCTCCTTCTGAAACAAATCGAGAAATATTTTACACGTGTAGATCCAGAAATAAGGGTCACTTATCTACCAACTCCTAAAATGTTGTTTTGTTGTTTTAGGTGTATTTTTGTTTGAGATAATAAACATACAGCATACCTTCCATCGTCGTCCTTGACAACTGTGACTGACAAAGAAAGACTCAAATCGGGACTGATGTATCCCTGTAGTTGTTAGTTATATTGGGTTGTAGTTGTTAGTTACATTGTATCTATTGGGTATGGACGATTTTAATTTAATTGGGAGACATGAAGTGTTCCAATAAGCCCCAATTCCAAGTGCTTCTTTATTCGTCTGACTATGTGAATACGTAAGTAAGTGTTATTCATAATTCATTCATTCATCTATTCAAAACAGTTTTCGTAAAGCGTAACATAATTTAATGTGAAGCTTAAATGACTTCGTAACAACGGAGCTTGTCACTTTATTACGGGGTGTCCTACGTGAGCGACGAATACGACGCGACGCGGCCCGCGGCGACGCTACGCAACACGACGCGATGCTACACGCGACAATGACAACGTCGCGTGTTGTCGCAGACTGTCACATAGAACGCAAGTAGGGATACCGTTGATTTGATCGCGATCGTCGCGTTCGTAACGTCGCGTCGCGTCGTTTCCGTCGCTCACGTAGGACACCGCCTTACCGTACTACCTATTTAGTTAAATTATCGCACTAAAGACAAAAATCGTTTAAAATAAGGCTTTAAGATAATATTTAATTTAAGTACTTATATTTAAGATAGCAAACGAGCATGCAGTACTGCACTTCGTCTTAATAAGGTTATCATAGATGTGTTGAGCTACTCCCAAAAATAACGATGGTATTGTAACCGGATCCACACCTTTCTAACCGGAACACAATTGCTGTTATAACAATCATTACACGGTAGAAACGATACTAATAATTATGGTAGGCGGTAGTACTGTGAACTCTATAGGCTCTATCGTCGTTCAATCTATCACTGTTATTATTTAACCATCGAAATTATAATTTATGAAACATGAGATTCATTGAGAACGGTCGTAAATCGAGTCAGAATATGGAGGCAATAATGCACGATTATAATCCAGTTAATATTTGTTTTAATCGAATCCTTTGCGTCCAAGTTACATAACTATTTTTGAGATGATAAACTTGGTAAAACTGGAAATGTAATTTTACTGAATAATTAAAAGTCGGACTTTACCTACTTGTCATTAATGCAAGTAGGTACGAAAGCACCTACTTACTAAGTCTGATTAAATTTTATCTCGAATCGATGGAACTTAAATCGATGAGTAACGGCCAATACATTTCCGGAAACATTTAGAAAGTGGTTTGGGTGATTTTTATTTTTACAAAAGTAGCCATTACACCGTCTGGCAGACTACAGTTTATTAATTCATCGGCACTGTGACGTGTCTCCTCTGCTAACAAATAAAAAGTAAAAAGTAAAGTCACGCGAATACTCGCTCTTATTGTTAGTTAAGGAAGTTTGCTCACGATTCAATCTGACCGTTCATTTTAGATGCATACAAAAAGTGACCAAGGACTTTAACAATCATTCTAGACTGTTCATAACCGATCGAAGATGATTGTGCCGTTTTCGATAAACATACCAAAACGTAGCGGAATCTTATTAGAATATGACTAAAGAATAGTTAAGTAGGTGACATTGAGGAGTGTATAATAGGTAGGTTTTGAATGTTTATATTGTGTTATTGAAGTAGTTTTTCGAAATGATAATTTTAGCAAAAATCGAAAAAAGGTAGGAATGGTACTTAGTACCCTGGCGAGCGGTGGTACTTAATGGGGTATGGTGATAGATTATCATGTGCAGAAAAAATAGCTTTAATTTGATCTATAAATGAAGAAAATACGTCAAGGAGTATAAATTTCACAAATATAAATATAAGTTTTACAACAGACTAACTGCTGGCACACCTAAGTTGCGGCCATTTTTGCGTAGGCACACATAGTTTATCATGTACAGAAAAAAATAGCTTTAATTTGAGCTATAAATGATGCAAATAACAGATGGGTGTAAACTTTCACCAGAATAGCACCTCTTTATGCCTGGCTGCCAACAGGTTGTGGCCATGTGCCTAATGGCACACCCGACTTTTCAGGACCTCTAGGTGTATATCTTGACCCTGGAGTATATTTTATATAAATAACAGATGCATGTAAGTTCTCCCCAGAAAGTCATTTTTCTTTCGTTAATTAAACATACTAGCGGCCATTTTTCGATAGGCACACCAGGCAAACCATATTGTTCGTTGCCTAATTGTACATAAAAAATGATTTTAATCAAATACTCGATGCATGAAGCAAAAGTGTTATGGGATCTTAGTATACAATAAATTCTACATTTTCTTAAGAACTCTTATCACACTATAAATGAGGGATAATAATAGTATGTTTCTTCAAATAAATATAATAATAAAATAAATAATAATAAATAAAATAAACTCTTATGTACATTTTTGTAAAAAAATTTCGTTTATCTTTTTATGCTCCGTAGAAAATCGAATATTAAAGATGGAGTGATTGATTATATTGTAAGGTTTCTCGTTGTGAGTAATAAAATGAGATCATCAACATCATCAATTCATTTAAATAACTATGCATTATTAAAGGTAACTCTAAAACTATGTACTCTTTGAGATTGTTAACAAACTAGAAGCACTTGTTTCGGATACGAAAAGAATTATCAAAACCGGTTCACCTAGTAATTGTAAGGGTGTCAAAAGTGGCTCTATCTCTATATGGTTCGGGAAATTTTACACCCGGTGCTGCACGCCAGTTACTCGTAGCTAGAACTTGGCTTGAAACGCTCCGGCTCTAGATGAGGTAACAGACAATAAAACATATATTCGAATTGAGAACATCCTCCTTTTTTGAAGTCTGTAAATGACATACAAGGCTACACGTCAATAAACATGATCCCGGATGGGTTTCCACACATTCGGCCTTCAGCTAATACAATTGTAACTGAACTTTCGCTCACACGTAATTACTATAATTAACTTGGGATGATTATATCGTTATTGTGTTCAGTTTATGACGTTGTGAACTGGCTTTTATGGGTTAGATGGCAGCGCGTAACTAAATACAGACGGATATACATGTTTACACCAGCGAGTATATTAAGGACAGTTTTCAGGTAGGCTTTATAACGATCATTTACCATATAGGGTATTTAAACAAAGAAGTAAACATAGATATACTTAATTAAACTTCTTTTCTATTTTATACCTAAATTACTTCATGCAAATTACCTCAAAAAAATTAACGCATGCCGAAAAATTGCCGTCTCCGCTTATGTTTTGGCTGGCAAATGACTTTAGTAGCTACTAAGCATTACTGAGTGCTATGGATAACGGTTACATACTTACCATCAGATAGCTGGTCGTAAACATTTATACTACAAAATAGGGTTTTTCCCGTTGGCTCCCATTCCCGTTTTCACCCGTCCCACTAGACCCCGAAAACGATTAATTTGATTTATAGTTTGTTAGTACTTTTGCCTTCTTTTTTCAACGTGTACAGTCGATAGAAAAAATGCTTTAAAGTATATTAATGTTTTTAGCAGGGGCGTAGCTACCGTCGTATCAGCAATATCGATGTCCTCGGGCTACAGGGGCTCCCAACGTGCGCTAGCAAAAATTTGTAAAATGATGTCCACAATGTAACTTAAACTCGTAGTTCCCGGAGAAAAAACATCAATACTAATAATAAATCTGTAGCTGGTCGCTGAGATTTTTTACAAGGGGTCATTAACGCATGAGAACCTAAAACAATGATTTTTTAGCATTTTTGTCTGTGACTTAATAACTTTTATTATGGTTAATTTAGAAAATATTAAGAAGGTAGGTATATGAAAATAAGACTGATTTTGCGTTTTAATTTTATTAAATGTTTTTTCAACACACTTGCTCGTAAAGTTGCTATTTTTTCTTTAGTCTTACGCCCGGAATGCGGTTTATTACACACTAGTGCGTTTTACTTTTCATTACCGCACTAGTGTTTTTCTTATTCCACTTTTTTTTTAATATCCGTAAAGAGGTTGTTACCAAAAGATTTGTTATTTTGTAAATAAATAAACTTGTTGTACTTAGTGAAAATCTGATAAGATAAGATTATACTTCATCTAATTATCTATTAAAGCATTTAAAAAATACAATATTTTAAATCATTAATTACCGTAAATTCTTATTAGAAATACATAATTATTTAGTTTAATATATTGTGGCTGAATGTTCGGTGTCTCTGGACTTAACCTGCGCGCGCATAGTTATTCAACCAAAGATACGGCGCGCGAAAAAATAAACCGCGCCTTTTGTGTTTTGTGCAAACATTTGTTCGTTTATAATTTGCTGATTTGTGACTGAAAAATGTCGATACTTAATTGTAATTTTTTCCTCGCAAGTGTGTTGAAAAACGTCGTATGATACGCGTGTGCTTTGTTCATTACAGTCTTGGCTCTATTACAGCCCTCGCCTTGCGGCTCGGGCTCAATTCCGCCTCGACTGTAATGACCAACTTCGCGCACTTGTATCATAATGTACTATTATACCACTTATTTGTTCATTATATTTAATTACGTTTATTGTTAACTACTTATATTTTACTCCCGATCCTTTTAGTAAATAACGACACACAAATAACCTCATTCTCTGGGATTCTGTCTCGTTGGGTCCATGGGCATTAGTGCACCAAAAAAAAAGCTCTAATTCAATAATCTGACGATTTGGATGTGACCCAAACTCGCAGCCATTATACTAATATGCAAAAAAAAATCGCCATTTTGAAATACTCAAGCGCGTCAGATTAAGATATATATGGTTCATCTTTATGTCCTAGACTTGCTGTCTCTTAATATGACGATTATCTAGCTAGAGGGATTTCCCTAATCTGCCAAAAAAAATTAAATCATTGAACTTCATTAATATAAAAGCTCAGGAAATAGCATGCAAATAAAAAAGTGTATGTTTTTAAGTAGAATACTTGTATTTACATAATATAAGGGCCGTAATATCAATCATAGTTTAAACTATGCTTCAGAGTTTAGTCACGAATTATATTTTCTTAAGATCAACGGTAGATAATCGATCAAGTCCAGTTTAAATTATTTAAACTCTCCCGAAGGTTGGTTAAAAACCTCCTTGTGAGATTAACCTTTCGTTTAATTTGACGTTTCTTCAAGATAGTTTTTGAGTTATTCATAATCATAATAATGTGTATTGAATTTATGGTAGTTGCCTCATAACTTTTGACTGGGTATTCCGATTTTTATAATTTTTTTTTTTATTCGGAAGCTGGTGCTTGTCTTGTGATATTGTATAAATTTGAGCGACCTCTAATGGGCAGTTTTTGAGTTATTTTTAATAATGTGTGTTTATGGTCGCTACCTCATAACTTTTTACTGATAATTTAAATTTTCATCCTTCCATCCTTTTTTTAATCGAAAGCTCGTCGTATGTTTTCGTATAAATTTGAGCGAAATCTGACGGGTACTTTTTGATTTATCTCTACTTATCGATTTTGAACATTAAACTTTAATGACGAATTTTTGTTATTTCGGCTCTTATAAATCGTCAGATTATATATTTTTCGTTATCCTTGAATCATTTCCTTCAAAATAAAAAAAAAGATGTGGTGTCGTGGGACACCAGGTAAGAACGAAGTTCCTTCGGGTAATGTAGAATCGACACAATTTGCAAAAAAAATCGTGCTCAATTTTATGTAGGTTTTCTTGATTTTTCTCTTAAATTTTGCTGATTAGTTTTTATTTAAGTACAGGAAAGTATTTAGGAAATTCAGTATTTTAGGAAATAATAAATTACGTAAAATAATAATGTTAGTGCACAGTAACAAAGGCCCCTTAACTGTCTCAAGGAAAAATGCACACCAATAAAATAATATTCGCAGTCCAAAATGCACGCCAATAAATGATCCGGTACCGCTTGGCGTTGAGTGAAAGGTCCTATGTGATGCGGATTTCGAACACGCTTACGCGTCTTGATCAAACGTTTGCAATGTTTAATAATTTGCAGTAATGCGGGTGATTTCTTATTACACAGCACTTAGTACTTCGGTTTTTAGGTCTAGAATCAACATTTCACGCAAAAGCTATTACATTTCCTTATTGTTGTCGCTTGTTGTTATGTAACGCATATTTTCTTACGGTTTTACTATCACATATTTTTCAGTTCGGTCGCACAGCAAAATCCCTATCTCCTCCAAGCCTGCCGTAAGGAACTTCGTTCCAAAAATTAGCCACGCTCGAGACTGTCAAGATGGCGTTTTTTTTAACAACTTTGTAGCTCTCCCCTTTCATTGCGTCATTCTCAAATTGTCAGATTAGTGGAATATACACTTTTTAGCATGTAATTAACTCACCCTACCTTAATCTGACGCGCTCGAGAATGTCTGATGATCAATTTTTTTTTACTAATCTGATCCTTTGTTCTTGAGGCGCGGCTTTATATATAGGGCTCATATTTTTGGTGGAGGTACTTAACTGGGTACAAGATACCCCCTGTACTCTCCCCCTCTTGGGCTCCCTAGCTAGTAGGGCAATTCAAATTAGTAGTCCGGCATGGTTCAATTTTTACTTTAAGTCTTTTTCTGATAACTGTACTTTTAAGCAATGTTTAATTTTTTTCGACGTTATCTGTCAAATCGGAATTCGGGGTATAGTGGGACGGGTGAGAATGGGAATGGGAGCCAACGGGAAAAACCCACAAAATAGACTAAAACCTAAGTCTTACAATGTCCACATCGTTAAGTAATTTGAATTTTATGGAACATAATGAATTTATTGTAGAAAACCTTATAAGTAGACCAGTTGAACTTGACCAGTTAATTTCTTCAACAGGGTACATTAAGTTGTTTGTTTGTTTAATTTTGTTGTATACGTCCGTACACGGTAAGCCATTATCATAAAAAGTTGCGCCGATCGTAAACCATCTGTGGTTTAGTACGTGCTGGCCAAAAAGACGCAAGTAATGTGTGCTATTGTTTTCACTTTCATACCCACGTAGTCTGCGAGCTGGTATGAACTCCGACGACCTCCACGCTTTGTTTTCTGTAACGGAAGTACCCGCTGTCAATCTCACGTCAGATCATAGACCTACGAAGGCTATAATTTCGGTGAACGAGGAAAGGTTGCGCCAATCGCAGCAGTAGAATTTGTTGCAGTACATAAAACATGCAATTTTTTGGACGAAGCTGGAAAATGAAAAGTGTAAGATTTTTGCGTGATGAAAATGGGAATGTACGATACCTATGCTATTGGCTGAGCCAAATAATAGATTTAAGCTTCAAGGTCAATCAGTTTTATTAATTGAAATAAATAAGATGTCAGCTGTCAAGTCAGGTAAAACAGCTTTCAGAAAGGTATTTCAGATGTCCAAGCGTCAGAGTTAAATTGTAACGGCATAACTTCGTCCATTTGTTTCAACCGAGTGTTCTACAACACGCACGCATTATGTTTAGGCTTTAGGTCCTCTAAATTACTCGATAAGTAACGCTTTCGTCGCTTCTAATAAGTACAAGAATTCGGGAGTATTCGAGCCTAGAAATATACTACCTGCGTGTAGCGCCATCTAGTAGCAGGTAGTGACAAATTTTTGTCTATTTTTAGTTCAACTACAATATTCACCCCAAGAATCACATTCACAAATATTAATTCACTAAAAATTGCTGTAACTGTAGAACAAATTTAAAATGGTAATTGTGGTACCTACCTACCAAAAAAGAACCGGGAAAAAGAAGTCCTCGAAATACTTTAGTTTTTATTTTGTTCTAAGTTGAACATGGCAAGCAATTAAGTTTCTTTATTTTGAACTTCAGAAGCGAGGTGTCAAAAATTGACGAATGTTCCAAATAACAAATAATAAATAAATAAATAAATAAATAAATAACACTGGATAGAAAGTAAATTACGGCATTGCCTTAATGCGAATAGTGCCCATGGTTCAGTCATTCTGACATTCGCTTATGACCTACGATAACAATGCTATTAAATTTTACTCTATGTTTTGGACAAATATCGTTGCCATGCCGTAGTTCTATATGTACTGCTATATAATTGCTATGTAATTTTACCAGTAGTAGGTATTAGTTTTAACGATATTTTGTTGCTTGGGTATCACTGGGTATACTTGGGTATTTGGTACCCACATGGACGAAGCTGAGAGAAAATACTAGGTTAAAATACTTTTGATATGTTTTTCACAATCGATAACACAGTTACATAGTTTGATGAACATAGCGATTTTTTCATATTGTAGGTACTTTAGTGGGGATTTATTTCAACGTTTTAGATCCTATCATAATAACACCATAATTATAACTGCTACGGTCAGGGTTCCTCTCACCAAGCGTGGGGCAAAGGCGATAGTCTACCTCGTTGAACAATACGAAACTCCTTTGAAAATAATACGAAGAATTTCTTCGTATTCGATCTACCATTCTAACCTCATCTAAGTATTTCAATAAGTGAGTATTTTCCGATACGCATATAATTTTTAGATTATAAAAACACGTTTGAACTCAACTGTAGGCCCTGCTTCCGAATGGTTTAACGATTGTTATCTTATTATAAAATCCAGGACTTATGGCTTAACGTGCCCTTTGAAGCACGGAAATTTTGCCATAATCGGTCACCCATCCAATTACAAATCACGCCTGTTTTTGCTTAACTCTGTCGATCACTAAGGATGGATAAAAGCCGCCGAGCTACAAGCGCTTTGCAGTTCACCGACTTTGATGTATTTTTTACCGTATTAAAAAGGCTAAGTCTGGGTCAGTATCATTACTGGGCAATACATTAAAAATACAGTTACATATTCCTGTGAGTATAATCATTAATTTTACAAAGAATCAACGCAACACGTGTTTAAAAGTTTACTGACATTACGTATGAAAAGATGGATCATTTAGTTCAATGAGTTTACATTCAAAACTGTGAAAACGTGACCGGCTAGCAAAATAGTAAAACAAATCCACGCAACGCAAGGAGCCGTGATGATTGCGGTTACATTTAAATTTACTGCCAAATCCGTTTTCAATTAAAGCGGTTTTCACCGATATTAAATTGATTTATATCAAATTACTCTTTAATTTAGTCAGTGGGTTATGCTGGATTGATCTAATATTAAACAAAATTAAGCATAAAATGTACAATATAAAGCATAAGCTTAGGCTCATAATTTTACAGGCTTTTATAAAACTTGCAATGTTTGAATGTAGGTATGTGTGTTGTTCGGGTTTAATTTTGCACACAAACTTGCAATGTTTGAATGTATGTATGTGTGTTCGGGTTTAATTTTTCACGCTGAATTATAACCATGAATTTATTTTTAAACCTTAGTGTAGGTACGCTAAACCTATGATTTTAACTACTTTGTTCTTTATGGACTATAAACTATGTATAAATATCATAAATAAATAAATAAATATAGAATATAGAACTCTACGGTTAACAGAGCAATGAGTTTATTCCTTAGCTTAATATAAATAGTTTTTATAGGTTCGAAAACCATTTGTCTCTTATTTTAATTTGCTCTTGGTAATCTTGTTGTTTTCTGACGCCTGCTGTGCCATTGATGGAACCCCTTATACTGCCCCTACGCCCCAGGCTAAATCGAAGAAGCCATATTCTAATGGTAATATGGGCATAAGATTGGGTTACAAATATAAGAGAAACTTATAATATAATGCTTACTAAGCAGCGCCTCAAATTAAATATTATTGGATTACTGAACAAGCATTTTTAGGCAGAATTACGTTCTGATTTTTTACACCCGTCAGTTGTGTTAAATAAGTCACACTCTGTATTGGGGCAATCCTATTACCGAAGCATAACACTTCTCGCTTCGTTTAAACTCTGTTCGGTTCTCAATTACCTACTATTCGGCTTAAAATATTCGGCTTACATTCTCGCGGAATTTTTACATATTCTTTACTAGTCATATCTATACTAATATTATAAAGCTGAAGAGTTTGTTTGTTTGTTTGGTTGAACGCGCTAATCTCAGGAACTACTGGTTCGAATTGAAATTTTTTTTTTTGTGTTGAATAGACCTTTTATCGAGGAAGGCTTTAGGCTATATAACATCACGCTGCAACAATTAGGAGCGAAGAAATAATGGAAAATGTGGAAAAAACGGGGAAAATTATTCATTCTCGAGGGCTTTCGTTGCATGCGTTGTGAAAACGATTCAAGATACCAGAAATATATATATGAAAGAATTATTCCTCTTGAAATGATCTAAAAAAATGTCCACGACAGTATACTAGAACCGTTTTTATGGTAATCAAATTTGGTCGAACCCACTGCCATACCAAACTTGCCGCGTTTCCAAGTTTAATCTGAATTAATCTTGCTGTGATCCTTTGCTATTATTTTGTCGTAAGCTTTATTTCTAAGTTTAATTTAATTTAACCTGAATTAATTTTGGTGATAGTTTATTATCTTCCCGAAATTCCTACGGGAGCGGGACCTACGCGGTTGATACTTACGGGTCCCGAAGCGAAGCGAGGGCGGTTCGCTAGTTATGTATATTTCTCAAAGTTATTTTAAACATTAATGACGCTTACGAATATATGTGAGAAATCTTTTGATTTTCGCCAGAATTTTGATTTAATTTTTGATCGATGAAAACCGCGATAGCTAGTGATTATGAATTCGACTTCCTACTCTGGCTGACCGGATTCGAGACCCACGGCACGCACTTCTGACTTTTCGGATTTAGGTGAATTTACACCTCTATGCGTATAACTCGTATTTGCGTATTTTCAACCTTTTTCGCCGAGTATCTAAACGGGGTGTTAGGGTTAATTTCATACTTTAGAGTTTTTATTCAGTTGGATGGGCACTGTACGGCAGTTGTTTAAACACATTTTTTGGGGGCAGACGATACGCAGCGCACCTGTTACAATTGAGTCAATAGGTCCGACATAATTTCATTTCCTGCTAATGAATATTATCGTATAAATTTTTTAAATAATATATAAGATCTATAACACTAAGAAAAGACAGACTAAAATTAAATACTATCTTTATGCTTAGGATACTTATATCTTATGGTGATAACCATTGAATTTTGAATTAAATATTAGTAATATTATATGTTATGATAAAATCAAACATAATCGCGTATTCTGATCAAATTGACAAATAAAACAAAATTGAAAAACATTGATTTAAATCTCCAATCCAATCCCCTCTGTTCAGGAGCATGAAATTGAATCGGTAAATAATCATAACATAATAATAATAATACATTCACAAAACGAACACGTTTCATCGAGATCGCACAAAGATGGTGCAACTGACCTCGAATAGAAATGAAAGAGAACCGGCTCTTATCATGCGGAAAGCAATTCATCATCTCAGGAAAGTCTAATAGATTGCTAGGTACTGCTAAATGCTATTCTACACGACAGCGTAGACAATCGACAGAGGCAACGGTAAATTCAATGGGAAGTTCCTGGTATCTACCATGGTATGTTAATATATTTTATCTCCATTTTAGCCACTTAAGGGTTACACTAGTATTATTACCATAATATATTATGTTGATGGTAAATATTATTACTGTTCATCATTCCGTATGTCTACCTTAAACTTTCTTATTAGATAAATCTCTCACAAGTCTCTCACATTTCGATGCATTCGTGGTTTTACAAGCTGACAAAGCTGTGACTATTTTTGGCGCACAATATCAAAGTGCGCCAAAAATAGTAAGTAAAGTAAAGTATCAAAATATCAAAACTTCGAACCTACGTGTAGTCTCCCATTAAGTAATATATTCCTGCAAATATCCGTACAAGCCATCGCCAAACTATTCGTCGTGTTCCTGCTCCGTGCTTGAGAGCTACCAACTTTTGCCTTCTATTATTTCTTGTCCAGCGGGATTATGTTCATAAGCAAAGTTAACTTCTTTCTATCAAGTGGTTCGTCCGCCCGTTTGTCAGCTTTTTAATGAAAATACTTTTTGTGATATCTTTTTGCAGTACTGTTATTTTCCAGAAAGTAAAGTTCCAGATAACTGAAGTACTATTTAACGTAAGCTATTTAATTTAAAAATATGTAAATATCGTTTAATTAAAAATTCCATGCAGCTATAATATTATATTATTTAAGTAATTTCTGCTTCTTTACGTTGAGGGGAACATCATTCAAAAATATTATTATTTTCATAATAATTAACGCGCCATCAACGAGGTCAGCGACCATTTATCAATTTTTCTGTCGGTCAACAGTCATAAGAACTAATTAAGGTGAAAGAAACTTTCTACCTTAATACAGTATTCATTTATTTTACGGGGCCATATTTAATTATTCCGTATGACAATTCTAATTAATTGTTTACATCACGCGATGTGTTAATTACGAGTGCTCTACTACGTAGTTAGTCTGTGCGTTGAAGACAATACAGATATTTATTTGATTAAAATCTCCTACCGCGCGGAAAATGGTAGAAAACCACTTATTACCATTTCATGCTTAACTGAAACGTTTTAGATTAGATGAAATGAAAATTTACTTTCTTCGTATCTACATGGGTAATTACTGTGTGACGTCGTGGTCATTTTATTAAAGTATTTTATCGCGTTCACTCATATGCGCGAATGCTTTGTACATTGTACGAATTTTCAAAACTTTTAGAGCTGGGAATACCACGATTGTGTCAAAAACTTCGCATAATCCCTTGCGAAGGTCCGGTCTACACTTGTGGGTTTGCGTATCCGCGGGAATGTGAATGAACGGCCTTAAAGGTACAAGAAGTTTTCAAACTGACAACTTTATTCTGTATTCAAATGTGCAATACAAAGTAGACCTTTTACATTATAATCATACCAACCGATTTAGCATCGGTAACTGCTGGAGAAAAACGCGAACAAATAAAAATTTTAAAGATGAATATTACGCTTGAGTGGTGTGGTGTAAATATTTTTTGATAGCTTAAATATTGGCGTTATATAAAAGTTTGATATGAATCTAGAGTAAGGGCGCATTCAAGTAGAACGCTGGTTACCGGCGCCGATCTGCCAGCGCTTATCGGTATAGTCTAAGATCCGAATCTAAATCGACATTCATCGGGTTGATAAGAGAATCAAACACACTGATAGAAACTTTTTTTGATAGTTAAAAATATTTGTTCATATTTAACAAATAATTTATTAGAGACCACTTTTTAGTGCTTAATAAATATTTCTTAGTATTTAAAAAGATTTATTAATATGTAATAAATGAATATCATAATAGGCATGATGACAAATTTTTGGAAATTGTTCTATAATGCTCTGGAATATATATTATTAGAGATTACTACTGAAGCGGATGTACATGTCTGACGTCATAACCCCACCTCGCCCCACGCGCTATATAAACGATCGCGCGCCATTGAATCGGGGACTGCCATTTTGGACACCGTGCGGATCGGACGTGCTGCTTGTTCGATATTAGTCATATTTTTTGTTATTAATTTGTTTCAAATAATTAATGTTTTGATAGCTAAACGGATTTAAGCGTTAATAATTTATTTTTGTTATAACCTAATTAAAGTAATTGTTCAAGTATTGTTTTTTTTTAAATTAAATCTCCCCTGATACCTAAAATCAGGCGTGGGATAAAGATTTTCGCGCCCACAGTTTTACTAGAGTGATTTCTGTTTTGTGTAGTGATTTTAGTTGAGTAGTGTATCGTTATGGGCAGACCGAGTCGTTCCCGGTCAAGAAATAATCGTAGACGTGTGGAACGCTCGCGTAGTAGATATTCGAGAGGAAGTCGATCACGCAGCACGTCTCGAAATGATCGCAGGCGTGACCATCGCAGGCACGATAGCCGACGACGGCGTGACCATTCGAGGTCTAGGGACTTATCGTCACAGCGGTTATATTTTCAATCCCTAGAGACTATAGTATCGCGATTAACGGCGTTAGAGGATAGGTCTCGACAGGTGGAAACACCAAGCGGTTCTAATGCTGAGGTTCCTTCCGGGCAAGGTACAGAAAGAATTGTCGAAGCAATTCAGTCATTAAAATCGGTGAGCTCTCAAAGTTATTATATTTCGAACTTCGATCCCAATTTTCACGACGTTGACCAGTGGTTTGACGAAGTAGATAGGGCCCAAATTTTGAATAAATGGACGGATAGTGAGTGCTTGTCGCGTGTAGGCAACTGTTTAAAGGGCGATGCTAGGTCCTGGCTCAATGAGTGGGTCACGAGTGACCGCTCCTGGAGCAATTTCAAAAAAGATTTTCGGTCATTGTGCGTCAGAAAAATTGATATGGCTGGCATTTTGTATGAGGTCATGAGTACCGACTCTGACAGTTATGCCACGTACGCGGAATATGCACGCAGGTCGTTATTGCGTTTACGCATGGTTAGAGGTCTTTCTGAAGAGCTCACAACGGCTATTATAATTCGAGGTATTAAGGATCCGCTTGTTAAGGCGTCTGCTACTAATTCCGATCTCACCCCAGATAATTTGGTAAATTATTTATCTACCTTTGTTAAGCCTAGTATTGGCACAAAACGTTTGTTCAGTCATTCGCGACAAAACTTTTCGCACAAAGATAATTTAAAACCGTCTCACAAACGCCCAGTGAGAACGTTGGGGCAAAAATGTTTTATTTGCGGTGAGATAGGACATAAGCAGTTGGAATGTTCGAAACGTTCAAAGCCTATTACAACTTCTACACCACTTGCACTGCCTTCTACCAGTACCGGTAAGAAATTAACTTGTAATTATTGTAAGAAGGACGGTCATGAGATAAGTGACTGCTTTGCAAAGCAGCGTTCGGAAGCTCGAAATAAAAATAATGTTAACTTTTGCTCTAACCCCAATATGAATAAAAATGACATCGTGGTAGGTATCATTCAAGGCATACCTATAGATGTATTGATAGATAGTGGTGCATTGGGAGTCTCATTAATTTCATCATCGGTAGTCAACTATTTTGCGTGCACAAAGAAACCGGTTGATCAACAATTGAAGGGGATAAGCGATTCAATTATTTCTGTCAATTCTTACGTAACTCTTACCATTGAACTCGAAGAAATATCTCTGGAGGTTGACCTGTTAATTGTTCCAAGTAAGTGCATGACCGCCCCTATCATTATCGGTACCGATGTGCTAAATAGAGACGGGGTCACATATGTTAGGACGAAAGACTCGCAACGTATAATGCGTAGAGAGGTGTCGAATAAGGTGTCATCTGTTCAGTCGGGCATGCAACTCGCGGACATTAAAACATCCGTAGTCGGTGAAAATTTCAAAAAGTTAATATCGGTGCTTGAAGAGTATTCGGAATTTATGATATCGGGAACTGCCACAACTACAGTCACTACTGGTAAGATGCATATCCGCCTGAATAGTGACACGCCAGTTTATTACCGCCCATATAAAATGTCTTTCCACGAAAAACTAAAAGTTCGTGAAATAATTCGGGACCTTTTATCAAAGGGCATCATTCGTGAGTCTGAGTCACCCTATTCGAGCCCCATACTTCTGGTAAAAAAGAAGGATGGCTCGGATAGGATGTGCGTGGATTTTCGGGCGCTCAATCGAATGACGGTAAAAGATAGGTACCCTCTACCATTGATCGATGACCATTTGGATAGATTGGGTAAAGCAAAACATTTCACCACGTTAGACATGGCAACTGGCTTTCACCAGATTATCCTGGATGAGGAGTCTATTCCTTTGACTGGTTTCGTAACGCCCGAGGGGCACTACGAGTATGTGAAAATGCCATATGGTTTGGCTAACGCGCCAATCGTTTTTCAGCGCATTATATCGAACACACTTCGTGAGTTTATAGATTCGGGGAAGGTTCTTGTCTATATAGATGACTGTTTAATTTTACACAGTTCGGTTGAAGAAGGCATTAAAACTCTTAAAGATGTACTGAACAAACTGACTAAATCCGGTTTTTCGATAAATTTACGGAAGTGTTCGTTCTTATGTACAGAGATCGAATATTTAGGGAGGGTTATATCCAACGGTGAGGTTAGGCCAGCTGCGGGGAAGATCCAAGCTCTTATAAATTCACCTGTGCCACAAAATGTTCGTCAGGTGAGACAGTTTTTGGGTCTTGCGGGTTATTTTCGCAAGTACATACCCGGGTATTCAGTTAAGACCTCTAGTATTGCGTGGTTAACGAGAAAAGGTGTAGATTTTGTGTGGGGTCAAGAACAAGAACGTGTCCGTCAAGAACTCATTAGGTGTCTCACCAACGAACCCGTACTGACAATTTTCGACCCAGATCTTCCGATTGAGATTCATACGGACGCAAGTAGTGCTGGTTATGGCGCGGTCTTTTTACAAATACATAAGGATGGTAGGAAACGGGTTGTGGCGTATTACAGTCAAGTTACACAGGGAGCTGAAATTCGCTACCATTCCTATGAGTTGGAAACTCTAGCGGTCGTAAAGGCCCTCAAACATTTTAGGCATTACCTTGTGGGTACACCGTTCACTGTAGTAACAGACTGCAATGCTCTCAGGGCCACGCAAAGTAAGAAGGATCTTTTACCGCGCGTAGCTAGGTGGTGGGTGTACCTACAAGATTTTAACTTCAATATTCGGTACAAAAAAGGGGTAATGTTGCCACATGCGGATTACTTGAGCCGTAATCCAATTAATTTGGTAAATAACATAAGTAGACCGCGTAATTGGGCTCAAATTGCACAGTCGGCTGACGAGGAGACTAAACAAATGCTCCGTTCCTTAGATGAGGGACAGTTAGATTCAACACGATATGTCAAAAGAAACGACATCCTTTATTACCGTTATACACCCACAGGGGAAGACCCGCGACTGCTTTGTTATATACCCAAAGGGCACCGTTTAAGTCTTCTCCGTATTTTTCACGACGAGCACAGCCATTGTAGCTCCGACAAGACAGCCGATCTCATACTTAGACACTTTTGGTTTCCTGGCCTTAGGGCATTTATTTCCAAATACATATCGCACTGCCTTACATGTATCGCACATAAGCGAGTTCCTCGAGCCCCTTTACAACCCATAACCTCATGGCCAAAGCCGAATACTCCTTTTGACACTTTACACATAGATACTTTAGGGCCATTACCTTCGAGTCGCCATCACAAACACATAATGATTGTAGTAGACTCATTTACTAAATTCTGCTTTCTTTTTGCAATTCCTCGCCAAGATGTACATGAATTAAAACTAGTAATGCAGAATGTTATCTCTATTTTTGGCACTCCTAAGACGATTATTTGTGATAGAGGTAGGATGTTCGAATCACACGAATTCATAACTTTTATGAATGAGTTAGGTTGTCAGGTGCATCATATAACACCCGAGATGCACCATGCTAATGGTCAGGTAGAGCGTTACGTCCGCACAGTATTAAATATGCTCAGAATTGAAGTCAATCACAAAAAAAGTGAGTGGGCTGATGAGTTATGGCGTTTGCAATTAATTCTGAACATAACCAAACAGAAAACGACGCAATACTCTCCTTTAAATCTCTTAGTTGGTTCTGAAAACGCGACGCCTGTGATACGCGCGTTGATTCGTGATGTTGCCATCGAATCAACTGAAAACCGGGAGTCTTTACGGGAGATTCGGAGACAAAGGACGGCCGAGCGACTGGCTGAAAACCAGACTGAACAAGACAGGCGGGTTAACGAAGACCGTCACCCACCTAGAAAATACAAGGAGGGAGACCTTGTATTTGTGGTTAAATATTCTCAGTCGCAGGGAAAACTTGATCCAGGCATGCGTGGACCATATCGCGTCACGCAAGCGCTGGAGAACGACCGCTACAAGCTTCAGTTGCTTGCTGGGTCTCGTGGAAAAGTGACTTTTGCTGCAGCGCAGCACCTGGTGCCTTGGAGAGGCGAATGGACTCCGGAGGCGTGTGCTTCATTCTTCGAGGGTGAGTCTCGACAGAGGTATGCTTAATAGTGGAGCCTCTACCATTACTGTCGCCGACAGATATGCTTAATAGCGGAGCCTATGTCTGTGTAGTACATCTGGTGGTATGTTTAATGGTGAAACTTCTACCATTATTGTCGCTAGCAGATATGCTTAATAGTGGAGCCTATGTCTGTGCAGTAACATCTGGTGGTATGCTTAATAGTGGAGCCTCTGCCGATAATTCATTATAAGCTTACTAGTGGAGCCTCTATTCAGTGTAAAATTTATTTTAAATTCGAGTCGACTCGTCTACGTATGTGCACATACTCGTATATTTTATTTGTTTGCGATTTGTTAAAGAATCGTAAATAAATAAGTTTCCAAGTTGTTATTTTCTGTTTGCTGTTTGAATAAATTTTTGCTTAGCTGCTTTATATGTTTTCATGCATATCAGCAAATGATCTGATTTTTGTGTGGTTTACAGATTACTCGGAAAATGATGATTACTCGGAAAATGATGGTCCCTTATCCACACCTGGCTCCGGGCGTGAGGATCCAGCAGGGGACCATTTGGCTGACCGGGCAGCTCTTTCATCTGAACCTGACGAGGACGTCAGGGTGTCAGGAGAGGCCGTATTAGAGATTACTACTGAAGCGGATGTACATGTCTGACGTCATAACCCCACCTCGCCCCACGCGCTATATAAACGATCGCGCGCCATTGAATCGGGGACTGCCATTTTGGACACCGTGCGGATCGGACGTGCTGCTTGTTCGATATTAGTCATATTTTTTGTTATTAATTTGTTTCAAATAATTAATGTTTTGATAGCTAAACGGATTTAAGCGTTAATAATTTATTTTTGTTATAACCTAATTAAAGTAATTGTTCAAGTATTGTTTTTTTTTAAATTAAATCTCCCCTGATACCTAAAAATATTAATTACAACAAAGATAATATTTCTGCTTAAAATTAAGGATTAGTATTTAAAAGTTACTTTTTAATTCATAAATTTAAAATTCGCACCAAAACGCATCAAAGTGTCATGGCGTCCCTTTGCTACGTCACTTTAGAGTACAACAATCACTCGACAGTTGTAAACATCTTGATTTTTTGGAATTACAGTTGTTATTTGGTTATAATCATGAATTCGAAAGCGTATAGGTGGTGTTCAGTCCCTCTGTGTACTAACACGTCCATAAAAACTCCTGAGAAGTTATTTATTTTCGTTCCTTTTAATAAAACTAATGCCTTTTGAAATCCTTGTTCCATGACTCAGTGGATCAAAGTCGATTTACACAAAACAAACTGAAGTTGAAAACAAAATAAAAACCGCGTATTAAATAGTAAAAACCAGCGAGTAGGTATGTATTCTATTGAATTACAAATAAACAATGATAGAGAACTCTAACGTGACGTCACGCGCTGTGATTGGTGTTCAACATGTCATGGCGGATTGTCGTATTTCGTGATTTTGATTTATTAATAAATTATTAATCTCTCTTTTAATTATAAAAAGAATAAGTGTTTTATAATCAACAATTCAGGTATATTATACATACAAATTATTTCAATGAAATTTACTTGCTGTCATCATGCCTATTATTTATTAAACACAAAAAAATCATTTTAAATACTAAGAAATATTTGTTTAATACTAAAGAGTGGTATAAACTAATACTTATATTCTGTCCAGGATTTTTGTTGTCTACCCATTTTTATATTTACTAGGTGGTAGAGCCTAGAGTTCGCCCGGGGTAGTACCACCGCCCGCCAAGGTACTCAGTACCATTCCTACCGTCATAATAATTGTTTTTAAGAGCAATTTTGTTCTGGATAGGAAGGTGTGGAGCCGGTTCACTTTTTTAGAGGCGACCATCTCAGTCCTCAGGGTTAGCAACGCATCTGTGACCGAATTGGAACAAGACTCACACTAATCATTACTAACTGGACAATACTAATATTAACTAACAGGACTAACTATCACTAACAGTCCCTGTCCTCACACTTATTAACAAACTAACCAACTAACATTCTAACACCATCTACTAATTGGACTAACCACCCGAGTCCCTAAATTGGGTCTTTTTCTAAGTCGGCCATAATTGCCATGGGCGGCAGCGGAAGGGTGGTGCTGCATGCTCGTTTGCTACCTTAATTCAATAAAAAAAATAATAATATACGAAATTTATTATAAAATAATTTTGATTCTCTTATCAACCCGATAAATGTCGATTTAGATTCGGATCTTAGACTATACCGATAAGTTCTGGCAGATAGGGACAGGGATGGGCAAATGGGAAAAACATATCGACATTAATCGTATCGATATTTTCCAAATGTATCGATATATATCACCCAAGAAATTTAATATCGATATATCGATATTTTTTGCCCAATATGCAATTATTTATAAAAATTGCCAAAATATTCGAAATTTTAAAGTACCTAAATACACATCTGGCTGTTATGACATCAGTTTTATTATTAAAAAACAGGTTTATGTACCTGTAGCCAAGAAAAAATCAACATACAGTGCCACATACTTATCTGGTCCGGTTGCCAAAATTGCAACTAATGCAAATGTTATACTGTTGTCAGACAAAGACCAAGACAGTAGCGCCCCTCTTACCGGGTCAGATTAGTTTGTGGCACTTTACCAACCAAACCAACAAGCAGTGTCATTGTCATAGACAAGTAGGTCATAGACTGTAATTTTTGTTTGTGTTTGAAGCAAAGAAACTAAACCCATATAGCCTACTTCATACCTACTCTTTTTCTAAATTTAAGAAGTCGGATTGGTCAAATAAGTACATGATGCGATCCATGAGCAGACAGCAGAGCTTTAAATATGTATATATCGATTTTGATATCTGTAAATAAATATCGAAAATCGATATATCGCGGGAAAAAATATCGCTGATTTATATCGATATTTTTCTGAAAAAATATCGATATTTTGATATATCGATATTTTTTACCAAAACTTTAGTTTTGTTTACTTTTGTAGATTAAAATTTCGTTCAGTAACTATACAAAGTACCTAATTGTGAGTTGAATTACGTACAACCTTTTAGATGGTGCGTTTAAACTTACACATAATTATCAGGATTAATCATTTTAGCTTTTCAATAAAATCCTACAGGATCGATCTTAAACTTAGACTGCCATTAGTTTTTGGGTGTTTCTTCTTAAAAGTGACCTTTGATTCAAAATATGAGACATTAAATAATAAGTTAAGATCAAATATTTTAAGCTTTTGTTTCTTCAGCCAGAAATCAGGATAGACATAAACGGAAACATAATGAATACCTCAGATGAATACTCCATACTTACCAAAACTATATCGTTTAAATTGTAGTTATAGCGAAAGTAAAACCGTTATCACGAATGATGGGAATGAAAGATGACCAGATGATTGAAGATCTCGGGCACGCCATCAGATGCCATTTCCGCCATTACGCAACACTGTCATGTGTGTAATGGGCCTTCGCTAGAGTAACCAGATACCCCAGAAATCCAGGAATGTCCCGGATTTTACGTCATGTTCCGTGTCATTTTGTATTTAGTGCCCCGAATTCCGAAGATCCAAGATGTTGATTTTCTACCAAAGTTTACCTTAACAATGAACAATATTTTTGGTATGTATGTAAAGTAAAATAGTAGATAATAAATATGGAATTTTATCATAACTGCAGTGGGTTTTTGTAAATGACTGTCATTTTAAATTTCTTTTTTAATTATAAACAAATTGACAAATTATCAAATACCAATTTTTAAACAATACACACTGATAATCCAACACTAGTATTCCCTGTGTCGTAGGTAAGTAGGTACCATGGACGAGACATAAAGATACTCGGGAACCTAGACCAAGAACAGAAGTTTCGAATCATTCGAATCTCAACTTGCCAGGAATTGAACGTAGCCATTGAGCATTTTGTCGTCTGGTATGATAATTATAATCATTCCAACTACGTTACCCAAGCATTGTCCCGAAAACATGCCCGTGTCTGGCGACTCTACCCGCCCAGCATGGCTGGCGTTATACGAGTATTTGATTAGGTTATAATGGCTTCCGATAATTGTGAGGTTAGAGTGCAAGGTGGTCGTTTGGTGGTTATGGCCTTACACCGTAATAATGGGAAAGTATGCAGCTATCTGAATTATTTATGGCATTTCAACCGATGGCACTTTAATTTGGTTTGTGTTCTTTAAATTAAATTTATTGAGATGTTATTTACATATCAACTCTATTTTGTGTTAATAACAAAATTTATATGATAAATGATTGGTAAAATACGTCTAATTTTTTAAGTTATTTATGTATTGTGCTGATTTTTTCTTTTGAGAATTGTCATGTTAACCTGCGTTTATTGTGAATTAGCATATAAAAACTTAAATTCTCATTTTTTGACATGTTGTTTACATAATAATATCAACTCTATTTTGTGTTAATAATAAAATTTATATGCTATATGATTGGGTAAAATACATCTAATTTTTTTTCTTATTTATAAATCGGGTCCAGTAGTAGAGTGGGCGGTCATTCGTACTATTTACATTCCAGATAGGTTAGACCTAAACCGTATTCTTGACATTGAGATATTATGTACTAAAGTACTAGAGAAGACACCGCAAAGAAATTTTATTCGCCAGTCAGTTGCGGTGAATGCACCTCAACTCTCTCATTCGCTTGCCAGCTCGCATGCGCGTAAAACGTCTGAGACCTGTCAGTGAATCTTTAAAACTAGCGTGAACAATGCCCAATTGTGTATTACGTAATTGCCGCAATAACTCCAGGAACTCAAATAAATGCACAGGAGTAACTTTTCATCGGTTAGTAACCATATTTCACTATTTTCAAATAAATACGAAAAATTATTTAACGTCTGCCATATTGTGTCCTTCTCATAGACTAACAACGTCCAGTAGTGATAGTAGGTACAATTTGTTGACATCACATTAAACACAATATTATCAGTTTTACACGCTGACTTTCATGTCTCTGTAATGTTTTAATTCTTAAAAGACTATACTTTGTCCGCGGTTCCGTCTGCCTAGCATAATCATAATCTATATTTTTCACCCCATAGATAGTTCAAAACTAATAGAGAAATTTTACCATCTTAGAAGCGAATATCTCACAAAATATTAAGACTGTAGTTACTACTCCATTCACAGTACACGTTCTGTCTAATACCAAACAAAATAAAAAAGAGTGGATCAACAAAAGCACTGTCAAGTTCAGTAAAAATGCGCGATATAACCAAATTCCACGCGGGAAAAGCCACGGACGAAAAACTAGTACTGTATAAAGGACTGACGATAACATTTTAATTTCGTGTTTTACTATACTTAAATAATTCTTTTTTGTTTTGTTTTTCTTGTTTTTTTATAATTAAAACATTTGTTTTTGTTTATTTATTAAAAATTTATAAAAATATATTTTGTTTTAATTAATTCTTGTATCCTCTCTTGTAAGTGAGCCCTTTTTCAATTCGTTATTATTATTATTGGTTATTATTGTGTATCTCCAAAATTAGTTTGACGGGTCCTTAATAATTATTGTTATTGCAAAACATGTTTTTTTTGTATACGAATAGACGGTCTATCTATACTAATGTTTATCCATGCATTTAATAAAAAGTGGTTATTTCAATGTTATAAACAGACACCCCAAATTTTAATTAGTTACTTGTTTAGACTTTGTAAAATAAAGAAATTTATTGATGTTTGTACTTAATAAATGTAGAACGTGTACACTTTACAGTAGAACTGAGTTTTGGGGGATAAAATATTCACAATAATACTTAATTTTAATTTTTTGTTTCATTCAAACTGATGAACCAGATAGGTAAAAAACGTAAAAACCCCACACTGACCGTTCTGTGTCATAAATGTCATAATCTATATTCCGTCGTCATAGTGACCGAATAATGAATGAAACGACCTACAGTCCTACAAGCATCTTTTGGCGCGTGCGTGACAGAGACAGCGTCATACAGGTAAGGTAAACTGTAAGGCGCTGTCTTTGTCACCCACGCGCCAAAAGATGCTTGTAGGACTATTATGTATCTTATTAAGCGTATTAAGCGCTGCGGTTTAAAATGATAGATTAGACTGAATGATTTTTTGTAGCGCTGCAGCGACGGATAGCTTTAAACCGAGAAAAGGAACATGACTTTTGTTTGACGTAGCTTCTCTAGTTTACATAGTAACTCAATGATTCTTGACTAAATCTCAGATTATAGAACCAAAAGGCAGATAGAACATTCGCAAAGAAAAGCGACGAATAATGTGAAGCCGCTTTTTCCCTATGTGTGCATGACAACCTTAATGTCAACTAGCAATTGCACCGTATGGATACGTAATTCTTTGTGTGTGTGAGGTTGCCAAGTGAAAAGTCATAATCTCCCGCAATTTTGTAAACATTGTTCGCCATATTTTCAGCTTAAAACATTATGCACAATTAAATTGGCAAATTATTTATTACTAGTGAACGCCCTTGTTTCGCTTCGGTAAGCCCATAATCGATAAATGAGGGATGGTATTCTTTAAATTGACGTGATTTCTTATTTGTGTACCGATTCTAACTAAATGTTAACCCAAGCTCATTTGAATACGTCAGTGAAAACTGCATCTAAATTTGTTAAGCCGTTCCTGAGATTAGGCGGAACAAATGCACAGAAAAACAGACAAAAAATTAAAGTTTTATTGTATGTAATAATAATAATTGATTTTAATTTCTTCTGATAATAATTTCTTGAGCGCCTCCGAGCTTCGGAAGGCACGTAAAGCCGTCGGTCCCGGTTGATATCGATACATCGATAGATAGCAGTCGTTAAGCCGTGTCGGAGGCCTTCGGGCGGCTTGAAAACTTTCGACAATGTGTTGGCCACTAACCCCTCCACCAATCCGCACTGGAGCAGCGTGGTGGAGTATGCTCTAGGCCTCCTTAATAATGAGGAGAGACCCTCAGTAGTGGGACATTAATGGGTTGTAGCCATATCACTAGTTATCAAAAAGTATTATATAATAATTATGTGTAAATGTTCTTTTAATATACCTATTTAATTTAATATTATTTTTATTATGTTTAATTGTTTTAATTAACCTATGGATTTTTGTCTCTTTGGGTAGATATTTTTAATAAAAAAAACATCAAAATATCAATATACTTATTTATTATAACAAAAATTCGGTTTTGATGATTTTTTAATCAACCAATGTCCTTTTTTAGTGAGACAGGTACACGTCATCCTCACTAAAATGTAATGAGCGAACCACGCAAAATTAATTAGCCAATTAATATCTTGCCTGCTTTTCCGAATAATATGAACCCATTTTTCTCTTGTTACAGCATCTGTCGGAAATCTGCAAAAATTATAGTTATTAGTTATTAGTAGGCTAAGCAGAAACTAAAATATTATATTATAAATATTTATCATACATATTATTGGCACACGTGACATTTTCAGCAGTTAGAATGCTAATTTTATTGGCTGTATTGCCTGACTTAGGTTTAAATAAATAAAACTATTTACTTTCAAAATATTTTTTTTCGATATAAATTTATAAATCGACCAATGTCCAAATAGTCCATGCATATTTCCCCAAATTTAGGGTAACCGATTTTCATTTAAACTGGTGTACAAATGAATGATTGTTGAGGTTTTGTGTTCCGAGCGAACCGAAAAAATATTATTATTAATAAATATTAAAATAATGAACAATTACCTGTGAAAAGATATTCCGTCTTCTTTTCTTAGTTTTTGCGAACAACTTTTAGAGAATTTAATAATGCAAGACGGCATTATAATAGATAAAATTATTTAAAAAAATTTGACACTTGCGACGTTTATGCTATTTGACGCTTTCCGTAGTACTGACACGAGATTGTATTAGCTTTTTATTTTGTATTTGCTTTGGTAGCTTCACTTTATACTAGAACGACTACATCTGCCTTTTGGTTCTATAATCTGAGGACTAAATAAGCAATGTGGGCTTCTTTCATATGTCAGGACGTGAGCTCAGGATATCAAATGAAACACAGGATTATGAGCCAATTCACACGTAAACAACTGCTTTATTCAATGATCTCTTCGGCTCAGTATAAATACTCGTTTTAGGGTTTGTTTTAGTATTTTGACATCTTGGTTTTACTTCACGGCATTACGATATTGATTTATCGATCGAACCACTCGCACTCGCGACTCACGCGTTATTTATTTTAGAGATTCACGGTATTACAATTAATAAGGAACCATTACAAGCATTGAGATACTATGTACTAAACAAGATTTCACGGCGTTAGACAGTCATTTTCTTACTTTATTATTTTCCAATTCTATTGACAGCTATCAGATTCACTATTAATCATCGCGTACAGATTTAATCACAATAATCCCATCAAACCAGTATCATAGGTTTACTACCTACCTCAGTCATATATATATATTGTGCTGATTTTTTCTTTTAAGGATTGTCATGTTAACCTGCGTTTATTGTGAATAAGCATATTAAAACATAAATTCTCATTTCTCTTATTTTAGTTTTCTGAATATTACATATACACTAGTAAAAAAATCCCCTGTCTTAAAAATCAATACCGAACTAAAACCGCTGTGTCTTGATATTTTTAAAGATAGGTTTCTTGTAAATAATATATTTTATATTTACCTGAATTCAATGAAAGTGAGCCATAATAATAAGTTTCGTTCGTCACCTACCAACCCTCTCGGGAGCTACATTAATGTAACCAGCATTAAAACGTGAATGAACTATGGGCGACGACACTGCGTGTAAATTTAACGTCGACGACTATAAACAGTTTTTGCATGTCCTGTATTTAGTAGGAGATGCAAGTGGACACTTGCAAGTTTGACCAGCTATGTAGAACTTACCTACTTCACACAGGTAACTCATCAACATGATTTAGGTCATATTATAAGTTTTCTACGTATTCACAAACATTCTTCAGCGCATAGCTAGCTAATTTGCGAGTACTAACGAGTAAGCAGTCTTAATAAGGCCAATTTTCAGTTTTTTCTAACTTTATTTATATGTGGTCTACATAGGTAAAATCTTGAAGTACGAAGGGCTCGTTTATTGCTTATTGTATTATACATATTCTTTTATATTTCTCGGTAATTTTCAGTTAAGGAAATTGTGTAGGAACTGATATTTAAGTTACATTTTTAATAATAAAAATAATTTAGATACCATCGTAATACTTTGTGAATTGAAGTGATATTGCAAATCTGACTTTGATGATATATCTTTATAATTTGAGGTTTTCATATATGTTATAAGTAGATAATAATTATGTAATAATTTCGATCTTAAGTTACAATTAATAATAGAAAATAAATATTTTTTACGACTACATAATAAATAATAGTCGTATCGTAATCGTATGCCGTAAACGGTCGCCCCAAAATAACGGGAAGTGTTTAACGCGGTCCATTGTTAGTGAGATGCATAACTCGGCTGAAAGTTGTTGCACAAGCACCGAATAAAAACTTAATGCCCGGAATCGAGAAAGTAAGAGGAATCACAAAACGATATATAATTGAGCGCAAATCTGGTGATATTCGGATGTGTGTTTAATAATGAAAGGTTAATTTCAGAGCCCCGAGATTTAGATAAAGTTTGGTCATACGATGCGTTACTTAGTGTCATAACAAATAATGACTTTAAATTATTGCTTGGCTGTAAATAAATTAATCAACGTGTAGACAGGTACTTAATCTTTACAGACAAATATATATGGTTTTTATGTTCACTAAGTATTATCATAGCGTTTGCGTCAGAAATTACCGACTTTCATACAGCGAAAAAGTAAATATAGCAGTCATGATTGTTTTATAAACGGGGCTATAGAGAGTAGAACAAAATTGATCATCAAAGTCAGGAAAATACCGACAGATGATTATTTCTCACCTCTTAATTGAGCAGACTTACCGCGAGACCTCTTCAGAGCAGATTAGCGGAGATGGTAGAGTCCCAAACAATGATTAGAAGTTCCTTTGTCAGTGAAGACCTTTCTCTTATCATAGACATTGGATTAAGAGTGAAATAGTCTTCAGCCATCGATAAAACATTATTATTAATAATTATTAAGATGCACTTATCGAATCAGGGTGTATTTGCACCAGAGCATAGCTGCGTTGCGTTGCTAAGGATGAGTTTTTAGGCGGGCCAATGAATGTGATTGGTGGATGTAAAACGCATCCTGAGCAATATAGGTAGCTTAGTTAGCTCTGGTGCAAAGGCGGTCTCAGGACTAGGCTACGGCACCAGCCCCCCTCCTGTCATGCTGTAGGGTTCTGTAGCAACATCAATGGGTACCCCACTCGCATTCTATTTGGAATTCGTTATAATTGCATGGCACAAGTTCCAACTTTCTGCCTGTGCGATTAAGGTAGATTTAAGATTGACAGCGGGATCAGAAAATGCCCTTATTATAGTAAATTTTGCTTACAAGCTGAATTGACCTGTGAGCTAAGGTAAATTGTTTGGTTTTTGCGGCAGAGGCAATTCCATACCTATGCTCGCCGACTCAAGTGGGTATAGTTTTATTACACAAAGTTTCTTACTTGACTAGCTAGAAATAAGTTAGTTTAGGTATCTGTTTCTTGAACAACAGCCAAGCTCTGGAGACAAAATAAGGTTGGTAAAGTATTGCACTAAGCATCAACACGAGGAACAGCGTGCTAAGTTCCATTTCTTTCACTTTTACTTTTACCCTGGTTGACAAAGTTTGTTAGTAGGGCAAAGAAACTTGTACAATTGATTAGTTTAATCGTCTCTTGTACATATATGGCTACACGTATGACCACGCGCGTGGCCAAGACTGCAACTAATAATAAGGGACTCATTTGATTGGCGTATTAAGTAGCCACGTTAAGGCCCTATTAGGGCAGTATAGAATACTCACTCTCTATCTCTATATTTACAGTGTTGCAGTGTTGATGAATGACAGCAATTGACTAGCTTATCGATTACCCAAATGCAATTGATAGATAGCTATTATTTTTTGACCTATGGGTGTTTATTTTGCAATCATAAACGAGCTTAAGAGACATAAAATACGGTCACCGTTATCCATTACTGGAGCAATTAAAACAACTAAGAACTAACATAAAAGGAATTAACATTACCTAAAATATGAAATCAGAAAAGTAACTCAAAAATATTATGGATATTACAGGTGAGAGCGGTTGTTGAACTTTACTCAAGCATAATATTTCAACGTAGTAAAGCAATCATTTGTACTCAGTAAACAATTTTTGTAACAGCCTTTAAAAACGTTTACTGCGTGCTTCGAATATTGAAAGCGTCTTCGTGAATCCATTGAGCGGTTCCGGGGTCTTATTCCGATTCGCACAATGGAAATCACAACGTTTTACCTACTCTTACTTAAAGCAAAAACAGAGATGGACGATTACTCCTTACATTTATCACGCTCATAGTTACAGAATAACAGTGTGACCGAATTCTCGCTTCTTAAATTTTCTTGGGTCTGTTTTACATAACTGTTTTGCGAATGTTTCCGTGATTGGAATGTTTTGAAGTATTTTGCAATCTTGCACACATAATTATGTGGTACCTATATGAAGTATGAAGCAATTACCTATATGCAATGCTTAATATGTAGGTATATAGGTACGTACCAAGCACGTTTTAAACGTAACTGGCGCTTTCGGAATGTTTGCATAATATAAAGTTTTAGCTTTAAAATATTACTAAACAGATCATTAGGTACCCGACGCGGCATCTTTGAATCATTTTACAACTTTATGAAAAAAACTGGTCACCGAAGAAACTGAAGACCAGTTTAACAAAATATGATATTTTTCACCGATTTAACGTTAATATTAGACTAAAGGTAGTAAGTTTGCGAAGGAAATCTAATGCGAGTTGACTCGCTCTCTCGTCGAAGCGAATTTAATGATCGAGTTCTCGGAATCCGTTTAAATCGATATTGTGCGACCACGCAAGCATGCACAAGAAGCTTTACTTATATTCTCACAACAATGTTTCGTAGGAAACTATGACTTCTTCAATAACGAGCGAGTGAGACGAGTAACGTTTTAGTAAGTAAGCGTTTAGAACATCTAAGACTTTATCGTCATGTCATGCCAGGAGCTAGGACCTAGGACTGTTGTCAAGCATTGACTATTTCGTGTAAAAATCACACGATTTTTACGGAATTCTGCAAGATCAGACACCTCAAAGAAATAAATAATGCTACAAACTCAAAGTCCCACACTAGGACTGTATCGTGGGTGCCTTGGACAACACACAAGACAAGGACCAAAAGTAAGTATCAATTCGGCCCCAAAAACCGATTCATTGCCAGCCAAGAAAGAAGAAAGCAAGATGCGGAAACCCTCATAATTACTTCTACATATATTTTTGTAGCGATATAGTTACAAAACTGTTGGGTAGGTAACATGCTAACATGAAACTGAAACATGCACAAGTAAGACAAAAGTTTACTACATTTAAACAAGTACCTAAGGCCCGTCCCACACTACGCTATTTATAAGCTACTCGACTCCAACGCAATCCACAGCCAACACTGCAGTGTTCATTGACAGGACATTCATAGTAGACGAGTTGCCTCGTGTGCGGAATTTGGTAAATATACAGAGCGTCAATTCACGAGCGACTCATGAACAAGTTCCTAGGCGCTTGCAAATAGCGTTGTATGTGAACGGCCTAAGCATACATTATTGAAACAATGATAACGCCACGTTCGCACGCAACTAATTAGTCGCAGTATTAATCAATTTACGCAAAGGTAATGCGATTGTTGAACGGATGTCATTCTTCATGTCGCTCAATGCACAATGACGTGAGAAAGCACTATTGTTGCATTGCGAAGGTGATAACACACTTTCAAAGACACTAAGACACCCATTAGACAGATATTTGAATAGGTACGTACATGTGGCAAAGCCAACAAAAAGAGCAAATAAATAGCTAACTGTTCACAAAAAATAACCCACTTTAACATCGACAAGTAGATGTAACTTAAAAACTACTCGCCAGATTTCGCTCAAAGTTACAGCATTTATGGACGCATCTTAATCGGCCAAATCAGGTAAAAGTTAAGTTTATAAAATGCCTGAAATTATTCAGTAGCAACAATTGCTTCGGGTATATTTACTAAGATATACAGAAGCAAAGCAAGCGCAGTTTACTCGTAGAGATATTAGATATACCTACATACTTACATAGAATAGAAGACATACGGAAAACTCCGATGGTTAGAAAGAGAAAAAAGATGCTATTTCTCACTATTTTAATTGAATCACAACATCAAATAGAGAAGTGACGTGAGAAAGTGACTCAATCTTCTCTATGTACCTATCCGTAATACCTGTATGGGTTTACTAGTAGGTACCTGTTCTATTTTGTGTAAAATACGATAGGGAGCACCCAACATGTTATGAGTCACTCTCCCATAGATTTTTGTTTACTGAAAGAATCAACTGAACAAACAAACCAACGCACACATTCGAGTAGTTTAAGACGAGAGCGCAAAAGAAATCGTCTGTGCACACACTGAATCATATCTATGTATGTAAATAGAGTTCATCACATTAGACTATACTGTTAGTCATAATTTAATTAAGTATTTACAAAAAAATAATTATACGGCTTTTATTAATTCATTATTTGTAATTAAACAATAAGCTTATTAATTACGGATCACGTGAATTATATGCCGATTCAATTGTTTAATGCTGTGTAATAGAGTTATGGCTCCCAATCATGATTTACGAATTGATTTGAACATGGATTGGAATACCATATTGATTGCTTTGGTTTTATGTTTCTTTAACCTATTCAAGCATACTGCCGCCGAGAATATAAAATACCACTCCCTGCTAAAAACAAATTTAATATTTGTGCTCATAATTCTATAAATTTGAAATCAGATCTCACGACATTTTAATTTTGTACCTATTCTAGAAACGCTTGCTAGGAGAAACCCAAAAACTGTGTATTAATAAAACCAGGAAATATTTTTTATTTTTTTATCGAGATAGCACAGAAGCACAGATGGTCCTTACACTTCTTACTAGTCCCCTACTCGAGCGACGCACAGCACAGCACAGCACAGCACATGCGCAAACATGCGTTGCGCATTTTTTGCGTGATGCGCCACGAAACTAATTCATGTGTGTGAGCGCGTGTCGCACCAATTATCCGGGCCTGTGCACCGAGGTATACAACAACTGACGCTTTGCCGTTCCATATTACTCAATATAAAAGTAAAACACCGCCTTGACTATATCAAGACAGCTGTCTTTATATAAAACATTTCCGTTTATAACAAAAGATGCCGTGTAGGTATCTTATCTATTTACTTATTAGCTTTCGTGCATAAAACATGTCACGATAATCATGAATGTATAAGTTGTTTATATATGTAACTTACACTGCAATTTATTGTAAAATGTTAATAATATTTAAATGTTAATCAAATAAAAACAAAAACGTAGTGATAGAAGTAAAAAGTATTATATTTTCAATGAACGAAGATTAACGCCTGCATGTAGCTTTTGGCAATTACGGCACTTTGCGTATTTATTCGAGCGTGTTTATAAATATGTGTGCAATAATAAAATACAAGTGTTTTTTATTTAAAGCAACGCTTTAGTATCGAAAACGACTGAAATTGCTTGCGGGTATCGGTTTTTTCTCACCAAGTTGTTCACCTACTGAAATAACTGTAGTAATAATACTGAAATAATAATAAATTTAATGTAAACGTACTCCTACGCTACAACATCCGTCAGATTTACAAAATATTTTAACCAAAGCAATTATTGCAATTGGTTTTTGTCAGATTTTTCATGATTTTCTCATGTTTACCCCCTACACTTAAATATACTCGTGAATCAAATTATTGTTTCCTCACAATCTTACAATCTCTTAATATTTCGTCTCGTCTTTTAAAATTTTTGCATGCAGTCTCAGTAATAGTACGTACAACCTATTATTTTATACGCTTCATTTGATTACTAGAACTACTTAACAGCCAATTTACAACATACACATCATTTAGGAATGCCAACAATAATACTTATGTTTTGGTAAAACTTTGCACAATTATAGTGGTATTAACTTATCTTCATACGTTTTCGTCTGGTATAATTAAATTAAATTTACATTGTTTTGACATAGCACAACTTCTTAACTGGAATTTAATAACGGTTAAAACGTTCCGTTGAAATGGTGAGGATGCAAAATACATGGTTGAATTTATTGTAGCACTAGAGCATTGCTAAACTTAACTTTCAGGCGCAAATATAAAACTTTGTAACATTAATATTTATAAAAATGTTTTGTAGTACTGCGTATAATCATGAAATGCTGTTGCTTTGTAAAACTAAGGACAGTTGTTCACTGATGCCAAGTTGAGATATGCGTTGTTTAAAAAATAAAGTGATTCTTCACTTCCTTTTTTTTGAAGTCAAAACAAAATAGCAAAAGTTGCTATGACCTTAAGGTGTTAGCATTACACGTTATAATACTTATATAAGGTCAAACCCCTGCCCAGACGTATATAATAAAATTAGCACCGAATAATTCGAAAACGTGATTCGTAATCGATCCTAATTCTAATTACATTATGAGCCAATAACAGGGCTTCACTAATCGTATTTTTTCGACGTCTGTCCCACTTTTTCATTGCCAAGATCGAATGGCAGGCGATTGGTTGTGGTTTTGATTTATGACTGAGTATAACTCCTAGAGGTGGGTTGTGTTTATCGAAACAGGGCTTAAGACTAGATACTTAGTTTAGGAGAATCTTTCGATATCGATTTTCACAATTCACTTTGTGTCACTCAGCCCGCCTTATCCGCGCATAGATTAAAATAATTATGTACTAAAGCAAATCTTTTCCAAGTAATTGAATGACATCGACGAGTTAGCCAATGACTTATGAGATGAGATACATACCTACATAATACATCCTGAGACTGATTCCTGTCGGATATTTGTCATACAACTAAATAGGTACCTACTCTGTCTAGCTTACATATTTTCCAATATGTTTTGGCTGGCTTTTTACTTGTATTTAAGTTACTTAACTGAGGCTAGAACATAGTACTAGCGACATGTGATGTATTGGGATTGGGACTATTTAAAGTGGTTTTATATAGAGAAATTATATATTAGGTAGATATAATAGTAATTAAGCGAACCTATCAACATTTCGTTAGAGGTAGGTATTCTAGGTAATTACTAGGTGAGACCGGCTAGGTACTGGAAACAGAATAGGTAATTGGAACATAAATATGTTACATAATATACGAATACTTTTACAGCTGAGTATTTCTTAGTAACAAAATAATCTAAAGCAACTCAGCGGTACTAGCCCCTTCCGTCCTTGTTCCTTGACCTGACGTCGCAAAAGTAGTACCTATTGATAATGCATGCCGGTTTTAATATTATTAGGTAGGCTTATTTGATCATGGATTTCTACACCAAACCGCACAAGAGCAGCGTGGTGGAGTATGCTTTAGGCCACTGGCCAAGTTAATAATGAGGAGAGATCCGTGCTCAGTAGTGAACGAACGGTCTGTAGCCATTTGATCATGTTATCCCAATTTGTAACAATTTCAATATTTTTAAAGTCAAGTGTAGGTGTAAGCTATAACTATAATTATAAACTATACCTATACCTAATGATAATGATGATCATAGTTCAAATAATGGTTGAGTTCTTTTATAAAGCATTCCAAACAAACAGACACCCACAATATTGTGCACGTGCCTACGCACAGTTCAAACTAATTTATACTATTATGGAATTCTATTTTATGTAATACACCTGCACCATTGAATGTTGTCATAACCACATCAGACACATTTCTAACGCCATAATAATTGTTTTAAAAGCAATTGTGTACCAGATAAAACAGTGTGAAGCCGGTTACGTTTTTATTTACAGGCGTCATCTAAGTCCTTAAGGGTAGTAACGTATCAACAATTACTAACTGGAATATTACTACTTAACATTAACTAAAAGGATTAGGTAAATATCACTAACAGTCCCTGTCCTCACACTTATCAACAAATTAACCAACTAATATTTAATCTAACACCATCTGCTAACTTGACTTATCATCCTAGTCCCTAACTTGAGTCTTTTTTTACGTCGGTCACAGTTGTGAATGTTGTGATGGACGGCAGCGAAGGTGGTGCTGTGTGCTCGTTACCTTAATTCCATTAAAAAAACAATTAACACCTCCGAATAGATACATCACATTCCTATTTTTGTTACGAATGGAGTGGTTACATAAGTTATTCGGCGGTTAACTGTTTGCTATAAGAGAAAAACTAATTATATATTTGAGTAACAGTAGTAACCAAAATAATAGCTATCTATATATTTTGCAACTATTTATTAAACAAAATGTGCAACTTCACTTATGCAAACCATTATTACGTTCAGAATTTCAAATCAGCTGGAAAGACAAATAACTTTTGTGATTGAAACTTCATACTTAGAACACGAAATAAATAAGTTTTTTAATTCACAGACATCTGTATCTAGCAGTTATACTAAAAATATAGTAAGTAAAAATAATAATTATTATAATGTACCACATACTCGACATATTCTGGGATTATTGAAGAGGAATAAATATAGAGAGGGAAAAGAATAGGGCGGGCTTAAATCCAAAAATGATACACTTATAGCAACAAGACCTTGTGAAAATATGCATTATATAGCCTCTTAAAAACCCAATGGCATATCGTAAGTAAAATAATATAATCTTAATCTTAATCAATCATTAAACGACTGCTAGAAGTTATGATCACTTCGTCACGGTAAGTGTGGTGAAACTCTTATTTAATTTTAAGAAAATTTTACTGACTGTTGATTATAATGAGTAATTATATAAATAAAGGCATATATATATATATATATATATATATATATATATAAATTATATAAAGGCAACGCATATTGACACCTTATTTTAATTTACTAGAGTTCCAGCCTGACATACCAAGATTCGAACCCAGAATCTTCTCATTCCAAAACTGCAAATAAAAATTAAATACTCTATTCGAACTGAAGTTTTTGAATTGAATTGTTCTTTTATTGTTTTAGCCTACAACTTTTCATTTTATCAATGTCATTTCAATGTCACATCGATAGAAAGTGGAAAAACGGAATGAAATTACGTGCCATTCTTCAATGACTATTAGCTTAAAATGGTTTGATGATTTTTATTTTGATTATCAGGTGCATGGATGAGTTTAGATCTCTATATACATGTTATACATAATGTACCTACGTATAAGTTAGATTTACTAGAAAATTTTATATATTTTTGGGTTAATAATAATTCAATTAATGTTTCAGCTAAGCATAATCCTCCTGTTTGTAATTGTTTCATAATATAGGTACCACGTGGGTACCACACAAACGTTATATTTTATTTCGAAGTAGACAATTTTCACCGAAAAGCATACTTTATTTATCAAAATAAGACATTAAACGAAGCATGCAATCAAGTTTTGTAATGTTATTATAAAACACAATTTAAATAAGAAATAATAAATTAAAATGTCTCTAGTAGGTATTATTTTTGTTAGAAAATTATCTTAAGTTATTTATCAATATTTTGGATCTTGTATAGTGTAGCAATGATAGACGATCTAGGTTCATCATTGTATATCTTATCACCGATGCTTAAATATACATGTTATACTATTACCATTTAAAGACTGATCAAATTAAATTTTAACATGGTGCATAAAAAAGAGAGGGTAGGGCGTAGTCGGCGAACCGTGTCGGCGTTGGGCAACGCGCGGCGCGACAAAACCGAGCGCGCGTCGCTCGGCGCGGCACTAGTGCGCCCGTGCCATGCCGCGCGCGCTGCTGCTGCTGCCGCTGCTGCTCGCCGGCCAGCTGGCCGCCGAAACCACGACAAACACCGCCCCCGCCAGCATCTTCGTCATCGCCGACACCGCCAACGACACCCTCACCATCGCCGACAATGTCGCCCACACCGTCCTAGCTGACCACTCCAACGTCACCGTAGCCGAAATACTCGATGCTAGCAATGACACCATCGCCGATCTCGACGCCGACCACGACCCTATCGTTCGAAAGAAGCGCACGTTTGGAGACATAGTATTCAGGGGATTGGCCGATGTGCTGGGATATCAAGTGCAACGAAAGCCCCCTCAGGAGGCTTTCCCACCTCCGCTAGCACCCGTGCCCGGTATAGACACTCCTTTGCAAGCTGCGCCAGCTCCGGCACCTGCTCCAGCGGTTGCGCCTCCGCCATGTGGAGCGCCACGAGCCGCAGGACCTCCGCCGTGCAAACCACCACCTCCACCGCCGCCACCACCGAAGCCAGCACCACCACCGTGCCCTAAACCAAGAGCCGCTCCAAAACCTAAGCCTAAGCCTAAGCCTAAACCGCGACCGCCTCCACCGCCACCTTGTGGTAAAGGACGTGCCAATCCAGCGACGCCTGCTCCATGTGCTCCAGCACCTCCACCTCCTAAAGTAAAAGCTGATCCTAATCTTGAAACAATTTCCTCAAATTTCCGTCTCAATTTCAACTTTAACAGAGTTCCTGCGACTCCGGCCACGCAGGCGGCAGAAGAAGCTCCGGCTGAAGCGGCTGAAGCGGCTGAAGAACAAGCTTTAGAACAAGAGCAATTTGCCCCCATAGCAATACAACCTCGCGCTGCCAAACTCCCGTTAGTAGAGCCTCGCAAGCCACGAGTGTATGTGGATGCTTTTGTTGTGAGAAATGGAATTGCTCGTCGAGTAGATACTGTTGATGCTCAGCATCTAAATGCTGTCAACAACGGGCAACAAGAAGCAGTCGATGCCGACTATTTAGCTTACGACGATGAAGCAGAACCATCGCAAGACGATGTTGTCCAAACAAAAGTAGCTCCAGTACTTCCAGCCAATGATCAACAAAAAAATGTTCCTGCAAAGGAAGACGAAGAGTACGATGACGTCAGTAGTGGTGAATACCGTCATCGTGCAAAAATGGCTAGTGATTTTGACACCGCTGTCAATAATTTCTGGGAGCAGAGGCAAAAAAAGAAAAAAAAGAAGAAGGTTCCGCCGCATGATTACCGAAATGTACATTTCGGTGACCGAGATTTAGCTGATCAGATTCGACGACGAAGTGGAGAGTCACATCAAAGTTTACAAAGAGAGCGTCCTAAACAAAATCGGGTCCCCGTTTCAGTTCCCGACGCTGAAGAAGATTCTGAAATAACCACAACTACAGAAGATCCTCATCGAAGGCTGAAGCCCCGTGTATTGCCGCCAACTGAAAAAAATCCGGGTCAAATAGATACAGTAACAGTGCGCGTACCACCCGTGTACAAGGAAAGACACCCCAAGAAATTGCATCGAAATAACGAAGACGACAGAGAGAGAGCTGATGATGATAATGAAAATCACTCCCAAGAAGTGAGATATGAACGAACATTGACTAACGTACATCACGATGATGATGACGATAACGGAAGAAGTTATTATATGGAATATCCTGAACGCAACCGATATTACAGGCATAGCCGTCGGACACGTTCTACGGACGAACATGATCCTTTTTCCGCAGGTGACTATGATTATTATGGGAAGAAATTACCGATATCCAAAGAGGAGGCTCTGTATCGAGGATTAACCATACCTCCGCCGACTATGGACGCTGATTTAGCTCGCCTAGAAGAGAATCCTGATGGGAGCAGCCATTTCTTAGATGAACCTGAAAGAATTAATGATGATCGCAAAAAATCTAGCAAAGCTGAGAAGCTGAGAGAAGATGGTCCTTCAGATGACAGTGATCGGGATGATAGTAGAGATGGCTCCAATACAAGTAAGGAAAAGACAAACGACGATGACCGAACTGACGGAAGGGAACTCACCGAAGACCTAGGTCCGAATGCAAGGGTGAAAGAAACGGGTTATCGAAATAACTACGTTGAAGCAACTAGCAAGAAAGTCGATGATGCAAAATCTCGTGTAGCAGTTAAAAGGAAAAGAACAAAAAAAGTTTCCAAAACGTGAGCCTTAGAACTCCGTAGCGAGGATCCGCCATAATCATAATTATTTATTTTAATCTGTTGTTTTATATAATTATGTTGTTACTTAAGAAAATTAAGTCGTTCTCGGCATCTCATACGCGATCACATGAACATTGTGTTCTTCAACATGGGTATGTCTACGACAGCGACCTGTGATGTTCTAGTTTATGTAGTTTTGTACGCAAGTAACCAAGTAGTTGTCGACAATCTTATTATTTTTATACTTAGCGTTAAGCGCGCCGTATTCTAAGGTTTCTTAATAAACCATTTGTCAATATGCTGTTTCATTATTACTAGTATAAGAATAGTTGAATCGATTACAGGTGTGGCATGAAATTCGATTTCCACAAGGCGACGACAACGTCTGTCGGTTAAGTGGGTGAAGGTCGGACGAGATGAAATAGAAAACAGCACAACTAGTATCGGTCGTTGCCACCGCTATTTGCGAAAAGCGACAAGGCGACCTCACTAGAGCATTGACCCAAAATGCTTTTTAACCTACCTGAGCCTGCAAAAAGTCGTTCCTAATTTTGCACTGATTGATAATTAAAAAGCGACTATAATTGCTGGGCATTGTATCAATATAATTTTACAATCATTTTCATAATCTAAAATTGAATAACAAGTAGAAATGCACCAGTGTCGCAAACTTTAACTGCAGTTGCTAACATCACGAATTATTTATTTTGTGAGGACTACAACAGACGCTATTATAATCCAGTAACGCGTAACAGCATCAAAGCATACCGGAATGAGTTATCGAAATATTTACATAAGAATCAACAAAGGTTCTATTGCCCAAATGCTGTTAATAATATAGAAAATTGCTGCTGTAAGTAAACTAAGAAATCGCCAAAAATGTTTTTGACTACTGGTTTTGATTCTGTTAATTCTGCAAAAAAAACAATTAAAGTATGATCAAAATTAAAAATTTGGTATAATATTCTAGGTATACCAATGAATAATTTTAAATAATTTGACAAAGAAACAACATTAAATTTAAGGCTTTTAATTTGTTTGATCACTTCATTTTGTATAAATTTGATATTGAACTGAATTTAAACAATTTTAGCTAAGATTGTAATTGAAATTAATAAATTTAGTGAAACTGAACCTTGTCCAATCCAATGTTAAAGTTAAATCACACAAATTATGCTTATCATATTATATTCTGTATTAGGTATGCCTAAGGTCATCATGTAATAAAATTCAAAATAGCATGAACCTCATTGCTAAGAAAACTAGGTGTGATAAGTGACGAATAGCGAAAATGAGGGCTTTCTACCTGACTGCTTGACCCATGGTCATCGATTGAGACTGGCCTTGACCGGAGCACAGCGGTACGCGGCCCTAATGCACTCAATTTTCTAGATCTAGTTATCTATTTAAGAACTATAACAAAGGAACAGAAAACGGAGCAGACCCAAATACACCCAATGATTCAAAACCGGATTAGACTTTACGGTCTTACAAACGCTGACGACGATAAACTTGACGATGATGATGAAGTTTCTCTAAACAAATATTAGGAATTTTGAGTGAAATGTGTTTTAAACTTACGTTATTTGATAAAGTACTTAAATGCTGAAGTAACTTGAATACTTAAGTTTATGTTGAAATAAAGATAGTAGCTAATAATAGGTAGAGACATCTATTGAGAGATTTAAAGTTACTGCGCAAGATATTACAATGTTGTCAGCAAGCATAGCATGTTATCAAATCAAACTTGTTACTTCTGATCACGTAAACAGTTACAGAATGTTTCTACTAGATGTCACTGTTGTGTGGCAAACAAATACATTCAGAGTTGCATTTAAAATTAGAAATTGCAATAAAATGCACTACGAGGAGAAAAGATGGCTCGAGTTCAAGAAGTTCCCTTTAAATTTTAAATTCTAAAAACCAGTTCCACGCATAAAAATATAAAGTTAAAAAAGTTGCTTTTTCAATGTTTACAGTCGACGAGACACCAAGGCCCCCATTTCTTAATTAATTCATTTCTTAGTTAATTATAAGAGCTTGCGGGTCGATTGAACAGTTTGACACATTTTTGACCCTATGTCAAACTATTCAAACAAGACCCAATTTATGCATTTAATAAATAACCAGAATCAGAACTCTGGTGTTAAGTTGGTCACCATGTCACCATCCACATTAGTAATCCTTAAGACCTTACCGATGTCTAGGGCCTAGAAAAAAAGAAAGGACTAAAAGGAAGAAGGAAGCGACGATTAAGGTCTGACTGACTAAAGCAAGAAGGAGGTGGATAGCCATATCCAGCCTGATTTAAGCCTTACCAAGCAGGGTCCGGCTTCGGTCGTTTCTTAAGACAACATGGTTTCCAGGTTTCCAGTCATGAATCAGGGTTATTATTCAGGCTGCCCCATATGGAGAAACCTAATTATTATTAATGTTGAACATTTGTTTCATTAAGGCTCTAGACAGACGGACCGCATTTCAACTGCAATCCAACGGCAAATTGCAGTTCAGGTGCAGTTTGAATGCAGTTGACACGACTGCAATAGTACATGCAAACCAAACGCGCAGTCCGATTGCAGTTCAATTGCAGTTTGGTTTGGTTTGGTTGCGCGTTTGGTTTGCAGTTCTATTGCAGTCGTGTCAACTGCATTCAAACTGCACCTGAACTGCAATTTGCGGTTGGATTGCAGTTGAAATGCGGTCCGTCTGTCTAGAGCCTTAGTCAATAATTTACCTGTAAAGATCTCCACTGATTGAGAAAGAACTGTTTTTATTGCACTTTATTGGCAAATATGGAAAACTAGATGCTTCTTTAAGAAAATGTAATATGAATTTCTAAATATTTGTTCGTACATAACATCAATATTCTCATATTTAAAATTTCCTAGAAATAAAAAAGACACAATAAAATAAAGATTAAAAGGGATACTAAATATGTGTCCCTGGGCTTCTTTTTATAGCAAATCCTGAAAAAATTATCGTGAATTAGTCGTGACTTCTTTTTAAGCGTATTGAATTTCATACACCTGGTGGCCTACATGACCTACATTAAGCTCTAATGAATTAAAGTCAAGTTATATGAATAGGACTGACCGAATGTTACAGAAACGTCATTTGTGAGCGGCGTGAGCATCGATAGTGAGAGCGAAGAAAGTGATGTGTGTTTGGTAACACCACCGTGTCCGCGCTTCGTGATGTCCTGTCCGCCAGGGACGAACTTGGCTATCCATTTTTTTTTTATTTTTCATTGGTGGACGTTGCAGTGGTGGTGCAGACGTTGTTTGCAACATAACGTTAACGTTACGTCTGCTGGGTTAGTAGCATCTAGACGAAATATACATAATTTTTAAGTTATCCTATAAGCAATATAACTGCGAAAAAGTGATCAAATCTCATTTAGTAGTTTTTTGTGTGATGCCCGGACAAACATATATACGGACTGAAAAAAATTATAAGAATTGTAAAAATTACCCGCCATAAATATTTCTTTTTCAAATATCTCCTATGTACAATGTACAGTGAAAAGACATAACCAGTGAACACAGTTTATAAATTTGTTTTAGCGTGGAGAGGCAATTCAATATTTTTGGCGAATAAAGCAGAATAATGTGGACACTTTGATTAAAAACGACAAAAATGTTTGATATTCAGTAACAGAGAATTCGTCTCTGGTTTTCCTGGTACAATTTTCTCTCGATTACGTTTCTTCATTCATTGATATGCAACACAACCCCTCTGTTACAGGAATGACGGCAGCGCCTTACGTGCTCGACTTACCATGCACCAGTAGTTCCATGCAGACTAAACGATACCTTAGAGGAAGCACATAGGGATTAGATTGAAAAGCGTACAAGTTCCGGCGTTACATTGTAATAGGCGCATTTGTTTAGGAGCACTCGAAAGCCGTAATACCAAGCAGTTGTGGCGGCGGGCGTTTGGCTACCCTAAGTGAAACCAGTACGCTGGGTACATACTAATTGATCGGTTTATAAGTTATAAGTATAGGTGGATGTTGTCGATGGCACCGGTCCTAGAGTGAGCGCCGCGTCGACCGGCCGACCGCGCATCATGAAGTTTCTAATTGTAAGTATCCCAGGGATCCCATGGAATAGTGCAGTGTTCTCGGATTAACGTACTGTCAACGTGGCTTAGTGCATTTAAATTCAGTGAAAGTTCCATTGCATGAGTTTTGTGATGAATGAAATAATGCTGTGGTTTCAAAGTGTTTATCAAGTGTTTTTAGGGGGTATAACACATGACAGTGATTTGCTTTTTTAATAATAAATATATATGACGATCTTTAATCACTACAAATAATTTGTTGTCACTAAGGTTGTTAGGAAGTTCGATAATATTTACATCTTTATGTGAAGTGATCAAACTCGAGAAGTGTTGGTATTCTTGGTGTAACTATTGAATTAAAATTATTAAGAAAATTGTTACTTTTATGGGGTGTACCAATTAGTTACTAATGAAGGTGATGGTTTCATTAAAACAGTTTCATTAAAACACTAAAGAACTTATCAATTTGTGGTAACGATGTGGTTTAAATGATTGAAACTCATGGTTCGATGATATTTCAGGTTACTCTGGTTCTGTGCACCTGCGTGTTGCTGGCAGTGGGAGACGTCACCCACATAAAAGCATCCAAAGCGAAAGTCCTCGGACGATTAATTAAAGGAAAACATCACAAACGAGGCATCTTATCCGCTATCCCGCCTTACAAACTTGGCCATGATATCCCGCTAGTAACTCACTCAGTAGTCAAGCCACTGATAGTGAATTACCCGCCCACCGCAACCGTTGCAGCAGTCAAGGTGCCTCTACACAATCCCCTGGTTCCGCATTACCCTGTAGGAGTCGGACAGAGAGTTCCAGTGCCACACCCTCATTATGGACTGAAATTCCCGCACACAAAAGTGGTAGTTCCTAAGCCAGACCATCACTTCCATCACCATCATCATCATGTAGCGCCGAAACCAGTGGTTCCTGTCGTGCCCGCGCCACCTGCAGCTCCAGTTCCAGTACCTGTTCCACAGCCAACTGTTTTACATCCGGTACCTGCGCCTTCTCCACCGGTTTTAGTTTCTGCACCTCCACAACCTGTGCAGCCGGTACCACTTCCTCCCGCACCAGTTTTCCAATCACAACCAGTACCCCTGGCACCTCCTCCTGTACAGATTCTCCCACCAAGTCATTTGCATCTTAAGCCACTTCTTCCAGCAGCTGCTATTCCATTCCCACCACCACAAAGTTTTTCATCCCCAGGTATAGCTCCAGTTCCATACGCAATACGCCCCGGTGGCTCTGTACAAACGTCTTTCTTCTCCACGTTTCCTAGATTTCCGCTATTTAATTACCAATCTCCATTTTTACCTTTGCCGTCTAGCTTGTCAGCTGGACATGTTCAACAAGTTTTACTAGAACGTCCTCAAGTACCTCAGTATCATTATATTCCACAAGCAAATGTACATGGCGGAGTCTTCGAACAACATACACCACCTGTAGCTCTGGATCAATCACCGAATTTCTTACATCCTGCCAATATTGTGCCATCATCTCATATTCCTCTTGGTCAACCGCATGAACTCCCACAGCCTGGTGTGCACCTACATTCCACTCAAGCGACATACCCGCAGCATGAAATTCCTCTACATCCAACTCAGGCGGCATTTCCACATCATGAAATTTCTCTACATCCAACTCAAGCGGCATACCCACAGCATGAAATTCCTCTACATCCAACTCAAGCGGTTCCTCAACCTGGCGTACATCTACAGCCAACTCAACCGTCTGTCCATTTAGACCATGACGGTTGGTCTCCAGTTCAATCCCAGCCTCACGATGGATCTTCAGCTCAGATCCCTGAAGCACAGTTACCACAGCAAGGCCACCAGTTTACTCAAGAACAAGGCACACAAGTATATGAACAACACACAGGTGACCAATATGACTTCCAACATCAATTACAGCACCATATACAACAGCAAATTGAGCAAGCACAATACGAGCAAAACTTGAATAATCAACATCAATTGGGGCAAGAATACGGAGTTCCGCAGCCAGTTGGTCAAGAGTATGGTCAACCGAACGATTTTTACCAACAGAATCAGGACTTTGGGAATCAACACGGACAAGACTTTTCTCAGCAGGGGCATGATTTCTCGCAACAAGGACAAGCTTTTGGGAATCAAGGACCTGACTTTGGTCAAGGGCAAAACTTCCCGCCGAACGATTATAACTTAGCTCAACCGGGGCAGGAGTATGGGCTACCTCAACAAGGGGTAGAGGGGCGCAGTGGTGACCAGGCTGACCAGGTTGACCAAGGACAACAACAGTTTCACAACCACATTCCCTTGGGTCTACAGCCTCCCATAGACCGACCACTCGAGCACTTCCGATAGTTACGCCTATGTCACTATAGGATGTAGTTATAAATTGTAAGTAGGCGCTGAATTATAAATTAAATTAAAACTATTTTAGGCGATATTCAAGCGTAGAACATTACATTAAAATTGCAACATTAAAAAAAAGAATTATGGTAGACTATGTGTAGGCTATTTTAAACCAATATCATTTTTACCAGTTTTCTGTAATTTGTTTATTAAAGAAAAGGCCACATTACAAAAACAGCGCCTACACAAAGTGTGAGATTTTGTCAAGAACGCGCATCACTACCTCGTCGAAAGTATAATGTGATAAGTTTAGGATAAAGTTAATTAAGTTGTACAAATGTTGTGTTCGAAGATTTTGCTATGAATGTTTGATAGCAGTTGATAATCGTGATGTTGTTACAAAGAAAGTATCAAAATTAATGTAAATATTATTGCCCAATTTATTATTTTTATACGAGTATTATTAACATAGTATTAAGATTATTTATTTATTGTAAAATAAAACAATGCATTTTACTCGTTTCTTTTCCATTGTACCTACATTTTAGAAGACAGTTGTAATTGGGAAGTTGAATTTCCATTATACGAGTAGAAAAGAACAACTTTAGTTGGTTAAATGTTAAATTAAAGAGCATACAGGCATTAATTTATTTTCATTAAGCTTATAAATTCAATGGATCACAAGTAAAGCGAAATTTACGATGCTTTTTATTCAGTTCCTTTCTGTGACACTTGCATGGTGATTTTGTTTTGTTTTTAAACAGTATTTTTTTTAAATTAAACGATCCGACTACACCTTTTAAAATATACATACTATAGTAATACTAAATTATCAAGGACATTTGGCGTACGCTATTCAATAGTAGGTACCTACATTAATTTCAGTCTGACATGAGTGTTACGTGTGTTAGGTTCAAAGATATCTAACTATAATAATATTTAGGGCCTGTTTCATCACTTCCTGATAAAGTCCCTAATAGCTTATCAGGAACTTATTTGCCATAATATAAACTACAACTTTTGGTTTCACAGGTATCGTTACGTTCTGCCTGTCGTAAGAGGCGACTAAAAGGGGGCTTTCGGGGTTGCGGGCGGATAGAGTGGGAGCTCGAACCGCCCAATGGCAACCCCGGGAAGAACTGCTCTGTGTGTGGCCGCACAGAGCCGTTGAGAACACGCGTTAGAGATGGGTCCGTACGGGACATCGCGCTTGGAGGGTCGTGTTCCTTTGGAGATCCCGGAGTCCTCCACAAGCGTTGAGGTAGGCCACCGGGGGGGTTTTAGTGGGTAAAAGTCCCACATAACTCTGTGTCGCTTCCACGGCACCGGGTACCTTTTGAAGGTTTCCCCCTCGATAAAAAAAGGTATCGTTACGTTGTTAGTTAGTTAGTTGTAAGTTATCAGCGCTTCAAGTGGCTGATAAAGACGTTATTTGGCAGATATCACGGGCATTTAGTTTTTCTGAATGGATCAATATTCAAAAATGTAGGAAAGGTTACAAATCTTACAATTTTCCTAAATTTTTGGTCAAAATAGGTATACTTGCAAATACTTATATAAAAAAGTTAACTTGAATTATTTTGAACCAAAATTATTTGATTACTTAAGTTTTTATAATTCTTCTCAACTGACGATAGTTTACGTAGTAGTGACGAAACGCAACAAACGCCGCTGCGTCAACACAGGGAGTTTGGTGGTGAAACAGAAAAAAGTAATCAGCGGCCTTTATCTGGTGGATAGTAGTACCTTACTATCATATAGCTATTTCACACTTTATCAAGAAGTGATGAAACAGGCCCTTAATCTCTTCGGTTGGCCCGAAGCCGGATGTAGAGCACACGTGGCCACAGTCGTGGTGTAATAACGTATTGTCGTGCATTTGATATTATTTCGGAATCTATTTACAGCTTCTACTTGTTAACATGATACATTGTAGCGCGATGCAAAATCGTGCTTAACTTGGACAAATTAACTGAAAGAATATCTACATAAATAAAATCGAAGGGTCTGTCTGCGATTTCAAAATAACTGTATTTTCAGGTGCATGTAGTATTTACACGATACTAAAACAAAAACAAACGAATTTTAAAATGTTTGTCTATCTGTCTGACTTTCCGTTTGTCTGGGTAAATCTCCGAAACTACTGAACCGATATTTATGGGACTTTCACTAGAAGATAGAGATATAGATTTTAATCCTGTAACTCCCACGCGCAAACGAAGTCGAGGCGCAGAGCTCGTTTTAAATAAAACCTAAGTTAATAGGCAACAAATGACTAAAAGGATTCTTAACTTAACGATTTATCGGTGGTAATTAATATTTCTGATTAAGTAGTCATTAGACGACATAGTAGTGGTGCCACTAATAAGTTTTATTAAGTATGTAGGTACTACTTTACATTGTTTAGTGTTACACAATACGTTTGTTGGGAAACGTCGTATTAAGAATTCTCCAGATAGGGACCCAATAGGACCCAGTAGGACAATTGTTACAATAGTGTAGACCTTTATCTAACAGGCATATTGTTTTGCACGGAAGGCAATAGTTGAAACCCTTTGTCTCTCTCTTCCGTCATTGAAATAACAGCGAATAAAAATTATATAAACGTAGGGTCTGTTGAGATAAAAAATTGACATAATTAGGTATAATAATTCATTAATACCTTATAATAATTCAACTTAAATTACAGACATACGTTACAAATTATAAATATAATATGTACATGATTATTTATAATACTAAGTTTCGCAAAAAACTAGTATTTAGGTACCCACTTATTATCGTAATCATAGACCTAATGCCGTGTAGGTACTCACGTCATACGTTACACCCACGGCACCAGGTGTTTCAGTTAATGGCATTAGTTCTTGTCTGAGTGATTAATGAATATGTTTGCAGCTTATAAAGGTTTCACAGATTATACCTATTTTAATAATACCACAAAGTCAGTTTTAACAATATAAGTTTCGTCTTGTGCTCTCGTCATGTGAATTTTATTTTATACGAATTAAGTACTTTACATGTCTCATGTTAGTGTTCCCCTACACTCGTAAAGAGATATAATATTCGTCCATGCCAGACTGCTGTATTTTTGCTAGTTGATATTATATTATTTCAATCTCCGGTTCTAAGCCGCATAATTATGAAGATAAATACCTACACCAATTTTTAGTTAGGCCACCAGTAATACATCTTCGAAAACCAAATATAATTTCATTCAATAATTTGCCCGTGATGCCCTCATAAACATATAGCTAGACCACAGCTAGACTTCTACTACATGTATAGATTGCCCACAGAACAGAAAGATGAAAGCTACGGTAATGTTGCTACTTTTGTTGTAGTTGCTGAGCTACAAAAGTAAACCAGAAATACCCATGTAAAAAAGTTGTAAATAATTATATTTTTTTATGAGTTACGTAAAGTAAGGCGTAAATAATTTTTTGTCACTACCACATAAATAGCTGTGATTTACCAAAGGTTTTCCTTCGTTTGGCAATGCCAACTGCAGTCTATAAATCAGTGAGTAGTTTAAGTAGATTTACGCCCATTGCGGTTCACAGACCTTATTACATGTGTTTCACTAATGATCAATAGACATTGCAATCTACGGGCATAATTGAATTGAATACAGATTAACTACATCGTTGGATGAGACCTTTAGTAAAGCTACGTTAAGTTCAACGCACACAACAAGAATAATATTTCCACGGTACAAAATATGCGTATGTTTGTTTGTCTGTGTGTGTGTGTGTGTGTGTGTGTGTGTGCTTGTATATGTGACTCTCCAGAAAGACACGTACATTATAAAAGTTTTATACTGTTTTATTGTTCTGCTTTTTTATCGTGCTGGTTCTAGAAGCTATTCACGAGCTTACAGACCGTTTGATGATATGTGATCACTAACATTATATCCACTGTACCTATTTACCTACACTTATTATACATAATTATACTTAATAGTTTAGTTCCAATAGCTCCCTTAAAAATCTGCCTCGAAAGTCAGATTTACCATACACTCTCCCCCTGGATCAAAGCAAGGTACACCCATGTATCTTCTATTTATAAGTATAAGTAATTCCCAATACATTGTGAGCACCAGTGTGCTTTTACCCCTAAACAAAAGATACAATGCATGGGAAACACCGTCACCTTGGCGCTCTCCGCTGCACCGCTCACAAACCGCGCATTGTGAACTTTACTGTATTAAATAACTTTAAGTGGTTATTCATAGTTTCTTCTCAGCTGCTTTGCTCTTAACCAAGCTCATAACAGACCAGTCGTACTTATGAACTTGATGCATGCTTGACAATTCGTTGATTTGCTGTTTGTTTAATGCATTCGTGAATTGGAGGTCCACGTAATCTATATGCCTTAGTGTCTCTAAGATGTACCCTATTGCCCTTGTCTCACACGTAAAAACGTTCATTACTGATATTATAATCTCGTTATAAATAAATCTTGTCACACTTATGTTTACTTATGTTTACATAAGTGTGTCACACATATGTTTACAGGGTCACTCTTTTACCTATAACATTTTAAGAACTCTCTATGTATTTCTGATTCTTAACAAAATCAGTCAATAGCTTGTCCTCTTTGTCATCCTTGTTAGCAGTTTTTCGCTATACCCGACGTGTTATGCGCACGTGCATCTCTAAGAGTTACCTTTTAGGTCATTTATACTGGACTAGAGAACCGCCCGCGCTTCGCTTCGGGACCCGTAGGTAACAGTCGCGTAGGTCCCGCTCCCGTAGGAATCTCGACTAAAAAGTAGCCTATTATATGATATACATATTGAAACATCAGACTATTTGCCTATGACATAAGTAGATTACATGTAGTATTTGATAGCGTGATTCAGAACTAGCAAATGAATTTTACTAACGCCATCTATTAACAACATCCGGAACTAAATATCTAGCAACTAACAAAACATTGATCTTCCCATGGGAATTAGATGTTTTTTCGCGGTAAAAAGTAGCCTACGTCACTATCCACCCTCCTAACTATCCCCACACACATAAACCATACCATATAATAGCCATGTTGCGACGTGAAAGAGTCACAAACAAACAAACAAACACACTTTCACATTTATAATATTAGTATGGATTTCTCAGATTCACTAGTAGTTTCTAAGTGGTTGCTGTAACAACAAGATCTACTATTGTTTAAACCGTAGTGTTCAGCTCGCCGATTGATGCTTCTCATTACAATGAAGAGCTTTATATCTTTTCATTTGTTTTAATGTTTCTTTGTATCAGTACCTATATTTTGTACGGGTCCCATACTACAATGTTAAGACTAAAATGCATGATGGTGTGCTAGTTTAGTATGATATATTAAAACTTTATACAAATGCTGGAGATACTTATCAGACACACTTTTATTTAAATTAAATTGAAGAAGAAAAAATGTAGAGTTAATTATTTTTGACAATTTGCATCTAAAGTTTCTTTCAACTTATTTCGATACTACAACATTTTTTGTAACGGAACTTGAAGTTAAAATTCAATAAAAACTATGCATGTCAAATGTACCTACCTATAGGCGCCGGAAAAGTCTTGTAACTTGTAACATAGATACATAGACGAACTAACTCGGTAACCAATAAATCCTTTAGCAGAGCGAACGGAAATGCCTGTATATCTCGGGTTTTGACGAGAAAACATTTCAATGTGAATTTAGAGTTAAACGTTCACATGGTGAAGGGTGTGTAACATATTGATGTTGAGTAATTTCTGACTTACGCAGTTTAAATGTTCTTGCTTTTCCTGTTGGCTTTGACTTAACTGCTCTACTTTACTAGTATATTTACCTACTAACTACTTAATAAAACACTCAGTAACTGACGAATAGACAATCACCGCTTGAGTTAGAGGGCTAAGAAAAGTAAATTGTACAGTGCTTCATCACGTGTGATGTGAGGAACCTTTAAAGTATTATTTCAAAACTATATCCCCGAAAGCGACAGTAAGCTACAACCCACTAATGGCCCACTACTGAGCACGGGTCTCTCCTCATTACTGAGGAGGCATAGAGCATACTCCGCCACGCTGCTCCAATGCGGGTTGGTGGAGGGGTTAGTGGCCAACCCAGTGTCGAAAGTTTTCAAGCCACCCGAAGGCCTCCGACATGGCTTAACGACTGCTATCAATCGATAACAACCGGCACCGACTGCTTTACGTGCCCTCCGAAGCACGGAAGCGCTCAAGAAATATTTGCCACTAGCGGTCACCCATCCGACTACCGAACGCGCCCGCTGTTGCTTAACTTTGTCGATTGCTAAGGATCGACGCAAGCCGCCGGGCTATGAGCGCTTCAAGCGATAATATAGGGGATAAAAGTTACATAATATGTATTGTGCTTTACTTTTAAGGAAATCTATTCTATAAATATAATAAAACTGTAACTGTTCGCTGTTTGTGCACGCTAATTTCAAAAACGCTGAACGGATTTTTATGGGATTTTCACTAAGAAATACAGGAGGCTGTGGAGCAACATACGGACTACTCTTTATCCTGAGTTCTCGCGGGATCGGGATTAACTCCTATGTACGAAATAAGTCGCGAGCAACAGCTAGTAGATAATAATTGAATAAACAAGTCACCGCTGCCCATGGATTCAGTGATGCCTTTAGTCACTTTTTACTGCCATCGCACCTATTGCTCCCATCCCACGATAAAACAAATTTAAAAAGTGATAGGTTTTTTCCTAATTTAATAAATTAAGCCATTATTAACTAGTTTAAATTAATAGGTAGTTAAAGAAACTATGTATATTGGCAATTAGGTAAAATTACTAGTATCGTCTTTATCCTTTAATTGCAAAGTCATTCATTAATCACTTCATTAAATAAAACCCATTATACTCTCATAGGTACCTTAAACACTTTATTCATACAGCCCTCATTAAGTTATCATTCAATGTTTCATTTGACATCGTTAAATATTTGTTATCTTCGTATTTAGAGAAGATTAAAACATGGAACTAATTAGTAAAATAATACACGAACACTCACTAAAATTCGGATGGTTAAAGGGACTGCTGTCATTTATAAAAACGAATTGGTTATAGCAACATAGAACTAAACAAATCGCGTTACATTAACAAACATGGACAGTTTATACTCTAGAAGCGAAGAAACGATCGCGCAATGTATGTTATCAGGTATTCCGCTAAACCGTTTAGTGATTGCACTAGCAGTGGTTACCGATGAAGTTTTAAAAACTGATATGATTCCTCATATTCTCCGAACAAGACTTCTTCTCCGCGCGCTGCAGATTCTCCGTGCGATAGAGAATGAACAGAATCTGCTGGATATGTGCATTGCGAGGTTCACCCCTCATCCGGGATGCAAACCCCACTCTGGAGCCCTGGGAGAACTATGGGAGCTGCCGTTAGAAGACGAGTGGCTTTGTGAGGACTGCGGGAAGCCCCTGTACGTTATAAGAGACCTCTCGTTATAAAGGACATCTCGTGAAGTGACGTGTTGACAGTTAAAATAAATTCAACGAATCAAGTGATATTAGGTAAAAATACTTTGAAGACAAGAGTGGATTAGATATTATTTGAGTGCTAAAATAATTGTACTAAGGGAGAAAAACAATTGTAAAATATAAGTTTGGTTAAACGTATGTAGGTAAGTAAAAGATCTCATTAAAATATTAGTAAGTATAAAGTTATACAAGTAAATATTGATACTTAACTAAAGTGAGTAGATACATAGTAATAAGTGAAATAAAGTACATGTATAATAATGTTATATATTAATAACAATTTAATATAACCAGATACCAGATATTAGTTATTAATCTCTAGAGTAAGCGACGTCGACGTGGTAATTTTAGCTGCGTTGGTAGCTGGTTGCATAAACGCGAAACATATTATGTGTATTAGACAGATGTTTTTAGATTTTAGTAAAGGAAATAACTAAAATTACTAAGTACTAGGTAGCTATTTGAGTGAATTATTATGAATTTATGTAGTTAATTTTATGAAATAATTTATTAAAGCATCCTATTTTTAAATATTTCAAAAACTCACCTGCCAATGACAAATAAAATATTTTGATTACTTTGTTATGAAATTATTTCTTGTTGTCATGCTTGAAAGTTACTGAATTTTTTATTACGCATGAATACCGAAAGAACATAGCTTATTTTTCTCAGGCTTTTTTATTATTTACATCAAAAACTCTCGCCAGTAACCCCGCGACTATTCCAAAAAATATTTATGAGGAGAGACCCGTGCCCTTTAGTGGGCTATTAATGTGTTCAACACATAAGTAAGCAATTAAAATCACGTTTTTAAAAATCCATTTCTTTTTTCACTTAAAACACCTTTACTTACACTTGTCACAAGCCGTCATCTATGTATAGTATACATACGAATGTATTATACATGTTATAGGTAATATTACCTATAATATCATGTCGTGACTGTACCGAGCCCCTATTCAGCAAATTCATAAATATTATTAAATGGAGACTCATTTCATTTATCAATTAGCAGAAACGAACTTCAAGTAAGTTTTTAGACGAGATTAAGTTTCTGATGGGCGATCAATGAAGAGCTCAAGATATTGGAATATGCGATTTAAGTATAAAAACATTCGTGAAAATTTTGGTAATCGTCAGTAAAAAACAAATCAAAAATTGTGCAATTCGTGTAATTTCGGAAACTTGATAAAACTCGTTACACGCGTAACTTCTGGCATTAAGGTGCAAAATGTTACGGCCTACTTTAAATTAAAACGGCCCATTTTTTTGACATTTTAGTTGATTCAAGTGCCGAATAACTACGGGTGATTATTCAATTTACGTAATTAATTGAATTATGGAGATCTAAAAGCAATACTTGTCTTGGACGGATTGCACAAAGATCTTATGAGTTTTTGCTATCATTTCGTATCGAAGGCGAAAGTAACATAGTCCTTGAATAGGAACCCTGACGAGTGGCTAACTTACCCTACTTATGGTGGCAGGTGACTTTCAAATTACGCAGCTGTGTCGTAATACCGCGAGGGTTTAATATGAGGCTAATAATTATCTAAAATTAACTCTTCTTTGAAAATTGCGCCACAAAGACTAAGATATTTATTAGCTTACTTTACATTACTTACTTTACCTTTGCCCGAGATACGCAAGGCAAGTTTTTCAAGCTAGGATAGCAAGCTAGCAAAACTATCTTGGCTTAGCTTATTAGCTTTCAACTAGTTTACTAATTTAGAAAAAAACTATCTTGCTAACTTACTAACACCCAGTTTGCTATCCTGGTTTAAAAAAATGCCTAGTGTATCTCGGGCATTTGGTACTTGGGTACAAACGTATTTGCGAATATACGTTTAATATACCTACATTAATTGTCAAATTATTATAAGTAACTACAGCTAGACTAAAATCAGCGCAGAATCAGATAACCATAACATACATACGTTATACGTACATACGATGCGCGTGCGTCATCCAGTCAAAAGTGAACATGCTTCTGCAGCTACGCTGCTGCGCTTTATTAACTACGGCTACGTTACAAGTTACAACTCACCATCAGGCGGAATTATAGATAACCACTGCCTCAAAATTATTTTAAAAGATAAATAACCCTCCTTGTTCACCCTTCCTTTCCGCTTCACTATAGTCTGGTACAAAAGGTATCACATTAAAGGAAACGCACGAATTATAACCGGTAGCGGCGAGTCACCGCAGCCGGTGAAACCGTGTGCAATCTCGGCTCTGTCATAAGAGTATCAGTTACATTTACACACGTCGATTACTTTACTTTCTTGCAGACAGCATACATTATGCTTTTGATATGTTCTATAAACTGATTCTAATCCAAGCTCTTGTTGCACCGTTATCCAATGCGTTATAATAAAATGGATCGCTAAAATCATTGCAAAAAACTTGAGAACCACCCGAACAATTTGTTTTTTTATTCATCTTGTTTTTAGTGTTCATTTTTTCTAATTATCCTAAGTACACTCTGCCATTTGAATGTTTTTCTCTTAAATAAATAAATCAATAAAATACGTATAAAAGATGTAGGTAGCCAAAGTAATTGTTATTTTGATACTTATGTCAATAATATAGTCTACGCTGGCGCAAAGGAAGTTGTGCAAATTTTAAGTCGAGTCGTAAATCTCATGAAATAAGATGACCAATCATTGGATTATTTGTGCTATACATAACTACATGGAATATGGGCTTAAATTATTGCACATATTATTTAATAAGTTTAACAGTAAATATTGAATTTATAAAACAAAGTAAACTTAAGCTATTTATTATGAAAGCTCTTCATTTTTATATTCGTAAGTAACAATTAGTACCTACTTACTTTGATTACAAATACGATATGCATAATTAAGACAGTAATTTTCTAATTTGTTTTTATTAATTACAGTATCTTTAATTTATTTTTGTTATTAATGATGTAGGAACTATTTTTATAACATTCGTTAATGTTATTGTATTTAGTGAAAATATTAGGTACCTAGAGTGTAACGGTATTGCAAAACTAGAAATGCGTGCAGCATTCAAACTTGGGCCGAAGACGAACTGTAGGAAATGCCGCATCCTGATTAAAACTAATTTTCTTATTTTACTTCTTTATTAGCTGGTGCCTACTACTTTTAATATTGATACAAAATTTAAAACCTATTTGAACCCATATGGAGATGTTTTGATGGAACCACCCTTCCGCTGCCACCCATGACAACTTTGACCGACCTAGAGCAAGACTCAATTTAGGTAAAGTTAGCAGGTGATGTTAGAATGTTAGTTGGTTAGTTTGTTGATAAGTGTGAGGACTTGGACAGGCATTGTTAGTGAGAGTTATTCCCGGTAGTTGTTGTTAGTAATAGTCCAGTTAGTTAATTGTTACATAAGCATAGACATTTATATACCTAGACGGGCCTTGCACGTTCGAATGTGCGTCAAGTTGGAACAATCCAATTTTGAATCGAATCGGTTTGTGCGTGAAGTTGGCGCGATGGAATTTTGTTACTATATTTGAAAACGAACAGATTACATAGTGATATCTCGCTTCCGCGTTTCGAAGTTTTAGTCGTGCTGTCTTTGTTACTCTTACATATGTCACGCGCCATTTTACTAAAGTTATTATTTTAGAAATAGTGAAGTTAATTTACAATTCAATGTTTACATAATGAAATGTGATTCCTTGGACTTTATTTGTGTTTCTTGAATTGTTAGAATATTTTTGAAGGCACAGGAAGCCATATTTTCTACATTTGCGGACGTAATTACTGAAATCAATTTTGCGTAAGGAAGATGTGTACCTCGCTGCTGTCTACAACAGACTGACTTGATCAATCACTCAATCACACAACCCAATGTTGACCACTCGCCGTGCGCCTTATGTATGTTACGGGCCCATCTAGACTTTCTACATCCATGTACATAAGTACATAAATCGATATCAACAAAAGCCAATGAGAACGTAAAATAATAAGGGTTTCAAGATATCTAATACGGAAATCGCATGTGACCCTATTTCACGAATAAATAAGTCCTTATCTAAGCAAGTAACGCGAAAGATTAAAGTTTAGACTATACTTAGTTCTAAACAGACAGGGCAATTTTATTGCCACAGATTTGATACCTTTACAGAGAGCGCGCGCGTCTAAGTACTAGGCTCCTAGGGCCAGAGAGGGGTCGCTTAGATTTGTATAAGTACGCTGGTCTGCGAGCAGGGATTAGTGTTACTTGAGACCCCTCGACAACGCAACTTGAAACATGAAGGCTATCGTAAGTGCATCGTATAAAAAATACATAAACGCGTATTCATTAGTTCTAAAATTTTTATTGGTTTTAGACGCCATTTTTATAATATTTTAAAAATTTTAAAAATTAATTTTAATAATATGTTTCACTTTTATTAATCCTTATTACATTTATGAAAAACCGTTATCTAAGTAAAATATTTGTTATCCTTTTATAGGTCAAAAAAATTGTTTTGGAAATACTATTAAAGCTACTAAACCGCGTGCACATTCATATTTTCCTAAACGTTAATGTAATGCGTTCATTCAAAGTTTACAGTGTCATAAACATCATCATCAATCAATCAATTAAAAATCATAACCAAATAAGGTGATAAGTAATTTAAATATAAACTATTTAAATATATTTCAAATCTGTATTTATTTTTTGGAAATAACGGTCCTTTTTATTGATGTGTATTTATAAATTCAATCCTTTGACCCGATGCTACTTGACATTTAATGTTGAATGCAGGCGTACAAACAATGCCACAATGTAACTTTAAAGATTAATTAAAATATAGTCAGTCTATATTTAATTTAAATATAGTCAGTCTATATTTTAAAACTAAACATCGAGTATTATAATTTTTTAAAGACCTTCTTGATAATTAAATGAATATGTTCAATATTATTTTGCAGGTGTGCGTACTCCTCTTGGCCGCAGTGGCAGTCTACGGCGCTGAAGAGAAGAAGAATGAGAAGCGTGGCCTTCTCGGTCTCGGCTATGGCCTAGGCCACGGCTACTACGGAGGCCACAGCTTAGGCCTCTACGACGGACACGGCCTGGGATTGTACGGAGGCCACGGCTACTTGGGAGGCCATGGACTGGGGTACAGCTATGGGCACAGCATTGCTGCTGCTCCCATCGTCAGCCACGCCATCGCCGCTCCCGCTCCCATCATCAGCCATGGGTACTACGGAGGCCATGGCATAGGGCACGGCGCTCCACTCCTAGGCCTCGGCCACGGCTGGCATTGAGCCACATAATTTTAAGCTCTTAACTTAAGTATACATTACTGTTTTAAAAGGTGTACAAATAAGACTCGCGTACTCAAACGGAGCAATGGTTTTGAATTAAAAAGTTATTCCCCGCCGATAAAAGTTATGTTTTCATATGACGTGGGTCTTACAGTGCCAAATTAGTGTCTTCTGATGTGATTGTAATTGTGGAATAAGGAAAATAAAATGATTTTAAACTGTAAAACAAACTTTTATTTAAGTCATTCTATATTAGGGCATAGGCTTTTAAACTTTAAAGTTTAAACTGATGACAGAACATTAAAATGCCACAGATTAACTTCAAAAATTGCTAATTCTTTGAATATCTGGTTTTAAACATACCTGTACCCACTGAATAATAATTTATTGAGTAAACATTGTACCTACACAGATTTAAATAATGTAATCAGCGTTCAATATTCGCAAGCTTCTCGAGTTTACTAGATTCTGTTTTAATTCATCCTAATACAGCCTATTCGGCTTTACGAATAAGAGTGATAATAGGGTAAATGGTTGTTAGAAGCATTTGAACTCTAGTTGGTGGGTGTCAGTCATTTGGGATTGCAGGACAACCGCTGTCGCAAGCGGAAATCAAGGGATATTTGGCACGGAAGTTTGCAACACCGTAATACCATGACCCCGCCTTTTGCTCCTAAAAGTGGCTATAAACGGTTGGCTATTTGTACTGTTATTATGAACTAATAAGGTGTCTTTATGTTTGCCTAGTATTTAATACCCAACGTAGTTGAAGTATAATTATGACTAGAGCACCAGTTTTTTATTATTTCTTTTTTTAATCTGTTTCTTCCTTGGTGTGCGATACATCGGTGATGGGTGTTTCGTTGCCCATGGGCGGCGTTGATCACTTATCATTAAGTGTTCTCGTCTGTTGTCTGTTAGCTATTCAAGAAAAAAATAGTTTTTTTACTTTCAACTACAAAATATTATTAAATAAAAGAATATACGTTTTTATAATTTGTGTAGAGTACTCACAGCTCAGTACTGAACCAAAAGAAAATAAAGTAATTATTTTATATTTGTTTCCCAGAAAAGAATGTAAAATGCTTTTTAAAGTATTGTATCTTAAGAAAAATTTAAATGTAGGTTATCATTGCTAACATCGGATATAATTTTAAAATCAACTTCAAACTGCATGCCTATTTAATTATTTATGAAGTAAACGACGTCAACATAAGGAAAGTTGTTTGGAAGTTAGACTGTTATAATACGAAATGAACTCTTACAAACATTCATTATTTGTCAATATTTGCAATACGTAGTCCACTTCTGGTTCATACCGGCAGTGCTTGAGTGACTTTAGAATTAAATGGAGCACTACTAATTCCGATTCGTGGAGACTATAGAAATGACACTTCCCACTAAAACAAATGTAGGTACCAATTACTTCCTGTGCTTACAGTTAAAGGAGAATGCGCAAAATTGCCCCAGCTCCGGCGCAAAAAGTAACTATCTCATAATTTTGTATATTTAATGGGTACTTAAAATAACTTGTGATCTCCCTAATCTGTGGCTAAACATTATTGTTTCAGGCACGAATTTTAGTAAACTACACAAATAGAAAATATTATTATATTTATATATTTTGTATGTGTATATTATTATTCATATTTTATTTAGAAAAGAATGTGTGCCTACAAATGTCACATATTATTACTTTCTGTAATATATACATTTGGGTGGGTGGTGAGGGTAATATTAATAAACACAGTATCATAAAGTAATGTCTATATTCTCTTATAATTCTAAGTCTATCAAAACGATATCTAAGTAAGCAGCAGGATGTTCAAATTCTTGAACGTTGTTTCGGACCCAGCCAAGATAATATAAAATACTAATGACATGGGCGCAACTTCCAGTGTACGACGCCCGTGAATGCACGTACATACTCTTTTATTGCGCTCCGACCCTGCGTCTCAGAATTATACAATATATATGTATATGTTATGAAAGAATTAAAATAAAAGTGATTATTTTAGATATTACTTTGCATTTTTACTTGAGATTTGTTTTTTTTTTGTAACGATAGTTTAGTATAAAATCGTGCCTGAATGAATTATCAAAGCAATTTTTTTCTATGTTAGCCACTGATTAGGGAGATCAAATACATTTATTTTTTGTACACATCCAATGTATAAAATTCTGAGATAGGTTACGTTTGCGCCGGAGCTGGGGTAATTTTCTATGAAAATTGCGCATTCTCCTTTAGCTTGTAAGGATAATTACTTAATGCGTTTCAAATTCTCGCCTTCAATCTACAATGCGTTTTAATCTCAGGGACGGAAGGCTGACATTTGTGTGGGATGCAATTATAATGAATGCCATATCGAACGCAAACGCAGTAAGTATAGTAAAGGCCAGTTCAGATATGCGCCTGAAGCGTCATGCCCAGGAAAGGGCCGAGTGCCGACTGTTCATTGTCAGAACTTCTATACCTTAGTGCGAGTGGTGTAGAAAATTTTGATACCGTGATTCAGGCTTGTCATGACGTCACCGTATCACATGTGTGCGGCGTCACCACACAAGGGTCCGCTACCGGTCTCGATAGTGTTATTCGAGTTGTTAAGCAATATTCTTAGATGCACACGAAACAGTAAAATTTTGAAACCAACAATAAGTAATACTTGGACTACACATTTCACGTACAATATCAGGTAATGGTGCTGTGTCGTCCACAAGACGCCTCAGCGTGACGACGTTCCTGTCCAGAAAAACGCGCCTGGAACACTTGATAGAAATGGCTGAACTTGAAAATACCACGCTATCAGTCCGGCAACGTTATCCATCCATCCATCCAACGATCCATATAATCGTCCAACGACAAACCTTTAAGCTGTGTCCAATACTGCCTAGTAAGTAATACAGCTTCCCATTCGGAGACGGATACATCGCGCATATTTGAATAGACCCTAATACATAGCGTGATACCTACTGATAATCTAGTGTTACTTTGCACTTATCATGTTACATAGTTATGTCGAGATTACATAGTCTAGTTTTGTCCCCAATAGTTACGTATAAATAGTACAACGCCCTCTCACTCTGAGATCCTAATGTGTAATGGGATATTTATTTAACACAATCATATAACCGACCAAGCTTGAGTGATGTTGCGAATAAGGGAATATTGCGTCATAGGGCGGAAGAACAACTTTAAACCCTACACCTTCATATACCTATGAATAACGCACTTAATATGTCAACACGTTGATTTTTATCCTTGACTTTTATTCTTGTATTTAAAGGACAGGTTTCAGTAAGCAAAGCGATCGATGGGGAGTTCCCATAATTATTTTGTATAAATAACATCCTTACTTTCGTTTTACGCCTCAGTATGTTTGTTTTAATAAGTAATTTATTTGTAGTTTTTATAAATATGAACATTTTATTTATTTAACAATAAGACGTATCTACTTATAATTAACATTATTAACATTAAGTTTAATATTTCACAAATAGGTATAATATGCTGTTACAAAGGAAGTTGAGCAAATTAAGTGAAAACTATTGACAACTCGCAAGGCAAGTGGCAGTGGCAGTTACAAGTGCAAGTGAAAAAAAAATTATAACTGAAAAAACTTAAAAACTAAGCATTTATTTAAATGCACTCAAAACAAATGAAACATCTTCATACTTCATCATCATACTTCAGTACGTATTGTAAACTAGGGCGTACGCTCAGATGCGTGTTGAATCTTGACTTTTCATACTCTGTTCAGCATCATGCAGTCTGTATACTACGCTTTTAGGGCCAGGGAGGGGTAGGTTAGGTACGTAATGTACGTATAAGTACCATACACTGCAAGCAGGGATCATTATTACTTGAGAATCCTCGACAACATAACTTGAAAACATGAAGGCTGTCGTAAGTGCTTTGTATAAAAATATATATGAGCGCTTTTTCAAATAAAATAAAAAGCACATTAAAAATTTAAAATTATTTGCTAATTTCTCGAATAAGTTATTTCAGAAATAAATATTGCTTTTTATTGAAGCGAAATATAAATTATAAATTTTAAAATAACTAAATTTTAATTCACAGCTGTGCGTACTCCTGTTGGCCGCAGTGGCAGTCTACGGCGAGGAAGAGAAGAAGACTGAGAAACGTGGCGTGCTCGGTCTCGGCTACGGCCTAGGCCACGGCTATTACGGAGGCCACGGCTACTATGGAGGCCCTGGCTACTACGGAGGCCACAACTACTATGGAGGCCACGGCTACTACCGAAGCCCCAGCTACTACGGAGGCCACGGTTATTACGGAGGCCACGGACTGGGATACAGCTATGGACACGCTCCCGTCGTCAGCCATAGGTACTACAGCGGGCTCGGCTATGGCTGGTAGTTAGCCAATTAGTTATAGTCTCTTAAGTATGCATTTTCTCTTCTAAGGGTTGTATAAATATGGCTCGCGTACTCAAACCCAGCAATGGTTTTGAATTTAAAATTTTACCTCGCGCAGAAAAAAAATGTTTTCATATAACGTGGGTCTTTAAGTGCCAAATTAGTGTTTTCTGGTGTGATTGTAATTACAAACTAAGGACAATAAAAATATTTTAAGTGTACTTAACAAGCTTTTATTTATATCATTTTAATTTAAAATATAGGCACCAAAACTTTAACTAATCTAATGAAATTAGAACATTAAAGTGCCACGGATTTATTTAAAAACTACTACCTATCTAACCCTTCGAATATTTGTTGAATTACATATATGGAAATATTGACGGTTTACAAGCTCCCCATGTTCTGAACCAAAATTGGAAATAAATTTTATTGATGTTCACCGGAATAAACTTTGAATTGTACGATGCTTTCTTATAATGGGTATAATTTTAAAATCAACCTTAAACAGCATGTCTATTTAATTGTTTATCTACACTAATGTTATAACATTCTACTTATGTTTCCAATACTTGACTTATAATTACTACTGTTATAGCGCAGATAACAAAACACTCAATTTAAGCAATTTCACATGATGGTATAATATCCACATCGATATCGTAAAATCTCATTATAACATCGCGCGCTCGCTCCTGATTGGCCCTGCGCGCGCAGCTGCGCTCTCATTGGTTAGATTTTAATGGCGGCAAGTTCACTGTGACAATACACGTACGCGTGAATTTAATGTTTCGCAATGTGTTTTGTTTTTAAAATACAAATTAAATTGCATTAGTGAAGATAAAGTAGTGTATGCAACTGCATATAACACGGGTATTAAAACACTCGTTACTATTATGAAACTCGCTGCGCTCGTTTCATAAACTCACACTCGTGTTTTAATACCCTTCATTCATGGATGTAGAAAGTCTAGATGGGCCCGTAACATACATAAGGCGCACGGCGAGTGGTCAACATTGGGTTGTGTGATTGAGTGATTGATCAAGTCAGTCTGTTGTAGACAGCAGCGAGGTACACATCTTCCTTACGCAAAATTGATTTCAGTAATTACGTCCGCAAATGTCGAAAATATGGCTTCCTGTGCCTTCAAAAATATTCTAACAATTCAAGAAACACAAATAAAGTCCAAAGGAATCACATTTCATTATGTAAACATTGAATTGTAAATTAACTTCACTATTTCTAAAATAATAACTTTAGTAAAATGGCGCGTGACATATGTAAGAGTAACAAAGACAGCACGACTAAAACTTCGAAACGCGGAAGCGAGATATCACTATGTAATCTGTTCGTTTTCAAATATAGTAACAAAGTTCCATCGCGCCAACGTCACGCACAAACCGATTCGATTCAAAATTGGATTGTTCCAACTTGACGCACATTCGAACGTGCAAGGCCCGTCTAGGTATATATGTCTATGCCTTCATTATATGACAGTTGCATAATAGTACATTATGATATAAGTGCGCGAAGTTGGTCATTACAGTCGAGGCGGTATTGCACAGCCCGAGCCGCAAGGCGAGGGCTGGAATAGTGCCAAGACTGTAGTGAACAAAGCGCACGCGTATCATACGACGTTTTTCAACACACTTGCGAGGAAAAAAACAATTAGGTATCGACATTTTTCAGTCACAAATCAGCAAATTATAAACGAACAAATGTTTGCACAAAATGGCGCCGAGGTTTATTTTATTTTTTCGCGCGCCGTATCTTTGGTTGAATAACTATGCGCGCGCAAGCGCGCAGGTTAAGTCCAGAGGCAAAGATCACCGCTATTCAGCCACAATATATTAAACTAAATAATTATGTATTTCTAATCGGAATTTACGGTAATTAATGATTTAAAATATTGTATTTTTTAAATGCTTTAATAGAGAATTAGATGAAGTATAATCTTATCTTATCAGATTTTGACTAAGTACAACAAGTTTATTTATTTACAAAATAATAAATCTTTTGGTAACAACCTCTTTACGGATATTAAAAAAAAAGTGGAATAAGAAAAACACTAGTGCGGCAATGAAAAGTAAAACGCACTACTGTGTAATAAACCGCATTCCGGGCGTAAGACTAAAGAAAAAATAACAACTTTACGAGCAAGTGTGTTGAAAACTACTATTACCTATGAATTTACACAACGTTATCTTAAAGAAAATTGTTTGGAAGAAGGAGTGCTTTAATCTTCTTCTATACTTATAATAAATCTGTAGAGAGGTCAATTCTGTACATTAAATATATTTCCAAAATAACTATCAGGGGGTGATTAGGGATCGATACTGATGCCAAAAATGCAATCAGTAAAATTTTTGTCTGTCTGTCTGTCTGATGTATAACCGTTATAGAAACAAAAACTACTCGACGGATTTTAACGAAACTTGGTACAATTATTTTTCACTAGAGAACCGCCCGCGCTTCGCTTCGGGACCCGTAGGTAACAGCCGCGTAGGTCCCGCTCTCGTAGGAATTTAGGCTAAAAAATAGCCTACTACTCGCTCTCTTCACTCCACCCTGTCTGAGGTGTGTGGAGCCCTCGGGACACTTAATTCCCCTTTGGGGGTGTCTCTCGCGGCCCGTTAAAACGGGCCGGTTCTTGGGCTGGGCCCTAAGGCCCTTGGTTGTCCATCTGTGGTTAACCAATAGGTCAAGTCCGGTGAGTGGTGGCCTTTTTACAGGCTACAGAGTCTTAAACGGGATGGGGTTCATCTTCGCGCCGCCCAGGCGATCGAGGCCCTACCGGGTGAATCCCGCTGGTGGGAAGCCCAGCAGGAGCCGGTCAGCGCCGGGCGACGACTTACGAAGCCCCAGTATCAATCAGTGCTAGGCCCGTCCCGCGCAACCAGCAAGTCGCGCGGGAAGGCCCAGCGGTCCGGTGGACGGGTGTGGAGCGGCGCCAGGTCCTGCAGATGCGGGAACCGCGACGCGTCGACACGCCCGAACATGTTGCGTGCCAATCTCTCGATGAAGTCGTCCAGGCTCTCGACTCGAAGGTCCCTCTGGTCCGCTGGCACTATCCTGTTGGCTGAGCAACTTGCGGACATCAGTCAACAGGATAGTGCCAGCGGGCGGGCGGTACACTGAATACAGCCGGAGCGGGGAGTTCTCGAGGCAGAGCTAAAGTAGCCTATTACATTTGCCTATGACTTAAGTAAATTACATGTAGTATTTGATAGCGTAATTCAGAACTTGCAAATGAATTTTATTACCGCCATCTATTAACAACTCCGAAAATAAATATCTAGCAACTAGCAACTAACAAAACATCGATCTTCCCATGGGAATGGGATGTTTTCCGCGGTAAAAAGTAGCCTACGTCACTCTCCACCCTCCTTACTATCCCCACACACATAAACCTTACCATATAATAGCTTTGTTGCGACGTGAAAGCGTCACAAACAAACAAACAAACAAACAAACAAACAAACAAACAAACAAACACACTTTCACATTTATAATATTAGTAAGGATACTCCCGCGCTGGTTATAGTATACTTTTCATCACGTTACAATCAATAGGAGCAGAGCAGTGAAGGGAAATGTTGGGGAAACGGGAGAAGTTACTCCATTTTTTAAGCTTCCGTCGCGTGTGCAACCTTAATGGTTAAAGCTACACAGAAATCATGTATGACGGAAATGTTCTCCTTAAAATTATATAAAAAATATTCCACGATAACACGTGTAACTCCCGATAGCTTAGCAGTTCGAAGCTTTCTGATTAAGTATACCTATATTTTATCTACTCTTACGTTTATGACACTTAAGTGGGTGAAATAAAGGGGTGAAGTTTAAACGAAATTCACGCGGGCGAAGCCGCTGGCAAAAGCTAGTACGTAATAAATTTTTACTTATACACATGAAAACGTTACATATCAGTATTTGCCTTAGGTTTATTTCTAGTTTATGAGAGTTTGAGAACGGGAGACCTCCCGCCAGGCGAGCCACTGTTCTCATATCTTCCCACATCACATCATCCACTGTTCACTTTTTTATGGAATGAAGGTATCAAACAACAACTCTGACCGACTTAGACCTACACAAAGACTCAAGGATCTCATACTAATTTGGTCACAGATGCATTGGTACCTTGAGAACTGAGATGGTCGACTCTTAAAAAAGTGTAACCACCTCCACACTGTTACACCGGGTTCGATGTCGGAACCAGTATACATTAAAATGCGATTGGTGTAGAGCACTTCGACAGCGTGATTTAGGCTTGTCGTGACGTCACCGTAAAGTAAGTGTGCGATGCCACTACCAGCAATATTGCTGCCTCTGTCGAAAGCGATATCCGAATAGTTATGCAGTACATATTCTGATGCTGGAGTTACAGAAAAATTTTGTAATTTGTACCTTGGACTTTAAAAAGTACTCATATAATGGATATTAGTATAGCGTTAGTGGACGAATCAGCGTGACTACGTTACTGTCCGGAAAAAACTTATCACGAACACTCAATAGAAATGGCAGAACATGAAAATACCACGCTTTTGGTCCGGCGATCTTAAAGCTGTTACGGAGAATCCCATACTCTCTAAGAATAACACTTCCATTTTTTAATAAATTTAAGGTGTAAATGAGCAGGCATCACAATCCTTCCGCTGCCGCCCGAGTCAACTGTAACCAACCGAGAACAAGACAAGACTTAGGAGTCTCATTATAAATCGGTCAATCTTTGACCGAGACTCGTTGCTACCCTTGAGGACTGAGTTGGTCGCCTGTAAAAAAGTGTAACCGGATCCACAACTTATTATGGCGGTAGAAATAGTAAATACTAAGTACCGTGGTAAAGGGTGGTACTTCCCCAGGTAAACTCTAAGCTCCTACCCCCTATATAAATCCATTCCATTCGGATTCCGTTGCTTTCTAATAAAGGAGAAGCGGACTTCGCGCATATTTGAACAAACCCTAACGCATTACGTGATAAACGTATGTTACTTTGCATATAATATATTATTATGATGATAGATATATTAGGTACATCTAGATTACATGTTCCACTTTTGTCGCCCATAATTCCGTATAAATAGTACCTACCACGTCCTCTCACTCTGAGACTAACGTAATGGGATAATTGTTTAATATTATGACCGGCCAAGCTTGAGCGATGTTGTGAATAACTGAATATTACGTAATAGGGCGGAACCACAAGATTAAACCCTACACCTACATAGGTATCGTAATTATTGCACTTATGTCAAGAACTTTGACTTTTATCCTTGACTTTTAGATTCGTATTTTAAGGGTCAGATTTCCTGAAGCGAATCGATCGATGACGGGTTCACGAGTTGCATAATTAATTAGTACAAAATTATTGATATTAGATACCATTAGACGTTCCGGTTTCTTGCTATGCTTGACATTAAGTTTAATATGTCACGCAAATTTTAAATCGAGTAGCTAAACGCATAAACATTTGGATTTTTATTTTATTATTTTATCTACCTACTCTGGATAGTTTAATGGCTGCACAATGCACATATATGTACGAGTAATAAGTATACCTACTATATTTCATGAGTTGAATGGAATGTAAAATAAGATAGTGATGTGTAATGATTTTTTATGTGTATGCAATTTTTAATACCCGCAATAAACTTTAACCGTTTGTTATGGATACCCTTTTTACTTTGGTACTTAATTAAATTTGGATATTTAATTAAAATTCTATAATATGGAGGATTCCCCTGGTATCCAACAATACCTAGGTACTTACTATGAAAATCTGGACGCTTAATGAAAAAGCTACTGACAGATCGCAGGTATGAGGTGAATATCTAAGGTGGTCCGAAGCGTTCCGTCTCACTTTGCTTAAATCAGGATCATTCTTATCTTAACTTATTAAGTACCTGGTTTCGATCTTTTTGCAAAATTATGATTAGTATGGTTTCGATCTTTTTGCAAAATTATGATTAGTATTGTAGAGAAGAATGCTTGAATATAAATATTATGGAAAGATTTCCTTGCCATATTTCCATTCTCGACCAATTCGTCAATTTTGATACAGATACCTTCAAACGATTGAGCGGTACATACATATTTAGTTAGTTTGGTCAATGCATGGTTTGCTATGTGACTTGTAGCAAAACACCCAAGACGAACTAAGTGTAATAGTTATTTATAATTCACTCCTAGAAACATTCAAACAGAAAGGTAATCAAAGAAAGGTATCAAACAGAGAGGGCTTGCTGAGAATAACTAGAAATTACTTATTTAAAAATACATAAATTAATAGTAACAGAAAATGTTAAAAGCAAACTTTGATTTAAATACCGGTTCAGCGATTTATGATATATTTAGTGTTCCCGCCTCTACTAATGAAAATGTTTATTTTATTTAAAGTTTATGCACCACACAAAAAGTCCAGAACAAAGGCGGACTTAATGCTAGAAGGATTAAGTTAAGTTACGAGTACCTAAGTATGATAATAATACCTAATTATTAGGGCATACCGAGATGCGTGTTTAATCTTGACTTTTATTACTTTTAATACTCTTTTCACCAGCTCGCAGTCTGTCTGTAGGCTTCTAGGGCTAGGGAGGGGTGAGTTAGGTTGGTATAAGTACGACGTACCGCAAGCAGGGATTATTGTTACTTGAGAATCCTCAACAACACAACTTGAAAACATGAAGGCTGTCGTAAGTGCTTCATATAAAAAATATATTTGAGTTTATTCATACAATTCTAAAATAATTAATTCTTTAATACATAATTTTTTTGTTCCTTCTCAAATTTTAAACATTTAATTTTTAACATTATCCTACTAATATTATAAATGCGAAAGTTTGTAAGGATGTATGTGAGTGAGTGAGTGAGTGAGTGAGTGAGTGTGTGTGTGTGTTTGTTGCTCTTTCACGCAAAAACTACTGAACGGATTTTCATGAAACTTTGCAGTAATATAGCTTAGACATCGGAATAACATAATTTGTTAAAATTTATAGAGATTTTTGACGGGACTGGTTTCCCGAAGCGAAGCGAGGGCGGATTTACTAGTATTTTATTGTTCTTTATTAACCCTCAGCTCTTTCAAGATAAGACTCATGCCCTAAGTAATTTTATTTTTTCCGAGTCAAGTAAAATAGTAAGTATTGCAGAAACAAGAAAACGGGGGCTCCTCTCCTTTAAAATTGTTAAGAGTTTACATTTACAGTTTATTGACATTGTGATGAATTTTCCAAATGTATCTTAACTAATGCGTTATCAAAACATTTTACAATTCTGAAATTATAACCAAATTGAAACAATTTTTAAAATTTCCATCATACATTCCTAGTTATATAGATATAACTTATATTATAAATAATGATGATCTATTACTTTACAGCTTTGCGTACTCCTGTTGGCCGCAGTGGCAGTCTACGGCGAGGAAGAGAAGAAGACTGAGAAACGTGGCGTGCTCGGTCTCGGCTACGGCCTAGGCCACGGCTATTACGGAGGCCACGGCTACTACGGAGGCCCTGGCTACTACGGAGGCCATGACTATTACGGCGGCCACGGCTACTACCGAAGCCCCAGTTACTACGGAGGTCACGGTTACTACGGTGGCCACGGACTAGGATACGGATATGGGCATGCTCCCGTCGTCAGCCATGGCTACCACAGTGGCCTCGGCTATGGCTGGTAGTAAGCCATTTAGTTATAGTTATTAGCTCTTAACTTAAGTATGCATTTCTATTCTAAGTGTTTTACAAATAAGAGTTGCGAACTCAAATAGAGCTGTGGTTTTGTATTTTTCTTCACCGACAAACACTATGTCTTCATTTGATGTGGGACTCTGAGACTCGCTGTGCCAAATTAGTGTTTCTGATGTAATTATAAACCAAAATTAATAAAAGTAATTTTTAACTGTACGTAATAAGCTTTTTATTTATATCATTCTACATAACTCTACTAAACTTCAAGTTTACCATTCATCACAGAATATTACAAATTACAATGCCACACTTACATAACGTAGTATACAATCTAATAGTAGGGTGATTTATTAGACTGTGCTAAGGTAGGTACTAAGTACCTACTACGCGAATGTCAAACGTAGCAGTATTCACACTACGAGGAACATCTAAATTGATTGTTTTCATCTATTATAAACAATTCGAGCTCGAGTGTTGCTGGGATTTTTAGATGAAAACAAAACACTGGCTTCGTATTAACATTGATAATTTGGATTTTTATATTTTAAGTGACTTTTAACATTAGCGAATTTATTGCTCACTTGTTTATTTTTTTACCCGACTGCGTCAGAAGGAGGGTTATGTTTTTCGAGTGTATGTATGTATGTATGTTTGTATGTATGTCCATTTATTCGGACCGCCCCACAGACCAAACGGTTGAACGGATTTCGACATATGAGGTATCGTTGAATTCGTCAGAACTGTGAAAGTGTCATAGGCTATATGAATTTTCAAAGTGGCGCCCGAAAGTGGAAGAAAAAGAGGGGATAATCTTGAGTTTTTTTGTTATCTTAGCAATATGGGTATCAAATGAAAGATCGTGAAAAGACCTTTTCAAATATATATATCATATAACGTCGTTTTAACACAAATTGTCAAAAACCATCCCAAAAAGTAGAAATTTTCGGTGAAAACATTAAATAGTCTAAAATAAAAATATTAATATAAAAACAAAAAACCCGACTGCTTACAAAAGAACTCAAAAGAAAAAAACAAGTGTCACAATATCAAAATAAAATACTTCATGGTGCTGCAGGCGGGGACAAACTATACTGTTCTTTTGTAAGCAGTCGGGTTTTTTGTTTTTATAATAATAATTTTGACGTAGAGTATTGAAGGGTCGAAAGCGTTTCATGTTTTGAATCAAAATTGTTTAAAAAGTGTTTGGTTCATCTTGAAATTAAGACTATAATTTTCAACATCAAGTATAATTTTAAATCCATCATACATCGATCCATAGTACACAGTAAAATTTGTAACCAATAATATCACTTGGACTACAAAATTACACATAGATACATTATTGAAGTGTGTTCGTGGACGAACCAGAGTATCGACGTCACTGTCTGGAAAACCCATGTCGAACTCTCGATAGATACAGCGGAACATAAAAATACCACGCTATCGGTTATAATCGTCGAACGACGAACCATTGAGCTGTTGAAAAATATCCCTACTGCCTAGAAATGTCGCTCTCCGGCTTCTTCCCAAAGTACTCCGAAAATAATTCTCAGTGTCCTCCGCGAAAAAAAAATCCTGCTCGGATACCGCTAAACGGAAGCGGTTACTGAGTATAATTAAATAAACCTTAACGCATTACATGACGAACTTTATGTTACTTTGTATATATCATGGTATAGGTACTTTGTCTTGGCATGTAGCGATTACCTACATGATTGACTTTTATCCCAATAGTTGCGTATAGTAAGTACCACACCCTCTCATTCTGAGATCCTTGTACCTATGTTATGGGATAAATATTTAACACATATTATTATCTATTTATATTATATGAAAAGGGGGGGGGGGGGGGGGGAAACTGAAAATAATATTCTACGCCGTTGAAGCTACGGGGAAGCTATTTATCAATAATAAATACTCATCCCGAACATAATGTTGGCATAGGTACTTAAATTAACATGAATGAGAATAAAAGGTATTGGAAGATATTTTAATATTAAAAATTACTTACGTAATTTTAAGCATTCTTGTAATATTTATTGAACAAGTTTATAATACAACGTCATTATGTTTAAGATTGACTATAAATGTCGAGGTGAATGACCCAATAAATGGCGATCGGTAAAAAAGGCTTCTAGGGTTACTAAGTAAACTGGGGTAGATAAGGTAGGTAAAATGATTGACTGAGTTAACAAAAGTAACAGAGACATAGTCGGTTGATAAAAACTAAAATTTTGATATTTTTTTCATTACACTTGGTAAATAGAAACAAGGGATTTCATAAATCGGATATAAATCTACCGTCACTACCTAACCGGTGGAATTTTTACGATCGTCTTAAATAATTAACAAACAGAGCGAATTCAAATATCTATAAATTTACGGAGTTGCTTAATTTGGGTTTTGGGACATTCCAATAATAATAGGTAACGAAGCTGCCTATTTAATGTTGTGGGACATTCCAATACAGAGGTACCTACGAGTATATAGGTAATGGGTGACATAGCTATTAACGAAATGAACGCTCTAGTATGACCCAACGACAATTTTAATTAATCCTTTTGGTTCCGTATAAACCAAATACTTATTTAGGTATTTTTGGATATGTATCTAGTGTTGCAGTATGATACCTACTCACAATTATAAAAACAATAATGACGTACAAAGGTGAATAGTGAGGTAGGTATATAAGTATCTTTATGAATTGAATATATTAATTTATGATTTGACGGCTTACGATGTCTTTAGTTATTGTGGACGTTGAATGGGTGGCCGTAAATGGCAAAAATTCTTGAGTATTCCGTTCTACAGAAGGGACGATACGGGTTAGATACTACCCTTCACCAATCAATAGGGGGCTATTTATGGGTTGAAATCAATGTATGCCCCTTGGATACCTACATAAAGAACACAAAACATTTTTTATTCTGATTAGTGTCCTCATTTAAGAATAATTTTTGTAACTAAAACATGTGTAGGTAAATTATATTGTGAATTCCTCCCAGTAGTATTGCTCCTATGTATGGCGTTTTCTAAATTCGCAAACGTATTTCCAATACCTTCACAAATACATAGACGTTAACACTAATCTATGTAATTGCTATTCTAGTAAACTCGCATACCAGTTTTAAATTCACATCACGTGTTGGACGGCCTGACTAGTTGATTGACCGATCTTCCAATGGTGATATATAAAGATCACCTTGAAAATCACGATTTAGTACCAAATTGAAGGTTCGTTGTGAGCCGTTTTCCGCGAAGAGATAGGCTGTTGTTATAAAAATGAAAGTGCTGGTAAGTGATAAGTGTTTATCTACAGTCGCTTTGAAATGTAGCAATTTTTTAATCTATTGAATATTCTTTAATATTTATTTTTATAAAAGAAATTTTATTTTAACAAGTTTTGTTTTTATAATTTTTCTATTTTATAAAGCCATTTACATTTATTGCTTTATAATGTATTTTCAATTTACAAGACTAAAATTTATTAGAACATAAATTCTCAACACGTGAATTCTAAATTTTTAAAAGACACATGGATTAATAGGGATTTAAAGAGAATGTTTTGTATGCTAAAATGTACCTAGATAACTACACATTGAGACACCGAGAAGGCTGTAACTACGTACCTACGATTGCGTAGTTTTGGGTTCTAAATTTATTTGATCCTTATATAGACATTTATTTACCGACTTATAAATTTTAAATTACAAACACAGTATCATCACAAGATTATGAAACTTTTGCCTACTACAAAATGAATATTGAAATCAATATGAACCGCATAAAAATAATTTCTATGTATTTATTATATGAACGCCTGATGAAAACGTCGATTTAAGTACTAAATGCCTGATTTTTGTCTCAATTCAAATGTTGCTCGCTTTTTCAATCTTGCAGGTATTTTTAATAGCCATGATTTTTATTATGAACATTGCTATATCCCTAAATAGGTATAAGAGATTTTTAATGCCTCAAAAACTGATCAATTCATGGAAAATTTATGACGCACTTTTTTACATAGAAGTAGAGAAAATAGTCATTTTAACCTTCAGTTTAAATAAAGTGCATTGCATATTACTACTTAGATAAAAGTGATAAAAACGCATTCTTTAAGAGTGAAGTAGCAATAAACAAAAAGAAGGATGTCCAGTTTTGACCTGATCATGTATAGAGATGAAAAAAATCTTAAAATTCAGCTAACATATTTGAACATTAAACACGCTTATTACTAAATTAAAAGAAACGCAGGAAATAAAATTATTTTATTATTTCTACATTACTTTGTTAAGTAAAGGTTAAAAGAATTACATGTTTTGAACGCAACTCATCTCAATGAATCATCTTGACAGTCTCCGAACAAAGAATTTCCTAACTAGCTAACCATTTCGTTAGCGTCAAAACCCCTGGACCAAGTGCGAAATTCTTTGTTTGGAGACTGTCAAGATTTTGTACCTTTTTGTATCTACTATTTGGTACCTAAATTATTATTTTTTGTACCTCGACGAGCATTGAAAAAACATGAAAAGAAAGTGGTCAGACATTCTGACGTCAGGTTGTCTGGACCACATTATTTTTACATGGTTGGAGACGATATATCTTAATTTTTTTTTGTAAATATTTTGTACCTTTTTAGTACCACATATTTTTTTTTTTCAAATTATAGGGCGTCCCAGGAGAAAGTAACGGATGAATGTAATTTTTCTTTCGGAAACAAAACTTATTCTAATTATAATAATTTGCAATATACTTATTATATTATCACTGACACTGAATGCGGGTAGCCCAAGAAAGACCCAAAGTGGCGTGCACTTGGAGAGGCCTATGTCCAGCAGTGGACAAGAGCAGGCGGATGATGATGATAATGATAATATGTTATGTACAAGGTCTGTTCAAAAAATATCGCGACTTTTATGGTTTTTCGAAAATTATTTATTTTTTCATCAATCTTTATTTTGTGTCCTTTAAAGTAATCCCCGTTAGATATTATACACTTGTGCCAACGTTTCTTTTACTTCTCGAAACACTTTAAAAAGTCGTTTTTAGTGATCTAGTTCAGCTCCTCCGGCGATGCCGTTTTATCTCGTCAAAAATAGCGTAGTGTCGTCTTTTTATGGGCCTTTTCAGTTTGGAGAGCAAGAAAGAGTTACAGGGAGCCAATCTGGAAAATACGGTGGCTGTCGTATCATTAGAGTGGTTATTTTGGCTAAAAAGCACGCACAAGTAACGATGTGTGAGCAGGGCCGTTATCGTGATGCAAAAACCAATTTTTGTTCTTCCACAAAGCCGGGCGGATTGCTTCGCGGTAATTGCGAATAACTTGCTTAATATTCCTTATTGACAGTTCTACCCTTTGGCAAGAACTCATGATGCACCACGTACTGCAATCCATACTATTTTCTTCGTTTCATTAATGCTTTCGTCTGTTCTCGACGTGCTCGGGCGTCCGACACGTTGTTCGTTGTTCACATCTTCTCGGGCCCTCTGAGAACGTTTTGTATCACCGATATACGTTGCTTGAGTTCAATGTAGCTTCTCCAAAAGCTATAGTCAATATTCGGAATGCGTCCGCGCATTCTATTTCGTTTTTAACACAAAATTTAAGACAGATAATTTGATCCATTTTTTTGAATAGGCCCAAACCGCAGCCGAGCCACGACGCATGCCATTAAATCAGCTGCCAACAATTAATTACCTGAATGTTCAAAATGGCCGAACTTGTCGGCATACATCAAAGACATGTGTACCAACATAACGCCACAAAAAATTAAAAATCGAATACTCATAACCCACGGAAATTAAAAAGTCGCGATACTTTTTGAACACATAATTATATTTATAATAACATATACATAGACTATGTATATAATAACATATAAATAGTCTATGTATATGTTATTATAACATATTATCATTATCATCATCATCCGCCTGCTCTTGTCCACTGCTGGACATAGGCCTCTTCAAGTGCACGCCACTTTGGGTCTTTCTTGGGCTACCCGCATTCAGTGTCAGTGATAATATAATAAGTATATTGCAAATATTATAATTAGAATAAGTTTTGTTTCCTAAAGAAAAATTACATTCATCCGTTACTTTTTCCTGGAACGCCCTATAATTTGAAAAAAAAATTTGTTAAGGTACTAAAAAGGTCCAAAATATTTACAAAAAAAAAAAAATTAAGATATATCGTCTCCAACCATGTAAAAAAAATGTGGTCCAGACAACCTGACGTCAGAATGTCTGACCACTTTCTTTTCATGTTTTTTCACTGCTCGTCGAGGTACAAAAAATAATAATTTAGGTACCAAATAGTACAAAAAAGGTACAAAATCTTGACAGTCTCCAAACAAAGAATTTCGCACTTGGTCCAGGGGTTCTGACGCTAACATCCATTCCATAGATCCATTCATGCAATAATTTGAGTACCCAACTGAAAGTTGAAACGTCTTTTATTGACATTTGACACTGACGCCACCATGAGCAAAGAGAACATTACTATTATGTTATGCAAGGTTATGCTAAAGGTTATGCTACAGTTAGCCAACGAAATGTGTTATGCATTTATTGTTCGCTGGTTAGGTATAAATCTTTGAAAATAAGAGAACTATAGAAAATGTCCTTAAACATCTGGTAAGTCTATTAATTTTTCGGTGGCAGGTAGGTACGAAACTATCGTTGTTAATGATTGCAAGGGCTTCACAATCATCAATACTTATTCATATATTTTTTAACTTTGTTGCGTTCAAATTTTAAAAATGGCTATGAGACAATATTTAATAGTCCTTCCCTAACGTGGTTTGTTAGTAACTATAATTTAGCTTCTAGTACAAATGCGTTGAAGTTATTAATTTAAATCTTATTAAGTTTCAATTTAAATCAAGGTACATTGTGCCTGTAAAAACAATCTAAACAAAAAATAATTTAATTTGTCCTGCACCTTATGTCATCATGTTGAATTATAAATGCATCAATCATTCATAATGACAATAAGATATAAATAATTTACGAGATTTATCAAGAACTTAGCGAAAAAGTTGTCATTTGTAGAATCATGTGTGTTGCAATATTTAATCGTAAACCTATATTATCATAGCTACAAAGATGATTTCATGAAATAAAATAGAGTTATTCTTGTACTCTATTCATAACTTATTAAGGTGTTTCAGATTGCATTGAGTTTATTGGCTGTAGCCAGTGCTTCGTCGTTAGGCTTCGGGAATCTACAATATGGTACACCTTCAGTATATTCATATGGACAGCCTGCATCTGTAAGTTTATGTTATTTAATGCACACAATAACTGCTTTCAATTTTACAAAATGCACATGTCGAGTAACTTTGACTAAAGTATTACCATAACTAGGTAGGTATTAGATTCAACTTAAAAGTTTTGTCCATAAGAAGCGTGGCCTCCAATTATCAGACAAATATAATACATGAGACATGTAAGTACTTAGATAAAGTAAATTAGTAAGTAAGTAAGTACTTAGATAGTTTCGGTCACATCACATCGGTAATTCAGTCAACATATGGGTCTCCTGCTTCGTTCTCGGTAGGCAACGCGTCAATAAGGGCTCATTTACATGATACCAGTTTCTTGCCTGTTGCATACAATAAAACTGAAGCAATTAACTACTTGCATCATCTAAACAACTCGTACCATTCTTGATTTTCATGACAATTTGCGTTTCAAGTTTTGCCTTGGTGTAAACAGCACATACCATAATTGCTTATGCAATTCTTGTACCTATTCAATTATTGTATTCCCCCTACATTGTGGAACATGAGAGCAACACGTCAGAAAATGGTACAAGTTTAAGTTTAGACAAGTCAAAACTTGAAAGCTATTCTTTCATAGACAAAATTGCCTTGGTGTAAATAAAAGGGACTGGCAGCTTTTGCCTGTCAAGACTGGCATGCAATAATCGCATATTGTCTTATATTACAAGGATCTTTTGGCGTGGGTGGGGTAAGTACCTGTAAGCGCCTTACGGGTAAGGCAAACTGTAAGGCACCGTCTCTGTCACCCACGCGCCAAAACATCCTTTTGTACAATAAACCATGTGTACAGTGCGCCCAACTTATCTCTGAAATGGCAAAAATTGGAACTAACGAAAAGTACGTTGTACTTTTTGTTTCATAAGTACGTTGTGGTCATTCATCTCATTCATCTGTCAACTACTAGTGTGCAATGATTGGTCAAATGAATGTCAAATGCTTCCGACAGCGCCTCTTTCGTTTCAATCTTAAGTTGGGTTTACTATAAACAGGCGTCTTCAATTCTTGAATGGCAATTATTGCACGTTGGTAATTGCATTCCATTATTGCTCTTGAATATACAACAAAATGGTATCTTTTTTTAATAGTATCATGTAAATGAGCCCTAATACTTTCGGTGTTAGTGATATTCACGGGAAACGGACGCTACCTATCATCAGGTGATCCTGCTCTTTTGACGAATTGTTACTTAAAAACGTAGCTTTGGACCAGTTTCCAAGAGGCTCCCATTTACTCTTTATTTAACTGTCATTTTTCTCTTTTGTTCACAGTACGTGTCCTCTTCGCAATATGTCCAATCACCAGCACAATACATCCAATCTTCTCAGTACGTTGCTGATCCAGACTGCTTACCAAATTCACCGCAATACGGTTCATCTCTAGAATTCGTGCAAACTTCCCCACAATATGTTTCATCATCGCCACAGTTCATTTCAAGCTCTCCCAACTTTGTACCGTTATCAACACAATACGTTTCCTCTTCCCCACAATACGTTTCATCTTCCCCACAATTCGTTTCAAGTTCTCCTACATTCGTTTCAACCCCGCAATACGTTTCCCGTCCTCAATATTATTCTGCTCAAGCAACACCGGTGGCAAGCCAATGGTCATCTTCATCGTCTTCAGAATCAGCGTCATCGGCGACTTCCTCAGCTTCAGCGTATTCAGTGCAAATCCCTTACGCATACAACACAAATTCCTACAGACTCAGTCAGCCCGTACAAAAGGTATATTCGGCTCAGAATTCAGTCGCTCGTTGGGATCCAATCACTAATACCTGGTGCTGAAATATAGCCGAATACAACGCTATAATATTGTTTATTATTTTCCTAAAAGTTGAATGACTGAATCTAAATAAAATATGAAATAATTTTATGGTCTTTTTATTTACTTCCATTCCAGGGTACTGCAATGGAGTACTCTAAAACATTATTGAATTTTATCAATGTAGCAAATTGATTATGAACCTAATTAATATAGCCTGTAAAAATATGTCAGGAAAATTATAGATTTTTTGTACGTACTCGTACTTATCTCTATTGATAGGTACCTATACTTTAAAGTAACTTAAAATCAAGCTTTTAAAAATACTTTATAGGCCAAATGAGTGAGTCAACTATATAAAAAGAAGTGACGTTATTTTATTTCTCGTAAACATAAAGCCTTTTTTCTCTCAAATAAAATCCAAATCACGCAATTGTTTCAAACATTATTCTTCGGCTATTATCGAGTCTCTAGAATAACCTAAATTTAGAAAGATGTAGGTAGATACAATAATTTAACTCAATGTGTTTAACATTCAAAACAAATGCGTATGCAAAATTCAGTTGCTAAAGATAAATACTAAGTAATCAACAAAATTATCTCTAATTTAAATTATAAAAAAGAATCGGAGAACTGGTCTAAGAATCGGAAGGCTTACTTAGGTATTACAAATCTATTTTTAAGTTTCTAGTTCGGACCATAATAAAATTGTGTTTTTAAAGAATTACTTATTTTTTTAAGTTTTCTTAATGTTTTGAGATCCTGGGTAGCAAGTTAGAGTTTTAAAATCATTATATTTTTATGACAGCAATTTTTTTGAAAATCACAAAGGACATAAAAATTTACTTGACTTTCGTCAGATATTGATGAAATCTGTTAGACAAGATCGTATCTTCTATGACTTGCGTTTAAGTATCGTATTAATTTCAAAACTAGGTATTAATTAGCGTACGTCTAGATTGTCCAGCTGTTCTATAGCTTGTATTTTAAACTTACAAAACAAACATTAATATTACGTTACTTTATTAGCACATTTGATTAATTTATTGATTCCTTTGACAGTGACTATGCTAACAAGTGAATATTGATGTGATAGATACGTTGATCTTACAAAGATATCTTGGGCAATTCAACCTTAGTCAAATCGTAAACCGATGAAATGTCGTATGTCCGTCCGATATCCGCTGCAAGGGGAATGAATACATATAATCGCACGAATTTATGCTTTAAATGATATAAAGATATTGAATGATTCATTGTACACACATAATGTTTGCATTTAATGCCTGACCATATAGTAAAAACGTAGTATACTTAAGTAATTCGATGTTTAAAATTATTTATCCCTATCATTGTGATTATCTGAAGTCAAAATTAAACATGGAATTTTTTAGTCACAAAGTTAGTAGTACACTAATAAGTAGTACACTAAAAAGATAAGCAAAACATCTAAGTTTAATTTTGCATAGTTAAAAATTATGTTATCAGGATAGTGAAACACTTTCAACTCCTTGTGAAACTTCAAAATTTCATTTATAAAATTTTATCTTTAAACGAATTCCAAACTATCTCTCCGATCTATTCCGATATGAAACGTATAAAGCAATTGAGTCCCTACAACTAACTAGTAGACAGTTTCGAAAGAGATGAAGATTTGCCGTAAATCAGATCTCGCAGGGCAGTTGCTAAACCCTTCGTGTCTACTGCCCTACAACAAGATGACCGTTATAAATGCCCAAAATCAGATAAGGGCATCATACATCGGCTCTGACACCGCTGAACTATCTACCTCTTATCATCATGAAAGTATTCGTAAGTATTATTTTTATTTTTTTGTTTCTTAATATTATTTGGCTGTTTTTGATCATTTTCCACCAATTACCAATTTCCACTAGTCTCTAGCAATCCGCACTTGAGAAGCGTGGTAGAGTACGGTCAAAGACTCCTCCGCGAAGAGTGACTTGTGCTCAATGTGGGCTGTAAAGACTGGCTTAAACTGATTACAGTTTAAGCCAGTCTTTACCCATGCTACCAATTTTAAATATTTTAAAGTAAAAACATGTTTTGATATTTTTATTACTTTTAATTGAATACTTCAGACATTTGAGGCATTCGATAAACAATGCACTTAATAATAAATGGAATAACTAACTAAAAGGCTGATAAAGCTACCAAATGATAATTTCAACGGATATTTCATAAGTGACAACGATAGCCATGAAATCAAAATGTGTGAAGCGACATACATACATATTTGTCATTTTGTCGATTAACCAAGTAAATTATGTTTTTATTGCAATTAATATTAGTCAAAATTATTAAATTATGAGTAAGGTATAAAGTGATGCAAGGGGCACAGGCCATATTACTCCACGCTGCTTAAGCGCCTATTAGTGGACTTCACGCACTTTTGAGAATATTCTGGAGAACTCTCTGATGTTCAGGTTTTCTCACGATGTTTTCATTGACGTCAGCAAGTGATAATTAAATTATAACACACACATTACTTTGTGAAAATTAGAGGTGCGCGCAGTTCAAAACTCCCACCTCCAAACTCCTCGGCTATCATTGCAAAAGACGATAATGAAACGTGTTATTTGAACCCATTAAACCTAAACATAAAGTTAATAACTTACTCCAAGGCCCATTAAGAATAAAAAACTAACTAGCAAACATAAAAACCATGTATAATAGTCAGATCAAATGATGCCGCGGTAATGCACTAGTTTGGTAGAAGATAAATAAACAACAATATTAATAGCTCCAATGTCATATTATTGAATTTACATTTAGTGTGACCCAAATATTGGTTGGATTCCGCTTTACATAATATTATAACAACTTAAATGTGATATCGAGAAGGCCCTCGTGAGACTCATGGCCGCTTGCCTAACCTATAGACTGATTTATTTATTCTGTTGCATGTATGTATATTAAAATTTGCCAACGAAGAGGTATTGGAGCTAAATTTTATTTCCTAGTTCAGCAATTATTAAGGTGTCTGTAGTTCCTCTGACATTTTATCAACTTCATTAATGAAATTTTCTACTCTCATTGTAAAAAATTACAGAGGCTTCTTCCTTGCGATTCAGGAAAAGTTTACAATCCAAAATAGATAAAAAAATATGTGGGTAATATTCGATAATTTGGTTTGATTTCACAGGTGTGCACGCTATTATTGGTGACAATGGTGAGCGCGTCGCGTGAAAAGCGCGGTATCTTCGGTGAACCCGGCGGCCTACTAAGTCCATCAAATTCTCTACAATCCGCTCCTTTACTAAGCTCCCATTCCCTCCATTCTGCACCTTTACTAAGCTCCCCCTCCCTCCTTTCTGCGCCCTTACTAAGTGCTCCATCCCTTCAGCCCGCTCCTTTACTAAGTTCCCATTCTCTCCACTCTGCTCCTTTACTAAGTTCCCATTCTCTCCACTCTACTCCTTTACTAAGTTCCCATTCTCTCCACTCTGCGCCTCTTCTTAACTCACCCGCCCTGCAGCCTGCTCCTCTGATCAGACACGCCGCGCCGGTATTGGCCGCGCCACTCCAAGCTGCTCCACTGCTGGCTGCTCCCGCACCGCCTCCAACTATCATCATCAAGACACCAGTTGTTCACCACGTCCGATACGTTGCCCCCAGACCTGCTAGTAGTGGCTGGTGGTAATTAGTGAATAAAGTTCTTTAGCATCTATTTTGTATTTATTCTTCATTTTTTCTTCGGTTACATTGTGAATTTACGTTTTCAAAAGTCTGATTTGTTTACATTACACTGGGTGGGTGGATCATTCATCATTCACCTACAAGTAGTTGTGATAACTACTGACGTCAAACAAAAGTATACCTAAACTCATTAATAAACAAAAATCCCTTTAAAAAATGTATATACTTTACCTAAAAAAAAACAAAGAAAGACGACGTATCATGCAAACTCCTTTGACCTTGACATAACGTAACCAAGAATGTGCTATCAATAAGTTTATCCTAGATCACAATATAATAAAGTAGCTGAGACTAGGGCGGACACACAGGTAATATAAAATAATATAAAATCATGACATGATAACCATTTCCGGTTATAATTATATAATCGTAATTACTTAGAAACACTTTGAGAGGAGCGTCGGCCGCTAATGGTTATTGCCGATTTAATTAATGCTTTACCTACCACGTGCAAATCACACCATAAATCATCAATGCATTGGATCCGTCGAGATTTTAATTATAGTAATATAATCTGAGCTAACAACATTATATCGAAAAATAATTATTGGTGCGTGTATAACAGGCGATAAAATTGATAACTGGTGTACATAATCGATAGAATCATAATTGTAGCCTTGTTATAAACCTTTTTCATTTATTTTATGTCGAATATTATTAGGTATCGATATATTGGACAGTTAACCTCGGTTTTACCCACGTTCGAGTCATAGCTACTACAGTACAACAGTACATACAACAATGATTTATTTGTGGTTAAGTAAGCTAGTTTAATATTGAATAAATTTGTACAAAAAAATAGATTTTAGTGACATCAGTGATGACGTCAGTTAAAACGTTTAGTCATTGTCATAATGAACGTGATATGCTTTTAAAATGATAATTACATGTTTCATCATAATACGGCACTTGTGATATAAACCTGACAAATAAATTATATATATGTTGCAAGACAAAGTGTGCTGAGTCAACTAGTATATAAAATAAATTAAAACGATACGTATCAAAACATGTAGTGTCACTAATAAATACTACTTTTGTTACAAAACCAACACAAAGTTCATAAAGCATTAGGATAGTGCTAAATATAAATCCTACTTCCTACTATCCTACTAATATTATAAATGCGAAAGTTTGTAAGGATGTATGTGAGTGTGTGTGTGTGGGTTTGTTACTCTTTCACGCAAAAACTACTGAACGGATTTTCATGAAACTTTGCAGTAATATAGCTTAGACATCGGAATAACATAATTTGTTAAAATTTATAGACATTTTTGAAGGGACTGGTTCCCCGAAGCGAAGCGAGGGCGGGTTTACTAGTCATATATAAAAATGTCAAGGTAGTTAATTAATAAATGTAGGTTCTGTTTAGCATAGATTTTTTTATCAAATTCATTTGCATAAGGAAGGAGCTTCGGCCATAAATAAAATAAATTAGAGCAAAAACAAGACAAATGAGATAGTTCTAATTAAGCTTGTTAGATTTGACCTAAACAAAAATATTGCAGGATAATTTTGAGGATTGAAAAATCTTTTTTTTTTTTTCAAAAATCATTAGGTAAAGTTATATTATTTGCACCAATCCACACTGGACGAGCTTGAAGGGGATTCTTACTTATGAGGGAAAATATGCATAGGTAGCAGTATTGACCCGAAGATGAATTGAACGACACAAGCACAAAATAATTTCAAAACATAAGCATTTTTATGATGACGCACCGATTGTTAGTGATAATGATGGGCCCTGGGGATAGTCAAGTTGCTCTTGAGACGCAACGTCCGCGTCACCACGCATTAAAAGATTAATTTTCATAAATATATCGCTAACTTCAAAGCAACATAAAATTTATAGTTGCTTCGTTTTTAAAACTTTTTCCTCAGTAGGTATTATATATTTTTTCATAATCCAAATATCTCATTTACCTTTGTGTCGTTTAAGGGGTCTGTTTTACTGTTTTATAAATAAGAAATATACCTCTTTATTCACTGCACATGCATATTCACCGCACTTCACAAAGTATCAACAAATAATGACTTGTTATATAAGTTACAGATAATAGTGACAAAACATCCACTTGCCTGAAAATATTAATCTGAAGTAGAGCTAACATAAATCTAAAGTAGAGCAAAATTTCGGTAGTACAATGGTAATGGTCAATGGTACGAAGATGAATGTCAAATTCTTCATCGTACCATTGGTGGTACTACTGGTGGTACGATGAGGAATACGCCGAGTCAGCTACCAAGCAATTTGTCGTGTTTCGGGTGGAAGCTTAAGAAACAATAATTCATTCTTTAAGCTTTCCTATTCCTATGGATGGCAGGAAAACTCATTAAGTATTCGTCAGATGTCGATCAAATTTAGAGTAAATTCAAATAAAAAAGAATCATATATTTTTCTGGTTATGAACGTAAATTAAATACGCATTATTAAGAATTAATATGAAACTAGACATGAAACATTAGCTTTTGAGTAAAATTTTGAACCACCTTTTTGAAGGTGGTTAAAATAGCTTGACGACAAAAGGGTCTTTTACGACGTACCTGCTTTTCCATTACATTAATTTGGCAGTTAAAAAGCTATAAATAGATACTTATATGTACAAAACTTTAAAGTTGAATTCCCGGCCGCTTTATTGTATTGCAAAATAAAATCTCAATGAAATCTAATAAAAAGTTTATGTTAAAAATAAAAACTAAATATATTAAATAATGCAGATAGCGTTGATATTAAGTAGCAGCCGACGTGGTGACGAATCCCACAACGCATAATAGTATCAAGATCGCACTTAAATTGAGGCCATCCACATTTCACAACTACGAAATGGTATTAACCGATTCATGTATTCGTTAAAACAGGAAATAATAACGATGTACAACTATCACACATCAAGGTCGGATTGGCTGGGAATGCCCAGAAAGTCGTTTGGGGTTTGCCCACTTTCGTCCTCAGTACTTGCATCTTGTTTCAAAACAAAACTTGACTGTTGCGTTAAAAATTGCTACGTATTTTAAATGACATTAACTGATCCGGTTCTATGAACTTTTGCTGATACTTTTGGATACACTACCGATATAGCAAAGTCGAGTTATGTAACATTTATTTACGTTAACTGTTTATCATTTATTTTTATTGTAATTAAAACGGTTACAACCGATTAAATTAAATTATAGAATCTACTGTTATGCTTCTCTCTCATACAACTTCAAGTAAACAAATTGCACTCAGGGTATGCATCCAGGAACAAGGAGAACGTGGACGTTAGGCCCAGCTCTCTCCTCTCTAAGTTCTTGCTGTGCCTCGAAGCCGGAATCTTAGAGGGGTCTTAATGGGTAGTCGCGGTGTGATACGTAACCCGCGGGGTCTCACATTCCCCCGTGGGAAATCACATCCACAGGGCATACGTAAATTTGTTTTCCCCTCGTAAAAAAGGTATGCAGAAGAGTGTTGGCGCGGTGAAAATCTGTGTGAATTTGTGACAGGAATTTGAAAGTCAGCGTCGTTCAGCATAAGATGAATATACCTATGCTTTAGCCCTCCACGCACCGCTAATTAGATACAAAAATTTTACCACCAAAATACAATTAAATATGCACATAATTTATGTGCAGTTTCACAACTATGTATTTAAAAAATGTCCTTCTTATTATGGTGCTGGAATAAGTAATGGCAACAACATTTATGTAGAAAGTGACCTAAGTGACAGAATATAAAAAAACGATAAAGCAAAATAATACACGACATGTCAATGCTGCCTATCGCATTCACACATCTATTGTAAAGGCGCTCACTGACATTCGCGCAAATACGCGAACCCACATTTGTGTAGAACGGATATTTGCAAATTATTATGGGATGTTTTTGACACTTTCGTGATTCGTGAACAAAGATTCGCGCGTATGTGAGTGAGCGTGGTAAGAAAAGAAGCAACATTAGTCAATTACATGAACAAAAAGAGTCAGAATGATACTATGCTGGAACTTTACTGAACAAATTGTCCTGTGTGCCACATACAATCGTACCTTCTCATGCTGTCACATATTGGGCATGCTTACTAGAGGTCATTTTTACGTCACAATGAAGGTGTCATAATATTGAGAATAAACAAATGTTGACGCTGTTACTGTGGATGGACGACAATAATGACTCTTCTGCTCAATTCCCATCTAACACCACAAAGGTGCCCTTGACCATACATTAAGACATACTCGTAATGACACTCGAAGCTGTATTGTTGCCTATTAAAAAGCCATTCATCCCGCTTATGACAGTTCGATTTGTTGGAAAACGCGCCGTGACTGATGCGTTGTCACACAGCACTTAAATTAAACATACAAGATTATCTACACGGGTTTCTTTGGTTTATTTGGAGCTACAAATTAAGAAATAGCTTTCTGTTTGTTTTTTCGAATAGACAACAATTTTCTACCAGACACGCTTCTTGTCATTACAATTGAGTTGTCTGGAAGAAATCGCTTGAAAGCGATAAGGCCGCCCATTGTACTGTGCCTTTGATTAGAAAGTGTTGTTATAAGTATGTATGTGTTGTTTTAGTGTGCAATCAATTCAGGGCGCCGGCGCCGTATGCTGTACCGCATGCAATACATTTTTACACCCCCCCCCCCTCCCCCTCCGTCGTCGTTTATATAGTACAGTCAGCGTCAAATAGTTAGAGACAATCAGGGTATTCAAATAAATAGACGCAACCAAAAAGTCGATAATATCGGTACAAGCAAAGTTTCCTTATTGTTGACAACAATATAGTCGCTCAAATGGCCGAGACGTTTAAAATGTCATATACATCGGGTCAGTCATAACACCATAAACATAGTTACAGTCATCTCGTCAATGGTATCCAAGCATTCAAAGCGTTCAAAAATATGGAACATTAGAAAAATAAACTACAATAAACTAAACCTAATGTTATTGGCATGTCGTTCTATTATCTATCATTGTATGTCAATATCTATAATTCAAATCAATGTCAAGTTTAATACTAAGGCAAGTTTGAAATATCTATTGATGCATAACTGTATCCGATGTGATCATAAAGATATTACAATAGAGGGCAGAAGCCAGGCTTCAGAGCGTCCTTTGGATAAAAAGAGACGAAATCTTTAGTAATCACCTTTCTCTTTCTGGATCCTCGAAATTGGAGAGAGATAGGTAATTACCGTTATCGTTGTTTCTCTTTCTAACCGGGAGCGATTGCAATGTATGGGTAGCCGTATGGCTCACCCACTCTATTGTAATATCTCTATGGATGTGGTGATTTGTATTAAATATATCAAAGCAAGCATTGAAGCACCACTTCATTTGACATACATGACTTGCACTTGACATTGAATTAATCAATTTACTTATCGGAAGAAATGATGCACAATGAACTTTATCGCATGTAATTTAAAGTCCATTTTTATTATGTGTTGCTATAATTTTGGCTACTTGGGTGCTACATATTTTTGAATACTTTGGTTGCTTCATACTTTTGAACACTTTGGCTGTTAGGCAACCAGTGGCGTTGTGGTTGTCACGGTATTAATGCCGACTTGGGTGTTATCAAGTATTCGGTGTTATGCGTGCTCCGGTATATTTGTACACGGTAGATGGTCTGAACAATTTGATCGCTTTGGTTGAGTCGTTCTTAATGGTCATAATGAATGTTTCCAAGTATTTGGTAATCATGACTGCTACGTACTATATGACGCTGACTGTACCAATGTCATACAGGTTTATGTTTATGCCCCCCGCCATGGTCCATTTGCCGCCCCCGGTTACGGCGCCATTAAATCAATTAAGATTAAGAGTTTTATTTCCTAGGAATTGTATAAAGTTCCTAGATTTCATACATTACGGTACATATATTTAGAGCAACCGACCGATACCTACACTTTACAATAGATTTTTTTTATATCTATTAATCGTATGCTTGCTGATGGTCATTTTAATATTAATTAGTATGTAATTATGATTTCCTAGTCTAAAATCGCAGCATATAATATTCTAATTATCGTGTTGATTAGAACCTTGTCGCTTATGTGACATGATGTATATAAATACGCGAATCTTCTAGGAAACTACATACTACTAAATCGATATTTGCGAAGCAGACTACTACACACAAAATGAAATTTTACGTAAGTTTATTTAAAAAGGCAAATTATAAAAATGTTTAATGTTTATTTTCTTGGTGTAGAATGAGTAATTATTTTTCAGTTGGCTTTAATGTTGGTGGCCGTAGCGTTTGGCGCGGCGTCAGCTGGTTACATCGGGGGTGGCGGCTGGAACAATGGCGGCTGGAACCGCGGGTGGTCTGGTGGTGTGGGCGGTTGGAACAGGGGTTGGAACGGTGGCTGGAACAACGGATGGAACGGCGGCTCCGGCTGGAATGGCGGATCCGGGTGGAACAGAGGCTGGTCTGGTGGCTGGTGGTAGACCAATATCTTAAGGTTAAGTTATGTCAGTAACACACGATTGCTATCTAATCGTTAAATTAATAAATAAATCGATGTGTTCTATTTTTATTCTTATATCTGTGCAAAAACTAGTCGAATGTTGTAAGGAATTACTTCAATTAAAATGTTTTTGTAAACACACTAAATTCTGTGATATGTACAAAGAAATATTCTGTTTACCAACAATAAAATTGGATAGGTAATAGTCACATTTATTGTATTTTATTTGCCCCTGTAAAGGATATTTTTATATTCAATAGTTTTAATTCGATATTTATACATAAAATATAATAATACTCATACATGAAATAACATACATACCACATAAATAAGGTTACATAAAAGTTCAAGTCACAAAACAAAAATAATTTTGTAACTACTTAACAATATTACGTTCCCATTGACAGCATCACTGATCATTCATCCACGTTCTAAATTATTTAGTGACCTTATTATTATATTATAATATCCGCCAAATTTTACTATTAATATCTTTTATCTTTAACATTTTTAATAAATATTTATTATTTCATGTTTAGTGAAAATGTCAAGTGCACTGCCGTTGCCGGCCAGCATAAATCTCGCAGTTTAACGCATGGTTTAACGTTACAGTAGTAACAAGGTTAGAGAATATATTAAACTTTACACTACTGTGATAGATCATTCATAATAATAAATATAAATTGCTTAATTTCATAACAATATTTGAACGTTGTCTGGGAAAGATCGCCTATTAATGATAAGATCAACTTACCAAGAGAATTAAAATCCTTTAAAACTACTTTTCCCTGTAAATCAGATTGTTTACAATAAATTTGTACCTATTGAATTGTAATATCCTTTAAGAAGTTAAAAGTTTACCCGGGGCAGTACCACCGCACGCCGCGGTATTTAGTCATATTTTTTTTCCTTTAGTGATTGTTCTAACACAACATTTTAGAGGTGACCATACCAGCCCTCAAGGATAAGAACACATCTATGACCGAATTAGAAATACAGTATACTAAATGGACTATCGTAGGACATAATCTATATTATGATGTCCTACAACTATCACTTAGGTACAGTCCGAGTCCAGTCCTAACTACTAACAAACTTAACTTACCAACTAATGTCACCATACATAGACTAGACGAACCATTCTAGTGCCTATTTAAATCTGTTCCTAGATTGTGGCACCAGAAGCTGGGGCTGCATGGTAGTTTTAATGCCATAAAAAACACCTTTTAAACATAAAGAGTATCTGAATTATTATTGTTCTATCTAATACTGATCATATAAAACTGAAAAATTTGTTTGTTTGTTTATATGCGCTAATCTCAGGAACTACTGGTTCGAAATGAAAAAATATATTTGTGTTAATAGTTTTATGTAAATACTATATAACATCACGCTACGACCAATAGGAGCGGGAGCGGAGTAACATGTTTCCCGAAAGAACGCGAGGGCGTCTGCTAGTTCCAAATAAGTGAAAGCACCTTCTGTAAAACTGAAATATTCGCAAACAATCTTCATGAAATGAATAAACGACTTTATTTTGATTTTTTAATTTAATGCTGGAATTTTATAATGAAGTCATGAAACCCGCCGTGCGTAATCCCATTTTGAATTGGGTTTTATAGAATCCAAACTAATACCTAAGTGAGATTTAGCAACGTTATTTAAAACAGTCTTGTTACCGTGGAATACTTTAGCATACCGTTTTTTTTATGGAATTAAGATAGCAAACGAGCATGCAGCACCACCTTCCGCTGCCGCCCATGACAACTGTGACCGCCCCAGAACTAGACTCAATGAGTCTCGTTCTAATTCGGTCACAGATGCGTTGCTACTCCTGAGGACTGAGATGGTCGTCCTAAAAAAGTGTAACCGGCTTCACACCTTCCTATCCGGAACACAATATTATTGTTCTTAAAACAATTATTACATGGTAGGAATGGTACTAAGTACCGTGGCGGGCGGTGGTAGCCTAGCCTTACCACCTATAGCGTACGACGTAACGTCCCACTGAAAGATTTACGAAGGCAGTGCAATTACCTTTTCACTAAACGTAAAAAAACTAGTTCTAAATTGTACATAAAAAAAATTTATTGTGGATGGATTTCTACTGCGGAATACTTTAACGGAATTGCTTGATTGCATTTATGCAACATACATTAAATGATCAATGAGGCATACCTACAGTGAAAATGAATTTAAAATTCGTAAACAAAATATTGTCATGTAGTTTTTTATTTATAAATTAAGTGTTTGTAGAGGAAAATAAAGTACGATAAATTTAACAATAACTCAATTTTATTGTTGTTAAATTACAAGCATTCTTTGAATATATCACAGGATTAACTGAACATGTTTGTTTTAGGAGTTTAACTCCACACTCCTTACAACATTAGATTTATTGCGTGTAAATATAAGATCGTATCGTATCATTAGGGTGCCTTTCCACCAGAGCTAAGCTAAGCTGTGTTGCTGTTTGATGTCCACCAATCACATTCACTGGCCCGACCCACACATACACACACACTCAGCCTCCGCTGGGCAATTGAATGACTGTGATTGGTGGATGTCAAACACATCCTTAGCAACGTAACCTTAGCTTAGCTGTGGCAGAAAGGCTCCCTTAAACCATAGACTAATCGATATTATCGTTAGGTTAAAAATCGATTGTTATACGGATTTAATTAATGAGTAAATCTGAATCGTAGTCATCAGTAATATTGGAACTCACGAACATTTTTTACATCTCTTTTTAATGACTTTGGAGGAGAAATATGGAATTTAAAAAAAGTATATTAAAACAAAAACATTTATTTTTTAAAATTGTATAGCTATACCATGAAACTACTGACTTAAATCAGCCTTAACATACTGATCTTCTACCAGCTGCCTGACCAGCCTTTGTTCCAGCCGACACCGCCATTCCAGCCCAACCCTCCGTTCCAACCAGAACCGCCGTTCCAACCTTTGTTCCAACCGGAACCTCCGGTCCAGCCGGAAACTCCATTCCAGCCGGAACCCCCATTCCAGCCGTAACCGCCGTTCCAGCCAGAACCCCCGTTCCAACCGGAGCCGCCGTTCCAACCAGCACCCCCGTTCCAACCGGAACCGCCGTTCCAGCCTCTGTTCCAGCCAGAGTTGCCATTCCATCCGTTCTTCCAGCCGGAATTACCGTTCCAACCACCGGTCCAACCTTTGTTCCAACCGCCCACGCCGCCCGACCAGCCGCGGTTCCAACCATTATAGGCGGGTGCATACGCTACGCTTGTGTAGCCACCGCCGCCAATGTTTCCAGCCGACGCCGCGCCAAGCGCTACGGCCACCAACATTAAAGCCAACTGAAAAAAAAAAACAAATTAAGTTTATACGTTTACAAATAAAAAGGAAATTGAAAGTTTTGTAACTCAAAATGATAGACTTGTGTTACATAAACTTCTAAAAGTAACCTCAAACGGAATGTAATCCAGCTGGTTTAAAGGTTGGTTCAAGGGGTTTAGTAACCCAATTGATATTCGTTTACGTTATTAACGATTAACTGACCCAGTAGACGCTGTGTTGCAAAATGTAGTATTCATAATATCTCGAGTTCTAAGTAACGTATCAATTTAAAACTTTCACCACTACTAACTACATGAGCCCCCTGTTACCTCATCAATTTCGTTTTACTAAACAAGGGAAGATTTCTTTGAAGTTTAAACTACTAAACGTAGTATTGAATTATTATTCTTTTTTATGACACATAATTCTAACTCACACAAAAGTCATATAATGTAAAAATATAGAAGTTTCTTTTTTATTTTAATAACTTACGTAAAATTGCATGTCGGTTGTTGTTGTTTGCTCGTGGTGTTAATGTCTCAGTATGCATTTTGTGAGAAGATTTGCGTATTTATATACATCAACTGCAAGGCTCCAATCAATAAGACATATAATTAAAAATATATGATGCCACATTAGATCAGTTGAAGATCATAATTATCTTTTGATAAATATTAAAACATTTGTCTTAAAAATGTTATGTATAACAATTTTTTTTACGTTGAGTTAATGTTCTTGTTTTTAGGATGATTTGCGAACCATCCAAAAAACAATTTCATTTAAACATATTTTATTTAAGGTTCATTTTGAAACGAAATACAGATCAATTTTAGAGATAAGCTGTGCTCTATATTTATAACTTAGAGTTGGCTCCTATAACGCTCAATTATCACACGGTGGGTAAACGCCTTTGACAGTAGAAAAAATATAGTTTTGAGATCTACGGAAGCTCTAGTCATGTTAATAGAGCTTTCCTAGCACAGAAAAAATGTATTCGTGCGTTGTGTGGAGTATCACCACTTGAGTCCTGTAAACCACTGTTTAAAAAACTAAAACTATTAACACTCGCCTCACTTTAAATATTCGCAGTATGTATTTTTGTAAAAAATTAAAGACATCTTTTTAGTACAGTTGCAGAAGTATACCCAAGAAATACTAGACGAGATCAGAGATTAGTGCTGGGAGAGCGAGCACGAACTTGTCTTCTTACTAATAATGCATATGGGATGTGTGTTAAAATAAATAATAAAGTACCAGTAGAAATGACGTCTTTGCCTTTAAAACAACATAAGGTACAATTAAAGAAATGGTTGTTAGCACAGAATTTCTACACTGTTAAAGATTTTTTAAATACATAATGGATAATTAACGAACATTACAAACATTGACATAGTAATAATAATTTAATTTAATAATTAATAATATAAAAATACATGAAAATATTGAATATCTGACATAAAATATATATAAATAATAAGATATAATTGATAGAGTAATATAGGTAATTAAAATAATTTAAGCATATATTATGTAAATTAATTTTATGTTAATGTGTTAATAGATATTGTACTTATTGTTCTGTTCAATTGTAATATTTGCATGCCTTTAATTTGGCAAATGTGAGCACAAGAGAATTATGTAAAACCTTATAATGTAACCACATTTTAGCAAATAAATATCATTATCACATCATTACGAGTGTGGAAAATGTAATATTTAACATGCACTTAATCATAAATTTAGCGTAATTGTTGAAATACCAGTATGAACCTTCAGTTAATACGTATTAATATTCTTTTAAGTTTTAATATTTTCTTAGCATTCCTATAATTTTTGACATTCACCTAATTCAAATCATCCTTTAATAATCTTTAAAAAAAGCTAAACATAATGCATTCTTAATCATTTTAATTAATTCAATGACCCCGGATAATTTATTCTTTGCAAATCTAAGACGATTACAATGCAACAATAATTATGTTATGTATTTTGATATACCTACATAGTTGCTTTAGTAGTTGAGTATAATACTAATATTGGGGCTAGAAACGAGCAATGTAGGGTGAAGCCGAGTGCATCACTTTGTGGATGTTAATCAACAAGGTGAGAAAATCTGTAAATCAACATTATAAACCAACCATACTGCTCTGTTCGAAATGTACTGCTAACAATAGCATCTTAAACTATGTGAATTAACTAAATAAAAATTACAGCATAGTAAGTATCTCTGTTATTATAATAGTTGTATAACTGATAAATAAATAAGCTGCTCAAATTACCAACTCATTATGTGTGTATATTATTCTAATTTCAAATGATAAAGCTATATTTATATATAGTTTATTTCGATTTTAACATATATGACAACATGATCGTATGAACGTCCTATAATCTTCAATCAATACTTATCCGTAAGGGTTTAGATATCGTAAAATTCATATTCAATATATTTGGCCTCCACCCAATTCAAATAAGGTTTTAAGTGTCTACAATATCTAAATATAAAGCATACATTAATTGTCATTAATTCGATGACCCGACTTAATGTTATTCCGTGCAAACCCACGCAAATCGATCAGAATGCAAAATAACAAAACTATTTTGTAGTTTGGTATACATAGTACCTTTAGTGTGTGTAGTGTTAATACTGTGGTAAGGAACCAGCCATGTAGAGTGAAGTCGATTGCTTTTCTGCACTGCTTTATTTACATAAATCAACGACATGGAAGCGGCAGTGAATTAGCGGATGCGGCAGCGAACGTCAATATACATATTTGATACTAGTCAACCAACCTTACGTTGCTCCGGCACGTATATTGTAGCATCAGATTTAATTTATGAGTTTCTATATTCGTAACTGATTTTATATTTGAGACTCTCAACTCTGTAAGGGTAGCAGTATGTGCTAAACTGAAATATCTGCAAGCCTAGGGCATACAAATCACGTACAATATTCCGGTGCTTATAAATCTTACAAAGTTATTTTCATTGTTACCATTTAAATTAAGTAGCATCATAATAAAGAATAAAAGTCTCACATATTTGAAAGAACCAAATTAGCTTATTTGTTCCTCGATACCGTTAATTTACCTGGCTGTAATATAACACATTTTCTTTAACTCTTTATGGAATTTTCATATCAGCTATATGTCACACTTATTTTTATTAAATTATGTTCACAGACGAACAAATTAATTTTATTTATTGTTATACTCGTTGATGATCTCTAACTGGACTAAAATCGCAGCATATTTTTCAAACATGTTTGGAACCTTGTATATTAAGTGATATGATGTATATAAATAGGGTAAATTTTGCAACTTAAAACATACTGGCTCGGTACTCCGAAGGAGACTACATACAAAATGAAATTTTACGTGAGTATAAATTTTCCTTATTAGAAAAATACGCAATGCTTTAAATTAATTCAATTTTCAACACACTTGCTCGTAAAGTTGCTATTTTTTCTTTAGTCTTACGCCCGGAATGCGGTTTATTACACAATAGTGCGTTTTACTTTTCATTGCCGCACTAGTGTTTTTCTTATTCCACTTTTTTTTAATATCCGTAAAGAGGTTGTTACCAAAAGATTTATTATTTTGTAAATAAATAAACTTGTTGTACTTAGTCAAAATCTGATAAGATAAGATTATACTTCATCTAATTATCTATTAAAGCATTTAAAAAATACAATATTTTAAATCATTAATTACCGTAAATTCCTATTAGAAATACATAATTATTTAGTTTAATATATTGTGGCTGAATAGCGGTTTTCTTTGCCTCTGGACTTAACCTGCGCGCCTGCGCGCGCATAGTTATTCAATCAAAGATACCTACGGCGCGCGAAAAAATAAAATAAACCTCGGCGCCATTTTGTGCAAACATTTGTTCGTTTATAATTTGCTGATTTGTGACTGAAAAATGTCGATACCTAATTGTTTTTTTCCTCGCAAGTGTGTTGAAAAACGTCGTATGATACGCGTGCGCTTTGTTCACTACAGTCTTGGCTCTATTCCAGCCCTCGCCTTGCGGCTCGGGCTGTGCAACCGCCTCGACTGTAATGACCAACTTCGCGCACTTATATCATAATGTACTATCTTATCTTGTTTAATATTTTTTGATCCTATAGAAATATATAAGTATAATTAATCTCTAAATAGAAATATTAAACATTTTTTTTAATTTTCCAGTTGGCTTTAATGTTGGTGGCCGTAGCGCTTGGCGCGGCGTCGGCTGGTTCTATCGGTGGCTGGAACAATGGCTACGGCGGCGTAGCATACGCGCCCGCCTACAGCGGTTGGAACCGCGGCTGGTCCGGTGGCGTGGACGGATGGAACGGCGGCTGGAACAACGGATGGAACGGCGGCTCCGGCTGGAACAACGGATGGAACGGCGGCTCCGGCTGGAACAGAGGCTGGTCCGGTGGCTGGTGGTAAACCAGTGCTTTATGATTGAATAAAGTCAGCTACATAGTACTACACGATCGTATAAACACTTGAAGCGTATAATTACTAGTTTTAGTACTTGTAATTGCGGTCCAAATGCAAAATACCTACCTATACGTAAACACCGTAACTTTACGCACATACATGTAACTGACTGGTATTGTAGTATAACTTAATCCGTGGAATAATCGGATTAATAATTATCAATGTGTTCCATGTTGTAATCTTATATTTAAACAAAGACTAATCAAATGTAAGGAATGCGTTGAATTCTATTTTTCCTATTTTAACTTTGATGTTTTCCTGTGATATATACAAATGAAGCTTGCACTGACAATAAACTGAGCAAATGTTACATTCATTGTATTTTAATTTATCTCGTGCACCTACTGACAATTGGTATTAAGATTGCAATTTTTTGCATTTTCTTATAAAAAATTACACAAATAGAATTCAAAACGTAATACGTAGTAACTACATAAACTATAATTTGCAAGTACTTGAGAATTAAATGTCATTTTCAGTATCACTACTTATTTAAATTTTAGTATTTTAGAATTTTGCAACCTAATCCTTCTCCACTCATAACTACTCTATAAAGTTTATAAATCCTTATTTCTAGCAAAAAGGTCAAGTGCACCTTAAAATAATTTAATATCCAATGTGCAATAAATCATTCAATTGTTAACGTTACTAATAAATTATTTCAAAATTATGTTTATTTAGCACCCACAATATTTGCAAATATTCTGGTTTTCAAGAAGGTTAGAGTTTAAAGTACAGCTTTGTATTAATTTATTATTAGGTATTCATAAATCAAAACACAAATCTCGGGGCCCACGGATACTCAAATCACTCAGCGAAGTTGTTTCAACCCACCGATCTACTTAATGACATGAAATAGCAATTTAATTAAGCGTTAAACGTTTGTTCTACAAAGTAGAGTCAGATTTATCACTTGCAAATTATGTCGGGATAAATTGATTCTCAAAAGGTCAAAGGAGAAGATGAAACTAGGTGCGCCTTGGTCATCAAACTGCGTCCCGCAGGCGGACTGTATATCTGCAGCGACGGTGGTGGAAGGGTATTCAAAACGGTATGACGACCCGTTTTTTTTATTATAATCTCTAAACATTCAAATTCCAAGCTCATACATTTTATAAAGAAAACGAAATACCTGATATTAATACCTGATACTATTTAGACTTGGTGGATATTTGAAAAATTATAATCAACTGTTTATATATTAGTGGTTTAACTAAATGCAGTAATGAGACAAACTATTCTATTATAGTCTTTCGTCAATTTTTGTGTTTCTAAATATTCTTCAACTGCTCATGTCTCAGCTGAGAACAAACAAAGATAATAATTAAGTGTGATTATAAAAAACGCACTTAATTTATTTATCCCTGAAAGAGATCGGTGCATTAATAGTAAGGTTGACGTAGTAAATACCTCTGTTTCGCTGATCTTTTCATTGTTTATTCAAGATAATATTACTGTATTGTAATATTTTAATCTATTGCTTTGGTGCATTAAACTTTAAGAAAAATTGTCATTTTGCGTTGATAATAATTATCATGTGAACTCCAAAGGGTCATTTCAGAAAGAACAATTCAGATTAAACTGATAAATAAATTTTAAATCCGAGTGGTGTCGCAAATGTGCTTTGTGGTTCGCTTTATTATATAATTTTAAAATTTTGTTATCGCATTCGCTAAACATTTTTACTGTAACGGGTAAGTACTTACTATTTTTATCTACCAATGTATTATTTATAAAACTCTTTCGTTACTGAATGACTGACTGACAGACAATGCACAGCCAAAATTACGTACTGAACGAAAGAAGTAGAAATTTGGCACTAAGGGGAGCACTAAGGGAGTGAAGGGGAACACTAAAAGAAGTTTTTTTTAAATTTCCCTCTCTAAAGAGATAAAATGGGGGTTAACTGAAACAAACACAGGTAAAATAGGTTTACCCTGGTGAACCTATTTTACCTGGTTCACCGTGCCGTAGGGGTAAATCTGGTTATTTATACCGTAACTTAAATCGTAAATAAAAAGGTGAGTGAGAGCAATCGTAACCTGCAATTGAGTCCACAGATGTGCCGCCCATGGACATCTAACACTAACAGCTACAAGTTCATCTATTCAAATTAAGTCGAAGATTTTATTGCTATTGAAGACCAAATAGAAATGCGCTACGCAGTAAGCGTTGGCTTTGCAATCGGCAGTATAATCATTGGCCTAAGGGATATTTTCTTCTTTCTGTGTTCAATTAACTCCATAATATACTGATGTTGACATTAATAACCAATAACAATAACAACAACAACAACATACAACCTCATGAGAACATTCATATATGTATTTAATCCTGATATTAAATTTAATTAAATTAAATTAAAACAAAGTTCAAGTAACTTGTACCTGACAAGTTACTTGAACTTTGTTTTAAAACCTTGGAATAGAATGTTGTCTTGTGTCGAATTCAGATATTTTCATGGAGTTCCACACTCTCCGGAGAAGACGACGATGTCTGTCCCCTTTCCTTGATCGTAGACCTCCGTAAAGTGACAGCTATATTGTAGCTAATGGTGGTTTTGATGGTCATAAGAGGAGGCTACATTAAGGACGGCATGTTGTAGGAAATAAGTTGTATACCTAATAGGTATACAAAGGTAACATCTCTGTGTTGGGTTGGTGGTATTTGGTGGTGGTGGTTGGTGTTGGGTGCCATGGATAACACAAAGACTAAATTATATACCCAGACCGAGAAATAAAAAAAACTCAATATCTCACCAACTCCAAAGGTTGACTGTACGCCAATACGCCAATAGGTATTAAGTTCACCCATAGTTCAATAAAGAGTGTAATAATAACAAAATCATCTTTCAAACTGCCTCAAGGAGAATCGAACCATTGCGCCATATATGTACATCGTCAAATTTGTCATCACATGTACTAAGTAACTATACCTACTTTTGCTGAAAGCGAACTTTATTCTAGCACATTAAGCTCATATCACAAGAAAACCTGTATTCAAAAATTAGGTTAAATCGTTTATCTCGAGTTGAAAACGATTAAATTGTTACAATAATTATAATTATTCTTATAAACTACTCCAGTTCGACGTATTCCGTACGAAGGCCATTTCTCCACTCATTAACCATTACTTTGCTCGTATTTCGCAAATGAAGTTGTTGTTACCGATTATAATTTAAACAAAATCCATATCATACTCTCGATTTCTTCACCTTCATCTGTTTTGTATAAGGCACAAAACCTTCAGTAAGACACATAACAAAACATTTATTGCTTACTTATTTATTAACTAATTCGATGACCCGAGATAATTAATGCCCAGTGGATTTTACCATGAGTCATGAATTAGATACTCCTTGACTTTTTAACGGAAGCAACAAATAAACAAACTAAATTGCCAGATGTTCATGTAATGAAGGAATAACTTATCGTAATATCGTTGAGCCATTTTAATTAGGTAAACAGGCACTTGTTGTCATTAAATCACAGCCATTAAGCCATGTCGGAGGTATTTAGGATGAATAAATTGTTCGATACTTGAGGCAGTTTGATGCCGTATTATCTACCTAGGCCTCCACAATGATGAGCCCCCGTGTTCAGTAGTGGACCATTATAGGGTTGAGGTTAAGTTAAGCAGACAATTTAATTAGCGGCCCTTCAGGCATAATAATTTTCAAATTTTATAGGTAGGTACAATTTAAACTGTAATATTAAATGAAATTGCTACTGTACAATGTATGGATTAAACTCATTAGTGACAGTCTACTGAGGATAGGGTTTCTGCCGTATTTCAAGGTCTGAACAATATGCTACAAGTTTCTAACATAGGGTCCTTATCACAAAAAAAACCGCTATAAATTCACAGCCCACACTAGGATTCCCTGTGTCGTGGGTGCCATGGACAACACCCAATACAAGGACACACACCCAGACCGAGGACGGATTACTCATCATTCAAATTTCCGCCTCGCTAGAAATCGAACCCAGGATCCTCGGAACAGCGGCGATCCGGCGTGTTAACCATTGCGCCATCCGGGTCGTCTTTTTCAAACGAGGTACAACGAGAGTCGTCACCAAGACACAGTCAACTGTCACATTCAAGTATTAACTGTATTAGTTGATTAATTTCTGATCATTTACTACTACTACTAATAGGAACTACCTCGCTGCTATTGCTACTCAAAAATAATTATTTATTTTATTTATAAATTAGTAGGTACATATTAAGAAATCACGTTTCAATTGTATTCCTTGTATAAATAATATTTGTAAAATAAACCGGTATTTTTATGTGAGGATGGGGCTGCATAGAGTAAAATGTTAAAAACATTGAGAATAAAATGTTAAAGTTGCAGTATTGGAGAACCGGTTTTTGTGGAGATTCCGTGTCTTTTTAAACGGTGACCGTAATGTCCCTTTGTTAAGATTGAACTTACGGTAATCACTCTACATTGGAATGCCCCGTCGTGTCTTGCTGCACTACTCATATACCTATTATTATGTGACGGATAAGTTACGAATTTTGCATGATTTATTTTAAGGAAAATTAATTTTATTCTAAACTGGAATAGGACGGTTTTTGACAATGTTTATACACATTATATTTGTAACAAACTGAAACCGTTTGTTTAAAAAATCTACCGACTCATAATTGAAACATTCTACCTAGGATACACCAACGAACAATAGTCGAATTATGATACCAGAACTACAATAAATAATCTACAATTTCACTATTTTGAAAAAAGTCCGTTCCAATAAAATTTTAGGTCCTCAATTGTAGTATTAAGTAGGCAGACTTTTTTCACACATTTTCATCACTTCACCTGTGTATCACTTATTCTTTAATGCACTTTTCGAGATATTCAATGCAGTAAGCTTTCATAGCTGCTGCATCACACTTTGTATCAATTTTATTTTACGTCAGAAAATAAAATAAAACCAAAACATACAATAATTTTCTATTTCTACTCGCTATTGAATGAATGTGATCAAAACAAAAGAGGCGCGTCCGCGCGTCTAGTGAACGTCGCAGCCGCAGCGTAAAGTTATTGTTTTGCTCGTCCATTTGTTGACATATTACGCCTTTGAAACTTGTTGCCTACACTGCGTCATGCATTTGTCCTGCGAGAATTCGTATATAAACACGAGGATTCGGATATTGCCACATTCTGACTCGAAACCTCGAAGCAGACTCCAAAAATGAAATTCTTTGTAAGTATTTTTAGTCAAGTTTTCAAAAATACGCAACCATGTTATGAATTATTATTATATTATTTTATTTTTTATAAAAAAATCCAAATTATAAACTAGGTAACTAAGAAATGTTATCTTCTCAGTGTTTAAGACTTCAACGAGCTCTATTCCAATTAATTAAGGAATAGCAAGTTGGTCTTAATTTTGAACATCAATTTAAACTAATCAGGTGTAATTTGATGTAAAAGTTACCTATGTACCTAGTTATTTATATAAAAGTCATATATTTTGTCGGAGTCCTTCAAGTAACATACGACCGTCATCCCTACATCAAACAGCACCGCTATTTTGTGCTGGATTATGCTCCTATAAATTACTCCGACTGTATTGCTAATGAGTAGAAGCCACGATCTGCCATTCTATAATTTGTCAATACTAAGTAGAGTCAATATAGTCCAGCGGTGAACTTCAAAATATTAAAAGAATAATTGGATTGATAAGGGCGCGATAAGTGGAAATAATAAATACTTTTTTAACTTATAAATGGTTTATGTAATTATAATTGTACTTTCCAGGTGGCTTTCCTGTTGATGGCCGTAGCCCTCGGCGCGGCATCGGCTGGCTACATCGGGGGCGGTTGGAGCCCGGGCTACAGCCGCGTGGTGTACGCGCCCTCGTACGGTGGTTGGAACAGGGGCTACGGTGGTTGGAACAGGGGCTGGTCTGGCGGCTACGGGGGCCTTGGCGGCTACGGCGGTGGTTGGAACAGGGGCTGGTCCGGCGGCTACGGCGGTGGTTGGAACAGGGGCTGGTCCGGCGGTTACCGCAGCGGTTGGTGGTAAAGCAGTGAACGTGTTGGACTGATGTCAGTGTGTGTGATTTCCAAATAGCATCTCGCTTTAATCATATTTAAACCTAATAGTTATTTCTACCAACTTAAGCAAGAAACAAGAGACTCTTTTAAAATCTTAAGTTATGCTCAAATATAAACGTACAATCTTCTTCTTTTTTACAATATGTACTTATACTTTATCTGAAAACGCAAAAACTATTTTATGTAAAATAAAGCTGGCACTTTTTATTTTACCTTGTGCCAGATTTGCTTTTTTTTCTTCGTGCATTATGCAAACAAAATTATATATGAAAAAATATTAAAATATTCGATATTTATATAAAAACTTAAATGTCTTCGTGTTAAAGTAAACATGCATTGCAAATAAAATATTTATGTTGTGTGAATAGTAGTATAACTACAGGTACAACCGCGTTAGTTACAACCAAGTCAAAATCCCTGCTAATGGACGTCTTGATTTAATTCTGTGATAATTAACAATAAAAACCAGTAACTGTGACATATGACTTTTATTATTATCTTGACACAAAAAGTCTGGGGCATTGCTCTTAATGCGAGTGTTAAGGAAGCTGCAAAGTGGCACTAAGTACTCACTCGTGATGTTTTATTGAAGTAAACGCTTATGTAATGAGATTATTTAATAGTAATGTAATATAAAAAAAACCTTTTTTTATGAAATTTTTTGGATGCTTGTTTTGCTTGCTGCACGTGAGTGCATAAATGAAATTGGCAAAATCTTTTAAAATATTTCACTTTACAATGTAAACAAATGACTAGTAGGTAAATACATCAATTAAACAATTATGAAAATTAAATACAACCTCCCCCAGTTTTCTATGTAAAGTAGCAGTACCTATTTAGGTTTTTTACGATATTTACCCGACTGCGTCAGAAGGAGGCGGTTATGTTTTTCGAGTGTTTATATTATATTTTTATTTAGATATGTTTTATTATGTTGCCAATTCCAATCAGTCAACCCGGGGCGACACAAAAAATCTAATCACTGAAGAAGAGTTCTAAGCTCTTTTCAAGGCACTCCATCTAATTCTAGGACATCTAGGTGATAAAACGTTAATGTATAGTTTATTTAAAGACGCACAACATTTACATAAGTTAAAACTGAAGGTTGTGTTCTAGATTTTAGATTATTTTTTCCTGTCACCCTCAGTTGAGTGGCTAAGATTAAAATATACCTAAAATAAAAGATTTTTACGTTTTATAAGAACTTGGAAAAACACACCTTATGATATATAAGTTATGTGTGGTAGCCTAGGCTGGTAAATTGCATTGAGTTATGTATAAAGCTTTTCACTTTTGATTTTTAGATACCCATAATTATTATTATAACCTAACGGTAACACCAACGCTGGCAAAATATTTCAGTCCTGAACCAACGCGCGTCCCCTTGTTGGATAATGAAAGAGCGATGGGGGAATTAAACCGTGCAATTCCTACCCTAACTTTCCAGTTTTTTTATATACAGTCTGTATATAAAAACATTAATTAATGTGATTTATAATTGTTCTCATGGGGGATTTATATTGATATATTATGGAGAATTCATACAAATAAATAATCCATCATTATTGTTTCTTTTTTATTTTAGTAACAAAAACCTGGCAATTTATTGTAAATAATTAAAGAAAAAACACTGCTTAACAACGTTTAACGGTGGGACCGTTAAACAATAGCTTATAATAAATAGTTGCGACAGCTTGCCCGCAGCACAATACCAACATATTACAATAAATAATTTTTGTTCTCAAGATAAGAGCTATATATTATTATCTAAATTATCGATCAAGCCAACGTTTTCTTAATGGTCTATTCAAATTACCTTAATAATAAGATAAGGAACGCTAATAACAATAAAAATTCGTTCTACACTGCGTTCGCGTCCGATATGGAATTCGTTTTAATTGTATGCTACACAAATACCAGCTTTCCGCTCGTATGATTAAGGAACATTCACATAACTCACTTTAATTCACTTAACTTCACTTCAAAATCGCCTCTTCAAATCGCTTCTTGCCCTTTTTTCTTCCTTAATAATTCCTTTCCTTGATTTGCCATTTGACCGTGTGACTTTGCTGTGTCAATTATGCGTGTATGTTGTAATACTTCGCTAATTTTGTCCATCACAATTTTGCTATTTTTTTACGTCTGTACCTATTTAATTTGAGTGATATACTAATCTTCTTTTGGGTTCCCTGGAAGAAATCGCTTCAAAGCGATAAGGCCGCCCATTGTTTGTATTACTTTCTTGTACTTTTTATGTGAATTTTTTTTGTGTACTAACAATAAAGTTTCAAATAAATAAACATTGCAAATTGATGTAAAATTTTAAATGTCCTAAGTAAATATTGTTTACAAGCTAAATTGAACTGTGAGCACAGGTGATAAATTTGGTTTTAGCGGGGAGTGACAATTCCATACTCACGGATTCACGGAGGCTCAGGTATAGTTTGTGCGTTCCATGTCCCATCGTACGCAAATGCATTGTCTAGCACCATCTGCTAACTGTTATTACCATTCTAGTAAGAGTCTTGTTCTGTGTCGGTCACAGCTGTCATAGGCTACAGCAGAAGGATTCTGCTGACAGTAGGTAATGTTATATAGTAAATACTTTATACTTTTTAAACTGTAAATCCATAAAAAAATGAAATTTACGAAAGCATTACCTTAATCTTCTCGAAATTTCTATCCCACTGTATTTTCAAACACCTGTCTAAAATAGCTCTCTATCAGCTAACCTCAAACTAAGCTACTGTGGTGAATAGCAAAAATAATTAAATTAAAACGTTTTTTTTTAATTTACCTATTTGTGTAAGTACCAACCTACTGACAACTTTAATTCAATGAAAAATTCAAATTATGTTTTTTCTTACAAAGTTTAGCCGACAAAAAATCAAAAACCGCCAAATGGTCATAGTGGCCCATGGACATCAGTTGCACCAAAGGCATTACTGCTGCGTTTTCTAGCCAATATAGAAAGAAGTGAGAAGAAAAGAAATGCAACTCTTGAGCGCCTAGCAAGAACATTATAAGTCAATCAGAGATGTTGCTAATATTGAATATTGTTTTAAAACGTTCGTCCGTTCACGACAATAATCTTGAATTACTTCTCGTACACTATTAAAGGTACACTTTCTGTGCTTCTTGTCAAATTGGATACTTGAAACTAGAATAAATTAATGTCATAGGTAATCATTACTAATATGTAATTATTTTCACAAGCAGTAATTTCTTTGTTTGAATTTCAAAAATGATTCATGTAAGAAACAGAAGCAGCAACACCTGCTCACATCCCAAATGTCTCCTATCAATAAACAAAATCCTACAGTATTTGTAACATTTCAAGGTTCAACAACTTCATCGATTTTAAACGTATTCTATAAAGCTATAACCCTCTGACATTTACACGACATTTGGGAAGTCTGCATATTCGACAATATTAGGCAACCCTGCAGCTGTGATCTTCTCGTATAATACATTAATGCCTGTTCACACTAGTGCTTTGTTTTAATAAATAATTGTCGAACGAGTACAATCGTTTAATGAGAGCACGGCGAACCGCAGAGCTTGTGCAGTGGTACTAAGTAATTGTAAGGGGGAATAAGTGAAGGTGTGTTTACTTTCGCCCGCTTTGTAAACTTGTATACCTACTATAATTATACTACGTGTGCATGTCGCGTTGCGGCGCCGCGCCGGTGCATTTGTTTGTTTATCTGTAGCAACTGGTACGTCCCACTCGCTTATTATGAGTCAGAGGCGTTGCTGTAAGTGGTCAAGGCCGCCGTAAGCGGGCGTGCATAACGTGCATCGCACGCGGACGACATGACGGGGGGCGACAAATGGACCACGGCAGGACGGCATAAAAGTTTTGGGGGTGCAAAACGGCCGTTTATATTCTAGTGGGGTTCCAACTCAACTCAACTCAACAGATTTTATTACAAGGCCAGTCTGAAGTAAGTTACGCCACTAGAAGGAGTCTCCAAAAAAGAGTATAATTACATTTAATTAACCAGGACACTAAACATTTAGACTTTAAAAACGCTTAACATGGGTAGTACTAAAACATCACTACATAGTATAAAACAAAGTCGCTATTTTTGTCCGTCTGTTTGTTTGTTTGTCTGTTTGTCTGTTTGTCTGTATGCTTAAATCTTTAAAATTACGCAACGGATTTTGATGCGGTTTTTTGTAATAGGTAGAGTGATTCAAGAGGAAGGTTTTTATGTATAATACATGCATATATTCCCACGAGAACGGGATCCACGCGGGTGAAACCGCGGGCGGTCCGCTAGTCTTTAGATATTAAAAAAAACAATTTGACGCATTTCCTTTTCTATTCTAATTTTAAACGGGACAGGGAATAAACATATAACAAAGTCGTTGTTTTGTAAAAAATAAATTTCGAAATTAAACAAGTATCGGGTATCTCAGTGTGCCATCACTGGTCTCACGTCATTATTGCACCTAACCAACATTTGGCACTCGCATGATGAAACGTTACGGTCAACTGCTCCATAATTTCGTCACATCGAGTGATCGATCTACAGGCAGTCTACGCAGACAAAGCAATCGATTCGCATATAGTTTCCGATATGTAAATGATACCGATTATCGTATAGGTGCGTCCGGTGATCGCAAGGCCAACACACAGAAAATGGCTCATCGCGTTCGAATCTCACGGCCGGCCTCTGGGCTTGTCGAGTATCCGGCGACACTCACAAATTATACTTTTTATTACCAGACATAACCGTATCTCTACATAGTTAGCTTGGTGGTATGAATGTTGGTCACTCGCACTCAATCTTGGTTTGAGTCCTGCTACTAATTATTTTTCAAAGCGGGAAAATTATAAATTTTAAATTGTTTTATCGAAGGGAAATTTTGTAAGAAATCCTGTACTTGCATTTTGAACTGTCTCATTTGTAGGTAACCCATGAGAAGGTTCAATTTCAACAGGTGTATGACGTTTGTTAATACTTTGATACAGTGGGTATTGGATAACTATTACCTAAATTTTCCATTTTCAATTAATAATAATTGTTGGTGGCTAACTTTAATGCGGCTTCGACATTTTGTAACTTCAAATAAACCAATGGCTCATTACATGTAGAGCCAATCTTTAATATATATCAAAGTCCGTTCGTAGCAATAGTACCAAAACAGTTACCAGTTTTAGGTTGTAATTCTTATTAGATAGTCACAAAAATACGCTGGGTATTTATTACAAAAATTCAAAAAGTACAAGAATAAAAAAGACATGAAAGCTACGAATCATATCACTTATAACTATAACTTAACTATGACTACAAGTACAACACTATAACTTTTTTTTATAACTCTTAATTCGAATGCATAGTAATTTGAATAAAAAAATAAAGTTACCACAACCAACCGTTAGCATAGGCAAATCCGTACCCTACGTAATCAGGATAACGGGAATATCCAGAGTCAGAGCTGATCCTGTTACCATAACCGGAATATCCTGGTAAAAAATTAATCAATATTTGCGACTGTGATACCATCTTGTTCGCCATCATTTTCTGTGCCATTTCTGTCTCCTGTTCCGTGACATTGATGGTTAATTTTGGGGAATTTGCTCCACTGTTGCTACCAGAAATTGCATCCTCAGATGGCAAATCACTGTTCATAATGATGACTTTTGGTATTGGAACATATCCGTAGGCACCACCGTAACCGGTTGAAGTGGCGACACCTGGCTGCGATTCACTTTTGACATTAACGGCACTCCTTGGTAATGTAAAGCTGTAACCGTTTGAATTGGCAACATTGACTTTGAAGCCGTTACTTACGCCGACGACACTTCCCGGTAAACTATAGCCGTAGGCACCACCGTAACCGCTGGAAATGGCAGGGCTAGATAGGATTTTTTTGTTAGGAATGACAAAGTTCGGGGTCGGGACGTAGCCGTACGCTCCACCGTAGCCACTTGATACAGAGAAACTGGCCGGCAAATCTTTGTTGACATTGACAACCGGTGTTGAAGAATAGTCGTAAATACCACTCTTAGAAATACCGACGCTTGATAGTAATTCTGTGATGGGATTGACGATTTGCGGTACAGCGTCAGACTTCAAATATTTAATATCGCTGATGGAGATAGGTGTTGGGGTATAGCCGTAGGCTCCACCGTAACCGCTTGAAATGCCGATTTCTCGTTTTTCAGGCCCATTATAGGCGCTGGCCACTAAGGCCAACATGGCCACGATCTGTGAAATAATACAGATTATTTCTAATTAGGTTAGATTAATAATATGCTTGTCTCCCAAAAATGTCATGAATTTTAAACAAAAAGTTAGCAAATAATTCTGCCAGCTTTTTGTACAGCTATTTCAAATAACTATTATTTATGTTATCATTTTTAAAACTATGAACAATTATGGGCAGATTAAATTAATTAGATTAAAAAATAAAAAATTCTGACACAAATGCAAATTGCAAATTTGGGGGCCAAAAAACTAATACCTATACTAATCATAACGAAATACTAATATTATGTAATGTTCACTATGTCCAAGTATAAATAGAAAATAAAGCAAATTCAATGTTTTTTATAGACACAGATAGTCAACGAGCATGCAGCATTACCCATTCTGCTGCAGCCCATGACAACCGCGACCTCCTCAAATTAAGAATTAAATCGGGATTAGAATGGTTGGTCCATGTTTGCAGAGGGGGTTCTGAGGAATGTTAGTTGGTCAGTTCGTCACTATTCACGTTCGAGGACTGCGATAGGCACAGTCAATAATTATTGTTTGAAGGAATCTCGTTCTAATGAGGGTCGCCGTTTTTGTGCTCACCAGCTGGCGCCACCGTCGAGGTGAGGTCTTGCTGTCAAAGCCCGCCCATACATAAAGTGGCAATTAATGAAATTCAGACCATTCAGACAAGCGAAAAGTGACAGACAGGCCTCCCTTCTCACTAGCGCCTCTAGCGGAAAATTCACACGCGGTTACCCTCATTAGGTAAATATGAGTTGCTATCTTTGAGGATTAAGATTTTCTGCTCTAAAAAGTATAAAAGAATTCACTTCGTACTGTTTAGCACTAATTAGAAGAGCGTAAACCGGTTTAAAACGTTCCACAACCACAAACACGAGAATAAACAATCTATTCACACAAAACTAACCACTAAAACTTACTTTATTTGACAAGTTCGCAAACATACGAGTGATATGCACGGAACGCAGGAATTGTATTTACTTTACACACTGTTGTGTAGCTTTGCTTGCACACTCACGCCCTTAACTTTTAGCGGCAAAAACGGGAAACTTAGGGCAGGGTTGCCCGCCATTGTATAAGAAATAGTACCACACTTTTAAAAAAGGTACATGTTTAATAATAATGTTGGTTTGTGTACATGTATATTAATATGTTTCAGATCTCAAGTGCTTGTGTGATATATTAAATCAGAAAATTGAAAACTTTTTAAATTATATAAAATTCAAATTTCAACTTACAACAATTTTCATTCGGGTAACCTGAAGATGCTGCTTCAAAACATAAGTGACATATCTGCGCATCTTCTTCGCATTTTATATGGCTGCTTAACATGCATAAAAATTAAGTTTTAATTGAGCTCTTCCTCAACATCAGTCTGACGAAATTCGAATTTTTTACGTATGATTTTTCAAACTTTTATGATTACGGACTCTAAACATTATAACTGGGACGGGTACTCAGCGTAATAAAAATGATTACCCTTTTTAGGTTAAATAATAATCACGATTATAATTACCATGAATACCCAATTCAGTTATATTTCTTATACTATATACTATACTATACAGTATACACATTTCAGTTCACAGACTTACATTAATTATTAAGTAGGTGGACGAAAAATGACCGTAATAAACAGTAAACACACATGCTAAAAAATAGTTTATTTTGTCATATTTTAAATTTATAAATAATATAATTGAAGTCTGTCTTATGGTTAAACTTTTATTTTGATTATCATGTCAAACTACATCATACTATTACGATCCTACCAATTAAATACCCGTTTAAAGACACACTCGTACTCTGTGGATTGGTGGAGTATTTGTAGTGTGGATTTGTTATCCATGTAATCTTTATTTATACTTATAACAAAACTGTAAAAAGTTGTGTCTGTACATTGAACATATTTATTCACAAAAAAATAAACGGTGTTAAAAATTGTAAGCCGGAGTGTTCTAACACGGATCTAAAAAAAGTTTGTCTCGTTATCTGTTTGTACACGCTAATCGCCCAGAACTACTGAACAGACTTGAATAAAACTTTTTTGTTATATAGCTCTTAAACCTGGAAAACATATCGACTATAACAATTTTTTGGATTCTGAAACACCTGATGCAGAACCACAACAGACCAGCTAAACCATAAGAGTTATAAAAATAGTCCCCTAGCAAAAACTGTTGTTCCTGATGACAATTTATAGCTGAAATAATAAAATCAAAGATCTGAAAAGCTCCACGCAAACGAATCCGCGGGCACGAGATAATTATTTCTTAATATAATTACAAATAAATAAATAGTGGCGTGATAATTTAAATAATTAAACAAATATTACGTTTGCTTATTAGACCTAGGGAATTCATTTACTCGTACTGTTTAGAAAGGATTGTTTACGAAATCTTTAAATTATTTCTTACGATTCACGATAACGCCACAAAGAACCTTCAAGTGTATAAAATTAGTTTTAATATCTGAACTTCTTGCAAAACCAAACATTTCTAAACAATTGGGTACTTTACACTTCGACGATTGCCTCTACTTTAGCTTGAAAAAGGTTTCAAAAATATTAACCTAAAGAATACCTACTTTACTATGATGAAAGCATTTAAGGCTTTATGAGATACTTAGATGTATTAAAAGATAAAATGAATTGACCACTTTTTGTTTTGTAAGAATGAGTTGGCTTTGTAATTATGGCCGTGGTTGTCGAGACGATTAGAGATTTAGTATGGGTACAGAAATAATACGAAAATGTTTAAAAAAATATATGTTTATGAAATATAAATAGTTAACATCTTATTTACATCGTAAGAAAACTTGACTAGAGTGGCTTCGGGGGTTGATTTACCACCAGCCGCTGGAGTAGCCGGATCCGTATCCGCCTCCGATGCCGCTGGAGTATCCGCCGGAGTATCCGCCGGCTAATCCGCCGTATCCGCCGGAGATACCACCGTATCCGCCGGAGATACCGCCGTATCCGCCGGAGATACCGCTAGAGTATCCAGCGGAGATGGTGGGAGCAGCGACTACTCTGTTGACGGAGACCACTTGTGGGACTTGCACCACCTTGCGTACGTTCACCACTTGTGGTACGTCGATGACCTTCTGCACGTTGACGACCTTGTTTTGGGTGATGACGCGGGGCGTGTAGGTGACGGCAGGTGCGACGTATCCGGCGCTGATTCCGCCGCCGTATCCGCCGCCCAGTCCACCGCCCAGTCCACCGCCCAAACCACCGGCGTAGCCTCCAGAGTACCCGATGCCGCCGCCCAGACCACCGAGGTAGCCGCGCTTCTCACGCACATTGCCGGCGGCAGCGCAGGCCACTAGGGCGCACAGGGTAACGATCTGAAAACAAAGTAACGAAGAGTTAACTTCTTGAGCCATATTGACATTAAATTGGAATAGCAGCCTAATATTCGTTTCTTCAATAATATTTAATTTGAACAGAAAAGTTAGTAAGATTCAATTAATATTAAACTAAATTCTTTATAGATTTTTTTTAATTTTAACTTTTTATCAAAACAATATTGTCGTTTTAATCTGGATGGTCAAGGTGGGATACTTACGAAAGCTTTCATATTGGTGGTTGGTGGTTGGTGGTTGCAGATTGCAAGAAGCTGAGAGCAGTGAGTGATGTCCTAGCTTGGTGCGTGTCAGTATATATATAGCAGCAGCGTGTCAATTTCGTAACCCGTCCTCTCTATAGGTACATTATAAATTAGGTCTCTTCGGTATATATTATATATTGTTACTTTAGTAGAGGACCTTAACTCCTCAAAGACCTTAAGAATATTAGTAGCCGAATAGCTATTAATTTATATGTTATTGGTAGTTTTCCATATGTTTAAATTTTTATCAATAACGCATCAATACTTTATAAGAAAAAACGTGTGTAAGAATATGTACCTATTCGGGAAGCAAATTTTTAGAAAGTGCATACCTAATACTTGCTTGAATTGAACTTTCCTACATAACTCTACTTAGTAGGTAGAGGCATTTACACTCTCTAATAATAAAAATGTTACTTGGTGTGAATTCTATACATTTCATAGTATTTTTTTGTGGGAAATCCTACTAATATTATAAATGTGAAAGTTTGTGTATTTGTTTGTTTGTTTGTTACTCCTTCACGCAAAAACTACTGAACCGATTTTCATGAAATTTGGCACACACATAGAGGGCAACTTAGATTAACATATAGGATATTTTTTATCCCAGAAATCCCGCGGGATCGGAATTTACGCGGGAAAACCTTCTTCGCGTATGGGGTATAAATAGCTTCTAAACAAACATTAATATAAAACTAACAAGCCTGTCTTCCCGGAAATCCCGCGGGATCTGGAGTTACGCGGAATAAACTCCTGCGCGTAGTTGCGGGCTTAAATTTTTATGCGACCTTTACTAGGAGATTGAGGAAGTTTTGAAGCAACATATAGGGTACTGTTTATCCCTGAATTCCCGCGGGATTAGGATTCACGCGGTAAAAACTCATACTCGGGAATGAGGTCGTGGGTTCAGATGTTTATGGGACTTTCAGTGGGAGGTAGAGGAGGTTATGGAGCATTATATAAGCTACTTTTTGTTCCGGACTTCCCGCGGGATCGAGATTTACGCGGGAAAAGCTTCCATGAGCGAATGAAGTCGCGGGCTCATTAATATCTATATATTGGGATATCTATACATATATCGGGAATCGATCCGGCTTTTTTTCTCATGATCAACTTTATGTTGCTTTTTCGAGGGTCAGCATCGCTTTAGCTGGTCTTTATGTTTTGGCACCCGAATGAAAAACTACCAATGTAGTTTAAAAATATAATAGTTTGGAATGAAAAAACCCCGACGTTTACTTATATCTTAGTCTTTTTATCGATTTTCTCAAGATCTACATAACGGATTTTTGTACGGTATGACTAAAACGTAGTAAAAAATCAACTGTTCTTAAGATGTGTGGAGTGTGTCTTAATATGTGTGGGGTCGGGATTAACGCAGGAATAACTTTGTGACACACTGAGTTCCACGCGGGCGGAGCCGCGGGCAACAGCTAGTCTATTATAAATACACTAGCTGTTGCCCGTTGTAAATCGTTGTAAATCGTTGAAGTAAACGACAGAAAATATGTGTTTAATCCGAATTAAACGTATAGCTATGTTTCGGATACAGGTAAAAAGGCAAAGTATTTCTGCAGCAAAAGCGTGATGATGACTAGTTTTCAATAAACATGCAATAGGTAATTTATGAAAGATTTTTTGCATTTTAAGTACCATATGATCCTATAACCCAAATAGTAGAGATCATGACTACTGTTTGGTTATAAATTATGTCTGCTTATCAAAGAGTTCCAAATTCTATTCCCGACTGGGACAGGCATACTCGTAAAATAACTTGTGACACATAAACGTTGGTTACGGTCATGTTGGGAACCCTGATATGTGTGTAAATGTGTAAACGTTTATTTTTTAATTTGTCGTAAACTGTGAAACATTGTAAACCTTGTCATCTTTTTCGATTCCGTACCTAAATACCTGCGAGACGTTATTACTGAGACTCCACTGTCTGTCCCTAACTACGTCCGTCTATCTGTCATAGAGTAATAGCTCTTAAACTGTAATAAATAATCACTAGAAATTGTCGCAGAATATCTTTATACTTTGGCCTCTAATAAAAAATATTTTACAAAGACATAAAAAGATTAGGTACAAAGTACGTACCTAAATACGTATACTTAAATGCAACAGATTAATTAAAAATATTCAAGTTCATTCTTGACTTCCCACGATAAAATTTAATGAAGGTTTTAAAGTCTCTAAAATATGCACTGAATAGATTTATTAAGATTAAAATCTTCGTTTAGATTAAATTTAGATTTTGTTGCCAATTCAATAAAGTAAACATTGCGAAAAAACTCCACGCCTAGATTATACAGTTTTCCGAAACCATGAACCTATAGTCGGAAGCCTTCTTTTGATACTGGAAATCGGCAAGAAAAATTTAAATGATAGCATCATAGACGTCAATAAACTAAAATTTCCCGTAAAATCTGATTTGTGCTTTGTAGTAATTGCCGTTATTACATGTCTTTGAAGTAGGTGCTCAATTATCTGGCAAGAAGAAACGTATCCTTCTAGTCCCAAATCTCAATATTAACTCCTTTTACTTTGACATTGAAGTCGACTCCTGCATTGGGAGAGTTATAATCAGTTATGATTATATATGCATTGCAATAAAATAAATCACAAAACATTATTCAATAAGAAAGAATTAGTCACATTTAATTACAAAATGAGTTACCTATAACGAATTCTTCCTTATTATTAACGAGTGCACGAATTCACACTAAACTTTATATTTTTTTTCTTAATTAGACCATTAATTTATGTATTTCTGTCATTGTGTCATATTGCGGTGAGATAAAGTTATGAGAGGCAGTTTGCAAACATTGGCCAATCTGCGCTACATCAGTTGATATAGTGTCACAATTACACATTCGCGCTAAAACTGCTTACTGAAGTAACCTGAGAAGCTTGCAAGAGGGCGAGAGAGAGAGAGATTCAATATATTAAATAGAAATAGGAAATAGTGTATTTGTTCTAGCCTACGAGTACTTGGTAGTGGGTATTGTTTGTGAAGCGTGGGATCCCGGGTTTGATTCCCGGCTGGGGCAGGAATAGCGTAGTGATAGATAAATGTTTTGTATCAGGTCCTGGGTGTTAATAATGTATTGTATTGTCCATGCTTCCCGCGATATACGTATAGTAAATCCTTTAACGAGAGTAGAAGAGGGTATAAGTGTGATATTTAGCTTTTATTATTGTACTTATAAGGTTTTACAGCTGTCGTTAATGTACGTTGCATTTTACTATAGTCTTCATCCGTTTAATCCTCAGACTAGCAAAATGTGATGAATAATTTACAAAATGTGTTGAATATATTCGTCTAACAAGAAATGCTTACCTTTCGAATCTAAAGACCTATTGGCGCCTGCTCATCTCACACGTCTTTCATACGATTCACCAGCATCACATAATCAAAAATAGATGATTTAAAGATTCAAATCGAAATAATACCTACACGTGGACCAGTGATCTTAGGACTATTTGTCGTGCCCTCTGTAGTAACTCTTATAAAATGTTTCACATTAATCTAAACAACCAGACGACATAAAGATAAACTTAAACTAAGTTAAGTTGTAGTGAAGTAGTTCAGTGAAGCAATAAGTAATTTTGGGACGGAATTATTTAGTTGCTCCACATTTTTAAGCGTTCGATGACTTGCGTATTTTAAAAAGGGACTGAGGTTCATACAGATAACAATATTGAACCACAAATTGAGATAAAATCTTTAAATATTATAACATTGAAAATATTTTAACGGGGTCAAATTTGTACATTGGGTTATTTTGGACAAGGCTTTGTTGTCGTCGGAAAGTTGAGAACACAAAACTCTCTGACTGTTTATTTTTTTCTATATTTTTTTGATTTTTTGTCTGGATGTTCAAACATCACGTGAATTGTAATCAAATTGAGATGTCCTGGATAATCCCGAAAAATTCAATCTTCTCTTGGCTTAATAAAATGTTGTACAGAATACAGAGGTTCTGTGAAAAGTTAAGTAAAAAAAACCTATAATATTATAAGAGCATTTGTGCAACTGTTGCAATTAAGTTATTACGATCAGTTCGTAAATAAAATATGTTAGTTAAAAAGGTTCTTTTAACTCAAATATTTTATTGACAGTCAGACAATTTCTGAAGTGAAAAGTTCTAGAGCGATGTGACGGCGGGTTTACAGTTAAAATAAAATGTTATATAATAATCCGCTAACAACATCGAGCCTTGATTGTTATAAAGTTATCTCCAAACCACCAGTAACTTCCGATTACCCCACCGGTCGTACTTGGATTCAAAGTTAGTTTCGTCAACTATGTTACTGTCACGATGAGATCACGATCTTGTTTTAATTATTTAAATTACACTCCGTTACACTGAACAGAGAAATATTATATTGTAACTGCGATAAGCCATAATCTGTGGCGTTGAGAATAGTTCGCTATTTTGAATAAAAGATTTCGCCGTAGGATAACAAATATAGATTACATAGTTCTTAAACCGCTCGGAGTATATTCTGGTTTGATTAATGGTGACACGGCCAAGCGTTTTTTTCCCTTCATATTATAATATACATTATTGCCAATTAGACCTTCGAATTGACTTAATTTTTTCCACGAAAGTTAAACAAAATTGTAGATTTATTCTGAATTTTAATTGCAAATTTATACCATGACGACATTGACGGCCGGTTATATCATTATGATTGAGATGTTAAATCTTAAACAAATGCACTACTTATTAAAAAATCTGTATCTGTTGTGTTTTAGACAAAACATTAAATTAAACGTTAACGTTGAGCTACTAACAAGACAGCGATATTTGTGTTGTTAGTAGCTTTCAAGTCCGTTGCAAGTCTTAAATTAAATCCGTGTCATTCATTATGTATTGTGAAAGATATTTTAACAAAAATAAAAGTAATTGCCGGACATACGTTAAAAAATATAGTTTGAAGCAGGCATTATAAACACATAATATGTTAACTCCACACTATATTAGCGAACGACGACGTTCGTCGTAGTTCGGCGTAGCGGACGTTTGTGACAGCGGTAGCGTCCATTCCATTCGCGCGCTTATTTCGTTTAGTATTTATTATGTGGCTGAGTTCAAGTGGCGCGACCTTGCCCGCGCGCGCGAGTTCACTGCCACGACCAGCGCACACGCATCTTCAGTAGTCGATTGCAGTCTAATAACTTAAATTAAAATAGGTGTATATAAACGATATTTTTTTAATTTGGAATGGATAAGGATGATTTCCATAAAACGATCGATAAAACGATTGGGCAATGACTTTGATGTTCCTTTGATTTGTTTTTAAATGTTAATAAGGAGATTTAGTCTAAGTAATTTATTTTGATAACTCGTCCATTTTTATTCCGATTCCTAGCAAAAGAACAGTATGGTTCTACTATTTTACTGGTAAAGTAATGTTTTCATGGTTTATGATCATTAATTTTATCTATTACTTGTAAGTTAGAATCCCAAATCCCTTAGTAAGTGCGTATACCTATTGCTATTGCCTTACGAGTACATTAACTAGTCCAGCAAAACAATTTCAACACTAACAGCCATACATAAATCCCAGTGGCCAGAGGCAAACCAGACGATAAATCACAATATCAATATGTTATAGATTATTATTCGTCGATAACACAATTTCATTTCCATACCGAGAAATTGCTAGAGTTTCTTAGTCATAAAATTTAGAAACTGCAGTCAGAAACCAAACACGGTACCTACGCTATAATAATAGATAATAATTGGAGCTTAAAAAACGTATAACCGCGTATAAAAACTTTTCAGGATAAGTACAAACAGAATAAAATTAATTGCACAAAATTCAATGATTTTTTGACAGCTAAACTTTGTCACCTAGTATACCTACTTACCCTTATTGAGCAAGGTGCGAAACATTCAGAGAAATTGTTTGGTAACAAAATTAAATACGGATATAACCTTACTTCCAATTCATACGCAATTCATGCAAAACACTAACTCTATAAATAGATTTGTTTATTACGTGTATTGTTACACATTTGGCAAGATATCACTTGATACACTTAATCGCCTTGAATTCTCTTGCGATAGACTGTATGCGACATATGTTGTAACATTTCGGTTGTGATCATGTTAGGCTTGTACAAAATCGGTAGACAATTAGTGTAAATATTACAAGATTTTTTATACCCAAACACCATCCCCTTTCTGCGTCACTTGTCAATTTATCAAGCACATTTCCATCGTATAAATTCATTACGATATTTTCCTTAATCAAAGCTTACAAATTAGTATGCACATAACTTAAAAAACTCAGAAATGCTTGCAAGATCAGTCGTCGTCCGGAAGCTTAAATGCCAAAAACTGTTGCAGACCTAATCCTTAATGGTATTACATAAATTGTAAAGGTCAAGAGGTAGAGCAGTTGGGAACAGTTGGAATCGAAGCCTTTCACGTCTTGTTAGTAGCGTTGACCATTTCGAAACCGACCACTTTCATCACTCGAATCTGACCACGGACGACTCAGTGCAACAACCGCCACCCTTACTGCCACTACCACTCGAGGTCAACTAGATCGTTACCGTTTAATATTTTTAAGTTGCGAAGACTTGATGTAATATTTAGTGCTACTAAGACGCACTTAAATTACTTAAATTGTGCTGGTATTGCATAATTTAGTTTTATTTGGAATTGAATAAAATAGAATGAGGCAATAACAATATTAAATGTACTGTATGAGCTTTTACAGTAATAGAAGGCGTACTGTTTGGAATTTGAAGCGGCTCTTTTTATCTTAAGCAGGTATGCGCAATTTAGATCTACGAAACTGTTAACAAAACATTGAAATGAGAGCCTTTTAACGTGCTACTTAAGGTTGAACTTTCAACCATTTAAAATAATCTACGCGCGATTGAGGGACCTGTGGAGAAATGGGCCGTAATCGGTAATCGGATTTGATTCGAAGTTGATTTGATGTGACGTTGCACGCCTTTCTGGGGGTTTCCCCTGCGTAGCCTGTACTGTACTATACCGTTGCTTGTCAACGAGCAAAATAATGACATCAAGTCAATTTAATTTAGGTGTGTAAACATAACTGACCACAACAAATAAAATCATAGCACTACAATCACGAAACGGTTTATTGGTTGGACAGTGTAAATTTTTATGTGACAATAGTTTGCACATGCTATCTGGGACTTAAAGAATCCTAGTGCGGGTGTAAGAATATGTACCTACAGTGACCTACACGTTTAATCTACAATTATTATATACGTATATCTATTTATTGTTTTTTAACGAACCAATCTGAAGAACTACTGGATCGATTTGGAAAAAAGAAGGCTCACAGCCTGGCGGCTGAAGTGCTCATAGCCCGGCGGCTTGCAGAAGCGCTCATAATATCCGGTGGCTTGAGTCGATCCTAAGTGATGAACAAAGATAAGCAACTGCGGGCGCAGTCGGTAGTTGGATCAGTGACCGCTAGTGGCAAAAAACTCTTGAGCGTTTCCATGCTTGGTAGGTAAATCCGTCGGTCCCGGTTGTTATTAATAGATAGCAGTCGTTTGAGGCCTTCGGGCGGCATGAAAACTTCAGATAATTGGTTGGCCAACCGATCCGCACTAGAGAGGCGCGGTGGTGTATGCTCTAGGCCTCCTCATTAATGAGGAGAGACCCGTACTCAGTAGTGGACCATTAATAGCGTGAAGCCAAGAAAAATACCGAAGCGCAGTGAGATCGTAAACTAGTAATTTAATAAGCGAAGTTCAAAACACAACACTTTATAGACTCTCGGACAGGCCATCAAGTACCTAACCTGTTGTTAACAAAGAGAGTATGTATTATGTTAATGGCAACTGTTATTTCATGAAACACCATACTCTAAACTACTTTAAAGTAAACTGAACCAAGTGTTTTGCATAAATGTTTTTGAGTAATGAAGTACGTCACCCGGTGACATGATTTAGACGCACTCCTTAGTAAACAATGAGTTATTACAACATTTTTCGAAAAGACAACATTTTAACAGCCTGTAGATTACGCAGTCACTGAAATGAAATATAACAGTTTTAAGTATAGTAAACCCAACATAAGACTGAAACGAAAGAGGCGCTGTCGGACGCATTTGACATTCATTTGACCAATCATTGCACACTAGTAACTGACACATGAATGAACACAACGTACTTATGAATGACTTTTCGTTAGTTCCAATTTTTGCCATTTCAGAGATAAGTTGGGCGGACTGTACAAAGTTTAGGTTATCATTTTATCGTATTATTTGACCTTGTCTGGATTGCAATGATACACAATGTAATTACTTAAGTGGATGTAGATCAAAAATATTATACAGGGTCTTCCTTAATCCGTGATCTAATCGAAGATCATAGCTGCCAGAAAATATGATTTTTACTCCCGTGAAGTCACTATTTTTAGATTTTTTGACTTTTTATAGACGTTTTTAAAATTATATACATTAAAATATTGTTTCAGTATACAATAACTAAGTAATTAGTCACATTACGTATAAGTCTTCGCAAACAAATTACTGTATCCAAAAGATGTAACTACTAATAAACTACATGTACACTGTACCTAATCTTTAAAACTATTTGACTACATGTCTGACTTTGTTTTGTTGGATAATCCATTAATCGAGGACGGCTTTGCGATATAACATTACGCTTCAACCACTAGGAACAGAGCAGCAATGAAGCATGTTGGAAAAATGGGGATATACCTATTTACCTAAATTTCCCGAGGGCGTACCTACACTAGTGCGTTATAAACTACTTAAACTAAAAACATGACGGTGGATTGGGCGGTGGATACTCCGGTGGCGTTGACAAGAAATAAATAAAAGAGTAATTTCATGACGCAGACAGACACAAAGAAACGATTTAATTTCTTACTAAAATCGGCCCCATTACAACAACAAAAATGTAGAGACAAAAAATATAGTTTTCGGCGTGTAAGAAGGGAGAAAAGAGAACAGTTAGGGAGTAAAGTTCATTAAAATTTTCCTGTTAAGATGCTTTATTTCCGTAACAATATTGCGGCACAATCGAAATCCATGCGAGCGAAGTTACAAACAGTTCCTACAAATAGTTATCGGCGTAGCGCGGTGCATCGCTACGCAGCCGTGCGTTGTCGGTACGCGCGGCGTGCAAGATTGCCTACTTTTACGATGCACCTCGCGCCATTGAGATGCGTCTCGCGGCGACGCGCGGCGCAGCGCGAAATCACTGGCCTCTTCCAGTATCGTTGCGTCGCGTCGCGTCTCGGTGTGAGCTGACCCTAATCATTAATTTGAAACTGTGTTCTGTTGTTAGCGATTTGAATTTGAACTTTAATAACGGATATTTGTCGAGATTACTCTCTAACCAGTGTTATTTCGTATTGTCATAAGTTTTTCGAGGAGCTTTACGAATTAATTAATATGTGATGTGAATCTATTCATTAAAGTTAAACTAACTTGTAGCTAAGGATATATCTAAATCTCGGGATCGATTTATTTGGACGAAATGATATGAATGTTTGATATTTCGTCCAAATAAATGTATGTCAGAATATATAGAAAATAAGTATGCTTGTTATTTTGTATTGTTTAAAGATGAGATAAAAATTAATAAAAATAATTAATTAAATTTATAAAGATGATTAATTAACTTAATGTAAATAATCCCACGAGAAAGTTAATTAATGAAAACAAGCACTTGAGTAGTCATTGTATATAGTCATTGTTTAATAGTCATTTAAATAAAAATAACTAAACGATATAATAGGTTGCAACCAACCATAAGAATAAAGGACCTTTACAAAATACTCGTAGAATTTGTCTTATGGATGAAACGCCAAATTAAAAACAAAATCAACCCGGAGAATTCAAATGTAAATGATTTTTGGAACAAACAGGGAAACAAGCGACATACACAAGCACATTTTTTGTTTTATTTGAAAAAAAAACTCTAAAAACAATCCTAATCATAATTTATTAAATTACTATACTAATCATCAATAAAAATCACAATGTGTGATTTCAATCACAGCTTAATTGATTTATTTTTAATATTTGCGTTATAACCGTACGTTAATTAATCGAGGTGCGTGACGAGGACGCGTTGCGAAACGCTCGTCAGTTACAGTATATATGCTGCGCGCGACGCTCAGATATCATTCTACCGATCCTATCTATCCAATAACCATCATGAAAGCTTTCGTAAGTATAAAAAGCCAAAATAAAATAAGCCTAGAAAAATAAATAGTAGCAATTGAAAAAATACACCCTCAACTGCCCTCAAGTTAACTGAAATGAATTTTAAAATTAATGAGTTTTTTTCCACAGATCGTTACCCTGTGCGCCCTAGTGGCCTGCTCTGCCGCCGGCAATGTGCAGCGTGAGAAGCGTGGCTACCTCGGTGGTCTGGGCGGTGGCATTGGGTACTCCGGTGGCTACAGCGGTGGATTGGGCGGCGGATATGGCGGTGGAATCGGCGGTGGATTGGGCGGTGGATACTCCGGTGGCGTTGTCAGCTACGCGCCCCGCGTCATCACCCAAAACAAGGTCGTCAACGTGCAGAAGGTCATCGACGTACCACAGGTGGTGAACGTCCGCAAGGTGGTGCAAGTCCCACAAGTAGTCTCCGTCAACAGAGTAGTCGCTACTCCCACCATCTCCGCTGGATACTCTAGCGGTATCTCCGGCGGATACGGCGGTATCTCCGGCGGATACGGTGGATTATCCGGCGGATACTCTGGCGGATACTCCGGTATCGGTGGCGGATACAGCTCCGGCTATGGCTCTGGTTCCGGCTCTGGCTGGTGGTGAACAAACACCTAACACCGCTCTAGTCATATCTCATTGTGATTCTATTAGTTAAGATTTATGTTTAAGTTATTTCCTTCTCAAACAACATCATTAAAAATACTTTTCTAAAAACATGTTTTTTATTTTTTTTAATATTTACTTCTATTTTTTGTATATATGGCCCATAATAATTATTTTCTTACCAAAAAATTGTCTTTAACATCGACAAGTAGAGATAACACAGAAATTTCACGTCAGATGTCTCACAAATTTATGTGGAACTGTACAACAGACGACGATCTAAACACTATATTATCAAAATCGAAAACCCAGTTATAAGTTATGAGATAACACACATAAAAAATACAGTCTTTAGTACCTTTGTGTACTCATAATTTTATTTATTTATTTAAGCTTTAATGACCACAAAAAACAAATAGGGTACATATATGGCGAGCTTAATGCTTTAAGGATTCTCTACCAGCTAACCATTAGGCCAACATACTGATATACACAAAGAGCGGTATTATGCTATAAAAATTTAATTCACAGTTATTTTATTGGGATGGGATCACACATTATTTTACTGATGGAATCAGATTGGATAAAATAATAATCATAACTGAAGTGGGATACGTTGAGTGGGATCGGAAGGGAAAAAACAATATTAATATTTTTTTAGCTATTAATATATATTTTTTATATTTCATTCTTATTTTGACTAAAATTTTTTCCACCTCATTTGATTTTCGTTTTTTATGGAATTAATTTACTAAAACAGCAGGCAAGCATCCCCCTTACGCTGCGGCCCCTGAAGACTGTGACCAAATTAGAACAGGTCTCAAATGGGAACCTATATAGTAAAGCATTAGTTGGTTAGTTTATCAGTTTGTATAAGTAGAACTAGGATGGGGACTGTTAGTGATAGGTCTCTTAGTTGTTATTAGTTAGTTCATTTAGTAAATGTTAGTAACAGAACAGCTCTAGATTATTTAATAGTTCTAATTAGGTCACAGATATGTTGGTACACGCACACTTCAATTTAAATAAATTTTTAAGTATGTTCGCTTTGCAAGCCTATCCGTAGATCGTATAAAAGTAACTTTTTACAAAAAATACCCGACTTTAAAAAATATCTCCAGATCTCATAGATTTCCCGACCGATGCCGATGCCGGATCAGACTTGAGGCACTACTTTTCGAATAAAAAAAGAACGATCAGAAACATAGACGAATTGAGAACCTGCTCCTTTTTTTGAAGTCGGTTGAGAAAGGGTTCTCACCTTTTGGTCTATATTACAAAACTCGGTAGTTTTACTATAGATTGAGATTGCTTACTTCATTAAAATAGGTTCGGTAACCTATGTTAAAAAAATTACTGTTAATTAAATTATAGTACTTGTAAGCCAATAAAATAATTTCAGAGAAATGCATTGACAAACAAAAACATAACGTAATTATACTGTGACAACCCTGGCATATCTACTTCGCTAAACCGGAAACAATAAATAATAGGGGCCATAAACACGTCAGCAAACAATAGGAACAATAGAGCGCGGCCGTCTCGAACCTTCGCATGACGCTTCGACCTTACGGCAATAGTTATAAGGGCGAAAGTCGGTTGCAAGGAACATACTCGAACCTTATTCGGGTCTGGAATCAGCGGGAATAATCTGGATTGGCATGAATGGTGCGTGAGTGGTATAAAAAGGGGCACTCGGTCAACCGCGGGCATTCTAGTTTCAGAAGCGAAACCAGGAAGATACCAGCGATACCGACGAGCGATACCAGTGAGAAGTGAAGTGATTTCTACGGGCGATACAGTGTTCGACGAGTGTGTTAACGAGTACCTACGTGCAGAGTGTTTTGGTGTGTACTGTGTACATAGTGTAATTTGTGTATCTACGAGTACAATAAAAGTCTTTGTGGTACATTTTGGCATTTTCTCGAACCCAGTACTCCTGACACGTAACAATACGTATAAATATATGCACGACATAAATATTTTGTTTAATTTATTTTAGATGCCCTTATAGGTTAACACGTTTCAAAATTCTACAGTTACAATAATGTAACGAATAGAAACCCCCATTTTGAGGTAGGTTAAATAGCAATACCTAAAAATGAAAAAGTGAAACTTATTTAATTCTAAGGCTAAAAACGAAAAAATATGGGTCTCGCAATATGCATTATGTCTGTCAGGTTCCAATATAGTCTATGACAATTCTCACGTCTCAAAATATCTCCATTCCAATTTCAACTAAATCGATTAAACCGATTAAACGTGATAAAAACAGACAAACAAAAATTCATTGACCCCTAATAAAATACACTAAACTAATAAACTAACTGTTCAGCTTTATATATTAGTATAAGAGTAGATATAAGATAATGCTATAGTGGTAATGATAAAATTTTACTCCATAGGTATTGAAAAATTATATTGAAACACTTTATTTCCGTGTGAAAATTTTACAGGTACCTATTTCACAGTTAGGTTGTTTTGTGTGTTTATTTTAAGTTACAAAGAATATATCTCATATGTTATCGACCTATAGAAAACTTTAAAGTGTAACGGGTACTCACTATATTCATTATTTTTACTGATATATCGACCCAATTACATGGATCATACTCACGGGTTTGAAATATTCAAATAAATAATAAATATCTTGAGTACCACTTGACAGTGTTACAAGTTGAAAAATTCCAATTCATAGCAATTGAAATAATAATTTTGTAACTGATCAATTGAAATATATGAAGTAAATGGCTTCCTGTAATTTTTATTCATAATTTTATTCAATGACACGCGTAAAAAATAAGCTCGTACTAAAATCGTGCGTAAAACTAAAAGAGGTGCTTTTGGAGGAGGACGCATTGCGAAACATACGATAACCAAAGTATATATGCGGCCTGCGCTTGCTCACCTGTCATTCTACCGATCCTATCCACCAAAGAACCGTCATGAAAGCTTTCGTGAGTACTATAAAATAAAGCAGAAATATTTTATCAAATATTTTACTATCAGACCCTCTCAATAACTACAATAATTATTTTTATTATTCCACAGATCGTTACCCTGTGCGCCCTGGTGGCCTGTGCTTCTGCCGGTAATGCACGTGAGAAACGTGGCTACCTCGGTGGTCTGAGCACCAGCGTCGGGTACTCCGGTGGCTACAGCGGCGGATTGGGTGGCGGATACAGCGGCGGATACGGCGGCGGATATGGCGGCGGATACGGTGGCGGATACGGCGGCGGACTCGGTGGTGGATACAGCAGCGGAATTGGAGGCGGATACTCCACAGCTGTCATTACCCAAAATAAGGTTGTCAACGTGCAAAAGGTCATTGACGTACCACAAGTGGTGAACATCCGCAAGGTGGTGCAAGTCCCACAAGTGGTCTCCGTCAACAGGGTAGTCGCTACTCCCACCATCTCCGCTGGATACTCTAGCGGTATCTCCGGCGGATACGGTGGATTATCCGGCGGTTACGGCGGATTATCCGGCGGATACTCTGGCGGATACTCCAGCGGTATCGGAGGCGGATACAGCTCCGGCTATGGCTCTGGCTCCGGCTCAGGCTACTCCAGCGGCTGGTGGTAAACAAACACCAAACACCGCTCTAGTCAAATGTGATTCTTGGTTAAGTTTTATGTTAAATTAATTCTAATTCAAACATTTTTGTGGAATAAACGTTTCTACAAAACTATTTTTATTTCATTTTTACCTAACACTGTTACGACTTTCTTAATCAACGAGCAGAAAAAGTGTTGGATCCTAAAGCCAACAGTGTTTTGCATTATAATAAGGTGCAACATATAGGAGAATATCAATGGTCATTACTATATTTATGATGGTTCCAAATTAATAGAACACTAGTTTAGTACCTACTACTGCATTTTATTGTTTAATATAATCAGTGACACAAGACTAATCAAATATATTAAAATCAAATTCGTGATAGATACTGCCAGTCAACTAAATAAGTAACTCAATATTTCTGTCATGATAATTTTAACTTATCCAACAATAAGAAATGAGAAAAGAAAGGGTTACATAAATTATAATGAGAACAAATGAGTAATGCTGTATCATCTAATCAACGATAACCGGTTTCAATGCAAATCAGTGACAGTAACTAGCAGTTCGTGTAGTAGTAAAGTGATCAATTTTAGATAAATTTAGGCATCAAAAATGATCAATATCGCTGTAGGTATAGTGATGCAAATAATGTCCATAAGTATACTTTCCTTTTCCTTCAGTTAGAAGTACTTTAAGTAGGCAACTCTTGTAATGCTATTGTATTTTTCGAGTCTTTAAAATGAACAGAAGGTATGTATATACCTAAGTAGCAGCGATTCTATTTGAAAAGGTGCTTAATGTTTCTTCATAAGTGGTCATAAGTAGTCAACGTCCATTACAGCAAAAGGCGTCAGTAGCTGTTCGGTTTATAGAATCTTTATTTCTCGTAGTCACTTAGAATGAGAAACTTAAACTAATTTGTATAGATTAGATGTTAATCTACTTTGCAACAATCCGCGAGCAAACTCGTATGTATGATGGTGTATACCTTCATGCAAGTAGCACCTCCCTCCCTCCCACATAGGAACATGCAACGAACAAAGAATGTATACACCAACATACATACCACCACCAACACGTGTTTCGCCCCAAAACAGGACATCATCAGGGTAAGTAGACTCTACGACGGTCGGTCACAAAGTGAGGCTCTGGCCCGAGCGGTCGTCTTTGCGGGCGGGCGTCGTTTTCGTTTTCGTCGTGCTCGCGGATTGTTGCAAAGTAGATTAACATCTAATCTGTAATAATGGAGTTCCGCAAAGTAACGCCTGAATCAATTAACTATCTAATTTGTATAGTATTACTAGCTACCCGCCCCGGCTTCGCACGGGTGCAAGTTAGATTTACCATAGCAGCGCCATCTATTGATTACTTACTCAACCCAGTCGAAAGGTATCGACATCTGTTACATATAATTGTGACTGTCAAATAATAACACTCTTAATTTAGTTCTCTTGTGTGGCGCTAGGTGTCTGTTCATCTGTGAATAAGACTGCCATGTCAATTGTCATTACTTGCAAAACTTACTGTCAAAGACAAATAATTAGAAATAAATTAAAATTGCGACTATAATTTGAGATTTAAAGTATCCTATCTCTCAAGTTGGATCGAACTGCACATGGTGTGCGAATTTTATTATAATCGGTTAAGTGGTTTAGGCGTCCATCGCGGACCAACATTGTGACACGAGATTTATATATATTAAGATTTTGTTCGGCGGCTTTGATGAGTTTTGTTGTACCTAAGGGTTGATATTGCGTGTGTATGTGTTCCAAATTGCTCTTTCGTGTGTGTGTGCGTGTGGATGTGAGTGTGTGTATGTATGTGTGTGTGTGTGTGTGTGTGTCTGTATGTGTAATATTATTATTGAATTTCTTTAAGTACGTACGTACGTAGCTCTTTAAAAGCATTTTAAATGTAGTCATGGAGTTAGCGTTTGTGATGTATTCAGGTAACTTATTGTACATTCTAGCTCCTTCATTTTTAATGCTTGTGAAACCATAACGCATGCGGGCTTTTAATACGACAAGTAAGTTGGTATTTTTTCTACGTTTAGTATATTTTCTGGGAGATTTCAAGTTTAAGTGTATTTGTGTTTGTAGTGTTTTGTTTAATATTTTTCTTATCAGTATGCATGTGTTCTATGTATATGCCTGGTTTATATTAAAAAGCTTTGTGTTTTTATATATATCCTTGGTAGGTGTTAGGTAGTCCATATTGTACAGTACTTTGACTAATTTATTCTGCGTTCTTTGTAACGGTTTTATATTACTCACAGCTGAACAGCCCCATATCTCAGTAAGATATGGGTCAATTTCAACAAGCCCATAAAAATTCTCATTTCCGTGGACTTTTTTATCTTGAAGATTTTTAAAGAAAATTTTGGCATTTTTTATAGATCTTGATAATGTATGTATCCTTGCTTAATGTCTAGCAGATAACTTAAAAAACTAACGAGATATCGAGACTTAAAAATTTTGTTCCACGGCGATGAAACATGCGTGCACGGCAATGAAAAAAGGACCCACGGCAATGAAAGAACTGTGCCACGGGAATGAACACATCCACGGAAATGAAAATCCATATTATTTACTTATTCTACTCTCATTAATTTTTTATAATATCTCCTTGTCCAAATTTCATTCTCATACAAGTGGTGGAATCAACATCTTATGAACAGCAGTTTTGATTCCTTTTAGACCAATTCTTGCTACTCATTACAAAATACACGGCCTCCTACACTTGATTCTCAATTTTTACTATACTCCTAATATTCTTCTCTATTAGTCCTGAAGTCTGCAAATGGATTAAAATTACACAAAAAGTTAATAGAATAAAAGCGATCATTTATTTATTTAAATTCTTTCGCATAAAAAAGTAACAAATAGGATGATTATAACGGGTGTAAGAGTGTAAGAGTAAGAGAGTGTAAGAGTGCACTTTTTAATTGTAAAGTAAGAGTGCACTTCAAATTGTGAAATTTGAAGTGCACTCTTACTGAGACACCCTATACTTATGTAAAGATCGATTTGCAAAAATATCTGTCTGATTCAATATGCATTTAAAAGCAGTAAAGTAAGGCTCTTCTGGTGTTTTACATTAATTTGGCATCCGTCTTATTACTGAATAAATAAATACCCCTAAATAAATAAATACCCCATACAGAACCCTATAGGTGCGAGTGCTACTCACACTGATTTTATTTAGGAGTGTGCACAATTGCTGGCAAATGTAAACAGATAAAAAGCATGCTAGTTACAAGCATGCTTAAGAGTATGCTAAAAATAAGCATGTCTGTTTAGTACCTTAAAGCAACAGAAATGAGAATAACTCATCGCAAATAAGTAATTTTGATAGATAGAAGGATAATATATAGAATATAGAAGAAGGCATAATTGTTTTTCTGTATAAATTGGAGCTCCGTTTGTCCTAATTTTGTAGTTCAAATAGTTTTAATCTAAACTAGTGGTATTTACAAAAACAAAAAATTCGACTGTATAAATTGGTACACTTTTAAATAATTTGTGTGAAAACAGTGTTAGACGTTATATGATATAAATTTTTTTGAGGTGGCCTTTTCACGATCTTTCAAGCAATAGCTAAGGTAAAAACAAACCTATCCCTTTTTTACATTTGCTGGCGCCATTTTGAAAATGTAACTAGCCAATTATGCTACCACTATTATGACAAATTCAACGACACGTTATGTGTCAAAAGCCGTTCAGCCGTTTGAGCTGTAGAGCGTGCCAAAGAAAAGAACATATATTATAATTATACAAACATTTATTCATACATACAACACGTACATACAAACACTTTAAAAACATTGCCCTCCTTCTGACGCAGTCGGGTAAAAAGGGAATGTCCGATTTTGAGAGTCAAAAACACACTGTGCACGGCGATGAAAACATAAGCAACGGAAATGAAACACAAGGACACGGCAATGAAACTCAAGTATATTACAAGGCACGGCAATGAATTTTTTTTTCATTGCCGTGTAATTTTTTTCATTTCCATAGCAAATTTTGACCACGGAAACCACGGAAATGAAAGCATGGCGATGAAAACCAAGGCTTAAATATAAAATAACAAAAAATCTATTAGTTATTCGAAGTAATAAACACTTCATAATTAAACATAACAGAAATAGCATTCTATCGAATGATCAATCAAGAGGTCAAACTCATTCAAATAGAAGTTATACCTATCCACGGCGATGAAAGAAAAAATGTCCACCAACAGAAAAATGGAATACTTATATTTATAGCGCGAAAACTAAGGCACTTAGGCATGTCCTTCCGCGTCGAGCACTTAGATGGCACTAATATGCAACGTTTAGTACACAAGGGGCGGGACGCAAGTCGTTAGATAAAACAATATTCTTCAAAATGTTTAGGCCATTGCGATGAAAGGTGGTTCTGGGACAAGTACATTTTTATTAGCCATTCGTTGTATTGTTTAGATATTTGCATACATGTATTACGTAACAATACTTTAACTATTCACGTATCAAATAAAACTAAATTTAAATATAAATAATCAATAGATTTTTATCAATGAGGCTTAATACACATCGAGGTGACTTGTGGACAGCCACGGCAATGAAAGATTTCGAGGTTCAAAAAATTTTTTTAGAGTACCTATTATACCTATTAATAAAATATTTAGTGCCACACATAGATGACCAATTCACCTAACCAGAAAAAAATATTTGAACATTACAACTATGTTTTTTAGTATCGATTTCATCGATGCCACGCAATTTTTGGTCGCGGGAAATTCACCCATATTCTACATGTGGTTTAACTAATGCGTTATATATGATTAGACGCATTTTAGCTGGAATGCATTTAGACAAATTTCTCAAACATCCCAGTAGGGATATTAGTTTTGTTCGAACTTTCATTATGTGCGGTTTCCATGTTGGTTTACTGTCTAGTAGTAGTCCGAGATATTTTTCCTGTTCCGATTTTATTAGTACGTCATTATTTATTTTGAGTGTAAGATTTGTGTCAGTAATCTTATTTTTTGCAGAGAAAATTATGTATGAAGTTTTACTTGTGTTGACTGTGAGAAGATTTTGTCTGAACTATTCCTCCAGGATGTTGAGATCTTGTTGCGATTTAACCATAATTTCCTTTATATTTTCACCATAGTAAAAAAGACATGTATCGTCCGCATATAGAATTAGGTCACCAGCTAGGTCGAGATTACTTATGTCATTAATGTAAATCAAGAATAATAAGGGACCTAGTATCGATCCTTGTGGAACCCCATACGTTATTCTTGCTAAACTACTTTTGTTTTCAGCAATTTTAACAACTTGATATCGATTCAGTAAATGCGATTCTAAAATTTTATATGCTGTGTTAGTAAATAGATGTTTAAGCTTTTTTAATAGCAGTGGATGGCTTACCGCGTCGAAAGCTTTTTAATGTCAATAAATATGCCTAAAGCCACTTGCTTTTTGTCAATTGCACTTTTAATATTTGTGACTAAATCTACGTTACGAATAAGAATATCAAAAATATTCACTTGGCTACAACTCATTATTTATGGCCCACTTCTGAGCACGGGTCTCTCTTATTATTATTGAAGAGGCCTAGAGCATACTCTATCGCGCTGCTCCACTGCGGATTGGTAATTAACTTACAGAATAATAATGGTACCGATACATATTATATCCATGATGTTTTTAAGGCGCACATAAAATATTGGTGTTAATTACAAAATCTTTTAAATACTTTTAATAGGACATAGTTAATATATTTTACAACTAACTATTTAAGTCCTCGTCCGAGTCCCTTCACCTACCTATATACTCGTATTAATAAACTAACCGACTAATGTTCTACCTCCATTTACTGAATGAACTTACCACTCTAGCACGTATTTAAGTCTTGTTCTAGATCAGACACAGATGTCATGGGCGGCAGCGGAAGGTGCTGCATGCTCATTTGTTACCTAAGTTCCATAAAAAAATCTTATTATTATAATTCTGATAAACGTTAAAAATATTTAAATAAATACTGATGTAACAATTAGACCATTCTCATACGACGCTATTTGCAAGCGCCTAAGATGTTGTCCAGGTAACGAGGCGACTCGTCTACGATGCGTGTCCTGCAGTGAACAGTGTCATGTCGGCGAAGCTAATAAAAAGCGTTAGAAATGCCTTAGGACAATATATGATGAGACAATTTGAAATATCTTTTTTCGAGTTATTCACGTTAAGTCTCACCGTGATCCTCCATTGTGTAAACACTGTCCCTACGAGACCATTTTCATCGTGACGTCACATAATCAGTCTCTTCTAAGTGGCTCCCAGATTCGATTTTCTAGTGAGAACAAACATTATTTGACGGGCAGTAGAAAGGATTTCCCTTTCAACCCCCAAACGGGTGTGGATATGAGGTGCCATAATTACATAATTAAACAAACGTTTAATTAGTACGCTTATTAACAATGACGAGAAAATAATTCGTTATTCATCATCCGCTGATAAATCATTTAATTACAGCCTACTTAGTTAACGAATGCTACATTTTAAGTCGTTGGCTCCCTTTCACTGTTACAGTGCAAATAATGCATTTATTTCTCCTGCACATAATATGCTAATTTTGTAATGACCTTCACTCTCTGTCAGGGCCGAGAGTAGTGAGTGTAACCATTTACCATTAAGTAGAACACTCGTCTTGTTTGACAAGATTTGTAAGTAGTTCGTACTAAAATTGAAATCCTCAATGAACCTCTAATTTAATGTATCATTGTTTTTTTACTTAAGGATTCAACTGTGTGTGTTCTGTTATATATATGTATATTTAAAATGAAATATTATGTGCCTACCGAGGACCCAGCAGACGCACCTAGATGTACAACATAAATTATTATTTATATCTCAGTTCCAAAGCGACGTATCAAGAAAAATTGTATACCAGTTCTTTAGTTAGACCTCCAGCAATACAACTGCGAACTGCATCAGATTGAGTACTTTTTGCGCGCCCGGCCCGTCAAACATACAGACAAAATTTCTAAAAATGAGGATTTAACTTCTATTGGCTCTATATAAGACGCTTCAGAGAAAGATACATAGATTTTTCTCAATTACCTCCCGTGTACACACATTAATCAGTTACATATTTATATTAAGTTATTGATGTAGATGTGTAAATTAAAATTCAATTAATCAAAACAATCTGTGTTCCGTGACCTACGTTAAAACAATTTCTAGGAGAAGTAGTGAGTAAAATAATGAGTTTGTATGATGATTTAATAATAGTCACATAAAAACGTAAAAAAATGCAAAAATACAAAAAAAAACATTCATAAAATTATACACGAATACATATCAAAAACATACGCGAGTGAGTTAAAACTATATGTATTCAAAAGTTTCAATTAAATTAAATTTTATTCATAATTCAAAACTAACAATAACAAATAAGTGACGCATAGATGTCTCGTGCTCCGAAGAATAACTAAACACATTACATTATTTCATTGAAATAAAATTAAATTGGATATGCATTCATAATGGAGATGCATTATTAACACTAAATTAATTTGAATTCGAATTGAAGTATTACTCAAAGCAATATGAATTCATCAAATAAATAATAACAAACGCATAGTTTCTCTTATGGCGCACTGAGAACGAGTAAATAGGGCAAAATATATCTTTTTCAATATAGACAAGTATACACACGAAAATTAATAAAAATAAAGCTATTCAAAATTTGCTCACTCAGAAGATGATTTGCTAATGAGCGGTCCAATTAACAAATTAGCATCTCGAACATTAATCTTTAACATAGAAATACGACAATTCAGCACAGTGCGTTCGACCCGAGAACTATCTCACTAAACCACATATCCGGATATTACTACATGACTACGTATCCGACGATATACGTTTGGGAGAACACCTTACGAAACAAACAACAGTCAAAGTATATATGCCGGCCGCGCTCGCTCGCTTGTCATTCTGCTAATCCTATCTGCCAAATAACGACCATGAAAGCCTTTGTAAGTACAAAAAATTAATAGGACTAAAATCGTTTATTTACATGACTGTGAAAAACCATTTAAGTATTTTTTTTTTAATAAGATGCAAAACTGATGACAACCTCAATAATTAAACTAATTTTCTTCACAGATCGTAACTTTCTGCGCCGTCGTGGCCTGTGCTTCCGCCGGTAATGCCCGCGAGAAGCGTGGCTACCTTGGTGGTCTGAGCACCAGCGTCGGGTACTCCGGTGGCTACAGCGGCGGATTGGGCGGCGGATATGGCGGTGGAATCAGCGGCGGATACAGCGGTGGACACGGTGGCGGATATGGTGGCGGCTACGGCGGGGGACTCGGCGGTGGATACAGCAGCGGAATTGGAGGCGGATACTCCACGGCTGTCATCACCCAAAACAAGGTCGTCAACGTGCAAAAGGTCATTGACGTACCACGAGTGGTGAACATTCGCAAGGTGGTGCAAGTCCCACAAGTGGTCTCCGTCAACAGAGTAGTCGCTACTCCCACCATCTCCGCTGGATACTCTAGCGGTATATCCGGCGGATACGGAGGATTATCTGGCGGATACTCCGGCGGATACTCTGGCGGATACTCCGGCGGATACTCTGGCGGATACTCCGGTGGTATCGGTGGCGGATACAGCTCCGGCTATGGCTCTGGTTCCGGCTCTGGCTGGTGGTGAACACACACCTAACACCGCTCTAGTCATATCTCGTTGTGATTCTTTTAGTTAAGATTTATTTTTAAGTTATTTCCTTCTCAAACAATGTCAATAAAAGTATTTTTCTAAAAAATATGTTTTATTTTATAACTTTAAAATATTCACCTGTATATTTTTGTGTGTACCTACATAGCTCGCAATAACTTACCGTTTTCCAAAAAACCACAGACTTATGAAACAACCAGACCTAACATTGTTGTTGCAACACTCAAGCACACATAGACAAAATGGGGTTGAAGCACTTTCGCCATTTTGGTATTTTTGTAACTGGCACGCTTTTTTCACCCATATGTTAGGTCTGCTTTTTTGTATAAGTCTGTGCAAAAAACAGTCTTCAACATCATAGAGAAGTAGAGTAAATACATAACCCCGCTCCAGTAATGTAATTTTAATTCTTTTCTCTCTCTATAATTTTTATATTTTGTAAATATTTGCCCCTATTATATTTTTATATATTGACTAGGTGTACAATTATCATGTAAATAGTCAACAATCAAACCGAGAAGCAACGTGATGGAAGTGGTTACCACCGAAGGATATATAATATAATAAAGGAGGATGGGCGTTTTGGTACCCATGTCCAATCAAAATAACTTTAGTGTCATTTGAAAGGTCTTTTCAAGAGTACAAAAAATTACTATGACGACAAACCCGTACAAATTGTCCGTTTTGAAATATAGCCTTCAGAAGATACGGAGTATTTAGTTCGAATTAGGGTTTAAAAAATCATATCTTTGGCGTAGTTCGACCGATTTTGAAGATGTTTGCACAGATTTGGAGCTTTTTAATAATCAATTAATAGACAAATATCTGTAATGGTGCGTACAGACTATGTAACAAAACATGTTATAAAACATAGTTAAATAACATGTTTTACAAATGTGGACGCTATGTGTTACAAAAACAAGTTATACAACATGTTATTAGTTTTTGCAACAATATTATATAACTTTTGCGCACGAGTTAACTACTTGTGCCTTGTTATAAAACATTGTTATACAACAATGTTGTTTTAATGTGTACGGTCTTGTAACATGTTTCATTGTTAGAAAACAATGTTAGATAGTGTGGACGTGTTATAAAACAGAAGTTATATAACATGTTGCATAATCTGTACGCACCATTACAATAAATACACAATAAAATCAGTTTACAATTTTTTCAGTTAGGGCCGATTTACATTCATACAGTAGCTGGCGCCAGCATCACTGGATTCCGGCTCTGCGTTGGTACTGGCACTGAATCACTGGCGATCACTGGCGATCACCAGCGCACCAGCGCGTAGTGTTAACACAGATCCAGTGCCACTGGCTACGCGGCGTGCGCGGGGCTGTCACTGGATCGAAAAATAGGCAGACGGTCTATTTCGATCCAGTGCTGGATACTGGATGCTGGACTGAATTGTAATACGTTTACACTGATACAGTGCTTATCTAGCGCTGGAAACAAGTGGCGCTGGCGCCAGCTACTATATCAATGTAAATCAGCCTTTATGAGTGATTTATCTAATGGTGCGTACAGACTATATAACAAAACATGTTATAAAACATAGTTATATACATATAACATAGTTATATATAGTTATATACATATATAAACATATAAACATAGTACATATAACATGTTTTTTTAATGTGGACGATATGTGTTACAAAAACAAGTTATATAACATGTTATTAGTTTTTGCAACAATGTTATATGCTATATTTTAAGAAATGACACGCATTGAATTGGTTTAAAACACTGTTATACAACAATGTTAGATAGTGTGGACGTGTTATAAAACAAAAGTTATATAACATGTTAGATAATCTGTACGCACCCTAATAAACAAATAAACATATAAATACACGTATGTATGACTTTCACTTTCAGTCGTTCGCGGAGTTATTGCTAAAAGTTTGTTGTATACTTAGATAACTTAGTACCAAAAATATATAATTTTCAAGTAGGATTACTACGATCGGACAATGAACCAGGACTAGCGACATGTATATTCACAATCTACATAAAAATACCTTTCCAACGATGCATCATTTACTTCGATTGGTGCCGGTACCAGATTATATATACATTTGTGCCCATCCTCCTTTGTATGGCATTTAATGACCATCAAAACTGATATAAAAAGAACTGCATGCATGCTAGTCTTAGAACACTCTACTTATATACAAATGATGGACATCACATTTGAAAAAAGATATACATAGTCTGTTCAAAAAGTATCGCGACTTTTTAATTTCCGTGGGTTACGAATATTGGATTTTTAATTTTTTTGTAGCGTTATGTTGGTACACATGTCTTTGATGTATGCCGACAAGTTCGGCCATTTTGAACATTCAGGTAATTGTTGGCAGCTGATTTAGTGGCACGCGTCGTGGCTCGGCTGCGATTTGTGCCTATTCAAAAAAAGACGTGTGGCACTCTGAGACTGCCGCGGTAAAGCTATTGCATAGCATTTTTTATCAACTTAAGCAATTACAATTATATATTTATTTTATTTATTATATCACAAATCAATTCTTATATAGTGCTGTTATTAATATTCGTCTTGATTCCTCATAACATCATTAATCCCTTTGATTATATACACGGTTAATCCATATTCTACCACAATGTTTCTCTTGCTCGGACATCCACATAAATTTTTTCTGACACATAATGTCATTATGTTATTTGAAATCTTCCTTTTAATGGCTATATAATAAGAGCTTTCAGTTTCGGCCTAACTACCTCGCTTCTGCAGATCTCTTATCACCACCTCCTGCTGATCTTGCTCCTCACACTTGTTTTAGTAGAGGCATAAAATTCCTCCATTATAATAGGTCATTAATTAAAACAGACACAAATGGATTTATCTTCAGCTTCCTCCAATGTATTGCTGCGTCCCGTAGAAAAAGACTGCTATAAGTTTTTAACCTATTTGATGAATCTTCGTTTCGTTATTTCTCTTGTGGCTGTATTTTGTTTTTCATTTCAATGTGATTTTCTAATATAATCGTTAAAATATTTCTACGGATTATTTTGAGGATTTGACAATTTTATAAGCTTAAAACTAAAAAAGGAACCAGTTTGATAACAGAAAATTGTTACGTCATAATGGGCGGACATATCTCACGGGGCGATTTGACATAATATGATGAAGAGTAAAGCAAACTATACAAAATATATTTCTGAACGCACGCAATACAACAACCAAATGTCATTATAGTGTCATTATTTTATGTCATGTATGTCTATATGTCTATGTTATTTTGCATGTTTTAAATCTAAATACGCGATAATTCGACTATTATGAATACATGTTGTCGATTCCAACGCCTTATTTAATCCAGATCTACATGTAATTATTCTTAAAATACCGAACCGACGGGGCGAAAATCAAATGTTTGACAGGTAAGATTTGTATTAGAAATTAAAATTTTCAGTTTTAGTATTTTCCACGCAATTTTTCCATATTTTCTCATCGCTGCAACCTTCCCTGAACTTCCACGAATATTTCAAGACTAAAATTAGCCAAATCGGTTTAGCCGTTATAAAGTAAAAGTTAGTTAACTCAGTTAAAAGTTCTGGTATTTATCGATAGATGTCACGAGTAGGGGGTGTTAGGTTTTTTTCGTTACGAAATTTCTGCATTCGGTCTCCGCGCTCAAGGCCCGCGATAGAAGCTATGCAATAGCTTAAAAATGGATCAAAGGATCTGTATTAAATTTTGTGTTAAAAACGAAATGAAATGCGCGGACGCATTCCGAATATTGACTATAGCTTATGGAGAAGCTACCTTGGACTCAAGCAACGTTTATCGGTGATACAAAACGTTCTCAGAGGGCCGAGATGTGAACAATGAACAACGTGTCGGACGCCCGAGCAAGGCAAGAACAGACGAAAGCATTAATGTAGCGAAGAAAATAGTATGGATTGCAGTACGTGGTGCATCATGAGTTCTTGCCAAAGGGTAGAACTGTTAATAAGGAATATTATCTGCAAGTTTTGCGCAATTACCGCGAAGCAATCAGCCCGGCTTTGTGGAAGAACAAAAAGTGGTTTTTGCATCACGATAACGGCCCTACTCACACATCGTTAATTGTGCGTGATTTTTAGCCAAAATAACCACTGTAATGATACGACAGCCACCGTATTTTCCAAATTGGCTCCATGTGACTCTTTCTTTTTCTTGAAACTGAAAAGGTCCATAAAAAGACGACACTACGCTACCTTTGACGAGATAAAGCCGGCATCGCAGGAGGTGCTGAACGAGATCACAAAAAACGACTTTTTAAAGTGTTTCGAGGAGTAAAAGAAACGTTGGCACAAGTGTATAATATCTAACGGGGATTACTTTAAAGGACGCAAAATAAAGATTGATGAAAAAATAAATAATTTTCGAAAAAACATAAAAGTCGCGATATTTTTTGAACAGACCTTGTATAAGTGGGGTACGCAACAAATCACGTAAACAATATTTTTAGAAAGTTTGCCTGTTTGCCCCATTTCATTAAGCTCAGAAAGCGCGAAATAGTTTTAGTTGCAGTATGCCCCGATGTAATGAAACGTGTTTGAAGTAACATTTAGGGCCTGTTTCACCACTTTCTGATAAAGTCCCTGATAGCTAATCAGGAAACTACTGTCAGATAAACTACTACTTTTGGTTTCACAGGTGTCGGATAGAACTAACTGGCAGATAAACTGACTGATAATCTGTTTGATAAATTAAGTAAGAGAAACTAAACTCATATAATATGTTAACCGTCAGATAACGTATATATCAGCCAATTCAAGTGGCTAACATATATTATGAAATTACTTTCTCTAAACAGATTGGAATTTGAATAGGTATGTAACAAAGGGTACAAATCTTATAATTTTTGTTGTTGTACGTGACTCTTTGGCGGGTAAATTTATCTGCCAGATAAATTATCAGGGAGCTTGGTTGTGAAACAGAAAAAAGTTATCAGCAGCCTTTATCTGGTAGATAGCTTTATCCATAACTATCTGACACTTTAACCGTAACCAGTGAAACCGGCTGTACCTAAGTGTTGGTTTTTTTTAACTGGCTCATAAATAAATAAAACATCCTCTCGACAGGTTTTGTAAAGCAAAGCAAGGTTAATAGTACATTTATACTTACCACATTGCAATCAAACGTACAAAATTCGTTGAGCTTTTATTTCAAAGTCATTACACTGTTTTTTGTAATCATTACATATAATAAAACTCTTATTGATCGAATGTTTGTGCACGCTAAGCTCAGAAACGGCTGAACGGATTTTTATGATACTCACTGGGAGATAGAGAAGGTTGTGGGGCAACATATACGCTACTTTTCTTTGCGGAGTTCCTGCGGGATTGGGATTCACGCAGGAAAAACTCCCTTGCGCGAACGAAGTCGCGGGCACAATTAGTTTTATAATACGGTCAAAACATTTTGCATTTTTTGTACGCCACCTCGCATTATGAGGATTGATTTGACGATTCTTGCTTCCCTGTAGCTATTGTACCTATGCTAAATAATAATACCAAAATATCATTATCTTGGAGAACTAAATACGTATCAAAAACAACAAAATATGGAAGACAAATAAAGTAGTTCATAAAATACCCAAAAAATTAAGTTAACATTGTTTCAATTACAAACAATTAACTTTTAATAAATATTTTATATATGTATACGACTTCAAAATCGATGTGTAGAGATAACTCAAAAAACTACCCGTCAGGTGTCGCTCTTTATATGGCACGAGACTTTTAGAACTTTTGAACCTTCAAAACACATTCAAAAAACGACTATACGACGAAAGCTCGTTCCTGTTCCTCATCAGTTCGCCAAAAATTATTTTGGATAGGGTAAAACCGGGATAGACGCCCCAGGGGAATAGATGCCTCATTTTCTAAAAACCTAACTTCCCGAACTCGCGACTAGAAATTAATTGTGTAAATAGGAGCCGCAGTCACCCCGTACGTCGGGTACCCACGTGAGGTGGTTGGTGAGGACGCGTTTCGCTCGTGCATGTAAAAAATTATCTTCGCGGCGAAATTCACGAACACGTAAAACTTTCAAAGGTTAGAGATATTGCGTTGTATAACTTTGTAAATAGTAATAAATTCCGTTATATTTTTTATTACGTCGATATATTGGTTCATTGAGTCTGCATTTAATTATAAATAGGTGCCATTTCGTTTATATTTATTTAAGAAATACTTAGGCATCTAACTCTATCAAAAAGGATAGTTGCCCCGATTTTTCGAGGTATAGGTGCCCTTAGGGGCATCTATCCCTCCATACTCTGCCATTTCAGATTACAGCAGAACTAAGCCAAGAAAATATAAAAGAAAGAAAAGAGTGCGAGCTCGAGTAAGTATATTTTTATATGGAAAATTAAAAGCACTAGTCAGCTAACAAGTATTATTGTGAATATTTTAACAACAATTAAGACTTTATATTTTATTTGAATAAATGATTCTTAAAAATTAAATAATTTTTACATAAAAATAACTAACTTCCAAGTCAAGATAACTCAAAAACCACTCGCCAGATGTCGCTTCAATTCACTCGCACTACCTTTCGAACCAAAATAGAATCATGAAAATTGGAACACCCAATCAAAAGTAAGCATAAATGATATTCACATTATTGAGAATAACTCAAAAACTGACCGCCAGATGTCGCTCAAATTAAAATGGGACCAGACGGCAGTTATTAGCTTTCGAATTAATTTTCTGTAAAATTTTGAAGTCGGTTAAAAAATATAGAGGTACGATTGTGCATGTTGAAACTTAAGAATTTATATTTTAGTTAAACAAACGCTTTAATTTTTTTATTATGGTTATTTGTGTAATATTAGAATTATCTTCATAATAAATAACAATTAAAAGATCAAAAAACACAAAATTACTTTCATTAATATGACCCATGTTTCTTGGAGACAGTTGTTGTTTTAGGAGAAGAACTACCTAACATTTGGATTCGGTATTTCGTTTACACGCTATGAAGGGCATCTATCCTTCTCAGTATTTTCACGGTGGGGCAACTATCCATATACGGTGGGGCATCTATCCTCAAAAAAAGAGTTTTACGAAAAGCTAATTTCTGCAAAATCTGTATTTGATGGGTTAAAAAATAATATCAATAATTCAAGATAAAGGATTTATAATATAAAGGATTAGCTGGATATAAAGGATTATAAGATAAAGGATTAGCTGCATTAATAGAAATCATTTGTATAAAACTGATATTTTTAAAGTTAGGCGGCTATTTCAAAAAGTGGGGCATCTATCCGTTTTTGTCTTAATGTCACAGTTTTTCCCATATATGTAGCTTCCATGTAATTATGTATTCCATGTAGTTATAGATTTATTTTATGTATAGACAATTTTTTTCAATTCTATTTATTGTAGCTAATCATATTACTAGTATTCATCATCTATCTCATATCTTTAAAATCTCTGAAACGGTTCCAACGATTTTCATGAAATTTTGTGTGCAGGGCAGGGCGTTTTCGGGACGAAAAATCGATCTACCTAGGTTTCATTTTTAGAAAACATCGATAAAATTCAAAATTTGTACTATGACAATGAGAACAGATAAAGAATTAGGCCTTTCTCACACAACGCTATTTGCAAGCGACTAGGATGTTCACCAAGTAAAGAAGCGACGCATCTTTGATGCGTGTCCTGTCAGTAAACAGTGTAGTGTCAGCGAATTGTGGATTGCGTAGTAGTCGCTTAGCTAATAAATAGCGTTGTGAGAGAAGGGCCTTAGAATGACAATAGTGTTACCTAGTTTCTAAGGAAACGTATGTATACCTACTAGGATTGACTATTTTACTGTATTATACAAACAAATGTAGGGCTATTGATCCTACATCATAACATCTTTCCAATAAACACGATTTACGAAAAAAAATTCCGGATATTGTATCCTTATGAACTCATTCAGTATTCATTCATATTTATCCTCCATGAATCCCACCTGGCTGGCTAGCATCCTCTGGCTTGAGAACAACCGCCTAGCGATTTGCTGTGTTTGAGTGGGGGCTTGAAAGCCAGCAGTCGCTTTATGTTTTTCTCCTTTTTTGACCGGTAATGCATTAGTAATACGTTCCATGTTACTGGTGTCCTTGGATAACGACGAACACTTACACGAGATCGTCGACTTGTTTGTTTACTATTTAACCTCTGTCGCTATAAAATTAAGTTATTAATTCAAAACAATAAATTCGTAGTTAACTTTGAGTGTCAACTTTGACTTTCCAAACAATATACTTGGTATTATTTTACGGAAGCTCATCTGTTGGGACAAATAGATTACTAAGTGTGTGCCAGTGCTATACATTTGGCCGGTTTTCTGGCTTTAACTCATCGTAGAGAAGGCCTAGACTCTAGGTCCTAAAGCATCCTTCACTACGCTGCTCCAGTGCCGATTGGTGGAGCGGCTAGTGACCAACCCAAATTACTCGTACATTCATTTTTAGTGTGACCTGAAGGCTTCCGACGTAGCTTAACTACTGCTATCCAACGATGATAACCGGGACCGACAGCTTTATATGCCCTCCAAAGCACGTAAACGGCCGAGAAACTTTTGCCACTAGCGGTCACCATTCTAACTACTGACCGCAAACAATGTTGCTTAACTCGGTAAATAACGAAGGGTCGACACTAAGTCGCCGAGCTTTGTGGTCTACATATTTATACCCTTTAATTAATGAATGTATTCCATTAATCTTACATCGATTTGAGGTGATCGACGTTATAAGTTTCGATAGAATATAACTCGATGTGGAGACCGAACACGTCTTAAAAAGTAAACATCAAACTCTTAATAAAACATTTGTGGTAACCTTAAACCAAAAATAACTATCCGTAGAATCTCAATATTACGATTACAATTTTGTAATTGTAATAATTTAATTGACTTTGTGTTTGAAATGAGAGGCTGGTACGTTCATTGACTAACCTTTCGCAATTTCAGTACGCCACCGCCTGGTATATATGCCGGCTGGTTTCAGTTAGGGCATCACTCACCATTTGATACTCGCCAGCTCCAACTACTCCCTGCAATCAACATGAAAGCCTTCGTGAGTATATTTATCATCAATTGGATCAAACGCTGTGCAATTCGTGCATTAACTTGATGTATCACTTATATAAAATTATTGCACTTAGCGTCTCGTAATCCTTACAATACAGATTACTCAATCATTAAAAAGACTTTAACCGCCTTTTTTGTTTTTAGTTGCGATTTTTGTTAAAAATGAATGCTCAGAAGGTCATCCGAAACGCTCATTTCAATAATTTGTTAAGTAACGAATGGTTACTTGAACATAAAAAAAGTTTTACAGAGTAACCAGATGTCGATAAGATATGATAACGCACAATTTTAGAATAAAAAGTGGATTTACAGCTATACTTATTTTGCCGAAAGCTTGGGACTTTTATGTAACGTACAGCGGGGTCGCGGTTCGAATCCTGAGCGCACTTTTTATTTTGTAATTTATATGCGTGTAACAAATTCAATATCTCTTGATTTAGTGGAGGAAAATACCGTTAAGAAACTTACTCACCAGAGAATTCGTCATAACGTTTTGACCACGTTTAACAATATTAAATAGGCATACCATGGGCTTCAATGGCCAAGTTTCATCTTATATCCAATCTGCTCGCTAAGGGAATATTACCACCTAAGTGATGGTACTATGCTCATAAGAAAGCGAGGCAACCTTACATGTATTAATTTGTTTGTGTTTTTATTTACCATACCAATTAATTTCTTACAGGTCGTTGCCCTGTGTGCCTTAGTGGTGTGTGCCTCAGCTGAAAAGGCTCGCGAAAAGCGCGGCTACCTCGGCGGCTTGGGTGGTCTGGGACATGGCGGTGGTCTCGGTGGTGGCCTTGGACACGGCGGTGGTTTGGGCGGCGGACACGGCATCGGCGGAGGCCTCGGTGGAGGCCTCGGTGGCATCGGCGGCGGCATTAGCTACACGCCCACAGTCATCACCCAGAAAAAGGTCGTCAATGTACCTAAAGTAGTCAGCGTGCCCCAGGTTGTGAATGTTCAGAAGGTTGTGTCCGTACCGCAAGTAGTGTCCGTCAACAGGGTTGTCGCTACTCCCACTTTCACCGGCGGATATTCCGGCGGTCTCTCCGGTGGTCTCTCCGGCGGATATTCCGGCGGATACTCCGGTGGATATTCCGGCGGTCACTCCGGAATCGGTCTCGGCTCCGGATACTCAAAGGGCTGGTAATTCATTAGTAAAGTATTAGTGAAATTTTGATGTGATATTGTTAAAATTTTATTTCGAATACTTTTTATTATGTGTCAAAAATATATGAGATTATTTTTTTACTAATATTGAATTTTATTTCATTTTTCTTATACTATATGCTGAAATAACCCAATTACATAAACGACGGCATGGTCACGATGAGTTTGCCCTTGAGTACTCGTAATAGTTATAGATGTTGTGTAAATTCATTTCAAATGTTCAGTGAAAAAGATTATCATTAACATTTATAATAACTTTTTACGAAAACAAATATCTAATCGTTTTCAACATCGACAAATAAAGATCACTCAAAGTACTGACCAGATGTCACTCAAAAAATGGGACCCCAAGACAAGCACCAGCTTTTGAATGATAAATAATCGTAAAAATTGGAATGCTAAGTAAAAATTTATGACGTAACGAACATAAATTCAATACACATTTTTCAGGATAGCTCAAAAACTATCCGACAGATGTCGCTTAAATGATTATGGTACCAGACGAAAGGCACTACTTTTCCAATATAAAAGATAATCAAAATCGATTTAACCAGTATAAAGTGCATAACTTTATAACACAAAGAAATACAGTCGAATCGAGTATCTTTTGAAGTCGGTAAAGATAGCAACGGTTGAGCCATTTTAACCAATAAAAAATGTGCAAATCTAATTTGTCGACAAATAATGTGTAAAAATCATTAATTAATAATACCTATTATTCTCATTTGAAAATCTTTTTTAAAAATAATATTTTTCCATATTTTTTTCTTCTCATACCTACAGTACTTATTTTTTACCTTTATTTTCTAAACAACAGCAATTGAGCGTATTCCGTACTCCGTACTCCGAAATGTTTTGAGATCCACGTCCAAAATAAACGCATAGCAATATCGCCGATCAGTGAAAAAGTTTTATAACAGTTAACGGAAGGGAATAATTTTTATATAGCAAATTTTGTATACCTACTCGTACTACATCGCTATGAGAAACAGACAAACAAAGTCTTTGCATATTACTTTGAGTCCAAGTCGACCTCCCCTGTTCGTAATACACCCTGCTGAACAAAAGACGAGGTTACGATGTCCGCTCCGCCTTTTCGGAGGTGGCTGGAGTTAGTACTTATTATCGGGTTTTCGATTTAGATTTTGTATGCGATTTTGTGGTAAATAATAGTATACACGCAAATTGTGTTCTATTCAATTCAATGTACCTAACTTAAAACCAAAAACAGCATAATTTTTAATGGAGATAAAAAGGAGGTGATTCTCAATACGATTCGATTTCAAAGTAAAATTACAAAAAATATTTCAAATGACACGAAATTTCATATCATATGTCTGTTTGCTTAAGTAAATATTGCAAGCTAAATTAGAATTATTACTTCCTTTACCTAAGGACTTGAAATTTTGCATATTGCGGCAGTTTAGCTATTTCAGCGCAATTTTATGATACGAGTTTAATACGACGGCGCCGAGCGGCTAAATTAGTATTATGCAAGCGTGTTTTTAATTTTTGTTTTTGATTTAGAGTTAAAAGTTTGACCTAAACTCCAATAGTTAACATCACAGATGTTGTATTTTATAAAGCTTTCAATTACAATTTTTTGCTTAAATTAGCAGTGCCCAAAGATGTCCTTAGTAAAATCTCAGCGGTCAACGACATGAAGAATTTTTTGAAGTAATTTACGTCATGATTGAATATTATTCACATTATTTTACGTCTTAATGTATAAATGTTAAGATATAGTTTGTCACGTCCGTATATACAGAACATTAATCCATTTAATAAATAACCTGTAGTAGTCTCTGCTTATAGTTCCTACATCTGCACAAAATTCTCTTGATGAGGAAACATCCCTCTATCTACTGTATCTTTACGTCCCTTAAATACTGTAAATCAATGATTTGTTTGTTGAAGAGAGAGAAGAAGGGAACAATTAATATTAGGTATTTTCCTCCAGCCATAAATTCTACAATTCATAAGAACTACTGCATCGATCTAACCATTTGCTCCGAACTAAATCAGATTATGCCTAATTTTGCAATAAGTTCAAGGGAATGAAATCTATCGCGAATAACGGAATCGTATTCGCAGATATTGTGTAGGCCCACATTTATATGATTAAAAATTCAAAATTAACAGTATAATATACGAATAAATTTATATGCGGAGGACACGTTGCGCCACCAAGCTGGTATAAATGCTGCAGGGAGGTAGACAGGACATTATTCACCTCCTGGTAGCATTCACCACACCAGCAACCAATCACCATGAAGACCTTTGTAAGTAATAATAAAATAAAAAATATCTAATAATAATTTTGATAACATTTCGCACTTCAAAAATAATTGCTATCGGGTACAAATCACCTGATAAGATCGGGTTTTGTTCACTGAGCTCCGCAAAATTACTTGTTACTATTATATTTTATTTGTTGCTAAATACAATGAAGCATATTTATATTTTTATTTATCTAATTAGTATTACGAAAGGTTATTAAATAATTCGATGAGGGACATTTAGACAATATTTTTTCTTTAAATTATAATAGGTATATAAGGGCATTGTATATTTTCGCAACTGTTATCTATCAGTCGATTTTTTCTCTTTTTTATTACTAGCTTTTTTTATAGACGATACCTCGAACAGTTTATTATAATGTTGGCTTTCAAATATGACACTGGAGTGTTAAATATATGCACCTATCATTTAATAATATATATGTATACACCACAAACTTTTTAGTTTTATGACAAACCACAAAACCGGATACATTTATTATATCAACAACTTTTAACGGGTTTTCAGATCGCAGTCGTCTGTGCCTTGGCAGCTTGTGCCTCTGCCGGTCAAGTCCGCGAGAAGCGAGGCTACCTTGGTGGTTTGGGGGGTGGTATCGGCTACGGTGGCATTAGCGGCGGATATGCCGGCGGATACGGCGGCGCAATTGCCGCGCCCGTCGTCAGCTACACACCCCAAGTCGTCACCCAGAGCAAGGTTGTAAACGTGCAGAAAGTAGTTGATGTCCCACAAGTGGTGAACATACGCAAGGTTGTGTCAGTGCCGCAAGTGGTATCCGTCAACAGGGTGGTAGCCGCTCCCGCTTACACCACTGGTTACTCTCTGGGTAGCGGCATCGGTCTCGGCGGCGGATACGCCGGTGGATTCGGCGGCGGATACGGCGGTGCCTACAACGGCTGGTCTGGCGCGAACGCTGGCTGGTGGTGAATAATACTAGTGACAACCCTAGCTTACTTTCATGCTTCCTTCATATCAACTGTGATTTTACTTCAAACGTTTAGTTTATTATTTATTTTTGTTTGTTTTACATAAATACAGAAGTTTTATTTTGTTACAAATTATTTTTATTTCACTCTAATTATATTATAGTTTACGCATTGAAAAGTCCCAACAGATAGTACAATATAAGACATAATAGCTACTGTACTGTAGTTCGTAACAATTGCGACATAAAGAGGAAAAAATATTTTTTTTATCATCACTTAACTATTATAAATAATAATTATTATTAGATATAAATAATGAAATATGAATTAAATAATCTGCTAAAACGTACTCAAATCTATCAAAAAAAATTGAACGAAAATTTTACAAAAATCGTCCTACATCCTACTTCCTATCCTACTTATAATATTATAAATGCGAAAGTTTGTAAGGATGTATGTGAGTGAGTGTGTGTGTGTGTTTGTTGCTCTTTCACGCAAAAACTACTGAACGGATTTTCATGAAACTTTGCAGTAATATAGCTTAGACATTGGAATAACATAATTTGTTAAAATTTATAGAGCTTTTTGAAGGGACTGGTTCCCCGAAGCGAAGCGAGGGCGGATTTACTAGTATTATAAATGCGAAAGTTTGTAAGGATGTATGTGAGTGAGTGTGTGTGTGTGTTTGTTGCTCTATCACGAAAAAACTACTTAATGGATTTTCATGAAATTTTGCAGTAATATAGCTTAGACATCGGAATAACGTAATTTGTTAAAATTTATAGAGATTTTTAAGGGACTGGTTACCCGAAGCGAAGCGAGGGCGGATTTACTAGTAGACTATAAACATCTGTTAGGAATAAACGCGTTGATGTCTTTTCAACGCCAGAATTGTGTAACTGTAACGTTTGTAACGTTCATTGATGTCGGTACGGCGATGTTTGATCTTGCTTTGCGAAAACCGCATAAAATGAGACATGTGATGTCCATGTTAGTGAGAGACACGACTGAAGGACGTGTCCATTAAACCATTGCGCCGGCAAGATAAGGTCACATCCATCCAACCTTGATAAACTTGAGACGTTTGTATCTCATTACGACTGCGTAAATGGATTGTTGTCATGTATATCATAAACAGTTGCGTAACATCTTTTGCTAGACTTGTTTTTCATAGATGTAGAAGCTCTGCAGTACGCAATCGCTCAAGAAATTTTCGCCAATAACGGTCACACCCAACTACCGACCGCGGCAGCTGTTGCTTAAAGTACTGCACACATTAAAACCAACTAAAACGAAAGCAATAAATTATGATCTTTATGTCTCTGTTTTTACGGTTGAATTTCGATTCTACTAATTTTCGATTTTACTTGGTGTCAGTTCGGAGTTGGTCAGGACAGGGTAGTGGCTAGTTCGTATTTAAATTCAAGTAGGTATACAACCGTAACAACCAAGACATAAAGATGATAGTTGAGTACTTTCTTTTTTGTTAGTCCGTTGCTGCGTCGATGTAAAATGCACAGTGCTTAACTTGGTTGATCAGTTGGGATCAATGCAAACCACCGGGTTGTGAACACTTCAACTACATTGTACTACACCATTTGAGACTAGTTTAAGTTGCAACTGCAGTCTGTATTAAAATAAGTAAATTAAGTAGACACTACAGTCATAATTGTAGTTACTGTAAGAATATTTTATTATAATGAATATACATCATAAGCAGAATGCATGCAAGTAATTATAATTAATAAGTGTGCCAATGTCAATCAGTAGCTGTATTTTATCCGAATCTCAATCCAATTAGAGTGCACGCAAGTGTGACCATCTTAATTACATGCATCGAAACATAATATGCAATGATTTCCTAATTTATCATAAAGTAATAAACCGACTTCAAAAAGATGGAGGTTTTCAATTCGGCAGTATTTTAATGTATGTTACCTAACCTTTACTGCGTGAACCGATTTTGATAATTCTTTTTTAATTCGAAAACTGATGCTGATGATCGTCTGGTAAAATATTTATCGACTTGGCGGGGGCATTGCCGTGCCCCTCGATTTGAGCGACATGTTACGAATAATTTTTCAGTTTGTATAACTTCGTCATAGCAATAACGTAACGTGATTTTAATAATTATGTACAACGTTATGAATGTATTTTAATTAGTTGTTACTATATAATACAATTAACATAATACAATAATAATTGACGTCTATTTTTGTGCGACTAACAAACGAATAATAACAGTGACTTATTTAATTCTTTGTCGCTGAAGTTTCGTTGATGCTTTTGGCGTTCTTTCCATGGACAATGGAGAAGCTACTCTAATTTGTTTGAAGGGTAATAATATAAAAAAGGGATCACTGATGGCTAAGCGAAAAGACGAGTGAGAAGAACCAACTAAATATTATGTGTATTTTTTTTAATACTAGGTATTCCATAGATAAACTCGTGACTAGTTAGCTCAAATTTTTAACGGTGTTTAACTATGTCTTTTTCCTACGGTGAGATTGATGGGTGAGACGAGAAAATCGTGATTAATATGAAAATCATCATGAAAAATAGTTCGGTTTTGGTACTAGTTAACTATAAACTGTAAAAAGAGTTCTCCTTCAGGGTCGGCGTTGCACTGGTGACTCCCCTGGTGCTGCTCGTGTCTATAGGCGACGATGACCCCTTACCATCAGGTGGCTCGTCTGCTTTTATGTCAGCCCTTCAGGCTATAAAAGAAAACGTTAACATTTCCCACAAGTTACTAAAGTAAGCAATACAAATTCTACTGTTTAACTACTTAGTTACCAATCGATGGTATTCCAATACACGTCTAGGTTAGGTCAGTTGCCTGGAACAACATTAAGGCAACTCAATGAACTCACGCATTTATTTACTCCCAGTACTTTACTCAGATCACGACGTCTCTTATCGTAATCACATTGCAATCACGTTCGCTAGAAGTGCAAAGTTACGGAAGCGTTACTTAAAAGCCTTTACTCGTATTGACACAGATGTCATCACCGATGCAATGTCACGTATACTTGTAACACAATAGTTTTTATTATTGTCACATAACGTTGCTACTTTTGTCCTCAAAATTTGTGGTGCAAGATGCACAGGCTATTTGGAATTGTAATCTCAAATCATCCATTTCATGCAGTTGACGTACTTAGAACATCAAATATTTGTCATTTACGAGAACCACCTTATACAAAAGTACCACTTCTCGTCACAGAATCTCGTTTTCATTTCTTTTAAAAACGATTGAGATAAAACTTTAATTTTACATTCCCAAAATCAATACTATACTCATTTCCATAGGCGACTGTGACCTTTTACCATTAAGTCGCTCGTTTGCTTGTATAATGGTTAAATATATAAGCCCATTGATACTCGCAGTTTGAAGGTGCTAATTAATAACAAAATGTGTGCTCTAAAATAATAAAAAATTTGTCCTCTGAAAACATAACAGAAACCTTGAAAAAGGTCACTTCATAAAACCAAACATAAATTGACCAACTCCAACATCTAGGATTCCAATGTGAAGTCACATTTCTCACAAACGAGATGCCTTATGAAATAATGTAACGAAAATATCATGTTCCTTATTACTACTGTAAGTTTTCCTTCGCAATTTGTTATACATTTTATTACGTCAACATTTATTCCAATAAATTAGCTAAAACTAGCCCGTTTGAGTCTTACTATAAGCAGCATTGCCCTAAGCGCGCGATATATCAAATGTCGCTTACCTAACCAGAAACTGTGCGGCTTCGATTCCAGCGTGCGTTTGGAAATTATAACAATTTGACAATAATAGAAAGGAGGCGTTTGAGAGAATGTTTTGGGGTCAATGACCTAACTAGTTTAATGGATCTTGTTATATACTCTGATGATGATTCATCGTCTTCTTCGCAACCCCTAAATGTTCCATTGCAGTGCACGGGTCTCTTTTTATAATGTGAGGGGTACCCAGTACAGTCCATAGCCAAGTGTGAATTGGTGGACTTCAGACCATTGAAAACGTTATCGAGAATTGTCGGGTGTGCAAATTTTCTCACGATTTTTTTTTGCACATAAATATAAAATACACTCATTTTTGGAAAATAATTTCCAGTATAATTAGGTACTTCGACCCCCTGTTTCGGAACTCCAATATTCAACCACTCGACTATTGCTGTTTCATAATAACACTTCATAATTTATGTTACGGATATTAACGATCTATTTTCTACAATGAAATTTCGACCCAAATACGTGAATTATAATAGTCACGGCTGAGTAGAGGGAACGCGGAAAAGATTTTATCAAGTTCTCAGATGACACTATATTGGCAATTGACACTAATACCTCAGATTATAGAACCAAAAGGCAGATGTAGTCGTTCTAGTATAAAGTGAAGCTACCAAAGCAAATACAAAATAAAAAGCTAATACAATCTCGTGTCAGTACTACGGAAAGCGTCAAATAGCATAAACGTCGCAAGTGTCAAATTTTTTAAAATAATTTTATCAGTTATAATGCCGTCTTGCATTATTAAATTCTCTAAAAGTTGTTCGCAAAAACAAAGAAAAGAAGACGGAATATCTTTTCACAGGTAATTGTTCATTATTTTATTATTTATTTATAATAATATTTTTTCGGTTCGCTCGGAACACAAAACGTCAACAATCATTCATTTGTACACCAGTTTAAATGAAAATCGGTTACCCTAAATTTGGGGAAATATGCATGGACTATTTGGACATTGGTCGATTTATAAATTTATATCGAAAAAAAATATTTTGAAAGTAAATAGTTTTATTTATTTAAACCTAAAAGTCAGGCAATACAGCCAATAAAATTAGCATTCTAACTGCTGAAAATGTCACGTGTGCCAATAATATGTATCATAAATATTATATAATATTTTAGTTTCTGCTTAGCCTACTAATAACTATAATTTTTGCAGATTTCCGACAGATGCTGTAACAAGAGAAAAATGGGTTCATATTATTCGGAAAAGCAGGCAAGATATTAATTGGCTAATTAATTTTGCGTGGTTCGCTCATTACATTTTAGTGAGGATGACGTGTACCTATCTCACTAAAAAAGGACATTGGTTGATTAAAAAATCATCAAAACCGAATTTTTGTTATAATAAATAAGTATATTGATATTTTGATGTTTTTTTTTGATAAAAATATCTACCCAAAGAGACAAAAATCCATAAGTTAATTAAAACAATTAAACATATTTAAAATATTAAATTAAATAGGTATATTAAAAGAACATTTACACATAATTATTATAATATAATACTTTTTGATATCTAGTGATATGGCTACAACCCATTAATGTCCCACTACTGAGGGTCTCTCCTCATTATTAAGGAGGCCTAGAGCATACTCCACCACGCTGCTCCAGTGCGGACTGGTGGAGGGGTTAGTGGCCAACACATTGTCGAAAGTTTTCAAGCCGCCCGAAGGCCTCCGACACGGCTTAACGACTGCTATCTATCGATGTATCGATATCAACCGGGACCGACGGCTTTACGTGCCTTCCGAAGCTCGGAGGCGCTCAAGAAATTATTATCAGAAGAAATTAAAATCAATTATTATTATTACATACAATAAAACTTTAATTTTTTGTCTGTTTTTCTGTGCATTTGTTCCGCCTAATCTCAGGAACGGCTTAACAAATTTAGATGCAGTTTTCACTGACGTATTCAAATGAGCTTGGGTTAACATTTAGTTAGAATCGGTACACAAATAAGAAATCACGTCAATTTAAAGAATACCAACCCTCATTTATCGATTATAGGCTTACCGAAGCGAAGCAAAGGCGTTCACTAGTAGGTAATAAATAATTTGCCAATTTAATTGTGCATAATGTTTTAAGCTGAAAATATGGCGAACAATGTTTACAAAATTGCGGGAGATTATGACTTTCACTTGGCAACCTCACACACACAAAGAATTACGTATCCATACGGTGCAATTGCTAGTTGACATTAAGGTTGTCATGCACACATAGGGAAAAAGCGGCTTCACATTATTCGTCGCTTTTCTTTGCGAATGTTCTATCTGCCTTTTGGTTCTATAATCTGAGACTAATACATAGTCTATTTAATTTTTTGCTGTCTTAACATTGTTATTCTACACTGACCATAAACTTCCGCACTATGATTTGTACTATACAAAACCTATTTTGTGACATCGGGAGCAATGCCCGAAGAACCAAATGTTCTTAAGCATTGATGACATGAGACATGAGACGAGTTTTGCGCCCTTTGCCACTTCAGATAAAAAGGTCGGTCGATCAATGACCTCTTGGTTATGGGACCACTCACATCGATCCGCAATTACTTCCGGAACGATAACCATACAAAGGTTCCGCTCCATCCACACCTATTCACCTTCACATCACTACAATTCCATCCTGATAGTAGATCATGGGTTTAATTATATTGGCGACGACCTCAAGTTCATCGAATTGCAGAAAGCACTGGAATGACGAATTACCTCCGCAATAAAAAATCATAAATAAATACTAAAGCAGTCACATTCTCGTAATATATACGCAGCCGATTTAAGTAAGGCTTGCGCTTTACGAGATTATCTGACACCATATTTTATGGAAAGAATCGCATTTCTGACAGTGTTCTCTCAAAATCTTCGCATTCAGATGTGTACATAATTAAGGCTTGTGGAAATTACAATAATTACTGCAATTAACATTACAGGCATAATGACGACATTGAAGTAACAAGAGCGGCGGCGGAGGGGAGAGGCATGCGTGCGCGCATCCACTGCGACGGCGTTTACTTGCGAATGCGTGCGAACAAAAGTGAAATTAATATTTTTTTACCATGACTTGTCAAAGCATTAATAACCGCACTTGTAGAGTATGAACGTCGGCGTCGGACGAACTTCCGATTATGAACGCCCATCGCGTAACTGCATGTTATTTCGTAAAACGCAGACATATTAATCGAGTTATATATTTAGGGAGCTGTAGCTGGTTATAAGTATATTATGGAGCTATAGCTGAAAAAATAAAAATGCATATTCTAAATAATTTATTTGTAGTTTAAGAAAGAGTTATGAATATAATATGTATAGGTACATATACAAATATTATGATGTGTTTTATGTGTTGTTAATTTTAAGAACACTTGGATAATGCTCCAACGAAATTACAAAAATCGTATAAATCATAATATAAACTACACCATGCTAAATACCTTTTATAAATATTTTTTTTATTTAAATTACAAACAATTACTTGAAATTTCACCTTATAGAAACTCTGTTCGCTTTAAAATCCCTGACATTCCCATATGGATGACGCACAGTCGTTAAATATATCATCTCCCTATAAAACCCCATATAACATCTTCCAGAATAAACAGTTATAAAAACTTGAAAACTATCCCAGCGAAAATAAAACATATATTATGAAATGTATGAAAATTGTCCGAAAACCGAAAATTCCGCATTTATTTTGTCTGTTATTGATATCCGACATAAAATTTAATACACAGTTTGAGAACACGTTAGAATATGAACCATATTTTTTAAAGTGAATTTTTTTCGTCAGAAAATGTTTATTTATTGTATACGATAACCTTGATATTGTTATATCTTTTATTAGATAATGTTTCTAATATTAACTTGTTAACATAGATGTTGATAACTACAAGGTAAACTGAAAGTAATGTTACCGTCTTATTCCTTGAAATCGATTTGGCCCGATATATTTTTTGTAAACCAACAGAAAAAATAACCAACAAAAAAAACATTCTGTATGGCTTTTATAGGAAACCGATAATAGGAACCGATAAATAATTAACTGTTAAATGATATCTTATAAATTCTTTCTCTTTAAATTATAACTCGTAAACCAGTCCTAGCTTCACTATGGGATATAACTAATATTTAACTCTAAAACCACCTGACATTTGGAAGCCCCAGAAAAAAAGAGTTATTCGGGAATCTAAAAACAAATGTCACTGTAATCTATAAAGATTACAACAAAGAAACAAATGTCACTGTAATCTATAAAGATTACAGTGACATTTGTTTTTAGATTATGGATATCTATAGAGATATCCATAGAATATGGACATAATATCTTCATTACAGAATTTTCTGTTTACACACCTGTACTCCGTTTGATTCGATCTGGAATTCGTTATAATTGCATGGAACACAAATTATGCAAGCGTTTCGCCAATGCGATTAAGGTACATACATTTAAGATTGACGGCGTTATCTAAAAATGTCCTTAGTATTTTTTTCTAACAAAGTAAATTTAACTGTGAGCAAAGGTAATAAGTTTGGTTTTGGCGGAAAGTGGCAATTCCATGCTCGACAACTCAATTATAAGTACTTAATTTTGATGATCTCGTAAAATTTGCTCAGCGTTAGTTTTGACAGCGCCGAAAATTATGAATGTGTAGTAAACATTATGTAGTAATAATATCTTGAAGAAATGTTCTAAAGGATAATTAAAAACAGCAACAAAACCCGCCGCTTTGTTTCAAAGATTTACGCGTACCTAATTCATGAACACCGGAAAGACAGCATGAATAAAGTAAGTAAATACACGTTCTGGATCGATCGAAATCATTAAATAAATGACAAAAATGTGCTCACAAAATGGTCATACTTAATGAAACCCCTCGTCCCTTCTTTGATAGAGGCTAATAAAGCATCGTGTTTTAGTTTTGTCTACTTTGTCGTATTATCTATTTCAAAAAAATTAAGAAGTCCAGAAAGTGTCTGAGTGTGTCTATCATACCAAACAAAATGAACAGGTAAAAAAATCTAACCTCACAATTTCTGCTCAGCTATCTACTCTTGTCTCAAAACCAGCATCTTAAGGAAGTTATAGTAACTACCGGCTGATCTGTAGTCTCATCTTCCTAGTTGTTTACAAACATATCGGTAAACGAACAATTGTCGCAGATAATTAAGATAGGGCTGCGCTTGCGCAAGTCCGGTCTGCGACGTTTTGTCCACGATGACGCGAGGTCGCCGTCCTGTGTATATAACGGCAGGTCCTCAACAGGTACTTCACACAATACTGACCTCTTCCGACAACCAACAAACAATACCGACAAAATGAAAATTTTCGTGAGTACCTTACTTTTTTTTCAAAACTAAGACATTAAGTAACACAATAAAACAAAAGGAACTTGCAAATCTAACATTAAAATGTTAAAAATCTGGTGCCATTAAAAAAAATAATTAAAAAATAATACCTAAAGGTTTAGTATTAGTAATACAGCTTTGCGCTTTTCTAATAAATAATTTTCGCTTTGTCAACTAAAACGTACGCAATATTAAGACGATTAATCTTAAATGTTACTGTTGCAATAAAAGTTATTAATAATCCCTTTGTTAGATAACTGCATAGAAAATTAATCAACTTCGATGTTGACATGCAGTCTCCCATGATTCCATATAATTTGAATATGCATCGTTAATTTAGTGTTTTCACTCAGAAACTAAATCTATTACAACATCTCTATTTGTAACCGGCTGGAGCAGCAAGATTGCTTCTAAGTGAGTAATATAAAATCTAAACCTGACTCCATTAACCCCAAAAGGTAACATTTTACAGGGTATCCAAGAATGTTCCAACCGCATACGACCTGAAATGAAATTACTACTTTCAATTGTAGGTACAAGTTTACCTACTACAGTGGGTACGAACTGTACATCATTAAAGAGTTTTTAGTTAGTGAATCGCCTACGAAACTTCGCGTTTATTCGACAGAATTTTTAGGATTCTACTTTTTGGAAATTTTCATTTTTTTATTGCTTTCTATTTTTCTACACACCTGCGGCTGAAGCTCTTCAAAATAAGACAATTCCGATTTTTTGTGTGCCTCATAATTATTGGGACAAAAAGCAAACTAATTTTAGCGAAGCGTAGTTTTCTGCACCATAAATCTGTGTATTATTTTAAAATCTGTCCCTACAGTTTACCTACTACTAAAACCAATACCACATCAAAACCTAACCTTACTTCAACTATCCAATAATTTCAGGTCTGCATCGTCCTGTTCGCCACTGCCCTGGCCGCTCCAGAGGGCAAGCGCGATAAACGCGGCTTCCTCCACGGCGCGTACAGCAGCGGCCTGGCGTACGGCCACGACTTCGGCTACGACGACTTCCACCTGGGCCATGGAGCGCTGCTAGACCATACGCCCGCCCGCATCGTCTCTGTTAACAAATTTGTAGAAGTGCCCAAGGTAAATGCGTAAATTATTTTGGGCTTTCCTGTTGTGTTTTCTTTCTTCATATGAACAAGACTAGAGGGTTGAATTACCTCATAGAAATTATTCAATAAGTATTAAACTACGTCATCTAATTAAACGACTTAATTGGCTGTTTCCTCAACTTCATTGTTTAGATGTTATAATATAATGAAGTATAAAGTTTAGGAGTATAAAATTTTTAAATCTTACTCTTACTCTCGTATCCTCTTTATACATATTGTCTTTACTTGAAATTTATATTTTGCGGCAGTAAAGGTCCTGACTTTATGCTCTCAAATACCCGTTAATGAAATGTAATTACATATTTACAATTCGACTGTACCTAATATTAAAATCAGTTCCAAGCAATGACTCAAAAGGTTTAAGGTACGATCATTTGTTCGGATTCCCTCAAGAACTAATAAATAGACAGAATCTGTACCTATTGATAAAAATGTCATTCTTACATATTGCTTATTTCACAGGTTGTGGAAGTGAAGAAGATAGTGTCAGTGCCGCATGTGGTGTCAGTACCTCGTGTCGTGAAGGTCTCCAGGGTGGTGGAAGCTCCTCATGTACACTTGTCTCACTTCCATGCACATGCACCATACTCCGCTGGCTGGTGGTAATCTTGCCACTACCATACTAATGAGTAAAGGAACTGCACGGAGAGTCATATTTATTAACAGTATTCTGTAATGTTTTTGATTGGACATGGGCGTGTTTTTTGTATTTACTACCGATGTGCTCTGCAATGTGTAATGTACTTTGCGCAGTGAATTTTGTTGAGCAGTAATATTTTCCATCAAGTTTCAAAATTTACCTAAAACCATCTCATTCTGGGATGAGATCTGTGGTTAATAGTGCGCCATGATGGATTGAGATGACAATGACGAGTATTTTCCATTGCAGATTATAATGAAAATAACATAATTTAACAAAATCAATTAATGTTTGTATGTCTCAAAACTGAGCTATGTTCAATACAAATAAGCCTTCGCCCTCTGTGAAGGATTGTATAATACTGACTGTCTGTATGGTTGCTTTATTCTATATGTTATTGTTGGAGCTACAGCTTATGAAGCTATTTGCTGCCAAGACTATGTTAAGTTGTACATTTTTAATATAAAGATTTTAGTAAAAATAATTATCTGTTTAATTCTATGTTTTCCTCATCATCTGTTCATCCATTAGACCGTGGAAGTACACTACTAGGTACAAGTAGACCTTTGAGTAGACTTCCCCTTATATTTACACTCATAGAGTATATAGAGCTTAAAGAAATTTTAAAACCCAATCGATCATGAATCCTGGAGCTACCAGTTTTATTTAACCGTGAAAATTTTAATATTTTTAACAGCTATAATAAATATTGTTGGTCGAAAAAGAGGTGGGGGGCACTGCCATAGAAATGCGTGAATGCGTATCACGCGGATTTTTGAAATAATTTACTTAAGATGCTCAAAGTAGAATTGGAATGGACTTAGTCATTTAACAACCCGCGCGAGTACTATTTCGCAAGATGGTCACTGCGGCCCAGAATCAGCCCAAGTTGTAATCTTTTTGACAATTATTTAATTAAAAAAAATACAACAACTCTTTTAAATGAGAAAGATTAGGGATGGTCTAATATGTTACATTTTTCTTAAGAATTAGTATAATAATTTAGTTAATTTTATACCTAATCCTAGTTGCCAGACTAAGTTGAAATTTCTTGCATAGACATTTTGGTAAAAAAACAAAATCCAATGATTTCCAAAAAACATCTTCTTTGAAAACAATATGTGTGATAATAATTTCTTCTTCTTCCAAAATAGCTTCCCCCTTTCAGGAGTCCAATTGTCAAACCTATGGCTATCACTGCTTTACTTTACACACTTACATATAATTTCGTACTTTACACGTGTAGAAAATCCACTATCATTAAAATTCTAACATGTAACTTTAGTGACCAAGGTCGTTGCAATGTGAAGTAATAGTAAAAAGACATGTACGGAAAAGTAATGAATGCGTTCATTTGAATGCAACGTAACGCATCCTAGTGAATGTGTCACCGCGGAAGCCATACCTTTGTCAAGCGAATGAACTTGAACATTATGAATTTTCATTGAATCGTTATTCGTTATGCAAAATTCAGTTTCACTTGTTACCTACCTGTTTAATACCTGTTTAATTGACGATATACCTTGTGTTTCATGTTGTGCATAATATTTTTGTGAAAACTTGTTTAGAAATTTAGCCTTATTAGCTTTGTAGCTTAAACTCCAGTAAGTTTAATTTGTTAATTGTATGGTACTGCATAGCGCTTCTGCGGCATTTATAATTAGGTACTATGAATTGGAAGATGTCTTTGCAAAATTAATAAAAAATCAGTTGTTTCCTATGTTAAAAAAAGTAGTTGATAGGTATACGATTGGTTCACTGAAAGTTGGTAATTCTTCAATTTGATCAATAGCCCCTGCTTATAAGACTAACTATTCTAGTCCCTACTAAGGCTTATTTTGAATCAGTCACAGATGTCATAGGTGGCGGTGTAGGACTGCGTTGCTGTTCACTGACATACGCGTGAACCTTTGTAGGTACCTACATTTCACGAACTGCCCCCTTATTATGAACTCTTACAGTTTACGTTCAGTTCAATGTATGACAGAGACAGCGCCTTATTACCTGTAACTGTAAAGCACTGTTTCTGTCACCCACACGCTGTGAACGTGAACTGCCTGGAATTAAGAGTTCATAATAAGGCCCCTGAACTCACAAGCGCGCTAACCTTTGTACATTGCACTAATTGTCACAACATGTACAGCTTGGAGCTAGCTTGGAGTACCAATTGAACTTGAAATTGTCAACAACTTCGCATACCTAATTATTTGCGAAGGTCTGTTCTTCACTTGTAGGTTCGCGTATTCGCACGAATGTATGTGAGTGCCAAAAAGGAAGTGTACCAAGATTACCAACCTTCATCACTATTAGTATCGCTACATAGATCATCATCGCGGAGGCAAGTTTCAACGCGTGCAGCGTGTCAGTCAACAGACTTTACTTTTGCAGTATAATAAATAGGTCGCACGAGTTTGCGTGTGAGTGGTAAGGAATCCTATCGCTCCCGGGGTGGGCATTGGCGACCATCGGCCAGTGCAAATAGTGGCGCGGTAGACAGCGGCCGCACAAAACCAACGACATGGATAATATTGTAAGTACGTTTTTGATTATACCAGTAAACTATACAAAAATTAATTATACAAGTACTAAAGTATTTCTAGGTAACTGTAAAAATATTTTTCAGCATCCCTGATCCCCGAAAGTTGTCTATCGAACAACTAAGTGACTATTTATTCTAAATTGTATCTAATCTACCATCATATTGTTTTCAAAAGAAATTAATCTTGTCGATACCTATCATATTGTAGAAGAAGATATAATTTAATTTACATACAAGTACAGTGATAAAATTTTGGATATTTGTTACAATAAAAAATTAATGACAAAACTGGGCCATAATTGAGCCATATTTGGGTCATTGAGGTTTATGGATGTCTTCGGAAACGGCAATGCCGAGTTTAAATCATGGAACATTAGATACTCCTAGCGGAGAAGAGAAGATGACGTTCATGCAAATAAGGCGGTTACAAAATGCGATACCAACGCCGCCTGTGAGACCCACGAAAAAACAAAAACCGCCCTAAAAATATAAATGGCTCCTTTTCCCTATTAATAGTAGTAATAGTAATAAAGAAGTAAAAATAAATCACTGAAATTGCCTTAGTTAGGCATATTAAATAATGCTTTTAATGTTACATCAATAATTTATTAAGCAACAGACACTGATTTGTAATTATTTTATTGAAGTTGAAAAAGTTTACAGCATGTTATGTTGACAGCGAAAAAAAATATTATGAGCAATTACATTATTTGATTACAACCTACTTCGTATATACTTATTTTATAATAATTTATATATTCATTAAGTTTTTTCTAATTCATTGTTTAATTTCCATTAAACCGATGCAGTAGGTACAGTGCGTAAATGTTTATGAACATTACTTATTAATGAAATCATTGTAACATTAACGTGGAATCTTTTGCTATATATGCTCTACATTTAGCACATTTACGACGCTTATAATAATTTAATTAAAATTATAAAATCATTTTTGAAATCAATCTGTTGGAGGGACAAAATTACTATAAAAGCTTCTACGTAAGTTAAAAGTCACGAGTAGCAGCTACATAGGTACTTAACTAAACTTGTAAAATGCAAATTTGAAAATAAAAACGATTCCAGGTGCCGATACTCCTGATGTGCATTGCCGCGTGCGGCAGTGAGCCGCTGAACGAAGCGCTTCGAAAGCGAAGCGTTTACGGCGTGTACACGGACGACTTATCCGAAGAGTACGAGCCCGTAGCAGTAGCCTCCTTCCCGCTGCGACAACCCGTACAAGTGCTGCGGCTCATATCTCCTTCAGCCGTCGGGTCCAGCTACGTTCAACACCCCAAACGCTCACCACCACGTATTCAACCTCAACCTCAACGCGACTACCGAGATCAGTACCGAGAAAAATACCGGGAGCAGTACGTCTACGCTGCAACCACAGAACCCGAATACACGTACTCCTACGAAGACGACTACGACCAACCAAGCTACGCTTCGTCGTCGACTCAGTCGAAGTACAAGTACTCGAACCCTGCCTCGTATGAAGAGTACGAAGCCGCTGCGCCCGCGCCGGTAGTAGTGTACGCGCGGCCCAACAATAACGGAGGGTACTCGTATCGGCAGAAGCAACGACCCGCTGCTAAACCTCAAGAGCCAGTCATTATCAGAGTTCACAAGTACAAGGTTGTCCGGGACTGATATGTGATAGTGCATTTTTAAAACACTAGCAATCATTTTATTAACAAAACTTGTAAAGGCGTGAGGGAATTTTGTACAATGGGAAAGAATTTAGGATAGAAACGCATGAAACTTCGACATATTTCGTAAGCTCGACCAAATATTACAGCTGTTCTGTTATTTTAAATCGTTCGACGACCGTTCGTTTTAAATCTTGAATGTTTTTGTATATACTTCACAAATCATTATATAGATTTAACTTTAAGCGGATTAATGTTATATTTATTTATATTTAGGGATAGATGGTAGTTATAAATTTAACTTATCGATTTAATTTAGCGATACCTGTTAATATAAAATTATTTTAAGAGCGATGTAAAAATTATTGAATTATAAATCCCTATTACCTTCCTAATATTAAATATTAAATTAATTAAATATTATATTATTTTAATATTATAATTAAATTATAAATATAGTAATATTTTATATTACTATAAAAGGATTAAATTTTAAAACTGTGTGAATAATTTTAATTCCTATAAGCTAAATTAAAATGTATACAAAATATTTATTCATGTAATTCCAAAATCATTCTTAATGTGCAAGATTTAATTCTGGCCCCACTTACAATTTTCAAACTATGTAGCTTTTAACTGAGCAAGCCATGATGCAACTAGACACTAATTTTGGAAGACTCTGGGCTCTGTCTTCTAATTTAACACGTTCGCTGCTTTACGAGATCTATCAGATCTCTTACAGGACTTTCGTTTTGTGCGTCGACTAAAATCGTGTTGTTCCACTCCTTGCGGGAGGCTCTATCTTTTAAAGTTCTTTAAGTAGAAGTAAGTTAAATATACATAATATTTGCTTCCTACTTAAAGGTGAATTCCAGGACATTAAAAAAAGAATTAGAGATGAATTAGGTCCCTAACGCACAGTAGTATAAATATTTTAATTCCTTGCGTTAGGAGACATGTCGATACTCGTGGAATCGTACACCTCGTAGACGCAACAGAGGGAGGTTGGGCGGCGCGGGTGCTGCGTGACTCGATTTAGTGTTGTTCTAGCATCGATGAGGTCGTGCGCATGTTTCGAAAATAACAAAATATCTCCAGAGACTTAAATAATGGTTCTAGACAACGCGTAAGCTTGGCATCGTCAACTAACTGCAGCAAGATTCGCATGAAACTGAGCATATTATGCACTTTAATCATTCGAATTTACTGTTCAAAAATCTTTTTAGATAAAATTCAAATAAAATTAATTATAGAGGCTTTATTTCCAACTAACAGTACATGTGTTGATGTACCTCTTCTGTTGATTGGATTAACTTAGTAGCATTTCTGGTGGGCTTTGCTACTTATCTCTAATGCCAGAGCGTTATACTTATGTAAGCATTATACTACACAGGAAGGGTTTCACATCTCTCTGTTAAGTTTCTGGTTACCTAAATTTCGCTTATAATAACATAAATGAGAGCGGTGATAGCCTAGTGGTTAAGAACTCCACCTCCTATTCGGAGGGTCCGGGTTCGAATCCCAGAGCACGCACCTCTGACTTTTAGGAGTAATGTGCGCTTCAAACATTTAAATGTCACTTGCTACAAACGGCGAAGGAAAACATCGTGGGGAAACCTGCATGCCGGAGAGTTCGCAAAAACTCAAAGGTGTGTGAAGTCCGCCAATCCGCACTTGTCCAGCTTGGTGAACTATGGCCTTAACCATCTCATTCTGAGAAGAGACCCGTGCTCAATAGTGGGCCATGATGTGTCGAGATGATGAACAAAAATGTTGCTATAGTAAACTTACAAGAGACATGTGAAATCCACCTTTAATGTGTGAACTAAACAGGTGTCCCATGGCAATGTATTATAGGGAGTACAGAAGCGATAACTGAACATATTCTGAATATTTAAATTCAAAACATATACAAAAAATGTTGGTTGCTGATAGTCTGTTATTCTGCCCTATGCCGCTATGCAAAAGTTAAAAAACTTTCAATTTTGACTTTCAAATATTCAGAACGTGTTCAGTTATTGCTTTTGTACTCCCCATTTCAAAAAAGGTCATTCATTTAATACTACCATATTTCTTAAAGCAATGACAGCCTAAGAAGAAAAAAACACATAAGACACTCTCGAATAACTGTTCACTATTAGAAATAATAAAATTAGATTCCATTGCATTTACTTCACTGACGTGGTTGCATGCATACCCCGAAGGAAGATGTACGTGGCGACAAAAAAGACGTTGTGTGGGTAATGTAATGAAAAATTACGACGCACATAAAACAGCACTGACGCTTCTAAAAAAGCTAAAAGATTTGTGACCATTTGCGAGCAAAGCAAACAATCAATGTGCTTACCGTGTTTTAATGAAAAACACTTTGCATAGTTTATAAATAAACTTCTTTAATAAAACTTTGTCAATCGACAACTGAGATATTATTTTATTCCCATCACTACGTACTACACATATTGAACTATCATCGGTTGCGGTACGAGATACAATCGATATCTAATTTTCTTTTGGTATTTGTAGTTTATCCTAATGTCATACTTGCGTGCGAACCTAGGAAAATATACAGCAATAGGCTATCTTTGATCCATAAAAATTTCAAAAATATGTCATTGGTTTCTTGGAAGATATAAATTATTTTCAAAACTGTATTTTTAGGCGACTGATTAGGTCTCTAACGCACCGACGGGCAGGTTAGTTTGGAGATCTTTTAGGTCTCCAAAGCTAATAGCCGAAAGTTCTTTGAAAATGAAGACGCAGGGAACGTGTACGCAACCTGGGGCAGCTCCCCTAACTTCCTTTTAGTCGATTGGTTCATTGGTGATAAGAAGTATCAGTGAATATGTAGTTATCATCATGTGACCCGTCTGTTCTAGTGTGTGTTATATTTACATAATTTACACTAATAAATAAATTTGCAAAAAGGGAAAAGACACAAAAAATGAATATGGGCTGCAATGCAATACAAGGTGCATCTATCTATGTTTAAGGTCATCAACCATCCTGCTCGTGTTACAAACTACTAAAAAAGGAGGAGGTAGCGACCCCCGGTCCCTCTTTTCCGAGGTCGCTGTAATTATACCTATCGTCCAGTTTAACCCCGAAGGTACTTTAATCTGGTAAGGTTAGGTTAGGTTTTGGTCTAAAGGTCATCTCGGCCGGCAACGAATCAGCGATGCCTTTGATGTTGCTAATATCTACAATGACGGTCACCACTTAAAACCAGCTAGCATACAACGGCAAACTACTTAGCACTCAATGCTCGTTCGCATGTTACAGTGAAAACGATTACTTACATAACCGTTATAAAGCATCCAAAAATGGTATATATCGGGAATTTTCTGTGCTACTGTGAACTACATAAATAGATAAATAGGACGCCAATAATCTACTCATTACTGCAACATATTACAAGTACATACCTACCTACCCATTAGGAATTCAGTAGTAATTTCCGAGTTATACGAGTAGGTACAATGTATTAACGATCAAAACCATAACACTTCGTTGATTGTAGCAAAGACTTATAGGCTTATAACACCTTCCTAAAGACATCTAAATCAGGAGGCTACTACGAAATCTGAACTACGAACAACCGAATTCGAAACATCACACGTCACGTCAGTCGTTTCGTTTAAGAAAATCGTATTGTATGAAACTGACGTGTGAGGTTTCGAAATCGAACTTCCTACGTTGTTAGTAGTTCGGATTTCGTAGTAGCCCTCCAGATTTAGGTGACTAAATTTAGGATGGTGTAATAAGCCTATAAGTAAGTGACCAGATTTAGTTTTATTGTTTTTCACAATGTATACCTAAAGCCCTTTGCACTTATTACGTATTAGATACTTAATTATTATAAGTACGTACTTACTTAAAAACTCAAATTAACCACGTTATAACATAAGCATCTAAACCAATAATTATTTATTATGTTACTGTGCGTTGATAGGAAATGATTATGATTATCACGCACGGCTTCATTTAAGCGAATCAGGAATGTAAATTACATTAGATATCGACTGACTGCGGAAACGTACACTCGCTTTATTTTGTATCCTTTTACAGTTGCTTTTAGCGCTAGCTAGAACAAATTCTGCTGCAGTACGTTCCTACTCTATTGATGAATCTCTAAAAAAAGTTAAATCATTCAAGGTGTAATTCATTTGATCAGGCGTTACTTTGCAAAACTCCCTAATTTCTCTACTCGTACTTTTCAACAATCCTCTTGCAAACTCGTATTCAAGATATAATATTTGCATTCAAGTAGCATCTCCCTGCCTTCCACATAGGAATGAAGAAAATAATATGCATTTAACATTCACATCGCCACCATCCCAATACATGTTTCGCCCCAAAACTGCCAAGAAGACAGGGGTACAGCCCCCCGATTCTGCTATTTCAGCCAATTTTTGGGGTGCTTCTCAGTGGTCATACTGGGTTGTCATACTGGTATGACCAGTGTGACTTGTTTGTCTCAGTGGTCATACTACATATTAACACTAGAATTATAGCATTTTCCTGTACCCTGTCTCTGCAGTGGTACAGTCAAGCTAAAAGTCAGCTATTAGGTATATAATAGCTTATTACACCATCCTAAATTTTGTCACCTAAATCTGGAGGGCTACTACGAAATCCGAACTACTAACAACGTACGAACTTCGATTTCGAAACCTCACACGTCAGTTTCATACAAAACAATTTTCTTAAACGAAACGACTGACGTGTGATGTTTCGAATTCGGTTGTTCGTAGTTCGGATTTCGTAGTAGCCTCCTGATTTAGATGACTAAATTTAGGAAGGTGTAATAAAAGCCTATTAGGACAATAAAGTATGAAATAAATATGCTCTAGGATTTTTTTGAACAATTTTAATGGAATACGGATATCATTAAATAACTAATTTAATTTAAAAAACTGCCTTCAAAGAAGTAATTTAAAGTTACTTAATTATTACTATATAACACTAGCTGTGCCTGCGGCTTCGCCCGCGTGGAACTCAAATGTGTCACAAAGTTTTTCGTGATTCCCGACCCCGCGAGAACTCTTGGCTAAATAGTAGCCTATATATTGCTCCATATAAATAACAGTTGATTTTTGAAGTTATACATCTTTAGGCGCGTTATGGAAATTTCATGAGAGTGAAATTTTACGATGCGCGCGCATCTGTAACACCAAAAAATTAACAGTATGAAGTTAGGCGCGTGAAATTTTACGATGCGCGCGCAACAGTATGAAGTTGCCGGCTTAACCCATTGCTAAACCACTCATTGGCCTTTGTCAATGTAACAGAACTTTTAACTGAGTTAACTAACTTTTACTTTATAACGGCTAAACCGATTTGGCTAATTTTAGTCTTGAAATATTCGTGGAAGTTCAGGGAAGGTTGCAGCGATGAGAAAATATGGAAAAATTGCGAGGAAAATACTAAAAATGAAAATTTTAATTTCCCATACAAATATTACCTGTCAAACATTTGATTTTCGCCCCGTCGGTTCGGTATTTTAAGAATAATTACATGTAGATCTGGATTAAATAAGGCGTTGGAATCGACAACATGTATTCATAATAGTCGAATTATCGCGTATTTAGATTTAAAACATGCAAAATAACATAGACATATAGACATACATCATACATGACATAAAATAATGACACTATAAATAATGACATTTGGTTGTTGTATTGCGTGCGTTCAGAAATATATTTTGTATAGTTTGCTTTACTCTTCATCATAATATGTCAAATCGCCCCGTGAGATGTCCGCCCATTATGACGTAACAATTTTATTATTATCACAAATGCAGTATTATTTTTTGTTTTGTTAATTTATATATAATGCTATTGCAATAGCTTTACCGCGGCAGTCTCCGAGTGCCACACGTTTTTTTAGTATAGGTAATTAATACTAAATATTATGAAATTATTAACGTTGAATATTTATTATTTAATGATGCCAAAGAAGTATAACTTCTTACGCGCGTACATAAGTACACGCAATTTAATTTTTTTTTAAATATGTTTTAGTCATACAGTACCTACAAAAATCCGTTCTGTAGATCTTGAAAAAATCGATAAAAAGATATAAATGTAGTTTTTTTATTCCAAAGTACAAGCAGTGGAGCCCATGAGTTTAACCATGATATTAGAAAAAATTAAACTATATTGGTAGTTTTTTATTCGGGTACCAAACATAAAGACCAGAAGCGATACTGGCCCTCGAGAAAGCAACATAAAGTTGGTCACACAGAAGCTTTAATTGACATGGCAAAGCATGTAGTCACAGGGAACTGTGTGCGTTTAATATGAAAGGGGAAATTGTTGGGGATGAATGGTATGCGCGGAACGAACAGTTCACGTCAGTTTCTGCCACGTACACACGTGCTGTGGAGTAAACTGTGGAACGACCTTCATCTCTCGGTATTCCTACAGTGTCATCGCATGGTGTTGTTCAAGAAGCGAAACTTCGTGGCCGGCAACGCGTTGGTAATTAAGTAAGAAGTTATTAGAAAAAAACTATAAACACACACTACAAAACATCCTTAGGGCGCATTCGAAAAGAACGCTGGTTACCGGCGCCGATCTGCCAGTAGGTTTGGGTAAAAAATATCGATAGGTATATCAAAATATCGATATTTTTTCAGAAAAATATCTATAAAATAAATATATATATAAAATAAAAATTAACTAATCTGACCCGGTAAGAGGGGCGCTACTGTCTTGGTCTTTGTCTGACAACAGTATAACATTTGCATTAGTTGCAATTTTGGCAACCGGACCAGATAAGTTTGTGGCACTGTATGTTGATTTTTTCTTGGCTACAGGTACATAAACATGTTTTTTAATAATAAAACTGATGTCATAACAGCCAGATGTGTATTTAGATTCGGATCTTAGACTATACCGATAAGCGCTGGCAGATCAGCGCCGGTAACCAGCGTTCTACATGAATGCGCCCTTACACATTATTTAAGTGAATTCGAAACTACTCGTCAGATGTCGCTCAAATTTATATGGGACTATACCAAAAGCACCATCTTTCAAGCAAATAAAGAATCATCAAAATTGTTTTTTTCCCACACGAAGTTATCGGGTCACAAACTTACCAACAAAGATAAAAAAAAATAAAAAAAAGATCAGTAAATATTTTTTTTTAACTTTTCTATTTGTGCATTTTGAAATACAGTCCAACAGTTTTTATGAAGATTCATTCATAGTCCCTGGATTCCGAGGTTTAAAGCATAAGGCACTCCACTATAAGTGTCAAGCAAGTTTTACGGATCCCTTCGGTAGAGCCGATTGCGGAATCTAGACCGTGTATCAAAGTTCCTACATGAAATAAATAAATGATTTGACTTTGACTTTGACGGCAGTCATAACCTTTCGAATGGCGAAGGAATTTACGAAAACAGTTCACCACAACACAAGTACGAAGTTCTGAGGTAAAGGCATTATTATCACAAATGCAGTATTATTTTTTGTTTTGTTAATTTATATATAATGCTATTGCAATAGCTTTACCGCGGCAGTCTCCGAGTGCCACACGTTTTTTTAGTATAGGTAATTAATACTAAATATTATGAAATTATTAACGTTGAATATTTATTATTTAATGATGCCAAAGAAGTATAACTTCTTACGCGCGTACATAAGTACACGCAATTTAATTTTTTTTTAAATATGTTTTAGTCATACAGTACCTACAAAAATCCGTTCTGTAGATCTTGAAAAAATCGATAAAAAGATATAAATGTAGTTTTTTTATTCCAAAGTACAAGCAGTGGAGCCCATGAGTTTAACCATGATATTAGAAAAAATTAAACTATATTGGTAGTTTTTTATTCGGGTACCAAACATAAAGACCAGAAGCGATACTGGCCCTCGAGAAAGCAACATAAAGTTGGTCACACAGAAGCTTTAATTGACATGGCAAAGCATGTAGTCACAGGGAACTGTGTGCGTTTAATATGAAAGGGGAAATTGTTGGGGATGAATGGTATGCGCGGAACGAACAGTTCACGTCAGTTTCTGCCACGTACACACGTGCTGTGGAGTAAACTGTGGAACGACCTTCATCTCTCGGTATTCCTACAGTGTCATCGCATGGTGTTGTTCAAGAAGCGAAACTTCGTGGCCGGCAACGCGTTGGTAATTAAGTAAGAAGTTATTAGAAAAAAACCATAAACACACACTACAAAACATCCTTAGGGCGCATTCGAAAAGAACGCTGGTTACCGGCGCCGATCTGCCAGTAGGTTTGGGTAAAAAATATCGATAGGTATATCAAAATATCGATATTTTTTCAGAAAAATATCTATAAAATAAATATATATATAAAATAAAAATAAACTAATCTGACCCGGTAAGAGGGGCGCTACTGTCTTGGTCTTTGTCTGACAACAGTATAACATTTGCATTAGTTGCAATTTTGGCAACCGGACCAGATAAGTTTGTGGCACTGTATGTTGATTTTTTCTTGGCTACAGGTACATAAACATGTTTTTTAATAATAAAACTGATGTCATAACAGCCAGATGTGTATTTAGATTCGGATCTTAGACTATACCGATAAGCGCTGGCAGATCAGCGCCGGTAACCAGCGTTCTACATGAATGCGCCCTTACACATTATTTAAGTGAATTCGAAACTACTCGTCAGATGTCGCTCAAATTTATATGGGACTATACCAAAAGCACCATCTTTCAAGCAAATAAAGAATCATCAAAATTGTTTTTTTCCCACACGAAGTTATCGGGTCACAAACTTACCAACAAAGATAAAAAAAATAAAAAAAAGATCAGTAAATATTTTTTTTTAACTTTTCTATTTGTGCATTTTGAAATACAGTCCAACAGTTTTTATGAAGATTCATTCATAGTCCCTGGATTCCGAGGTTTAAAGCATAAGGCACTCCACTATAAGTGTCAAGCAAGTTTTACGGATCCCTTCGGTAGAGCCGATTGCGGAATCTAGACCGTGTATCAAAGTTCCTACATGAAATAAATAAATGATTTGACTTTGACTTTGACGGCAGTCATAACCTTTCGAATGGCGAAGGAATTTACGAAAACAGTTCACCACAACACAAGTACGAAGTTCTGAGGTAAAGGCAGTTAACACACAAATAAGTGAGACCTTCCTTATTTTTATATTTTTATTTAGTTGGTTATAATCATGAGTTATATAATAATAATAATTCTTTATTATAGTAACACTAACAATGACTCAATTTTCAAATCACAGAATAAAATATATCACAAAAAACAATAAATTTCATAATAATAATTGGTAAAAATAATAGTTTAAAAAAACTAAAAAACACGCTTTTTATAGAATACTGAACTAAAAAAATAGAAAATAAGTTTCAATAAATTTAAATTAAGAATAGTGTTAAAAATTTCAACAAACATGAATTAATAATAGTGTAAATAAAGAAAATATTTTATTTAAAAAAAGCGTGGGGTGCTTTTTAAGATATTATCAAAATGACACCATGCACCCCACGCTTTTTTTTAAATAAAATATTTTCTTTATTTACACTATTATTAATTCATGTTTGTTGAAATTTTTAACACTATTCTTAATTTAAATTTATTGAAACTTATTTTCTATTTTTTTAGTTCAGTATTCTATAAAAAGCGTGTTTTTTAGTTTTTTTAAACTATTATTTATTTTCGACTTTTTAGTTTTGTTTATTTATAATAGCTTGTTTTTATAATTTTAAACTATTATTTGGTCTCTATCGATCTATCTACTGTGATAACTTAGAATTCAAATAAACAGAAGAACAACGCCATCTAGTAAAACTTAATGTACGCAGTCAAACTGAATACGCAGTTACAGCTAGTTGCCCGTAAATATGGGTAGATGGCAGTAGCAAATGGATAGATGGCAGTAGTGTGAGAGTAAAAAAATTAAAATCTTATTTTGCATATTGAAAATTGGAATAATTTTATCAAAATAGTGTAATGTCATCGGAACTCGATAAATCTACAAAGTTTGAACGAAATCTGGCCATTTAAAGTGGGTCAAAATCGCGTCCAAAGAAGTCGGTTACAAACAAATATACAAACATACAAACATACAAGTGAAGCTAATATAAAGCGTGTAATAATATCATTATGGTAGTCTCTTTATGCGAAGGAGAGTTACATACAAACATACATACAAACATACAGGTGAAGTTATAGGCTAGGGAAGGTGGAAATTAAAGAAGTTAGGAAAAACGCCTATTTTTAGGAAAATCCGCGATAGATTTGCGTGGAAAGGGTCTAGAAAATTAGGGATCAACTGTTTATAGGTGCGTTATGAATTTGAAGCAAAACGCCTGAGGGGCACGGAAGATATTAACAGAAATGTAGGTTTAAAATGAACGAATTTAGTATAAATCAAGGAAAAACAGTTGTAACTCGGAAAATTCGCGATGGATTTTCGTGGAAAAGGTATAGGAAGTTAGGGATCAGTTAGCTTTAAGTTAGTTATGAGTTTGAAGCACAACGGTTGAGGGGCACGGAAGATATTAAAGGAAGTATAGGTATAAAATTAAGAAAAAAATGAGGAAAAACAGCTATTTCTCGGAAAATTGTGGTCGGATTTTCGTGAAAATGGTATAGAAAGTTAGGGAATAATTAGTTGCAGATGCTATATAAGTTTGAAGCAAGAAGACCTTTGGGCACCGGAGATATTAAAGAAAATGGAGTAAAGTTACATACAAACATACAAACATACAGGTGAAGTTAATAAAAGCGTGTTAAAAAATAAAATTATAATTATTACCTTTTTAATTAATGTTATTATTAACAATAACAACCAACCAGCGAGCAGAAAAAGCATAGAGGCCGCCCTTCCTTAGAAACAGTCTTTCCAATATGGCACCAAATTAGTCACGTGACCCAAACCACAAGAAGTTCCTAATTTGAACTTGAAGTCAAAGATAAAGCCTCAAGCTAGGCGTGATTGGCAGACAGCGTAACCATAGTAACCATTACAATCATGATAGTTTAAATGCCGTAAGGAACCAGTAATATTAACTATTCATAAAAATAATATTTATTTTTCGTAAGATTAGTATAAAATAATTATTAAATTATAAATAATGAACGTCTCTTTATTAAACTATAAAAATCTGTATCTCGGGAATGATTTCGAATTATTATTCGAAAACAAAATAAAAATTGTTAATAGTTTACAAAACAAGTACAATTATTGAATAGCGCTATTATGTGACCCTAGTCAGTGATTGAACAACACCTCGAATGTATTTTATCTTGAGAAATAAGTTCGAATGACAACTTTAACTTTTAACTTCAACTTTCAGTGATAAATATTTCGTTTTATGAAATTATGAAAACCATCGAACCTTTGATATTTTATAATGGATTTAACCCAATGACTTCTTGGTAACGGATACGAACACGGAAACATCACATTTAACAGATATTTAACAGAAGATACATATTTATTTTTAATGAGCGTAAACAAAACTTAACAATATTTTGAACTATTGTGTCTCTAAGTCACGTCTAAAATGAAAGTTTGTCAAACTTTTACTTTAACTTTTTTTAAATAACACAATCACCTTGCATCTTGTTAGCTATTTATTTATTAGGTTTGACTTTAAATACAAATAAAAGGTTTGATTTCATGACTATAAAACTTACTAGTCTCATTTGGCATAATAACATCCATAAACGCGAGCAATAATTTTACGTTTAAATGAACGTATTGATTTATTTACCTATGAAAAGTGATACCATCATTCTTTAAATGATCCTCTGAATTATTCTTACACCATTTAACAACGCACGAGGGCATTTTGAATCAATAAAAGCGTAAAGTCGTTCAAATGTGCGCTGTCAAGATCGTCAGAGATGTGAATGTGACTGACGTTGAAGTGGTGCCGCGTTATAAGCACCGCCTACCGCGGCTCCCGTTTCGTGGGGTCATTTTTGATCGGTAGTTACACTTCTATGCATTTTTAATTTTTAGTTCGCTGCAACCAACATAATAGCATAGCATGATATGATAGCAATATTGCGCAAAAGGTGAAAGCCTTTTGCTTTCAAAAATAATTTTATAAACGGCATTAAGCTCATTATGTCTTTACGTGTAACATGTTTAGGTGAGTGACAACGATTACATAGAAGCGTGGAAGTGAAATCGTTAGCGTGATTCAGAAAGTGGAATAGCGCCATCTAGTTGTAGATTTAAAACAAATATGATTGTCTTCGTTCATAGATAATCTATATAAATAATATCGGAGCCTGGATCAGAGCGGTCGTTATATTATAGGTTTATACGTGACTGGAGATAAGAAATAATAGTCTGTACAAGTGTACACTGAGTTTAAACGTCTATTTCTATTCCAACACTTCAATGTGATTTTAGCACATAGAAAACCACTTTTCTTTAACGAATATGAACAGTTTTTGTCAGTTTGGCAAAAAAAAACATACAAAGTAAAAAGACAAACATGAGACAAACTGCACTGACATTCAAATTCAATGAGGGTCGCCGTTTTTATGCTCACCAGTTGGCGCCACCGTTGAGTGAGGTCCAGCTGTCAAAGCCCGTCCATACATAAACAGTGACCAGTGGGCTGAGTGCGAGTTTTCAGTGACAAAACGCGCTCGCTACGTAACTGCGAGTTAGCTAAAATTTGTATGGGATCAAGCTGAGCCATTTACGTCCCGCTAGGTGGCTCTGCTCCGATACTTTTAGGTAACTCGCAATTACGTAGCGAGCGCGTTATGTCATTGAAAACTCGTACTAAGGCCCAAGCTGACAAGTGACATTCAGACAAGTGAGAAGTGACAGTGCCACAAACTTGACCAAAATTGGAACTAATGCAAATGTTAAACTGTTGTCAGACAAAGACAAAGACAGTAGCGCCCCTCTTACCGGGTCAGATAAGTTTGTGGCACTGACAGACAGACCTCACTCACTACTAGCGCCTCTAGCGAATTCACACGCTTTTACCCGTATTCACTGACAAGCAATTTAAAAGAAAGAAAGAAACGTTTATTCCGTCAAAAGTACAGCAACAACTTAAATTTATATGCTAAAATTAGAATGACACAGTTTGCATTGAGTTCGGAGTTGCAGCTGCCAATATGACGGAAAGGGGTCGCACTCAGAAAATGGCGCAGCAAGTGGTATATAACAACTTACTGCGTCCTATATTTCAGTGCGCCCGTTTATCGCGCGATTGACGTTTAGAAACTAAGCGTTGCCAGTCAAACAAATTAGTTCCATGACTTTTCCGCAATATGGAGAGGTTTTTTATATTCCTGGTCAACCAATATTTGACTTTCGAAAAGAGTTTGTAAAAAACCTACTTTGAAGAAATAAATATTTGAATTTCGAATTTGTTATGATCATTAAGGTACGATTCAGACCAACCAGCCCGCACTGGGCCGGGCTGGGCGGCATTTAGAATTAATAGCTTCGATTAACTTTTTTCTCAAATTATTTACAGTTGGGAGTTCTTTGAGCGTCAACTGAAAATTGTATATCATATTTCGAATTACACAATAGTCGAAATCATCAAGTCCCATCCGAAACCTACTTTTAGGTTTTCCTTTTTTCGGTGTGGAAAATTTCATTGATTGATTTTGCCTTTTTTCGTTCAATATATTAGTCAAAGTTCGGCGTGAAATTCCTGTAGATTTTGTCACACGCTCCTGAACTTTTTTTAAATAACCGTCATGGTCGTTTTTGAATACATTAGCTTCATTTAAGAAATAAAGGTACACATTAAATACCATTTGCCGTGCTTGTGAGTTAAGCGGCTTCCCACGTTTAAATTTATCCATTCTGGAAGGATTCGATCTGAAAGAAGATGAAATGGGCGGAGTTGTAACATTCTATCAAATTTATGTAAGCTTTTTATGTGTTTTATTTTTTATGTGTATTCTATTTGAATTTTATTAAAATGACGAGTTAAAAATATATTATATGTACCCTGTATGTATGTATGTTTAACCTTTGGTATGCCGGAACGTAGAACTGCGCGTACAATTAACTTGTTTTAACTGCCAGAGCGCAGATATGCGCTAGGTCGACTGCATCCGAAAAGAAGGCATAATGTAAGCTTATAAGCTTTATTTTGGCTTACAAACATCTGTATCAATGGGAGAACGAACGAAAGAATCGAAAACATCAGTCATTCAGTTCAGTTAGGAATGAAATACATTCAAATTGTGCTATTGAAGACACTACTCGTTCGGACGTGTTGCGGCAAACAAAAACTGTTTTCACTGTGTATTAATTGAAAAGAAAGTGAGTATATCTTTATGTTTACGTAAAATTATGTAATTATTTTATGCAACAATGGAAAAACTGGGAGAACTGTCACGAAATCAGTTGATTTTATACATTTTGTTCCCATGGACAAACGGCAGTATTTTCTACTTCGATTTATGCATTTATTTGTGCCGCTTTTTCAGATTATTTTACATGTTTTTGTTATATATACTTCTGTGACTGTGATTAGTGTCTAAGCCATGTCTAACTGATCATTTAGTGAGTTATAAAACACGCTTTTGTTTTTGTCGTGAAAGTTCCATACATTTGGCGCATATACAGGTTGTTTAATTTTTTTTTGCTCATGATTGCCAGAACGTAGATCTACGCCCAACGTTTTTATGCCTTCTTATTTGGTGTACATAGACATACACGAAAAAATACAAGAAATTATATTGTTTTCTTGTGTGTAAACATCAAATAAACATGTTCTTGTATTCATATAATCAGTTTTTTCAAATTAATAAAAATATCTTTGTAGGAACATGGTGGTCGTTATGGATGTCGATAAATACCTAAATAAAGATGACTACACTTTATGTGTGTGTCAGTGTAAATGGCCATGGAACATAACCCACTTCGTCAAACAGAAAAAATGCTTCATGTGCAAAATGAGAACAAAAAAAAAGGCGCCTAGTCATTTTATTCTTCGTACAGATACAATCCATAATATAGAACTCTTGTTGCACCTTAGATATTTTTGGTGTAAAAACTGCAATTATGCCACATATGATCACTACGAGAGTGACGAGTGCACATTATGCTTTTAACTAAATACTTCATAAATATGATTAACTGATTTAAAGTACCTACCTAAAATTGAAGATAATTGAAACTTTATAATGCTTTAATATTTTTTCAATATTTTGATTTTCATTTATAAATACTGATCTTCTAGATGGATAATGAAGAAAACTTTTCTTTATCTCAACCCAATATTATACCGGCACTGACAGTAAATAAATCTCCAAGTGGAAAAATTACAATTATATCTGACGAAAGAGTTTTATTGAAAAGAACTGAGTCAGGATGTCTAAAGGCGCTAAGAATCGATGATAATATTGAGACTTCTGTTGCTGAAACTAGATCACATAAAAAACAGCGATTAAATTATACTCAAGATAACCCTGAATATTCCCTCGTAAGTCGTTAAAATTCTATTTAAAATGTAACGAACCGATTTTTATTGTATGTTCCACAATTACTCGACGAAGCCTAAACCGATTCTTTCTTTTTTTGTTTAAAATGTTATTTCCCAGGTGGTTTCATAAAAGTTTCAAGGGAAAATACCACCCCTTCCTGTACCATATGTGACCAAGCCTGAGTCAACTGCCAAACGACTCGTCTGTTCCGGTTAGGGGCTTGAGATGCCAGTTCTTTCTTTCTTTTTTCTTCTTTTTTCCTGGCCGGCAACGCATCAGTGATGCCTTTGGTGTTGCTGTTGTCCATGGGCGACGATAGCCACTTACCATCAGGTGGATCGTCAGCTCGTTTTCCGGTCCTATCACACAAAAAAAACTTACCTGTCTTCTTCTTTTTCGTATGAGCTAAGTGGACAAGCTCTAGTGTCGTTTATGCCGTTTTTGACAGCAAAATATAAATTATATCAATAACAAATAACTCGTTCCTAATATGTAGGTATATTAAACAAATATTATGTTTTCAGAGTGAAGATCGCGTCGACGATTCTGTTGTTAACAATTATGAAATCTTAAATGTAAATCCAATACCCGAAGATGCAGCAGTTACATCATTTTTATTAAAGGAGCAAGATCTGTCACAAAATTTGACTACAATAAATTCCGAAGCTACCTTTTTGGAACACACAAAAGTAAATTTTATATTTTTGTACATCAATATAATTTTTAGCTCTGTACATTTTCCTAGTTACAATAATAACAATCAAAAATTGTTTTAGGCTAATGATCCAGATGACCAAATCTTTCCTTCATACATTGGTGATGCTTTGGCAATTGACTCAGGTAGTGAATTAAGCGACGATGAAGATATCACTGAGGACACACTTAGACAAATATTGGAATCAGATGACATCAACGACGACGAAGAAGTTACACCATCCAACGTAGTTGATTTTTCTTGGTCTGATGATTTCCAATCATTTACAGGTGTACTGGAACCATTTACTGAACAATCAGGACCTACATTGTCAACTACCAATCCTTTAGAGTTATTTAAAACCGTATGGGATAACAAGATTATGCAAGTAATAGCACATCAAACAAATAAATATGCTTGGCAGACCATTGCACGTTTGAGTGAAGTCGACGGTGCATTAAAGCCGAATTCACGATTAAATGACTGGGTTGAAGTAACAGTGGAAGAATTGTACGTATTTTTTTCAATTTTGATATACATGGGTTTATGCTATAGGGGACGCATAGATGAATATTGGATAACCGACACTATGGAAATTCCCCATTTTCGGCAAATAATGTCCAAAAATCGTTTTATACTGATAATGCGGTTTTTACATTTTGTCAATAATGATGATGTTGATGTGATGACCCATGGATATGACCGCAAATTACTTAAAATAGCCCCAGTTCTCGAACACTGTAATAAAAAATTCAGGGAAATGTACGTTCCAAAACGTCATTTAAGCCTTGATGAATCATTATTATTATGGAAAGGCCGACTAAGCTGGGTCCAATGCATTCGCACTAAAGCAGCTCGCTTTGGAATAAAAAGCTATGAAATTTGTGAATCCGAATCAGGCTATTTATTAAAAATGATAATATATACTGGAAAAAATACAACAAATTCAACGCAAACGTCAGTAACGCATGGATTAACAGGAGTCACAAGCAAAGTTGTCATAGAATTGGTTACTGATTATCTTAATAAAGGCCACTGTCTAGTAATGGACAATTACTACAACAGCGTAGAACTAACGAGGTTTTTAAAAAAACAGGGCACTGATGTGTTGGGCTCCCTGAATCGTCGGCGCACAGGAAATCCTCTTGTTATTAGAGGTCTGAATGATCGTAACATGAAGCGAGGAGATATCGTCGGTCGACACTGCGGAGATATAACCGTGTTTGCCTGGAAGGACATTAAATTAGTGACGATGATTAGTACTCATCATAATATTGACATGGCACCAGGGCAACGAGCAGGTGTTGCATGCAATAAGCCTGTCGCGGTCCACAGTTACAATAAGTACATGGGTGGAGTTGATTCTAAGGATCAAAAACTATCCATGTACTTATTGGAACGAAAACGTGGCCTAAAATGGTATCAGAAAGTGTTTCGAAGACTGATCAACATTACAATCTTAAACACATATATTATCTACAAGACCAATGCTGATAAAACAACTCATAGAGAATATCGCTACCTGTTAGCTAAAGCATTATCACAGCAGCGTCCAATTATACAGCGCATTAGGCCTGCCACATCCTTTTCAAGAACAGTCAACGAGATAAGGTTGGATAATGTAGAACACTATCCAACACACCAAGAAAACGAAAACAAAGATCGTAACAGCAAGGTGCGCTACAAGCGAGGGCGCTGTGTGCGATGCTTAGCTAAAAAAAAGCGTACAGAAAGTAATATTAAATGTACCAAATGTCGTGTGTTTTTATGTGTCGGAAATTGCTGGATTGATTATCATACATTGGAACTGCTGCTTTAGTATATATTTATGATTATTATATTAATAAATATATTTTTAAAATAATTCGTATTATTTGCTCCTAAAAAATATAAACACCCTGTACGTACTTTGTCGGAACGCAGATCTACGCTGACGTCACTATGCCGGAACGTACATCTGCGCTCGCTCAACAGCAACATCTAAACTACTTTTATACTCATTTTAGCTTGTAAGTCTTAGATATTTTGTATTATTTCAACAGTTAATATATTAGGCTAATAGAAACAAAGAACAGAATTTCAATTGTTTTATTGTTTATAGCTATAATATCACTTTTTCTCGACACTGAAAAAACCGCTCCTAATTAATAAATAAAATACTGTTAACTTAAAAAAAATGATTCAAAACACTGCTAAGACTCATATCATCCTGCAACAATAACATGAGATATTTATATGACGAGTAACTGTTTAAAATTTCATATTAAAAAATAAATCACGCGCGCTTAAATCTCGCGGCAGACGGGGCATTACAAGCGCAGTGAGGCCCGGCACTCCAAAGGTTAAACTTACCTCTGAAAACAAAACCAAGGAGGGTGTGTAATATCAGCTCTATATATTCTCTATATATGACAACTGACTGACGTTCAACTCACCGGCGGCGCCCGTCGACCGCCGCCGACTGTTCGAACTTGTTATCGATTGATATTGACTCCTATTTCTATCGCACAAGATGCTAAATGCAAGAGCATTGGTTAGGGCTCTTACGATTCAATAATTCGGTTGTTTCCGGAAACGCGACCACTGGCGAAGATTTGTATGCGCATTATCACTTTGGTTTTACTGTAATACAGTGAAACCTGGTTAAGTGAGACATCAAGGGACCTGCAATGTCGTTTCACTTATAGAGGTATTCCACTTACCCAGTGTCTCAGATATACAGGTATAAATAAATATCTGTCTCATTTACAGAGTTACATTCATTCTTCGCGTGTCTTCCCACTTTCATAAACGGATATTAACTTCAGTTTTTCACGTAATGATAACGATTGTAGCTTTCGTTTTGACATTTTTCAAATAAACATCTGTATGATAGTAAAGCGAAACTAAAACTGAAGGTAATTGAAGCTCAAAATTTGTACTTACGTACTTGGAATTACGTGTGGAATTTGTGGGTAGAATAAGAATGAGTAAACAAACAATGTTATCTCAGTTACAGAGGTTTATGCATATAAAATTTACTCGCTGTCTCAGTTATAGAGGTAACTATGATGATAAATCGAAAGAACAAATCCCAGATATAGAGGTTTACCTCGTCCCACTAACAGAGGTAATTCAGTGCCAAAGTGTTGGGACCTCAGCATGAGTTCCAGTTATGGAGGTTTCTCACTTATCCAGGTCCCACTTAACCAAGTTTCACTGTATTTATCTTTATGTATGAATGTCAATTGTCTATGTCTGTCAATCAATAATAAATTGTCAATGTCAATATTGTCAATCATATTATAGATATACGTAGTACTGAACTTGAATTTACAAGCTATTTATTTACGGTATTTACCTCTTAATTTATTTCCACAGGAAAAACCAATCAAGTACCTAGATAAAATGTTAACTGACAATAATTGATAATGTGATAATTGACAATAAAGTGAATTAATAAACTGAGCCAAAATGCCGCGCGTGAAATTTGACTATGTTGTTAGCTTCAGTAGTGAAGACCCGGTAAATATTCAAACTTTATTCTGATAATTACAATAATTACACTATGTACAAGTTCATTATCGAGATATTCAAAACGATTGTAAACTATGGTTAGTATGATGGTACTACTGGTATAGGTACAATAACGTCAATAACTGCATTCTAGGAGAACCGAGCAGCAAATCTGTTGGCGGGAGAGGTCAGCAAGAAGAAATGGCTCTGCACCAAGGGAGAGCCTTCGTGCTCTGTTGTGCTACAGCTGCCCCGCGCAATCGAGGTTCGTATAATTAGCAGATCAGTTTTAAAACTATTTCCTTCCAGCTGTAAAAATGTAATTTATTAGTTAAATCTAAAAATGTAAGTAACCTAGTCAAGGCTTGTAATTTGTAATTACCATTTTACCCAAATATTTCAAATAAAAAATTAAGAAACTGACAGACAAAAAGTTTCTGAAAAAATTATGATGAATACATAGTGCAATTATATATTTTTCACCTCAAGGGAGAACTACTTCGGCTTATATTCTTACCACAAAACATTGTTCTCTTCTAGATTTCTGCAGTACACATTGGAGCATATCATGCTGCACTTGTAGAAGTCTTGGTGGGGCTTTCGGAGAGGCCCAATGATCCATTTCAGGTCTGGTTCCACACATATATTTTTTCTATTTATCAGTTTTACGTATAAAAAAAATTAAGTGTGTTATGGTAGTACTAAAACTTTGACATAGGAATAATAGTAATAAACATACGTATAAAGCTAAGCTAAGCTACAACCCACTACTGAGCACGGGTCTCTCCTCATTACTCCACCACGCTGCTCCAATACGGATTGGTGGAGGGGTTAGTGACCAACCCAGTGTCGAAAGTTTTCAAGCCACCCGAAGGCCTCCGACATGGCTTAACGACTGCTATCAATAGATAACAACCGGGAACGACGGCTTTACGTGCCCTCCGAAGCACGGAAGCGCTCAAGAAATTTTTGCCACTAGCGGTCACCCATCCGACTACTGACCGCGCCCGCTGTTGCTTAACTTTGTCGATCGCTTAGGATCGACGCAAGCCGCCGGGCTATGAGCGCTTCATACGTATAACATACGTATAATTTTTTGTATCAATGGCAATGCCATCTTGTGATAACAATATCTATCATCAAACTATCATTTAGTTAAAGCTATCGATATATTGTCAAGGAGTGCTGTAATACACTATCTATAATTACAAAGAAATAATACAAATAATGGTGTATACCACAATTAAAATTATGACTTTATTCTAACTTATTCTCTTGTTGCCTTAACCCTATTGTCTAATTATCTCACAGCCACGAACCTCTGACTTTTCGGAGTTATGTGCGTTTATTACAACTTACCTGCTACAAACGGTGAAGAAAAACATCATGAGGGAACCTGCATGTTGGAGAGTTCGCAAAACTCAAAGGTGTGTGAAGTCTGTCAATACACACTTGCCAGTGTGGTAGACCATGGCCTGAATATTCTCATTCTACGAAGAGACCCGTGCTCAATAGTGGGCCATGATGGGTTAAGATGACGATGAACATCCTTTCAATAAAGTTTTGTATACTAAGTACTTTCAACTTTCTATAACTTTAAAAAACTTATTATGATATCCAGGTACTAGTACCGAGCTGCGTGTTCGTCCCGCCGGCGCAGTCGCGTCGTAATGAGGGCGTGGACAGAGTGCGCTCGTTCACCGGCGCCGAGCTGGCCGCGGACACGCGCGGCAAGCGCTACGACCGCGTGCGCGTCGTGTGTTCGCAGCCTTATAATAAACATTGCCAGGTTTGACTTCAATGAAGTTAGCATGATATCAGGTGCTAGTACCGAGCTGCGTGTTCGTCCCGCCGGCGCAGTCGCGTCGTAATGAGGGCGTGGACAGAGTGCGCTCGTTCACCGGCGCCGAGCTGGCCGCGGACACGCGCGGCAAGCGCTACGACCGCGTGCGCGTCGTGTGCTCGCAGCCTTATAATAAACACTAGAGAACCGCCCGCGCTTCGCTTCGAGACCCGTAGGTAACAGCCACGTAGGTCCCGCTCCCGTAGGAATCTCAGCTAAAAAGTAGCCTATAACATTTGCCTATGACTTAAGTAAAATACATGTAGTATTTGATAGCGTGATTCAGAACTTGCAAATGAATTTTACTAACGCCATCTATTAACAACTCCGGAACTAAATATCTAGCAACTAACAAAACATCGATCTTCCCATGGGAATGAGATGTTTTTCCGCGGTAAAAAGTAGCCTACGTCACTCTCCACCCTCCTAACTATCCCCACGCACATAAACCATACCATATAATAGCCATGTTGCGACGTGAAAGAGTCACAAACAAACAAACAAACACACTTTCACATTTATAATATGTATTAGTAAGGATATTAGTAAGGATTGCCAGGATTGAGTTTAATGTTTTAATCGTTATTTATTGATGTTCGACTGCTGTGTCATTACGACCTGTAGAAGGGTAGAGTGTTGAATGGTAAAGGTAGCTTATTTACTCTTACAATAAACATAGGTTGGGTTTATTTTTTACTCCTTATATTGATAATTGATGTTTGACTGCTGTGTCATCAAAACCCGTGCGGTGGTAGGATGGAGTGTTGAGTGGTAAAGGTAGCTTATTTAATTCCAAATATGTGAGGAACACAACATAAAAGCGCATATTACATATAATGCTTTTCGTCGAGCTAGTGAACTGTTGCTGTTGTTGGTATTAGGACCACTAAACCATTTCAAATGACCGCTGCCATGCAATTGATTTTATCAGTTTGTTAAAGGAGAATGGGCACTTTACGTATACAAAATAATTTAATTACTGAATGCAGGTAAAGAGTTATTTGCATTCCAATGTTTTAACAGTTTTGTAATGATGAAGCCCTATTTTACAAAATACGTGATAAGAAACACACATGATTTATTATTTTCTCGTTTCTAATACAATACATGATTGTAGTTATGTACATGATTAAACATACATGACATCAAAATCATCATCATCATCAAAAGTTAGTTTACAATGACTGTTGCTTATGGTTTTTTTATAGCCTGAAGTGCAGACGTAAGAGCAGACGAGCCACCTGATGGTAAGTGGTCATCGTCGCCCTTCGACACGAGCAACACCAGAGGAATCACCAGTGCAACGCCAGCCCTGAAGGAGAACTCTTTTTACACTTTTCTTGAAGAGCCCCATGTCAAAACACCCTGGGAATACCTCGGAAAGAAGCTCATTCCACAGCTTGCAGGTTCGCAGCAAAAACGATCGAGAAAAATGGACCGTAATCGTGCGCCACGAATCCAAGCGATGTGGATGTAACTTCAGTCTTCGGCAAGCGGTGCGATGATGGAAGCGGGAAGTTGGCAACAAATCGAACAATTCCTCGGAGCACTCACCATTGTGAAGTCGGTAGAACACGCAGAGACATCCATTGTCTCTCCTAAGACTTAGATGTTCTAACCTGTGAGTGATTCGTGGGTTGTTGACAACTCGGACTACGCGCTTTTGTATGGCGTCAAATGGGCTAAGCTGATATTGTGGCGCTCCTGCCCACAGGTGAGAACAGTACTCATCTCAGTATCAACAAGTGCCCCGCAGTGAAGTACTGCTTCGCCCGGTTCAGGACGCCAAGCTTTTTGGAGACCAACTTGACCTTAGTTTCCAAGTGACACCAATACTGCACGTCGCGTCGCTCGAAATGTCAACACCAAGAATCTCCACACTTTTAGTAACGGTGAGCGCGGTACCCTGGAATTGTGGCGCTTTGACAAATGGGGTTTTCTTAGCGGAAAACGCGCAAACTTGTCTCTTCGTGGGGTTGAACTTCCGAGTTCCGAGACTTGCTCCAGAGAGTTCTCGACTTCAGACACAAGTTTGATTCTGCTATCCACCACATGTGACCGAGAGGCATTTGCAGGGCCTGTATAATAGGCATCTCCCGTGCTGTCATCTGCATAGCAATGAATGCCGATTGCACGCTCCAGCATGTCATTGATATGCAGAATGAACAGGGTAGGAGACAGCACAGACCCTTGGGGAACACCAGCATTTATACATAGTTTTCAAATCTGAGCAACAACCGTCGACGACGACCTAAACATGTCGCTCAGATAGAATGCTGGCTACCCAACTGCACAACCTCTCGGGGAGACAGTATGATGGTAACTTCGCGAGAAGAGCCCTGTGCCAGACCCGGTCAAAGGCCTTAGCGATATCTAGGCTAACTGCCAGTGCTTCCCCGTTGCTGTCTAGGGCTTGAGCCCACCGGTGCGTTAGATAAACGAGAAGATCGCCAGCTGAGCGACCATGGCGAAAACCATATTGTCGATCGCTGATCAGTTGGCGATCCTCCAGATATCTAAGGAGCTGTGTGTTGATGAAACGCTCACAACAGACACAAGTTTGATTCTGCTATCTTCCACTTGTGACCGAGAGGCATTTGCAGGGCCTGTATAATAGGCATCTCCCGTGATGTCATCTGCATAGCAATGAATGCCGTTTGCACGCTCAAGCATGTCATTGATATGCAGAATAAACAGGGTAGGAGACAGCACAGACTCTTGGGGAACACCAGCGTTTATGGGTTTCAAATCTGAGCAACAACCGTCGACAACGACCTTTATATGTCGCTCAGACAGAAAGCTGGCTACCCAACTGCATAACCTCTCAGGGAGATCGTAAGGTGGTAACTTCGCGAGAAGAGGCCTGTGCCAGACCCTGTCGAAGGCCTTAGCGATATCTAGGCTGACTGCCAGTGCAACTTCCCCGTTGCTGTCTAGGGCCTGAGCCCACCGGTGCGTGAGATAAACTAAAAGATCGCCAGCTGAACGACCGTGACGGAAACCATACTGTCGATCATTGATTCATTATATACATAGTGTCATTATATAAGTAAAGTCAAACTGTTTATTTCATGTGGGAATTTACAAATTCACTTATGAACGTCAATTTTTTGATTATACCGCCGTTTTGGAAAAGTACTTGAGAAGAAAAAAACGGCAAAAAAACTCCTCCGCATCTTTTAAAATAAAATAAATAAATAAAATAAAATAATTATTTTTTATCTGTAACCATACAAAGGGTAAATAAAACGTGAGATTTTTACAAAAACATCTTACGAAGCGCATTAACTTACTGAATTACATTAAAAAGTTAACTAAAAACGTGCATTTTTCTTCATCACAGAATAGGCTATATCCTGCACTAGATCCTGACTTGCTGTCATACAAAAAGTTTTAGTACTTTTTAAGACCTTTTTAATGACATACATCATAAAGTGTTACAATACTTGGGGCGAAACCGCCCATTCTCCTTTCAATTATTTAATCATGCTCTGCATAAGAGTCTTCAAATATCTGTTATTCTTTGTATTCAATAAGAAAAGTCTTAACTCTTAGTCAATTCAGATGCTTTGCTGTCTACCAATTTGATTAATTATTATAAAAACAAAAAACCCGACTGCTTACAAAATAACTCAAAAGAAAAAAACAAGTGTCACAATATCAACATAAAATACTTCATGCTGCAGCATGCGGTGACAAACGTAGTACTTGTGATAAATCTTTTTTTACCCGTAGGTAACAGTATTTTTTGTCCCCGCCTGCAGCACCATGAAGTATTTTATGTTGATATTGTGACACTTGTTTTTTTCTTTTGAGTTCTTTTGTAAGCAGTCGGGTTTTTGTTTTTATAATAATATTGTTATTTCAGACTTTTTAGTGTTTTCACCGAAAAATTCTACTTTTTGGGTTGGTTTTTGACAATTTGTGTTAAAACGTGTGCCTTGAAAAGGTCTTTTCACGATCTTTCATTTGATACCCATATTGCTAAGATAACAAAAAACTCAAGATTATCCCCTCTTTTTCTTCCACTTTCGGGCGCCATTTTGAAAATTCATATAGCCCTTGACACTTTCACAGTTCTGACGAATTCAACGATACCTCATATGTCTAAATCCGTTCAACCGTTTGGGCTGTGGGGCACCACAAATAAATGGACATACATACATACATACACTCGAAAAACATAACCCTCCTTCTGACGCAGTCGGGTAAAAAGAAAGTCTTTTGGTGATTTACAAAACGCATATATATGTCAATTATCCTATTTCAGTATGGACTATCGTTCATTCATATCCACGAACCAGAGAATCGTAACGATCCTTCACCCGCCCAGCCTGCCCTGTCTACCGCGGTACCTTCTAGAATGTTCGGTCTGGGCACCTATTCATCTGACGAGGAGGAATTCCGACCCGGTGAACTATTCGCCAAACATCTCAAGTCGCCCAGTTCTGATAACTCTGGGACTACTATTGGTGAGTAGCCGTAGCAGATAGTAGCATATTTCTCGCAGTAGTGGCATATTTCTCATCTTATTTATGTCTGTATTAGCTCTTAAAGTATCTTAAGCACATTCAATGCATTCTTGTATTCATCTCTAAATAAAAAAAAAAACATTTTTAAAGGTGCTCAGATACGACAAGCCACGTCGCACGCATTAAAGAATATATCAGACTCTTCAACAAAACTCTTAAAAACTCCAATTAGTAAAGGTGAAACCAGTAGACAAAAACAAACTGATGAAGCACCTTCAAATAGGCAAAGGGATAGCATTATGTACACGGATGATGACGATAAACCACACGCGAAAATAGACCGTGTTGTTAATAGACATAAGGACGAAAAGACTAAAGAAGACGAATTGAATAAAACGAAAAATATAGACAAGGACAAAAATAAAGAAAAAACCAATAGAACGAATGAGAATACAAAGAACAAAGAAAGAAATAATAGATCAAGAGAGAATTCACAAAAAGATGACGATAATAATAAATTTCATAAGACTAGCAAAGATTCTCCAGATAGTAGTGCAAACAGAAAGAGGCAAAGAGAGACCTTGCAGCAGCAAAGGAAGGCTCCAGAGCCCCAAAGTAACAAGAAAAGGAAACGCAATGACGACGATGATGACACAGGTAATTACTTGCAAAAAATCACGTTTTATAGCACAGCGTGACCTAAACCCGCACTTATGCCACGGTTATCCGTGGCTTAAGTACTTCCTTTTTACATGGCAAATGACGCTAACTTCACAGTTCAAAAATGAATTATTGCCTATTGCGCGGGTACAAATTAAAAAAAAAATACATGTACATGAGGGTATTTTACATTGATCTATAAGGACTATGGATTAGACACTAAAGCAAAAATAGCGAGCCTGACAATGCCTGTCAAAATTTTAGTGAATAAAATATGGCCGATTCTACTAGTGTTGTGCGCACTACGTGGACGGAAACACTATCGATATTTAGTTTAATGACTAACGATATAACAGCAATAATACATGTCGTTCGTCTTCTCAGCGATATTAATATTAATTTTGATACCTACTGCGATGAACTTTTCATGTCATGTCAACCAAAAATATTGATCCCCCTTTTTAGATGATCTCAGAGATAGTGTTTTAAACTCTGCCAGTTAATTAGGTACCACCCTCTTGCTTAACACAGCCGCCAAACTATTTGTCTTGTTCCAGTTAGGAAATTTAGGTAGTTAAGGCCTTTATTTATTATATGCATAATGTCAAATTATCAAAATAGTGTTCCATAACCGAAGTTTAACCATCCACAGTAAAATACTTATATCTCTATTTGGCTGTATTGTATATAACTAGGTATATACAGGCTTGAAGTTATGTTCAGTTTTATATCCAATATTAAAAATCAATCCTTCCATTAACCAGTCCGCCTACTCCTAAACAATGCCACTTTTGCTGATTCTGAATGTACCCACTGAATCCAGAAAAATCGCGACAGATACTTACATAAATAAATAAGTCATATGTAGCACTACGATGAATTTAATTTTAGAGTTTATTCAATAAAAGCTAAGGGTGAAGATAGTACTGCTGTGTGATATGACTGACAATTTTCTTCTGATCACCCATGATTGTGTAATAACCCTTAGTGCATTAATATTGTGGAAATGGGACCGAAATGTAAATACTTAAAAAACATGTGTCTATGTACACAAATTTTAATTTATTTGTTTAAGGCTATATAATGTACAGCATAATTACAAAAATACAAATAAAAGTATTATAGCATATTTATTAATTGGGCACAAAAAGCGATCGTATCGCTAACTAGCGAATTCTTCAAGATAAGCTTTGGGCAGATAAGATAACAGAGGAATAATTATAATTGCTTTTTATAAAAAAATACTTCAACAAGACGAGGGTTTGTTTTCTGGAACAATTATTTCTAGCCACTTCTTTTTTAACGATTTATTTGAAGGTAATCTATTGAATAAAAACAATTATTTCAACTTTCTTCAGCGTCATTTTAAATTATCGATATATTGAATATCGATATTTTAACACTTTCTACCCTAAGTGTCATTGAAATGTAAACAAACCGGCTACTCAAATATATAAAATAATGATGTAAAACCCAACAAAACATTAACAGGCCTACATAATCCTCGCACAGATCTTCATGCAGCAAAAACATAATATATCAATATCATTCAGATATTCAACAAACAACGAAAACTGATACCTACTATAACTTATTATTTTGGGTGTAATTTATTTTTCCTGGCTCCGCATTGTAGTATACCACACCTCATTGTGTTTTAATGTTTTTGTTTTGCTTAAAAGACACCACAACACCTCCTATCAATGCCTATTTTAATATATTTTATAGTTTTGGGTTTATTAACCATATTGTTTGACATAAGATGTCATTTGTAAGGGTGAATAAAAAATGGCCGGCCTGCTACACACCAACCAGCTAATTTCATATGAGGTTAAGGATTAGGGCGTCTCTATCTAAGTATATTCCTATCTCTATGGTATTTTATGACAATGTGTGACGCAAACCTGCACTACAGATTATAAAAATATTATTATAAAAACAAAAAACCCGACTGCTTACAAAAGAACTCAAAAGAAAAAAACAAGTGTCACAATAATATCAACATAAAATACTTGAATAAAAACATTAATAAATTCGTAATAATTCCTTTCCGGAGTCTTCGTCATATTTTTTTATCTGTCTCTTCATGTTTCAAAATCTTTGTAATTCTCTTTCGCACAATAAATTTCAAAAACATTATCGCAACTTAGAGCAATATATCTATATGAAATTAAAGCATCAAATCATAACTATTATTTATTATAACTACAATTAAGCGGGTTTATGTCACTCGTGCTATAAAATAATATACGATACTTGTTCGTAAAGTTGCATTTTTTAACGGCGTATATCGCACTCGCTTCGCTCGTGCGCTAACTTCACGCCGTTCAAAAATGGGCAACTTTACGCACCGTATTGTAATGTACTATTTTTTCAAATTCCTTGCAAATCTTTGTAACAATATGTTTGTAATAATTATAACGCAACATACTTACTGATTGAGATGAGAACACTGAAGTATTTCTTTGAAATTAAATAGGTTACGACATAACTTTGTATAGGGTGAAACAATTTAGATAATTATTTTTTTATTCAAAAGCTAGTGCTTGTTGTTCCATATAAATCTGAGAAACATCTGGCGAGTAGTTTAAGACGGGTCTTTTATTACCATTCTATTTGCTTAATTTTTTTTTTCAAAAAGTAGTTAACTACTCAAATGTATCCCTAGCAGGCCCAGACAGCATAGGCGCGGTCTGCGACGACCAATCGCTCATCCTGCGCGGCGTGACGCTAGCGCTGAGCGGGTACGAGGGGGCGCGGCGCGCGCGCGCCAGAGACACGGCGCTCGCGCTCGGCGCGCGCTACAGCCCCGACTGGAACGCGCGCTGCACGCATCTTATGTTAGTACCTAACGGTTTTTGTGGTTTGGTGCTGGTGTGGTTGGTTCCGAACACCCCAAAGCTGCGTAAGGCGCGGGCGAGCGGCGCGCATATAGCCGTGGCCACGACCGACTGGTTGGACGAATGTCTGCGCGCGTGCCACCGGCTGCCGTGGCAGTGGTACGCTACCGTCCTGGCTGAACGGACGCCCGTGCAGCCACTGCCTAGAGAGTCTGAACCCATTAATTCCATAAAAACACACTAGGAGCCGACCCATTGTTCCATACAGTTCGTCGAATAAAACCTTTAAATGATAAATTAATCTCCCAGTTGCGCATTCCCGAACACGCCCAAGCTGCGCACGGCGCGGGCGAGCGGCGCGCATATAGCCGTAGCCACGGCCGACTGGCTAGACGAGTGTCTGCGCGCGCGCCGCCGGCTGCCGTGGCGGTGGTACGCCACCATCCCGGCTGAACGGACGCCGGTGCAGCCGCTACCCAAAGAACCTGAGCCTGAGACGGTCGCAGAGAGTGAAGCTAAACCGGAACAAGATGCACAGGATGGTATGTAATAATTTTCATTTTTAATCGAGTTCAAGAAAAGGAGGACGTTCTCAATTTGAATTTTTTGTGTGTATTTCAACTTTGTACTGGGTGAACTGAATTTGATAATTATTTTTTGTTTGAAAGGCAGTACCTGTTGTCGGTCCCATATTACGAGTATTAAGCGACATCGGGCGGGTAGTTTTTGAGTTATCTGTACTGCCGTTGTAATAAAAAAATTGGTTGCCTGTAAAGTCGGTATACGGGCGAAAGTTTTACGTGACAACGACTTTGAGTGGTAAAATAATTTTAATGTGAATATTCATTCGTATAGTAGGAAGAAGGATGAAATAATAGTAACAATTTAAAACATTTATTTATACTGTCTAACCGTCATGTGAAGGCGGAAGCAATTTAAGTTTAATGTTTTATTTTTGTTAAATAGTTCCTCACTTGTAAACAAGATGGCATTGTACCAATTTGTGAAACGCGCTAACGAGTGTAACGTGGAGTTTATATAAGAGAAAAATTTGTAAAGGGCAATGTGTCGACTTCTTTGGTTTTATAATAAACTGCTGTTTTGGGTTTGGAAGCAGTTGTGGTTATTTGTGAAGTTGACCCTGCGTTCCCGTATCTTCATGGGGTAAACATATACAAAGAATTATATTTAAAACATTGTAACACCATCCGCCATCTAGCGCTGCTAACCGTTAGACCATTAACCATTAGTCACAACTAAGTGAGGTAACAAACTAGATTACTCTACTTCTCCAGATATGGCGCTGTACCATTTTCTGAAACACGCCAACGTGTGTACGCCGTAGCTACTATAAGTAACGTGAGCGGAGCTACTAACGCAGTTTCTTGAAGTGCCACCCGGCAAACCAATTTATAAGACGTTGTCACGTCAAAAAGGCACGACTAACATTTTGCAAATGTTGAGAAAATCCAGATTGAAATAGTTTTTGAATTTTGTTAAGAAAAACACGTTTAATTTATTATTTACGAAATTGTGTGATGTTAACGGACGATTCACACATATCAGTGAAGTCACCGTTCCGTCACAGTACCGGCAAATTTTTCATACTAACAGCACTGACACTTCTCAGTGTCATCAGAATGTATGAAAAATTTGCTAAGGGTCGACCCTAAGGGTCGATTCAGACATATCAGTGAAGTCTCAGTTCCGACACAGTACCGGCAAATCTTTCATACATTCTCGGCATTGTCAGTGCAGTGTCAGTGCTATTAGTATGAAAGATTTGCCGGTACTTGACGGAACGGTGACTTCACTGATATGTGTGAATCGTCCGTATTAGTTGCGTTTGTTTAGTATGTACACATTGATAGTAATATGTATTATATTTTTATTTTTATTGGATATACTCAATATTTAGCAAATTTTTTTAACATAAAAATTAACATTAAAAGAGCAATATTACATTAAAAAGGCACATATAACCAAATATGCCTTTTCATTGTAAAAAAATTGGGTAAAAAAAAATGTTGTTATGAAAAGGCACTTTTACTCAGTTGTGCCTGTTCACTGTAAATTATTTATTACTACTTATTACGACCACAATAATTAGGCGCATGTCAGATAGCAGTCACGCGGGCCCCCCACCCCGCTCTAGCCCCGCGCGTCCCCTAGTGAGGCGCAGTCGTGTACAATTGTACATTAAGGTCATTTAGACTAGGGCTGATGTGAACTTCGTTTTCCGAGATGTTTGCGCAGGTACAGTAACTGACCAAGTACAGGTGGTAGGGCCTAGAGCTCACCCGGGGAAGTACCACCGCCCGCCACGGGAGGCTTTGGGCAAAACGTCCCACTCGGAAAACGTCCCATGGGACGTTTCGCCCACGTCAATTTTTGACTGGGGCGATTGGTCCCAGAAATTCAAGATGAAATTATATAGTCGGCAGAAAAATCTACATACGTGTGTGAGATATTTTTTACTTTTAATATTAAGGTTAGCTTCTATTGATAATAAAAAGAAATTGAAATACAGTAATATGAATATTTTAAAATAATTATACAATGACTAATACAAATGCCATAGATATCTGTTTTAATTAGAATTTAGCTTTATGTTAAAATAATGAGACAAGCCTTAAATTGTTATTTATTAATTAATATTCGTTAATAATACAAAAATTGTTACCTGGCACCATGGCTTAAACTACCTGTGATTAAAGCGAACGCCATAATTAACACAGGCAATCTAAGGGGGGCAATTCAATTACCTGCAGCTGAAATCGCACAAATGAACATAATATCTTTAAAATATTTATTTTAATATATCATTTGTGTATTCAAGTAGATCGGCAATACTTGAACACCTTTTAAATATGACGTAATAAATGATTTTGGTCATTTTTATGCTTACAAACACATTAATACATAGTACCACTTTAGCTTCAAATTAACACCCCTCAATGCAAAAAAGCCAAAACCTTGTAAATTTCCCCTTAAAGTAGTCAGTGTTTTACGGTTTTAAAATCTCCATTTACCAAGCTAATTTTTAAAATTAACTGCACTATTAATAAACTGGATATTTTTTTCCACCACCCATCCACCGTCAAAGTTGAATCAAAGAAAATAAAAACATAAAAAGTCCTAAATAAACCCGAATTTCTAGGAATCACGTAATAATTTGAACTCAGTCATAGCTTGGGATTGTAGACCAACTATCTGAGAGTACATGAAAAAAAAAATTAAAACATGTGCTCATTTGTGTAGTCAGCAAGTAAAGGTAGGGTAAGAGAGCTCGATTTCTGAAAAATCAAACAAAGGTCAAAATCTCGAAAACAGTGACACTTTTAATAAAACGATTTTTTGACATCTGGTAGGTCTCTCTCCAAGCTATCTCTCATTTCAGTTTGTCGTACAACTTACGGGACACCCTGTATATATACACACATATAAGTCAAGTTTAGTACAGAGCATTGTGACTTATGTTATCCAAGCAATCTTTGATCTTGAGGAAATATAATTGTTCTATGTTGTGATTTTTTTAATCCAATGTTGATATATGTGTACGGTAAATAAAATAAATACTATAATTAAATATATGTTTATATTAAGAATAATAGATATTTTGTTCTATTCAAGAATATTCTGTTTAATTTTATACTATGTATTTAGTTGTTTTCCTGCAGACTACAAAATTTTGCAGCGAACAATAGAATTTCTGTATATACTTATAAGTGGTCCGTTTAGCCCAAAGACAAAAATTAAATTAAATCAAAGGACAAAAACGTCCCATGGGACGTTTTTCGAGTGGGACGTTTTGCCCAAAGCCTCACGGTACTTTGTACCATTCCTACCGTGTAATAATTGTTTTAAGAACAATTGTGTTCCGGATAGGAAGGTGTGGTGCCGGTTACACTTTTTAGAGGCGACCATCTCAGTCCTCAGGGGTAGCAACGCATGTGTGACCGAATTAGAACGAGACTCATTGAGTCTAGTTCTGGGTCGGTCACAGTTGTTATGGGCGGCAGCGGAAGGTGGTGCTGCATGCTCGTTTGCTATCTTAATTCCAAAAAAAAAAATTGTACCTCCATTAAACATTCACCATGGTACTTTTGGTACTACTGCAGAATGTACTACGTATTCCCATCCCTATTTACAATGACGTCTTAACTGACATGCGCCTAATTATCGTGGTCGGCTAGTATAATAATTTTCAGTTGAAAAGGCGCAACTGAGTAATAGTGCCTTTTCACTGTAAATTATTAGAATAATTATAATAATCAATAAAAATAAAAAGGTGAAATATGGGCATATCCCACTATATGCCCTTTTATTGTAATAAAACTTTAAAAATTTTGCAGTTATGCCCTGTAAGCTTATGCTATCTCTGTTGCTTTTATACCTAAAAATCCACAAAAAATCAGGCAGATAGGCCGTTATTTCCTGATTCCGAATATATATATAACTCAATTTCACAAAAAATGTTAGTTTAAGTTAAAAAATAGTTTAAGACAGTTATTTTCCTAAAATACCTGAGTATGTTTAATACAAGTAAAAGAGTATGCTACAATTTTTGTTAATGCTTGTAGAGTTATCACGAGTCATTAGTGAACTATAGCTGATCCTTCCTTGTTCACCCATTCAATGAACTACTAATTTTCCTGATATTTCCACAGCTTCATCGGATGGAAACACGGACGATGAAATAGAAAACGCAATGGAAGAGATAGCAGCGCGACAGGGGCGGGTCTCGAGCCCCACGGACGTGTGCTTCGTGAAGGACGAGCGGTTCAAGGGACATGTGACGTTGCTGGACTCTGATGAGGACGACGAGGATACCGAAATCGAGGATTACACGGCTGTTGAAGAACACATCGACATGGAAAAGGTATTGTGAATGGTGTTGTAGTGTTGCCACATCTTGTTTGTTAATGTCAGCAACAAGCTTTAGGACGTATATTATGCCAATATAGACTAATGAACTTATCCATCTAAAAACATTTTACCTACCATATTTTTAATGATGCAAGAAAGATTTCTGAAACCAAATTATTTTGGTTTTTAATGAAGAAAAAAAAAACAGTTTATGACATTGTAACATAACGCACATTATTGGCAAACTGTGTTGATAGTCCTCTGTGGTTAATAGTATAGTTATTTCCAGGCATTGCCCGACTTCTTTGATGGCTATACATTCGTTATTTCTGACGAAGTAGTTAATAATGGTGAGCGCGAACTACTGGCCAGATATGTGCGCGCGTTTGGTGGACTACTTATACAGGTTAGTACATTAACGTCATTAACGTACATGGAGAACCGCCGTAAGAGGGCGTGCAAAGCATTCACTGCACGTGGGTGGCACGTCAGGGGGGGGGGGGCTGCATGTGGGCGACGACGTGTACACAAAAATATCGTGTCCATAATAATATAATATGTTTTGTGTATGCCCACATGTTCGATTTTCTATATTTACGTAAGAAATATATTCGCAGGAGTCAGAAATAGACGAGGATACGAAGGTAGACTACGTGATAGGCGCACAGAACAGTACGGGGGATAAAGTGCACGGCGGCGTGCGCGTGCGCCCTAGCTGGGTGTGGGACTGCGGCCGCGAGCGGCGGTTGTGCGCGATCTCTACGTAGCGGTGACAGTGTAAAACAATCTTATTACCAGTGCTGACAGTTCAATTTAGCCTGTAAGCAAAGTTACTTACGGAGTTTTAATTCTGTCAATCTGCAATGTGCCTGTGGGGCTGCAGAATTTTAAATTCTCCCTGTCAATTTGCAGTGTACCTTAGGCCGCTATCCCACTGATGTTTTACGAGCGTTGGCGTTCGTCTAACGTCAACGCTGCGCAGACGCCACGTTGACGTCGCAGGTCTTTAGTGGCAAGCGTTGATATTACGATTCCGGAACGTTAACGTCGCGTCAACGCGGCGTTAGTGTTGCATTGTTTTAGGAACGGGTACTGAGCGCGACGTTAACATTGCGTTTAGTCCAAGCGCAACGTTAACGTCGCGTCTGCGCAGCGTCGACGACGTTGCGCAGACGCGACCTCTTGCATCTCGCCTCTTGCATTTCTCCATTCCAAAAAATTATCATAGGCTTTCAAATATTTTTCCCGGGATTTCGCAGGTAATAAACTATTCATCACATTACTCGCTTCAGTTTTTATACTATCAGGAGGATACTTTCACTATCGTTGGAAGAACTCATTTTTTCAAAACAAAACAAAATTTCTAACAATACGTAAAAATGCACGAAAACGCGGGAAATAGTTCGAGCGATCTTAATTTGATTTCTTTTTTTATTATTCAGCTGGCGGGGCCCTCGCGTCGAACCAGACATTCTTTATTCAAACAATATTTGTGTTCGATTTCTTTAGCGCAAAATACTAAAATGTTCTAAATTCAAAATAGGACGGAAAAGATCTAGCCGGCAGGAAAAGTTGTATGAAAATTCATTCCGGCCCGCTGAATAGAAAACAGCAACTTTGGAACCCCTTATGTCCGAACCAAGTCGTCTTTTTCGAATAGGGGTGATGAAAATATAATTTTCACCACACAAACTACCGACATTATTGCGAGCGCCTGCACAAGTTTTCAAAGCAATTTGACGTCAGTGAATGTAACTGTAGACGCAAACAATCAATTATCGGAAGATTATCCGATTGCGCCTTTTGAGATCCACTTTCAGACATTGTTAGTCATTCAACACATCACTAACAAACAAAAATCACGCAAGAAGTATACGATAAACTCTGAAAGCAATCAAATTAACTGAAATATAAATGAAAACAGCTAGTTCTAGTATGTTTTTGACATGTCCATTGCGAAGGATGACGTCACGCCGATGTCTAACCAATGGCGTTGCGTTTCGACATTTTAAATTTGCCTCGTAAAATTTGCACTTTTTATAAATTTATTTTAGTGATTTTAAAAAGATTAAATAGAAAATAATGTGACAGATATCATTATTTTAGCGATAACGACTGTACAAAAAATATTTACTTAAATTTGAATGACATGCATATTCCCTATTGCCATCAGATGGGACTAGTGTTGTAAAGGACTCGAGTCTTTTAGTCTTAATTCGATAGACTCGGCTCAATTTTCTAGGACTCAGTGAACTAACAGAACTCGGAGTCTCGAGTCGAGCCGAGCTTCAGTCCTATCATGAAGACTCGAGCGCCAAAATTGAACTCAAGTCTTAAAAAGAACTCGAGTCTTTAAAAGAGCTCGAGTCTTAAAAAAATGCTCGAGTCTTAAAAGAGCTCGAGTCTTCTTCAAACTGTTCTTCGAAATGCTGACAGTGATTTATTTAGAATTTATATCTATACTTCTATACCAATATAATAATATTTTTCGACATCGCCTTCTGGTAACACATAATTATATCTCACAAAAGTAACCTTTTATTGGCTGCTTTAAACAGAAAGACTCCAAACGGAAAAGAACTCGAGCGCGACTCGCCGCGTAAAAAGGACTCGAGCGCTAAAGAAGACTCGAGTCTCGAGTTCAAGAGCTCATATAGACTTGAGTTCTCTAGTCTTAAGAGTCTTACGGTTAAGACTCAAGTCGTGAAAACTGTCACCGAGTTCAAAATTTAGGACTCAAACACTCGAGTTCTTTACAACTCTAGATGGGACTGCAAGCAAACATTGATATTGTGTAGATATGAAAAGTAAAAAACAGCAGAGATACAAATTGTAGTGGTTTATTGGAATATTTACTGACTTAACAAGATTGTACAGATTGCATGTCATCCTCATTGTGACGTCAGCAATGTTAACTTCTCGTTCAACTGCAACTGTGTCTTGATGAGTTGCGCCAGAGTTACCACCTGAATATGAATTAAAAATTGTATGTACAGCATTCGTCTAAATACCACAACAATTAAAATCTCAAGTGTATACAAAGTTAAATTTTAACATAGATTGCACAAACAAAAGGGCCCACATTTGTGGATATGAAATACTCCAATTTCATTTGTTACCAGAATTGTCAGTTTAACAAATGTAGACAAGATACTATTATAAAGAAACCATTAGTCACTTAGTCTAATGTAACACAAATGAAATTATCCTTAATTGTGGAGTTAATAAGCAGACCCTTATTGCAGGAAAAAACATCATTAAAGAGGTTAAAATACTAACCATAAGCAAGTCCTTGACACTGGAAGCGAAGGCATCAGCAAAGGTGTCGGCAGCCAGCGTGGGCACAGAGTGCACCAGCTGCAGCAACGCGCGCCCCGCCGCGTTGTTGGGCGCCGCTCGCTCCGCTAACACGTCTTCTACGTACTGCACTACCTGCAGTGAACACATGCAATTTATATAGAAACATTCCCCATTTATTTCCTTTGTTTTCATTAGTACCCGTAATGATTTGTTACTTTTTTCACTCGGTAAAATAGGTGCAGACAAACAGTATTTTTCAGTTTTGCACAGTTGGAAAGTTTCTTAATAGGTGCAACTTTTAAAAACTAATAGCTGACTAAACATTTGCATTTATCTAATGACTATTTGTAACATTGTAACTCAGTACTGCCTGGCATAAAGGATTATGAGGCTTGTCACTTAAAAAATGCTGTTACCTGATCCAACATTGATGACAGCTTGGAAGCTGCTTCAGCCACCTGTGCTAGGTCCATCATCGGCTGCACCTGTCGGGAGCGACCTCCAGGGCCCATGGTCTTCTGACACAGTTGTAATCCAACAATCTGTAACACAATAAAAACTAACATTAACATACCTAGTTCTCACAATTTTTTTTATGGCTATGAATTTTAGAAAAATTTCCTAGATAGAGAAAAACATCTGAATTTTTTTTACCATGATAACAAGATCATTAAAGAAATTTAACCTTTGTGTAAGTTAAAAACTTCTACATTCCAATTGGTTATACAAACTACTATTCTTTTATGACAGAGAAATGTACCAACCAACAAAATGCACAATATGACTTGTGTATTAAGATAATAAAGAAGAATAGTGTATTACCTTGAATATTTCATACCTCAGGTTCATAACAAATTAGTGACACATCAATAGGAGTGAACATGCATCCCTGCTTTCCACGAGGCACACCAAGGGCTACACAGACATAGGCGCGTAGGCCCATGCGGGCTCCTGCCAATGATGTGTCCAACGTAACATGGACTGGAGATCGGCACTCCCTTGCATAGTACTCATGGATCACAGATGAATGGTTTGTGACTTCATTTCCTGTCGCCCACCAGCCTGTTTGAATAAAATTGTAATAGATTATTTCTGTTCAGAAAAAAATGCTCAAATAAATTTTTTTAAGTAAATACTTGACACCAATCCCACCATTTACCATCAGTAAATAGTGGTTTTTGACGTGACAACGTCTTATAAATTGGTTTGCCGGGTGGCACTTCAAGAAACTGCGTTAGTAGCTCTGCTCACGTTACTTATAGTAGCTACGGCGTACACACGTTGGCGTGTTTCAGAAAATGGTACAGCGCCATCTCTGGTTAAGTAGAGTAATCTAGTTTGTTACCTCACTTAGTTGTGACTAATGGTTAATGGTCTAACGGTTAGCAGCGCTAGATGGCGGATGGTGTTACAATGTTTTAAATATAATTCTTTGTATATGTTTACCCCATGAAGATACGGGAACGCAGGGTCAACTTCACAAATAACCACAACTGCTTCCAAACCCAAAATAGCAGTTTATTATAAAACCAAAGAAGTCGACACATTGCCCTTTACAAATTTTTCTCTTATATAAACTCCACGTTACACTCGTTAGCGCGTTTCACAAATTGGTACAATGCCATCTTGTTTACAAGTGAGGAACTATTTAACAAAAATAAAACATTAAACTTAAATTGCTTCCGCCTTCACATGACGGTTAGACAGTATAAATAAATGTTTTAAATTGTTACTATTATTTCATCCTTCTTCCTACTATACGAATGAATATTCACATTAAAATTATTTTACCACTCAAAGTCGTTGTCACGTAAAACTTTCGCCCGTATACCGACTTTACAGGCAACCAATTTTTTTTTAAGATATAAATAATGATCAAATTAGCTCAGCATACTTGCCATGCTGCTACAATGCAGTCTTATGGAGCAGTCAGTGACCAACAAGTGTATTACATACCATGGCCCTCATAATTATGCAAATGTGATGGATCATTGTGGCTTGACACAAGCCACCAAACTATGAATACTTTATTATTGGGTTAGTCACTATTACAAATAGTTCATAACTCACCAACTATATTTTCAGAGGAGTTGACGCGGCGGTTTAGTTCATACACATCCATGGCATAGTTGAGTTCCGCTTCTACTTGGTCAGCATGCTCCTTATGGGGCACACAGAAGCAGTTTGTCACCTCTACGACACCCTTATCCGAAGTTCCTATACAATGCATTATGATATCAATGTTACAAAAGGACAGTAATGAAATTATAACAGATCCTTCATACGTATGCCACTACAGAATCTATGATTCATTGAATCGCTAAGTTTTTCGTATAATGCCATGCTAACCACTAGAACTCAATAAGTTCTAATGAATGATCATATAATAAATAAGTTAAAGTCACGATATATAAACTCATTAACGAGTAAATAGAATCCCAAACAAGGCATCGAATAGGTTATACATGACGTCGGCTTACAATCTCAGCAACGTCAAAGCTATGAATATAATATTACTTACCCAATAAAGTCCCGATAACACGATGTGAATCTGCATTACGACGTTCATATGCATCAACAATTTGAAACAAAACTACAGGATGAACCTTCACAACTAAATTGAGTGCCATGTTCGGATTTGAAAGAGCAAAACTTTACAACCCGAAGCCGGAGCCGGAAGCATTGAACACATTACACCTCTGAGCATTACACAGTGAGTCAGTGACATTGACTGACAATTATTATGACAGCTGATATTGAAACCACCATAGGAAACCACAGGCTTCATATATTCTCACAGATTTCGACTGAATACAGATTACAATTAGTATAAACTGAGGAATGGATCAGTTGAAATTATTCCAATTGCTTGAAGAATAATAAGTATGATAGTTACGCTACTTCTGAGAAGTGAACGGTATAGAATTACGTAATTATTATCAATAATGGCTGCCTTATTAATTCATTATTCTTGAACAGCATTGAAATTTCAAGTGGCCAATTACTCCTCAGTTTCCCCTACACCACAAAATAATTTGTGCCTACACATACTCAAAAAAAAATAAGATTCGCGCACACCTATGAACCAATTTTGTAACAATTAGACTTAGATGTATTTTATGTCACCTCACCTCAGGCCCACACTTTTTTTTGGTTTTAGTTATAAGTAGTTATTTTTAACCCATGAATCAACGTCACATTACCAAGAACAGATAAAACCCTATGGTAACATCTAGTGGTGACCTGGTCGATTCAATGCCCCGTCAGCCTCGTTTACCCTCTCACATACTCCTCCACTCATTTCCAGACAGCTCTTGAGCCAGAAGAGAACTGACAGCTAGCTAGAATGGGATACGTGGATAAAAATTAAACAAATTATGTACTGTACTTGCAAATCTTTATTTAAGGAACTAATATCACCACCAAAATATTAAAACATTAAAATAAAACATCTATGTTATATATCTACATAATTATCTTTCTACGGTGTAGAGAACATGACTAATAGTAATATTTGCTGAAGAATTACAGAGGCATCATTACTATGATCAGATACATCAGTATTTACATATGAAAAATAAAAGTAATTATGTTTCATTTCATAAGGTCAAAATTTAAAGGTTAGCATTTTCAATCGAAGAAAACCAACATTCAAATAAAAATGTTATGGAAGTCAAACATATTTCTATGTTCTGGATTTTTGCAGCTTTTCTAATCTATAAAGTATGTATGAATATGTGAATTGTAAAATAACATAAAATTTAATCAGGTTGTGGTGGTGTAGTATGAATGCGGATGCCATGCATTTCTGCTATTTCATTCTTCAAGGAGTCCGTTACTAGCCTATGTTGTTTCACTCGGGACAATCCCACAAATTCCTTAGCTTCAACACTTATCTGAAAAAATAACACTTATTAATTACACAATATGTGAGACTGCATTATGAATGATTAAAAGAAATTAAGTTTAATTTACATACATACAGAAAAATTATCATTCTTTTTTTTAATTTTTTTGAATGTATAATAAGAGACCAATGACCAATAATGCCAAACAAAGACCTCATTTAGTCCTTCAATACATTGGAAAGAATAATTACATATCAATGGCATAGCTGTTCAAGAATTAGCTGTTTATGAAAGTCTATGGGCAATATAGCTTCTTTTAATATTCCAAGTGATTGGAGAGCTTACCATTAAACTAAATGTTTGCTTGGCTGTTTAATGTTCAAAATTATTTTTTTTCTCTCTGTCTAAGTAAACTTTTCTTGCTCATAATATACTTTAGTCTAGCGGACAAAGTTGAAATCAAAGAAAACAAGTAAAAAAAAAGATTTTGTTACCATGTTTCCTCATGGGTTTCAGTCCTCATACTATCATTTGATTTTAGTCTACACATTGAAGCACAAAATATCATCGTTAGTAGAATATAAACAGTGCTATTATACCTCAAACATAGCTCCACATCCGCCTGATATATCTTGAATGCTGATATATGTGATTCCTGGCAGAGACTGCTTAAGCACCTCAGTTAGCTGCTGCTCCTTACTAACAGCATTGCGATTGAAAGCGCCCGATGCGCCATTCACGCTACCACCGACTGCACGGGACTACATAAAAAAAATATTGTTTATTTTTTTAACAAATTAACCTTATAAAAATACTATGTTATATATGACATAAAAACCAAGGAGGAGTTATGAAGGTTATTCTTTAGTATCCTGCTGCACGATTTCCTGGATAAATTTGGCTTTAATCAATAGGTATTGATGCCCCGAATCATAATCTAATTGCTTTTTGTGCGGAAATGCATAGTTTTTTTTTATCTTAATTTAAAGTTTTTAAGGTTATGTATAAAATTTGAAGACAAATATTGAGCGTATTTGGGTGATTTTGGCTTTAACTGATAGATATTGATGGCTCCAATCATAATATAATCGCATTTTGTGCGGAAATGCGTCGTTTTATTTTAATTTTATTTTTTAGTTGTTATTTTCAAAACATAACACAAATATTGAGCAGTTTACAGATCTACCTTCAAAGTTTAAAAATAAATCTTAAAAACGAGGGTATCCGTGATTTTTACGTTGTGCTATGTCAACTATCAATTCGTTAAAAACTTTAAATTAAGATTAAAAAAAAACTACGCATTTCCGCACAAAATGCAACTAGATTATGATTCGGGGCATCAATACCTATTGATTAAAGCCAAATTTGTCCAGGAAATCGTGCAGCAGGATACTAAAGCCAACCCGTTATGAAGATAAACGGGATTCATGGGCAATGACTGATATTATAAGGAAGAAATAAGAATAACGAAATGTTCTGCACTCACTAGTTTGTTTTTAACAGGTTCCAAGGCTTTAAATAAGTTTCGAAACATTTTTATACCGTATTTGTATCTATCAATCAATTGCTCATCTTGCTGGCACTATAATTATATTATTAAATATTCAATGTTATTTGTAATTTTTGCACAATTTTTTTATGTTTTTCTTGTGTTTTTACATAATAACATAACCTCAATAACCTGACTGAAATATGACAAAAATAATTGGATTGGATAAAAATTAAAATCAAAATTTGACGTTGATTGATGTAACCCACAGATGTTATCGACACGCAGATTAATAAAATAAAAGTCATAGCATAACCATAAAGGTATCGCAGATTAATAAATGCTGCGTTCCACGTGGTTCCACTGGGAACGCTCACGGGCCTCATGGGCATGGCCTTTGAATTTTGCGTTCCTCTTGCTTTAAGAATTACAATTTTAGTTCAAATAGAATGAGTTTTAACGATGATGTAAATATTACATAAAGCTTGATAAAAATAGTACAGGAACTAAAAAAGGTTTTGGATAACCTAACGATAAATCTTAATGCGTGTTATTATTATTTCAAAGTAAAATATTTTATCCGCTCTCATCTGACATTTGATATGCGCTCCGAATTTGATAGAGGCCATCACCACTGAGGATGTATACTTGAGTAGGAGGGACATACGGTAGCCTGCAAGTGGAAATGATGAACAATTTGAAAGGCAGAATAGATTTTCAAGTGAGGAATCAAATTAATTCAACTAATGTAACGTACTGCAATAATCTCTCTTAACTCTCTCTTTCTTGTCTAATATCTATAGTCCATCGAATTATAAGTTGGATTGGTTATATAGGTAGTTAGTTACATAGTGGAACGCTTATTGCAATGATTTGCGCGTTGCTATCCGTACTAGATTATGCTCAAAATACTTCGTCAGTATAATCTGTAATTTAGATCTTGCCTTGTCAAGTTTGTCATTGTCAAAGTCATTTTTGTCAATGTCATTGTCACCACATTGAATTGAAATTTGAAAATTTGAAATTTGAATTATCATTTATCAACATTGAACACGTGCGATTGTGAGAATTTGCAGCGTAGTGAATTATGTTATAATTTAAATTTTTGCTGTTAAAAAGGCATAAAAATGCCTCCTTTTAGAACTGGATTAGTCAAGAGGAAAATAAAAGATGAGAAATCCGCGGAGATTTCTGATTCTACAGAGCAAGTGGTAAGAAACGAAACAAACTTCTATCCCGGTGTTTATTGTACACTTTAGTCTACTTTACATTTACCATTTATGTTTTAGGTTGCTGTAAGTTCAGATAAAGATGAATACTTGCTGTCGGGTCAGTTAGACGCTGCTGACGACGCTACAGACTCTGAACATGAAGCAGAGCCACAGTCAGATGCCGAACAAGATGTAAGTAATATTTTCTTCATTAAATAATATTTTACATATAATTTGATATAATTAACATACATAATTAACCTTATTCACGCAATTATTATATTTATACTATTGTACATTTTATATATTATGTATTTAAACCATAGGTATAACCTAACACTTATAGAATAATTATTAGCATAACATAGCTATAATTGAAACTTGTTTGGAAGGGAGAACATTAAATTATGAATGTAATATATTACTTTTCACTTTCTTCCTTTCTGGTTAGTAATGCGTCAGTGATGCCATTGGTATTACATTGATATCCTCAAGTGATGGTCACCACTTACCATCAGATATCTTGTCTGGTTGTTTGGTGGCTACAAACAAAATAGCAATTCTGTTCACTTTTTTGTGTCTCTAACTGCAATATGGTTGTATTAACCACTCATAGCAACTGTTACTGAGTATAGAAAAGTACCAACATACTTTGGAAACTGCCAAATGTTTTTTAAAGATTCTGTATTTTGTAATTCCAGGAAGTTGTATTTGATGATAGTGCAGATTCCATGCTTGGTGATGATAAAGATGATGACGATGAAGAAAAAGATGATGGATCTTCAGTAAGTATACATAGATTACATTACTCTTATCTTAATACATTTTAGCAAGTACTTCTGCTTCTTCATTTGCTTACTTCCCTCACTCCAGTAGAGTTTGGCCTCCCAATAATTATAGCTAAATTCTATTCTTCAGGATGACTCTGCAGGTGGTGAAGAAAGTGATGATGAGGAAGATGACAGTAAAATAAGTAAATCAACAGTAAGTACATACTTAGATAGGAGTTATCCATCAACATTTATAGTTTATTCTTTTGTTAGTGTCTGTAGTTTAGCTTAGCTTTTAGCTATGTTGTATAAAATTTGCTACATCTTTTCAGGACGAAGAAGGTACTGATGAAGACACAGACAATGATGATAAAGAAAATACAGACAGTGACAAAAATGAAAGCAATGATAGTGGGGCAGAGTCCGGCATTGCCTCAAATCCATCGGGCTCCAGTGATGAGTCCACAAGGAAAACTCGAGGGAAAGTTAAGAAAATACAGAAAGGGCCAATACAGAATAATAATAAGGACAACAAAAAGAATAAGACCAAAAGTAGTGTAGATATATTAGCAGATAAAATTAAAGAAGATGGCTTACGCATTGAACCAGTTCAACAAAAAGGTATGTATAATGTAATATGTATACAATATTAGAAAGTGTTCTATCTGCACTGTGTGCCCTGCAACTGGACTTTTAAAACAAGATCTAGCTTCGCCAGTCACACCCATTCAAATCATACCTGTGTCTAGAGAGGTTAGCCATTGACAGACATGTCAAGGAGGCTCATATAACTGAACTATACATAACTTAATTGTGAGTACTTTATTTATGTATGCAATAATTTATGTAAGTACATGAATTTACAAGAAACTAATGGCTAACATTTGAGGCAAAATTCAAAGAGTGCATTTAGTTGAATTTTGCTAATAAAAAATGTTTGATAACAGATGAATATGAATCGGGAGACACATCAGACGAAGAAGACAGGATAAATACTGTTGGAGACATTCCCATGTGGTGGTACAATGAGTACTCCCATGTGGGGTATGACTTGGATGGGCGTCGCATCGCTAAACCACCACAACGTGATCAAATTGATGAATTTCTCAAGTATGTGGTTTATTTATTTAAAATGAATACAACAATATTGTTAGCTTACCTAGTGTTGAGACATTTGAATTTTTTCATGCCCTTTTTTTAACAATAACTAATGTTTTACTATACCCACATGAGTTGTTGTAAGTTTACTATTACTTTGATACAATTTTTCAGGAAGTGTGAAGACCCAGAGTTTTGGCGTACTGTGAAGGATCCAGCTACAGGGCAGGATGTTATTCTCTCTAAAGAAGATCTGCAGCTCATAGAGAGAATAAGAGCTGGAAATGTGCCCAATGCAGAACATGACGAGTATGAGGTAATTGCTGATTGTTTGTTTCGGTTACTCATTATGTGGTAAAAATATACTGGTAAAATTAATGTGTAATTGTTGTAGAAACAAAATTTTAATTAATTTAAGTATATTTTTCACATTCCAATAATTGCTACATTTTGGCAATCATTGTAAAAGTTTAAATAAAAATATATCTAATAGTAAGATTTAGCCGCTCGTAATTAAGTAGATTTCGCCCATTTTGATTTTGATATAATATTGGTCTGAATTTCACAGACAAATTTTCGAGAATGTAAAGGACATTGTCCACTTTGTATGGGTATTTGGCCTCTAATGGACATTTGTTTTGATCTTAACTCTGATATTAGTCTAATAGAAAATTTCACCAGAAAACAGAATATAATGATCATTTTGTATCCAGGTGTTTCTTGTGCGTTTAGTAAACATTTTTATATACAGAGGTTTAATGAAAAAACCACATATTAATTTTTAATTTTTCGAATTTAATCATAATTATATGTTAATAATACATTAATTAGGGACTGGGCAGGTGGATTAATATTATCTTCATACCTTGCCAGGCCTAAAAACCAACTGTCATAATGTGAGCACTGCAATCTACTGCTCTTCGGCCTACAGTGCAGTTACAACAGAATTGTTTAATTGCGTCTTTTCCTTCTTTCTCATAAAAAAAAATATAAACATAGTAGACTTTTTAACCGACTTCAAAAAAGGAGGTTCTCAATTCTACCGTATACAAGAAAAAATGGCTGAACAAACATAAAAAAGCATATACTATATGCAATTTTAGTTTAGTTGTTTACGTCCTAGCGTCCTGTCCACGCCAGGGCCAGGAATGGTCAATGTCCTTTGAGAAAAGAAAAAACCTGTACCTCTATTATGAGTTTTTAATACTATACACTAGAGTTGCCCAACTATCGATAGTTGCGCTATCGATAGTTGACCTTGAAAACAAGTAACAATATCGATAGTACTATCGATACTATCGATATTACTGATAGTATCGATACTATTAATATCACAAACTAACTAATACTATTGACGGGATGCAATAGTATCGATACTATCGATAATATTACTTGATAATACTATCAATAGTATCGGTAGTATCGATAGTATCGACTATTTTTATATAATACTATCGATATCATCGATACTATCGATAGTATGTAAACTATTATTAAACAATCGATAGTGTGAACTATTGATACTATCGATACTATCGATAGTATTACTCTTAAACGTATATCGGTCTTCGATAGTATCGATACAATCGATAGTATTGATACTATTGAAGCTAATACTTTCGATACTATCGATACTATTTTTGTATAACAAACTATTGCCGCACATCATACTATCAATAGTATCGATAGTATCGAAAGTATTAGCTTCAATAGTATCAATACTATCGATTGTATCGATACTATCGATACTATTTAAATGACGTCAACTATCGATAGTCTATCGATATTCTATCGATAGTCGACTATCGATAGTCTATCGATATTCTATCGATAGTCGACTATCGATAGGCAACTCTACTATACACGCTAGCGACTATCGTTTAGAATTTGTATGAGAATCCGTACAGCGCCTCTAGCGGTTACGATACTGAACTACAATTGGTATTATGAGTGGCCATCGAATAGTCTAATACTGTAGTTACATAAACTACAGTACTTGCGGTCATGTTTTACTTACAATTTGGTATTACGAGTCACAAATTTGACAGATGCTATAGTAAATTACGTTACCCGTAGCAGTTACGGCACTCACGCTATTTTTTATGGTGAAAAGTCACTATCGAAATTAAATATCATTAAATATTGCTGTATTTTTAAACAAAATTATGGCTAGGCACTATTTTGCTTGGCAAATGATTTACGCGGCCGAACGCAGAGATGAAAATAATGAAATTTTGAACTTGCGAGATCAACAAAATATTTAGCAACCTTTGATGTTTTAAATGTCTAGATTGAGCGTCGCCCTACAATGAAAACAAAAAAACAAGGCAACATTATCAAGCATGTGTGCGTGCAGACGATGTTTTACCCGTTCGTCTATTGTCTATGTGTGCGTAATGATATAAAAATTGTAGCTAACAGTTAGCCACCATTTTTTGACACGTTTGCGCAGATTCGATGACCCATCTAGATATTTAAAACATCAAAGTTAGCAACACTGACACCACAGTTTGACACTGAATGCGACTGACGCAGAACGCAAATGTAATTAAATTGAAAAGGTCCCAAACCGCCATTATTTCCACTCTTCTTTCACATTTCCTAATTTAGTCGGGTTATAGAACATCCATAGACTTGTTTTTTTAATTTCACAAATGTTGGCTCGCTGGCCAGGGTCTCGTTCTATCCTTGTTGACATCATAATAAAAGAATGAGATAGTATTACTCATGGATGCCAACATAACGTAATGCTGCCTCTACACATAGGCCAACACGTTGGCAAGTGCGTTGGCTCCCAATGTGTAGAACGGGCGTTGGAACGTTGGCGGTAGGCATTTGAACGTTGGCCGGCGCGCTGGCGAGCTTGCCGCGCGGTGTCGGTATCATCAAAGAACACTTGTCGCAAGCTTGGCGCACCATCCACACATTGGCCGCGCGATCAGTTTGCCCGGAGCAGCGATCAAGAGTGCATATTTTCTTCTTGCGGCGTATTAACACCTAAACTAACAAAATGGCGTATAATATGAGTAATGAGGAAACTTTTAAATTTATTGAGCTCTATCAGAGTGAAAATTGCCTATGGAATCCAAAAAATAAGTACCATAAAAATAAAAATGTTGTAAGTATTAAAAATGCTAAATAAATAAGGTTCTTGGACATTCCGTTTTCCTAACAGTACTTATTTTACTTCAAAGTAAGAGCATCGTACTTTATTATTATTTTAATATTATAAATATGAAAGTATCACCCTTTTCTTGTACACATTTACGTAGTAATTATAAGCTGTGAATCAATATACAGCTGCAGCTGTTACCAACTCAACATCCATTTTTTGATCCGTCCGCACATTGGCCCGAACCAAAGCATACTGAACGACCTTCCAATGTGTGGATTAACTCACAAGCACGTTGGCAAGCGCACCGCCAGCGCGTTGGCGAATGCGCTGGCCTATGTGTAGAGGCAGCATAACGCAAACATTACCGTCTCACGTATTTACGACTAGCTGTGCCCGCGGCTCCGCCCGCGTGGAACTCAGTGTGTCACAAAGTTTTTCTTTCTCTACCTCCCACTGAAAGTCCCATAAATATCTGAACCCACGACCTTATGAGTATGAGTTTTTACCGCGTGAATCCTGATCCCGCGGGAATTCCGAGATAAACCGTAGCCTATACGTTGCTTCACAACTTCCTCTATCTCCCAGTGAAAGTCCCATAAAAATGTAAGCCTGCGATTTGGCGCATAGGGGGTTTTCCCGTGTGAATCATGATCTCGCGGGAAGTCCGGAAGAAAAGGTAGCCTATACGTTGCTCCAGAATCTCTTCTACCTCGCAATAAAAGTATCATAAAAATTCAAGCACGGGCCTTCGCGCATAGGAGTTTTTCCCTCGTGAATCCTGATCCCGCCGGAATTCCGGGATAATAAGTACCCTATGTGTTGCTCCAGAACCTCCTCTATCTCCTAGTGAAAATCCCATATAAATCTAAGTCCGCAACTTCGCGCATAGGAGGTTTTCCCGCGTGTTTCCTGACTCCACCAGAATTCCGGGATAAAAAGTAGCCTAAGGCCCGGCGCCCATTATCGGCATCGGTCAGGATAAGGATTTTAGGTGATTAAAAGCATTATAGGTACATTAACTTCAAGGCAATAAAGTAGGAATTTCCATGATATATATGATCGTAGTAACAAAAATCTTCGGTATGCCTTAAGGCTACTGAATCGGCAGCTTTGAGGATGCTTCGGGATACTTCGGGATCCTTCAGTACGCCGTCGCCCACCGTCGCGTCGTCACCTTCGCCGAAGCAGCACTCGGTGCGGCATGCTTAAGGACGCCTCGTCATCCCTAAGAATGTTGCAGCATGCCAAGGCCATGCCAATTTCCGACAGTGTGCGCTGGCATGTAGGGATGCCGAAAGATCCCTTTCCTTGCCGATGCCGATAATGGGCGCCGGGCCTAAGTGTTGCTCCAGATCCTCCTCTATCTCCCAGTGAAAGTTCCATAAAAATTTAAGCCCGCGACTTCGCGCATAGGATTTTTTCCCGTGCGAATCCTGATCCCGCGGGAATTCCGGGATAAAAAATAGCCTAAATGTTGCTCAGGAATCGCTGCTATCTTCCTGTGAAAGTCCCATAAAAATCCGTTCAGCCGAACCGGAGATTAGCGCGTACAAACAGACAAACTTTTTTTTAATTTTAATTATTTTTTTTAGATTGTTGTTCTAGTACTCTTTCCTAACCTCCCTATAGATTTTGTTTTGTCACTCAAGTCAACTTGAATAAACACTGGAGGTACCTCTAATTGTACCAACGTTATCCCCATTTTTGCACCCTTTGCTGGCTTTTTTTTTAAATGCTGAATTTACATTGAAGATTACTTATTTAACTATAATAATTTAAAAAAATGGGGTTAAAATCATTTTCAGTTTAGTCAGAAAGTTACCTTAAAAATTTACAAATTTCCGCATTCATTTGTGTTTTTTTTTCTTTTTCTAACAAAATATCGAAAAACTGAGAAACACGTATTCTATTAATTTAAGTGATAACCCTTTGTTGCAAGTTTGAAGCAAATCGGGCGACGTTATAAAAAAATTTCATACAAACTTTAGTCACCTATCCCTAGGGAACCTTAATATTATTCGAAAAAAAAAGTACCCTATAATAGACACCAGTATATAGGTAATAACTTTACCGAGTTTCAATTAAATCCGTCCAGTGGTTTACGCGTGATGATCGGTCAGACAGACAGACAGACAGACAGACAATAAATAAAAAAAATATAATTTTGAGTTCTATCTCGATATGTAAGTGCCCCTTAGTCGAAATTTTAAAAAAATATTCAATGTACAGAACACGTGGTCCTACAGTTTTATTATAGTATAGATACCCGCTGTAGTTTCGTTTTCCAAAACTCATAATAGAGTTATGCGCATTTACTTTTCAAGCAGCGTTTTCACGATAGCTACAATAGTAACGTCCTTTGCGTTTACTACAACAACTCATAATAGAGGTACTGGAAAACAACAAATAAAAGATGACAACCTGTATAATGTTTCAGCCGTGGGTAGAATGGTTCTCGCGAGAAGTTTTAGCTACGCCGTTACGCGCGTTCCCCGAGCACAAGCGGTCGTTCCTGCCGTCGCGCTCCGAGCAGCTGGCCATCGCTCGCATCGTGCACGCGCTCAAGATGGGCTGGACTAAGACTAGGAAGCAGATTGCTGAGGAACGCAAGAAGAAGAAGGTTTGGCTCGTTTGATTACATATATGAGAAATTGATTGTAGTTTTAATTAGTAGATTAGAAAGGGTTAAAGCCAATGCTGTAATATAATATTGCATGCTTTTTCTATTTATTCCTTAACTTGTTGCCACATTTTATGTGTCAGTTGTGAATCTGGTAGCAAGTGACTACAGGTGGTGCTGTTTAATATTAATATTTCATCATTTATAATATTCCTTAAAAGTCTTAAAGGTTTCTAACTAAAAAATTAATTTCAAAAGTAATATTGTCACTGATATTTAATTCTAATGCTGTTTCACAAAAGTGCTTAAAATTGGTTTTAAAAGTGTTACCCGTCAATAAATAGTTCCAGTAAATCTAAATCTACAACCATTTTTCCTACCATATAACATGAAATCTATTTTTGCATCCCCACTCCAGGAGAGAAAGTTCTACAACCTATGGGGACCGAAGACATCGGAGGAGGAGGAGGAGTCGAAGCGCGGCATCCACCGGCACATCCCGGCGCCGCGCCGCGCGCTGCCCGGCCACGCCGAGAGCTACAACCCGCCGCCCGAGTACCTGCTCGACGCTAGGGAGGTAATGACTCTGTTTGAAAGATACACTAGTCAATAAGCTAAGGAGCGAGGGAGAACTTATGGGGACCGAAGACAGCGGAGGAGGAGGAGGAGTCGAAGCGCGGCATCTTGATACAATGTGAAACGTAATAACTTTCATGAATCTGCTTTACTGGCTAACAAAGTTAAAACCAGGATATACTGGATCTTACAGTCATTGTCAAGTCAATGCTATTTTATGCAGTTGCTTACAAATAGTATTAGAATGTACATAATGGTAATTGTAATTCTGGATATTTGCCAGATGAAAGAATGGGACAAGCTGAGCGAGACACCGTGGAAGCGCAAGTACACGTTCCTGCCGCGCAAGCACTCCAGCCTGCGCGCGGTGCCCGCGTACGAGCGGTTTGTTCGCGAACGGTTCCTGCGGTGCCTGGATTTGTATCTGGCGCCGCGTGCTATTAAAATGAGGGTGAGTGGTATTGAATCGTTCAAAAAATATAGATCTTTTACGTTCGGCTCGAAGGACCAATCTTTATAAATGTAGAAAAGCAAGCCGTACATCATGTACATTGAGGAACAGAATTTTTATAGCATGTTTATCTGAAATTATTCAAACGTTTATATAGGTTGCATGGGGATACGTAAAGTGTATTACATAATAGCTGCAACACTATGTAGATGTTTTTTTTTGTTATGAACCTTAGCATATTATAAGAAAAGATCATTTGTGCATTATATTCGTGTTCACTGTCACAATACCAAAAATAGGATTCTATGTTAGTGTGTGTTGCGCAAATCTACATGGCTACTTACCATCGGAGGTTCTGTAGTTAAGCATTAACTCACGATATTCAAAATAATCATGACATCCTCAGCTGACCATCAGTCCGGAAGACCTGGTGCCGAAGCTACCATCGCCGCGAGACCTACAGCCGTTCCCCACTTCGGAGGTTCTGCAGTTCAAGGGTCATACTGATCTCGTGCGCAGCATCGACTTCGACCCCAGCGGACAATACGTCGTCTCCGGCAGTGAGGACGGCACTGTAAAAGGTAAGGTTACACTTTACTGACATTAAACAATATATTTTCAATATCGTTCTCAAATACTTTATTACCCCTTCCATTAGGTAGGATTTTTGTTAAAATCTATCCTTATACTGTTGTACAAAAAAATAAGCCTTTAGATCATCAGCTTTTTGTGGTAATAGCCTAGAGCAAGTCATGTATAAATCATGCGAAATTTATTGGTATCTCTGAATTAAACTGCGATTGAAACTGACATGCCATCTTTGCATTGTGTTTGACAATAATGCATTAAAAATATAATATGTCGGATTCGAATTGTAGAATCCGTTGTATTAACATACATACATAACAGAGCATCGGATTGAAAAACGTCGATTTTGTAATACGTCTTCCGAACTGTCATGGCCTTCGACATAATTATAGACATATACACATAATTGAACGTTTGTTTTTTCAGTATGGGAGACACTAACGGGCCGTTGTCTCCGCACGGTGTCGCTGGGCGCGCCGGTGATCCGAGTCGCGTGGACGCCGGCGCGCGGGCTCAGTCTGGTCGCGGTGGCAGTAGGGACCCGTCTGCTGCTGCTCAACCCCGGGGCCGACATCGGCGCTCACCGCGTCGCTGAGGCCACCGATAGATTACTTGAGGAGCCGCCGCCGGCGCATGATGTCGTCAGTGAGTGGTGTATTGCTGTATGCACGGTGTCGCTGGGCGCGGCGGTGTTAGGGCTCAGCCTGGTCGCGGCGGCAGTAGGGACCCGTCTGCTGCTGCTCAACCCCGGGGCCGACATCGGCGCTCACCGCGTCGCTGAGGCCACCGATAGATTACTTGAGGAGCCGCCGCCGGCGCATGATGTCGTCAGTGAGTGGTGTATTGCTGTATGCACGGTGTCGCTGGGCGCGGCGGTGTTAGGGCTCAGCCTGTTCGCGGCGGCAGTAGGGACCCGTCTGCTGCTGCTCAACCCCGGGGCCGACATCGGCGCTCACCGCGTCGCTGAGGCCACCGATAGATTACTTGAGGAGCCGCCGCCGGCGCATGATGTCGTCAGTGAGTGGTGTATTGCTGTATGCACGGTGTCGCTGGGCGCGGCGGTGTTAGGGCTCAGCCTGGTCGCGGCGGCAGTAGGGACCCGTCTGCTGCTGCTCAACCCCGGGGCCGACATCGGCGCTCACCGCGTCGCTGAGGCCACCGATAGATTACTTGAGGAGCCGCCGCCGGCGCATGATGTCGTCAGTGAGTGGTGTATTGCTGTATGCACGGTGTCGCTGGGCGCGGCGGTGTTAGGGCTCAGCCTGGTCGCGGCGGCAGTAGGGACCCGTCTGCTGCTGCTCAACCCCAGGGCCGACATCGGCGCTCACCGCGTCGTTGAGGCCACCGATAGATTACTTGAGGAGCCGCCGCCGGCGCACGATGTTGTCAGTGAGTGTTGGGCCTGTTGGGTACATGCAAGCATGTGGGCATCTGACAAGTTGTGAAGGAAAAGAAATCTCCTGCCAGACGATGTCCCTTATCTTGGGACCACGCATGAACTTCGGACCAGCGCGGTTAAAGATGCGTCTTCTAATTGGTCAGTCTTTGTATGATGCGTGTGGCGTAGTGTATTGTTTACTATACTCGATACTTGCGGTGTTATGCTTGGTCAGTATTCATGTGAGGCGCAAGTTCATATTACTGTAGGTTTCACGCTGCTACCAACTAATTAAGACTACGAATTGCCGTTACCCGTTGGTATTGTTTTGTTTTGTTTGTCAAATTCCGTGACTCCTCATTAAATCTTTTTCTAAAAAAAATACTTTGGCACGAACAGGGCAGAAAAAAGAAAAAAAAACTATTATAATTTTAAATAATGTTTATTTGTGTGTGCAGTGGACGAGCGCACGTCGGCGGCGGTGCAGTGGGAGCAGCCGGACGCGACACAGTGGGCGCTCGGCATCCGGGTCATCGTGACGCACTTCAAGCCGCTCATGCATGTGAGTGGCCTCATAATATTGTGTTGTAATAAGGGTGTTTGCATGTACCCGCACCGATGAACCGCGCTACAAATGTACGTTATATGTGCTCGGTTCACCGGCGCGAGTCTTTAACTGTACAAAAGACTTGTTAGCTCGTGTCTCGCGTGCAGGTCAATCGCGCCGGCGGTAAGTTTGACTATGCAACCACACTAAAGAGTTTGTATTGTGTGCAGATATCGTGGCACGCGAAGGGCGACTACGTGTGCGCGACGGTGCGCGAGGGCGGCGCGCGCTCGGTGGTCGTGCACCAGCTGTCGCGGCGCCGCTCGCACCTGCCGTTCCGCCGCGCGCCCGGGTTGGTGCAGTGCGCCTGCTTCCACACGCACAAGCCGCTGCTGTTTGTTGCTGTGAGTACCCTTGTGGCTGGTAGTAGTAGCGCTCAAACAAAATAACTGTTTCATCATTTTAAATTGAATGTAATTTATGAAATGGATGTGTTGTAATTGTCTATATTATACTATCTGTGATTTTCTAACTAAAATTTTTCAAGTGCATACTGTTTTTCAACGAAACTGAAACACCAACATTAAAAGATGTTGCTCTATCGATATAAAATAGCCTATTTTTATCCTGTATTTTTCGCGGAATTACTACGGTAAAACTCCCACGCGTAAACAGTCGCTTTTACAGCTAGTCAACGAGCCAGGAATAACAATAATTTAATCAAAAACCAGCCCGTAACCTACAACAATGTATTACCGTTGCAGACCCAACGCGTGGTGCGCGTGTACGACCTGGTGAAGCAGGAGCTGGTGCGCAAGCTGCGCGCGGGGGCGCAGTGGATCAGCGCGCTGGCGGTGCACCCCGGCGGGGATAACCTGCTCGTCGCGTCCTACGACCGGAAGTGTATCTGGTTAGTGTCGCAGACGAGGACTATGGAGATGTATTGTGACATATCAAATTACTGTTGTTGCAGTGCGTTGTTGGTATCAACGATTAGAAATAAGAAGTGTTAGCTGACACTATTTTTGACGTAATTTCTACACGTTTGTAGTATTTACTACAAGTATTTTACGATTTTAGAATTTGGATAATAATTTCAGCAATGCAAGCATTTGTTTAATCTGTATAAAAGTAAGCTTCATTCACTCAATCCCTGTGCACTTGTGAATGGTACTGAGAGGCTTACAACTCTTGGTCTATTAACTAGGGTCACCATTAAGCCTCTTAGCACGCCTCTCCATTGAATCCAATGTTGTAATGTAAAAATGTGTGTCGCCCTTAAATTGTATCTGTACTTTAAGCTCCTTACCCTAAGGTTGTCTGGAAAAAAAATGCTCTTTTAGCGATAAGACCATTTGTATCACATTTGGTACATGCGTCTTGTTCTGTGTTTCTCTGTATATTGTACAACAAAAATTATTATAATAATAATTACTATTATGTACCGCAGGTTCGACCTGGAGCTGTCGTCGTCGCCGTACCAGACGCTGCGCCTGCACGGCGGCGCGGTGCGTGCGGTGGCCTTCCACAAACGGTACCCGCTGTTCGCGTCCGCCGGGGACGACGCGCACCTCGTCGTGTGTCATGCTATGGTCTACAAGTTAGTGTTTATATTGTTGGTTCGACCTGGAGCTGTCGTCGTCGCCGTACCAGACGCTGCAGCTGCACGATGCACAATGTCTACAAAATAGCGGCGCTGTGGCGGTCCGGCGCCTACGCGGCTCCGGTACGGCGGCGGTACGGCTCATGAACGATTTTCATTCATATACATTAACTTGCGGTCCGGCATCGATCCGGTTGCGGCGTCATGTACTGGAAGCCTAAATGTATCCATCGTATTCCAGCGACTTGATGCAAAACCCACTGCTGGTGCCATTGAAGCAGCTACGGGGGCCGACGCCGCGTGACTCGCTGTGCGCTCTGGACGTGCGCTGGCACCCCGCGCAGCCCTGGCTGTTGGCCGCCGGCGCTGACGGCACCATGCGATTGTATTCTTGAACTGGTCTACTACGTCACACTGTTTTCAGCCTTCGAACTGGTCGACTATGTAAAACTGTAAGGGTGCGGTTCCACTGAGGCGGAGCGGAGAGGAGTTCACCAATCGCATGGCTTGAAATTCACGTCTCATTGTGCCTCGCGTGATTTTCAAGCCATGTGATTGGTGAATTGCACACAGCTCCGCTCCGCTCCGCCTCAGTGGAACCGCACCCTAAGGCTTTTCTCACACAACGCTATTTGTAAGCGACTAGGATGTTGTCAAAGTAAAGAAGCGACGCGTCTACAGTGCGCCCAACTTATCTCTGAAATGGCAAAAATTGGAACTAACGCCGCCATGTTAAAAAGTCATTCATATTAAGTACGTTGTGGTCATTCATCTGTCAGTTACTAGTGTGCAATGATTGGTCAAATGAATGTCAAATGCGTCCGACAGCGCCTCTTTGATTTCAATCTTAAGTTGTTTTTTTTTACTATACGATGCGTCTCCTGTCAGTGAACAGTGTCAGATACAGCGAATTTTGGATTGCGTTGCAGTCGCGTAGCTAATAAATAGCGTAGTGTGAGAAGGGCCTTAGCCTTAGATAAAGAAATTCCGTGTTGCTTGAAGTATGTGTAAAAAAGACAAGTGAAGACACTCAACGCAATGTAACTTTAATGATTACATGCTTCTTTATGCTCCACAATTCAGGGGAGTACTTGTTAATGTTAAAAATTAAACCCTACCATAATTGTATTGTATAGATTAGTAATAAATTTAAGTTCGAAAATTTGTCTTTTTGATTTAAGTATCTTTTTGACTAGTTTTACTTTATAATCATAAATGGCAATCCACTACTGAGCATGGATCTCCTCATGCCTTAGGAACTTAGTCCACCATGCTGCGCCACTGTGGATTGGTGGAGAATGACAATAAATAGTGGATAACAAGGTGACTGGGATAAATATTAACTTGATAAAAATTACTAATAGGGACATGGATTTTGTCTCGAGGGCTTCATAATACAAGATATCATGTTGAATTGTAAAAATATTGTAAAGTTTAGACACGACTTGTTTCCAATAAACAATTTTTATTTGAATTTTGAATAAAATTTTGTTTTAATGATATTGTTTTATTATTTTCCTATGTATCATTTTGGTTCAGAAGTTAGCTCTACAGCTGGCTTGGCACCATATAAATAAAGGGTGGGCAACTTGAGACACCAGGAGAAGGTGCGATAAGATGTGTGTGGTACAAAAATAATAAAATTTATCCAGCAAATGTTTTTTCTGATTAAGACCCACAGAACACTATACTCCTGTCGGAGAAGAATGACGGCTCCATACCTTAAAAATTGAAACGGAGCTCACTACCGCCATCTATACAGAGCCCAAGGGAAGTTTTCTAAAGCGGGAAATTCAAATGTCTAAAGCGGGAGATTCAAATGTTCATGGCAGTAGGTTCCTGCTTTTTAAATTTATTTTAAAGGTTTTAGGCATTTTTTTACATAAAGAAAAACTCGGCATGTGGTGTTATCCGCCGAGCTTTCCTTTATGTAAAAAAATGCCTTTCAAGTTTTAAAATAAAACAATAAGAATTTATAATAATAAAAACGTTTATTTTGCAGTAACAAAAATACACTTAGAAGATTCTTATTACAAAATTATCCACATAGTATTAAATTTTTTCCATAGTCAAATGTGATGTAGTACTAGAATGGATCTGTTTTATTTTGTGTACATGCCTTTAATTAACACAGGTCCATCCTAGCATCACCATAGTATAAAATTAAGAAGATGACATAAAGAGTATCTATTTTGCTCAAACAATATTTCTTCAACTTAATTGTGTTACTAAAAAGATACAAAACCAACCATTTTTTGTTTTAAACAACCTGTTCCCATTTTCACATAACATTATTTTAAAATACATATATTAGGTATACACGTATTTAAAATAACACACTGTAATATTTTACAGTCCGTTATCAATACTCTCATTATCACTATATCATTAATATCGAAATAATAATATGGAAAGTGTCAGCATAAAAATAATAAAAACATGTAATGGATGTAACTGTTCTAATGCAATAAATACATTGTGCATTTTTGATACAAATTAAATATATAGTGTTATGAATATTCACAATCACACGCTGAACAAATGTTCACGATTATATTTCCGCACAATTTAAATTAAACATCACCAGATTTAATTTGAACATATCACTACATTTATTATTACATTTCAATTCAATTCCGTCAATCTTGGTATTCTCCAAAGAATATCACATGCATTTCTTAATTTATTAGGGTTGCATAAATAGTGCTTGTTTACACCAATTAATGTTATCTGTGAATAAAACCTTACTATATTGATTTGCTTTCTATAATTCAAATGAAAAATATTCTTGCAGTGTAAGACAGCAACAACAGCCAGTCTTCTTAATAAAAAAATGAATTATCTATATACTTTCAATTCTCTTGATTTTCATTCTTCAAATTTGTGGTTGACTTGAAAAAGTTCTACATTATTAAAATAAAAAATATAGTTCAAATAGGATGTTCTACAATCTACTGCAGTATTCTTACTTAATGTTAAGGTAGAGCTTAAAAAACGGCAAAACAGACATAGTAAATTAAGAGTAACATGTAGTTTATATTTTGATACATTTTGTTTTAAATTCTCACATCAGTGAAAATGGTATAAGTTCAAAACTCGAAATGTAATTAGAAATTATAGAAATATTAGTTGTGGTCATGCCAAGCACAGCACTCTACACAAGTTATCACATTTTAACAACATAATTCAAGCTTTACTTGAAATCAGAATATTCCTTGTATTCTGCAAATATATGGTGCTCTTCAACGTCTTTAGAGCACAAGATATTTTTACAGAGTTCACAATTAAATTGGAAACTTTTTAGCATGAATCCACAAACATATGCACACGCCTGTATTTCTGCATTTTCTTTTTCACCTATGTCATCCAGATTAAATGTTGAATTCATCCAGAGAGTGAAATTCAGGGTGAGCAAATATGTTTGTGGCTGTAACTTGAGACACAGAGAAAAATGACTGAAAATTATTAATAATTGTATTATCGTCATCTTCACAATTTCCTGTGGTCCCCATATGGGCCAACCTACTTAAAATTGCCGTTTTTAATCCCGCCGTAAATTGTCCACAAGTAGGATTTGTGTATTGGAACCGCAATTACCACGAATGCAACCGAATAAATTTTCTAAAGGGTCTTGTTGCAGTCTTCTTGTTGCCAGACTCTTGACTTTGTGTTTTTTACAAAGTTATTAAATAACCTTTCGATTCCATTGATGGTCCATATCCAGCCATCTTGGGAAGGAAGTCTTCTAGAGCTGCCAATATACTGGAGGGTACCAAAAAATAATTTCATATCTTTAAATAAGTTCATAATTGAGGACTTGTTTTTGTGAAATTTGTTGCATGGGGCTTTCCTCTTCTTAAATCAGCACTATCACTGTTTACAGCGTCGAACAGTTTATCCATATTTGCCAGTAAATTTGCTGTTGTTAAAGCTTCTGCCGGCAGCTCTCCTGTAAGATTAAATTTTGGGAATTAGTGACAAATTTAAATATAATTTTGAAATGTTGACGACTATGGGTTTGAACATTGGTATCCTTTTGTATTACAATTTGAAACTTCTTTGTAATGCTTGTCTTTTCAAATTTTGAATATTATAGGGAGAAATCATATGGTTGTTGTAGAATACATTACTATTAGAAATTTTGCATGATTGACAGATCACAATAATATTCTTAAAGATATGGGTAAATGCTATTCAATTAGTCTAGTAAATGACGGCCATCATCCTTCATTATTGTAATAAAAAGGAGAACTGAGTTTCATGGTGGCACAGTTATGTTTCGTGGTAGTATATTATTTTGAAAGCCACAGTTAATTTGCTTGTGGTTTTTGGTAGTCAAAATAGTAATTTAGTCAACTAAATTATAGTACAGTGAAAGAAAAGATTTATTTATGAAGAAACAAAACTTTAGGATGCACATACCTCCAGATATTTTAGCATACATGCCAGCTGCTACTGAATGGCTAAACACTTGTGCAGCCAATTTGACTTTCATCTTCTGTTTAGGGTTAGGATTAATGTGGTCATTTTTCAAGCTTGGAGCAAACACAAATCCAAAAGGATTATTGTTATCTAGAGCGAAAAACTCCTTTAAATGTGACTACTTAGTAATACCTGAAAAGAGCACAAAAAATCTTGAAATTTAAAAGTAACTATGAAGTCCAGCCTACTAAGTTAAGTAAAGATCTGACAAATAAGCAGACAATGAATCTATTTATTATAATAATTACTATAGTAAGTAGTTATTATCTAAGGATATCAATAACAATGAAGGCATTATCAAACAATGAAAGAATATTTATGTGTAAGCATTGCAATCCTGCTTGCTGTATGTACTTGTTATCAATTATAAAATACTACATTATTTTAAACATACATCATAACCCATAGCTAACACACTGGTGGGCTTGGGGCTCTACTCACAATGTGATCACAATCACAATTAACAGTTTGTTACATTGTTATTTAAAATAATTTATTTTGACAGGGTAATATATACATACTCAAGGAACAGCATTTAATTTTATGTATATGTTACCGTTAATTTGCGTAAATCAGATAGAGTGCAGATTAACGAGGTATTCTGCAGATTATCTGGCTGAGTCAGTTAAAGTGGAAAAACTATAATTGAGTTCCTACATTAACTAGTTAATCTGCAGACTTCCTAGCTAATCTGCAGACTAACGACCATGCATACGGTAAAGTCTATAAAATAGGTTCTTGTTTGAACGTCAATTGTTAAAAACGAGTAACATTGAACGGAAACATAAAAATTGAGTTGATTTTGGATATAAAACAATGAATACTCATTTCCATTAATTACTACTCAGTCAAATTCTTCAAGGTAGGTAGGTCGAATTGGTTACAGAACCGAATTAGCCTACCCCTACTCCACGTAGTCTTGTACGCCCTACCCCTAGAGTGTTTTTTAGAACCCGGAGGCGCGGAGGGAGGGCAGCCCCCGCCCGCTGTAACGAAACGCAGACAGCCGAGCGAGCCGGAGCGGCTGAGGCTGGCAGCAAGCCGAAGCTGCGCAGGCGAGCGTGGGTGTCTGTGCTTTGTTACGCAAGGGCGAAGGGGCTGCACCTTCCGCAGCGCCGAAGACGTCACGGTTCGAAGTTATGCCCTATTTTCCGCGTTTTTACGATTCGACCAAATCTCGATCGATCGGCCAGATCGATCATTTCATGATGTGAGCAAATCTACGATGTGGCCACGACATCAACACAAATTGGTACTCAGGTAGCCAGTCTTCCGCAATTTAACGATGTACCATCCGTTACTGTGCAGACTAACTGGGTAAAGTGCAAATAAGACCTTTTTTTACACTTTAACGTATCGTATCAGTGTATCTGCAGATTACCTAGTTAATGTGCACATTAACTTATTACGCATTTTAACGGTAACATATATACAATAGCAGTAATATTGTTAATAAAAGTAAGTAAGTCTTACCTCTTCCCATTTCATCACCAGAAGAAATATTTGATGCACACTCAATATCATACTTCATAAAAAGATTACGGAAGCATTTGAGTAAGTGAGGAGTGTCAAATAAAGCCACAATCTCTTTATTGTGCACCATAATGTATGGCTGGTCTACAGTTGCTCCCAGGATTGTCAGGGCTCGCCTATTTACACCATCCATGTCACAGACAATTGCTGCAATGTTGACTCCAGCCTCAAAACACTCTTGCAGGACCTTAAAAAAAGATCATAGATTAAGTTACAAGGTCGATTGCTTAGTATTTCCTTTTAATGTTTTTATTATAGAACTTAAAAACTATGTCATGTTTGAAACTTGATAAATAATTAAAATTACCTCTTTTATGAGTACTGTTAACCTATCTGCAGTGGAACAGCCACTAGAAAAGTAATGAGCTATGGGCTGTTTCGCTCTTTGTCTTATGCCAGCAATCATAAACACCAATGCATAAGAGGCAATATTGGCACTGCGACCCTGTAATGCATGGTCCTGGTATCCTTCAATGAAATCTTCTTTCATATTATCTCTCTTCTGGTCGTGTCTTCATTACTGAAGGTCGTGCCTGCTCTGGTATTCCTTCATAATTATATTATACCGTTCATATTATAACTTAAGTGTTTTTTTATTGCCATTTCATCAAACATCATTGTTTGACGGTATTCGTCTCTTATTATATTTTTTAAAACCTCAAAGACCGGCTTATTGATGCCTACCATACATGGAACTTTATTTAATAATGTTTTTAATGTTGTAGGTGCAGGAAGATAAAACATTCTTCGTAGCAACCGGTAACAAGTTGGTGACTTTTTAAATATCCTCAATGCAACAATTTTTTCTTCTTTAGTCCACCTTCTGTGGCTTATTTTCTTTTTAAAATTCCTCAATCGTGATTGCAATAGTAAAGCAAATGTTGGTGTAATACGTTTTGACAGTTTTTGTACACAACCAGCATCATGAATAGTGTGTAACACTTCATTAGACCGCATATTTCGTATGCAATTTCGCATTTGGGTTATTTGTTTGAAGTATCTGCAGCGTTTGGCATACAGTACTTTTTCTTTATGTATCTTCACTGTTTGCATGGCAACTGAAGAGGTTTCTGGAAGTACCATTTCCTGACTTCATGTTTCAGCAGTATGAAGTGGATTTCTGATGTTGGTAATATCTCCAAGAGCAATTTTATGTGAAGGCCCTGCCTGAGGTTCCGATAAGTCCACCTGTAAGTCATTATATTAATAACATTATTACATGGCAGTCTTTTATTTATGGGATAATTTTAATTCCTACTAAACTTCTAAATGTACAAGTTCAAGTCTTTAAGATTGAATCAGGAAAAAATGGCTGAATTATTATAGATAAAATGTGGCACACTAATATTTAACTAATCTTAACACTATCTTAACAATATCTTAACACTAATCTTAATTTCACAAATAAGACACTTTTTGTCTTAAAAATATTATAAGCTACTATTAGAAAATTTGCATGTTTGACAGATCACAATGATATTCTTAAAGATATGGGTAAATGCTATTCAATTAGTCTAGTAAATGACAGCCATCATCCTTCATATTGTAAAAAGGAGAACTGAGTTTCATGGTAGCACAGTTATGTTTCTTGGTAGTATATTATTTTGAAAGCCACAGTTAATTTACTTGTGGTTTTTGGTAGTCAAAATAGTAATTTAGTTATATAAATTATAGTACAGTGAAAGAAAAGATTTATTTATGCAGAAACAAAACTTTAGGAATCACATACCTCCAGATATTTTAGCATACATGCCAGCTGCTACTGAATGACATATAGTAATTTTTCTTTATGCATCTTCACTGTCTGCACTGCAACTGAAGAAGTTTCTGTAAGAACCATTTCCTGACTTCCTGTTTCAGCATTATAAAGTGGATTTATGATGTTGGTAATATCTCCAAGAGCAATTCTATGTGAAGGCCTCGCTGAGGTTTCATAAGATAAGTCCACCTGTAAGTCAATATATTAATAACATTATTACATGGCAGTTTTTTATTTATGGGAAAATTTTAATTCCTACTAAACTTCTAAGTGTACAAGTTTAAGTGTTTAAGACTGAATCAGGAAAAAATGGCTGAATGAACATGGATAAAATTTAGCACACTAATATTTTCTATCCTAAATTCACAGTTTTCACTTTTTGTCTTCAAAAATTTATAAGCTATTGATGAATACAATTACGGTTTTATAACTGTCTTCTTTAACGCCTAAAGAACTGAACAGAGTTATTATTAAACTTAAAGTTATCAATACTTACATTGCCTGGTACAGCATCTCTTAGCAACTTCTCCTTAGATTCATCAGTGAAATCTGCATCATTGAAATTGAAGTGTTTCTGACAGAGCATTCGATGTTCCGTATGTAAATTAGTTTGCAGTATGGTCAAACAATAGTCTTTTTCAGGAAAAACATGTTTCGCCCATAATTTACAGCTGAAACACATAAACACACACAGTATCAGTACAATTGCTTTAAAAATATGTCAAGATCAGTTATTGTTAATAAGTAGTTTGGGTGGGCTTTACAACTGTGCGGGACAGTGCGGGTCGAGTTTGAGGTTATTGTGCAATTAAGTTTAAAATTTTGAATTTCAAAATTGAAATGGAGAGTAAGCAGTTATTTTTAATATCGTTTGGTAACATTACAAATATAAATAGTAAGTACATACCGGATAAGGTTCTGCACAGAGTATTTTTGTATTTACTGAAAGGCTCCTGATTCCAGGTTTGGGAAACCGGAATAATTTCACTCCGTCGTTAGCAGGTGAACATCCACACACACTTAAAACATTTGCTACCTACTTTTTTCCACATTCGCCATGATGATTGTAAAAAAATGAGTCTTATCTCGATCGGAATTATGAAAAAATATTTAATCAATAATCAAATGAATCAAATCAACACATGTTTTGAAATATGTCAAGTGTCGTCATTTTCAAAATCTACAGAAACTACTATTTAATTATTATTTTTTTCCCAAAATTTGCTAAGAATTAATTAAATGATAATAAAAATACCTAAAACATTTTAAATAATTGAATTTTAAAGAAACATTATTAAACGATAAAGAACATAATTATTTAAGACTCAATAAAGATATATTAAAATATTTACTGAATAGCACCAAGTAACCAATTAGTAGAAATTTTTTAACTGGTAACATTTTCGAATTGCTGACCTATGCAATATAATTAGAAAGTATGCATAGCACATTTGTTTACATGGTTGCCATGGTGATATTAGCCCAAATAGGTATTTTAAGGCTCCGCCCACAATCGCCATACTAAGCCGACGCGGGTGTTAAGACCCGTTACGCTAGGCGACACAAAACAGTATTATTTTGTCTCTTTTGTCATGTTAAGTTGTTCCTTTTCTTGTATGAGTGTGATATACACACATCAAAAGTGTCTAGGGATCAACATATATTTTTGCAATAACTTTTCTCCTGATTGATATTAATTAAAATTTTCTTTAAGGATTCATCAAATAAAGTGTTTTCGTTTGTCACAGTAACGATAAACCAAGTCACCTTTGCATTAATAAAGAAATTTGCCATTTTCCTAATAAAGGGATTTTTGACATTTGAACCACTAACATTAAAGTTCGAAAAAAAGACTGAAATAACAGTTTTCTTTAAAATTTTATTGGGTAACTTAAACAATTAATAATCCGTGTTTCTACCGCGAACACTAACAACACAAGAACATCGGTTTGGCATACTCAAAATGAGTTCATCCAAATCACGCTGTGGAATGGCCGCCCATGTTCGTTGCAACAACAAAAAAAGGTCTTCTTGCCACTGGATACCCTCCATATTCGGCAGAGCTCTTCTCTGTAGCATATCCCATGCATGCTCAATCGGGTTCAAGTCTGGCGACTGAGCAGGCCAGGGCAGGACATTGATGTTAGCTGCGGCGAGAGTCTGTCTTACAACTCTTGCGGTGTGCGGTCGTGCATTATCATGCATTAACTGAAATAAGGGACCGATTTGCACTTGTAGAGGAACGATGACGTCTGATACAATCGTCTCAGCATAAATTTGAGCGTTGAGGTTGCCTCTGATCCAAATCAACTCAGTTCTTCCGCCGATCCAAATACCCGCCCATACCATGATGGTTCCACCACTATAAGGATGGACTTCCTGGCAGGATTTTAATCGCTGTTGGCGTCCAGGGGTTCTCCAGTGTCGTATACGTCTTGTATCCGGTCTCATACCAAAACGAGAAAGCCACATCTCAATCTCAAGAAATCCGCATAAAAATGCTTGATCCCTAGACACTTTTCATGTGTGTATATCAAAGTCTTGTACTCATTTATGTTTATGTCTAGATTAACACGAGTATTGGTGTGAAACTATCGCACGATACAGATGGAGGCTAGAAGAAAAATTGCGAAGATTTTTATTGTCACACAAATGCACATTTGGGCCAGTTGTCAACTTGTCAGATTACTTATGTCAACTGTCAATTAGTTAGGTATTAATTATTATACCTATACCTAAAGTAGGGCCATTTTTATGATTTTAATTAATAGGCCACATTCATAGATAAAAGAAGTTTGTTTTCTTTAATCATTGGCCACATTTGACAACTGTTTGTCTTTGCTTTATAGTGAGTTAACCTGCTGAAAAACATCGATTAATTTAATTAATCGATAAGGACTTCAAACATTTGTAAATTGAATGTGATTGTTATAAAAACTATTTTAATAACCGCACAGTTCAAACAATGACTAAAAAACGACAAAAATAATGCGTCTAATAATGGCACGAAATGAAATCATGACTTTTTTGTAACATTTCACGTTTCTGGATACTGGCCTTTGAGCCAGACGTTATATATTTAAATGAATGATTACATATTTTTTGGCCTAAAATGTAAGAAAGTTAATTCTGTTCCCATTAAAATATATTTTATTTTGTAATCGTGAAATACTTTTTGACGATTAGTTCGACTTCTCGAATTCAACTTATCTACTGATCTGTTTCTTTTGGTACCATCCCTAATGTTTAAAATGAAAAAGAATTCACTGACGTAACTTTGTAACGACGTCAGTTCTTTACTTAAAAGTGTAAAAATTTTAACAATACTTATCTAGTAGGGAATATTAAATAATATGGAGTGCCTCCAAAGAGGTATAAACTAGAGAAGGTGAGCCATACGGCTACCTAAAAGTGGAAACAGTCGATATTTAGAAAGAGAGGAAAGATTATCGAGTAGTACATCAATATAATTCGCCTTAGAACCGCAATCATATATATATATTATAGTACCGCAATCATCTCTCCCTTTCTATTCGAGGATCACTTTAATTTTCTGGTTTCCCCGCTCTATTCAGTATTTCCATGGTTTTTACTGGGTTTACTGCTATTGATCTTTTTTAAAATTGAAAGCTATTGGTATTTTCCTAGTCCCACTTCATTGTCAACATCAGACCGGTTTTATCGAGTTATCTTTGATAGGGTTTATGCATTGATGTATAAGTATCTAGATGGATAATCGAATCCGCGAAGACATGTCAAAAAAGCTGCGCCAACTATTGGCGCAGAAGTACTTTCCCGCCAATTAGTGCCGATCGCGCCGCTTTCGTGTCACTACGTATTACGCGCGCAATTTAAATAAACAAATAAGAGGGATAACATGACGAAATGTGCTATTAAACTGTGCCGGAATTATAAAGGAAGGGTAAAAAGCTCAAAAAACATCACATATCATAGGCAAGTAACCAATAAACATATTTTTAATTAAATTTCAATTTTGATTTTTATTGTAACCAAATTACGTCATTTTTTTGTCAGTGTTGCTAGTTTCTATTTTTATGCTCCCGACTTAACATCATTTTTGTGGGTATATAAATTGGTTTATGGTTACGTGTATATTATTTAGTTCATGTACTTTTATAAATCGATTAAAAAAAGGTGGTGTTTACCAATACGTTTGTGTTTATTTATAATAATATAACATTAATATTCGTATGTTTATGAGCCCATTTTAATGATTATTTTTGCATTGGGTCGAATAAACCACTTTTAAAGGTACAAGAGTAATGTGAAAAGGAGACGATCCAAAATTGTATGTAGTCTGGGCCTGGTTTTGTACCAGTGATAAAATAAGATAAAAAAGAAAAATAAACCATTTTTCACTAATCAAATCCACGAACTCATCTTTATTTCATTGCAAAAAATATTTATTAACTCCACGTGACGAAATTATTCTACATAATGGCGGGCAGCAGACCAGAGGATTCATAATTTTTGACGTATGACGTTAGCTGTCAAATATGCCTTCTCTATGCTTGAATGATGCTTGAACAATGGCTCGAACTCAGAGTGAAGGACGCCATCTTGCAAGTGTTGCAAGTAGTACCTACCGAATAACTCGAAATTAATTTTATTTTAGCAATTCATTTATTGCGATTTGTGAATTTATTATATTTTTAATGAACTTTCTGTATTTTTTGGTTTTTCATGGTTTAGTGTACAAGATCAGGCCCAAAATGGACCATCTCCTTTTCTAAAATTGTAAAGTTACCGTCTCAGATTAAGGTGAAAATTTGAAGGGAGGACGGGTTCTACACTCTCATTCGTCCCCCCAAATTAAATATTGCTCTCATAAAGTACTTACTTTTTTAAAATTATTTTTCTAAATCTCTAAAAATTTTAAGGTTATGTGGTCTCATTGGTTAATGTGTAAGCGCTCGAAGTCTTAAGTGTATGTATATGTGTGTGTGGACGTGTGTGGACGCACTATGGATTGGTAGGTATAGGTTAGTTTGGATTGTATAATAACCAAGCGGAAAAAGGGACGCCCGAAGGGGGTCCCTTCGACATTTATTTACAACACTTCCTGCCTTAAAAGGTAGCAATTATCTAAATAATTTAGATAAGATAAAAGAACCTTGTACAGTATTTTAGTTCCGTCATAACCTTAAAAATTTTGAAACTTAAAAGAATAATTCAAAAAAAAGTATGTACTTCTTTACAGCCATATTTGGGGGGAAAGTTGGGGGAGTCACTAACCTCTCCTCCAAAAAATTTCAGCTTAATTTGAGGTAGTCACTTTATAATTTTTGGAAACTTGATTTTTTATAATAAAAAAAGTATGCATTTCCTAGATTCAAAAATGGTGGGGGGAAGATGTGAGCGTCAGCCCCCTCCCCCCTCAAATTTTTAGCTTAATTTGAGGTGGTAACTTAATTAAAGAAGAGCCAATTATTTACGTTACCTAGCTAATTTAATAAAAAAAATTACTTGGAAAGTTAATTACATGCATATCATTAAAAAAACTTCAATAAATAAAGGAGATGGTCCATTTTGGGCCTGATCTTGTACTCTAAACCATGAAAAACCAAAAAAATACAGAAAGTTCATTAAAAATATAATAAATTCACAAATCGCAATAAATGACTTGCTAAAATAAAATTAATTTCGAGTTATTCGGTAGGTACTACTTGCAACACTTGCAAGATGGCGTCCTTCACTCTGAGTTCGAGCCATTGTTCAAGCATAGAGAAGGCATATTGACAGCTAACGTCATACGTCAAAAATTATGAATCCTCTGGTCTGCTGCCCGCCATTATGTAGAATAATTGCGTCACGTGGAGTTAATAAATAATTTTTGCACTGAAATATAGATGAGTTCGTGGATTTGATTAGTCAAAAATGGTTTATTTTTCTTTTTTATTTTATTTTATCACTGGTACAAAAACCAGGCCCAGACTCCATACAATTTTGGACCGTCTCCTTTCCAACTACAAACTGCGTAAAAAAATATTAATTTAATTAACTTAGCTGGTTTATTACAACATTAACATAAACAACTGTAATTAAATTAAGTAGGGGTTTTTATTTATTCATGAAAATAACCACTCCATAAATTAAGTTTAATGTGTGATTTATGGGAAAATTTTAGTAACTGGTATCATTGATCACGCAATATAGACAATAGACGAACGTGTAAAACATCGCCTGCACGCACACATGCTTGATATTGTTGCCTTGTTTTTTTTGTCTTCATTGTAGGGCGACGCTCAATCTAGGTATTTATACATCAATGGGTTTATGTTTAAGTGTAATTTGAGCGACATCTGACGAGAATTTTTCATACCTCTACTTATCAACATTAACGTCAACTGTTTATTTATATTCGATTGAAGTTCAAACTTCAAACATACTAATGAGAAATCTGAACATTTTAAAGTTTAAATTAAAGTGTAAATTGTAATGATTGTACAAGTACCCGGCAAGAAATAATGCACATCGGTATTCAGAAAGAGATAATCGGTTAGTTACGGCTTTGTAGAGCGTTGTCTCTATCGCACATTGCACTGATAGTGTAATATCTATTAAGAGCTGATAAAGCACCCTATCAAGTACTTTTATAGTAATAATATTGATAATATTGATGTTCCATTGGAGGTTTTAACAGGAGGACAAGTCAATCGTTAGGACTGTGTAGTAAGGACAATGCTCTACAAAGCCGAAACTAACCGATTATCTCTTTCTGAATACTGATGTGCAATTATTTCTTGCCGGGTACTAATATATCTACTCTGTGCTCTTTTCAGATAATTTTTTCGTCTTTAGCTCTGTGGTTAACCATAGAGCGTAGAGTGATAATATAGAGTAAAGACTATAAAGCATAGCTATAAAGTGAGTGTTCTTACAACTCTATGGTTCTAATATATTAGCTTTGTTGTCTGTTGTGTTATTTTAAAAGCTTTTGTATTCAGGGTTGGATTTCGTAGTATAATTATACTATTTGTACCATTATTTTATGATGTGTAGTATGTAGTATCGTAAGGTCATTATACTACGCGAAAATACCATAATTTTACCAAAAAGGGTCCTTTTATTTTTTGTTAATAATTATCCTACATTATCAGATTTTTTGTAACAAATATTATGGAAATACCAAATCAAGCAATGGCGGTGATTCCCCACTGGGGAATCCCATCCTGTTAATGCTAAAGACGAAATTCCAAGCGACGAATTATCTGATGAATGATGAATTTGACTGAGTCGAGTTCTGTTAATTTGTAAGTAAGAGTCTGGCTATCCAAAGCTGAACCAAGCATAGCGCGTTATATTTAAAGATTAAACATATGGTAACACAGATTAAACCAGGAAAAAAGGTTTGATGCTTTTTAAAATTTAGAAGTAGGAACTAATTTAATAAGCGTGATATTGGCAATGAGGAAAGGAAAGAGTGTATGAAAATCATTTTAGTAAATCACTCCGACAAAAAATACGATTGGTACTAGTCAAAAAAGATAATTTTTGAATTTTTGAGTTTATCCATCTTCAAAAAGGATCAAAGTGTCTAAGAAAAGCCATGTTGATTGTTGACATTTTGTCACAGTGTGGCCGCTGCAAAAAACATTGGGTTCAGCTTTGGTTAACCAAACTCTACCTAAGTATAATAAAACATTTGTAATTATCAAAAGATTTCTATTAAATCCCAGACAAAAACACAAAAGAAAAAACGTAGTATAATTTTTTGCAAAGTAGTATAATTTTAATTTCCATAGACAATAATTTTCTGAAGCTCTGAATCCAACCCTGTTTGTATTTCTCAAGTCAAATCAAAATTTAGTTTGTGTGTGTTGTTGAACGGTGGCGTTGTGTCGTGTCGAATTTTTTGCGACAATAACGCTCGCTAAACTTTTTATCATAAAATAAAACGTGCGTAATTCGCTTTGTTATTATCCTTGTAATTACCCACCGGCTTCGCTAGTACGTAATTATGTATGCAAGCGTAGAATTTATAAATCGCACATTCGATTTCAACGCCACAACGTAGGTAGTGAATTATTGAGATTCTGTCGTTATTTTAGTTCGTCGAACCGGACGCAGACTAATGTTTGGGGAATATTTTTTTACTTGGAACTGTGCATCGAGAGGGTTCGTTGAATAATTAATTAACTATTGCGAGCTCCGTAACTTATGTGGTGAAGGGTGGCGGTGTGTTCAGTGAGAGTAGTGAATGCGGTAGCGGTCTTCAGTGCTGCGAAGGCTCGGAGGGAGGGTGCAGGATGTCGGTGTCTGGAGCGACAACACCGCCGGCGCAGGGTGCGGATCCAGCTCTGGATGAACGCGACTTGGAACCTCGTACGCCGATGAAGCGACTCGGATCCACAAGAAAGCTCGCCGCTTTTACCAGTAAGTCTGAACAACTACTTTACACTTCTTTTTACTTTCGAAAAAACGAACGTATCCTCATGTATGTGATTCAATTTAAAAAGCAATTCCGAAGTAACTGTTATCTTTTTAGAGTTTGCGATCATTCAGTAATCAAATTTAATGTTGCTTTTACGTTCGTTATATTTACGAAGTTCATAAAGTACCTTGCAATGTAATAAATCTTAAATTTTGTATTTAGTCAGATATTATAATAATCTTAAATATATATATTTTTGTAACACAATATAACACAAATTTATAAATTCTCTACTAAAAAGTAGTGAATAAAATATAGTTACCCTTTCATTTGGGATGTCCCAATCCCAAAGTAATAGTTTCTATTATTCACACTAAAATATATTGATTTTCAAGACAATAAAATTATGTCCATAGCACTGCATTTGTAAATACAATTGACTAATATTGTGTTGAAACCAACTTCAACTGAAAAAAGTCAATAAATAAATAGTTGGGATTAAATACACCCTATAATTGCATTGTTACCAAACAAAAGGTTTTAATATTGTACTTTAAATGACAGTAATTATAATTCAGTTTATAACATTTGACCCAACTACAGTAACAAACATTGCAAGCAAAACATCAGTTTTTACCAATTATTATAATTTAAAATTACTTCAAAATTTATTACAATGAACAGTTTTCAACTAATTAATTATAGTTTATTCCATTAAATCCCCAACGACATGAATTCATGTCATGAAACCAATAGAAACCAATATACTGATCGTTGGAATTTGATGGGAAATCAACATTGACTTTCAATAAGTTGAGTTGAGAATATAAATAATTTAATTTAAATTGAAATAACAACAACTTCAAAACCATTTCTTGTAAACCAACCAATACTGTATATAGGTTGGTATACAAGAAATGGACTAGAAACTTAAAATCTTCTGAATAATATAAAATTTGTGGACGTAAATAATGATTTGCTACTGAACATAAATTTATATTTAGCAACTCCTGACATATATATGTCAATAAGTTTGCATTCACCTTCAAATAATAGCGGCCTTGTTTTCATTCTGAGATTTGGCACATGTGTTCCCACACCAGCCCAGATGCACCACTCAACAGTCCCACTCATACCTAATGTGCAATAGTTATCTATACCAAGAGCAAAACAGTAATTGGACAAACAGTTGTAAGAGCCAAGTGGTTTGAATGTACAAATCCTGAATAGGAAGGCTTAGATTCAGTCCCTGCATGCACTTCTAATTCTAAATTTAAAAAATGGTTATTAAAAAATACATGCATATTGAAGATGAATTTGACCGGCTTGATGAATGAAAATATAGCAAGTTAAGGCTTAAGTTTTAACTGCTTAGTTCTTTACTTTTTAATGGACTACACTTTGGTATCTGATTGGTGTCAAAGTAATCCATCAAAAGGTGACGCATAAATTGATTCATAATTACTTAGATCACAATTGACTTATTACTTTGATATTGAGGTCAAATCTATAAAGATGACCAACTAGTTACTAGTCTATTATTAGCTTTTTCATCAAAACTTCTTGCAAATTGTTCAATCTATATTTAAGCTTGATTTAAACAATTTTGTAACACAATATAAAACTGTATATTAGTTCTTCACATATCCATATTTATCTATCTATTCATATATAATTCTGTAACTGATTGATTCTTTTAGATGGAAAGTATATGTGAAAATCTGTTACAGGCGCTGTTTATTAACACAATAGAATCAGAAGCAATGATTTTCAAAAAGTTTATCTGATGTAATGTTGTTTGTGCTGCTTTTAGAAATAGTTTAACTCTTTTAAAGATTTAGGTGCGGTTTTCACTAATATACTGCGGTAAGGTTTACTTCACAAATAAAAAGATATGTCAATGTAAGGAATAACACCTTACAATTTGATGTGGCTACGACAGGACAGGACAGATTTTCCGAAGCGAAGCGGATTTACTAGTTACCCAATAAACCTCAACAATAATTCTAATACTACGCATTAACAGTATCGAGAAAAAAGGAATACATCATATTGAAAATTTCCATGCTCAGTGTTATTTATCCAATTGCTATTAGTGATTTCAACTGGCGAGTGATTTAATCCATGGGCCAATGAAGCGATGTAGCTAAAGTCTAAACCAGTGCAATGTAAACGTGTGTATGGAGTGAGTGGCCTCTCGCCCGTTTGATATTTCGCATCTGGAACGGTGTGTGGTTGTTTACGCACGGCGGCGGGAACCCATTTCGTTAATATGCCGCCGCCCACCCTCGCAAGTCCGAGTCCCGAGTCCCGCCCGATATCCTCTTTCGTTTATTTAGTAGTTATTGAATCATACCGAGCACCGAAACAAAGGCGGATTTGATATATGTATAACGAGTGTTCTCTCGCACACGCGGCATTTGAGTGACGTATTTTTTGTTTTATGTTATAAAGGACCTACATTTTTTAATTGGCTGTACAGTTTTTCAAAACATACATCATTAATGTAGGTTTTGAAGCACTAGAAGCATTTCTTTATTGAAGGTTACCGCGCTTACGCACACGCATGCATGCACGCGCACGAACCTTTGTATATATTGCACGTATTGTGACAGGTTTGACAGCTTGGAATTCCACAAAATTGTCAAAAGCTTCGAATAAACATTTGAGAAGTCCGTCCTACACTTGTAGTTTCGCGTATTCGCGCGAATATGAGTGAGTACCATAAGAATAGTAAAGCGCACTAACTTAGAAAAATAACTAAACGACCTAAGCAAATCGCGTCGTTTGTGCCGGAGAGATGTCCAAGAAGAAAGGATGTTCATGGAATATTAAGTTCGTTCACTTACGTGACGGTGGTCATAATGGTGGAAGGCTAGTTATACCTATGATAAATTAAAAATTATATTGCATAAAAAAAGAACCATGAGTGGAGAGATTAACGTCGACTGGCTAATGAAGCCTATTATACACCTAAGGGCAATAATAGCGCTTGCACAAATAAAAAAAGTCGTTTGCGAAGCGTAAACCCATACACTGCCCATCTCCGGCAAGATAAAGTGGATGCAGTTATTATGAGAATACCTAGCTCGTCGAGAAGTTCTCCATCCAGGTCAAGGCAACACCGTTATATCGGTATGATCACTAAGTGGAAAAATGAGAGCTGTAAAGAGCTGTAGCTGAATGAACTAGGTTTTGCATTATTAACTTGAAAGCTTAGCTCTCAGCTTTGTAGCCAATTATAGGTATTTTTATGAATGCAAATGAGCAAAAGTTTGAATACCTACATTTTAAAGCGAAGGTTTGTAAAGACGTAGAACAGAAGCTTAAACAACTGCTGAATACTAAATAGTCAGTCGTAAATTGTAAGCCGAAATCGCTGTACCACAATCTCAAGACGTTTGAGGCGGTATTGACTTTTTACAGCTGAATTAATTGAATCAACATCCGCTTTATCGTGAATCTAAAGATTTCGGGCGTACTGCATAAAAAATGGGATTGGAAAAGTGTTTAGATAACGTAGGACATAATACTCCTCTTTGGACACCCGACACAAGCCAGACATGATTTCCAATAGAAATTACATCTAACTTTTTTAACAACAAATACGTTGTAGCGGCCGGTCGTATATCCTTATACTGCCGTGGTACCGAAAAAGGGCACAACTAACATTTTTTCTGAAATTGAGTTATATAATTATATATATTCGGAATCAGGAAAAAACGGCCTATCTGCCTGATTTTTTGTGGATTTTTAGGTATAAAAGCAACAGAGATAGCATAAGCTTAAAGGGCATAACTGCAAAATTTTTAAAGTTTTATTACAATAAAAGGGCATATAGTAAGATATTATTATAATTATTCTAATAATTTACAGTGAAAAGGCACTATTACTCAGTTGTGCCTTTTCAACTGAAAATTATTATAATAAATAATTCTTATAATTTACAGTGAACAGGCACAACTGGGCAAAAGTGCCTTTTCATAACAACATTTCAAATTTTTACCCAATTTTTTTACAATGAAAAGGCATATTTGGTTATATGTGCCTTTTAAATGTAATATTGCTCTTTTAATGTTAATTTTTATGTTAAGTTAAAGAAAATTTTGCTAAATATTCAGTATATCCAATAAAATTAAAAATATAATATTACTATCAATGTGTACATACTAAACAAACGCAACTATTAACATTCACATAATTTCGTAAAAAAATAATTTCAACGTGTTTTTCTTAACAAAATTCAAAAAATATTTCAATCTCGATTTTCTCAACATTTGCAAAATGTTAGTTGTGCCTTTTTTGATTACGACGGCAGTATACTAAAAAATAACAAAAACCGACTTCAACATTGATAATAGGAGCTGTAAAATTAGAACATCAGCAACGTAGTCGAACTCAATTGAATTACGGATTGTTACACATAACTTTAAAAAATCTTGTTATTAGCCAAATTTATACGGGACCACGTGACAATCACCAGCTTTCGAGTATATAAAGATTTATCAAAACCCGTTCACCCAGTAAAAAGTTCTAAGGTAACGCACATAACAAATGCAGTCGAATTAGAACCTTTGAAGTCATTTTAATAAAATATATATGCTCGTGTATCCTGTATTTTCCAGGCTAGCAAGTTTGATGATGTTGGTCAAATATTTTAAAGGCATTTGATTCTTGATCGTGATCGGGACACCTGATAATTTCTGATGGGTACAAACATAACGGCACCTGTCTATTGTATCGTAGTCGTCCAGTGAAGCAACCGTAAGTTTCTATTGTAGCGAGTCGATGTTTGTTAGCAAAGCATGTCAAATGTTTGTATAGATCATAGATAGCGGTTTTGTTTCCAACGTCTGTCTTGAGAATGATATATCGTTAACGACGTGAGAAACTGGCAAGTTTGGCTTGGTGATTTATAATGTGGTTAATAGAAACTCATGTAAGTAAATAGTGATGTTGCAAGTCAGCTAATAGAGGCGGTTATTATTCTAGGTACCTATCCTAATCCAAACGATCAATAGTTCCTAATTAACTGATAAGCCGGCCTAGTAGTAGACCAGCCTCCTGATGGTAAGTGGTCACCGTCACCAATTCTCAACAACACCAAATTCATCACTTGGCCGACAGACAAGAAATGGAAATGTAACAGGAAAGAAAGAAATACGTTCATCGATTCACGAACATCGTCATTGATATCGAAGACATGTACGGTCTAATAGTAATCCTTACTTAAAAACATTTTTAAGGAGAAGAATGTATTTGAAATAATTGTAAATTGACAATGGTCAACGGTTACTCAAGACTTGAAAAGTCCGTTGCGTTCAAGTGGTCGGATTAGATTCCATTGTCTTTAGAGGCGCAGTAACATAATGTTTCCGTCGTCGAGAGCATTTCCTTTGCGTCTGCTAATGAATAAATGATGTAATGTAATGCTGGAGTGTCGCGAGTGACGGAGTGCGTTCATTACTGGCTTCCTCTCCTCCCACGGCCCGACATCGGTGTTCATCATGGGGATATAAATTGGAAATTACCTTTCTTCAAACCCCGCTACCAAAAGCGTCGCAGCGAATTGGTGTAGGAGCAATTTATCTCTTTGTCAATAAAACTTTTTAATTCTCCCTACTTCACACTCATCAAATCTCAGCAGAAAATAGAGAATAAGTATGCTATGGACAAAAGGCGTGTATCGTCTATGGAATGCGAAATCAACTTGGGCCCAATCATGTATGTAATTCCTAGACTTATAGTTCAATCACGATTGATAGAGTAAGTTAATTATGATTTGTCGGCAATAAATACTAGGGAAGACCATTCAGTTGCATAAAACTCCAAGAAGGATGCCGAAAGGAGATCAATAAAACTAAGAGGAGTTTTATACCCTTTATTCTGCAGTTCCTGAATACCTTTCGTCTTCGGAGATAGCTGAATTGTGATTGGGAGAGCTTTTCGGGGAGGATTAGAGCCATGAAGATGTAAAGTCTTCAAAGATTACAGAATGAATGCGTTCAATCGAAGCGTTTTGCCTGCTACGATCCAAATTAAAGAGAGTGTATTAGCTTTTAAAAGAAGATTAAACAAAGCTCTCCAATTCTCCATTACGATTCAGCTGCAAATTCAATGCTTTTGACATGTTTACATAAGTTGAAAAGGCTAAGCAAAACTAAGTGAAAAAACTAAAGCAATTGAATGGGTGATATATTATAAAAATAGAAAGATCGGATATAGGTAGGTTATGTTAAGAATGTTTAAATAAATTAATTGTTTAATTAAGGGTCCCCCAATTCCTTCCTGACCAAAAGTTCGCCGCGGTCAAAATTCAATCATTATCATAATTAAAAAATTTGAGGAAACCAGTAAATAAAATGTACATTCGCTAATTTACTTATGTACAAAACAGTTCAATATTAAATATTTTACTATTATTAAGTAATTGTCATTTCCTTCAAATTTTCAAATAATGTGTGATTTTTTTATGTTGCCACCGATGGTCCCTCTTAACGTAAAATGACCCTTATACTAAAATAAAAATAGACCTATAATAACAAAAAAATGACATTTTGTAAAATGTGTACCTTCCATTCATCCGATATTTTCTGGAAATTTTAAAAGAGGCATGGTTCCTTGTCTTATGTATGTAGACTAGATAGTTATGAAATAAAAAAAATGCAATAAACAGTCGATCGAGAAACAGGACAGTTGTGTATTTATGTATTTCTCATATGTATACATACTGATAAAAACTAACTATATTATACTATGTATAAGCAAGCACATCGCTTGCTAACAGTCATTAAGATATTACGAGTATGAATGCTGAACAGGAATTTCTATAGCCCATAAAACGAGTCTAAAATCGATAATTAAGGAAGTCGAGTGCAGTTGCATAGACTCCTCAGGATTTATCAGCGATGATTAAATTATCGCCAAATTCTGATTTTAATTGGTATGACCCGCGAATAATTTAATATGTATGTATTTAATTCTTTTGTTTGATGACTACTGACATCCTTTGTAAAATGTTAACTATTTTCCCATGACGACAAAAGATTATATCAGTTCCTATGCAAAAACTGCAATAAAATAATTACCAAATCTTGGCATGAATGAATGGTGTCAAATATAAAACTAATTAAGTAGGTATTTAATATAAAACTAAGCACTTGTTGCTTGTAATTGTGTTACTGCACTTTTTTGTTCGTTGGTGTGAACGGGATACCTAAGGACTTTTTAGCAAAGGTTCTTGCTATGGGATAAATTCAAAAACTATTAAGTACTAGTGGATTTTTATGCGGTTCTTCTCCGATAGTCAGCGTGATTCAGACAGATTACATTGTTACTCTTAAGATTTTCATGTAAGAATATAACAGCGTAGATATTACATAATGACACTATACTCCGTTTGCGTTCGATATGCATGCATCTCACACAAATGCCAGCTTTCTGCTAGATTAAGGCTCTTTGCAGATTATTGGGTAAATATATTATAAATTGGGTAAATTTTGCTTGCAAATTAATTTAAACCAAAAGCACAGGTAATAAATTTGTTTTATGCTTGTATTCAATATTCTAGGCGACTATATATATTACTTTAATGAAGCTAACATTCGTGCGGGTTCAAGTGCATCGAAGCTGCAGCGTGACGGCGGAGCGGCGTCTCATTGCGATGCGCGTCGTGTCGCGTGTCGTTGCTTCGTCGTCGTGTGGGAATCGTGACCGCTGCTTCTGATATGGCTTCTGATGAACTTTGCAAGAAACATTAGTGCTGTGGCAGGGTCTTTGATTATATACACGGTCTATAATCAAAGGGCAGGGTAATAAATAGATAATATTACCGTATCAAATATAAACATAACTAAAAAAAGAACATAAAATTGTAACAACACTCACTCATACGCGCGTGAACCTTTGTAAATTAAACAAATTGTCACAGCTTTGACAGCTAGGATTAACACGAATGTTAAAAACTGTGCGTATTTGCAGTTCGCGTAGTCGCACGAATGTGCGACCTAAATCAAAATATTAAAATTTAAGTCACAGTTTAAAAACCTTTAAGTACCTACGTTGTCATAGAATACATACAATCAAAATGTCTTATTAGTAGAGTGGTTACTAATTTTCACGGAACTCTTTCCGCAAAAACAATTGAACGAGCTTTTACCTAACTTTGCAGTAATATAACCTATATAATATAGGTTAAGCATCAGAATAAAACTTACGGTACGTTTTTTGCAGTAGGTATATTCTAAGATTCCAACAGGATCGGAGTTAAGGCGGGTTAAATTCCATATCTTTTTTATAACTGGGTATATAAAGTTTATAAAGTGGAAAGGAAGGAAGAAGAAATAAAGATATTTATAACGTGGAAAGGGTATCATATTTATCATGTCGTTTAAAATTACAAAATGCACAGCGAAGCGGTCGGGAACTAAAAGTTAGGTCATAAAATTGCCATAAAGAAATGTTATCCCTGTAAATTACCGTCAATTAACGTCACGGTTACTTGAAACTTGATTGAGTAAAGTTAACACTCTCATTTCGAAGTTTATACCATTAGTTCATTCAATACGTTTTGGTATGTACCTTTGTGGTTTTGGCGTATGTACTTACCGATACAATCAATAGCGAAAACTTGGCAAGTTGTTTACAACTCATTTAAAAGAAGATCTTAGGAATGAAAATATTTTTTATTCTTTTAACTGTTTTTTATATAAATTTAAAGTAAAAAATATTATAAATGCGAAAGTTTGTAAGGATGTGTTTGTTGCTCTTTCACGCAAAAACTACTAAACGGATTTTCATGAAACTGCAGTAATATAGCTTAGACATCGGAATAACACAGTTTGTTAAAATTTATAGAGATTTTTGAAGGGACTGGTTTCCCGAAGCGAAGCGAGGGCGAATTTACTAGTTTAAAGTAAAATTGCACAGAATTTAGTACCTGCTTAGGTTAGATTTGTTCTATTGCCGAAAAAAATAAACTCTTCAGTATACTCGTAATTAACGAGCTTTGCTCTATCTCACATAATGTCTGATTGGAAAGATCTTTCATAATGGCATACCTATCTCTTCTATACGTCTATAATCGTCTTTTCATGTTGGTAATCATTTACGCTTTGTGGAGCCCAATATGTACGAGAGATCGATGAAAAGGAAACGTCTAGATCTATATCTACCGACAATATTTTATTTCGTACTCGTTCAATATCATGTGCCGTTACGTTGATCTATACAAATACTTCCGAAGACTCATTAATACTTGGCATTTTTTGTCCCACTTCTACGAGAACGTCTCAATTAGATGGTGTTTGTGGCAAACTTGTTTAATGTCGACCACGAAGACTGTTAGGTACACAGCAACAAAAAACTTTGGACGTACGCCTAGGTTTATTTAGCTCAGTTAACTAGGTTTAGTTAGCTTTCTCTTAAAATATAAGTAAAGCCGATGCAAGCTCTCAGGTGACCTATAACACTAAAACTTGACCTGTAGCACTTAGATTTTGTATGGTAAAATAAAATTATAATGAAGTTGTCTCTAGGTCAAGAGTGAATAGGTTGTTTCTAAGCTTTACCATCTACTTAGTCTAAAGGCTACAATGCCGTTTACCATTAGGTAGGACTTAGGATCATAGTCAAGCGGTAACTTATGCAAAGTAGAAAATGCGGCGATATTCGTATGGTTAAAAAAAATTACCTACTAAAGATAGACGTTCGTTCGCAGTAGATATAAAATAAGCGTATGAGCGCTGAAAATACGCCTAATCTGTACCGCACACGAGTAGGGTTGCCAGACGTCCGGATAAAGCCGGACAGTGTTAGGCTTTTTGAGTGCCTGTCCGGCCAAAATAAAGGGTGTCCGGCCTGTCCGGCTTTTGTTAGGCTTTTTACAGTTGAATCATAACTACGCCCTCCCTTGCCCTTTAACAGATAAAAGGGGGCCCGCAGTCAAAAATACTTCCACGCACCCAAGTACGGGGCAACAGCTAGTGTTACAGTAAAATTTAAGTTATTTTTTTTTGTTTAAGTTAATTTTGGAGCATATGTATTTCAATAACGGTTGGGAATATCCAAAAAGTGTATAGAACCAAAGTTGTAGCGAATTTTATAAGCTTTAATTTCTCGCTAAATTGCACCATTTCTGAGATATTGGCAAAAAACAATTATTGGCACCTTTGTCACCCGCCTCCCGCCGGCTCACCTACCGTACCTAGGTACTCTACAATCACATATTCAGGTATTGACCGGAGTAGTTGCTCGGATACGAATATTTTCCCCTATTTAAAGTGACAACTTCATTTGCTTTGCACACCATCCTCCCCCCCGTCAACAGCAGCTATCAAGGTGATATTTTAATGGGTGTTCGGCTTTTTTACCCAAATGTCCGGCCAAACTAACTGGTCTGTCCGGGTTTTAGATTTGGGGATCTGGCAACCCTACACACGAGACGGAAGGCAGATTTGGAGAGTGATGTAGGCTCGAACTCGAACACATCACGTGCTCTACAGATGTTTTACCAGTCGACCGGCGCCGTCTCCAGTCATTATCGATTACATTTTTAATGGTGACACTTGCTTTTAATTGCCTATGAACAAATAAATTACTTATCGTAAAGATGCACTTATTACGACATACCGGTAGTTCAGTACATTGGTGAAGTTTTATCTTAACGGTTAGTAGTGTTGTTTCGTAACAAGTTTCCAACGTGATGCTTTAGAATTTAGAGAGACAGCAAATGAGGAAAATTGTAGTAAAACACGATATAAATTATCAGGAAAATATAATCAAAAAGTAATACAACAAAATTATGGAAACGTTTTATACCAGCCAGGATCACATGAATACGAAGGTCGCTTCTATCAGATTAGAGCAATAATGTGGGTCATCTGTTTCTAGATGTATGGAGTGAACACGATAAGTTAAATATTGTGTCCTTTCTGGTCTTTACGAGGATGCAGTCTGATAAGGATAGTTTAGCAATAGGATTCTGCGCAGTAGCGGCTTCGAAAGATTGCAGTATTTTTAATGGGTATTGTACCTACATACGGAGAGAGATAAAGTTTATTTGTGGGGTTTTCATAAGGCTTAAATCCTACTAATATTATAAATGCGAAAGTTTGTAAGGATGTGTGTGTGTGTGTGTGTGTTTGTTGCTCTTTCACGCAAAAACTACTGAACGGATTTTCATGAAACTTTGCAGTAATATAGCTTAGACATCGGAATAACATAATTTGTTAAAATTTATAGAGATTTTTGAAGGGACTGGTTTCTCGAAGCGAAGCGAGGGCGGATTTACTAGTAATGAAAATCGGTTTTAGAATTCGTAAGCTTGTATCGCTATAAAATCAAAAATAACAAATAAATAAAAAATGTTTATTATTATTTGTTCCATTTATTGTTATTCTGTTTCGAGAATCCGATTTTATAAATCCATTGAATTTTATCAATACGTTTTATATTACTGCAGCTTCCTGACATCTTTTCATACCTCTAGAATACTTAAGTAATCATCATAATATTTTTCTATGGTTATGAATAGTAAAAGGATGGTCACTTTTGTTTTCATGACTATTGTTATCTACATGCAAACTACTACAGGATGTTGTAAACTTAGTATTAGGGTTCCATCAGTTTACAAGTTACGTAGTTACTTGTAGTTAAAATTTGGTCTGAATACCCTGATTTGCTTTGAATTAGAATGATGTTAAAGACTTACGCAAAGGGAGTATGAATTTGTTTTTTTTTCGATCCCACTACTGTCATAGTCGTAACCAGTGTCGAAACCGCTTTTCTTTCAGTTAGTAGGTACCTAATAATTCAAGATATATATTAAATTTTATCATAGCTCTCCCCTCTACCCTCTTGTTAAAACGTAAAATATTAAGTCTGTATTGGCTTAACAAATAATCATCTATCAACTTTCCATAGAACCCTAAGAATCTGTACCGATTCGCACTTGGTCGGTTTTTTAAATGTCGCAAACACACGTACAAACCTGCTCATACATAACATTATGTAAATGGACGGTAGCATTTCTTTAATGGATCTCTTTGAATTATTTATGATGACCACATTGCGCTTTAACGTGCTGTAAAATTACAAAAGACTCCTGAAAGGCGACTTAATTATTCTTTTGTTAATGAGAGTATTGATGGCAGTTATTAGTGGTAGTTTGTGTCACGTGGTGTCACCTTCGGCAGGTGATTACAGTGATGGGCGGAGACCGTCGAGGTGATTCGAATTAGAACTAGACCACTACTAACAATTACTAATTAATTATTCTAACAATAATTGACAGGCCTAACTATCGCTAACAGTCTCTGTCCAAGTCTTCATACTTATTTAGAAACTAACTAGCTAATTCTAACACCATCCACTAACCGGGTGAACAGTCCTATTTCAGTCTTGTTCTAGCTTGGTCACAATTTTCATGGGCAGTAGCCAAAGGGTAGCGCTAAATGCTCGTTAGCAGCTACCTTAATAAAAAAACTTCAATAACGTGGCAACGTAAAAGAACAAAAGATTCCTAAAAGGAGAGTTAATGATTATTTCGTTAATGAGAATATTGATGGCAGTCACCTTCAGCAGGTGATTACAATGATGGGCGGCGACCGTCGAGTCGGTCCGCCATTGCCCGTGGCGTCCCGCGGGACTCCGCATCGGTATTCATCGTGGCGAACAATGCCGTGCAAGGCCTTCCCTCATTACTAATAGCACTTACTTCGTTAATAATACCTCTTTCGAATGTCGTGTCGCCTTCAAACGTTACGGTAGATCAAAGTTTATTGACGACTTGACAACGACTGATGATCGCTTTGCATAATGTGTTGTTTTGCTGATTGTATTGTTTCCAATCTATTTATGATCCTGTGTTGATTGATTGTCGCCTGTTATTCAGCAATATTGTTTGGTGCACTGTTTTTGAGTAAGTAGATATTTATTTATTTTTGAGTGTTTATCCTTTTGTAATCTCTGTCACTGGTCATCATAGCGGTGATATTTATAATTATAATCGATATGGATCGTAAAATTCCAAGAACATACAAAGTGTTTACAGATGGTATTGGTTAACTCAATAACTATAAATAAATTTGAGTCGCGGTTTAAACGAGAGTCCCGTACGCTTGCGTGTTTCAAGACTCGTGAACTCTTTCGTATGTTCCAAGAAACTTCGTCTGACCTCATTGACTGTTCAGAGTCATCTCGTACATCGTAGCGAAACGTTGGTCGAATTACAAATACATTGGAAAAACAAGACAATACCCCTGGGTAATTTATTTCATCCGCTACAACGCTTTGGATCGAATATTTATTATCGCAAGATATAAACGATATAAAAGCCTATTGCCTATCTTTATCTGGGATTGCCAGCTCCATATACTGCAAGGCCAACATCGACTACAGAAATCCAGCCGGCTTATCGACGGGGACGCGCCGAGCGGGCTTTGTCTCGCAGAGATTGTGGTACTCTAGCGCCATAATACATTACAAAGCGCGGAGTGGTGCCGAGCGGCCGTGCCGTGAGTCAGAGACGCGGCGTGCGCCCGCTATATTTAGAACCGCACGACGACGCCCGCACTGCACGCACCCGCTCCGCCGTCGCTACGCTGAAGCGTTTACCCGCATAATTAAATAATTGGACGACTTACCTAAGGAAGTCCGATTATGATTTTATGAAAAGCAAACTGAAACGCAAAATTATTATTTACAGTGTAGTTTTCCTTCGGTGGTCATAGAATCGCGCATCTTTTTTAGAGAAACCTTTTTAAAAAAATAACAACATTGTCTATGAACTACATGTCCAGACCTGTCACTTTTTAGAGAAAGAGAAGAGAAGATATTTTTACCCATTCGACTTGGGAATGTTGTTGTAAAGCAGAAGGCTGCTTACAGCAGCAGGGAGGGAAGGGTATTTTGCGTTTCAGTTTGCTTTTCATAAAATCATAATCGGACTTCCTTAGGTAAGTCGTCCAATTATTTAATTTTATTTCAAAGCAAACTGAAACGCAAAATTATTATTTACAGTGTAGCTGTTTAGAGAATTACGTCGAAATGGGTATCGTAAATAAAATAGGAAATATTTGTATCTTGTATCTTAATTTTGAGATAATCATGTGCCTACATAACGTGATCATCCAATATTTTAGTATGAAATACGTAGATAAAACACACGACTATGTTTTTATAAGTCTAATTTCGAGTTAACATAATTTACATAATATAACCCAAATAAAGATCCAGGTATATCGTTAGTTCGCATACAACCATTTAATCAACATGCATAAAGTATTTTTATAATAACCCTCTTAACAAGTTTTATTTCATAAGGTGATAGTTGCATATTATAGGTATCAAAACCTACAGCATCAATAATTTTACTTTAAGTAGCATTAATCATATTTATCATTTACTGACCCATATAAATTCTGAAAAATGTGAGTGAGTTGTAAGACCAATCTGCAGATTTTCTAATTACATTTATTGATACTCCTGCTTGCTTAGCAGCTAATGTAGATGCATATACAGTACATATACAGTTGTGGTATTAAATCAAATTTTACTGTAACTGTAACTATGTAATTGCACTTTTACTGTAACTGTAAAAGTCTTTTAAGATGTTCCTTAGTATGTAACATTATAGTACATTAGTATTCAAGATTATAATTATAACCATAGAAGTTAACAAACATATAATTAGAATTTTAATCCTTACGAACACTTGTTTGTAAAGATCAAGATCTTTACTCGACAGATAACAGAATATTTATTAGAATTGAAAAAATTTGTTGTAGACACTACTATATTTCTGCTCCCGAAGATCGCAAATTTTATGATTATTTTATTATTCAAAATAATCAACATCTTTACAAATTAATTACTAGTATGGTCTGCACTCTTGGCGCTGTAGCCAATGCTAATAATGTGATTTTTCTTTTTTTTTTTTACTACATTTTTCACTAGGCAGACAATAACTGCAAAATACAATTTCAGGCCGCTTATATTTATGTAAGGCTTGCCTTATCCTCTGGATGCCTTTAAAGTACTGCTGAATCCGGCAGTGCTTATCTATTTAACACTCCATAGAAGTGAAAGTGATGCTGTTATATTAATTAAAGCCTTGCTATAACAGCAAGAACTATATATAACTATTAAACTTTACAATATATTTGTATCACATTAATCAAGGAATAAAACTTCTGGTACTGAGGCTGTATAGTCAATTCCTTGACATTGTAAAATCACGTCGTACAAGTATTGATATAAAGTTTATTCATACCTGAGGAGATTGATGCTATATTAGTAGTCAATTCCTTGACAATGCAAAGTCTCGTCTTACAAGTAGTGATATAAAATTTATTCATACCTGAGGAGATTGATGCTATGTCATTATTAAGTGAACATTGTGCCAAACCTCTGCATCTGAGTACTTTCTGTGAAAATATTCTCGCCGCCATATAAAACTGGTCAAATCTTATGCTTCATGCTGAAAGGAGATAGTATAATTTTAATGCCAGGTTTAAATGGTTAGTTGTGTAACCACTAGCCCTTTAGGCGTTGAATACCCTGGTTGAGAGGTCAACCATAGGTACAGTAGGTCCTAGTGCTTCCCTTTCTTTCATTTTCTGTAAATATTAAGCAAAGCAAAAGATTGAAATTATTTTAATTATCTTGATTGAATTTAATGTAGTAACAAAATAATCATTTTATGATGTACTACAACTACCTCTCAATTTGATTTAATGCATCAAAAGAAAGTTTCCACTCAATGATTGTGTATGTATTTCTTCTTATACATACATACAAGAGTATATATATTTAATAATATATATATTTATAATACTGCCACCTTGACATTACCATCAATGTCCATGTGTCCAATTAATACCATTATATTCCCCCTTGTGGCCTTAAAGTATTGAATACTGCCCATTTTATTTATGCAATCTATTGTCCATTTGCAGTAAAACATTAGTTACTTATGGATTCAGCGCATTACTTTGGAACAAAACCTGCTGAGATCAACACCAGCTGATGAATAATGTTTGTTCTTGTTCATTGTAGCAATCCTATTAAAAGGATGTGATTTGATATCATTAGAATCAATTAATGTCCAATATTTCATATAACTTTTAATGTTTCATGCTTTTAATGTGTAATACTGGACAAAATTTTCTTATGGTACATAAGCTCAAATAAATTGGTTGACCATATTTAAACCATACATTGATGTTGAATTTATTACTTGAAATTATTAGATCAAAGAAATTTTTTGTATTTACTGTACACCATTGTATTTTCTTCAAAATTAAATGATATAATTTAGGCAGTCAGAAATATTCACTCTTTGCATCCATTTTATGTACCACCAGTGCATAACAAACCATCTATAGTTGACAGATACTTGAGTTCCTTGCATAAAGCTCTACTGGGTAAAAGCAAACACCCTAGGTGCAAAGTCCATATAGTAATTCTGGAAATTCACACACAATGCAATGAAATTCAAAGCTGAGATATTTACTATACCCACTTATTATGGGCATGTATATAAATATGATTCCTTGAAGTATGTGTAACATAAACATTTAATTGCTTCAGATGTAATATTTAACTTTATTTGCCATTTAGTTTTGTATGAAAAAACCCCATGGAAAATATTCTTTGTAAGTGACAGCATGACTTCGGTTTCTAACTAGAATATTTTCATTAATTCATTGACGACCCGAATGGCGCAATGGTTAACACGCCGATCGCCGTTCCGAGGGTCCTGGGTTCGACTCCCAGCGAGGCGGCAACTTGAATGACGAGTCCAAACCTCCGCTCCCGGTCCGGGTGCGTGTCCTTGTCCCGTGTGTTGTCCAAGGCACCCACGACACAGGGAATCCTAGTGTGGGGCTTTGAGTGTGAAGCGTTATTATTATATTATTATTAATAATTCATAACTCATTATTTTTAGGAACAGTATACTGAACCTGATAACTTTGAATGGAATGTGATGTGCTTGGACCCACTACAGTAAAATGGAATCATTTGTTAATGATTACCAACAGATGAACAATCTTTTTAATTATTTAAAATTATCTGCAAATACAAGCATTATTTACTGCACTTGTACTGTAATGAGCTCTCTTGATTCTCTCGGAATGCTGGAGAAGGTGAATAAATTTGTGTGATGACTGTGCAGCTCTTCACCGACCTGCTCTGGTTACTCAAGTGGAGTTTACTCGAAGCTCCTTAATGATGAAGAGGGATCAATGCTAGTGTCATTAATTGGATTTGCCATTAATTGGATTTGCCATTAATTGGCAGCCACAGTGCAACTCAGGCACTAGCTTTAATCTTACTACTAGCTAGAGTGGCTACTAAGTCATTCTTATACCATCGTTGAACTAGATGGTATATCATGATGGACTGAATCTGGTTTCCCAAATCATTTTTAATGGTATTATTAGTTGTTACTAATACTGCTGGTCATGGACCTGTCTTTTTGATGGAATAAGAGCTTTGTTGCATTTTTTATCCTTTCACATAATGGATATTTCATCCAATTTTTATTTTTATTATTCCTGAAATTGTTTGTTTCATTGCGCATTAAGTGAAATCCTGGTTTTTTAATGCTGATAGTATATTATGCTAGAGCATAATATATAGATAGCTTTATATAGATATAAAGCATATAACCTCACTCAAACAAACTTTAACATATTAATATTATTCATTTCATTAGAAAAAAACATTGGTATAACATACTGACATCATGTGTCATAAAATTAAAATTGCAATCCCTCTTTGGCAGTTTAGTTGGCCTTGCCTTTGTTCCTCCCCCTTTTAGAGATAATTGCCTCAATTTCATCATTTACATCAAATTGGAACATAAAAATAAATTTGCAAATTTATCACAATATGCTATCTTGATCTATCTTGAATATGCTATCTTTTGAAACATCTTCGTTTATTGCACATAGGTATATTATAAACTTCAGCAAGTGCCTGTTACAATTCTGCACTTATTTGTACCATTTTCAGAAATATGAAGATTTGAACTTGTATCTCTTGAGCTGGACCTCAGGGGTTAATTTCATAGGAATTATAACAATACCCTAGGTATTGATTTCTCGAACGTAATGCTTATTTATCTTTGCTGCACTCGGGGAGTAATTTATGAATAAAAATATCATAATGCATTTTCAGTTTTAGCACGTATCGCGTACGTAATGCTCAATGTTAAATGGCTGCACTTGTCATCGAGAAGGTACAAAGAAAGACTGTATCGCGTACATTGTCAGACTTTGTAAAATATATCAACTAATGTATCTCGTACAAAAGTTGATCTTCGTATTCGGCATCGCGTGCCGGCCACGGAACCTCCCAGCAGCATAGACAGATTGGCCTTTTGTTGATTTACGTTAGGTACTTCATAGTCCTTTGGCCAATACCATTTTAAGGTCTTGTGAAGATGTGATTTAGGATTATCGATTACGATGAATACGATGATCGATTTACGTATTGATCACTCCGAGTGAAATGATGTTAACGTGTTTGCTGTTAAATAAGTCAACAAGTAATGTATACCTGTTTACTTGAGGAATATTTTATTACTACAAATAAAATGTAGGCACAGGAAAGTCCATTATCAGTTAAGTTACTGAACTTACCTTCGATGTCCAAGTAGGTATCACATAGAACTTCAACTCATCCCCTATACATTGCTTATTATACTTTTGAATTGTTGTGTCACTAGATTTGTCATAGATTTAGCATACACTACAATAAATCTATGATATTTCCACATCCTTATAAATAATTTCCTTTGAGACACTTCAAACTTGCACCGATTCTAGCAACCGCGCGAAAAAAAGTGACAGGTCTGGACATGTAGTTCATAGACAATGTTGTTATTTTTTTAAAAAGGTTTCTCTAAAAAAGATGCGCGATTCTATGACCACCGAAGGAAAACTACACTGTAAATAATAATTTTGCGTTTCAGTTTGCTTTGAAATAAAACTACAATCATCGCACATAAAACATATCAGCGCATTCGACCACCATGCAAATGTAACGGCGTCAAATTGTCGCGATACATTGAATTTAAATTATAATAATGGCACAATAGTGTAATTCATGTCGGCCGCAGTAGAAACCTGAGGCGAATAAATTAGGTCCGTAAAGATATCGCGCGCGAAACAATGACCGGCTACTTGAACTTTATTTAGCGTGATTGAGGCGGGGCGCGCCGTCCCTCGGCGACAGTAATTGCACTCGGCCCCAGCCCTCTCGCTGAGCTACCGGTGCCAGTGTTCGAGGCCACAGTAATAATAAAGCTCTCAAGTCTCACTCGACGTAATACTGTTTTGAAGAAGTGATGATTGAATACGGAGATTGTAATGTTTATGTTTTAACGCTTGTCGCCCCGCTCGTGCGCGTGCGATCCGCCGCGGGCTAAATGTAACCGTCTGCGCGCCGCCCGTGCGCCTCGCTGCCCGACCCATATAATATTGTTTTGCTCTTGCGATTTCCTTATGCCTAGAGATATTATGTATGGATGCTGGGTTATTATTGTTATATTCTATTTCATGTTCGCAGGTCCCAAAGGTGATAGGATCGGATTTATTTTTTATGAAGTTACTGTAAGATCTCCTGTTTGCACAGTCTATTCCTACACTGTTTGCACATTTATAGAACCAAGCCATTGAGGTGTTTTTATGTTGTTGTGAACATTCACATACCTACCGTCCATTTGTAACAAATCTGTGGTAACATTTGCGAATGGAAAATAATAGGTACAGTCTGTGGTAACATTTGCGAATGGAAAATAATACAGTTGTCAAATAACATTTATCATGTGCATTGATGACACAAATCAGTAGATAATTTCCAGGGTAGAACAAGAAATTCAATGACGACTGCGAGTCAATTTGTCAATGATTCAATAATAAGTCATGGGTACCTATAATTTACATTTTCATTTCTCTATTATTGCACTTTTCAATGCACATTTATTCTATTTGCTTATTTATTAAACAAAATATACAGAATTAAATATTCTTAGTACACAGGAGTCATAAACTCACTTCTTACGGTCAATTATGTTCCACTACAATTTCCAAGTCGTTTTTAAAGTCCCAGAGTTTGTGTCGGAGTCGGATATACGCCGTACTTATCTCAATGAGTATTGTAAATCTTGTGGTTATTTCAACTATGTGCAATAGTAGTTGGAATTCATTACTGTCCCACCTATATAAGTAGTACCTATAAGTAAGATTACGCTGCAAAATTCTACAACTTTGTAATGTACATAATTATCCTATTAATAACGATAGCATTGTTAATACCATTTTATGCGGGCTAGGTTCTAAACAGCTATGTATATTACAATTTTAGCAGTTCGTAACTCGGGTTAAGTAGTTGAATGTAACATTATAAAGTTGTTAGGGTGCACAATGATACTTAATAGAGATCTTTACATAAATAAAGTACCTACCTATGCGTTGAAATCACGCCCGCCGCGACGCGCGTAGTCCCCTTGTTGTATTGTGTACGCTTCTTCCGTAGCCACTTCTGATTATCTTAAATATCAAGTGCCACTCTGATTAGTGCTTGACTCCCATTAGAGGCATGGAATTTATATCAATTTCCTTATGCTAAGTAATTGGCCACTCTTTCATCACTTTACGCTCATAATAAAAGCAGAAATGTAATTATAACGAACATTTAAATTGTACGTAAACAAAAAAGAAAACGTAAAATTTAATTCTAAAATAATTTATAATTAAGTACCTAATTACTAGATAATCTCAAATTTAAATATATGCTTAATCAAGAATTTTCTTGATTGCACGGTAGGTAGGTGCCAAGATGATAGATCCAGCTTACTTAACTGTAAGGTGTCCATATCTGTAGAGATCTAATCCACGGAGATTGTGATCGGAATAGAGTATTCAATGACTTGATCGAGATGGAGAGCTGGTGTGGAGTGAGGCGACGGTATGTATGCAGCTCACGTATTGCGAGGCGACAGGAGGCAGTCGGTCGCATGGTCGATTGTCGGTGAATCACTGCAAGTCACGGAGTGGTCTGAACTCGAAACGAGTTTAATATCGTTATAATAAACGTTCTCGGTTGCTTAATGCCGGTGCAGTGGCCAGTGCATTTTGTTTTTAAGTTCTTAAATGGCCCAGGTATCATTAAATTTAAGACGGCCATAATTTCATCGGAAAATAAAGATACAGCTATCGTTGTGTAAGGCCCCAATAAAGTTAGTCTTCACCAGTTTTGCAACGCATAATATAACAGCTTTAGGCTTCAGATATAAATAGTGGAGCTTCCTCAGTACGTTATTCCTTGAATCAAAGACCCCTACTCACCACCTTTAAATCATTAGCAATCTTCTGGTCCTCTATATAACACAGTTCCTTATCGCAATGACCACTGTATTACAAAATTAAGGACCCGTATCACGAAATAGATGACTCTTATCACAAAACCCGTATTACAAAATAGCAGTCGTAAATTGTTCTTCCATGCTTATTGGCACCGCTAAAACAATTGTTAATTAAGTGCGTATTGAGTCATAAATGCGACTTCGGAGTAAGGCTACGAGACACTTTCAATGGTTGCCGCGGCGCTGCGCTGGCGCCGGCTGGAATTTTAGATTCTGATAATATAATGATTCTGATTTAATTATGATAAACACGAGCCGGGAACCGACGCTAACCTAACTGTATGTGGGCGTTGATTACCGGACTGCAATTCATTTGTATATAATGTGATCACAATTAAATAATTTATGCGTTGTAACAGTCATTTATAGTGATAACTGCATTATGGTACGGGAGCCGACGATGCTAAATGTGGATTTACTCGAGCGTCATAGAGACCTATTGGGTTGCAAAGCTTACATGAAAAGAAGAAAAAAATGTTATATAATGTATATCTTTTCATCGGTGGGGGAAGCGGCTATAGACTTTTAAATATGTAAAAAAATAATGTCCATGTGGACATACTCGAGCGCTTCAGATATTGATAGCATCAATGTTCTACGTATTTTTAATAACGTACTATGTCAATCTGATCGTTTGTTTGATGGGGGTAAGGGTTGAAAATAAGAGAGAAAAAATCTAATCGAGCACGATTTCAGAGCAGATTTTCTAAGGGGGTATTAAGTGAACCTAAAAAAAGCTCTCATTCAATAATCTGACGATTTCGATGTGACGCAAACTCGCTACCATTATTATAATGTGCAAAAAAAATTCGAACTTATATATGGGGCTCATATTTGGTGGAGGTACTTAACTGGGTACCAGGTACCCCCTGTACCTTAATCTGACGCGCTCGAGTAAATCCAAAAATCCCCTCTTGGGCTCCCTAGCTATTATTAATTGTCAGTGTTTTGATTTGTTAGCTTCATCTGTAATTCGTTTTAAATACCTTCTTGTTCTCGGGAATGTGACAATACGAGTAGCATGAGGTTGTTAAAAAAGTGCATTAAACTGCCATTCAAGGTTGGTGAATGGCGATACCCGAGTATAGACGCAAAATCTGAACCCTGGTTTATATCATGTATCTTGCTTTCTTATAAAACATAATATGAAGACTCATAATTATCTCCATAGCGTGCATGCTATAGTATATGAGCTGGTATTTAATTATGTACGAGAAAAGTGTCATGTTACCTGTAAAAGTAGTTTCATAAAACGAGCTTAAATTTTCTTAATAATATGTCGAAGGTTTTAAGATTTTTAAGCTTTTAACGGAACTTATAAAAAAAAGTAGGTAGGTACTTAACACCAGGTGTAAGTTACGCCTGGTCGTATCTTCCGTGTTATAAAAACAGCTAGCACATCGTGGATGTAATTTACAACCACCAGCAGCCATGGGCGGCACGGCTTGTTTCGTTTTGGCATCGCATTATCGTCTCGCCAGGAAAAGCTGCTATCACTTAATTAGCATCTGCATTTAATAACACTGATATAAAATCTAAGTTTCCTACACTGCTAAGTATCCCGTTCTTAATATTATATTGAGAGACTATATTTTGGTCCAATGTTATGTAGTCAGTACAAAGCTTTGTGGTTCGAAGAAAATTGTGATTTATGGTCTCTATTAATATCCATCTCTCTGGATAAAATAAATAAGGAACTCAGGAGAATCCTGACACGGGCATTAGACATTCACAAAAAAGCAAAATGCGACTATATTTAGTTGCATTCGTGAGTCGCGCCGCGGTGTCTGGCGACACTACCTGCATACCTAGTCGCTCCATCTCGCCTTGCATCATCTATCTTTATTTCGCACCATTGCATTGTCCGCTTAGATTAATCTCGGCGTGCATGCCTAGTAGCGTCAGATGATATCTTTGTCAATAAATTAACCGAAGCTCAGTAACAAGAGGTTCAATAAGCCGACTGACGTCTTGACGAGCAATTGTCCAGCTATTCCAGTACTGCATCGGCGGTCTTTCGTAATTAACTTTATCTTCGCTGCGAACAATCTCAGTGTGTAGAAGTGAGCAATAATCTAATTCTTGCATGTGCCTTTGTTTCATAACGTTATAAATATTCGTCGGCTATGCAGAAGTAGAGCAGGCTCTATCCTCAGACGTTATCCTGATAACGCTAATGTAAAATCCTTCTTGCCACCAATAGCTGTTACCTCTTTACTACTTCTAATATTTCAATAACACAGGCAATTTTAGAAACAGATTTAGATTTCTGACCAATGACGTAGATACATCATTAATTTATCGATGTAGAGACTGTTATCTAAAATCTGAACACATTTCCAGAGATAAAATCAAACAGATTTTAAAACGACATGAATAATCACTTCTTTGATGCAGTTACTTTAAATTTTCTTCTGAATTTTAGGTTAACTTTAGTCGATAATCGTAGTCAATATCATCATATACCGGGCGTGCTGGTTTATTGCATATCTTCGATTTATCCATAAAGTTTACGATGCCCAAGTGTCGGAATTACCCGGAATTTATCTATTACAGACATAGTTTACGGTCGATTCATGGTTTACGGCCGGAGCACGTCTAATCACGCCATCAAACTGTAAGTTGTACCTTGCGGAATGCCAGCAATAATATATTTTTCCTGCTTCTCTATTTTCGTCAGGATCGCGTTAAGTTGGCCCTGCAATGTGCTCTTTTGGTGTAAATGTTGAACGAGGAAGCGCGTGCCTTCAGAGCCTCATTAGCATCGTCGTTTAGTCGGCAGGTGTCGATCGAAGCAAACAAATGCAATGTGAAGGGTGACGTTCATGCTGAGGTTTTTGTCTTTTATTATTGACTCAGCCCTTCCCTGTTTCGCTCGGGTGGACATTTATGGTAATTACGTGGAACATTTTTTTTTGTTTTATCAACAATTGCCATCTTAATTAAGCTCATGCAATGAGAATTTCATGCTATTTTTTACACATTGGGTTACATTCAAGTTTAAGAAAGGGACCTTAATTTTTCTCATTTTGAATGTATTGTGGCCTATGTTAATAAGAGATAATGTAACTTTCCGATGGTGAAAACATTTTTGATTTCATTCAAAAGTTTTGAAGTTTCCTTACAAACATTCAAAAATATAAAATCTTTCTTCTTTACAATATTGAAGTAGATACCTGCGGGGTGAGGAGACGGGGAGATGGTTGCGTGCGCGCCGACCGGTTCCTTCACTCCACCCCCGCGGCCACCCTTCATGCACCCCCCACCCCCGCGCCCCTCTGCACCGCTCTGCAGCTGACTGATTCCGGGCCCCGGATTGAGTTTCCACATGCGGGCAATACAATATTTCGGGTTTATTAATGCGTTTGCTTTTTATTCAAGTTCTTGACAACGGCATCTGCTGCGTAGTTTGCTCACCTTTGTTGAACGAACGTCGCGGTAAATGATATTGTTGTTGTTAATAAACCGAAGTATGCGTAACATGACTGTGATTCATTTGATGCTGAGATATTTTTGTAGAGCGCTTCATAGTCACTAATATTTCCTTCACTAGTACAACTGAACTTTGCCGTCAATATATTAAAATGGAATTGTAAAGTGTTGTATGTAATATGTAAACTTGGTCAAGCTGTACTCCTTCACCAGGTTTGTAGAGCCACGGCATGAAGTGTTGGAATACTGGCTGTTCATAGGTTTGATAACTTTTTAACAGCAACCTACTACGCCCGATATACCCCTCAGTAGGTTAAATTGGGGTTGAACTTTGTTTGAAACTATGAATTACTGTTTTAATGCTATAACAAACATTGATATCAGCCTTTAAGGGGATTGAATAAGTAGAGTAAGAAAGTTTCCTAGAAACTCAGTAATAAGTTTATCCGCGCGGACTAAACTGCGAGTGACAGCTAGTTATCCAGATAAATCCATCAATAGGAGGCTCAGCTGATAGACGTCTCCTTCATAATTATATATTTTTTATCCAGGCGAAAATAAATCTGCCATCCTTGGATAATGAACGGGGTGTTAAGTTTCGTTACAAAATGATTTAAAGATTTTCGGTGGCAGTATCGGTGAGTCAGTCACAATTGGGTCCCCCACTTCCGTCTTAGCCGGCAGGCATCGGCAACGTGTGTAATTTCGGTGTGGGCCTTTGGTGTTGATGTCCTAGAATGGTGGCGACCGCTGTGGAGTGGCTCATCAGTTCGTCTTTTCATTTCGTTCATATTTACCAAGATTAAGACATTGGGATCTTGTTCGGATTTATACTCAAAATTAAGATAGCGGTTCCTATATTTAGCCAATCGTTAAACCGATCGATTTGGAGCTTACAGTAACGAGTCGTTTCAGACAATCGTTCCTTATAGGAATGCTTTCTAGTTACGCCTCGTAGATACTATCAGTACTTTGCATTTAGAACTTCATGTATTGAGTTATAGGTACCTAGGTGTTTCTCTAATTTTGTTCTCTATGAGTTGGTACATACCGGCAGTTGGACCCGTTTGCTATTTCCATATCGTAAAAAAGGATCAACAGTCGCGTTCAGCGAATCGTACGTGGACGTGGGTGCAGGGTTCGCGGGAACATCGCTCCCCTTCTAGAGTACACGGCCCTATACTCCGTTCACGTTCGTTATGGAATTCGTGTTGATTGTTTCTGCCTCTATGATTAAGGCACATTGTCGATTGACGGCGACAATTTAAAATGCCGTAAGTAAATTTTGGTTAAAAGCTAAATTAAACTGAGCACAGGTAATTTGGCGAGTTGTTTTGGCGAGGATTGGCAATTCCAAATTCTAGGCGTCTCAATATAGCATTCTTGGTTCAGTATATTGGACAACATTATCAGAGCTTATGCAATGCGTCCTATTTAAAGATGCGTTTGTATGTTTGTAAATCTTTGTTATAACTGTCTGCAATGCTGTCTGCGTGTATTTTGTATCTATCATTTTGTTCGTGTCATGTGGTGTCATGTGATATGTATTGAAAAACCATAGAGATAGGAATATAAAACATATTGTCGTAAATTCATTTTAATCTATGGTGTCACTTTATTTATGAGCAATAGATAAGTACACGTCGAACTTTTTGTCTGTTTTAATATTCGATTGATTTATGCATGTGATTTCAAGAAGAGCCCAATTTTGACCTTTCGTATCGCTTGTCGGGTTCCGTTCTACTATCTTATCCGTGAACCGATTGATTGTTTCCAATAGAAATCGGAATAGGCCAAAAATAAATGCGGTGCGTGGCCTAAAAAGAGGGGAACATGTAGACTGCGGTTAAATTTTATTTTAAAATGTTAGTCGAATATCATTATCTTTCCGTAACTAAGTACCTACTACATGCGTAATAGACATGCGTGAAATTTTTACTTTTATCAGTCGAATGGTGTTCTTTTTATATCATTCTATGGTCGTAATTATTGAGAGAGGGCAATACACTTTGAATTTATTTTTCCTGTTTACCTGTGAATGTCTCACGTCAAAACCACTTAACTATTATAATTATCGATATTAGTTTGTAGCTTGTGTTATGAGTTATGAATCATAATATATTAATTACGACGATTTTAATTGCGAGAAGTGGAACTATTTCCACGATATATGGAAATATCACTTAATTGATATTTCGTGAAAGGATCTCTATCAATAACCATATTGTTTCTAAGACAGTTATGTAACGACCCTGTGATACTGTGATAGTTACTGGCGTAGAGAGCAACAGTTGATGAAGTAACCTTCGCCGAGTTTGGTACGTTTAAGTAATACAGGGCTCGGCGTTCCTACCTCCATTCCCCTCCTTCCACTCACCCATTACACCCCACCTCAAGTATCAAACCCTAACATTCAACCCACCATTTAATTTATCTACCTTTTTTTCTACGCCAGACTACAAAAGCTGCATTGTTGAGTGACATTCGTTCATCTCGACCCTTCCGGCAAACGTAAACGACACAAAGAGCTTCAACTTATATTTCTTTTTCCGTCGAGTGCATTTTGTGACGAACCAGAATTGAAAAAGTCGAGTGTGCATTGTTGATAATAATCTTCAAACCTTTTGTACCGATCTACCTTTATGTATGACGACTGTGATTCTGAGTAGAGGTTATCTTCTCGTTAGTTAGTCATCTCTCAAATGCCTCTGATATCGTTGCTTCTCAAGTAGTAAACCTCGTCACAGGGTACGATATCTTCGTAAAATTGCTCCGGAAACGATTTAAACGGATCATCGCAGCAACCGAATCTCCCTTACCTTGGTTGGATGGGTGAACGAGAGATACGTAGAGCGGAAAGCTTCGACGCTTCGGCTACACGATGCGAGGGTGCATGAGGTCCCGCGGGGGCTGGGGGCGGGGGCGGGGGCGCAGCGGAGGCTGCGCGGTGCGCCAGTCGACCGCCGGTGGCCGCGCGCTCCCGATGTTCCACTGCATCGTCCAGCCGCGCCATGACTGGGGACCGCCCGACCTCGCCAATGCCTTCCCCGGTACGTCCATGACGCCCTCCGCGACCTGGTCCCGCGCCCGCCGACCCGCGACTCTCTGACGTCCGTTCTCCTCGACCCGACCGCATCTTTTATGGTCTATTACGGGCGCCGAAATATACTTTACACGTAACACGCTGCCGGCTAATTATAACTGCGCTTCCGAACGGAACCGCGACGTTTCCCTCGTTCCTCGGCCGAGCCGCTCGCTCACCGGGCCGGCGTACGCTACGTTGTTATTGTCTATTGTGAGTAATGTGGCGGGCGCGTGTGACTGAGTAGCTTTCTTTCAGGGAATGAGCAAGGTTGAACAATAAATCTGAGGTATGCCTTTCATTCGACGTGCAAAAACAACGACTGCTCATCCGAGAAACCGGAAAATGCTTGCAAGTTCACATGTAAGTTCATACAAAGATGTAAGACTCGCTGCGCCGGTTGGATACGGCTCGTTGTCATGAGACGCGAGTGGGTAAATTGCCGATGCGCGGCGAGCTCAAATATCATTAAAAGAAAGAAATATTACGGTTCTTGCGATTCCTCTCGCAACGTTTCGGTTCCCATATCGATAAATGATGACGCTCGCTGCGTGATTCGTGTTATCGTTATGCGCATATACTTACTCACAAAATCTCGATAATGATTACAGTTGGCAGTAATATAAGCTGTATCGTACAGATATCACAAATCACAATATTGATGGGGAGGACGAGGCGGGAGACGGTGGCAGTTCATTATATCGCCAGCCCCCTCCAGCAGCGGCAGTGTTCCAGTGTTGCCAACCGTACGATTTAAATCGTATTTGTACGACTTTTTTACCACAAATGCTGTGTACGATCATGACCTGAAATCGTACGCTCCATATACGATCTTTTTAGTCATACATGCTTCATATAATTTTATCGATTTTTAAGTTTAATAACGTCATTGCAACATTTTTTTCATGAACGCATCCTTACTTTTCTTTAAAAATATCGGAACGCACTTTTTCCTAGGGACAACCATAGATATCTCTATGGGGACAACACACTGATATAATGGGTGCGTTCCAATGAGCGACCAAATCACTCAAAACGCAACTTTTTTCTATGGAAAATTGAATGATTTGAGCGTTTTGCATGCTAAAGTGGAACACACTGAATAAAAGTAATGGGGGCTTTACATTACAATTTGCAGAGCGCTAACTCAGTGCACTAACTAGTGTTTTCATACATTATGCGAATTTAGCACGCTAGCCCCCTTAAGGAATATTGCTATAGACAGTTATAAAAGTGTCTGAAGTTGTTTTTACGTTTTGAAAAAGTGGTTGGAGTTGGAATTTCTTCTGCTTCTTTTTTGAGATAATTCTGTGATGTTAATTATGTATGAAATAATATTAATTCTTAAGCAATGAGTACCGAATTAGGTAGTAACTAAATATATTAGGTATGTTTCCTTATTTTTCATGTTGTTTTGGTGATATTAATGTTACTAAATCAAATGATTACACTGTTTTCAAATAAATAATATCCTTTTGTTGAAAATTTTTAGTGTACGATTTTTTCCCTACAATTTCGGCCAAAATACGATCTTTTTAACTCTCATAATACGATCTTCTTCAAAATATAGTTGGCAACACTGCAGTGTTCGCCCATACTTGTGGGAACGTTTGTTTTGTAGTCCGTTGAACTTCCTTTATTTGTGGCGATTGGATGCATTTTATTTATCAGGGCCGTTATCCACTTGATGAACTTTCGAAGTTCGAACGTTCTTTTAAACACAAGCTGGTTTTTGAAGTGGTAACGGCTTGCATAGCACGGACTGTGTCACCGTAGCTGCACAGTGGCAAATCAATTTAAAAATTACAGAATCTATTGTTCAATACTCTATTGATTTTTTTTTAATTTTCAAATGTACACAAATATTTTTTAACTTCAACAATAAACAATTAAGTATCTATTGTTAAGATAAGTTTTGACTGGGTATACGTCGTTTGTATCCTCGAAAGATAGGATTACGTACATATTTACTGATTCACAGCGGATGTAGCGGCTAGAGCTGCAGGGACAACTTGCGTTCAACATGACCGATATTATTATATTGGGACGTGAAATGAAGATACCTATTATTTAATTTAAAGTTTGAGCTCATCAAGATAAATTCAACCTCTACGTTCTACGAAATCATAATCTGTCTTTAAATGACTAATCGGCATCAACTCGCTACGTGGGACGTTTTGTCACAATTTTTAACTCCTCTGACGTTGGTCATGTCGATATCCATGGGCGATGGTGACCACTTATCATCAGGAGAAAAGTCTAATCTTTCATCGATGATTTAAGTTTAAAAAAATCTGTGCCCTTTGGGAAAGGTTATGCTTAACATGGCCACAAGTTTTCTACTTTTTAATACTTTATTAACTTTATACCTAATAACACTACCGACATATCTGTCGTAAAATATCACATTATAAAGCTAAGGTTTATAGCGTTTATAAATACGACAACGCAACTCGGTTGAAGTTGGTTAACGAAGCATCCAACCTTGAACTTCGTAATATTGTGTCCCTGGTCAACGCGAAAGGGATATTTTCTCAATGTACACGAATATTTTATACATTAATAAGGTGAATGTAATCATAAAATCACACCTGCTTTAAAGGTGTGGAGGCTATTGACACTACAGAATAATAAGGCGTCCCTTCTTAGTTGATCATTACTTGCATTGTTTGTGTTATAGGATAGGCCTCAAGGTGGTCGTTTTATTTGTATTTGCACTAAAGAGCTTTAGGATTTAGGAGTTTGCTAATGCTCTCGCTTTGAATTAATATTATTGTTTGTTCATTGAGAATATATTCGATGTTTGAGCTTTGAGCAACATTATTGACGGGTAGGTACTTTTTAAGTTATTCTTAATCATGTGTATTTAATTGATGGCCTCGTAACATTTCACTGATTGTTTCGACTTTTATGATTCTATTTTGATTCGAAAGCTGACGCTCTTGTGGTCCGATCAAAATTTGAGTTGTCACTTGAGTTATCTCTTTATGCCGATATTGAAGGCGATTTTTTGTTGTTATAAAATTAATTTATATCAGTATCAGTCATAATTCATCGAACGTCTTTTGGATATCGTTCTTACTAGTGGGGCTCTATCTGTTTTATTAGTAGGTTGGTATCCAGGGAGAGCGACCTTTTATTTTACTGATTGGTATATGGAAGCAATCCATCTGCTCTTTACAGGGGGCGTTAATAGTAATTTCTCCTCGATAATGATAGTTGATAGGTACTGTCTGAACAATTATCCACTTGATGACTAAGTGCGTGTCTGCTGACTAAAGTTTGACCAATGAGTGGCGCGACGCTTACAATAATAAAGAAAGGATTTCATCACTGAGTAAATTTTCAAATTAACGGTCAACTGTTTCTGTAATAAAAATCTCGTGAGAATAGTACTACCTACCCTACCTACTTGGTTTGCATTAAAGGTGTGGTGATCAATAATTATTATTGATGAATTATTCATCTGTTCGATCAATTCTCGCTTGATTAGCGTGCAGCACTATTATCTATCTCCAGTCATTGTAAAAGGAGATCTAAACCGCATATTGTGACAGTTGACATATAAATAGCCCACTACTGAGCACGGGTCTCCTTATATTCAGGAAGTCTACCAAGCTGCTCCAGTGCGAATAGGTGGTTTTTATGTTGCCTGTAGGCATTTGACATGCTTAGGGTGCCTTCCCACCAGGGCTAATCTAAGCGGCGCTCTGGGTCTGGCGGAGTTTCTAGGAAGGTCAATGAATCTGATAAGTGAATGTCTAGCGCATCCTTAGCGACTTACTTAAGCCTAGCTCTGGTGGAATGCACCCTTGACTGTGATAGTTATGGGTTGTGATCTTGTGATTTATGTAACATGTTATGTCTACAGACATCCGCGTGCAGTTATCAGAGCAGACGCGGTTGCTGGAGGCTCGTGCGGAGGCGGCGGCGGGTGTTGCGGGCGAGCTAGGGGACTACTGCAGGCGTCGCGCCGACCTCGAACATGAGTACTCCCGGGCCTTGGACAAACTGGCGCGCGCGGCCACACAACGGCACAAGGATCACAAACACAAGTATGGGTGGTTCCTTGCTAGCTCATACGCCGGTCGAGTGATGGCTTTGCCTGAAGTTTAACACAAGTAGGAGCGTTTTCATACCTGTCGAGTCTAGCAATAACCTTGGTGGAAGGTTAACTTTTTATCTCGTTAAACGAGAAGATGACACATCTGATGGTAAGGGGACCATAGCCTACGGACAATAGATGATGGCTGTGTGCAAAGACAACATTATCCTTAAGGCAGGCTAAAGAAAAAGCGGGGCCGAAACACGTTAAATATTTTTAATGGTTCATTAAGAAGAGATGTTTATAGCTGGCTAGCCGGTGATAGCCGACAAAGATTAACTAGAGGGGAGTTTCAATATTTGCGGAAATTAGCAGCTACACCTTGGAAATTAGCAATATGTTTAATTAGCTGCATGATTTTGCTTGTTCACTTCATTTCAAAAGTAACCTTGGTGGAAGGTTAACTTTTTATCTCGTTAAACGAGAAGATGACACATCTGATGGTAAGGGGACCATAGCCTACGGACAATAGATGATGGCTGTGTGCAAAGACAACATTATCCTTAAGGCAGGCTAAAGAAAAAGCGGGGCCGAAACACGTTAAATATTTTTAATGGTTCATTAAGAAGAGATGTTTATAGCTGGCTAGCCGGTGATAGCCGACAAAGATTAACTAGAGGGGAGTTTCAATATTTGCGGAAATTAGCAGCTACACCTTGGAAATTAGCAATATGTTTAATTAGCTGCATGATTTTGCTTGTTCACTTCATTTCAAAAGGTGTTTGACGCGAAAGTATACTCGACATACATTTTTACTTACCGATATCGCTATGCTTCCGGTATCGACGATAAAGATCTCGTTTCGTGTAATCTTGTAAATGGCCTAAACGCTAACGCAAAACACATTTACTTCGCCCCTTCCCTCTTACATACCTACTCTGAAGTATCGGCTCTTACAGCTCGCAAGCAACATGTGTGAACGAACCCCTGCTGAACCATTTCTGGGTATGAGTGTAATGGTTTTGAAAATGATTGCATAAATGTTTAAAATTCCGTCAAACAATCGCTTTTCTATGAAAATGATTTTTTAAATGACTTTTTTATTCTTTTTCAACATGGACCATTTTAAAAGTAAACAGAGGTTTGCTCATAAAAACATTTTTCACACACTGCAAGTTCTTTGTGTCCTCAAAAGTTACCACAATGTGAGGTTTCTCGTTATACCTACTACTCGTTAAAATTTGATAAACTCCTCTGTGACTAGCACACTGATCGCGACAATGATCGACAGTTTCCCGAGATGAGTTTCTACACTGTACACTGTACTCCGCGTAACTTAGATAAATATCGTAAGGAGTTGAGGACCTACTGAGACCACATATTGCCATTGTTATCTCCTTTGCCTTTGAACTAAATTATCCCTTTGGTCAACACAAAGGCACGTGTACACAACACACTGTGATTTATAGCCACTTTCAGTATTGTATCTATTCATAATCCGGAGCTTAGTAACTGTCAAATATGGTTATTACTTCGCAATCTTACTAATTTATTCAGAGATTACGAATAGATTGATTATTATTAATAACGTCCCTTAGTCAGTCTGTAAAATGCTAATACAAACTTACAAAACGGTGATAGCCTAGTGGTTAAGAATGAGGCCTCCTACTCGAGGGGTCCGGGTTCGAATCCTAGAGCAAACACTTCTGACTTTTCGGAGTTAAAAAATTGTGCGTTTACAGTTACACACATATATTATTAGCTCGATGGTCTAAGTCTAAGTAATCGACCGACTTAGGTAGGCATCAGCAGGCGCGGTCGGTACTTTCAGTAGCTTCGTTATACATTGTCTGGCAGTCAGATTCAGCAGGTAACGGAAGAGTTTAGTAAGTATAGATTGCTAACTGATGACCTCTAATATGTTTGCACAGACGCGAGCAATGGCCGCTGACGGGCGCGTTCTCGTGCTGGCAAGCGGCGTTGGAGGCGACGCGCGCGCTCGCCCGCGACCACGCGGCACTCGCCGAGCTGTACGGCGGGCCGCTCGCCGCGCGTCTGCAGCGGGCCGCCGATGACGTGCTGCGGTTGCATCGCAAGTGCAAGGATATTGGTAGGTGAAGTGTGAAGGGAAGAGTGTCGTCGGTGTGTGCGGGTAGAGGTAAAGGGGGAAGTTGGGCGGTGTCCCCCTTAGAGCTTGGACCAGGACTCTTACCCCCCAATGTGTCGGGAGCTGAATATGTCCATGAAGGTGGTAGATGTAATGTAATTTCAAGTAGGTATATGGATGGATTTAAACCTACATGAAATCATTTTTTTGAGTTTAAAGTAAGAACCTAGTTAGAGACTTAATTAAACGAACGTATTTTATAGGGTCCGCAACGTGCTGATTTTTAAAATAGGTAAACTTAGATATTTCTATAGTTAGAGAGCAGCGGTATGTTTTGACCTTTTGACACATAAATAATAGTGTACACATTGTAATTTGTTTAATATTGGATTGAACTACCTCTCACAAGGCTCGTTACTGAGACCTTGCTTGAATTTATGGCCACCACAAAATAGTGCAGTCATGTTTGTTTGTTTATCCGTTGTTGAAAATTCTTACACTGAATAACAATAGGCGATCACGTGTGTTATTTTAAACATTCACATAATGTAAATATTTGTTTAAAAATGTAATAGGAATTGGTAAACATAGTGCCCATTTATCGTGAGTCGGAATCAAAACTGTCACATTTTGCCTTCTCGTACCATAAACAACATTACATTTTATGAATAGTTGATATTTGTTTTTGGACTAAGCGAAACCGTTTCTGTATGAGTAGTTACAGGGGTACCCAAGTTTTTTTTATGAAATAGTCGTCAAGGATGCGGCACTACGAAATATGAGCGGAAATAATTAATATTTGATTTGAAAGATAATAATGCAAGTTGTAGCACCAAGACAGAGGCCTTTTTCTGCTGTCTCTTAGTACATCTTGACACAAATAAGGTCAACAGCTTAGTAATGTGTCTAAACACTTAATTATGCGGATTAAAGGCAACAGCTCCCCGAGGCAAAGTTGTTTTTTTTTCGTTCGAAGCGAATCTTTTGTACCTATTTTATTTACAACACAAGGAATCCTAGGGTGGATCTCTAATCATTAGTAACCTTTGCCTACTTTGCTTTACCGCGGTCATTCACATGCGCGCGAACCTTTCTACATACATTGCACGAATATTTACAGCTTTGACAGCTAGGAATACCACGAATGTGTCAAAAACTTCGCTTATTTGCGTCCATCTTCTCTTATGGGTTCGCGTATTCCCGCGAATGTGACTAAGCGGCCTAGAGATAATCCGCCACTTTGTTATAGTGTCGGAACGTCACGAGGAGGTAGGCGCGGCGTTGGCGGAGGCGGCGGCGGGCGGCAAGGCGCACGCGGCGGCGGCGGCGGACTGGCGCGCGGCGGCGCTCAAGCTGCGGCATGCGCACGCGCAGAGGCAGGCGCTGCTGCAGGCTGACCCGCCGCGACAGAAGAAGATTAAGGCGCTCGATAAGGAGCTTGAGAAGGTAGGCTGTTAGTGTTATTGGGACGGTTTGATGGTAGATGGTAGATACCTTGGTTTCAACTCATTAATGGGTCTTGCCTTTTGACTAACGAGGCCTAAAGACTGCTTCACCACGCTGCTCCAATGTGGAGCGGTGAAGGGGTTTGTGGCCAACCTATGTAGGCAGCTTTCTACCTTTCGAAGGGTTCCAATATGGCAACTGGAATAGATGGCTCAACGTGCCCTCCGAAGCACGGAAACGGTCATGAAAAAAGCCTGTAGTGATGTCCCATTCACCTACCGACTCTATCCCCATTGTAGAGACGCGGGCGTCACAGCGAAGCCCGAGCGAGGGCTCTGCGTGCGCGCGCCGACTACGTGCTCAGTCTGGAGGCTGCCAATGCCACTTTGCAACGGTACTATCTTGACGACGTGGCTGACGTCATGATGGTGAGATAGCTTATGTACTTCTGGGATTTAGTAAAAGCTTATTTTTTTCTCTGTTGCGTTTTTGAGTAGTTTCTTAAATTTCTTAAGGTTCCGTATCTTCGAAGAAAATTGTGGTTGTTTGTGATCATGACTAACCGGAAAGAGATTCCGTTTTTTTGTAATCAACAGTATTTGCAGTTTATTATACCATATTTTTTAAGAATGAAGATAATTTTTACAAATGAAAGTGATTTTTACAAACGAAGGTAATTTATACAAATGAAGGTAATTTTTATAAACGAGAGTAATTTATACAAATAAGGTAATTTTCATAAACTAGCGTAATTTATAAAAATGAAACTAATTTTTATAAATGAAGGTAGTTTTTATACAGGAAGGTAATCTTAATAGATAAAACTCTTGCGTTACTGAGTGACTGACAGACAACGCACAGCCGAAACTACTGAACGGAAGAAGCTGAAATTTGGCATGTATGTTCCTTGGAGAGTGTAGGGGAGCACTAAGAGAGGATTTTAGGAAATTCCACCCAGAAGGGGGGGAAATAGGGGAGCGAAGTTTAAACGAATTCCACGCGGGCGAAGCCTGTGGGCGAAATCTAGTTTTTCCTATAAAGTAATTAATATCCCAATTTAAGCTTCACAGTTTCACACTATTCGTATTCCCCGTAGTGCACAGAAGTGGGCTTCGAAGCAGTGGTCGGTAGATGCGCGCGTACGGCCGGCGGCGCGGAGTCGGCGCGCGGCGCGGCGTGCGCGGCGGCCGCGTCCGCGCTGCTCGCTGCGGCCGACGCGCTTGACGCGGCCGCGGACCGCGCGCGGTTCCTCGCCGCGCACCCCGCGGCCTTCGCGCCGCCGCGGCCCCTGCCGTACGCCGGCGAGCCGCCCGACGCGCAGGACAAGGAGATGCGCGAGTTGGTCGACGGCGCTGCTGATGATCAGGATGAGGCGTCTGAGGTAGGCGATTGAGCTTTGTAAACGTGAAGTCCTAACTACAGTCATTTTCTAAGTTTATTTTCTTCTTTGTTGGCTAATTATAGCTAACCTCTACACTGTTTCGTTATCTATTTTATTATATTTCAATCCACCTATATTTTTCGCCACTCTCGTCTCCTTTGTCGACATTCATATTCGCTTTAAAGATGAGCTACAATGCTCAAAGTAAACTCGCACTGGGTTGTGGTTAGGTTGGCTGGCAAGTGTTCATAACAAACAAAAAAGTAAAGATTTCATTAAATTGTCTCTGTCATGATGAGCGAGTTTCGTGGCCGTCAGTGTTAATACATGTGAGTTCTGTACCCAGGCATGCGCCCGCGAACTCGCCCAACGCCTGTCGCAACTAGAAGCGGGCGCGCGCGCACTCCGAGCGGAGTGTCGCGAGCACGCGAAGACGCTGGACGCGGCCGAGGCGGAGCTGCTGCGGCGGCTGGACGGCGGCGAGTGGGATGTGGCCGGCATGTTCGGGCCCGCCGCGCCGCCCGCCGCCGCGCCGCCCGCGCCGCCGCCGCCCGACCCCGACCAGGAGGATTATTATCTCGCTGTGAGTTGGGTGATGTTTCAGGTTATTTGCTGTTAGACTAGTTTTTTAGTATTTTACTGCGTAAGTTGTACAGATGTTTTTTGTGTACCGCATGACTTTGACAGTTGCTACGTTTGCTGAGGATTATGGATATAAAATAACTATGCCTGTTGGAGGATACCAAGTTATTGCAAAATGTTATGGAAAAAAGTTCAAAATAGAGTATGTTCAAAAAATATTTTTTTTCCATACTTAAGAGACTCTTCAAAGAATTTCGTTAACAGCGTGGTTTAACTCTGATCTAGTAGGTATCAATCAAAGAAACTGCTCTACATACTACATCAAAACGTAACTAAACTTCAACCAACCCTCCCTACTTATTTCATCCGCAGAAATTCCGCTCGTACGTATCGTGCGCGGGCCGTCTCGCGCGGCTGGAGAGCAAGGCGGGTGCGGCTCGCGAGCGGCTGCCGGGCGCGCCGCCCGCGCCGCCCGCGTCGCCCGCGCCGCGCGCGCGCCGCCGAGGACACTTCGCCGCGCCGCTGCACGACCGCCTGCCGAACGTGCTTACTTCGTGCGTGCGGGTTATTGCTACGTACGGTACGTGTTGTCGTTCGAAAGTGCGCGCGTCGCGCGATTGGTGATTACGAATTGGGGTGTGAGGGGAAAACCTATGATATTATTGAGGGTAAAATTATTGTCAGTAATATTACGTATGTATCACTAGTTTTTAAGCATTTAAAACCGTCTCTCTCGATTGCCATCCAAAAATACTTAACCATGCTGGAGATCTAACATAGGAACTATTAATACATAAAAGACGCAATGCGTCTTGTAACACGTTAACTTTATGTTTATTGTAATATCGACTTCGGTCAGGAATAGGTTACGGGACCACACACTTCGCAGTACTTAGCCTATAGGCTTATGATGTTTATAAACAATTATCTTTCAATATTCATCAATCATTGCAGGTCTGCGTCACCAAGGCATATTCCGCGTGTCGGGATCGCAGGTAGAGATGCAGGCGTTGCGGGCCGCGTTCGAGCGCGGTGAGGACCCACTGGCCGATGTCCGTGACGCGTCCGATATTAACTCGGTGTGCGGGCTGCTCAAGATGTACCTGCGGGAGCTGCGGCCGCCACTGCTGCCGCCGGCGCTGCGGGAGCGGCTCGCGCGTGTCGCCGCGTTGCAGGATGACGCTGCGTTTGTTAGGAGGTAAAGTTACGTCATTGTGGCTGCTGTTTGGAATGTATGACTTAGCCTTAGGAGGTTAGAGAGACCCGCTGGTGGAGAAGAGTGACGCGTCCGACATTAACTCGGTGTGCAGGCTGCTCAAATGTACTTGCGATGATGAGAAAACCTGATGATGCTGTGCGTAATAATAATAATAATAATAATAATAATAATAATAATAATAATAATAATAATAATAATAATAATAATAATAATAATAATAATAATAATAATAATAATAATAATAATAATAATAATAATAATAATAATAATAATAATAATAATAATAATAATAATAATAATAATAATAATAATAATAATAATAATAATAATAATAATAATAATAATAATAATAATAATAATAATAATAATAATAATAATAATAATAATAATAATAATAATAATAATAATAATAATAATAATAATAATAATAATAATAATAATAATAATAATAATAATAATAATAATAATAATAATAATAATAATAATAATAATAATAATAATAATAATAATAATAATAATAATAATAATAAATAATAATAATAATAATAATAATAATAATAATAATAATAATAATAATAATAATAATAATAATAATAATAATAATAATAATAATAATAATAATAATAATAATAATAATAATAATAATAATAATAATAATAATAATAATAATAATAATAATAATAATAATAATAATAATAATAATAATAATAATAATAATAATAATAATAATAATAATAATAATAATAATAATAATAATAATAATAATAATAATAATAATAATAATAATAATAATAATAATAATAATAATAATAATAATAATAATAATAATAATAATAATAATAATAATAATAATAATAATAATAATAATAATAATAATAATAATAATAATAATAATAATAATAATAATAATAATAATAATAATAATAATAATAATAATAATAATAATAATAATAATAATAATAATAATAATAATAATAATAATAATAATAATAATAATAATAATAATAATAATAATAATAATAATAATAATAATAATAATAATAATAATAATAATAATAATAATAATAATAATAATAATAATATAATAATAATAATAATAATAATAATAATAATAATAATAATAATAATAATAATAATAATAATAATAATAATAATAATAATAATAATAATAATAATAATAATAATAATAAATAATAATAATAATATTAATAATAATAATAATAATAATAATAATAATAATAATAATAATAATAATAATAATAATAATAATAATAATAATAAAATAATATAATAATAATAATAATAATAATAATAATAATAATAATAATAATAATAATAATAATAATAATAATAATAATAATAATAATAATAATAATAATAATAATAATAATAATAATAATAAATATGGACGATATTAAAATATACGCTAAATCTGACAAAGAAATGAAAAATTTAATCGACATAACAGTGAACTTCAGTAAAGATATTAACATGCACTTTGGTTTAGATAAATGTAAAACCATCCACATAGTGAAAGGCAAAATCCAGCCAGGTGATTACGCAGTAGGTGATGAAGACAAAATAATAGCCATGGAACCGAACGAGCTTTATAAATACCTAGGGTACCATCAATCAAAAGGTTTAGATCACACCAATATAAAAAACACGTTAAGAATAGAATATTTGCGCCGCATTAAATCTATTTGTAAGAGTAATTTATTAGGAAAAAGTTTAATTAAAGCAATCAACACTTACGCAATACCAATGTTGACTTACTCGTTCGGTATTATTAAATGGACTAAAACTGACATTAACAACATACAAATACAGACTAGAACCCAATTGACTAAATACAACTATTTACATCCAAAATCGGCAATAGAAAGAATGACTTTAAAAAAGACAAAGTGGAGGTAGAGGCTTAATCAATATTCATCAACTCTGGCAAAACCAAATTGTTAATTTAAAAACTGTTTTTTCGTCAAAAAGCTGCTACAAGTAATATTCATAAAGCAATAGTTTTCTAATGACTCCAATTTCACACCTTTAAAACCTAGCCGAAGAATCTGACTCAAGTAGGGGCGATAATTCAGAGGCAAGGCCGGATAGAAAGATGGAAGGCAAAAAGTATTGCACGGACGACACCCCCATGACTTGGAACAGGTCACACCATAGATGCCGTTGCTTCCAATAAGTGGCTCACGGTGGGTACCCTGTTTCCAGAAACTGAGGGTTTTATAATTGCTATTCAAGATCAGGTGATTAACACAAAAAACTACAGGAAACATATAATTAAAGACCCAACAGTTAAAGACGACAAATGCCGAAAATGCCACAGTCACCCTGAAAATATTCAACACATAACTGGAGCATGCCCCAACCTTACTCAAACAGATCACACGCATAGACACAACCAAATAGCTAACATCATACACCAAAACTTAGCACTCAAACATCATCTAATACCAAAAAGCCCATACACACCATATTATAAATAATAAACCAAGCCCTGTTTTAGAAAATAACACACATAAAATATATTTTGATCGCGCCATACTGACAGACAAAACCATACACTTTAATCGACCGGATATCACCCTGCAAGACAAAGTAAACAAGACGACCTACCTGATTGATATAGCTGTTCCCAATACCCACAACCTGCAAAAGACAATAGCTGAAAAGATTCACAAGTACACGGACCTCAAAGAAGAGGTCACTAGGATTTGGAAGCAGGATAAAGTCTATATTGTCCCAATAGTTCTGTCAACTACAGGAGTGATTCCAAAATATCTACACCAAAGTCTTAAACTTATAAACTTACCCAGTAACACCTACACCCAACTTCAAAAAGCTGCCATATTAAACACCTGCCGTATTGTAAGGAAATTTTTACAGATTGACGAAGAAACTATATAAACACACCTACCAACCAGAACTTTAATCTCGCTGCCATTTACTTGGCGTAGCCCGTAAATGGCAACAAAGAAAACCAGCGAAAGCTGAGAAAACTAACAATGTTGGAAATAATAATAATAATAATAATAATAATAATAATAATTCTTTATTCATTTCATAAGACATTACATACATTAGAATGTGGCTGGAGTCTCCCTTTAAGCACAAAATACCTGTAGTAGGAGCCTCCGCTCTTCCGTGAGTTAGAAGCGAGCTTATGAAAATTTACAAGGAAAATGAACTGAGAACTTAACTAATTATTAATAACTGTGTGTGTGAGTGTGTGTGTGTGTGTGAGTGTGTGTGTGTGTGTGTGTGTGTGTGTGTGTGTGTGTGTGTGTGTGTGTGTGTGTGTGTGTGTGTGTGTGTGTGTGTGTGTGTGTGTGTGTGTGTGTGTGTGTGTGTGTGTGTGTGCGTGGGTGAACATGTTTGGGATTATATTTGTAATACTCTTATTAGAGATTCTACCTCGTCATATGTAAGGGGTAATAAATATTTCCTTATTGCAGCTTTACATTCAAAGTATGACATTGTGTATATTTCTATATCTTTATTAATTCTATTGTATAAATTGGCTGCACGTTTATCATACTGTACACTAGCAAATGTAGTCTTAGTTTTGGGAACTTGTGCAACCAAATCTTTCCTCCGCTTTTGCAAGTAATTTGGATTGTATGATAGGGATTTATGTTTTTTTAGAATTACTTGATGTATATACATTTTCCTAACAGATAATAATTGGCTTAAATGGTAAAGACTTACTGTGGGATATCTTCTGTTTTTAAAATACATAGTTTTTATTAAACCCCGTTGAGCACGCTCTAAATGAATCAGTTTTGATTTTCCTGCACCTCCCCAGATTGATATGCAGTACCCCAGTACTGACTGGACCAGCGCCATATAGATATCGTTCAATAACTTATTTTGAGAGATTTCTGTGGAAGTTTTCCTTGGTATAATGTGCCTCAAGGAGCGGAATAACCAATTTAATTTTGCCATTCTATTAATTACATTTTCGATATGAGGGTGCCATGACAATCTCTGATCTATTGTAATACCTAAGTATTTGGTATGTGGTACTTTATTTATAGTGGTGCAATTAATTGATGGACAATGTTTTACATTACCACATGTATGAATTTTTATAAGGAAATCTTCAGGGGGTTGGGCGCGATTTGTAATACTGAAACACACATAATTAGTTTTATTTGTATTAAGAGTGAGTAGATTCGACTTTAGCCATTTAGTTACAAGAGCCATTCCACTTTCTGCTCTTTCTTTAACTTCTTGCCATGTCCTACCTTTGAAGATAACAGCTGTGTCATCAGCATATGATAATATTTGAGCATTTTCGATCTTTAAATTGCATAGATCATTAATGTAGAGCAAAAATAGAGACGGTCCCAAGACACTACCCTGGGGCACGCCGTAAGTTATATCTGCATCCTCACTAATGCTCTGATCAAGTTTTACACGTTGTGTTCTATGAGATAGATAGCTCTTGAAAAGTTTGAGTGGGATCCCTCTAATTCCGACCTTTTCCAGTTTGTATATAAGGAGTGGGATAGAGACAGTATCAAATGCTTTCATAATATCTAGGTATACAGTTAAACATTTTTGCCCCTTATCTAATTGATCTGTTATCAGTGACGTCATGGTAGCAACTGCATCTTCACTCGATTTGCTTTGTCTGAATCCAAATTGGTATGGGGATAGTATATCAAATTTGTTAAGATATTTCAGAAGTCTAATATTAATTAATTTCTCTAGGATTTTAGAAATAGCCGGTAATATATGTAGATATGGGTCTATAATTATTAATATTGTCTCTATCCCCTCCCTTATATATTGGAATTATAATAGACTTTTTTAATTGTTCAGGGAAAACTCCCTGCTCAAAACATAGATTTGAAAGGTGGGTAATTACTGGGATTACTTCATTTTTGGCAAACTTTAAAAATCTAGTAGAAATCCCATCCCAACCTGGAGAACTATCATTTTTAAGGCTCATTAATATGCGCTCTACCTCATCAGGGTCCGTGTTTAAAAGTACAAAGGAATTAGTCTGTGAAGGCAAAAAGGCGGGTTGATTGTTATATCCACTTGAATTAATTTGCTGCGCTAAATGTTCCCCTATATTAACAAAGAAGTTATTTATATAATTAATTGATTTTGAGGGGGATGACTTTATGTTTAATAATTCAAAGTTCTCATTTTGAGATTTATTACAGTATGTAATATTCTTTATATTTTTCCATAATAATTTGTTATTTGAGACTGATTTAGCTAGTAATTCCCTTTCATATTTTCGCTTTACTTGTTTTATAAGATTGTTGCAATAGTTTCGATACCTTTTATACGTAATCTGTAGAATTTCATCATGTGGATCTTTTTTAGCCTTTTTTTGTAAATTGTTACGATTTCTAATGCAACGCAAAATGCCTGCTGTTATCCAAGGTTTGATGATACGTTTATTGCTAGGTATATGTTTGATTAGGGTAAATTTATTTAATGAATTAGATAATCGCTGAATAAGTTGGATTGTTAATAAATCTGGGTCATCACTCAATAATAGGTCACCTAAGTTTTGGTGTTGTAGATGCTTAAGCGCTTTTTCATAGTCTATGATAGTTGCAGTTTTCGTATTCTTTATATTGTTTTTTAACTTTGACAAGGATAAGAATGTAGTAAAATGATCTGTTATTGTTGTCTGTAAAATAGCAATAAATGCTGAAGTCTTTTTTTTATTGATTTTTAACATAAAATGGTCTAAACAGTTTTTATCTCTAGTAGGTAAGCGATGCCCAGGAAGTATACCATGTGTAGATAACATATTCAGGTAACTTGCTCGATTTTTAAGCTCATAAGGAAGTTCAACAGATTTAGCTTTTATATTTATATTTATATCTCCGGCTAACAATATATTTTTGTGGGACATTAGCGTACTTAAGTAAGCGTCTAGAGAATCAACAAAAGTTTCAATGTTAGTATTTGATGGAGAGCGGTATACACATAATATAGTGTTATTGAGTACTTCTACCTGAATACAAGATGCCTGCGATAACTTTACCTCCTTAATTTTAGGCTTTAATATATTTTTAACGTAAACCACAACTCCATCGTTTTGATTCGCCTGATATTTTGTGGTAAAAGAGCAGTAATTATCAAGTTGCGGAATAGGTTTATTTGAATTTAGCCTACATTCTGTTAAAATAATTATATCTGTCATAAATGTTAAGCTAGATAGTGTTATTAAAAAATCGTCAAAATTATGGTATATACTACGAATATTCTGTGAAATAACTGTTAAATCGTTTTTGTTTACAAAAATATGTTTACAAAGATCAGAAGTATTACACTCTATAGAACGCGCTATATGAAAGTTGTCTATTTCTTGTAATGTTTGTAAAGCTTTGTTATCCATTTTGTGTGAAGGTAGGTATAGACTTCGTATTTATGTAAAATATATTAACCGTCATATGGCCGTCATAGTAAGTTGAAAAGAAAGCTAGTGTTCCTGTACCTACAATACAGTTACATAATGCTAATTTGTGTTTAAATGAATTACTTATTATATTTTGTAATGCAACATAAAACAAATACTGCAAGGAAATTTGATCTGACTTGTCCGTGTGTATGTTTTGTGAGTAAGTGTAAATGTGTCCTGTGTATATAGTAAGTTTGCAAGAGTAGAGGTGTAGTATATTGTGTTTATACAGTTTTTCCTTTAAAGTAATGACATCTTTTTTATGCGTGTATTGTGACAAGAGTGTAATGTATTTTGTTGAGTGTGTATGATTATTTGGAACAAAAAGTGTGAAGTGTGTACAATATTCAGATTTTACATATTTAACCATATAATTTAGCGTCGTATACATAAGGTAGTAAATAGTTATGTTAAAGTTCCTATATAAATATGATAAAAAATAGTTGTACAGTGCAAATAAAAATACCCAATTATGTGAATACATTGTAAGGATTATCTTAGGCAAACTGTAAAGACTGACTATATCATATCTCACAACAGATAGTCATTGTCCTAGTCGCATCTTTTGTATCTGGTCCTCACTTCTTATAGTAATAATAGGCGAATTTTCATCCTTTCTCATATATACCTTCCCATAAGCAGTCCAACAAAATTTGTAAGACTGACTCTTAGCAAGTTCTCTGGCGAGAAAGTGGAGTCTCGAACCTTTGACAGTCAGGTGTTCCGATAAGAATATGGGGACATCAGTATCCTTTTTAAATCCCAGGTGTTTACTGCATATTTTAGACCTATGTTTTTTGTTAAAGGCTTTTCCTTTTTTGAGAATCTCAGTTTTTAACATCGTTGAGCTGGTTTCAACCACAATCGTAGAATTCTTTTCTTCAGGTTTATTATTCCGCACTCTGTATATGTCTCTGATGTCTGATTTACTAAACTGACAGTCTAGATTTTGGGTTAAGCACATTAACATTTCCATAAGGTCTTCCTTGGTCTCGTTACTTTTCTTTGGCACATTTTTTAATTGGAAATTACTTTTCCGAGTACCCATTTGGACCTCCTCGATTTTATTTTCTAAAACTGTTATGTATTTCTTATCTTCCCTAGCCTAGTTTTCGAGTTGATTTATCTTCTTTTTGAATTCCTCGTTTTGTGTCGTCAAGTAAGCTATTGAATTTTCAATGTTGATGTTCGTTTGCTGTATGGCTTTTAAACTTGTCGTAACCTGTTGTAATTCCCTTTCATGTTTATTAGAGAATGAGGTCATCATTTCTTTAATTTCATTTTTAAATTCACTTAACTGCTTAATAATTGATTCCGTATCAACTGTGGATTTTGTGCGTTGTGACACAAAGTTCGGCGGGGTTTCCGCATCGGAGAAAGATTTGTCCGTTGAAGAATCCATACGGCGTACTAGGCTATCAGCAGTTATAAGCGGCAGTGAGTTCGCAGCGCAACGCAACGCAACAAGTGTCAAGTATGGCAGCAACTTTTGTAGCAATTATGGCCGCTGATGTACGCGCTATCTGATTTGAGCGTCCTTGGAGTTGACGTCACGGTGGGCGGAGTCAACACGACGCTTACTATCCAACCCACTACCACTTGGGCGGGGCTTATTAGTTTCGCAAGATGTCGGCCAATGCTCACGCGCAGGATTGGTCACTAAAAACTCTTACTTGTCAATTGATGCGAAGTACACGCTGCGACGTTCATCGAAGTACCAGGAGTCACAACACTTCTACGAGCTTATGCGTTCCTATTTTACGCAGTAATTTATTTTCAAACACTTTAATTATTTATTTTTAAATAAAAGATTGCGTAGTTTTGGGCACGTTTGCACTTTGCAGCGGTCCGGGGGGAAGAGCGTACGTTGCTGGGTTGCATGACAACGCTACGTTTGTTAGAGGGTAATACATGACTTCAACGTGTTGTGTACGTATAGAACGTGTGAGTATCGGGCTCGTAATTAGAGTTTCAGGCGTTGGACACAGGCGTTTGAGCGTTCGAGATTTGTTTAGTAAATCACTGTGTATAAAGTGCTGTTTTACAATGCCTCATAATATGAATTATATTTTACTGTATACGTGAATAATACTAATAAGCTATCATAGCTTTCAAGATGACAAAGGTTTACGAAATTGCTTCCTCCTTGGCTGGCAACGCAATCCTTTGTGTTTGCAAATTTCGATAATAAACTGCGATCAGATCACTTATCAACAAATGACCCCTCTGTTTACCTTGTCAGGTCATAGAAAACTAAAAAACAATACGATCGTCAGGTTACGCGAGGTGCTGGGCTGCGTGCCGCTACCAGCTTTACTCGTGCTGCGGTATCTGTTCGCGTTCCTGGCGCACCTGGCCGAGCACGCGGACGACAACATGATGGACGCCTGGAACCTCGCCATCTGCCTCGGGCCCACACTGCTCGCGGCCTGGGGAGACGGGGGCGCGCAGGTAAGAAGGTGGAGAAGTCGATGTGTGGTTTTGGTGTGGATGTCTATGGTTCATGGTGGCTACTTACGATAGGGTGGCTCGTGTGTTGAAGGGTTTTTACAAATAAATCAAATCTCATAGGTAAACTAAAATCTTTATTTCACGCCCGCTCCAGGTGGCGCAACAGAACCTGTTCAACGAGCTGGTGAAGCGCGCGATCGTGCACCACGCGGCGGTGTTCCCGCAGCACGTGGCGCCGCACGCGCTCTACCGCCGCGACGACCCCGGCCTGCAGCGCGCGCCGCCGCCGCTACCCTTACCACCGATGGCGCCGATCGACCAGCTCGATGCCGGCTCTAACCACACGTGAGTACACGAGTCGGCTGGTAGCTCGCTGTGTAGGGGTGTACGCGGGCGGGAGTAGGGGGGGGGGGCGCTCTACCGCCGCGACGACCCCGGCCTGCAGCGCGCGCCGCCGCCGCTGCCACTGCCGCCGCTCGTGCCGATTGATCAGCTCGATACCGGCTCTAATCACACGTGAGTAGGGGTCGGCTGGGGTAGCTCGCTGTGTAGGGGTAAGTGGGTGGATGGCACGCGCTCTACCGCCGCGACGACCCCGGCCTGCAGCGCGCTTGGAGCTCGGACAAAGTTCTAGCTAGCGGTTGTAGTACCCTTTAAAAAGTCTGCCTTGACAATTAAACTATGACTATGATATGACGTCGGGAACATTGCAGTTTGGTACATTTGATCATGCAGTTCCAGCGGTACTTTGCTCGAATTACCTTTTAATTAACTAAATTTATTGTTTTTCGTTAGCAATTATTTAACAACTAAAATATGTCATTATCAAGACCTTCATTATTAAGTTATATTAGGACAATTACCTAACAAGCATTTAATTTTATTACAATTTAACGGTGTAATCCTGAGTAACATTCAAATGCTAAATTATCTCGCTTCATATTTTAGTGAAGCAGAGGACTCACTAGAAACGAACGGTTCGCGGCTGCGTGCCGACAGCGAATGCGACGACGCTCTCGACGCGCACGACCCGACGGACGGCCGCCGCGATGACGCGTCGTACGGCCGCCGCGACGACGCGTCGCTGTACGACGACGATGACGACGACGAGGATGATGACGACGAAGATGACGAGGATGATGATGATGATGGTGTGTTGGTTTTGTTTTTGTGTTGACTGTGTATAGCTGATGGAGTTAAATTTTATAATTGAACCTGTTTACCCTAAGAAAATTGATGCTTATTGTAACAAAAAATTATGACTGTAACTGATCAATTACTGTGGAATTTTTTTTAGAATACGTTTTTTTAACAAATATTATTTGGAGCCATACAAAAACAGTTATAATGTTTGGCTGTTTATATTGTTACAGGCGTTGAGGCCGCGCGACCAGTGCGAGGTGACACACTCAGGTATTTTTTCAGTTATTATTTTTATGCACCGTAAAATTTTGTAAACTTAACTTATGTCGTTATTTTTAGGATATAGAAAGTATAATTTTTTGACAACAAAATAATATTTTAGGGTTTTAGTAATGTTACAAGGAAGATGGTAAGATATTTGGCAGTCGTCAAAACGGGTTTTACAAAATGAGTATTGTATGAGTACTTATTAAAAAACTCCGACCTTGCGAATGAACAATATAAAACAGTTCACTATTGATTTTAGAGCGAGGTTAAAAACCCCACTCCTATACGTACAGTCGGTGTATAGTGGAGAGGTTGCTTTGGGCTGATGAATAGAGCCAATCCCATCCCAAATTGTCTCGTAACTATTTCCCCGGTTGTATTACAGAAGCAGCGTGGAGCGCCGCGTTCCGGCCCAGGTACGACCGTGAGACTGCCGCACACACATACACACGCACATATACGTACACACGCACACACACACGCCCGTGCGCGTACACGAATACACACACACCCGCGCGCGTACACATTACAATGAAACGATAGTCATAATAAATAATAATACTCAGGTGCTCCGATTTTAGTTGTATAGTGCCACCAACTTATCTGTTCAGTAGACGGTGTCGCTAGTGCAGCGTTCAATGTTACCATAATTATAATAAAATTTGCCGACTGTATAGTAAAGGGAGCTCAACAACTTTGAGACCTATGATTTTTACCAGATAAAGTATGTTGCACAAAATTCATCCATCCATCAGGGCCCACTATTAAGCATAGGTCTCCTCTCATAATGAGAAGGATAAGACCATAGTTCACCATGCTGAACAAGTGCGGTTTGGCAATGTTTTCCTTTACCTTTATAGCAAGTGACATTTAGGTAAATGCTTAAAACGCACATAACTCCGAAAAGTCAGAGACACGTACCCTGGGATTCGAACACGGACCCTCCGAATAGGAGGGCGAATTTTTAATCAATCACCGCCCTAAAATAAGACATTATAATGGCAATGAATAATTCTCAAGAGTATTTGTCTATTAAAAAAAAATCGTAAACATTCAAAAATAAAAGAATTACGTAGGCCAACAAATTTACTTTTTCATGTAAAAATTAAAATTTCAGGACAAGAGAAATAAAAAATCCATTCTTATTGACTAAAATTATTTATGTTTTTATATATTTTATAAAAATAATTGTCATCGTGATCTCTAAGTTTGAGGGGTTCCACACGAGAAATCCCTGTGGAAAATGATGCCGATGCGCCAGATAAAGGAGTTGTTTTAAAATGTATGGAGCCCCGGCCACCACTTTGTACACCATACTAAAATATGGAGAAATACAATTAAAACGGATTTCAATCATCCAATTCCTTTAAATTGCTTTAGTTTGGTGGTATAACACAAAAATGTACACTTAAAATTGCAACACAAAAACTAAAATCCGTCATGGCGGTAAGCTGTCATCACATGTCACGTTGGTTCATTTGATTGAAGTTTGACATATGTACCTACATTTCTGTCATATTTAAGTGACAGTAGACAGTTCGTGATCTGTGATCAATGACAAATTGGTAAGACGCCATGTTGAAACTTGATAAAATTAAATGATAGATACAATTTTTGTACCAGAAAAGTATGCATTTAGGTAATTTATCTTTATTTTTCCCGAATTCCATGGATTTTTCTCGATTTTTCGAGGTACTGTACATATTGTGGGCCGGATTTGAAACATCTCCTTTCTTCAGCTTTTTTTCTTTTCACTCATTAGCATGTAAACAAATCGTTCACTAATTCCTGTAACTAAAGATATAATATTATATGAAGTATAAAAAAAATTGGACACTAAATATATTCACCAAATATAGTGACACTTTAATCGATTAAGCAAACATAAGTGAGGAAAATAAAATAACTGAAAAATTTAAGCGGGACTATTAATTAACTTGCAATAGCAAAACTAACCTGTTGTAATTGCGACGCATTCTGCCACTTTTTCAAACGTTATTTTCGGAGTTAGCAGGCGGCTTTCTTCCCTCATAAAATCTAAAACTTTTAAAAAACTAATCGTGCATCACTTCTAAGAGGCTCAGGCATTTTTAATCACTTTTTGCAATTAAAATCGAATTAAAACACATAGAGCACTCACACTTCAAAAAATTGACAGCGGACATGAAATTTCAAAATTGACGTTGTCTTTTTTTAGTTCCATTTTATTTCTACTGAACAGATAATATAAGTTGGTGGCATTATACGAGATGCTAATGGGTTATGTCGTATTTATGTTAAATAGTTGATGTTTGGTTTATCTTATATGGATAACATTTCCACAATTGATTAACCCATCTATCTTTGGAAATTGCGATATATATTTAAATGTGCCCAAATTTTTAACGATCTCTTCGATACATCCTGTAAGGACATTAGGATTTGTTTAATAATTATTATGATGCGCTTATGGATAAAGATTAATAGTTTTAATGTGAATGGGTTTAAGTGCGTTTCCTTTAACAAAAGGCGTTACCTGTAAAATGAAGGAGGGATGATAAATAAATCTAATTTCTTTAATTAAAAAAAGATTTCAATAAGTAAACATTTATATTTACAATTTTAAAGTTTTAATATTTACTATTTCGTCTTTTCAACTTAACTTTACTGAAATTAATTACAACAATTTATATTATATAAATATTTCACACATTTACATGACATCAACTGATCTAAATGCTTCTGTTTTAATGGTTGAATATATTTTTCATATTAAGCAAAGAGAGATATTCATTACATAAATGCTTTTCATAGTTTTATTTTTATTATTATATACCAATGTACTTTAATATAGTTTTTTTATATCTACAAGTAGCTTTACTATTATTTTTTTAATGTATTAATGATGTGTATTTTAAATGTTTTTGTCGTATATTAAAAAAAAAAGTTATTGCAGTATCTTTTGGAATTGATTATATCATAATAATTATATTCTTGCATTTACATTGTATACTATAAAATGTATTTTTGATATATTGCACTGGATGTGAATTTTCGAATATTGTCATTGAGATGTGAGACTGATTCGATGTGATATGGTCGGATAACGGTGTGTGGTGCGAATAGAGCTTTATTTGAATAAATGTCGTTAGCTGTTGGCTGAACTTGTTTAATTTCGCTTCGTAGTGTTACTGCAGTCACTTACAACGCAGCACTTTAGTGCAGTCATTTACATTGTGCACAGTTATTGGGCTTTTATACAGATGCTGCCTTAATTTACAATACTTTGCCCATTATAAGTTTTTGGCTTTCAATATTTTTTATTTTAAATTTTACTTGACGATTTAGAGCAGCACAGTCGCTATTTAAATGAAGTTAATTGCTTTTGGATATCGCCAGGTTGATGATTTTCTGAATTACAAATATATGCTTTAAAATAATGTAAATAATTGGGTTTTGATTTATTTGCGCATTTAGGTAAAATAGAAACATGATATCACAATTTTTGCAACATTATCTTTTTCAGGCCAAAATAATACTGGTTTAATGTATTGATCAATTTTTTTTCCTGTTGTGTCATAAAGTTTCTGGATACTTAACGCCTCGGAATCAATTTAACCTCACTTTTCATCACATTATGTGCGCATATAATCGATAAACTTCGATCTTCTTTCTTTCTTCTTCTGTAAAAGGTTGTTAGTCTTTTCTTCGTTTGTAAAAGGCTTAAGTTGATTCATATGTGGATGAGTATGAAGAGACCTTTACATTATAATGGGTTTGCTTCAAATAAAACATTAGTAAATATGTAATTTCAAAGCACCTGAGCAATTGAATAGTAAATTACATAGTGCTTCAACTTGTGTTGCGTGGAGTATGCTTAACTTATATAATATCTGACGGGTAATGGCTATTATGAGGAGTGTCGCTGTGCACTGTGCTCTGTTCATTGAGCATTGCGCTCTGTATATGGGAGCTCTGAGCACCGAGCTCTTTGCACCGAGCATTGAACAGCGTACATTGTTCAGAGCGCGTTGCACAGCGCAGTGAGTGAGGCCATCTGTGTGCAGGTCGCGAGCGCCGCGCCCGCCGCCGCCGATGGATGTAGGTGAGTGTGATTCTTTAATTGTATATATTGCGTATTCTCGTGCCAAACTATGTGGCACCTCGGAACTATTGTTAGGTTGAAATGTATACAGAAAGAGGATACGTCAAGGATAAGTGAGAGTTGTAAGGAATTGATGTATGGAGTATTAAGTCACAGTCACAGCACGCTGTGTGTAGTTCAGATATGACAAAAAGTTTGGCGCGAGTTGGTCTATGTATGTTATGTTATGAATCTGAATACGCAAAGAAACTGACTAACAGACTTTAACATTGTAATTAGGAAAACAATTGTCATGCCGACAAAGGAACAAGAACAATGGCTGCTAATTTAGTTAGAAGACCTTTATTCATCATCTATCTATCATCTTAGTAATTTGTATAATTATTTCTTTTGAATTTCGGATTACGTGAATGGGAATCTGATGACTATGGTAATACTGTAGGTAATACTGTATCGGTGTAGTTAAATTTGTGTGAATTTGTGCAATTTTTATGACGACTGAATTTTATGAAAAACTGACAAAACCAATGAACATCCACAGCCGCCTGGCGGAGAGCACGCCGGACTTGGTGCTGGACCTGCCGGCGCGCGACGGCGCCGACACGTTCCTCAACAACCGCGACACGCTGCGCAAGCGGCCCGCGCCGCCCGCGCACCGCCACACCGCGTCCGAGGGCAGCGACCCCGCCCCCGCCCCCGCGCACCCCCCCGCACACACCCCCGCGCCCGCCAGCCCCGTGCCCGCCCGCAACACTGCCCGCGTCGCTGCAAAATTCGCAGAACTCACCCTCACCGGCGGATCCCTCAAGCCGGCCCTCGCCGCCAAACCTGCGCTCCTCCGACGCCCCACCCCCCACCCGCACGCGCGCCCCGCCGCGCCCCCCACCGTGCCCCCCGCCCCCGAGGACGCCCCGCCCGCCCCTGGTGCCGCCGAGTAGGTAGTAGGTGCCACGTAATTTTAAGTACTAGCACAGATCACAGACTAGTACAGATTTAAAGCATCATACACTGTGCACTCAATCAATGCACACAAAGACATCGTTCACAGACATGAAGCATTGTTCAATAGTGGTTTAAAATGGTTCCATATTTGGTGTCCGTGTAAGGTGTCTAGGTGAAGATTGATCAAGCGCGCATGTTTGGAGCTTTACATGAATTGTACTAGTGTATGATTGGTGAAACTAGGCTATGATATACACGTATGCATTCGATTTACAAGCATATCAGTCGAATTGGATGTGTATAAAAGGAATTTCGATTAGTTTGTTCGACTTTATTTTCTAGTTACGATAGACACTATGCGTCTTCCATGATCGTAAACTTATAATAGAGGGAAACCATTCGTGATGTTAATGCTTACAATATGATCTTATACGCACACATTTGTATTGTAAGACAATATAATATATGTAATATTTAAGACGTGTCATTCATTTCGGTCATACATTCGGCTGATTTGCTTGTGCGATGATAGGCTCAGTTTCCTGTCACGGACTGTCGAGTGTTAAGCAAAGGTGTTAAGTAATCGAATCTCCATGCCATAAACTTTTTTATACGCTACTAATCAGTTGTTTGAATGCAAGTTAGCAATAGTTTCAGATCAACAACTACAAGTTCCTGAAGTTGGGTTACCAAGCAACAACGATAAAAAACAGACTTAGTGAGTGGTTTTCCTACGCACACATAAAGTAAATCACACTATGATATTTATCAGCAGAAGTTTATATGTGCTAATTTCCATTAATTTCTAATTTTCCACACGTTTTTTTTCTCCACAACATTAACGTTAATGTTCAACGAAACCGTACTTTTTCATTTTAATCACGTTACTCACTTTCTCTCACCACAGTAGCGTTAAATATTTAACGCAACAGGCTCCTATGTTCATTCAAAGAGTTCAATTTCAAAAATAGAAACATTGAATATGTTGAAATAATTGCTTTTTACAAAAAAAATAACCGACTTCAATCTTGATAAGTAGAGATAACTCAAAAACTACTCGCCAGATGGCGCTCAATTCAACATGTAAGTGTAAAGTTCTCGTCACTACAAATTAATCAAGCCCAAACACTAGATAACTGCAGTAAATCGTTGAGGAGTTCCCTCGACTGTCTTTCGGCTTCATCAGATCGACTCCAGATCTTCATGTAATTGTAGCGCTTTTATGTACTTATGATAAAATGAACAAACACACTAGTTGTCCATACAATTTTCGAAAGTTCCCCTCGATTTCTCTGATATGCCATCGTCAGATCCTGGTGTCCTTATCAGGGGACCCCACTGTGCATATCTACTTTACAACAAAAAAAGAATATCAAAATCGGCCCATAAACGACGAAATAATCGCTGAACGTACATAAAAAAAAAAACAAATATATGGTCGAATTGAGAACCTCCTTCTTTTTTGAAGTCGGTTAAGAAAATAATCATTTTGTGGCTATTTACAGCAGTTTATTGCCAACGATTGTTCAATACACAATTATTAAGATAAAAATGAACATGAAATAATTTTATTCGAAATTGGTTATTACAAACACTTCGAAAGTCAAACGACGCCATCGCTTCCACAAATCCCTACGATGAGTGGCCTTGGTAGAAGAAGCGGCAAGAAAATCCTAAGTTTTTTTTCGACTCACAGTTACAGAGAACATTTCAATTAAAGCCATTAAGTAATTAATTAAGTATCATTAATTAAGTTATTAATTAAGTAGTTATGCTTAATTAATGGCTACATTTCAAACTCATGTCCAGGCTATTTCATCTTGAAAATATTCATCCAGTTTATAATACTTAACCCTTCGTCATTCATTGACATGAGTTTTTAACTTATAGTATGGCATATTTTAAAAATCATTGCTCGTTTAAATATTTATTTAAGCACTAGTAAATCCGCCCTCGCTTCGCTTCGGGGAACCAGTCCCTTCAAAAATCTCTATAAATTTTGACAAATTATGTTATTCCGATGTCTAAGCTATACTACTGCAAAGTTTCACGAAAATCCGTTCAGTAGTTTTTGCGTGAAAGAGTAACAAACCCACACACTCACTCACTCACTCACTCACATAGTACATCCTTACAAACTTTCGCATTTATAATATTAGTAGGATAGGATGCCACAATACCTATTTGATAAACTACACTACATCTCATCGGACGACCAAACGCGCTGTCCAAAATGCTGTAAGTGTTGTTCACCGCTGCTCGCTGATATCCGTAACACCAAAAACAATAAGAGCCTGTCAAAATACCCGTCTGAAAGCTTGCCAAAAATAAATGTGACCTCGGAGAGGTCATATTTGTATGGCACTTACGAATTTGCAATTGTTGATCTGAAATGCTATTTAGACTGATGTAGGTGTTATAAGGTAAGGTTCCGGTTTCGTTCGCCATACTCGGTGCTATGCCTTTTGACACGTTTCTACCAGGCGAGCGTCACCGGAATCGATCCAGCGTATTGTATGTGCGAGTATTTTATACCTATTTGTACTGAGTATATTATTTTTATATGTCGATGTGATTCATACGAACACGATTTCTTAGGTATTAATTAGACTGATTCGAATTCGATCGAGCCCACTGTATACTTATGGTGATATTATTGCGCAAATGTATTGAACTTTGTAAAATATGTAACGATTATTGCGAGCACAATGCGCCGCGTTTTATACAGTAAACAGTATTACCCGCCGTTGTTGTTTTATTTTTACCCTTTTTCATGGAATTAAGTAAGATAGCAAACGAGCTTGCAACACCACCTCTCCTCCGCCCATGACTTCTGTGACATTCCCAGATCATGATTCAAATTGGGTGATTAGTTCAGTTAGCAGAAGGTATTATTTTATCTATTTGGTGAAAAGTGGTTATTGTTAGTGAACTGTCTAAAATCATTATCAGTTCTACGAAATCAGACACTCAGTTAAAACCAGTTAAACTGTACTTTTTCCAATTCAATTGGCACATAAAATAGGTGTTTATCGTTTCCAGAACCTACTAACTCACAAAAATACACCAACACGTATAGTGGTATCTGGGATCTATAATGTAGACCACATTAGGGCAGTGGGTCGTCTCACTTTTCTGGTCAAGGGCCTTACAAGTTACAAGGGCCTTTTATTATATCTATGCCTCGCGGGGTGCGGCGGCTTGCTGTATGAGTGCCCAGTTGCAATTAAGCGTTTTAAACACCTTTCCTGCACGCTCTACGCTCAAATTAATATACATATTATGTAGGTATCTCGGCTGCGGACCACTGCTGTGGACCGGTTTTGTCCACCACGGTCATAGGTCATAGGGGCTTATACTTATAGGATGTAGCCTGTTTGAAACTCCACAAAAAAAGCTTTGCCGTTGTTTGATGCATCGAGCAGGTGTCTAGTACCAAGTCGTCATCATTGAAAATGGCTAGGATTACCAGGGAAACGAGCATACAGGGATTGCGAAATAAAACACTTCTCGACTATAATACAGAAGTATAATGACGTGCGGGTGAGATGAGGTGAAGGACGCTACTAATACCGCAGGCAGTGATCGTGATGCATGGCGTGGTGCATGGGCGCCGCGTTTTCCTTGTCGCGAGCGTAGTGCGGGGCGCCCGCTGCCCCGCCCGCCGCGCCGTTCGCCGCGAATTCCGCTCCTAGAGCGGGAGCTTCGTATTCGTCGCCGGAGCCGTCGGAAGCTTCGAGGTATCCGAAGAGTCTGGCCGCGCCGGCCGCGCGCCCCTCCCGCCGGCGCGTGCTGCTCGCCGCGTTGGCCGCGCCGCTCGCCGCGCCGCTCGTCGCCACCGCCGCCGTCGCGGCCACGAAGCCAGTAGGTCGCGCCACGCCCGATGGCACTTTCAGGTTGCGGCTCTCTATGTGACTGTGAATGTGGAGTTAGGTTAGATTGTTTGTTTAATGTCTATCGAATGATAATAACTAAGTTACTGTTGACAAAAAATAATAGACAAGTAAGTACCTATAGATAGATCAAAAACTACTCGCCAGATGTCGCTTAAAATGGGACCTACTCTACTACACGACCACTACTAAAAATACTTTGAATGTATGAACCGAATGCAAGATAGGTACTTATCTACTGAAGAGCAATCTGGCAGTCAGTGATTCCGAATTAAGAGGCGTTTTAACATAATGCCTATATGTATTGTATTTTAAAATTAACCCATCTTTAACTAATTTGTCTTTACAGTTTAAAATGACTCTTGATCTTGTATATTGGATTATGCCTAAATATCTACGGTCTACCCTGCTGTGTAAGTATAAGACCTAAGTAAGACCTTTTTTGTTAGTTGTGGAGAGGTTCTTTTTTTGATGTAAATAGCCGGCAAACTAGCAGCGAGCCATGTCAGTAGACAAAAACGATATATAGGTACCTACCTACTAGGTACAAATCTCATTCATAGAAAGAATACTAACTGAACTTCTCGCAGATGATGCGCTAGCTGCAACTGGTCATCAGCGAGGAAGGGGCATTTAGCGCACGCCTTTTTGTTGTGCACTTTGTGCACGTGCGTGGCGAGTCGCTCCGCACGTGCCGCCTTGTACTCGCACAGTGCGCACGCGAACGGCTTGAGGTGCGTGTTGAGATGGCGTTTGAGGCACCAGTTGTCCGCGCCCGACCACGGACAATAGCAACACGCGTAGCGCCGCTCGCCTCGCTCCCCGCGTTCTCCCTGCTGAAACACGCTCATTACTCATTATGTATACCTAATTTAATACAGAGATTGAAGCTGTTAGGGAGTTGGTTATGAGATTTATTCGGATAGATCATCAAGTTAAGTTAGTGAAGTAGAAGTGTTGGCATGGCAGGTAGTTGACATCAGTTGTTAGTCATAGGTAGGTATATGATACGGCTGTTTTTATTTCTGATTTCTGACACCAATTCTTAGGAATGGTACAGTGGTTTGGATGGCATTTTTTGTAATCGAGCGATTACACATTTAAGATAAACGTACTTTTCTACGCACTGGACTGGTTGGAGCAGACTTGTGGAGCGCGGGCGGCGACGCGTCGGCCTTCACGAGCGGGGTGCGCTCCATCTTGATGGGCGGCGCTCGGCACTCCAGCACGCCGGCCGGCTCGCTGGCCGGCTTGCCCATGCTCGCCACTCCAGCCACGCCTGCCACTCCCTGCACGCCTGGTACCGTGACAGTACTGCAATAATGCGTATTACCTCCCGACCCTACTCCACTCACTCCCGACACCCCTGTCACCCCAGTCACGCCCGACACCCCCGTCACCCCCGACACCCCTGACACTCCCGACACCCCCGACACTCCTGACACTCCTGAAACCCCAGACACCCCCGACACTCCTGACACTCCCGTCACTACCCCAGGCACGCCCGCGACACTAGCGACGCCGGCCGAGCTGACAGCGCTAGCAGCGCCAGTTACAACCAGAACGGTGCCTGCACCCTGCTTGCCGCCCGAGCGTCGAATGCGATTCATATCGTACGGCTGGTCGCGATGCATGCGAAGAAAGTGCTTCTTGACATGGTCGGCGCGGTTGAACTGCTTCTGACAGAGATAGCAGTGGAAGGGTTTCTCGTCGCGGTGGATGTTTTCGTGCCGCGTGAAGAGGTCGCGGCGGTCGGTGGCGTAGGGGCAGGCGCCGCACGCGTATCGCTTGCTGCCGTCGATGCCCACGTCTCCACCCTGCGGGGAACCCTCGGCGACGCTTAGGGTCCCCGTCCCTCCGGCAGCCCCCGCTGGGACCAGGGCGCCTGCGGTGCCCGGACTCGCTCGCCGCTCAGTCCGTGCCGTCTCGACCTGCCAATTTAGACCTTATGATTTCTTTGTATCATACTCATAATACTTATTGCATACAATTTGTCTTGGAAAATATCAAAGGTCCAAGGAATCTCTGCGCTTGATTTTCTACTTAATATCTAGATCGATTAGGAAGTCTTCGTTCGGTCTCTTTATGACATTACTACCAAAGTCTCAGGTTTCTTTTTTTAATGCATTCGTAGTAAATCTGGTTATACTAGGACTTAACGCACCTTAGTCTTGAGCCGCTGCAGATACCGCGTGAGGTCGTCAAGCGCAGGGTTGTCTCGCAGCAGGTGGTCGGCGGCGGCGGGGTCCGAGTGGTGGTCTCTGGCCAGGTGCTGCCGCACCGCGCGCGCCCAGCCGCTCGCGAACCCGCAGCCGGCCAGCGGACACTGGAACGCACGCGCCTGCAAGACATAAGCATGGCGTGGTCATTGTTTATTAGTAGGTAGCTAATCACGGATCGGGACACAGGATCGGGAAAATAAAAAAGAAAAAGTAAACTTACCTACCTATTTTACTTTATTTACCTAATTATAAATAAATTACTGTTTCAATTGCACAAAGCACCATACCACGGGTATATTGACTTTGAGCAGGGTTTTGGTCGAACAACTTTTATGATTTAGCAGATTACAATTTCTTATTCTATTACGACCAAACGTGACACCGATGTTAAGTTATCTCCTTATGTAGTGCATGAAGATGACCTATAGAACAGTCCATCCGTTAACCAAACAGATGCCTACCTGCGAGTGCGTGCCCAGCCAGTGCTCAGCGACCCTTGCGAGAAAGCCGACGCACTCACAGTCGGTGCACTTGAATAGGCGCTGCGCGGGGTTGTAGGAGGCCACGCGCGAGTGCGCCCAGGCAAGAGGCTCCTCCGCTGCCGTCCACCTGTCCTCCGCCGAGGGGTCCGTGCGCGGCGTGAAGTTCGCCTGTCGAACAACTTGATGATCAGGCTCTCGAATGGAGAACGACGGGTGTCAGGCGTCAGGGCGTGGGGAACTAGTATCCCCCATGAGGCCACTGCGACCATCTCTGATCTATTGTGGCCAAGAAAGACGGATGGTTCATGGGTGAGTTGATTTTTTTTATTATTACACTGATAATATTGCCAGTGCCTTTTAGTAGGTATTATTGACCTATATCATATTTGCACTAAGTTGCGTCATTCATTTAATATTAAAGTAGGTCTCTAGGTAATTAAAATTCTGCAGACAGACACATTTGTATACCAAACATTATTTGACATTTAATTTATGTATTGTGGAGAAATACGGCTCAGCTCAGACGTACAGTGCCACAAACTTATCTGATCCGGTAAGAGGGGCGCCACTGTCTTGGTCTTTGTCTGAGAACAGTATAACATTTGCATTAGTTCCAATTTTTTCCAACGGGCCAGATAAGTTTGTGGCACTATAGTCTTACTTTGATACGAAATTATGTAGCTTACTTTCTATGAACGTTGTTATGTTTGAACTAAAATTATATGAATTATAGGTATCTAACTAAAATGCATGAACCTTCGAGGGTAAGAACGAACACTGAAAGCAATCGATTTATTCAAATATTTTCTTCAAATACTTAAGTAGATATTTTCATAAAAAAGTGTGTTCGCTATATTTTTCTCATGAAGTCATAGTCTCGAGATACTAAAGCAACCCTAATGAAGTCAAATTGATAAATTATAAGTAGACATACCTACAATACGTCTGTACATTAATACCACGACACCAAATAGTGTCATGGCAGTTTTCGAATCCATTGTAAGTAGTTAAAAACGCCAAATAACTCCGGTTTTCTGCATTTGCTTACAAAAAGAAGACATAAAAAAGAAGGAGACTTTCAATCTCTACATGTAAATAAAATTGAAGTATCTGTTTTTGATTTCAAAATACATAACAGGGTTTTTTTTATCACAGAATGTGTAGTTATTTACACGATAGACAGTAACAAACGATTTAAAAAATTATGTATGTCTGTTTGTCCGGACTGATCTCCAGAACGGCTGTACCAATATTTTTAAGGGATCCATCGCGGCTACTTTTTATCCTGGACCTTTCCGCGGGATAGGGGTTCACGTGGGAAAATCTCGCGAACCCGAACGAAGTCGCACGAAGTCGTGGGCATAGCTCTTTCAAATATTATGTTTTACTAGATGAATGGATTTTCATAATTCTTTCTTTATTTGAAAGCGGATATCTATATCGCTGGTCCCATCAACAGCCAAACCTGACGAGTATTTTTTGAGTTAGTCTAAATACTGCGTATTTAATTGGCTTTAATTACGTTGACGATGTTCTGATTTTATTACTTGTCGATGTTGACGTCGTTTTTTAAACATAGTTATAGTTACCTATAGGTACCTATAGCTACCTAGTCTTGGGCCCCGTTGGTACCTTATCCTTAGATAAGGAATCCTTAACAGTCTTAAGGTTATCTCCTAAAAATGGTTTTGTCAAAAATTTTTTTGGTAGAATTAGGCACTTCGTTGAGATACGTTAAAATAAATATTTAAGTGGGTGTCCATACTTTCGACGCCTCAGCGATAGTTTAGTTATCTTTCGGTCCAAGAGATGACGTTGTGGCATGATGGCGTTGTGGGTAATATGTAGCTACAATAAAACAAATATTTTAGTGAGGCTTTCATACAACAGACCATTTTTTTTGCGTTTTTATACATAATGGTAGTAGGTACAGAACCCTTCGTGCGCGAGTCCAACTCGCACTTGGCCGGTTTTTGTTATTCGTAAGCTGTTGATTTTCTTCTATGGGATTCCATATAAAAAGCGACATGTGACGGTTAGTTTTCGAGTTATCTTATCGATTTTGAAATCAGTTATTTTTTTGTACTATAATATTGTATGTTTTTGACGGAATACTTCCTTGATTTCCTATTGTTTATGATAACTTAGGTACCTACTCCATTTCCATTACCTTTTGTTATTCGTTCCAGTTAATTTAAGATTATGTCGTGTTTGAATATTAAGCCTAATTTTACCTACTAATGCTTCTAATTTTTCCGAATAACCACTACTGTATTGTCTGTATTACAATGTGGTTGAAAAATTTTGCATATCTCAGGGGTTAACTTTAGGTCCTATACTATTCTTTCATATCGTATATACCTGTACCGTGTATATCAAAGATACGAAAAGACTTACCTATATTAATTACTTTCATGATTATAATAAATAGAAACAATCTCAAAGCTTAGGCATACTAAAGGTAAAAATTATAAAAGGGCTAGGTTTTGGCTACTTTATACAATACATAGGTATAATAAGTACCTATGTATAAAAGTGAATTGTATTGAAATTAATACGATTAATTTCAAAATTTTAATATGCGTCAAGTGATAAAAATTAATAAAAATTAAACGAAATTGATATTCACGTCATTGGGTCGTGTTACTTTTAGAAAAAGAAAGAGTATAAATGATTTCTGGATGTATTATCGTTGACTTCTAAATCGAATTGAGCATTGTGTATTGTCGGAGCGAATTTTGACAGTAGCTGCGTACGCGCACGCGGTAGCACGCAGGAGTCTATACCTGCAAGATGCCAGGCGGCGGGAACCCATTCTGCATGAGCGCTGCCAGCCCCCACGCCGTGATGTGCTCCTCGGGCCGCATGTCATCGTCGTGCAGGTCACGTTCCGCCGCGGGGAACTCCACGCCCACCACGCCGCCCACGCCCACGCCCACGCTCACGCCCACGGTCGCTTCCTCGCCATACAGCTTCTTGGTTATCTCCTTGAACATGTCCTCGCAGTCCATGGTGAGGGAGGACACGTTCGCCACGCCCGCGCCGCCCTCCATCGCGCCGCCCGCTACTGCCCCGCGCCCCCCGCGCCCCCCGCGCGCGCCACCCCACCGACACCCGACATGCCGCTGCTGACCGTACACTGCCTACGACACTTAACAACACCGGATGTTCCTTACACTTTAATCGCTTATCAATGTATGTATTATCTATACTCGTACTTTTAGCACGTAAATAACAAAGGTTTCTAACAACTTATGTCCTAAAGTATGGTCAGCAAAAAAACGCAACAGGTGTCGACGCGAAGTGTCCTCTGCGCAGGGTTGCGTGTAATAGTCCGTGCGTAGGCATCGAGCGCCTCCGCAGTGCCCGAGTACCTCCGCGCTTGTCACGCCAAAAGTGGGTTAGACAGTATCAGGAAAATGAGATATGAACGTCAGCTTACGTTTTATGATCTATCTGGACAACGTTTCTTTGTTATCATAGAAATATGTAAACGTAATAGTTCCACGAGTTCTATCGACAGACCGTGCTAGCACAGGAACGCTAATAGTCTCGAAGTGTCGCTATGGCGGCCGACAAAGGTAGCGTCGCCGCCGGAGCTCAGCCGTGGAGCGAAGCGATCGATTCTCACACGGGCCGAATAAAAACGGGTTGATTAACGCTAGTTTCGAAATTCATCGAAAGCCGCGAGATCAGTCGAGATGCGATATTTCATAGGTGTACCGCGGCCCACCCCCACCCCCGCGGCGCGCGGTGGCTGGCTCGTGCTGGAGCCGGGTGCTGGCCGCGTCGCGAGCGCGGGCCTACTAGGCGCTCCGCCGGCGGCCGCAGGGCGGCGATCGATCGACGGGCGCCCCCTCGCGCCCTCGCCCCCTCGCCCGTCGCCCCCCGCCCTGCGCCGCTGCGCCCGACCGATCGATCGCCGTCCCGCCCGCCCCTGTGACCGACTGCGAACGAGCCCACGCGATTCACGGGAGCCGGAACGCACCCCGCCGCCCGTCGCCCGCCCGCACCCCTAAATCCCTCGACCCTCCGGTTGCCATTATTGTTTCATATTAGATTCAAAGGATCACATCGAGAGCTTAGAACTTAAAGATTTTCAGATGTGTCGCCTTTTACAGCTGGCTTACGTGCATTGTAGGTGTAGAGATATTTACTTCCACTTCTAGATTACGGTCACCTACAAATACAACACCAATATAAAATATGAAGAGTCGTTGGTAATTTTCTTTGTGATCGTGTAACTGTAGACGACACATGTTTTTTCGTAAATTAATACATAAAAAATTAACAATCCATCAGGGATTAGTGAAGCTAGCTCAAAATACTTGGATAAAAAATAAACTTGTAAGTAAATCGAAATGAACCCTACGACAGTGGAATTTGATTAAAATTAATAACGGGAAATAAGAGTTTTATATAATTTTCATTTGTGTATCTCACGCACACATTTGCAAGCTAGAAAGAGTCGACAGATTGAGGTCATGCTCCTATAATTTATTTTGTTGAGATGCCGCGCTCTTGAGCCGTGCTCCGTTTATCATGTCCTGCGGTGACGGTCGGTAATAACGGCCCGTAATTTTATATTTCCATGGAAAATATGCGAGGTACTTTAATCATTAGGTATATTAGTTACCTCGATTATAAGTATTCTTGAATGTTTTGTTACATTCTAGGTACAGTTTGTTTTGAGGATTGATGGAGGTAGAGGGTAGAAAATTGGGTATGGTAGCTTTGACTTTAAAAGATTAAGGAATTGAACTTCTTCTTGGTGTAGAGCGTTGCTAAGAGAAACAAATAAACCTAGGTGATTAATGAAATACCTAAGTACCTACCCTCTGCTATCAAACCATAGTAGGTACCTAGTATTAATGTGAGTTTCGTTCTGTGTCGGTCACAGTTAGGGTTGCCAGATCGATTCTTCCTGTTATTGGGATCAATAACCGATTTTTCGGGATTTTAGGGCTTTGGTCGGGAGAAATAAAAAAAATAAGTTAATAATAGTAAATTATTTATAATATACTAAGTAAACAAACATATTTTTGCATTGCACTGTAGATATAAGAAAAAAAACATAGTAGGTATTTGTGACACATACATAAGATAAGAACCGAATGAGCAATTGAGCATGTTTATTGTTTTTGTACTTATCATTTTTTTACCGCGTTTAACAACTTTTGAGCTTTATCGCTATTCAAAAAGGTCTTAAAATTTAAACAATTTTCGTCAAAATTCAAACGAATTATTAATTCCGTCTTTATTAAATCTATGCTCATTCGGTTCCTTTCTTTGAGTTGATTATAAATTATTAAGTATTAAGTCAGACGGAGTGCATTGCAATGTTTTTTTGCTTTGCGCCAAGCGCCCAAGTGGTTTGCAAGTATCGTTTGACGAAAATGTGAACTTAAAATTATCGAACTTATTTTTCGGGAGATTATTTGCTTTGTCGGGAGTCGGGAGGACATACAAAAATTCGGGAGAATCCCGCCAATTCCCGACCTTCTGGCAACCCTAGTCACAGTTGTCATGGGCGGAAACGGAGGGCGAAAGAATTTCATTTCGTAAAATAAGGTACACCTTTTAAAGTAGGTAATTTTACTAATAATCGTTTCGATTTATAATTCATGTTTTATTGAATACCCTCTGTGATTCTTTTCGCCACAGTTTTTTGTGCTTTGTCTCTCTTATAAATAATAAATAATATAATTTGATAAAGCTAATTATCACAAACATGAGCATTTTTTATAAATAATTCATTAATTATAAAAAATCTTATAACAAATCATTCATGAAGAAAAATATCACGTATATTTTTTTTATAATTTTTCAAATTAGTGTTTGTTTATGTACGTCATGGATTATTCCAAAATATAATTTAATTTTTAAAGTTTTAAATGTCTTATAGGAGTTGTTTCAAAATGTATGGAGCCCCGGCCACCACTTTGTACACCATACTAAAATATGGAGAAACACAATTAAAACGGATTTCAATCATCCAATTCCTTTAAATTGCTTTAGTTTGGTGGTATAACACAAAAATGTACACTTAAAATTGCAACACAAAAACTAAAATCCGTCATGGCGGTAAGCTGTCATCACATGTCACGTTGGTTGATTTGATTGAAGTTTGACATATGTACCTACATTTCTGTCATATTTAAGTGACAGTAGACAGTTCGTGATCTGTGATCAATGACAAATTGGTAAGACGCCATGTTGAAACTTGATAAAATTAAATGATAGATACAATTTTTGTACCAGAAAAGTATGCATTTAGGTAATTTATCTTTATTTTTCCCGAATTCCATGGATTTTTCTCGATTTTTCGAGGTACTGTACATATTGTGGGCCGGATTTGAAACATCTCCTTTAATCAAAATAGAAAAGAAAGTTTTGAAGCAGCTGATTGAGCGTAGAGTTGACTCCTTAAGAGTAATAAAACAGAAACTGGGATCGACCTCCGAAACGGATGTGGGGAGAAAATTGATCTAGGCGATATCGCAATATGAAGAAATAATTAAAATGGCAATGTAAGTGATGCAAGGGAGTTTATTATGCGCTAAACATAATAAAGTTAACAGATGGTAGTAGAATATTACTTGGTGAGTTTGATAAAATATTACTTTGTTAAAGGAAACGAGACTAATAACTAACTTACCTAACTTTACCCTTTGAGTCTTGTTCTAGGTCGGTCACATATTTTGTACCTAATGGGCAACAGAAGAAGGGTGGTGCTGCCTGCTAGTTTGCTAACATAATCCCTAAGAAATCCCAGTAACAATGATCGGGGAGAAAACTCCTCAGGATCTCCTGCCAATTCTGCTTTTTAGCATAGTTAGAATTTAATTCATTCAACTTCCAAATCTTGCCCTTTAAAGAAACAAATTCATTAATTTTATATTTACCCTGTAGGTATGTATTTATATTCATCTACTTCTGCTGTTGTCTGTACATAAATATAATTATGATCTCTCGCGCCATTTATATCTCATTTTCTATTCATAATCAATCTACCGTGTACTGTGTAGATGGAGTTTTTCCTTAAACGTGAAGTCGTTCAAGTAGGAATTAAATCATTCAAATATGGGGGAATTACGTTCACCAGCAGAAGTCTTGTATTGATCGCTTCAAAGCTTGAGTACAAAATTGATTCCTAACAAAGTTACTGCACTTTTTGTTTCTGTTGTTTAGCGATTTAAAAAAAGAAGCAGTTTCTCAGTTCGACCGTACATTACAGTAAATTTTTTCGTCGTTTAAGAGCCGATTTTGATTTTTTTTTTGTTGGAAAGTAAATATTGCAAGGGTCGTCCGCCAGGATCTGATGATGGCATCTCAAAGAAATCGAGGGGAACTTTCGAAAACTGTAGGGGCGACTAGTGAATTTGTTAAGGTTTTCATGAAGTTATATTAAAGCACTACAATTTAATGAAGGTCTGGATTCGACCTGATAAGCTGAAAGTCAGTCGAGGGAACTCCCCAACGATTTACAGCAGTTACCTTGTGTTTGGGCTTGATTATTTTGTAGTGACGAAAACTTTACACCTAGACGGGTTGATCGGGCGGATCTGGCGAGCATATTTGAAATTATCACTGCCGGTCGATATTACCTAAGTATAGTAGGTAAGTTAAAACAAAAAAACAATTCGGTATTTTCAGTACACAAATAATGGAAATAATTGTAAGTGTACTTTTTCTCAACAGACGTTGACGTAATAATGAATATTTTATTTATCCAAATAAAAAAAATCTACTAGCATCTACTTAACTCTATTATCCGTTCGCATTCGATATAGAATTCGTTTTAATGGCATCCATACAAACGCCAGCTTTCTGGTCAACTGATTAAGGTTTGTTGTATAAATTGAGCTGTGAGCACATAAATTTGTTTTTAGCGGGGAGTGACAATTCCATACCTACTCTCGGCGATTCAAGTTATAGAAAATGTTATTGTATTGTAATGTCAAAAGTAATACATTATATTAAAGCGAGACCAATCGTATTTTCAATAATAACGGATGAATTCTACGAACGAATGTTGAGAAAGCTGATAGATATACGATACGAGCACTACCCAAGAGGGGTACCTATCAGATTAATAAGGATTTAAGATTTGAGTAAAATTAAGAGGTTTTTAAAATACCTAAGCTTTTATTCAAAGCTCTTAAAATAATAAAATAATCAATTTATAACATTACAAAATTTCCTACGACTTAAAAGCTTTTCACGGGATTTACATACTTGATATATTATATACTTTATTTACTTAATTTAAAGTTTTTATTTGAATAGGTACTCAATCATAAAAAAAATATGTAGATACCTACCTACTTAGTCAGTTTTCTCTACATCAATTATCCCCCATAACAGCTAGTTGACCTAAAAAGTTTCTAAATGGAAAATATGATTCTTTGAACGTTTACTCGTGAAAGTAGAGCAGGATTCCCATATTTCAATTCCGTAATAGACGAACACCAGGGCGAAGCGCACGCTAAAAAGTTTTTGTTAAAAGCCCGAGGATGAAGGGTGGAAAAGCGGCCTAATGATGATTAGTGACATCGAAACATACCTACAACTCCCAAACATTAAGCTTCAGACAACGTCACGAACATCTAAGAAGCAATGCCATGTTTTGAGTTAGCCACGGAATACCAAGATTTAGGTAAGTAATTCGCATTATATCACAAGTACCTATCTATCCTATTACTATTTTTGGTTTTAATTCCCATTTAATTTAACTAATATTAAATTTCCGTACATCTACATATATTCATTCGTCTTTTGTTACCAATCAATCTCCGGAAGGAAGTTTACGGTTAATATATTTTTTCAGAATATTATAAGGGTGTCTATTCCTGTTCAATCAGAATAATATTAGAATATTTGAATGCGAAAAACATACATACGCGTCGAACGGTCCCTCGAACGCGGTAGCATGAATGAAAACCGACTACGATGCGGCATTGCAAAAATCGATATGCGCTAGGTGGGTAGCAGCGGGGACTCGGGCGGAGGCGAGTGAATAGCTCGCGGTTCAGCGACCGCGCGCGGGCCGCGCCGCGCACGCGCCGGGCGGGCGGCGCGGCGGCGGCGGCGGGCGGCGCGGCGGCGGGCGGCGGGCGGGCGGCGCGGCGCGGTCCGGTCGATCGCCAGTCGCGCCCCGGCCGCGGCCCGACCCCGTGCTGCCTCGCGCCCCATGCCGCGCCCGCGCCGCCGCTAGCGTCGGCATGGCCGGCGAGCCGCCCGCCGCCGCACCGGCCCTGTAGCCGCGGGCAGGTGAGCGCGCCGCTCCGGCCGACCTTCCCGCCACCGCGACCTCTCGCCGCTGACGGTCACTCTTTCACGTCGACCACGAGTTCAGAGTTTCCGGGCTTCCGTGGTTCCTGCAGCCCGCAACGCGCCGGTCGGCGAGGAAGCGCGGCCGCTTGTTTACAGTGGGCTTCGCGGCGCCCCGATATAGCGGATGGTAAACAGCGCGGAGTGGCAGGCGCCTCAATGAGCGCGCTATAAATACGCGCGCGCGACCCTCACCCACTACCCTCCAAACGCTGTTTATTTTCGCGTCGCATCGCAACGAGGCGTCTTCCGCGCTTCCTCGCCGACGGCGGCGGCCGCGGGGCGCGCCCGGGCTGCGCCCTGCGCGGCGGCGCGCGCTGCGGTCGCCTTGGGCCCGTGGGCGGGCGGGACACCCGACGCGAGTGCGAGAGGTCGCGGCGTTTTCTCCCGTCGCCCAGCGGCATCGTCTGACGGCGGTGACATAATTTTCAGCTCACAAAGACGTAAACATACGTTGCACAAGAGACCCGCTACGTCACACACGTAAAAGTTAAAATACCGCGGTGTCCTGTAATAAGTTACTTAGTAAATCGAGTACAGCATATTATACTGCATCGCGGCTGGTAAAACTGTTGAATGTAGTCGCTTCACGTTCGGTTAAAATCGGGAAGATATTCGCGGAAATGTGATAAGAGCCGGACGCGCCGGACCGTGTTGCCGTGTCAGTGTAGTTTGAGAACGATCGTGGATATAAATCGAAGAAGAATTACGATTTTCGTGCAATAAGCGTGTAATGAACGTGGCGCTATGAGTCACCGCCGACTCGCGAGCGCGCAGTCGCCGGCGTAGCGCCCCGCGGCCGCAGCCGCCGCAGCCGCCCGGTGCGTACCTTCCGATGCTGAGCTCGCCCGATGTACGTGCTATGGTACGTACTCACCTAGCTCAGGACGCGCCTAGGGATTTTCTTGAGACCCCATTGCGACTCTTAAGTTAACCGCCTGAAACTAGGCTAGGTTTTGTTGAATCGCGGCGTTTCGTAAATTGAATGTGAATGCATAAACGAAATTTATTTAGTATTAAGGTCACTTCTAAAATTAGGTCGCTCAAAGAATGCTGAGGTCATTGCCAAACAATGGAATACCAGTGTACCATTGTCAGGGATTCAGTCGGTACCGGAAATAAATAATGCATGTGTGCATGAATACGTCAGTGTACTCGTATCTACAGGTTGCAGGTGCCATTGTGGGCGGTGGGCGGCCGAGCGTACTCCCCCTCAATTTTGCTCGATTTTAATTACGATCTGCAGGGATAGGTATACCTATCCACACTGGGTACTGCCACCACCATACTCTACCACGACTCGAATAATGCCGAATGTGTTGCATACACATTCATGCATTCAGTCCATCAATTTTCAACTCGATATCGACTTATTTTTTACATTTAAAAAACTTACCTACACTTTAAACTAATACTGAAGTGTTACATTAAAGCCCGTCTACACCATCATAAACAAGAGACACTTATAACCGTAAGCTTCCTTTGTTCATCCATGTTTGATAACCGTATGGGAATACATTTTTGCATAATCCTACCTAATTTTTTTAAAACAATTTGGACCTTTTTCTATACCTAGTTACGGCTCTAGCTCGTGATCACGGTAGATCGAGATAATTTTTCATTGCCCTATGGTCAATGCTTTATGTGTCAATTCTAGAGCCATTGATAGAGTCATTGATTTAAGGGAGTGGAAAATAAATGACAATACCTATTTATCCCTAACATTATTCATACGTTATACATTATAACACTATTTTAAGATACTTCTTACCTTTGATTGTTTTCATCAGTAAAGAGTATTTTCCCTATACTTATTTGATTTCCTTCACACTCTCAATTTCAGTTAGTTTGAAACAATAAAAACTATAGAGTCATGTGGGTCAAGTGTGCGCAGCGTCTAAGTGTGCGCATTCTAAATATCTCGAAAAATATATAGCACTAAGGAACGGGGACCTCTCTCTTCAATACCCCGTGGGACCTTTTTCGAAGCGCTAGTATTACAGCGGCAGCTCGTGCGCCGTTTTGGTTCGGCAGGTAAATGAAGATTTTTGCTCAAATATTTACGATATTTTGTCACATTTGACGCGTAATCTTTTGTAATCATGTACATTGTTTGAAAATTTTATTTTATCTATTGAGTGGAACATAATATCAAGTTTGTTATTTGCCATTGTTTAAGTTGTTATTATGACGCCATAATTAACGATATTCATACAATCCTGTTTCGATGGTTTGGGTTAAGTGTGCGCAGAGGCATGTAGTGTAAGTGTGCGCATGCGCATGCGAAGAAAAGCTGCATCTTACTGCACCTTATGTGGCGAAAATTATTCTGATCCACCGGCGACTGAAGATTGAATTGAATGTAGCCTCTGTGGAGCCTGGTGGCACGAACAGTGCACCAGTTCAGAAAATATCACTTTTGTTTGTGATAATTTTATGACGAAGTAACTAAAGATTTTTAAATTCAAGTTGATCTCATATATTTTGATTTAAGATGATTATTATGTTGATTACTTCAAGTGTCTATGATGAAAAATTTTATGACTATAATATAATATTGTTTATGTTCTTAAATATATATTTTTTGTTGTTGCGTACACTTACCCACAGTGCTGCGCACACATACCCCGATACTGGGGTAAAAGTGCGCATTTGAAAGGGTTTTTGTTTTCTATAGTTTCTTAAAATATATGCTACCTACTGATAATACTACTGTTGTGTCTATGTTGATTACAAATAAACAGTCTTACTTATTAATACAGTTTATTTTCATTTTACTAATAATATTCGAGTTTTTGAAGCATCAAAGTTTTTAAATGCGCACACTTGACCCACATGACTCTAGGCTAGTCTTAATAATCGCATTTCAAATAGATTTCCTGAATTTTTATACCATTTTTAAATCACACGAGGAATTTCGGAATTGGTCATTTGATTAATCTTTCGTATTCTCTCTTCTTAACGTAATTAGTGTACGATGAACCAGACAAACAGAACAAAACAATTTCTTGGTATCTACATAATTAAAGGAAAAAAGCGTTCTGATATGAGTACCGAATTACATTATTTTTCTTTAAACGCAACCCTATCACCCTGTTAGAACTAGAACACCAAGCTTTCAAGCTTTCGTGGAAAGGCACCCTATACAATTTTGCGGAATAAGTGACTAACGAAACGAGCGCCACGTGCATATAGTGTAGAATAAGATTCGCGAACTTTTATTCATGACTGTGTCATATAAACTTAAATGTTAATCAAAAACAAATAATAACGTGGCTTGGATGCGTCGTCCAAAAATGTAACTAAGCGGTGTAAAGAATAAAGCCTCATTTACCTTTATCATCCCAGTACCTGTTTGTTGTACACTCAAGTGTAATATTCATATCGCATTTAAAAAATTAAGCACAACGACTGATATTCAAGAATTTTATGCAATTGTTTACACATGGATATTCATAAAATTGAATGTTGTAGCATTTCTTGATAAAGTACCTATTAATTGCGTCACTCTCTTGCTTGCACCAATACAATTGTCATAGAGGTATACTTAATAGGTATTTGCAAGATATTTGCTTTCAAGTACTACCAAACAAGTGTCAAAACATAGACACATGTCATTCTTTGGAAATCGATCCCCACGTTACTCGTAGGTTGATCGTAAATTAAGTATAGAGGAGGTACAATTTTATTAAATTACACTTTACTATTTTGGTGAGTAGTAGATTCCACGTCAGTGTTTGCTAAATCTATGGTACTTAGTACCTATTGTCGTTTCCTTCTTCTTCCCTTCACAATGCTTACCTACCAATGACTCGTTCCAATTCCTTAATTTCTATAAAAATCATTGATAGGAATATACTAAGTTAAGCTTCTTTTCACGAAATAGTTAAACCCACGCTTTTCCCTGCATTTTTCCCTTTTTAGAAATAGAAATAGAAATAATTTAGAAATTTTTAATAGAAATAGAAAAATTTTTCGCAATATTAGAGGTTTATTCTAGACTAGAGGCCCATCCGCGTCCGCTCGCGTCTACCAGTCTTTGGTCAATTTCTGACAGCGTGGGAAAGTTGGTAGGAACTCCAGCACCAGTGCTCCTAATAGAAGCTGAGATCTGTGCACAATGCTTCTTAAGGGCACATTTCTTCTCAGCCCAATACTAAAAAACAAATTCATTAATTAAATAAAATCTATTTTGGTATAAAATAATATAATATACATACATATACGTACGTCCTATTTTAAAATATTACCTTAGCCCAACCTTGACCATCTTTAATAGCTCCTCCAAGAGCATTCAAAGAGGTAGCCAAGGCTGCCCATTTTCTTTTGGTTTCTAATTTAGCTTGGGTGGTTCGAAGCAAGCCTTTAGCAATGCCAGGGTTTTGCTCCAAAAACTCCGCCAACCCTTCTAGTTGAGCATAGCTAGGACGATTTGTCATTGTTACTACTGAAAATTTAGAAATTATTAAGTACAAGTATGTCACAATTTTTTAAGACACTAATCTCTAATCAAGAAAAATATTAAATAGGTATTACATATTATATCAAAAATACCAAATAATTCATCCACTGACCATCAATCACCAACGCGTTGCCGTTCCAAAAGGAATAGGAGAAAGAATCACTGGCACAATATTATTTAATTATTAAGTATATATAGTATGGATTTACTCACCCTTGTTTTAAAGTTGGCTCACCTAAACTCAAAATAGTCGTGTGAACGAATGTAAACTTTTTAAGCACTGTGGGGCACCATAGAAATACCATAATATTTATGCGCAGGCCAAGCCAAAAAAAAACCTCTCGACTCGAAGTTTGAAATTCGAGGGCTTTTTAAGTGTGACATTTTTTATTAATGACAGGCAACGAACCTGCCACATACAGCCAAATCCATAGTTCATTTCACGATAGAAATAAATTTCATACGCAGAATTGCGTTATCATTGATAAAATCAAATGGTAAAACATTATTTCTTGTATTTTACTTCAATATCTTTTTTAATTTAGAGATTGAGCGTTTCAAAGTAATATTACTCGTTTATCGAAATAAAAATGACAACACTAGTATGATGCATTACGTGACTAACTTCACGCGCTAAAAAATAATACAGCGGCAATCCCAATTTCAATCCAATGCTGTTAATATTGGTTTCAAGAGTAGGTAGTCACGTGACCGTGAGATTTACATTGGCATTGTATTGGGTCTATATTGGAATTGAAATTAAATTCAAGAGTAAGCCTGCTGGCTTGCCAAGACGGCATTCTATATCTACCTATTGTTAAAAAATGTTAAACTTACTTATTTTCAAACCTGCTTAAATTAGATCTGGAGCTAGGTAGTTCAGATTAAAATTTTTGGAATGAGATAAGATTTAGCAGATACAATACGTCATTTGCTTACCGATTTGTGCGCCTGATTATATAAATAATAACAAAAAAGAAAATGGAGTACGGTATTATGATATAGATACCACCGTAAAAATTAAAAAATATAAGGGGATATTATAGAAAGAAAGTATAACATCCCATTAAAAACATTTTATGTAAAATAAGGTAAGACTTTATAAACGCTTTTACTGTTAAAGTTTCCCAACTTTTAAAACTCTACACCTGTTGCTGTTTTATGTATTTTTATGTTAAGATTATGATTTAAATTATTACGTACAATAGCTGCAAAACAGCAACGTCTCAAATTATGACTAAATTTTAGACTTTGTAGGGGCTGTTATGGCTAGTGGAATCTGGGGCTTGGCTCTTCATAAGAACTGAAATCTTTCTATGAGTGAAAGCGGTTGAAAGCCTTGGCCTGTTTCAAATGCGATGTTTGTAATGGGATTTGCTTTACATTTTTCATCAATCTTTTCTATCGCACAGTAAAACATATCGGTAAAGCTTAGATCGACTTTTCGCGTGTTTGAATCTGTGAAAATATTTTATATCTAGGTACATAGAAACCATTATATGTGTAGGTAATATAATGCTTTCTTGGTATAGTTATATCGCTGTAAACTTGGCCTTCCCATGGTATGTAGGACACGGGCTGCATTATTTCGGTCAAGCAACAAGTTGCTGTCCGTTGGCAGCATAATAATAATTTTTTATACATATTCACAGTCATAATAACATTTCCAATGTTTTATTTTGACAAAGGAGTAACTTGTTCAGTTACACTACAGAATCTACACGACTAATCTCGGGAGTGGCTGACGTAATGCCCTAAGTTCACAAAAAAATAATAGGCAAGCAAAAATTACTCATATCAATAACTACGGATAAATGCTGTTACAAACTGCAAAATTTCCCTTTGTTTCGATTATAAGTAGATACGTATAGCTACTTACCTACCTACGTTACGTTTATTGCTCGTGGTCTAATCTTGAAATTCTACTGGTTGAGCTACCGATAATAAAATAAACAAAAATCCTTCATCTTAAAAAGAAATGCAACTCGAAGCAGTGATACATAGTCAAAATTTAATCGTAAATTACAGTAAACAGTAAACATTAATATTTATTTCATCTAATGCATTTCGTCCAAAATGTAATGATTAAGTATTACCGATTCGTAACATCTGGAGGTACGAAAAAGCCCCCGCCCAAACATTCTAACCACCTTTTCATGTTTCACGTCGTTCACGGAGACATTTCGTAATTGTAATTTGTAAGCTATAATCAGTAATCTGTAATCATGATTACATTAGTCCATCTCTGAATGAGCGTAGTGAGCTGACAAGGGGTGTAGATAAGGCCATGTGGTGACATGTTCTATGTTTCAGATGTGCAGCCTGGCTGCGCTGGCGCGCGGCTGCCGGCCCGCCGCCAAGCCGTGCTGCCTGTGCTGGTGCTGTTGCTGCTCCTGCTCGTGGTCAGTACCCTACTTCTTACTAGTAAGGAGGCTAGAGACGAGGAGAACTTCACTATTTCTTACAAGTATACCTTGGAGACCAGGGACACGGAGAAACGCCGCTTACAAACCATAAACCTACAAAGTAACTTGACGGAATTTGATTATTTGACGTGCAATCATGTGACCGAAAACGCCGGTATGACTACCATGACGTCACAAAGTGCCAATAATAAAAAGAAATTGAAGTATACCTGCATAGAACGATTGTTTGTTTTGCACTTAGCGACATCATCCAAGACGCCATGACGGTCTTGAGTATTTTCGAAGGCCATTTAAATTAGTTAATGTTTTTCTAAGGACACTTTTTAATAGGTAAAATACGGTTGTCCTTGTTTCTAGTCTCCAGGTAGGTGCCTAAACTTCCAAGCGCTAAGAGCGCCCACACAAAACTGCGATTTGATGCGATGCGACGTCGCATCGCAGTTTTCTGTGGGCGCCCTTAAAGCCCGGCGGATTGCGTTGATCCTAAGGCTGGGAATAGGTTTCCGATTTTTCTCTCCTATAGTCGGATCCGATAGTTTGATCAGACAATCGGAAGGCACTCGTGCCATATATTTTGTTTTGTTGCCAATACACGTCCGATCCGATAGTCGCATCGGACGTGTATTGTGTAAAGCGGAAATCTATTCCCAGCCTAAGAGATCAACCGAGTTAAGTGAGCGTGGTCGATAGTTGGATGGGTGACCGCATTGGCAAAAATTCTTGAGCGCTTCCGTGCTTCGGAGGGCACGTAAAGCCGTCGATCCCGGTTGTTATCGTTACATAACAATGGTATAGCAATGTTAGAGTTTAGGCGGCATACTAAACTTCTAACATAAAATTAATTTGTCACTAACCTCTCCACCAATTCGCACTGGAGCAGTATGGTGGAGTATGTTCTAAGCCTTATCGTTCATGAGCCATTAGTGGGTATGGGTTGAAGCCATACTAGTAAACCTGACCTTGCATCGCTTCGGAAAACATTCCTTACAAACCAAAGTTTAGTTTACTCAGAATTCTAAGGATTTAGCCAAACTATTAAAGATATTGGAATATTGCCATAACAAAAGTTATTCTACATGATCAACATTTTGATAGATTTCCATCCAATACCCTTACATTGATATATGGTTGTTAGCTACATCTTAATGCTACAGGTAATGTTTACTAAACGACTATTTCTCTGAAGTTATGTGGTTTTAAGGACGTTTAAGAATGAAAGATTAAATCTAAAAGATACTAGGGAACATTTTAGGGAATTTTTAACTAGGGAATTTTGTGACCGTGACCCAATTTTTTTAATTTTTTGCCTTCCCCTCCTTGCGTGATCACCCGTAGTATTTGCCAAGTCTCCCCCCCTCCCCTCGAATGTTTTGTGTGGTATTATAAATACGGTTACGTAATTAAAACGGTTACCGTTATTACCGTTTTAATTACAGTTTTATTATGTGTTGCAAATAGAAAGTAAAAAATATATATGCTTACGTTAACTCGAAAAAGCACGAGATTTCTCATAAGTAGGCATATTGACTACGTGGCAAAAACTTAAGAACCAGCGTGTCCGTGGTATTTTGGAAGACCCCCTCCTCTTCTGGAGGAGTCATGTAGTATGTGTATGGCCCCTTAAACGCTGGACAATGAACGTTGAGCTATGAACGCGGACGTACTTATTTACTTTCCATCAATTGCGGATAAAAGGTAAGTAGATATGACAAATGGATATTTCATTTCAATGTTTTTTGTAGAAAGTTTGCCGTTCCCAGTATTTAACGAAAATCGAGGTCAATACCTACTGTAGACAGACATAAATTACCAAAACGATGAATCGCAGTCTCAACAGCATATAAATATAAATTTGGAATTATGAAAACAAGCTGTTACGATCTATGGATCGATCGTATAAGTACGGGTTCAATAAACAACGTTATTTTTTGCGAGTAGGTATTCCAAATATCAACTTCTAATTATGTTACAAGTGTTGAGTTTTGAATACCTAATCCCTAATAAAGCGTATTAAATTAATTTCGACTATCTTATTATTTGACGATGTTGAAGTAGATACAGTCTTTGTTAAACTACATACTTACTTACAAATTTAATTTCGGAACTGAGTACTAGGTAGATACTATGTTGATTTAAAATTAAGTAGGTGTTACCGTCCTGTAACAAGATTCAAAGTATTTTAATTGGTTCGTTCAGTAAACAGAAAGTGTGATTAATGACGTTAGTTGGTTACTTTGTTTTTGTCTGTGATGGCTGGGGCAAGTACTGCTAGGGACAGATAGTCCTGAGGTTATGAGTACCTAATATTCCAGTTCGTAAATCTTAGTTAAATTCTTTCTTTCTTTCTGATTTGGTCACGAATGTGTTTATCGTTGTCGTTACCTCATTATCAACTGTCTATAAATTCAAGTCGAAACGGAGCAGCAAAAACACCAAAGTAATCGACAATTACCATAATTACATTCAGTAGGTATAAAGGTCGCTTATGACATCTACCTTCTCATCTCCACCCTTACTCCTCTGCCCAGATAAATTCATAAGAAACCATTAAAATATGAGCTTTACACAAAAGACAACTTATAATACCTAATTATACTTACCTACTACGAAGCATACTATCTTTTCGTACGGACCGTAGGTGCTCGTAGACTCGTAGGCTCGTAGGCCTACGATGCCTGAATACGCTTGGTTCAATTCTTTCAAGCATGTAGATACACATACATAAAAAATTCAGCCGTAAAGATAACCATAGTTGATGTTTCAATGCGACCTCATTCTCATGAGTTTAAACGGAGTCTCTTCAGAATCGAGTTAATTTTTAGATTTACGCAAACCTTATAAAAGGGATGCAAAAGATGACTAAATTTGATTTAATTGAAATGACGTATGTATAGTGTAGGCACCTAAAATAGCCAGTTCGTTACTAAGGTTTTTCGTTTCTGTGTTGCAGGACAAGGTGGTAAGTGGGTGCCATTCGCGTGGGGGCTGATCTTCTGTGCAGGCTGCGCCCAGTCAGGATGCTTTGCTGCGTTGTCAAACTATTACGTAACATACCTAAATGTAACCCTTACGAGTAATCATGACTCATAGTGAACTCATTATCAGGGCCGCCGCTAGATGTACCTATCATAATGTATGACAAATCATACATTGAAGCTTTACTAACAAGAGTGGCTTAGTAACGTAACAGCTAACTGGCATTGTATTGCACTCGCTTCGCTTCGGGCAAACTATGCTTTATTACCAATACTCATGCAATTATTTGCCTTGCAAACTGTATCTCAATCGGTTTAGAAAAACAGACAAAATGTCTAAAAACCATCGGTGTTTACGGAAGGTGACCATTTACCACCAGGTGGCTCATTAGTTCTTACTCACTAAGTTATAATTGATTAACGGAATTTTGTAAAAACTTTAAGAGCCGCAAGCTGCGACGCTTAATACGTAGCAACTTTGATGTGTATTGTGTAGGTTATGCATTGGTGTCTCCTTATCACCGAGGAGGTCTAGTCTAGAGCATACTCCACCACGCTGCTCCAGGGTGGTAGAGGGGTTAGTGGCCAACTCAAGTATTGGGAGTTTTCAGGCCGCCAGAAGACCTCCGAAGTCGTCCAACGACCGCTACCAATTGAAAACCACCGTGATCGACGTCTTTTTATGCCGTCCAAAGCACGGAAGCGCTCAAGAATTTTTGCCATTAGTGGTCACCCATCCAACTACCGACCGCGCCCATAGTTGCTTACTTTCTATTTACGGTGTGTTAGTATCGCGACGCAAGCCGACGCGGAGCGTTTCGTTGATATATATTAAGTTATAAGTTATAACTTTATTTGTTATCAGTTAAAGTTTCTGCTTGCACGTAACTACAGGACTACCTGTCTTCGCGGGCTACGCATCGACGATATATTTGCTTATAGGTGTTATACCTACCTACTGTTGTTTTTGGGTGACAGTGCACGCTCTCTATGTGGTCAAACCTCAGCTCGTTTGTCGGATATTTATATTGTATTTTTTACATTTAGGTTCATAAACATATATACTTACCTACTAAACGAGATATTAATCAACTTTGCAACAATCTGTGAAGAGCTGAAGAGACACGTATGATGTTGCACACATTTACGCAAACACACCCGTGTTACCTACATGTTTGCTTTAGTTTCTTTGTAATCCTTAATGGAAGTCCACAAAGTATTGAATAGTTTAAAATTATGTACATAGTTCCCTATTCAATAAATAATAGTTGTTTGTGCAGGCTGGCTACGCGTGGGTCGGATGGCGGTCCCGGCAAGAAGCCGCGCGAGCCCGGCCATGAGCCATTACTGCTCGACGGAGATGCGCCGTAAGTACCTACTACCTACTACCTACCCGCATACCACCTACTCATTGGCGAAACCTGGTAGGGGTAGTTAGGGGCTTAGGGCTAGCTACCCGCTACTGGACCTTGGTTGTACCAAAAAGTCAAAAAGTTTTAAAAATCTTGTCTCGAAAATCGTGACTAATCTATTCATGGGTCAAAAGTCTAATTGCATCCTAAAGTACCTACATATTACCTTATTCTAGTGTAGAACGTGCAACTAATATTGGATAACTTAATGGCTCTTTCAGCAAGGAGTGAGTAACATTATAAAATTACAGAGAAAGCAATGACGATGAGTGAGAGGTACCCTGAAACGACATGATATTTCATTTCAGTTTCTTATCCTAGTAGGGACTCAAATTCTCAGAAACGGCTATAGCTATAGTTTGACTTTGTGATAGTGTAGTAACAATAATTATTTTATCATTTCAGACCGACGCTAGAGGAGATACAGAGCTGGGGGCAGTCTTTCGACCGTCTGATGCACAGCGCAGGTGCGTCATTACATAGTTATGACGTAGCGACTTAGACATTCCACTACCTACATATTACAGCTGACACAGTCTCAAGAGATCAAAGTTCTTAGTTCATTAATAGGTACAACATCTACGTAGTAGAGTACCTGCCTAGGTAGGTATACAAAGGCGCGTAACTTTTCTGTACCTAAGTATGTTAGTGTGCTGAGCGATAACATAAATTATTACTTTTTTATAGGTATGTAGGTATATAGAATGGTAGGTACAATTATTAAATTGTGTACTAGTGTTTTCTACCCTTTTTGATAACTATTTTCAAAGACGTGATAATTTGAATACTGGACAGGTTTTGCCCTAGGTATTAGGTATATGCCTAATAATCAAGGACCACTTACTTTGGCAGAACTTCAAATCAGCATAGACAACTGCCGTACTCAGTATATGTACGTCGGTAGTGTACGTACCGTACCTAGTACTGATTTGATACCTATTTTTTCTTCATGCTACTACCTAATGTCTATGTGCAACAATTCCCACTTAACATTTTCGGTGGCTCTTCTCCACTTTTATCTAATTAAGCAAATATTCCATCAACAGCTGGTCGCAAGGTTTTCCGCGACTTCCTGCGCGGGGAGTACTCCGAGGAGAACATCATGTTCTGGCTGGCGTGCGAGGAGCTCAAGCGCGAGACCGACCCCGACGCAGTCGAGGAGAAGGCCCGCTTCATCTATGAAGACTACATTTCTATACTGTCACCAAAAGAGGTAAGTTCCTGTTTTTTCGTTTGTCGCACGCACACCTATATTGCTCTAAGAAGTTGATCTGGTAAAAGTAGAGTGAACTATGCCAAGCATTTTTTCAGCGATTTGGTTCCTATCGCTTCAGCAGGAATTGTTCAAGCACCTGTTTTTTTTTCAAATCGTTTGTCCAAGAATTTAATTCAAATACTAAGCACCTGAGTGTTTTTCGTTGCTGACACGAACAAACTTGATTGCCTATTTAAACTTAATTAAACTAATTACCTTTATCTGGAATCATCGATACCAGCATCTCAGGATTGTTAGATCAAAGTATTAATTCCGATGTACCAACCCATTTATTTCAGGTGTCCCTGGATTCGCGCGTCCGCGAGACCGTGAACCGCAACATGGTGGAGCCGACGCCGCACACGTTCGACGAGGCGCAGCTGCAGATCTACACGTTGATGCATCGCGACTCGTACCCGCGGTTCGTCAACTCGCCGCTGTACAAGGCGCTCGCGCGGATGTCCGCGGGCTCCCCCACCGCAGCGCCCGCGCAAGCTACGTCGCCGGTCACCAAAGACACTCAGTGACGTCGGCCTGGCCTCGTGCAATAATAGAACGTGTCTTTTATCGTTTATAGAGTTGCCAGGTCCAGTTTCTTTCTGAATACGTGACTAGTTTTTAAATCAGGACAACAACAAACTTTTATAATCGATAATATTTATTCAGACTTTTGTGAGAAAGTATAAAATAACGTTTAAATAAGTACTGATAATATTATTCGTTTTTCCTATTAAAACTTAATGAATAGTGTTTCCTGATGACATTGGCGTCTCGATAACGATTGGGACGTAAAGACACCTGAAAAGGGACGTCCCGGGCGATCGGGACACCTGGCAACGCTAACGTGTATATAGTTTCGATATAATAATTATTATTAATATTACACGGGTACTAAAACTTGTACATAGGTAGCGTAAGTTTAGGAGTAGGTGAGGCGCGCGGGCGACTCCGGTCCACCGCCGCGGCGCCCCGCTCACCCCTCGTTCGTTTCTCTAACCCCTCCCCGTCCCCTCCTTCCGATTCCTTCCGACCCGCACGGCGCAGACTCGCGTCTCTAGTTAGAAGCAATAAAGGTGGACCAATTAAGTTTGCCAGTGAGTCAACGAATAAATCAGTTCATGTAATATTGCACTTTGTTTTCTTTTCCCTTCTTTATAACATTATCTCTATCATTCATTGTTAATTTTTCTATTTTCATTAGTTGCGTCAGAGAGGTACCTTCATACACTGACTCATACTTACAGCACAATGATATTAAAAAGCGACATTAAACATCCAATATACCAATATTATAAATGCGAGCGTGTTTTTATCTTTCCTTTACGTTTACGTTCATATGACGAAAGTTACACTGTAAGTCTGTAATTATGGGTATGACGAAAGTCAGAAAATACAACACCAATGGATGCCATCTATCACACTCAAACAAGAAAATGAGCACCGCGCGTAATGTAACATTTGACTTTCAGCATTGCATTACAATACTAGCTACCTCCCTGACTGACGAGCATTTGGTTACACACAAATGCTCCCGGTGAGGCAGCGCCGTTACATTCAAGGTACGCATTGTAATGCTCGGTTCTCCTCTTTCATTGATGAAATGCTCAATTTTGTAACGTTACATTACAAATGACATGGGGTCCTTCAAGAAGCGGGTCTATCGCTTCATTGAGGCCGGCAACGCGTTGGTGGCGCCCCTGGTGTTGCCAATATCCATGGGCGACGGTGATCACTTAACATCAGCCCCCCTAGACAAATGGCAAACGCTTCGAATCTATTCTATATCGACAATCGTTTGCGCCTTAGCAATATCGTTCTTCGGTTGGTAGCCAAATGGCCTACGAGATATCGAACGCTTATTCTATTCGATCGCTACGAAAAATAACAAATATAGTTATGGTTTCGTTCGTAAACGTCATACAAGTGCAATGCCACAAACTTATCTGACCCGTTAAGGGAGGCGCTACTGTCTTTGTCTTTGTCTGACAACAGTATAACATTTGCATTAGTTCCAATTTTGTCCACCGGGTCCGATAAGTTTGTGGCACTGTACCAGTCAGTGGTTTGGTGTTCTGAAGTGTGCTGGCGCTAAATTCGAACTTGAAGCAAATTGAGTGAGTCAGTATACGAAGTTTTTTTCCATAATTGGTAAGCAGAAATAATATACAATTAATCTACTTGTATAGGTTCTTACTCCTACTATTTCAACACGTACCTAATGTTTTTTAAAAATATTCAAGAGTTGAAATTTTTAGGTATGTACATACCTACTATAAATACCTACTTTTTAAAATTGTGGGAAATTGAAAAATTTAAGTAAGATTATTTTTCTTGTTTTAATCATGGAACCGAGGTTACGAGTTAGTCCAGAACAATTCTCGCTTCTTTTAGATTTTATGGAAAGGTATAAATTATTCATTTAAAAAACACATTCCTTCAATTGTAATCGAAATCATTAAATATACGCCATTTTGTAGCGTTATCTACAAGAGTTTGGCGTTCGCTTAGTTTCGCACGCTTTCAGTCGAACTTAATGTCAAAACTGCCGTTTGGCTACGAATTTGACACGACTAAACGTAGGTACTATTCAGACGTTTCGTTACATCGAATAGATAACGATGACATTTGGCTACCAATTTTCATTTCTATGCGTCAGATCGAAATATTTAGCGTAAGCTTACGTCATTCCCATACATTCAGTATTCTATTCTACTAACGTTTGTGCCACTTGTCTAGGCCCCCAGGTGTCCCGTCTGCTCGTTTGCCTGCTTAGGCTATAAAAAAAGCGAACGCTCCCGGTGAAGGAGCACCATAAGCAAACGATATGATAAAAAAGAGAATGTTACAATAGTCGGCACAATCATAAGATTCCGATATGAAGGCTGTCATCACAGTGACAATAGTGAAGTACAACAAAAATCGATGCATTAAATAAACCGATTTATAAATTTAACCGATTTTAAGTAATAAGACTTTCTAATCGTTTCGTTAATTATTTTCGGAACGATAATTTATAAACCGACCTCTGATTGTTTTCTTAAAATCAGGTAAAAACAGATGTAGCGTTGAGATTAACACCGAAAGGGATAATAAGACAATTTGAGTAGTAAGTTAAGGTGAGGAAATTATATTAGTTATTAAAATGGAAATTTCATTAATCTAGTGAAAACGAAGAAACTATTAAACGGTTAATAATTATCCGATTTGAGTGGAAAAGGCTTAAAAACGTATGTATCGGGAATTTATAATAGCTACGAAAAATCGCAATGCTTTAGACATAATAAGGAATCTATAACTATTTGTATTTTGGGTGTGACATGGTAGCACATACTTTCGATTATAGTAATGTATCGATTATGGTCGATTCATAAATTGTTTCAAGAGGTCACATAACTATAAATCCAGCCTCCTTATAAAACATTGTAGTGACGTCTTAAATATTTGTTCAATTTTACACAATTTATGATGTAAACTGATTAAAATAAAATAAAATTATTTAAACAATTTATAAATAACACAAATAAAAAACAAGCAGGGATGGTTTACATATTTCGCCAGAATTTCTAGTATTTACCTATGTAAGTAAAATAGCCTTTATTCTGCCAAACTTCAATCTTACAAACATGTTTTCAAATAAAATTTAAATAAACAAAATTCACAATTATCTAATATCCTACATATATATTATTATTACATTTCTTTAATACAATTTAATATGTCATTCCATTACATTAATTGAATCGAATTACCTTAATTGTGGGCTCATAAAAATATTAAAATTAATTGCAATGTCATATTATCATCAATGTTTAGCGTCAATTTATACATAAAAAATAAATATTTCTTTATATGTCATTGTGATGTCATCAATATATTATGCATTCGTCAGTGTGTGTTTATTATTTTTATTTATACCTATTTGGCAGCCGCCTCTTCGGCGTAGGCCTCCCCCAATCTCCTCCATTCCTTTCTGTCTCTAGCTAGTCTCCTCCAATTCGGTCCGCATCTTTGTTTAAATATTTCTTCCCATCGTAGTCTTGGTCTTCCTCGTTTCCTTTTGCCATCTCTGGGTAACCACTCTATCATTTTCTTTACCCATCTTTCCTCATTCATTCTGCAGACATGTCCAGCCCATTTCCATTTTAAACTTCTTATCCTTTTTATTACATCTGTTAAACCACTTATTTTTCTCAAGTCGCGATTTCTTACCTTATCTGATATTTTTATGCCTAACATACTCCTCTCCATTTTTCTTTGTTGTACACTTAGTATATTTTCATCCTTTTTTCTGAGACACCATGTCTGGCATCCATATGTCAGACATGGAAGTATGGCTACTTCGTAGAGCTTGGCTTTTAGTTTTATATTCATTTCTTTGTTCTTCATGATCTCTCTGTAGCTCCAGTACTTTTTCCAGGCTTTGGCTACTCTCCTATTCACCTCTTTCTCTGTCAGATCGTTAAACGATATTGATTGACCCAGATAAACATATTCATCTATTTTTTCTATCACTTCGCCATCTATTTTTATGGTCTGCATGTTACCATTTGTTAGAATTTTTGTTTTCGAGGCATTCATTGATAATCCAACCTTTTTGCTTTCTATGGCTAATTCTTGTATCATGCGTTCTAATTGATTTGGAGTTTCTGCGAAGATAACAATGTCGTCGGCAAAACGTAAGTGGTTTAAGTTTTCGCCATGTATATTTATACCATTATTTTGCCAGTCTAGATTTCTAAATACCATTTCCAGCACCGATGAAAATATTTTTGGTGAGAGCGGGTCTCCCTGTCTCACCCCTTTTAGTATCGGAAATGAAGGGCCTTCTCTCTCTAACTTTATTTTAGCCATATTTTGTGAATAAATGCTGTAAAGTATCTCTACATATTTTGAATTAATGCCTTGTTGCTGTAGGGCCTGCCAAATTGCATTATGTTCTAGAGAATCGAAAGCTTTCGTATAATCAATAAAGCACATGTATATAGTTTTCCCGTATTCTCTAGCTTTCTCTATTAATTGTGTTATAACCTGTATATGCTCGATGGTCGAAAAGTTTTTACGGAAACCAGCTTGCTCTTTCGGTTGGTTTTCATCAAGCGTTTTAGTTAACCGATTTAGTAATATTTTCGAGAAGATCTTGTAAATGTTAGACATGATACTTATAGGTCTGTAGTTTGTTAAATCATTTTGATTTCCTTTCTTGTGAAGTAGAGTTATAGACGATTTCGACCATTGATGTGGAGTTTTCCTTACTTGTAATATATTATTAAATAGACGTTGTAGAGGATGTAGTAGTGGCTCTATTAACATTTGTAGTAATTCATTTGTTACATTATCTTCACCAGGTGTTTTATCCTTTTTTTGTGACTTTATGGCCCATCTAATCTCTGATTTTAAAACATCGGGTATTGATTCCTCCTCGTGTGTATTATATTTGAAGAATTGTTTCCAACAAGATGTTTCTTGGGAAGAGTAGAGTTGTCGATAAAAGTCTGTAGCACTGTTTATTATATCATCACGATTTGTTATAATTTTTCCAGATTTATTTATTAGGTTTGTGGTCCATTTTGAAGAACTTTTTAATTCTTTATAAGCCTTCTTTATAGCACCTGACTTTGTTATATATTTTTCGAATATTTTTTTTCTACAATTTTTCTTTTTCCTTGTAAGCTGTCGATTTATGTTTTTACTTATTACTGTTATTCTTTCTCTAACTTTTTTACTTCTTTTCATTTTATATAACTGCCTTCTTTCTTCTAGTAAATTTCGTATATGTGAGTTCAACAAGTTATTATCATTGGTTTGCTCCATTGATATTTGTCGTATTATATTATTTATTTCATTTTCGAATATGTTGTACTGGGTTTGGATATCTGATGAGGTTTGTATTTTATTCATAAGTTCTTGTTCAAAATGCTTCAAAATTTCACTTGTTAATGATTGTGTGTTTCTTAAATATGTTACTCTAGATTTAATATACTTTCTGTTTTTTACATTATTTAATTTTATCTTGCATCTTATCATTCTGTGGTCTGTATTAAAGTTTAAATTTTTAATTATTTGGAAGTTACATATGTCTTGACACTTGTTAGTTAAAATAAAGTCAATTTCATTACAGTACATTCCATTAGGTGATTGCCAGGTCCATTTATTGTTCGGTTTTTGTTTGAATAAACTATTAACTATCTTGTAGTTTTTTTCTAATGCAAATTGTACCAATCGTTGTCCATGGATCGATCGTTTGCCGTACGAGTAACGTCCAAACACAGATTCCTCACATGGTAGTGCTTCTCCTACCTGTGCGTTGAAGTCTCCCATTATTAAAATTCTTTTCGTGTTTAATGATTCTATTGTAATGTCTAAAGTTGCATAAAAGTTTTCTAGTTCGTCGTCACCACAAATTTCAGTTGGAGCGTAGACCATGACAATTGACCATGTGCTGCCATTTAAATTCATCTGTAATGAAGCTATTCTATCTGAATAACTGTTAAATCCTGAAATATTAGCTTTCAAGTGTTTTTTTACTAAGAAACCAACGCCACTTTTTCCCTTTGTTCCACTATTATGGTATAAGATAAATTCTCTATATTCATTTATGGTTTCGTTGTATCTTCTCGTCTCACATATACCAATGATATCCCATTTTAGATTATGAATAGCATGTCCAAGCTCTATAATTCTAGTATCAGACAAAAGAGTCCGTACGTTTAAACTCGAGACATAGAGATAACTTGTTTCATGTCTATATTTCTGATTTTGCTTTGGGGGGTGGTGGTCATAATTCTCCACGGAGACCAGCCGGCTTGGAGAATGGTGGAGGGGGGGTTCTGACTGCTATTCGGGGTTAATTTTTGACATGTAATTGGTTATGTTTCTTGTGTTTGATTTTTTCATGTTTATTTTTGAATATTCTTTACTGTTTTTATTACGTTCAATGGGGCTTAACGTGCAACTTGGAGAGCTAGATCCCTCTCGTTTTCTCTTATCGCGATCTCGGTTATTTATTGATCCTTCTTTTATAACTAGTTTATCGTATTTAAAGTAAGCGATTTTACCTTTCTCTCTCTCTTCTACGAGTTTATGAAATAGGGTTTTTCTTACCTCTAGCACTTCTTTTGGCAAGTCTTCTTTAATGTATATATGTTTAGGTAGGTATTTTTTGTTTTTAAGAATTTCAATTTTTCTCCAATTAGTGGTCAAGCTTACTAGTATAGGACGTGAATTATTGCTTGCTTTATTTGTCCCCAATCTGAATACTTTGTCTATTTCTTGTGGTTGCATTATAATCTTCATATTTGAATCAAACATGTCTAGTATTAGTTTTATAATATCATTTGTCGTTTCTTGAGAATTTTCTTTAATCCCGAATATTACAATGTTGTTTCTCTTTCTATCTCTTTCCATTGCTGCACATTTTGTTTGTAGACTTTTAACTTCTGTTCTCAGTAATTTATTTTCTTCAATAAGTGACGATAACTTTCCATCTAATTTTTCGAGAACATTGGCTGTAACAGTTTCTGATATAATTAGTGTTTGTTTTTCTAATTGTGCTTGTATCTTCATAAACCAATTTTGCATCTGTTCTTCCATTGTTAGAGAGGTCTTTTATAAGTATTAACTTTTATAAGTATTTTGTTATCCTGTTGCATAAATACATTCGTTCGGTTTTTTCACTTGACCTCTAGTGTCATCTATCGGTATGTAATGGAACTGCATCAGTGATTAGCAAACAACTTTATTTTGTAAATCAACGATAGATGTTGTTACTTGTAAATAGTGCTCACCAGTTATTATTTCTGTTTGCTAATAGATGTCGCTTTTACTAATAACAGTTGAACAGATTGATTACAGAATGATCCAGCAAAATTGAAATTAGGTTATTTTTTTCTTCTTCTATATATGGCATCCTCTATTCTGTTTACACTTTTGTCTTAGCACTCTTTACGTATTTGCACGATTTTTATATCAAAATTCATAAGTCTTCAACCGTAATTTTACATAACTGTCACTTCTATCGAACAAATGTTTTCACTGTTTTTTAAGCTCTTCTTTATTTAATTGTTTCTTCTTGATTATTACACAATTTCTTCATAAGTCAATCTTCCCTTTTTTACACTTTTTTCCGTATTTAAAGCACTTTATTTGTTTTTAACTTGGAAATCATTACGGAGCTAATGTTAACTTCAGCACAGCCAGTGTAATTTTATTTTATTTATTTTATTACCTATGTAAGTACGTATAAGTAAGTAAGTACCTATCTAAATACTCGTAGTAAGTAAACAATATTACTCCAATTCGTTTAACCCGCTAGTTACTTGCGTTTAATATTACGGACTAATGCCTAATTAAAATATTTTACAAACTGTGGGCAATTTTATAACATCATGCTACGAGCAATAGAAGCGATGTACCAATAAAATATGTTGCAAAAATGGGAAGAAGTGTTTATTATCTGTAAACATAAAAACAATTTTTCAAAGCGAAGAGGAGGTGGATTCACAAGTACATTATGTACCTACTTATAAAGCTGCATTGATAATAAATATAAACTGTGTACTGTATATGCACAGTAAATAGTGCATTGCATAATTTAACCAAAGTGACCTATCATTCACTACGAAATATCTTCACTTCATAGTATCATTACCAGCGGTTCAAATTAAAAAAATATATTTCCGTAATAAGTAAATTGAAGACGTCCATACAAGGTTAGTTTGTGTTCATACATGACAGACGTCATATCGGAATCTTATGATTGTGCCGACTATAACTCGTCTTGCTTGTCGGATTTTTCTATGATGGCAAAGAACTTTGCGAGACAAATATTGTTGTAGGTACCACATACAATCGTACTTCCTTAAGCTATCTCAAGTGGCCCATACTCAATAGAGGTCTATACTTTTCTACGTTTATGGCTGTGACTGTGACAGATAATTACGGAATACATGAGACAGAAAGAGACAGCGAGACGAATTTAAAATCTATTACTTCGTTGGACCACTGCCCCGCACTCATAATCAGTTTTTGTGAACATATAAGGAATCAGTTTCCCGAAGTGAAGTGACTGTGGGTTTACTTACAACATAAAACACATGAACACATTAGAAGGGTACCTACCAAATTTTATCGTCACTATTGAAAGAACACAACACAGGAGTTTCATCTCAATCCTTAAAAAGCATTCCAATGCATTGGTGACCACTTCAAATAGGACTAGTGGTAATTTCTGTACAATTGAAGTATTAAAATATAAGCACAGTCTTAAATTGTAAGCATAGTCAAATAAATGGATGAATAGGTTGTATATGTATTCTGTTACGCAGTTTTACTTACATTCCCCATTTAAAATATCTTTGAATATAGTTCCTATCTCATTGGTGGTTATGAATAGGTAATTATAACTTTTTACAAAAAAATTAACGATTTAAACATCGACAAGCAGAGAACTCAAAAACTACCAACAAACTGATGTCTCTCAAATGGGAGCACACAATAAAAACCAGCTTTCGAATACAAAAGAATCATCAAAATCTGTACACCTAGTCGAAAGTTCTGTGATAACAAATACGAGAAAGAAAACGAGAATTGTAATAAAAATTTATTATCTATATCATTCACATATCCCCATCATCGGAGTCCTCGATATCAGCGAGCGCCTGTTTGGCCTGGTTCTCGGCGGCGGCGGCCACCTCGCGCGGCACCAGTTGATGACGCCCGTTCGTGTCCTTCGACACCCACGACATCTCCAGCTCGAACTGCTTGTCTTTTAGCTCGTCGTGTACTAGGTATATACTGGAAATAATAATAATATTAGGATTTGGTGATCTATATAATAGCGGTGATAGCCTAGTGGTTAGAAATTCGGCCTCCTATTCAGAGGGTCCAGTTCGAATCCTAGTCGAAGTTATATGACGTGAATTATTATTATGTGCGTTTTAAGCATTTAAATGTAACTTTCTATAATGGTGAAGAAAAACATAGTGAAGAAACCTACATGCTGGAGAATTTGCAAAATTCAAAGGTGTGTGTAGTCCGCCAATCTGCACTTGACCAGCATGATGGACCTATGGCCTTAACCTTCTCATTGTGAGAGGAGACCCATGCTCAATAATGGGCAATGATGGGTTGAGATGATGATGGGCTATAATTATTGTTACGACGTTACTCTATGACATGAAACCATACATACACAACAAATCTGGCGACGAGGATGGGATCATCCGGAAAGGAATACGCTACAACATCGTAAGAAAATTTTTTTACCACGTGCTCCTACAATACCTTATATTCCTATCGCTCCAGGGGTACCAGTCTGGTGATGATAACCCGTCGTATTCGTACCAATCACCATATATACACAACAATTATAATAATGTGGGTTGATCACTTTGGTCAAGTTAGGTTAATTAAATTTCTAACTGCTTGGTTTGGTCAATTCCATCTGCTCCATGATATATTGGCATTAACGCACTACACACTAAACTAAACTAGTAACAGCCCACTATTGAATAGTGTTTTCTTTAAAATACAAGTTTTAGGAGCTTTAGGAGCTTTGTGGTCAACACAAGTGTGGGAAATTCTTATAGCATAGGGTAAGCACCAAAAAGGTAGTAGTGGACTAATGTGGCAATATCGCACCCATGTCACACAGTGATGTGAAGAAGCTTGATTACTCTATCGAAGACTTTTACACCAACCAGATCTAACAGTGACACAGGTCTCGGCCGCCATTAGATATGTTGTTTCGCCTGGCGGGACCTTTGCCAAACTTACAATTCGTTAAACGCCAAACTAAGAAACCTTTGGAGCTCAGAGAATATAAATAGTGATTGGCATTATACTCTGTTTCTGTATCCATTTAACATCACAAAAGTACTAAAATAAAATATGAATATACATACATTCTGGCAGCTTCCGTTACTAGTTCTTTGACAGTGAGATCAGCAAGTTTCAGTTTTTCTATTTCAGTCTTAGCAGCCTGCTTTGCTTTACCGACCGCACAGCCAAAGTAAGACTGAAATCAATAAACATTAATTTGATGAAGTATGATTGGTAAGAGGTTAACATTGCCCTTGGTTGTCAGTAATTCCAAAAACATTACTGATTGTTGTTGTAATAGAAAATTCTTACACTTTTTTGTCATATCCTACATAGGATTCATTTTTTTCTTTGGTAACTGACAATAGACTAGTGATCCTTTGTTACTGATATCTCTTTGTAAAGTGCCCACTACCAAAACAAATTATACTTTTGATAGCAAGCAATTTTGTCAACATTTTTCTTTAGTTGGAACAGCACAGTGGAGTGGAGTATCAAGAGGAGTGCATAATTCTACTTAAGTTTATTAATGTCTTTAACATTAAAGTACAAAATTACTTACAAATGAAACTCCACTTGGATCCAGCATATACATCTGAGGTCCCTCAAACTCTGACCAGGTTCCCATGACAACTGAGCAACCGTATGGGCGGACAGCACTGTACAATGTGTATGCATGCATGTACATGGATACACGCTCGTTTAAGTACTTGAGTGGCACTGGTATGCCGTACTGTGATCTGTAGTTAGATGCTTCTGATCGTGCCGTTTCTACTATTTGTCTGGCATCTGAGATGAGACCAGCTACTCCCTGGAATAATAAGATTTTATTTTTATTAGTGAATAGTAAAAGAAAATCCGTATTTATATGTGGTCTACAGAATATTGTCAAACTTACATAAAGTCTTATATGGCAATAATAAGTTACGATCAATACTTATAAACCATCTGTTAGAAATCATTTTTGGATGACAGTGAAATCGTGCAAAATAAAAAAATTTAAAACATACCATTCCGACATGCTCATCAACGTGAAAAATTCTTTTATTAGCACCAGGCTCGTATAGCTTTGATGTTACAAGTTTTTCAACTGCCAATACTACACCATCTTTTCCTCTCAATCCAATGACTGTTCCTGAATTTTCCACAGCTTTAGCGGCATATTCAACTTGAAATACTCGGCCATCGGGGGAGAATTGAGAGGCAGACAAATCATACTGAAATAGACAAGACAAAATGATTATGCACAATTCAAAGTACTATAACCTCATAAAGACATAAATTCTGTTGAAACTTAACAATATAAGTCAAATCTGAACGTAAATTAAACAGGATTAGTTTTAAAGGGGCAATACTATTTAATTGTGTTTAAAAATAAGCCAAACACCTGTGATGTATGTGTAATATCTTTAGGCATTAATATCTGTACTTACTCCAGTTCCAATTGAACTCATTGTCGGTTCGGTTAGTTCTTAACTTGTTACTAACGGTTCCTTAGAATTATAAATTATACTCCCAATTATTTTGTCGTAAAACAAGCCACTTCTTTTTACCTACTTCAATTGAAAGAAAACGACGATGACAAGCAACTCGGACTCGGAATTTGCGTGCACCACAGATAAAATAGACAGGTTACAAAATTAATATGTCATTACAAGTTCCTTTTACACATAATTATGTATTGGAAACAAACAAAAATATAATTGTTATTTACATATTTATAAACTTAATTAATTGTAAACGATTAATGGCCTATTTGTAAATATTTGGAGCTGATTTGTATTATGTGTAATAAAAAATCTGTGGTATTTTTACTTTAGTTATTGTTACAAGATGGCGCTGTTTTTCATTTAATAGCAGCCCAACTCAAGTAGTCTGACATAAGAATAAAAGATGGCGCTGTTCTATAAAGAATACACATTAAACTTATTTATTTTAAGCAGTTTCAATTCAACAAATAAATGGAATACCTGCCTACCTGTAAATAAGTACATACGGTTCTTCCATCTTCATTAAAAAAAAACGCATTTGACATCTTGGGCCTGCAGATAATAGGTATTTTATTTATAATTTATTATTATAGCATTAAGTAAAGTATACAGGGTGGCCAAAAAGTCATGGATCAAACGCAATTACCGGTTATCTGGGGTCATTCGCTGCAAAAAACTGTTCAACATGAGGTGTCTATCATCAACCCTTGAAAAGTTATAACTTATTTTGTATTTTTAAGGAAACGAACTTTTTCAATGTAAATGTAAAACATCGCCTGCACACATGCTTGATATTGTTGCCTTGTTTTTTTTTTGTTTTCATTGTAGGGCGAAGCTCAATCTTGACATTAGGTCATCAAAGAGTAGATACTTATGGACATGATATTATATTTTAAGCACAAAAAGTATTATTAAGTAGATACAACCTGTGAAATATTGTAGTAAAAATGCATTTACGAGCTTGTAAACATATATAAAGTCAAAGGAGTTATCTTATTTTTATTTTACATAATACAATAAATATGTTCGAGTGTTTATCATTTTCACATTCCCTACACTTTCACATAGGTACTTACCTACACATCAACTAGTTAAGACACAAAAATGGCTGTAAAAATAAAACGTCTTCCCTTGTAGAATGAAGTTCTCAATTCATCTCAAAAACTTTGCCCTAAAAATCTGCCTCAGCAGTATTGTATGGACGTGATAAAGGTGTGTCGACCTGTGTTGGATATTTACATAGATAGCGTACGTATATAAGAGAAAGTGCTACGCCATTTCCCGCGCAAGTAGCAGATTACCATGTCAAAAGAATTTACGGCCGTACCCCTGTTTACACGTTTTTCCCGCCCGCCATAAACGCCGAAAACCTACGAGAACTTTATTATCGCGATCCATACGATGCTTGAGGGTTGCTTCAAACTCTCTTGTCGGCTAAACCCAAAAGCTATCTATCTAAGTTTGCTAAAGGTGACTTTATAGTGAATTTCATATTATTCCCTTTTTAATGTTTTACACTGGCATTTTATAGTATCGTTTTTAACGCCAACTGCTGCCATGGGAGTACCCAACTCCTGATTCGTGGGGTACAAAGCTCCTGATACAGGTTGTTCAAGGCTGGTCCAACAAATTGAAGTTTCAAGACAGATTTTTAAAGCTGCCTCATAGCTTAGAGAATTAGTGGGCTGAAGTAGCAATGGGCTGGCCATACAGTTTGAAGGACCGACAACCGTTGGGGAAGAAAGGTCCTCGAATAGAGACTACGTCTTGAAAAAAGGAGCGTAGGGCGCCCACAAGTGGACTGACGACCTGAAGAAGACAGCGGGCATCCGCTGGATTCAGAGGGCTCAGGACAGGTCTGAGTGGCGCCAATTAGGGGAGGCCTACGTAACAGTTGACATTGCATGGATGGATGGATTTAAAGACTTAAATAACCTTACTTTCATTCGAGTACCGAGAGGGGGGGGGGGGGGGGCGTCTGCCAACGCATCTTATCATCTAGTTAAAGAGTAGTTAACATACACAAAATTTGGACTTCTCGTTCTAGTAACTAAGTAGGTATTTAGTTACGAACATGCTGCTAAATACAGCTCTGGTATGGATAAAAGCATTCTAAGTAAATCTGTAAGACGTGTTAGCTAAGTATTCCGTTGGGTTAACATTGCAGAGAACTCTCTCTATTGCAGAGGATCTGATCTCTAGGTTGCCATGATCAGTAGAAGACAAATTCAAGAGGAGCGTTTATCAAACAAACTATCTGTCTTTTTCTTTCAGTACCTAACCTACATATCAACTTAACAGTTATCGTATTTCTTATATCTTGATATTTGTCTTCGATCGATTTTCGTCAAAAATTCGGCAAAAAAGAATCTGTGGTTTTCTCATAATTACCTAAACCTATGCATAATCGCATACAAAGGGTTAAGATTGACTGCCATTGTCCTGAAATACCACTCTTGCTACGACAATGTGTTTGGGTCATTGATGTATAAGTATCTAGATGGATAATCGAATCCGCGAAGACCTGTCAAAAAAGCTGCGCCAACTATTGGCGCAGAAGTACTTTCCCGCCAATTAGTGCCGATCGCGCCGCTTTCGTGTCACTACGTATTACGCGCGCAATTTAAATAAACAAATAAGAGGGATAACATGACGAAATGTGCTATTAAACTGTGCCGGAATTATAAAGGAAGGGTAAAAAGCTTAAAAAACATCACATATCATAGGCAAGTAACCAATAAACATATTTTTAATTAAATTTCAATTTTGATTTTTATGGTAACCAAATTACGTCATTTTTTTGTCAGTGTTGCTAGTTTCTATTTTTATGCTCCCGACTTAACATCATTTTTGTGGGTATATAAATTGGTTTATGGTTACGTGTATATTATTTAGTTCATGTACTTTTATAAATCGATTAAAGAAAGGTGGTGTTTACCAATACGTTTGTGTTTATTTATAATAATATAACATTAATATTCGTATGTTTATGAGCCCATTTTAATGATTATTTTTGCATTGGGTCGAATAAACCACTTTTAAAGGTACAAGAGTAATGTGAAAAGGAGACGATCCAAAATTGTATGTAGTCTGGGCCTGGTTTTGTACCAGTGATAAAATAAGATAAAAAAGAAAAATAAACCATTTTTGACTAATCAAATCCACGAACTCATCTTTATTTCATTGCAAAAAATATTTATTAACTCCACGTGACGAAATTATTCTACATAATGGCGGGCAGCAGACCAGAGGATTCATAATTTTTGACGTATGACGTTAGCTGTCAATATGCCTTCTCTATGCTTGAACAATGGCTCGAACTCAGAGTGAAGGACGCCATCTTGCAAGTGTTGCAAGTAGTACCTACCGAATAACTCGAAATTAATTTTATTTTAGCAAGTCATTTATTGCGATTTGTGAATTTATTATATTTTTAATGAACTTTCTGTATTTTTTGGTTTTTCATGGTTTAGTGTACAAGATCAGGCCCAAAATGGACCATCTCCTTTTCTAAAATTGTAAAGTTACCGTCTCAGATTAAGGTGAAAATTTGAAGGGAGGACGGGTTCTACACTCTCATTCGTCCCCCCAAACTAAATATTGCTCTCATAAAGTACTTACTTTTTTAAAATTATTTTTCTAAATCTCTAAAAATTTTAAGGTTATGTGGTCTCATTGGTTAATGTGTAAGCGCTCGAAGTCTTAAGTGTATGTATATGTGTGTGTGGACGTGTGTGTGTGTGTGTGTGTTTTAAACTACATTATAAAAAATAAATAACTTAAGTAGATCTAATTTGATTTTTGGGCCTAATTTTGAATCGTGACATCTCCGGCGCTGCGGAAGATGCAGCCAAACAGGCAAACAGGACTAACAATAGCGAAAAAGTAATTTGGGGGGAAAGTTGGGGGAGTCACCAACCTCTCCTCCAAAAAATTTCAGCTTAATTTGAGGTAGTCACTTTATAATTTTTGGAAACTTGATTTTTTTATAATAAAAAAAGTATGCATTTCCTAGATTTAAAAATGGTGGGGGGAAGATGTGAGCGTCAGCCCCCTCCCCCCCTCAAATTTTTAGCTTAATTTGAGGTGGTAACTTAATTAAAGAAGAGCCAATTATTTACGTTACCTATCTAATTTAATAAAAAAATTACTTGGAAAGTTAATTACATGCATATCATTAAAAAAAACTTCAATAAATAAAGGAGATGGTCCATTTTGGGCCTGATCTTGTACACTAAACCATGAAAAACCAAAAAATACAGAAAGTTCATTAAAAATATAATAAATTCACAAATCGCAATAAATGACTTGCTAAAATAAAATTAATTTCGAGTTATTCGGTAGGTACTACTTGCAACACTTGCAAGATGGCGTCCTTCACTCTGAGTTCGAGCCATTGTTCAAGCATAGAGAAGGCATATTGACAGCTAACGTCATACGTCAAAAATTATGAATCCTCTGGTCTGCTGCCCGCCATTATGTAGAATAATTGCGTCACGTGGAGTTAATAAATAATTTTTGCACTGAAATATAGATGAGTTCGTGGATTTGATTAGTCAAAAATGGTTTATTTTTCTTTTTTATTTTATTTTATCACTGGTACAAAACCAGGCCCAGACTCCATACAATTTTGGACCGTCTCCTTTCCAACTACAAACTGCGTAAAAAATATTAATTTAATTAACTTAGCTGGTTTATTACAACATTAACATAAACAACTGTAATTAAATTAAGTAGGGTTTTTTATTTATTCATGAAAATAACCACTCCATAAATTAAGTTTAATGTGTGATTTATGGGAAAATTTTAGTAACTGGTATCATTGATCACGCAACATAGACACTAGACGAACGTGAAAAACATCGCCTGCACGCACACATGCTTGATATTGTTGCCGTGTTTTTTTTGTCTTCATTGTAGGGCGACGCTCAATCTACCTATTTATTGCATCATTGGTTTGGGTCTACGTTTTATTTATTTAATTATTGTATTCTTAATTCAAAATAATCTAAAATGTATGGTTTATATCCTGATAATACTTACCTTCTTTTTTTCAGGTGTGTAAAGAATTCAGGGAATTTTTTGGGGTACCCATTGAAATCGCCTAAAAGACGTCTATTTTGCCGACTGTTCCTGTAAAAAAATAAAAAGTTACATAAGGTACCTGTTCCTAAAGTTATTGATTGTTAGGTAAAATTACCGTAATAAATTTATCACATCTTTGAATGAGTGTTAATTAGATTTATTAAATAGCGTGTCCTAAGTACATTCGTAGCACTCCTAACTGTAGCTACTAGGTACGGAGCGTCCACTTCATCGGCATGTAACTCTAGTTCAAATCCGTATTCGAGGGAATAATTCCATTTACTTAAAGCATTTCGTAGCACTCCGGGAACCTCATAAAGCTTCGATTGTTTGTCTCGAACGGATAATTACTATCGTTCCCGTATATTCCACTATCTACAAAATGTTAGTAAATACAGCAAGTAAACTCTTGAAAGGGTTCGGGCGTTTCGAGTGGAGGAATAAAACAAAATGAGCTTTGCTATTGATCTAAGGGTGGGTGCAGCTTAGTGATCCTTGGAATACAAATGTCTGGATGTTTGTGCCGTCTATCGATAGTTCGTTTTTCATAAAATAAAACAGGCCTTTAATGCAGACGGCTTTTAGTTCGATTTTATTGAATTCTATATTTTCGAAGCAGATTGTGAAAAACTTTTAATGGAAAATGAACTAAAGAGCCACTTAGTCAATCTCAGAGGCACTGTAATTTTAAACTCTGTACTTATTTTAAGTATCACATCTTTCTATCTACTATCTATCGAGTCCTACCGTGATAAGAATAATTGTCTCAACAGAACATTTAATTTTATGGTTAGGTATATTGAAAATAGAAGCTCTATAAAATAAAATCAATTACTATAGAAAGCACAACGTCTATAGAATTATATAATAGGAATATAAAGTCAAGGAGAAGTCTGTTTCAGAAGTCGGAGGTCATTTCATATAATATGAAATACTCTTGCTTAAAGACGTCACGTCCTTATAAAATAAAAAGAGGACAAAACCTTGCCCCGGAAGTTACAAGTCGCGAGCATAACATTGTTTGAAAGATACCAGTATTGTGGGCTTGAATTTTAAATCTTGGGGCGTTTTCGGGACTGTTGGCTGACATTAAGTAAATATTTCTGTAATTGCGTTGTCTAAAAAACGCGAAGATAAATTTTTGGTTACGAGCTGAGACCCGCATACGAAATGAGCAGCGCCGGGATTATTATTTGCGTAGCTGACATCCTAATTAACGTGACTTTTATTTTTTGTTTGTCCTCGCAGTAGAATAACCTCATTCGAAAAATGGACTGACATCACGTTCTGAATAGAATTTGTGAGAAAACGCCCTTTATCCTACCTTGCACGTAATTAGTTCCGGAAAATTAGCAGAAATTTCTGCACTTAAGTATTCTGGACTCTTACGGACAAAGAAGAGGAAGTGATAATTTTGAAGCAAATTCAAAAGCTCCTGACACAATTAAAACAGTTGAATGTCAAAAGGCGAAGGCAGACGAACTTTGTGAAGTTTAGAATTTAGTCTCTTATTTACCTGGATTAAATAAGTTCGGTTAATTGGAAGCTTTAGTTGGCTACTCTTATGCTTTCTATAGGTTTGTAATAATAATGTAAATATATAAAAGCGAAAGGTCACTCAGGTCAGGTCAGCTCAGGTGTAATTTGGCAAAGAGATAGGAACGCGTTTCATCAATCCCGCCCCTAAGGGGATAAAATAGGGGTTGAAGGTTTGTTTGCTTTTTTAAGCAGACACTGAAAATCGTGCTTTAGGATTATGGTTTGAAATAATGAAGTACCTACCTATTTCAACGTTTTTGATTAATTAACACCTGAGCGAAAAACACTAACTATATATTTATCTTTTATGCTATTATTGTTTGATAACTACTGTTATCAAGCGGATTTTTTTCTAACAAGACCAATGTTAACATTCTTACTTAATGTTCTTACAAATCCACCATATTCAAACATCATTTTAGTACATCCAATTGTATCCTCTAAATACCTGCAGGCTCGCTAATCAATCGATTTAATAATGCATGTAGGAACAGTGTTGAGCTTCAATTGGATTGAGTTTGCGCCAAGTTACCTGCCATTATGAAATATTCCATTCATCCGACGTGGCGCGCTCGCCACAATTTGCAAAAACCAAGAATCCATTGTTGCACTAAGATTTTAGTATAATTTAACCGAAATATCTATTTTAACGGCGAATGTTCTTGTTGAGTTGAATAAAGAAAAAATGTTGTTCGACTTGAGAGCCTGAGAATATAGAATTATTGAACACATGCGAACGAAATATCTATTAGTAGTTCCTACGTGATATTGCGTTTATGAGTCTACCCTTTCGAAGATTATGCTAAGCAAGGTTGGGCTAGCCTGGATAATAGCCAAAGAAATTACATACCGTGCGATAGAAATAAGTATACAAATTTGGGGTTCAACCTTTTAATGCCCCACTATGTAGCACAGGACTTCTTCAAAGTACGGAAGCGCTCAAGAAATTCTTACCACTAGCGGTCACCCAATTAATTAGTGAACGCATCCGCAGTTGCTAATATTTTGTGGTTCCCTTACTATGTTTTCATCATGTTTTGAAGTTTTCAACTTCATATCAGTGTTAGTGTTAGTGTTAGTGTTAGGGTATAAGTACATACATTTTTGGGTCTAAACCATTATCTTTCGCTTGTAGCATCATGTTATGGTGTCCATAATTGAACTTTGAACAATCGATTATCCAAGCTCGGTGGGAAGGTTGAGGCTCGGCTGGTTATCTGCTACCATCATGAAGTCAGCAAGTAAACGACTTGTCACGTTTCGACTTGAAAGTTAATAGGTATTATATTTTTTTTACTTTGCCTTCTTTCTTGACCAATAAGGAATCAATGGTGTTTTTGGTGTTACTGATAATATGTAAGTTCACTAAAGTCGTCTACCGACTGAATAATCTATAAAGCAAAATAAGGCTGAATATATTCCTGGGAATGAAATTGAATTCACTAGATAGAGGCCATAAAATTTTATATAAGCGTTCACGTACATTGTGGACAAAAGAGGCAATAAGAATAATCTATGTGTCATGAAAAGCGAACTTTTCTTTTCATTACTCTCTTCAGTCTGGAGCGGAATGGGGTAATTTAAGTTCCCGGAATTTTAAATTTTTATTCGCATCGTAAAAATACTTTACGGGTCGCGAAATTCGAACGGACTGATCTTTATTAATGAAATCGAAGTATTTGTTTGTAACTTCAAGAACGAATGAAACGATATTGAAATTTAAATTAAGTTTTAACTTAAGCATTCGTACTTATTTTATTTTTACGTGATAATAATTATTTTTTAGAATAGTTACCTATTAGGTGTTTATTATCTATACTTATAACTCGTAAGCCCGCCCCACTTCGCTTCGGCGAACCAGCTCCTTACTAGAAGATAGCTCTTAAAAATTATAGAAATCTCTATAAATTTTTACCTTTTATGTTATTCCAATGTCTAAGCTACATACTCGTATATGTATAACTGCAAAGTTTCATGAAAATCCGTTCAGTACTTTTTGCGTGAAAGAGTAACAAACACATACACACACACATCCTTACAAACTATAGCATTTATTATATTTGTAGGAGTAGGATAGGATAGTAGGAAGTAGGATAGGAAGTAGGATGTACCCAATATCAAATGGAATCGTTATGATTGTACTTTACAACATCAGAGAATTTAGATAACATTTTTATCGATTTATAAAAATTTACGATAAATAAACTAATAACTGAAATCATTTGTTCAATTTTACAGGAATCCTTTGTATTCCTTCGGGATTGTTTGAATGACCTTTAATATAAGTTTAAGAATGAAAATATTATTTTCTTATTTGTTTTCAGTTTGATTGCTTTGGCACAGAGCGTTTACCTTCGGAATAAAATTTGGGAAATTGGAATTGCTTTGCTTGTTCCACACAGGCCGTCTTATCGGGTCGGTTATTAGCTTCGGAACGAAAAGCTATTGAAAATAGACACAGTTCTTCCTTTTTCGACGTAAATTGTTGTTTCAATGCTTTGGGTATTAAAGTTTCAAAGTCAATCGTTTCCCTATTATATGAGGGTTATTAGGGTATGGAGAAATATACGACAATTTTAGATATATGTAGGTCATCGCTTGTGTTCCGAGTACGACCGAATCAATGGAAAAACCAAAACCTAAGGATCTAAGGGCAAAAGTAAATAAGCTGTTGAAGTATCAAATTTAATCCCTCGTGGGGTTAGGTTTTCAATACGTTCTGATGTCCTATTGCGTATTCTGATATGCAATTCGTAAAATGTCTTCATTTAATCTGTTAAAGTGATGAGAACACTTATTGTCATAGTAGATATACTAAATAATTTGTACCTAAATGATATATAGCCGGAAACACTCAAGTAGAGTACTTTTGCACAAAACTAATATCAGTGTTTGCCAAGCAGTCCGCATTTGGAAAATTGGGGTGACAATAACCACTATGAAGCTATTAGAGCGGACGTTCCTTATATGTTTTATTGTTATTTTTCCTATTTCTATTGGTGTATTCATGTATGATATTTAATATGTTTTGCACGTCACACTCGATTTTTTTATTTGTTTTGAGTCTTTAGTGTTTTAGTTTTCTTAAAGCGATCAAAAGGATAACTATTTAAAATAAATAATAATCTAAATAGTTTTATGACTACCTACCTACTCATTAGGTACATTGGTAATTGATACTCAATAAATAAATATAAAAATAAATTTCCGTTTTCGGTCTGGGTGTGTGTGTCTTTGTCTTTTGTGTTGTCCAAGTCACCTACGACACAGGGAATCCTAGTTTGGGGCTTTGAGTGTAAAGCTTTAATATAATTATTATCTACTAGCTATTGCCCGCGGCTCCGCCCGCGTGGAACTCAGTGTGTCATTTAAAGTTTTTCCTACGTTAATCCCGACCCCGCGAGATAGTGGAATATGTATTGCTCCACAGACTCCATACATATTAAGAACAGTTTATTTTTTTTAGTCATAGCGTACAAAAATACGTTATGTAGATCTTGAGAAAATCGATAAAAAGACTATAAGATATAAACGTCGATTTTTTTTCCAAACTATTAGATATATTTTTAAACTACATTGGTAGTTTTTCATTCGGGTGCCAAAACATAAACACCAGAAGCGATGCTGACCCTCGAAAATGCAACATAAAGTTGGTCATGAGAAAAAGAGCCGGTTCGGTTCCCGATATATAGATATCCCGATATACTATGTATAGATATTAATGAGCTCGTGCCTTCATTCGCTCATGGGAGTTTTTCCTGCGTAAATCTCGATTCCGTGGGAAATCCTGAACAAAAAGAAGCTTATATAATGCTCCATAACCTCCTCTACAGCCCACTGAAAGTCCCATATAAACATCTGAACCCACGACCTCGTTCCCGGGTATAAGTTTTTACCGCGTGAATCCTAATCCCGCGGGAATTCCGGGATAAACAGTAGCCTATATGTTGCTTCACAACTTCCTCTACCAGTGAAAATCTAAGCCTACGACTTGGTGCATAGGAGTTCTTCTCGTGTGAATCATGATCCCACCGGAATTTCGTGATAATAAGTAGCCTATGTGTTGCTCCAGAACCTTCTCTATCTCGTAGTGAAAGTCCCATAAAAACCTAAGCCCGCAACTTCGCGCATAAGAGTTTTTCCCGCGTGAATCCTGATTCCCTGGAATTACGGTATAATGAGTAGACTAAGTGTTGTTTTAGAACCTCCTCTATCTCCTAGTGAATGTCGCATAAAAATTTAAGCTCCCGACTTCCCGCATAGATGTTTTTCCCGCGTGAATCCCGATCCCGCGGGAATTCTGAGATAAAAAGTAGTCTATATGTTACTTCACAACTTCCTCTATTTCCCAGTGAAAGTCCCTTAATAATCAAAGCTAGTGAGTCTGCGCATAGTTTTTTCTGATTCCCCGGGAATTCCGGGATGAAAAGTAGATTATATGTTGCTCCACAACCTTGTATATCTCCCTATGAAAGTCTCATAAAAATCTAAGCCCGCGACTTGGCGCATAAGAGTTTTTCCCGCGCGATTCCTGATCCCGCCAGAATTCCGGGATAAAAAGTAGCCTAAATGTTGCTCAGGAATATCCGCTATCTTCCAGTGAAAGTTCCATAAAAATTTAGCCAGCGACATAGGATATGTATATCTTACAGTAGTTTTTTGCACGTGAATCCCGATCCCGCGGGAATTCCGGCATAAAAAAATAGCCTAAATGTTGCTCAGGAATCTCCGCTATCATCCAGTGAAAGTCCCATAAAAATCCGTTCAGTCGATCCGGAGATTAGCGCGCGCAAACAGGCAAATTTTTTTAATACAAAAATTTTTTTTAGATTCATGTTCTAGTACTAGTTCTTCTAGTAGTAGTTCTAGTTTATTAACCCCCCTATATATTTTGTTTTGTCAATTTCGTAAAAAAGCAGACATGACTTTTCTACGCTCTATATCTATAGTTCTAGCCGACGACAAATAGGATACACCTAGTTCTTACCGCACGTGGCCGGCTACACCTAGCTGTAGCCGGCTAGAACTAGGTGTAGCCGCACTTCGGGTATTAGCCGTAACATCTATATATTATAAAGTCTTACAAATACTTTAAGACGGCTTTGTTATTTAATGGTGCGTACAGATTATGCAACATGTTATATAACTTTTGTTTTATAACACGTCCACACTATCTAACATTGTTGTCTAACAATGAAACATGTTACAAGACCGTACACATTAAAACAACATTGTTGTATAACAATGTTTTATAACAAGGCACAAGTAGGTAACTCGTGCGCAAAAGTTATATAATATTGTTGCACAAACTAATAACATGTTGTATAACTTGTTTTTGTAACACATAGCGTCCACATTTGTAAAACATGTTATTTAACTATGTTTTATAACATGTTTTACAAACGTACGTACGTACATATGCGTTATGTATGGTATCATTTGGATACTGTGCACGTACAAGAGATTTGTTTCGCAAGCATATCTAATTATAGACCTTCTGGCCATGATATTATAAGGATAAGAATGATTCTGTTGATCGAATGTGTTGTTGGACTTTAACCGGGTTACGTTGAACCACAGGAAAAAAGCTTATAATATTCTGATTTTAAATATGATTTCAACTGTAACATAAGCTACTTGCTATTACGTATTATTACTAATCGTACTTTTACGTACATATTACGTAGCTTTAGTTGTTGAATAATTTAATTTTCACTTTACATTTGTAGTTTAAAGGTTTCTATAAGGCAGTTAATATTTTTAAAGGTAGGTATTTGAAATAACATTTCTATTTAGCTTTCTTTCCACCATTCTTTCTTACATCCATTTCTGAATTCAAAACATGATTCCTCCTGCATTCTCGAGAGTCAAAAGCATCTTATTCTAAAGGCTGTGCATTAAAAACAAAATATGACGCAAAAATCTCTAAGAAATCCGTCTTTTCGAGAACAAGAATTGCGATAAAGTTTTTAGAGTGAATCCGGAACGATTCAATCTTGAGCTTTATTTAAACGGAAGGTAGCGCATTGAACTATGGGGAAATGCCTCAATAGTGGCAAATGAGGCACGCCCGACGTTAGCAGTTTTAAGAAAATTTCTTTAAAGAAGCTTTAACTCAGCGTCTTTAGAAAATGCACCCGGATTTACTTTTAATGAGTTTCGAGGGTTCAACTTGGGGTTTACTTTGTAAATGAATGGTGAAGTTAGTCCTCAGAAGCAACCCCGGGCTCGAGTTATTCTTCACTAGATATATCTGTTTTTCTTAGAAATGTTTGTTTCTGTATTTACTTTGTATTTTAATCAAGTATGGAAGATATAGGAAAAACTATCAATAGTTGTTTTTATTCTTTATTTATTGATTTCGATTTCACTAAAAAAAAGGAAACCTTAAATTCAAATACCGTTCCATTTGATATATGAAGTTGTATTAAATTCGTAGCACCATCAGTATCTTTCCTGTATCTCTAGTTCACTAAGGGTGGGGTGAAGCGGCAATATCAGATCTTACCAGCAACTTCAAGGGTGAACCCCATTACTGGTGTACCATCCATCACGGCGCCTACTCAATTGAAGGCAACGTCAACACTTAACCCTAGTTGCACAGGCTTGGCTTATATGTGTCAGAGTTTCAACATTTTAATTTGAAAAGAAGTTCCTTTCGGTATGAATGGAGGCTAGAATAAAAATTGTGTAAGATTTTTTTCCGTCGCACGCTTGCGTAGTGTATCATTATGCCAGGTGTCAGGTGAGGTATGACAGTATAATAAAAATGGACAATGACATATCGCACTTACGTATTTTTTATTAAGTATTCTAATTTAACTATTAATATTTTTTCATTTAAATAGATATTGTTAAACGACACCTGACTTTAAACGCCACTGCCGCTTTCTCCAATGTCCAAAATAATGTAAAAATAATTAAACACTTATTTCTGAGTAATTTACAATGCGCTATTTATATATGATTCGATGATGAACATGTCTGAGTATCTTCGGCAATCAAATAATATCTGAAACGCTTAAAATTCTCAAATTCTCAAAATTTTGTTTGGAAGACAAAAAAACGCCAAGACCACAAGTTTCACAAGTCTGACAGGCCACAATTCCTATACTCGTATGGACGCATGTAAACCTGCCATATGGGAAGATTTATGTTCGCTTTCTGGCCTCACGTACTCGCATCACATGTAATGACTCCTGTCAATCTTAAAATTATCTGTTACACAAAATTCTTCAGCTCACTAAAAGTATTATGTAACGGAATTTTCCCCAATTTCAATACGAGTAATCCACAATAACCTGTGATAGCTTTAGTTTTTAACAAGTCTGAAGATTTTGATGAATTCTGAAACATGACAGAGCGTGTCAATATAATTTAATAAGTAAGTATTCATTTTGAAACTCTAAATCAAAAATCTTTTAAATAATCCCAAAATGGCGGTGAAATCTGAGAAGTTAAATATTTAAGTCTATTTCCATACCATATACCGACGCGAGTAAGCTTTTCCAGTACCTCATACTGCGCATAATGAACGACGATGTAAACTGTGTAGTTCGTATCGTAGGGATTTTCACCACATGAGGTTGGATACTCGTCGTCCGTTAGGATGATCGTTAAGGGAAGATTAAATCAAATGTGGGAACGATGATATGATGCTACAACACTAGTTTATTTAAATAACAGCGTTGACGAGTAAAAGTCGATGTCGTATTCCTCGTATGAAGTAGGAAATGTTTTCTGAATCAATCCAATGCTTATTAAGACGAATATTAAATAAATACCGCATAACTTGACAGGGACACTACAAATTTTACATCACCAAAACCCATGATAAAGAAAATTTATCTGCTACATAAATATCCGCCCTGTCCGAATGAGGGATGGAAATCGGGACCCCTCACTTCATAGACAGGACTACTAGCAACTAGACAAAGCGGTCGTCAAATTTAATATCACTAGACAGGTTTTTGTCAGCATACAACGTCGTCAATGTCTGAGTAAGACATGAACATGAGTGGGGCGGAGAAACAAATCTAATCAAAACGCTCTTTGAGCATCGTTACCGTCTAGCGACGACAATGCAATTTAAATAGACACACCTTGCAGTACAACTTGTAATCGAGTTAGTCGAAGTCTACTACATTCCTCTCTGACAACACACATGTATACGAGTACTATGTTAACGGTATATTCTGCTTGTAATTAGAAGGAATTAATCACGTAATTTTCGTATATTTCAATATTTCTTATTGCTTGTTTCACTTATTAAGAGCTCATTTTCGATATAGAAAGAGCAACCTTAATTTGTTTCTTTGATTAATAGATATGATTTGAGGATAGATTACGATGTCTAAAGTGAGTTTATTCAGGAGTCATTGAGTTCTGGCTCTGAATCTCTCGCTTACAATGTGTTTTCCTCATATTGTTGCGTTAATACAACGAAAACATCGTACTCACTAAATGCACAGGAATTGTGCGAGAAATTAGCGCTCAAATCCCTAGTGTAAACCAAGATATTCTAAGAAATCCTAGAACTTACACGATTTAGCTTGTTTCACTTATAATGTACATATTAAATGACACAAGAGAGAGAGGATTCTCAGAGGATACAATGGAGCTTGCTTATTATTTAAGACGTTCCATCTTCTCAGGATGAATCTGAGCTTTCTAAAATCTACGAGCCACGTAGACCTTACCTTACTAAGATCCATCTCTTAGGTACAATGGATGTAATTCGTATTCCTGCAACGTACCCAGCCTAACGTCGGCAAGTTAATATTGGCTGCGAATGTTCCCGCTCACCAAATACACCTTCATCTCTATATGAGTAAGTATATACGACAGTCAATAGTAGTTAGTGTATAAACGTTACTTTCTCGATAAGAGACGCATTGTGATGAAAGATATTTCTTACTTGAAGGTATTTCATTTGCGAGTTGTGTTCATTTTGCGTTTTGTACATTTTGCGCCGAAGCGTTTTTCATTGAATCACATGATTATTTTATTTTCGATATTAGATTTTAGATGTCTTCTTTACAATATGCGGTATGCAATAACATTATTATGAGTGGTCGAATATAGTCATGTGCTTAAACATAATTATACGAGTCCTAACATTAAGACACATAGGTATTCTAAGATTTTTTTTCTCTTATAAGAATTACGTCGTACGTAACGCCACAGGCTAGTCTTGTGTCGTACGTGTCATGGACGATACAGAGAAACACACCCGGTCGGAAAACTATATTTAAACTCATCATTAAAATGCGCCTGACTGGGAATCGAACCCAGGAATTTTGGAAGGTAATTCGTCATAATAACTATTAGGCATGCAACATACGATGTCGATAAATATTTATTACTAATTTTGATTTTGACAATGTTAGAACTTTTCATGGTCCAAATTTCCACGGTTGGTGTCAAGTTTCACCCAACGATTTCTTTTGTCTCGCCAGACCAGTATTTAGTGTGGGTACAATTTTATTACTGACAAAAGTCCGTAAGAAACAGTTCTCCATTAGTGGCAACCCAGCATGAACGTTACGAGGAAAAACTTCGTAGCTAATGCCTAAGTTTCTGAAGTTTCTAAGCTAGAAATACAATTTCTGGACGTTGCTAAGGCTTTCCCAGTATGGAGATTGTCCTCTGTTTGTAATATGAACAATGTTTTTGTATAGTCTCCCTTCATTCTGCTACGATAGCTTTATATGGACTTGTGTTACATCCTTACTAATCCTTACTAATATTATAAATGTGAAAGTGTGTTTGTTTGTTTGTTTGTTTGTTTGTGACGCTTTCACGTCGCAACAAAGCTATTATATGGTAAGGTTTATGTGTGTGGGGATAGTTAGGAGGGTGGAGAGTGACGTAGGCTACTTTTTACCGCGGAAAAACATCCCATTCCCATGGGAAGATCGATGTTTTGTTAGTTACTAGATATTTATTTTCGGAGTTGCCAATAGATGGCGTTAACAAAATTCATTTGCAAGTTCTGAATTACGCTATCAAATACTACATGTAATTTACTTAAGTCATAGGCAAATGTAATAGGCTACTTTAGCTCTGCCTCGAGAACTCCCCGCTCCGGCTGTGTTCAGTGTACCGCCCGCCCGCTGGCACTATCCTGTTGGCTGATGTCCGCAAGTTGCTGGACTCGCCGACACCGGTGGTGGGCGCGGGCGACTGGAACTGCAAGCATCCGGGATGGAATAGCCTAGCTGCCAACAGAAGTGGAAGGCTACTTTTTGATGCCGCTGAACAGCACGGCTACACTGTCGAGTGTGTTGCACACCGTTACCGCGGCTCTGAATAAGAGAGAACGCGTGTGTGCAGTATTCCTCGACATGGAAAAGGCGTTCGACCGTGTTTGGCACGACGGCTTTCTCTACAAGATCTCGCAGCCGTCGGCGCCCCGGAGTGCCGTTAAGATGATCTCCAGTTTCCTCGAAAATAGAAGCTTCAGAGTAGTGGTTGAAGACGCCGAATCCACCGAGCGTCCGATCGCAGCCGGCGTCCCGCAAGGGAGTTGCCTGTCCCCGGTCTGCTACGCCTGCTACACCGATGACATCCCGGCGGCAGGGGGGGCGTCGCTTGCCCTGTATGCCGATGACGTGGCGTACATCACCACGTCGCTGAATAGAACCCACGCCATTGTCAAGATGCAGCGTGCGCTTGATGCCCTCCCCGAATGGCTCGCCGCGTGGAGACTGTCGGTGAATGTCGGGAAGACGCCGGCTGTGAACATAGGAGGATACCTCAACAGGCGGGACCCTACTCTGGAGCTTCATGGACAAGATATCCAATGGGCCCCACAGCCCAAATACTTGGGCAAAATCGACGGAAGACTCTCGATGAAGCCACAGGTTACGAAAGCCGTCGCGAATTCCAGAAGTGCGATGGCAGAAACCAGTGCTCTCCTCGAGCCTCCCTCTCGGACTGAAGCTCGGGGTCTACAAGACCTACATCAGACCCCGCCTCACGTACGCGGCAACGGCGTGGTACGCGCTCGCCAGCGAACCGCAGCGCAAGAGGATGCGCGCAGTTCAGGCGATTGCGCTCCGCCGGCTGACTGGTGCGCCGAGGTACGTCAGGAACGCCGTCATCCAGAGGGACCTTCGAGTCGAGAGCCTGGACGACTTCATCGAGCGATTGGCACGCAACATGTTCGGGCGTGTCGACGCGTCGCGGTTCCCGCATCTGTAGGACCTGGCGCCGCTCCACACCCGTCCACCGGACCGCTGGGCCTTCCCGCGCGACTTGCTGGTTGCGCGGGACGGGCCTAGCACTGACTGATACTGGGGCTTCGTAAGTCGTCGCCCGACGCTGATCGGCTCCTGCTGGGCTTCCCACCAGCGGGATTCACCCGGTAGGGGCTCGATCGCCTGGGCGGCGCGAAGATGAACCCCATCCCGTTTAAGACTCTGTGGCCTGTAAAAAGGTCACCACTCACCGGACTTGACCTATTGGTTAACCATGCACAGATGGACAACCAAGGGCCTTAGGGCCCAACCCAAGGACTGGCCCGTTTTAACGGGCCGCGAGAGACATCCCCAAAGGGGAACTAACTGTCCCGAGGGCTCCACACACCTCAGACAGGGTGGAGTGAAGAGAGCGAGTAGTAGGCTACTTTTTAGCCTAAATTCCTACGGGAGCGGGACCTACGCGGGTGTTACCTACGGGTCCCGAAGCGAAGCGCGGGCGGTTCTCTAGTAGGTTATAAAGAGAAAAAAGAAACAATGTTGAAACAAAAAATATTTATAAAAGAAGTACTTTTGTGAACATTTATTTTTACTTTGTAATATCACCAAAGTATGTGTAAATTATAAAACGCCGTGAGCAAAATACCTTTTTATTCGTAAATATAATATAAAACCTACTTAGTTACATATTTATGTACATGAAAGAATCTAATTTGTAACAAGAGCTGTTTGTCTAAGGTTCTGCCTAATGAACCCAATTTTCGTCAAATGAAGCCCTAAGAAGAATACTGAAGTATGTACTTAAGTACTTTTCCAGTAAATAGTTAAATTTACTTTGAACGAAATTAACATATCAGCTTGTATGCCAAAATATATTTTTTGATGATAATGTCCTATATAGAAGGAAGTGTGTGTTCTGCTCTCTGTTTAGAGTTATCTTCGTCATTGGATGTTCATCGCCTGTCCATTAAAATACTGTGTTGATTGAATTGAATTGATTTTAATCCCTGGACATCTCAAAAGCCTTTGACATGGTCTGGCACGCAAGCTTTCCTCTTATGGCCTATATCTGTAGGCCTGATCAAAGCTAGGTAATGGATTGTCTGACCTGATTGAGCGACCTCTCGTCGTTCTAAATGCATCTCATCGCAACCCATGACATTTATAGGCGGCGTTCCTCAGGGGTCTGATCTCTCCGCAACTCTGTCTCCAGTACTAATAAACGACTTGCTCATGTCCGGTATCTATGGGTATGCAAACAATAGCACAGGACAGTGGTGGGGTTATTATGCATTTAAAAGAAGAAGAAGAAGAAAACTTTTTATTTATAGCAATAAAAATACATGCTTATAATTCTAATAAAACAAATTGCTAAGAAAATTTTGTATTTTAACAATATGTTTTTTAAACACAGGATGCTTCTCCATATAGTCCAGCATTTTATCTAAGTATAAAGCCAAATACGCCTATAGGTAATTCGAGTAAAGGATCTCTAATTTCGTAGACCTTAACGACTCATGTAGGTAACGCATCAATACCATATAAATACATTTGGTCGACAATTTTGCGGAGTTATTGAAGTAACGGTTGATAGGGGTTTGGTAAGTGCATCAAATTACGAGTAAGTGCCTACCTGGCGCAATTACAACATAATGCGAGTCGTAGAGCAATAGGGCTAACTCGTAATGTTATTTTAAACCCCCAAAATGGAGGAAAAAGAAATTGACCTTGCTCGTTGAAGTAATTGCTTTTCATTCATATCCCAACTCAATTACTTTTTATAGGAATTCGGTTCAATTTGTTGGAATAGTGATGTAAGTAGAAAACTTTATCAAAAACAGGTTTACGGTAAGTACCTACCTAGTTACAAATCGCTAGCTTAATGATTGCACCTATACTATAATGAATCTAGCAAATGTACCATAAAATATCCATCTTGTAATCTTTTCAGGATCAGAGATGGTTAAAAAATAATAGTAATCTAAAGGTACAATAACACCTGAAGGCCCTGAAATGCCCACGCGAGTGCCTTTCGTGAAAAGGTAGATAGAGCGTTCTTGGCGAATATTTGTTAAGTTTCACTCTTTATAAGTATCGAGTGTCGTAGTACCTACGTATCTTTACAAAACCTTATTTTGTGAATGAATGTTGAAAGTACCTACGTAAAGAAGCCAACTTTCAAACCCTTATAACTCTTATCCTAATCTGCACAGTTACGTGAATCTTTCTGACTCTCATTTTATAAGATCTAAAGTTAAAAATAACATAAATTTTAATCCTGCACACTCTGGGCTCTCTCATACATTTTTGGGCCGTGTCCTTTTTGAACTAGATAATAACGTAGCTCTGTCATATTATAATAGGAATTGGAACAAAGTTCCATCTACAATTACCAACATTATGTTAAAGTCAACCGTAACGGGAATAATTTAACATTTGAGCCTGAAATTATCAATTTCTCTTTGGAACAGATTTCGGAAACATAGTTCGCCAAGTTTAATCATTATCCAATATTGAACTCAAAGGAGTTAACTTTTTACAATTCCAAAGAACCACAAAGGGAAGTAAAGAACCTTAGTAGACTAATAACAATATCTAAGTTAAATTGAAACTCATTAATAGGCTTATTCTACATTATGTTATAAACCTTCTATTGTTCCAAAATGTATGCCGAATTATGTAAACACAACATTTTGACAAGTTTTTATTATATAATCTTGCGATATTTGTTCTATAATAATCGCAACTCGTCGTCCCACTGCTGGGCACGGGTCTTCTTTCAGAATGAGAAGGTTAAGGCTAAAGTCCACCACGCTGGCCAAGGGCGGATTGGCGGACTTCACACACTTTTAAGTTTTGCAAACACTCTGGCAAGGAAAACATCGGGAGGAAACTTGCAGGTTTCCTGTAGGTTCACCATTAGGTATAACAAGTGACATTTAAATGCTTAAAACTCTGAAAAGGTAACAAGTGCGTGCTCTGGGATTCGAATCACCACCACCATTAGGCTATCGTCGATATACCTATGTATATGTCCTATATTCGGGTAAATCTTGTAAACTTAATTAGAGCTACTTCCTCTGATTTTAAGATTTTGAATGCATATTCCTTAAGTTTTATTTATTTATTACTTTATGTTACCATACAAACGTATAGAAACAAAGGCGGACTTAATGCTAAAAGCATTCTCTGCCAGTCGACCTTCGGGAAGTAATAAAACGACGATGGCGGTATACAAAATAAGTTCTAATGACAATATAATTTTGTGACAAACATGACAAGATACCACAGTACTATGCTTAGAATTGGCTTTTGACTAGATAAATCGCCATCTGCTAATAACAAAGTGAAATAATTAATCAATTAAATTATTGCCTTGTTTTTAGTTCTTGAAACTATCAAAAAATCTACGGAGTAACACTGTAAGAATAACAAAAGTGGCAAGCCCAATTAAAATTTATCTGTGAAGTGTTGGGCATATTATTTTGGTTTTAATGTACTTAATGTTTTTTGTATTAGCGTGTGTCGTAAACGAATAGTTCAGGAGTACTCGGAACTCAGGCTATAATGGCTTTACAGAGACAAAGGTAGAGTTTATTGCACATTCCAGCGCTCACCTTCTATCACTTGTGGTGTGTTGTTTGTGACACGCGCTCGACTATATTAATCGCGAAGATCTTATTACCATTAAACACATATTTGTATGAGTAACGCAGATACTATATCCTCGAGAAGAGGAACTTTAGGACACCTAACACCAAGTCAAATCTAAGACCGGTCAGATTCACGTTAAGACGTGAACCCACAAGTGTAGGCTTACCTTCGCAAATGATATTAGAAGTTTGACACATTCGTGGTTTTCCACGGTGTCACAGGTGTGATGGTTTTTAATCGTATATCAAAGCACGAACCTCGACCCTTCGTGTAATCTTGTCGCGAACATTCGTACAATGTACAAATGTTCGCTCGCATGTGAGTGACTGCAGTAAGAATCATAGAACAGAACTTGAGCAAAGCTAAAAGGGAAGAAACCGAATCTCAAATTCCTGGGGATTTAAAATTCGTTATTTTCAGAATCTCAAATCCCCAGGGATCCCCAGGAATCATTTTTCAAGTTGCTCTCTACACTCATTCCAGGTGGAACCAACTATAGAATCATAATAATGGGACTAGTAAACTATAAATAAAATAACAGTAAATACTGGAATAATCATTATACGCCTACCATCCGATTTTGAATCCAGTCGCTTCTTACGTTAGTGTTCTTTAGGTATTATTCCTACCTACGTTGACTTAGTAAATCTGTAGGTACATAATTATAATAAACGACCTGAGATATTTACATTGTAGTACATAGTATCTTATTTTTGAACTCTGCAAAACTTTACAAACTGTAGGTAGTAGTGATGTAGTGGTAAGTCACATAACCTAAGTTTTCCAAAGAGAAGCGAGGGCGGGTTTACTAGAACAACAATAAATTGAATACCTATTAGACATGCCAACACACGCTCAGATAAGCAGAAATTGATTGACATTCAGTCGAGATTTCTCCCGGCGTAGACCCATAATGGAATCCAGTCCGAAATAAACACTGGCTTCTTTTTCTGACTGCTAGCTCTTCAGACCGAAACGCAGGCAAATTGAATATAGGTACAACCTAAAAAATAAAACTGGGAGTAAAATGCGCGGCATTCTGGCAATAAAGGATCGCTTGGCGAGACAAAGGTAGCTTATTGCACATTCTTTCGCTCACCTTGCCTCGCTATTAAGCTCCGTAGCGTTATAAAACATGTCTAACGTGAAAATCTCGTAAGAACTTTTAGAGTAAACTGTAGTATTCTGAGTCGCGATTTGCACCTCCCGTTAGTTAAATCGATAATGATTCTATCACTCGATCATGTTTTTTGTATCAAATATTTATTAACAATTATTATGAGATAAGATTGAGTTTGACTATATCATTATATTTTAATGTTTATAAACGACAAAAGAGCAGATACCCCGGTCTGTTATTTTATAAATGATTAATTTGTATTGTGTTTCAATAATATGAGACATTTTTAACAAAATTTGTGGCGAACTATTCAAAAACGATGCAAATGAAGAATTTCTTTTTATTGAAGGGTTATCAGACTTGGGCCCTGATGCTATGCATGATGGTAAGTGTGTGATCACCGCGCCGGTGTCATGTCATACATAATATAAAAAAGTCACACTATAGTTCATTACCTGATACAATGAAATCGCGTTTGGACAGTATTCGACCCCTTCCTGTTATACTTGAATAAAATATACAAAAAGGCTATATATAATAAAATCAAGATTAAATTTTCCAGAGATTAATACGTTTTATGATACAAGAAAACATTTTCAGCGTTATTATCCTTACTAATATTATAAATGTGAAAGTGTGTTTGTTTGTTTGTTTGTTTGTTTGTTTGTTTGTTTGTGACGCTTTCACGTCGCAACAAAGCTATTATATGGTAAGGTTTATGTGTGTGGGGATAGTTAGGAGGGTGGAGAGTGACGTAGGCTACTTTTTACCGCGGAAAAACATCCCATTCCCATGGGAAGATCGATGTTTTGTTAGTTACTAGATATTTATTTTCGGAGTTGCCAATAGATGGCGTTAACAAAATTCATTTGCAAGTTCTGAATTACGCTATCAAATACTACATGTAATTTACTTAAGTCATAGGCAAATGTAATAGGCTACTTTAGCTCTGCCTCGAGAACTCCCCGCTCCGGCTGTGTTCAGTGTACCGCCCGCCCGCTGGCACTATCCTGTTGGCTGATGTCCGCAAGTTGCTGGACTCGCCGACACCGGTGGTGGGCGCGAGCGACTGGAACTGCAAGCATCCGGGATGGAATAGCCTAGCTGCCAACAGAAGTGGAAGGCTACTTTTTGATGCCGCTGAACAGCACGGCTACACTGTCGAGTGTGTTGCACACCGTTACCGCGGCTCTGAATAAGAGAGAACGCGTGTGTGCAGTATTCCTCGACATGGAAAAGGCGTTCGACCGTGTTTGGCACGACGGCTTTCTCTACAAGATCTCGCAGCCGTCGGCGCCCCGGAGTGCCGTTAAGATGATCTCCAGTTTCCTCGAAAATAGAAGCTTCAGAGTAGTGGTTGAAGACGCCGAATCCACCGAGCGTCCGATCGCAGCCGGCGTCCCGCAAGGGAGTTGCCTGTCCCCGGTTTGCTACGCCTGCTACACCGACGACATCCCGGCGGCAGGGGGGGCGTCGCTTGCCCTGTATGCCGATGACGTGGCGTACATCACCACGTCGCTGAATAGAACCCACGCCATTGTCAAGATGCAGCATGCGCTTGATGCCCTCCCCGAATGGCTCGCCGCGTGGAGACTGTCGGTGAATGTCGGGAAGACGCCGGCTGTGAACATAGGAGGATACCTCAACAGGCGGGACCCTACTCTGGAGCTTCATGGACAAGATATCCAATGGGCCCCACAGCCCAAATACTTGGGCAAAATCGACGGAAGACTCTCGATGAAGCCACAGGTTACGAAAGCCGTCGCAAATTCCAGAAGTGCGATGGCAGAAACCAGTGCTCTCCTCGAGCCTCCCTCTCGGACTGAAGCTCGGGGTCTACAAGACCTACATCAGACACCGCCTCACGTACGCGGCAACGGCGTGGTACGCGCTCGCCAGCGAACCGCAGCGCAAGAGGATGCGCGCAGTTCAGGCGATTGCGCTCCGCCGGCTGACTGGTGCCCCGAGGTACGTCAGGAACGCCGTCATCCAGAGGGACCTTCGAGACGAGAGCCTGGACGACTTCATCGAGCGATTGGCACGCAACATGTTCGGGCGTGTCGACGCGTCGCGGTTCCCGCATCTGTAGGACCTGGCGCCGCTCCACACCCGTCCACCGGACCGCTGGGCCTTCCCGCGCGACTTGCTGGTTGCGCGGGATGGACCTAGCACTGACTGATACTGGGGCTTCGTAAGTCGTCGCCCGACGCTGATCGGCTCCTGCTGGGCTTCCCACCAGCGGGATTCACCCGGTAGGGGCTCGATCGCCTGGGCGGCGCGAAGATGAACCCCATCCCGTTTAAGACTCTGTGGCCTGTAAAAAGGTCACCACTCACCGGACTTGACCTATTGGTTAACCACAGATGGACAACCAAGGGCCTTAGGGCCCAACCCAAGGACTGGCCCGTTTTAACGGGCCGCGAGAGACATCCCCAAAGGGGAACTAACTGTCCCGAGGGCTCCACACACCTCAGACAGGGTGGAGTGAAGAGAGCGAGTAGTAGGCTACTTTTTAGCCTAAATTCCTACGGGAGCGGGACCTACGCGGGTGTTACCTACGGGTCCCGAAGCGAAGCGCGGGCGGTTCTCTAGTTTCTAGGATAAATTTATAGCAACGAAAGTTAGAATCGGAAGGTGTAGATAGCGTTACGACGCATATAATCTGGATCACAACGGGTCGCTTTAGTAGACAAAGGTTATTGCACATTCCGCCGCCCATCAAACATCTATAACCCTGTGTGCTGTTCAACGCTAGACATCACTAAAACTGGAACTTATCGAACTCTCTATATCAAATTCATATCTACAATAGGTATAATCTACGTCTTACAACAAAACGTATAAAATATCAGTTCTTTAAACATTTAACTACGACGTAGTAATATAATAACACGGGTTAAGATTTTGACCAGTCTCCTGCATTACTTATCATAAATCGACACAAATTAGGTACCTACCATTAGAAGCATCTCGGTCGTCCATTGGTTAGAGGCTTTGTGAGGTTACAGTTATTTAAGGAACACCTTAAAGGTCCTTGGAGGACATTATGCTCAAAGGCACTCGTACCATATAAACAATAAAAAATTAATAAAATCGTAATTAATAATAATCATTTTGCGACTTTTGCGTTCTTCTACTTTTTTACTAAGTACAAGTTAGCGCTTTACTACGATCCCAAGGATTGGTAAGCCGTTATGTAGCCCTAAGTCTAGTCTATACTATATAATGGTAAAGCACACTTAAAGCACCTTACAGGAAGTTAGTTCCCTGTTCCACTTCCCCACATTTTCTGTTACAAAAAAATTCTGCACATTTCAAAATAAATTCTATGTGAATTTTTATGCATTGTTGCGAAGTATGACCTGCTATTCGGAAAGGTAAAACATTTTTCGTGGGTGGCACACTGTTGGTGTTGTAAGAGCAGAATAGTTGGAATACAGACAAAAATTTTGTATTTTAGAGTTCGTAAAAGAGATAGTAGCAGCAGTCACTCACTCAAACGCAAAAGTGGCCATCGCTGGTTTCGTACAAAAGTTGAGCTACATAAAAATATTCATACGAGCTATGGAAAATTTCTACAATCAGTGAAAGCGGTCCCCTGCGGCATATTGCGGTACAGAGTTTTCATTAAATACGGAGCGTGGTTTGTGTCCAAAAAAATACCTACATAGCCGCAGGCGCCTCCCCACATAAGGAATGTTGTCGTTGGGAAATTAGTTCATAAAATAAATTCTCTTTCCCCGCATAAAGACAAACCTAAGCTACCCTTTCTACGCAAATCCCACGTATTTTTCTTTTAGCCTTTTTTGCCTAGCTGCACTCGTTTCCTTACAGTTGTTATAAACGCGGCTTATCTTAAAATTTATGGTATGTACAATATGAAACGCTGGAAAATGTAATAGCATGAATTAAGAGGTTTTCACTTATCAACCGCGTTCAAAAACGAGGTTTTTGGAATACATATTACATAAAACGGACATCTTAGTGTACAGTCGTGTAGACATGTGTTACTAAGCACTATTATTTTTGAACTATATTGATGGCTGTGCGTATAATTTGTGAACGTAGGGTAGAAATCAGCACAATTAGACCAATAGATAGAATGCGAGCCTTAAAAACTGACACTGTTTACTGAAAAGCGAGTTTACGCAGGATTCGCTTCGTTACACTCGGTCGTGGGGAGTCCTTGTTTACGGGGGAATGATTGTGATGACATTGTGTTTAACGATAGTTCTATCCAAACTAATACAAGGGTGCAAGTTAAATAAAATAAATCACTCATTTTAAATCAAAATTATTGTTTAGTTCACGCAATCAATGTTAGCAATAAGGCGTGATCTCCAAAGATAATAATGGTAATCTTAATTATCATTATAATTAAGTATGTTTCGTCATGTTTTTCTAAATTTTAAAGTTAAGTTGAATTAAAGTGTAAGAAACAAACTTCATGGAGGACCCCTCATACGTTTTTATTACGCTGCTTTCAGTGACGAAAAAGATTTTTTCGCTTTCCTCTTAGCTAGAAATTGATAATGAAGCTTATGTTCCGATTATTCAATAACAATAATGACCAATAATCGAAGTAACATAAATTCCATAATTATAGATTATAGATGCTGCAATAAACAGTTGGTTTTGCTAGACAGACCCATTGATTTATTACGCACTGACTCGTTTTTATTAGAATTCAATAAAAGCGAGCCGTATCACCAGCAGGCAGCGCCGGAGCGCATTACGAACCAATAACAGGGGACACTCCAAACTGCTTACACGGAAACTAATATCAGTGTTTGCCAGCTTGTAGCTATTACTGATGGTACAAATGTACGACGACAGCGATTATTGTGGAAATAACCGATTATAACTGGTTATAACCGGTTATAACTGGTACACATGGGTTCGAGTCACGTGGTATAAAATAAATAAAAAATCGTGAAACAACTTGCAAACCTCAGGGTTATAAAGTAATGTTTTAAAAATTTTGATTGCGATTTCACTGTTACTCGTCGTGAGGAAACCTGCATGTCGGAGAGTTTCCAAAACTCAAAGGTTTGTGAAGTCCGCCAATCCGCACTTGTCGAGCGTGGTGGACTATGGCCTTAACCTTCTCATTCTGAGAAGAGACCCGTGCTCAATAGTGGGTCACGATGGGTTGAGATGATGATGATTATTATTATCTTTCCATAAATACATTTACTAAATTAATATTTTGACCAAGAAAACGCTTCCGCTTAGTTGTGTGCGTCACATCGGCCAATCTACCTCAAAAGGTATTAATGTGTGAGTGTATGATACCCTAATCATGATTTGGTCAACCGCTTATGACCCTTTTATTGGTTTCTCTGGTTGACTAAATATTTCGTCTTATATATATAAGCATTCGTCATTTATTTTCTTAGACAATTAAGTGATTTATTTCTTGAGACTATTATTTTATAGTGCTTAAGAAAGTGTCTAAAATATCGAAAATTAATGAACAATCTTAGGCTCAATTTACATTGCCGCGGAATGGAATGGAAGCGAATTTTTGCAACGAAATTCTACATAGCATAATGAACTTTATATCAATTGTGTAAGGTACAAACTAAAGATGAGCCGAAAAAGAGGGAATTTTCGAGAATGCGCGGGGATTCCCCGGAAGACGCGCGACCTCTTTTTCGGCTCGTCTTTAGTTTGTACCTTACACAATTGATATAAAGTTCATTATGCTATGTAGAATTTCGTTGCAAAAATTCGCTTCCATTCCATTCCGCGGCAATGTAAACTGAGCCTTAAGGTGAAAAAATAAGTTTTGTTGAACTGTACTAATTTTGGTCAGTGGACTTAATTCTTATTTATTATATTATCAGAGAAACACTTAATCAAGGGTACTCATGAATGTACATTATTAAAACCAAAATATTACACAAAAGGTAATTTTTCCCCTGTTGACTTATCGTTGAAGATATTATTAGGTAAAAACAATTTTGCGGAATTAACTGTAATACGGGTAATCCTTACTTCCTTACTAATATTATAAATGTGAAAGTGTGTTTGTTTGTTTGTTTGTTTGTTTGTGACGCTTTCACGTCGCAACAAAGCTATTATATGGTAAGGTTTATGTGTGTAGGGATAGTTAGGAGGGTGGAGAGTGACGTAGGCTACTTTTTACCGCGGAAAAACATCCCATTCCCATGGGAAGATCGATGTTTTGTTAGTTGCTAGATATTTATTTTCGGAGTTGTTAATAGATGGCGGTAATAAAATTCATTTGCAAGTTCTGAATTACGCTATCAAATACTACATGTAATTTACATAAGTCATAGGCAAATGTAATAGGCTACTTTAGCTCTGCCTCGAGAACTCCCCGCTCCGGCTGTATTCAGTGTACCGCCCGCCCGCTGGCACTATCCTGTTGACTGATGTCCGCAAGTTGCTCAGCCAACAGGATAGTGCCAGCGGACCAGAGGGACCTTCGAGTCGAGAGCCTGGACGACTTCATCGAGAGATTGGCACGCAACATGTTCGGGCGTGTCGACGCGTCGCGGTTCCCGCATTTGTAGGACCTGGCGCCGCTTCACGCCCGTCCACCGGACCGCTGGGCCTTTCCGCGCGACTTGCTGGTTGCGCGGGACGGGCCTAGCACTGACTGATACTGGGGCTTCGTAAGTCGTCGCCCGGCGCTGATCGGCTCCTGCTGGGCTTCCCACCAGCGGGATTCACCCGGTAGGGCCTCGATCGCCTGGGCGGCGCGAAGATGAACCCCATCCCGTTTAAGACTCTGTGGCCTGTAAAAAGGCCACCACTCACCGGACTTGACCTATTGGTTAACCACAGATGGACAACCATGGGCCTTAGGGCCCAGCCCAAGAACCAGCCCGTTTTAACGGGCTGCGAGAGACACCCCCAAAGGGGAACTAACTGTCCCGAGGGCTCCACACACCTCAGACAGGGTGGAGTGAAGAGAGCGAGTAGTAGGTTACTTTTTAACCTAAATTCCTACGGGAGCGGGACCTACGCGGCTGTTACCTACGGGTCCCGAAGCGAAGCGCGGGCGGTTCTCTAGTATTTACATAAAATGTAATAATAAATCCGGGTGCCACCCAGAATTACATTGTAAATAAATAACTTTCGCACTACGTCGCGCGTCGGCTGTTATCTTTATCGTGAGCTCAAAGAGATTCTTCAAAGGGAATTATGAAGGAAGTTGGTTACTTTGAGCCCGTTGGTTTGTTGTTCAACTAAGTGTCCGCCTGGACGGCTCGGCTCAGAACGCGTATTATATGGATTTTAATTAAGTTTCCCTTTAATTACTTAGTGGTGTCTAGTGTAACGAGAGTTAATATAAGGTCGGACATAACACTTATATTGATTACTAAGATGTTTTTGATGTTTCTAATATTTCAGAAATTTTATATTAGGTACTAACAAATAACAACAAGTAACTAACCTTCCTAGTCCCATTTTGAGTTTTGGTCTGGGTTGGTCACCGTTGTCAAGGACGGTAACGGTAATGTGAGTAGACTATATGCTTCTTATATCCATATAAAAAAAGATACGCTTCAACAACTGTTGCTAAGATTACCGCCTTAAAATGCAAAGCGCGGTCACAAAGAAATACCAACAGACATACAAATTAACAGACTGATAATTTTGTTTATGGTGAAGTAATTAACATCGACGGCTATAGTGACTTCATTCCGATAATGATTATTTGTAGAGCAAACTTTTCTCCTCCTTATTTGCCAGCAACGCATCCGTGATGCCTCTGGTGTTACTGAAGTCTATGGGAGGCGGCAGGTAACCACTACCCATCACTAATAGTTTGTCGGGTGGGTGCTTTAAAACAGATGTAGTATTTACTTACATGATTTTTCATATTATTATGCTGAACCTATTCTGCGATGTTCACTTGTTCATAGAATATGTCTAATCACAACTCCTACCGACATACCTAGATAAAGACACTGGACCTCGAGCACATAAAATTATTTTAATCGACATACTTCGCTTTCGACTTACTTGACCTCGTATAATAAAAGGGAACAAAAAAATTTCGGCTGCTTATTTATAATCAAAATGAAAGTTCAAAACTTTTTGCATACAACATTGTGTACGCAAAGTTGCTTTTTATGTATCTACCTACTGTATTTCTTCCATAACCCAAGAAATGAAAGAGGAAAAGTTAGAGGTAATTCATTTTTCCGTAACAACAAAGATCAAATAAAAATTTACAACATTCGTAAACTTTGATGCCACTTCCATAACTTATATTAAAAATTTAAACAAGAAATTGCGATCCTTCATGTTTAGAGCCCTCGCTTTGAGCGTTGTATTGCTTTCCTTTATGCAGATAGTATTTAAAAATTCAACCGCCCTCGCTTTTTTCGATAAATCTGTGTATGTAAATAGTGGCAAAATAAGTTCATTTTGTATGCGGTAGCTAGGTTATATTGCTCAATTCATAACAACTCTCAATTATTATTATTACTGAGAAAGTGTAAAATAGTAGCAAGATATATATATATATATATATATATATATACATATACAATATAACGTGATTTTCTAACCCATGAACCATAATACCTTAGCGAGAAGAGCCTTAAAACGCTTAGCCGTTTCTAAGATTAGCGCGTATCAAGGCACAGAAATGCATACCTACATACTTATAAACAGACGTGGTCAGACAGTTTTGGTTTTTATTGCGTTAATAAAAGCCCTCGTTAGTTAACGGGCAGTTACCTAGTATAGTTACATTGTTATGTCGTAAATCTATGGTTAAGACACAATATCCTTAATAAGCTAACTCGACTAAACAATAAGCTGCAGTATGAAGGTGTAACCGAACTTTGCTTCCATAAATTCAGAGTACTTCATACCGGGTCTATTATATAAAACACCGAGGTGCTTTAATCCGGTAAAATGGAGATTTGTTGCCCAAGGCCCTCCTTCCATACTTCTTTCTTTATGTTAGTTACCCTAGAAAATTTATTCAGTTCCCGTGAAATAATATCGGGCGGGTTCTTAAAGTAAAATACCGCAGTTTCGTGTTTAATTTTTATTTCAGTAGATTAAAAGTGGAACAGTAATTTGAAATTAAGGAATTTTATAAGCCAAGAAATGGAGACGAGTTACTTCTTGTAATTAGGAAATAATTGCACAGTGTGACAGTTTGACTCCAGTGCGGATTAAAAAGCTAAGCTACAACCCACTAATGGCCCAATACTGAGCACGGGTCTCTCCTCATTACTGAGGAGACCTAGAGCATACTCCACCACGCTGCTCCAATGCGGGTTGGTGGAGGGGTTAGTGGCCAACCTAGTGTCGAAAGTCTTCAAGCTGCCCGAAGGCCTCCGACATGGCTTAACGACTGCTATCAATCGATAACAACCGGGACCGACGGCTTTACGGCCTCCGAAGCACGGATGTGCTCAAGAATTTTTTGCCACTAGCGGTCACCCATCCGACTACCGACCGCGCCCGCTGTTGCTTAACTTTTGACTTAACAGTGCGGATTATTTTATTATTATTCAGTTTTGTTTGTGTCTTTCTCAGAAGATCTCGTTAGGATCTCCATGTAAAGAACTTCATCTTTTCTGCTACTTTTTAACCCGGAATTCCCGCGGGATCAGGATTTAAGCGGGAAAATCTTTCACGTCTATGAATTGGCGGGCATAGCACGTCTAGCTAGAATAAACCGTGAAACTCAAACTTTTAAATCCGAAGTTATACTCCGTTCGTTTTCGAAATGTGCAATTCGTGTTAATGGCAACCCACACAAATGCCAGGTTCTCGCTTTTGTGATTGAGGTTTGTTGTACACTAGCTTCCATCCGCAGGCTTCGCCCGCGTGGAATTCCTTTAAATTTCGCCCCCCTATTTCACCCCCTTCGGAGTGGAATTTCCAAAAATCCTCTGTTAGTGCTCGCCTACACTCCCCAAGGAACATACATGCCATATTTCGGCTTCTTCCGTTCAGTAGTTTCGGCTCTGCGTTGACTGTCAGTCAGTCATTCATTAACGCAAGAGTTTTATGTATATAGATTGACGACGAGAATTTAAAATGCCTTAAGTAAATTTGTGCAAGCTAAATTGAACTGTGAGCAGAAGAAATAAATTTGTTTCAAGCGGGGAGTGGCAAATCATATTTTCGGCGACTCAAGTATCTATACCTAAGAAGGTTTTACGTTTTAAATAATGAAATGTCCTCTTTACTTTTGTGACCTACTTTTAACAGCTTATTAGGATTTATCGGAGGTAAGAGCCTAGAGTTCACCCAGGGAAGTACCTCAACCCACCACGGTACTTAGTACTTTTTCAACCGCCATAATAATTGCTTTAACATCAATTGTATGCCGGATAGAAAGGTGTGGAGCCGCTTATACTTTTTAGAGGCGACCATCTCAGTCCCCAGGGATATTACAAACAAATACCTACTGGACTATTACTAATAATAACTAACCATCCTAACCAACAGGACTAACCATCCCAGTCCTTAAATTGTGCATTGATCTAGGTCGGCCACAGTTGTCATGGGCGGCAGCTGAAGGGTGGTTCTGCATGCTCATTTGCTACTAAATCCTTAAAAAATATATTATTTAACCGCTCAATAGAATTGTGACAGGGATACGTGTATTAGGTATATGAAGGTATTATTAGGTACATTCCCTAGAGAATGTTCAAGTGGACCTTTCTTAACTAAGTTAAATAAGAATTCTCTTGGTCCCAAGGGATGAAACGAGTTTGTATAGAAAACCACATACGTGACTTGTCTAATAATTAATTGATGCTCTTTGAACTAGGCTTGTTATTTAAGTTGTACGTAATTTTAATGGAGGGTTATCTTTTTTTAATAGCTCACACAGCGTTTACTAATGTTTCAAGCAAATAAAATGTAGATAACAATAAAATAAACAATAATAATTATAATGCTTAAAAATGAAAAAAAAAACAAAATTCAATATCCACGAGAAATAAAATGGAAGAGTAGGTACGCACTACCTAAACTAGGTAATCAAAGTCAATTAAATACAAAAGTCTGGAAAATTTAAATTTTGTATTCGAATTCGAAAAATCAAATTATCAAAATCGGTTCAGCCATTAAAAATTTATTAAGTTACATCCATACAAAAACACTTATTTGAAAACGGTTCTACCGATTTTCTTGTTTTTATTTTCTTCAATTATTGAGAGGACAAGAAATGAATCTTAGTGAGGAGCTACATATGAGTGTGTAGTATTATTTTTATGTAAATTAACAATGTGCAAGTAACTTTGTCCGCGACGTTTTTCCCCAAACGCAAAGAACTAGACCTAATTCTCCGCGAGATTACGAGTTTTCCTACCTACTAGACGTCTTTGTATTTTTTTTCGAATTACTAGATAAAAGTGTATTTATTGATAATATTTTATGTAACAACGAAATAAAATGAAATTGACTTTCACAGAAAAATAACTGAAATCCATCGGTCAAATACTCCTGTTTCATATAGACCAATTTCAAATTAAATCACAATCCGACGTTTCCATCGAGCCTAAAAACATAACAGTTCTATTAACAATGTTATTTTTTGTTACCATGGGGTATTTTTGTTACTGTAAAATAAACTCGACAATCATCCTTTCGTAGACTGACTGAATTCTAAAACGCAGGGAAAGTTTAATCTTGGACAGGAGGCAATAAAATAAGGGCGCGAATTTTGTGAGAAGTCGGCGCCAAAGCTGCCAGTCGCAGACGGCTATTGATAGGGTTCACAGTGTAATATTTATACAGAGCTGATGATACCGCACCTTTATCAACCGTGGCATAATAACATTAAGCACCTTCTAATCAGATTTCGGATAATTCGTCATTTTAAGAAAAATAAAAACTTATTTGTTAGTAGGTATATTACAGAAAACTGTTACTTTGTAGCAAAAGCTTTAAAACACGAAGAGTAGAGTAATGATATTAATGTTACGAATAAAAACTATAAAAGCCAAAACAGCATAAGTAAAAAAAGAAAAACAAAGTGTAGATATACAAAGTCTAAAATAAATGCATGTAGTTAGTTAAAGGCTTCACGTGTAATCAATTATTTTAGGTTACTTTACAACATTTTTTTTGTTCTTTCTTAAAATTTAATGCTGCGATCCTACCTTATGGTGAGTGGTGATGAAGGTAGTCATAGGTAATGAGCGCATTAGGTAACTAAGTAAGAGCCTATTCACTTTTGATTTGAAGTCACCCACATTATAATTCGATAAATATGTATCATCGTAACTTTCTACATACCTACTAACTAAAGGCATTCAAAGTGTTAGTACATTATCATTACCACATTGCAATAAAGAGTTTCAAATACCCGTTTCTTCTAATCGATATCGGCTATCGTCTTCGAAAACGGATCGCTAAAGGAAACCGTAATAACCGCTCCGAGTAATATATGCAAACCGTTATTCTCTGTCATAAATTTGAATAGAATCGATTGCTGTCTGCGCCTCCGGGAAAGTTAGATTTCCCTCAGGATTTCCACGACACCTGACCGGATGTAAAATATATTCTCGTTTTTTTTCACCACTAGATACAAGCTCATAGGCATCGATATGATATACGAATATTGGTGAATAAGATGAACATGGAAGACTAGTCAATCAGTTCCCTGTTTGACTTTTAGTTATTAGGTACTACTTTTGTTTATTAGAATTTTATTTATTATAATTGATAGCAAAAGCTCATTGAAACATGCTTCTAAATTTATTTATGCCAAAAAAGCAAAGGTTATAATTTATTGGTCGTACCTAAATAGTAACGATAACTGACTACTTAACCCCTACAATGTCAATGTAGGGATCTTCTACGCGTTCCGAGCCAAAAGGGTATCTTTAACCTAGCTCGGCAAGTTTAGTATTAATCTAATTCTGAATATTTTCTTAGTGAACCAGACCAGTAAATAAGAGCTATCCAATAACAAGCATAATAATTAACATTTATCTCATTATCGGCTAGACTAATACTCGTAGCCGGCTGCGACAGCAGTAGATAAAAATATTATTAACGTAGCAGAAACATAAATACTTTGTTGGCATGTTTTCTGTGAACATACGGAATCCCTAATAAGAGGGGCTTATGGCGCATAACATCTGCGGCTCGCTTGGTAAACACTTCGGAGTAAACACGAGGTTACAGTAAGAAAAATGTTTTTGTTAGCCAAGGCTTTTCTTATACTTGCTCTGATGTATTTTGTGGACTGACCTCGGTCGGTGCAGAGACGCTTTCATTTTTAAAGAGGACAGGTCGTCTCTGCATTCTTTATTCCCCATTCAATCTTAAATGTTTACTTTAGATTGGCTAGTAAAATACGAAACCTCTTTAGTTATGCCTTCGAGCGTAGATGCTAGGGGAAAACTGCTTGACAATCCATGCAGTTTTGGTGGCATCGGAAAACCCTTACTGGAAATAATTCTCATTTCCCTAATTCAAGATAAATATGACTCATCACGAACGAGGCTAACGGATATCGCTAAAATAAAGCCGACTAAAATTGTAGAGTGCTGCTCACATACTCGTTCAAGCAGGCTGGTGAATAGATGGGTGGAGACGATGAATCACAGTATGTTTTCTATAAATAAGAAATTTTACTACAATAACAACTTTTATTTTTTTGTGGGATAAAGCTTTTGATAGACCGTCCTTACCAACTTGTATCTTCTCAGGGGACAGATCTGTATCCCGAGATGAAGAATATGAAGAACGTGAAATAAATAGATACCAAATTAATATGTCAGTCTTTTTTGACTGATGCTCGCTCAGAGACAATCATTCATAAAAATATGCTTTGATACATATACTGCAAAGACTATTTTTACCATAATTGGTTTTATAACAGCATTCCATAGTTCATATTATGTATTGAAGAGATTTCAATTATATGTATAAGAGATACCTATGTTAAATGTTTATTTTTTTACTTCGCTTATTGTAGTGCCATTAATGGTCAGTACATTAACTTAGATAAAACCTATTCACTCTCCTCCGGAAGACTCTATAATACCTAAGCGGCACACTGGCGTAGGCAAGTTATTCCAAGGAATTGTATCGAACGCGAAAGCTTTTTTCGCAGCTTGTTGGTAGCATTTTGTACCTATAGGTTTGCTATCAAATCTGGCAACCCGTTGGTGAATATATATATATTATATTTGATAAACTATAACGATGAAAAGGTAAAAGCGAAAGTAATATTATAAGGATAGTAAAGTCTCCGCTTGCTCATTATGAAATTTCATGCAACAGATCTAAGATTGGAGAGTGGTTACTGAAACTTCATGATCGAAGCTAAAGTTTAAGTTGTTGGGAAGGCTTATACAGTGAACGATCTCAACAGTGTAGAAACTTAACTTTATAATAATTAAAGCAAACCACACAACCCATAGTTTTGAACAAAGTGGGATAACTTGGCATCTAATCGGTGTAACAAAATAAAATCAGGCATAGGTTTCGCGAGGGACTGGGTTTCGTACATATACCTACTTTCTTTTATTAGGAAACTAGTGAACCGCCCTCGCTTCGTTATTTTGCAATCAATATTTAACTGTAACTAGATACTTTTACTAATAACAATTTGTTAGAATCTGATTAGTAATTCCAGAGATTAGCGTGTTCAAACAAACAAAAAAGCTTTTCAACTAGGTATACATTATGTTATAAGTCTAAATATTATAAAAATTTTGGTGTTTGTGTCTAAGGTTCATAGGGTGTAGTATGATTATGATACCTACTGTATTTTACGAGAAGAATTTAATATTCTCCAACCAGAGCCGTCCTATTGTATTAAAGTACGACGCCGTAAAGCGGTTTTAAAACTATAACTCCGGTTGATGTAACAATATGGTAGTTTCCAGTTAAATATTACTTGAACGAGGAAAATCCCGCCAAAATCTCTTTAGTTCTTATATGTTTTAAAAAAGGCAAAAACCTAAAATAATAATAAGTAGGTAGGTATAAGTTGTTAATATACAAACAAGTATGATTCTTAGATACTATAACCAATAATTTTTGTTATGCATAGTAAAATTTGACATATTTTTGTTGTTGTTGTATTTGCTATTCAGACTGAATGACGATTTCGAATTTTACGTTATCCTATTTTCAACTGGGAAAAAATAACTTATGCATTGAGTCGGTCAAAATGTCACGCTCCAGCCCTACAACCTCCATACCAAAAATCATATCAATTCGTTGCTGAGATTTGACGTGAAAGATGGATAAACAAACAAAAACTCGCATAATATTCGTATACCTAAGTATTTTACTACTTATGCTACAAATGTACAGCAGTATAAAATGCGTTAAATATCTCACTTACTCCCAATAAAAGAGTAGATTACCGACTCCATAAATCAATACGTCTGATATAATATAACGTTATCAGGAAAGGGTGGTTGGTATATTCTCTTGTTCTGCACCCCACTGCATTTTGGATTCAAGGCACGCTCGCTTGGGGAGTCTAATTCTTCTCCTAATTTCGCACCTTATTGTCGGAAAGCGGTAAGAAAATGGGAAATTTTTCATAAAAATTCGGATGGTGTTTGCGGAGTAGGCCGGATGTTTAAGGTGCGTTTTGTGAATCGAAAATCAAAAATACTCTCCCGGGCTTGTACTGATTATTTCTTGACAAACTTTTGTATTTTTTAGAGTAACTATTTTGTTTTGTTCGCGTAGAAATTAATAGTTAAAAGTTTGTTCATGCTTCCTTATAGATATAATAAAAAATATCAGTCATCATATTTTTCTTTAACAAAACGTATTCGATATAATTACTATCTAACTTAACAATAGGTAGATGATTTTTAATAGTGCCTGCCTGCCCACAATAAGCTTGCTGTTAGTTAATTATAATTCCTAACAATGAAAGTTTGTTTTTTCATGTCATCAGAATATACCTAAAATCGACGTTGGTCTTTAAAGTTTAATTTTGTCATTTATTGCAAGCTATTGGAATATATGTCAATGACCCTGATACAAACAGCATCAATACGGTTCTTGGATGAAAGTTGGATTTATATATTTTCTTTTTGCTCATTTTGAATTTCGAACTAAAAGAAAACTTACCTTCTATGCAAAACAGCGATACTTATCTTAGTAAACTCGCCCGTTTTCAATTTTCCATGGAATTCTAATAAAAATACTGAGATATGAAGGAACTTTATACCCGCCTCGCGCGGTATCCACAAAATGAAGTTGGTAAAATATCTAAGACATTTGTCAGTCGATTACCTGAGGGGGTGGCACCCTAATAATATCCCAAAATTCACCAACCCCTTACAACATCTTACTGTGCTTATGAATATAAATTTTGCCAATAATTTTTAGTGCGAGCCACGTTTTATGCTTCGGTTAGTTCAGAAATTCTGTTGAATTTTAAATTTAGATTGAGCGCTGCTTCATAAATGTGAATTGTTTTTCATTTACGATGTTTATCTTGCAGAATTGTATGAAAGAAAGAGTGATCGTTATTTTAAAATGAGATTCCAAAATAAAAGTAAAAGTTATGTGATACCTACTTATTGCAAATAAATATATGAAGGAGAAAGATGAAAATGTAAGTATAAAGAAAGAACGCGCGTCTTGAAGTATTTTTATGAATTTTGGATATCCCTTTCATGCATACATAATGAAATGAGTATTATAGTATTCGATATAAGAGAAATCGACTCCTCTTGATCTCGATTTTCTCATTTCGGATAGAGCACTAGGGATGCAACCTCGTGTAAAAGTGCTTAAAATTTATTAATGTTGTATTTAAAAATGAATTTTCAAGTTATATGTATTATTAAGCTTTGTCTGTAATCAAATTTAAAAATCTAATTAAAAATAATTCATTTATTAAGGTTCTCACTGTATTTTTTTTATTCAATCAAATTATCCATTTAAATATGACGATTCTTTACAAAAGTACAATTCTCTGTTTCTAATCGCTCGTTAAAGTTTCGCTCTGTATCTGAAACAAATTATAAGATTTTTCTTTCAACTTTTTGGCTGAAATATTTGCCGAAAATGTGCAGAATTTTTAATTATAAGGGTCGAGTCCATCCTAAGCTTAACGTCTGTAGCTGTTAGATATTCGTACGTCATATCAGAGTTTAATTCTTTAGGAGTTGGGAGAAGAATTTTAATAGGAAAGGAATTGTTCAGGGGCCGTGGTGGGTCAAAGCGTTCCGAGCTCGTCCTAACAATACTCGTTACTGTCGTAAGTTCAGTCTTAGATCCTTTGTGGAGCGTATTTACGCTTTCTTTAAGTAAAACGTTTAAATTATTTCTTCTGTCGGCGTATCATAAGCTTCAACTCGTATCTATTCGTATTCAGTGTCGCGGAGGAGTATTTGAAGTGGACAACAGACGAGACAACATAATTGCGGGCGCTCACGGCAAGTGGACGTTGGGCGCACATAGTCACTATTAAATCTTCCGCGGACAGCCTGGATTCTGTTTCACGGGCTGATCTTATAAGAGTAAGCTTTGATATTTTTAGTATAATTATTGTCTTATAATGTAAGACTTTTTACATAATTCATTTGATTTCTTTATGTTGGTACTTAGTTTGTATTGCATTGGAATTTTATCTAGTAGACGCCCTCGCTTCGCTTCGGAAAACTTGTTGTGTCGCTTCTATTGATCGTAGCAAGATGTTATAAAGCCTTCGTCAATAAATAGACTAATCACAATAAAATATGTTTTTAAATTCTAACCAGTAGTTTCTGAGAGAAACAAACAAACTTTTTAGCTTTATATTATTAGAGACTTGTTGAGTTAACAGAAAGTCATTTTATTTATCAATGTTAAGTCATTGTTTAATTAACAATTGTTTTTTGTGTTGACTAGCAACAAATAAAAAGATTAAAAAATCATAACTGACTTAAAGATTAAAAAATCATAACTGACTTAAAGATTAAAAAATCTTAACCAGAATTTTGTAATTAATTATGCCAACTCAACTTTTCAATTAGGACCATAATTAGAGTATTTTATCTCAATGTGTACGTTGTGTCGGTTAAACTTAGCCGCATTATAATCCCGAGTTAGCGCGGAATGTGTTTGAATAGGTTGTTGCATCCGGCCGCACTGCTCAGAGGTTTACCTACGAGTACAACACAGTATAAAATTGGAGTCTACCGACAATTGTTCACGCACAAGGGCTGCGGGAAACCCCTGCGGAAGAAACGCACCGCAAATCTGAATGTGGGTTAATTAATTTATAAGTTACTTTCCCTAAAATGTTATACTAGAGTACAAATAGAGGGAACTTTGAAATTGTTCATGGGTGAAAAGTGTTTTTGTTAAGTTGTATTCTTTTTTGTTAGAATATGAAAATCCGTCCCAAACACTCGACTAAATTTTTTCAAAAAGAAGACGGGATGTCTGGTCACGTTAAATGTAATGAATGCATTCATCCTGGATCTCAAGGTAGCCATTACTCGTCGTGGTCATCCTGCTAAAGATCGGATGAGGCCATGGTGGATTCCAGGTTTCTCCAGTTCTTTCTTTGCTAAGTCTCCCTTTATAACAACAAAGAGACCAAGGAAATTGTAAAATGTTTACGCTCAATGTTTGCATTTATTTTATTCCACGACAACATCAATTTCTGATCCCATTTCTTATAAATCATCTTCCTGCACTATTCTCCTTCTTTTCTATCTTATCGATCCTTGACCGATAGCCTCATTTCCACTACTGTTTTTGACTCACCTCGCCACATACGAGGGGGCGTTTTTAAGTTCGCGGAATGGGGGATAAGGAGGGAAAATAATGTCTAAATTATTTTTCTTTTTTTATATATTCTCCTGCAAGACGAATACATTTTCAAATCTTTCTATAAACTTTTTTAAACCATCATAAAAAAATGTTTTTTCCTTGTCGGAAAAATTGCGTCCTTAACTTTTTCATCTGTGGAAAACCTTTTTCCACGAAGCTCTTATTTTTTTAAAAGAGATAATAATCACTGGGAGTCAGGTCTGGACTATAGGGTAGGTGATTTAAAATATGGAAGCCCACCTTATGCAGGGCAGCCAGTGCAACACGGCTCTTGTGTACGGGCGCATTGTCGTGTAAACGCACCCTCGTATAACCTCATCTCAATATTTCTTGCAAATCTCCGTTTTTTATTTCTCTGTCACAATTTTTTTTAGTAAGTATGTTTCTATTCGAAAAGCCAGAAGCACAAATGTGTTGGCGATCGTTTTTGGATTCTGTTTATATAGAACAAAAATACTCGTACAAGTAGCAAAGATAAAGTCTTCGATAGACTTTATTCGAGTCATACTGATCATAATATTTCTGCGAGTTACTTGAAACATTTATCTTAATTGAGGCAATGATCATCGATAAGTTATGAACACGAAATTCTTAAGCATTAAGGCCCTTTCTCTAAGATTTAGGAAAATAAAAATAGAACATCTAAAAGTTCAATAGCTATGGATCAAAAAGGTAAATCATCAGTAGTGGAGGCGAGATATTTCGGATGCAATAAAAGTCTTTACTCGTCTCTCGACACAAATGTTTTACCAAATTGACGTGAGCGCGGGATCATCCGTTCTTTTGATATGGTAATCCGGCCGTACCCTCAGGCAATAATCGATTATTAAATAGGCAAAAATCAGCAAGATCAGTGAAAACCCTTCGGGTATCCACTGTGAGAGTCTTAAGCGGATTCTTTATGAGTGAAAGGCCGATTGTGGAAAGCCTCGACAGTAACAAGCATTATTTCAAAAGGCTATGTTTGAAGGTCCAAACTGCTTATTCAGGAATTGCGTTGAGAGACTCACTATTAAGAGACTGGTTTTTATTTTTATTGAATAAGGATCGCTAGCACTTAGATAGGAAAACCAATATATTGTAAAAAAAACTCACGTGGTTAAATGATTCGATATTTGAATTGCACGAATCGTAGAGGATCATTCAGATCATAAGCTTCTTATAGCAAATTGATGAAATCCGAAGTTGGATAGAACGTCGGAGACAAGGAGACTTACTTACGAAGCATTCCATTGTATAACTGAGGAATAAGGATAAGAGATGTCGTTCACTTTTCGAAACAAGGAACACCTGTACATAGTTTCACGATTTTAAGTCCACTGTGTCAGTAAAGTAAATAGTAAGTAAGGTAACTGCGTCTTAAGTACATTTATATTTGAAAAGTATACAGTTACTGTTTTAATTTAGCAAAGCTAGACATTTTATTTATATTTCTTAGCAAAGTAACTATCTGTGATCTAAATGATAAAATCAACATCTTTGTTATATGTATAATTATAAACGTCGCTTGTGGGTATTAATTAAGCTAATTACAGTTGAAGTTACACTCACTGGACTGGAAGGTTTTAAATTAGTGTGAACTTACTAAGCTGTAAAAGTTTAGAAACACTAGTTACAGTTTGCAGGCTGTAATTAACTCTAATGAAAATAATTGTTAATCTCCTTAGACGTTTTATTTATTCAGACATTAATTTGCAGCTCGATAATTTGTCGTAATTGGTACCTAAGCTCTTAATAATGCGTGTTTAATTTATGGTCGTTACCTACTCTTACCTATTGACTGGGTCTTTAAATCCCATATAAATTTGAGCAACATCTGACAGGGATTTTTGAGTTATCTTTATATATCAATTTGAAAGTCGGTTATATGTTTTTAATGAGTCATTTTTTTTCTTATTCTGTTGTTTGACCGGCAATACATCGGCGGTGCTCTCGGGGTCACTTACGAGTACCTATGTCTGTCAGCGACAGTGACTGTTTACCATCAGGTAGCTTGTCTGCACACTTGTCGGCTATTAACATAAAAAATTGCTCGGGGACTCTCTTACCAGCTGTAGCTATAATTAATTTTCTTTGCAGCACTTACTGCACAGTGAACTTGATAATGTCGTTAATATTAATTACTTACTCTTTGAGCGCCATTGCATGCAAGTGACAGGTTGGCTAGTCGGCTACTGAACGGTGTCAAAGAGCAATTTGAGTCATAAAGGGTATGAGCTATGAATATTAAGTAAAAGATAAAAAAACGTGGTGATATCAGATACGACGCGAGCAAGCTATTCCAGTCTTTTAGTACGCACAAGGTACGACGAGGCAAATCTTGTCTTCAAAATGAAAATGTAAATTGTAGGGTTGCCAACATTAATTTTTACTTGTTTCTCTGTTCTTTGAATTTTTATTCAGCAAGACAATACAGAAGGAGACGTCGTTCATATTAATTACTTACATACTTTCCCTGAGCGCCCTTGTCGGTTGATGACAGGTCAGTGGCCACTCAAGGGCGTCAGATCGCAACTCGTGGCATCTCATACGGATACAACTTTACTTTTTGTGAACCCCAAAGACGTCTGAAGAGGCTTGCGGCGGCGGGCGCCGAACAAAATGCATTACGGTGCTCAGACGTCGCAATTATGATTTTTTTGGAAAGCCACCCGCCTAAAATATAGACGTAAAAGATAAAAAGCGACAGGATTCTGAAATGAGTTGCCGTTTTTATTGTTTTATCAGGCGAGCGTGGCGGCTCAAATTAATCTCTACTAAGTACTAAGTATAAGTAACAAACTTTTTCTGAGCTTTTCTTTTGAAATGTGCTTAAAAAATTGCAGGGAATTATAATGAAACTACTTTGCAAGGTTCAAATATATTTTTCATTTTTTTTTTGTTTCAGGTTTGTGGACAGCTTAAGAATGTTCATAATAATAATTATGTTCGAACATTGATAATTACTTTATTATTATCTTCTACATGCGGTTTTCGAACAGGTTTCTAATCCATCGAGGAGTGGACAAGCGCATCAATCTTAAAAATCTTGCACATGATGAATTAGACAAACAAGAGGTCGGAAGAAGCATTGAAAATTCCGTTGCCCACAGAGGGAATCGGCTAGTACATTCGGTTCGAATTTGCCAAGTTTACCGTCGTGGTAGTTGCCTCGTATATGCTCATGTGCTCAACCTTTGGTGCGTATTTTGAGGTCAGTAAATTGAACAGAACTGGCAAGAATGAAATTTTAGAACAATATGTGACTCTACATTCATAATTTTCAAGCTAGTTTATCAATAGGTATCGAGTGATCGAAGTCGAAAAGGTCTTTCCTTCAGTGGTGTTAAGTTAGGTAATAGTTTAAGATAGATAAGTTTTCTTTCCTGGGATTCCTTTTTTACTGGGTTAAAATTATATTAGACTTTTTAAATTTCAACGAAATAGAGGAATCACAATATTTTGCCAATGTTTGTTATGTTAATAATGTTAACCTATAAAATGTACTTTCTCTACTTATTTCGTTCTAATTTATTAATGTCATAAGTAGCACTACCAAACGTAATTTAAACGATGTTACAAAGTTGAGGACACCTGCAATGTCTACTTCGCGGAAGTACACGTGATTGAATTCCGTACGTATAAAAGTTTACGTTTAAAGTGCATAGTTTACATTCTTGTCTCGTAAAACGGCATGTGAAATGTTCCAGCCGCTATCCGTATCTACATCGGATAGTTTCCTGAATTTCAGTCTGAATGTAATTTTCATGGGAAAGTGTCCTTATAAACATTAGTTTTAAAAGTTTACGTTTACACATTACGTACAAAACTGACCTGATTTAAAGTAGTAGGTACTATGTATCTATGTGTACACTACTACATAGATGGAATTATTGTAACACCTTAATAGTTCGGCAGTGATCAAATAAAAGTTGATTTAGTTTTGTTATTAAATTTATTTAGGTAGGTATGTAGGATATCGACAGAAACGGTATTTGGTTCGATTTTAATACGGAAAGAAAATTTTGTCAAGTTCGCGATGCACATGAGGAGGCTGTAAGATAGTAGGTAGGTACGGGATTTAAATGTAAATATTTTATTTGAGTGTTCTTATTGGGTAATTGAAATAGTATTATACAAAACAATATAATATAATTGTTATTAGATATGAATAATGACAATGAACTCTCCATGTCACGTAGTTTCGTGGTTTTCCTTTGTATTCGTATTTTAAAATCTTTTCAACGTACGTGACATTCTGAGATTTTTTTTGAAGCATATAAAAAAGTAAAGAGAGGTTTCCTTCAGGGTCTGCTCTTCCGTTGACTTACAATATGGTGTCTAAAGCCGGTCACTCACATGCGAGTAGGATGACCTTCGCAAATGATTGTGCGAAGTTACTTTCGTGGTGTTTCATGCTGTCAAAGCTGTGACCGGTTTCGGATTCATATGCAACATATAAAATCGAGCAAACCTCAAACCTTCGCGTAGTCTCCCACACATTCGTACAAATACGAGTAGGTACCTATACCTATGTTTAATGAAAAACGTTTGCATGCTTGTGGGTGACCCCGTTAATGTCTCTATGTATTTTAATATCGAGTGATCAGTATACTATTCATAAGTATCCGTTTTTTCCTTAACCCTAAAATAATTTAGTGATTAGTCACATCAAGATATTAATTTGTATTAAATACGGTACAATTTTGTCGGTGAAAAGCAAAGTATAGCGTGCTAACTTACACTGTAGGCTGAAACGTGTTAATCTAACTAAGTTATCGCTTAAAGAGCGGTTGTCGGAGAAAATTGCTCAATCAAAGATTGTTGAGGTTAGGTCAAGCGTGCCTTACGTCGTAAACCATGTAATTACTGGCCGGTGACCGAGTTATGGATCTATTAGTTTTTCACTATTTGAATACTTATCAGCTATAAAACGAAATTAAATTAGGTACGAGAATGTTTTGAAAAATTCTATCAAAATTTTCTTGCAAGGATTTTTAGATATAGGTAATTTAAATGGAAAAATGTCCTTATAAACTTCGTTCAAAGACGTTCATTTGCAGTGTCTAACAAAATGGAAATAATTTTGTTTATTATTGTTTTTTATTTGAAATTGAAATGTTCAGTTAGGTAAATTCTGATTTTTATTTAATTTGAATAAGTACAGATTTCATTAACCAATGCACAATTTTTTAAACGCTACACACTCAAAGAAACTCACTGAAAGAATCTGCTGTCCATGTTTTGCTACTATTTTTGTTATAAATATGGCTCGGTGAGACTATTATCAAAAATAATAGAAATAGTAAAACGATTACTGGTGCCGAGTAAAACGATCGATGTTTAATAATAATAATGATATAACTCTTCGTAACTTCCTTGCAACACGTTACGAAGAATACCGAAACTATCATTTAGTGTTGTTTCATTAACTATGTTCGTTACTACTTAGCTGAAAGCGAAGTTAAGTAATAAGAGAAGCCAGTTCTCCATGACAATTACGCCACTCGGAAGTAATAAAAGTTCTCGTTTCGTCGTACGTGACGCAAAAATCAGCCGACTCTTATGAACGTGTTCAGCATAGCTTACCTACGGTTCTCCTTCGTATTTTCTTTTTTATATAGCACAATTTAACCTGGTATCTAGTGAAGGTGATGAGTAAGCAACAGATGATAAATGTGTCTGGGGAATTTCTGCCAAAGGTTACACAGAAGATTTCCAAGAATTTAATTACTTTATAGGTTTGTTATATGGATAAAATTCCCCTTTTTGTTTTATGTAAGCTCTCGTTTTCTTTTCGGTCCATAACGCGGTGGTAAACTTTATACACATAGCCTTACCTAAGACTTTGTTTTAATAGCAATTGTGTTCCGGTTAGAAAGTTGTGGGGTCAGTTTTCTAGAGGCAACGATCTTAATCCTCAAGGGTAGAAAGAGCTACACATCGGTGACCGAATTAGAACGAGACTTAGTAACAATTACTAATTGAACTATTACTAACAACAACTAACATGATTAACCGTCGCTAATATTCTCTATCACATACCTCATTCCTACTAACGAACTAGCGTTCTAACTCAGACTGTTAACTAGACAAAACATTCCTGTCTCGATTGAAGTATTTTTTTAGGAAGGCCGCAATTGTCACGGGCGGCAGCGGAAGGATGGTTCTGTATGTTCGTTTGGCATCTTATTCTATTCCATAAAAACACAAGGAAGCATTAATCACCTTAGAAATGTGTAAAATATTTAATTTGCCTATACGTCGTAACACATATACCTAAGCATTCTCCCATGTAGGATCGGATGCATAGCAAAAGATTTTCCTGAAGTAGGTCAAAATTCAACAACCATCCAGAGAAGTTGAATCTGATTTGAAACAGGTTTCCGAATTCAAATCGACATACTTAGTCTGAACCGAAGCGCAGTGTCGGGCCATTTGTGTCATTACATCCAGATAAATGTTGCCGCGCTGTTGTAATTTCGGTTCAATTTTAATTTCATCGCTCCAATCTTTAAGTAGTTCATTAAATCGAATTGTTTTAGTAGTATTTTATGGAACTGAGGTACCTATCCATATAGATCAAGCGTTATTTTACTTGTTTATTTAATTTTACAGAATAAAGGTTAATCTATTTTGCAACAATCCATTTAATTGCAATTCATTTAATTATGCAAATAAAGCGTAAGTAAACATAAAACTGAAGTACCAAAGTGAATTATTTTTAGCCAATATTAATGTTTTCTGCCTCCAGATAAAAATTCTTAAGTGCACTTTCTGCGAGAGGTTTAAAGTTGGATTGGATTACCAAATTTCAATATTGGCTCTCGTTCAGTGCGAACGAAGTACCTACCGCATTCTGGGAAAGCCATTTACGACGTTGCGCGTTGGTCCAAGATAATTGTCAACTTGCATTAAGCCAATCTTGAATACCGCTTCTATTTTATATAACTGACTATAGAGCTAAGCTGCAACAAACAATGGCTAATAGAATACTGGCAAGGATTAGCTGGCGTCTTCGTTCTATTTACTTTGTTTCTGTATTTCCAAGATCTAAATATCTATTGTAGCTACGCAATAACGTTGGTTTCGCCACTGAATTCTTTACTCTATCACTACCGATAGTGGTGTAGTGGTCACGTCACGGGTGTATGTACATCAATGACGCAGCCATTAGTACCATGGATTTAAGGCCCCATGCACTCAAGAAAGTTCAAGAGATTTAAATAGGTCTTCATACCGGTACTTCAAATATGTTTAAACATTTTAAAGTTGATTCTAGAAGAAGAATGAAATATTCAGGTAGAATGATACAGTCATACGAATATTGTCGTGTAATTAAACTAGACTTTATGGAAACAGGAACTTTGTGCTGCAGGGACTCAGAACAAACGTTAAATTGGTATAATCGAGTAAAGGAAGGGCTGTTGGCTGTAAGGAATGACGGCTTACTTATGTTAATTCATGTTTGGTTTTATCTTAAAAAATAAATTATAAACTGATTTTAAAAAAGGAAGAGGTTCTCAGTTCGACTATATTTTTGCGCGCAACCCCATATTTTTTTTTGAGTGGTCCTTTTTTAACCGACTTCAAAAAAGAAGGAGGTTCTCAATTCGACCGTATATATGCTTTTTTAATGTTTGTTCAGCGATTTTTTCGTCGTTTATGGGCCGATTTTGATAATTATTTTTTTGTTGTAAAGTAGATATGCGCAGTGGAGTCCTTTTAAAAGAATCACCAGGATCTGATGATGGCATCTCGGAGAAATCGAGGGCAACTTTCGAAAATTGTAGGGACGATTAGTGTATTTGTTAATGTTTTCATAAGTACATGAAAGCGCTACAATTTCATGAAGGTCTGGAGTCGATCTGATGAAGCCGAAAGTCAGTCGAGGGAACTCCTCAACGATTTACTGTAGTTATCTAGTGTTTGGGCTTGATTAATTGGTAGTGACGAGAACTTTACACCTACATGTCGAATTAAGCGCCATCTGGCGAGTAGTTTTTGAGTTATCTCTGTTTATCGAGGTTGAAGTCGGTTATTTTTTTTGTAAAAAGCAATAATAATTGTAGTTGTACATTTTTTAACCACCTGACTAGCAGTTCACTTGACAGGATCTTATTTAATTATTAAGAAGGTACCCTTCAAAGTACAATGCTAATAATAAATAAGTGGAGTCGTAAAGATTAAAGTTACAAAGAAATTGAAAATTTCAATTACAAAATCCGAGGCTGCCCTATAAACTGAACTTGCTATTATAATAAAGTACATAATACGATATATTGTGTCGAGATAAATGACTATATTTTTGTTCTAACCGGATTGAATTTCGAATCGAGAATTACTGTGACAAATGTTGCCTTTTGTCTAAACAAACGCGATCACCAAAACAGGGTAACGAGTTTCCTTCCCTTCGTACGTGCAAATCGGATTTGTCTAATTTATAGCTCTGTCTGGAGGAATTGCGAGATGCCACGGTTACTTAGCTCTCGACACCTCCTGTAATAATAGGATTTCTAGGAGGATTTAAATTCAATCCTGCTGCAGGCTGGTTGAGCGCAGCAGTTTAAATCGGCGCGGAAATCGCTAAAGAAAATGTTGGGTTGTCGCCATCTTTGAACATTTGTGTTCCATTTACAAATGATGTGCCTGGTTTTGGGGAACGTTTTGTATGTTATTTGTTAGGTCGTCGTCATTACTTATATGTGATTAAGTAGGTTCAGAATCTGATTCCAGTATGTGAGGAGTAAAGCCCAAACTTAACGACGATGATCAAATGGAAGTCTTCAAGCCCTTGAGACTTTCGTCGGACACTTCGAGGTCCATCGTCATTCAGTGTGTATTGACGGGTAGATTTTATAGCAAACTATTATAAAAATCTAACTCAAAGTCAATGTACTTTATAAGCCTTTTAGAAACTGTTGGACATACCGACATAAATAACTCCCTTATCCATTGCTAATCACACAGGTCCTTATTCCTTTAATTTCTATGGCTGGTAGTTAACAATCAAATGCCTATAAACCGAAATACCTAACCTTAGTAGTAAGACATATGGTTGTGTTACTAAGGTTGTTGTAAGGTTTTGTTTTTTCGTTGAAACAACGTACATCCGGCTTTTGGTTTAATAAAAAAGCAAATAAAGGTATATTTCATTTACCCTTCAACAATGTATCAAGGAAGACAAGGGTGCAAAAGGGTAAGAGCGAAATGAAAATAAACGTTGAACGATCGTTTGAACCCTCCAGTTCACTGGCTCTCAATCTTTCTTATTTTTTAAATACACAGTTTTATTAGGGACGTATGTATGTATATTTTGGGTTTAACAAAGAATTACCAAAAAATATGTTTATCATCTTATTGAAATATATTATACCTATGTGATATAAAAAGGTATATTGAGATTATTTTTTGTTAATTTTGTATAAAATGTTATTAACATTATTTCTGTCCCTGTTTGTAGTTCTATGACTTTTTTAAATATTAAATGATCAGCGTATATTCTGTTTTGGAGGAAAATTTTCTGATTCTGATTGACTACAGTACCTCCTATACTTGCTTTAGAATAAAAAATCAATAAACATTATACTTTCAATAAATACATTTAATAAAAGATTGAGTACTGCTGCTCTGGAGTATCCTTTTAGTTTAGCTTGACGTGTAAAACAAAGGCAAATTTATATTATAAGATGAAAGAAACTTGAATCCTGCTGACTACCGTATAAGCTGTGTACGTTTGAGATTAAAATATAAAGCTTCTGGTACGTACATATATAGCAGTATTTAACAACTAAGCGAATAATGTAACATGTGCTTTGAAGTATTTTGTGTAGAATTCTAACAATTAAATCACGATTTTTATATTTTATATCCTTTATACTAAGCCTGGGCATTCGCCGTGACTATGTTACCGTTAATTTGCGTAAATAAGATAGAGTGCAGATTAACGAGGTATTCTGTAGATTATCTGGCTGAGTCAGTTAAAGTGGAAAAAAAATATTTGAGTTCCTACATTAACTAGTTAATCTGCAGACTTCCTAGTTCATCTGCAGACTAACGACCCATGCATACGGTAAAGTCTATAAAATAGGTTCTTGTTTGAATAAAAGAAAATAATAACAGGTGTAGGTAGGTCGAATTGGTTACATAACTGAATTAGCCAACCCCTACTCCAGGTAGTCTTGTATGCCCTACCCCTAGAGTGTTTTTAGAACCCGGAGGCGCGGAGGGAGGGCAGCCCCCGCCCGCTGTAACAAAACGCAGTGGGTGTCTGTGCTTTGTTACGCAAGGGCGAAGGGGCTGCACCTTCGGCAGCGCCGGAGAAGTGACGGTTCGAAGTTATTCCCTATTTTCCGCGTTTTTACGATTCGGCCAAACGTTGATGACCAAATCGTGAAACGTAGACGATTTTACGATATGGCCAAACTGAGTTGACCATTTCATGAAATGCGACCATTTTATGATATGGTCGATCATTTCATGATGTGAGCAAATCTACGATGTGGCCACGACATCAACACAAATTGGTACTCTGGTAGCCAGTCTTCCGCAATTTAACGACGTACCATCCGTTACAGTGCAGACTAACTGGGTGAAGTGCAAATTTTAAACTTTAACGAATGGTATCAGTGAATCTGCAGATTACCTAGTTAATGTGCACATTAACTTATTATGCATTTTAACGGTAACAACTATAATGCTTTGATACGGATAGGTAATTTCACCTTCTTGGAATGATTTAGAATTTAGAATTGTCAGAAAATTTTTGTTGTAAAATAAAAAAGTTATAGTTATGTATATTAGTTATAAAGTTATTCTAAAACAGTCGTTATTACAACAAATGATAGGCTTATAGACAGCCTTAACAAGATGATTTATGTTTTAATTTTAATAAATTTTAAACATAACATTTTTGATGAAAACCATTTTTTATGCCAGTTAAATAAACCTTTAGATTATATTATTTTTTCTGAAATAGCGATGATAAAACTATCTATCAGTGATATAAGATAACTAAGTAAAGCAAGCAAATAATTGTCTCCGGTCCTAACTTTGGTAAAACAAAGTTGTCACTGCCGTAACGTGCTTATAATGCTAAGCAAACTGTATTCGTGACAAAACTTTTTCTTTCCCATTTAAAAAGCAAATCATGTAACTAGTTGGTAACAATTTGCATGCACAACTAGCGTTGAACAAACCAAAAACGCAGGAAGAAATTTTATCGCAAGTGTAACGAGAAAGCTCAGATAGTTCAGATAAGTGTGCAGTTGACTTTACTCGTATAATGTGGATGGGTTTCAGGGGTCAATAGCGTTGGTTTGCTTTTACACGTTTTATGTTACCTTTACCTTTATGTTTACTATGCGGTGAGAACTTTAATACATATTTATGTTTATGGCATGTATAGTTTACACGGATAGTAGTTAACACTAAACGGGTGAGGATATATTAAAGCATTTGCGCTCAGTTAAGATACCACATAAAAATTATCGTTTTGATTTTTTTATAGTTTTTTCGCTACACTTTTGATTGAAATCAGACTAAAGAAAATATTTTTGTCAAAGCAGTACTCTGATTAATGTTTTGCTTCCTAATAAGAACCCTCTCTCGCTTCCTTGTTAAGAATTAGCCTAACTAATAAAAGCCTAAAGCCTTCTTCATGAATTTATTTTGACATCTGACGTTATGTTAAAATTACCTTTAAACACACATTCTCATTCTGCGGTTGTATTTTTTAACTGCAATTACTTGCAGTTCTTACAGATCATGCTGAAGCGTTTAAGTTATACTTACTTTAAGTTATAAACGGGTAAGTACAAAGGTTTCTCTTAATGTAGGTATTAAAATAACTAAGTAAAGAAATAGACATTGCCATTCAGTGTCTATGATTCACTGTGTGTCGCGGGCAGTATGAAAATTATGGACAACACACAAGACGTGCACAAGACACATCCCTAATAATCATGACCCAAGAGCGAAAATTTATCTGTCGGATAAATATCTGCCTCGGCGGGGAATCGAACCCTTCACTTCGCAGGAAGAGTAACTACCGACAACATCACGGATGCAAACAGGCACGTCTATGACCTCGTTACCTACACATTTCTTTAGAAAAAATGGCACATTGATACACAAAGCGGCCATGCTTGGACTAAGCTATGGGTCATCTTCTTTATCTTCATCATCTACTTTACATAGGTGAAGTACTTTAGAGATTACTCGATGAACACAGATAACAAGTCAGATTTCTTCATCGAGATAAACCCGAAATCGTGTCTGGACAAAGGTTTGCTCAAGTAATAGCTTCATTACATTTAAGTGACCTCGTACGAATGTAATGGCTCTGAAAAGGACCAGGACAGCATAGCATTGGCGTTACTGGACCAGTTGAATGAAACCAGGTTGCATTGCAGTGTAATTAGTATTCTTGTAAAACACAGCTGCTAAAACAGCACTCCAGCTGCTGACGATTTGCAAAATGGAAAGGTTTTAAAATATGTAATGAAAACCATTGTGTTTTATACCTTTACGTAGATGACTAGATGTAACGAACCATGTTGAAATGGCTTCTGTTTTAGCTACCTAAATTCAATTCAATCTCGAATATATTGGTACTCATAAAAAGACTACTTAACCCAACTGGTTATCTAAAAACCGTCTTATAAATTGACCATTATAGGTATGAATTTCGGTTGCAGTGATAGTTTAGTAAAAGTTTAATTTGACTGCCGGTGTAATGTTAATATAAGTACCTATAAAAACTGGCCAAGTGCGAGTTGGACTCGCGCATGAAGGGTTCCGTACCATTATGTATAAAAACGCCAAAAAAATGGGCTATGGTCGCTTTCCCAAAGGCCACTGTGACCATTGTTTTATTGTAGCCACATATATTAGCCACAACGCCATCTCTTGGACCGAAAGGTAACTAAACTATCGCTGAGGCGTCGAAAGTACGGGCGCCCACTGAAATATTTATTTTATTCTGTTTTTTAGTATTTTTTGTTGTAGCGGCAACAGAAATACATCATCTCTGAAAATTACAACTGTGTAACTATTACGGTTCATGAATCAGCGAAGTCTCAGTAATAGGGTCCCGGTTTACCCTTTGGGTACGGAACCCTAAAAAGCTTGCGTTTCTGAGTGATTGACAGACAGACAACGCACAGCCGAAACTACTGAAAGGAAAAACCTGAAATTTGGCATGTATGTTTCTCGGGGAGTGTAGGGGAGCCCAAAGAGAGGATTTTTGGAAATTCCACCCCGAAGGGGGTGAAATAGGGGGGTAAAATTTAAATGAATTCCACGCAGAAAAAGCCTGCGGGCAGAAGCTAGTTCTTTATATATTACGATTTACGTTTAGTTCGTTAGTTAGTTACGTATATTTACGTTTAGTTACGGTTTAGTTCAATTGCCTTCCTATTGTGTTAGCGAATAATAAAATCATATTTATTGCGTAAGTAGTGCTGTTGAATGTAAAGCTATTGAGCGTTGGTCAGTTTTTATTACCAGTGCAATACTTTAAAATGTGGACATTTGGAAGTGAATGAAATGAAATTCAAATTGAGGTTTAAGTGGATATAGCCCTCCTTGAATACTCGCCAATAGCCTGCCATAGTTCGTTACATTGAACTCGCTAGCGATGGTACTTGTTCGTGCATTGGCGGCCCTAGCCCTTGTTCAATGTTGTCTGAAACAGAGCATATAAAAAAACTGCCGTGCGTAACCGCGGTCACTCACATTCGCACGAACACTTGAACCCTCAAGTGTAGGACGACCTAATCAAAACATTTTTTGAGGTTACGTAGTAAATTATTAACAATTATTATCAAATCTCCACCAACCCGCATTGGAGCAGCGTGGTGGAGTATGCTCTAGGCCTCCTCAGTAATGAGGAGAGACCCGTGCTCAGTAGTGGGCCATTAGTGGGTTGTAGCTAAGCTAAGCTATTATCAAATCAAAAATCAACTCATATTTCAATAGTATTATTAGCTGGAATTTTCTTTTGGTGATTGGCTTTTTGTCATCTTGCGTTTAGAGCCAGCACTCTCCTAACTCTACACTAGGGCTTTCTAATATTTCCGATAAGTCACATTTAAATGTGTAATAATATTGTGATTGTGACACACGGGAAAAATCTCTGACCTAGGATTTTTCGTTAAATGGATTTTTTTTTCACTAATAAACAAATTCCAGAGTTTTTAATGTATCTAAATGGATACCGCGAAAAAATCCCGTTCCGTAGCTATTATAAGTACCTACACGGTTTCTCTTTGATTCTCCTCCAAAAATGTAGGTACTTTTATACCCAACTATTCACCAACGTGACTTAGATTAAGTGCGACGTCATAAGCATTTATCAGGGAAATTTCAGCCTTCCAGGTCTCGCCGAGTCTCAGTGATTTCCGTGCAAATGTCTCAATTAACAGCAATCGTGATAAAGGCGACAGGGAATAAATTAGATCAATTTAGTAGTACAATTTGCGCAGCTCAAATCACAGAGCCGACCGGACTTGCGGACCATTGAACTTTTAGCGTGTTTATTATGAACGAATTGCTTGAGCGACGTGATCTGAGTTCATGATCGCAGTTCAAATGCTCTGTGTGCTTGCTATTCTATATTAACTTATTTTTGCTAGTCTGTTCTCACGTAATCTACCTATATCTCTCATGAAAATTAATACCAGGATATGCCAGGATTCGAGGGTGCAATATAAATTGTAGGTTGGAGAATTTGATTATAAGGATGGTAAAAAAACCGGCCAAGTGCGAGTTGGACTCGCGCACGAAGGGTTCCGTACCATTATGTATAAAACGCCAAAAAAATCTGGCCCGTTGTATGAAAGCCTCACTTAAATATTTACTTCAGTTTTTGTAGCCACATATTAGCCACAAGCAACGCCATCTCTTGGACCGACGGGTGACTAAAAGCATCGGACTATATAATTATTAGCCACAAGCAACGCCATCTCTTGGACCGAATGGTAACTAAACTTACGTCGAATGTATGGGCATCCACTTAAATATTTATTTTATTGTTTTTTAGTATTTGTTGTCGTAGCGGCAACAGAAATACATCATCTGTGAAAATTTCAACTGTGTAACTATTACGGTTCATGAGATACAGCCTGGTGACAGACGGACGGACGGACGGACGGACGGACAGCGAAGTCTCAGTAATAGGGTCCCGTTTTACCCTTTGGGTATGGAACCCTAAAAATAGAGTAGTTCATTTTATTTTTTTCCGTTCTTTAAGAATACATATTACCTATGTTTTTAAAATAAAAGCTTTATGTAGGTACAATAAGATGATTTTATTACATTAAGGAATATTAAGATTAAGACTATAACACTAAGATTTTATGATGTTTTTTGCCTAAAATTTAAGTATATTAATCTCAATTACTTATTTTTTACACTATGCAGTAGGTACTGCGCACATAGTTCACCATCCAAGATTCAATTAATTTAAATAGAAATGATTTGTAATTTGTATTCGATATTCTATTACTCAATTTGCCTGACAGAATACCTACCCTTACATATTCAAGGATGTAAAGCAACGGAACGCGCGGGCGCGGGTGGCGGCTTGCTCGTCGTACGAGGGATTGTCCACAAGGTACGTCGCGTCGGCCGGCGTTGCGTTGTGTCAGGGACGTTGTTGTAGAGACTGCGTCGACGGAACGCACCGTGTGAACACTTTGGTATGTTACTATATAACATGACGTTTGTGTGAACCCTTGGACCAAGTGCGATATTTTTTGTTTGGAGGCTATCAAGATTCAATACCTTTTTGATTGACGCAACGACCGCGCTCGCCTCAACACAACGCAACGCGCCGTCAGTCAGGGACACTGTTAAGCAACATCGAGCATAGTCGGTAGACGGATGGGTGACCGCTAGTGCCAAAATTCTTGAGCGTTTCCGTGCTACGGAGGGCACGTGAAGCCTTCAGTGCAGATTGTTATCGAGTCGCTCAGCCAGATTTCGGATTCTAAAATTTTATAAACTTGTAAAATAAGCACAACAAAGTGTACGACCGGTTGTTTTATGTTTTAAAAGCCTTTCTTGTTTTAAAATAAATGTAATGTACACACCTAGAGATTCAGCGACCTAATTCCATATTGGAGTATGCAAATGGCCTCAATTTGGAATGTAGAACAGAATTTACCGGTTTTTGATGTTAGCAGCTTCAATTAATCTATTGTTTTAAGCGTTCTATTTACGGTTTTGAATGTTAGGAGCTCAATTAAATGTTTTAGTGAGTTTATTGAAACATAATAGGTACATTTTATAAATTCAGAGGAAAACCTGAAGTGAATTGAGATCTTTCTTCTTTGTCTGGTAATTTTCTTAATAATAAAGTTGTCTACTACCAAACTCCTTTATGTCGCAACGAAAGATTGTACCTACGATGGCGTTTGGTTGGCCACATAATACAAAAAACTTACCCATAATGGCTATGTATATTAAGTTTAAGGAGAAAAAGAAGAAGGAGATGGATACCTATACCATAAGCGTCTCATAAGTAAGAGAGTCAAATTGTGCTTATTGTCTTATTTTTCATGTATTATTTCTTTCCATCTCTCGCATTCTGTAATTTTCTTTAAGATCCTAAATTAAAGACTGCAGCAATGTTGTCGGAGCGAATCAAAAAGCATTCTATGAATGTAATGTATCTATGTATCTATATATATACCTATTCTCTACTTTTAATGTGTAATGGACGTGAGGGTCATAGGCCTAAGTGTCAAGTGTTGTAATTTTTATGCCCCGCAGTGACTTCTGACATGACTCGGCATCTATCATACCTACTGATACCAACCAGGACTGGTAGTTTAATATGCCCACCGAAATCGAAGAAATGAAGCTGCTGAAACCACATCCGTAAGTCACTCGGTTATTGATCTTGGTCGCATTTGCTAATAAGGTGATCACGTCAGGGCTGTAAAATTTGGAAATTTGAAAAAAAAATCCTACATTAACATTAATTGAGGTACCTCATTGTATACCTACTACTTAAATACAGTTGATTCCGTTACGGTATTACTTGTAGTTATATTATATCTTAAGACAAATATTCCAGCGAACACTCAAATATCCATAACACTATTAAACCAATACGAAGTTTCGCTACCAAGTCCTGCGGAGGGGTAAGTTGTTATTGTTTACTCAATACCAGATCCTATAAACAATTGCATTAATATCTCTTATAGCATTTTACCTCCTCCCATTACGTGTTATTGCGGCTCAGTTTCCAAACAAGCTTCCGCTGCGTCTAGCTGAGCGATATCGAGACGATCATAATACCGTATAAACATTGAAATTTAGTACGAACGGAACAATACGGAACAAATGTATGAAAAATTAAACAATTAAGTTTCAGAGGACGCAGATATTTATAGGCGGTAAGAGCCTAGACCCGGGGACACCACAGCCCACTACGGTACTTAGTACCATTTCTACAGTCATATTGCTGTAACAGTATGTAATTGTGTTCCTGATAGCAAGGTGTGAAGCCGGTTACACTTTTTTTACAGGCGACCATTGCAGTCCTCAAGATAAGCAACGTATCTCTCTCTTCTTATCGTATTCTATCCATATTCTCACTCTTCTGCTGTCGCCCATGACAACTGACTAGCTCAAGACTTATCGGACTAGGTAAACCCAATTAACACACGGTTCTTACTTGGTTATTTAATGCAAATGAGCTCATAATTCATTTTGTAAACATGTACGTAAACCTAATTTTTTTAGGTGGGTGTAGGTAAAAAACAAGGCCCATATTTTTAAGCTGTCTACTTTAATAAAGCAATTAATTTCAATGAATCTAAATTAAATGTCGTTAGTCCTTACAGCAAAGGCTGCGTAATACAGTAATTATTTTCAGTCTTTTCGCAGTTAATTAAATAGATTAAAGCCTTTGTTTACACGAGCAATTATGTCCCGGAACAATTCAGAAACCGAGGATTTCCGAATAATATTAAAACGGTATTCTTAAGAGCCGTAACGGGCCATAAAATATACACATGACCTTTGTAGCAAATTGTGCTGCAAAATGGGATGAAATGAGATACTTCCAGGGAAATATTCTCAAAATCACATAAAATGGTACATTACGTAAGGGTAACGAAAATTTGCAAACATAACCTAATTTAAACAAATAAATTAGGTTTTCTTTTATTTTAGTCATTGTTACATCAAAAAAAAGTCGTCATCATCATCTCAACCCATACCCTGAGCACGGGTCTCTTCGCAGTATGAGAAGGTTAAGGCCACAGTCCACCACGCTTGATAAGTGCGGATTGGCAGACTTCACACACCTCTGAGTTTTGCGAACTCCCCGGTATGCAGGTTTCCTCACGATGTTTTCTCTCACCGTTTGTAGCAAGTGATATTTAAATGCTTAAAACGCACATAACTCCGTAAAGTCAGAGGTGCGTTCCCTGGGATTCGAACCTGGACCCTGCGAATAGGAGGCCGAATTCTTGCTATCACCGCTACTTTATTCGGGTTCTGATGAATGGAATAACGATGAAAAGCATAATACCTCATTAACACCCACAACTCGAGAGCAGACATTTATAATTTTCATAGTGATGGCAGCCCCGGCCCAGAATCGAACCTACATAAGATTGCTTATTTTGCAGGAAGAGTTACTAAGCAAAGTAACCATCGTTATTTCACGAAATCCTATTAAAATCAGAATATATAGGATAGCACTGCAAGCCTTAAATCCGGGTCATCCTAGGCAATTTCTAGGCCATTATTAACACGCAGGAACGTAAAATATTGTGCATAAAACATTAAAATGTCACGAGTCGCGCCTGCATTCATATTAATGGGCCGTTTATATCAACATTTTTAAATTCTTTAACTCTTATGAAGTACAGGTGCAAATCTTAGGTATATATTGCTTTTTATATTTAAAGTTTATACCTTTTTATGCCAAATATCTTTTATCGATTTTAAATGTCAACGAGCAGATGAATTATTTGATGGTGAGTAATCAACATCAACAACGGAATCAGTAAAACCAAAGGTATTATTGATGGATTGCCGGGCTTGAAGGGAAGAGGAATAAAAGAAGCACCAGAAAAGAGGAATGAAAATAATACCGAAGGAATTATCGATGCTGGTCAAGACAGAAGAAAGATGAATGAAAGAAAATACTTACTCTTAAAGCCCTAGATTACCCTAAATTATTTGGAGGTTGACTCAAGATGGTGGTTGCTAGTCGTTCGGATTTCAAACCTACCATCACCCAAAGACCTGTCGCCTTTAACCCTGGTTCGCTATGGGTCTGGGATCTGTATTCTATACTTTCCCAATAAGGTCAAAATATCTGTTTAAATTCGATCAGTCACCTTAGAAATTGGAATGAAACCCAGTTTTCACCATTTCTGCGATATGTCAAAATTATTCAGTACATTAATAAAATTATTAAATACATTAACTAAATTGAGACTTTATAATAATAATTCACTATGAATACCTAGTCCATTAAACTGTTAATACGGGAACGCAAAATATTATTTTTAAGAAATAAGTTTGCAAGTAAAAAGGTACTAAGATGATATTTTATTCAATTCCTATTAGGTATAAGAAGACGTTGACTAATTGCGCTTCTTTCATTATTCCTAAGATCTTTAATTAATTTTATGATAATAATTCAGCATTATAAGTAATGTATCTTATTCTTAGTTTGTATGGGGCTTCCACCCCTAGCTTTTTTTGTGTCTGTATTGAGTTTGTTACTGATATCCATGAGCGTATGTTACATACGCTAAATAGTCACCTATTTATGCCCAAATGACTCGTTTTCTTTTTTATCGCTATGAACATAAACAAAAATAAAGTTGATATTAGTACAATAGTGTATCTACTTATTATTTACAAACGGAATCTTATCAATAGCCTTTACTGTCTGTTTCAGGGAAATATCTCTTAATTGAATACGGATCCTATTTAAGAAATAAGAGTAGGTAAACACTAAACTTGAAATTTTCATAAAAGGGAATAGACAGAACCGCGTTCGACTCCAACTTAACCGATTTTTAAACTTAATTGAAAATTAATTAAAGTCAGTAAATGAAACATTTAATTTGCGTTCTTAATAAAAGAGCTCTTTCACTCAACGGAACCGTTTGCAATTGGTAATAAGAGCACGAGGTGGCATCTAATATTTCCTAATAAAGACTAAATTAACTCATAATTTTCCTGGTCTTTTGTTTTTCTTTAAACCAAAATAAACATTGTTTTTCTCTTTTTTTACTTAATTATGATTTAATGTTCTTTGAACACCTAACACTCCAACAAGATAGGTAGGTATTGCCAAACCGAAAACACCTATTTCAAATACCTATCATAAATTATTTTAGCTATGTGGAAACTCCACAGTATGTAATTGCTATTATATAGTTAATGCAGTTAATGTCCGTCAGTATTATGAAAAAAATCCTTAAAATTAGCATTGTGAAACACACAAACTGTAGTAAATATTGTAAGCTTGATTGTATGGGAAGAATAAGTTGCAGAAAGTATGGAGGAACATATTGCTATCGAAAACACCCGCGCTCTATTTCTATTTCGACGTGCAAACTAATAAATATGAATACCGTAATCTGAACTTCAGTAGCAGGCGCTGCTCATAAAATAAAAGAATTTATGCTCGTATGGTACCAGCTAGCTGGGTTTCGGATCGAGATCACAAGTTAAGTTGCAGTTCTGTTTATTACACTAAAGAAATAAGCGACTTTCATTTCCCAGTAAGGAATAAAGTTCTATGAGAGGTTTCTAATATTGGATTGGTCGGTTTTATTCAAATTCGAACTTGGAACAGGAACTTGTTACCTAATCAAAGATAAAAATATGCAATACCTACATCTTAGGTAAAACGTTTTACCCTGACACAATAAAGCAGATTAAACTGGTTAACAGACACCGAAAAATTACTCAACATTATTGTACTCGATGTAGACTTACCCTATTGACACCTGGTAAACGGGTCACGGCCCTCCGCTCAAGACCGAAGGTAAAATCATCGATATCGCAATATCCGATGCGGCGTTTCATATAATTTTCCTTTAAATTAACTTTCAGAATTATGAGGTCGGTGAAAGCTGCCTATCTTGTTATAACGCTTGATTGATTGAGCTGGATATCGAATAATATTTTAACCTTTCCATATTTGTAATCTGTGGAAAGGTACTTGCTACGTTTCAAAACGTACTGTAATAAACGTCTTTTCTTTGGAAATTCGTGAACAGAATGTACGAGTAGACGAGTATATGTCGTAGAGAGATAATGATGTTAGAGATTTGCTGTAATCCCTAATTTAGATACAAGGAAAAAACATTTATTTCTCCATGTTACAAGAAAAGTTTGGTACAAACTTAATGATGTACAAATTAAGATGACTAATTTACGTAAGATTTTCTAACACTTTACAAGTTTTTAACGAATTCCTGCCCGACCAGAAATGTGCCGACTCTGCTTGACATCCGGATGTCAATATCTGATTATTGGCAATGATTAAATTATAATTAGACTCTTTTCCTCATTTATAAGCTGTCGAAAAAAAATCTAAATTGCGTGATTTAATTTAAATCGCTCTATTTTTCCAAAGCAACGTGCTTTAAAGAAAATGGTTATAAAAATTTGGAAAACGAACACTGCCGTTACAGTATTAATATTTTTGTAGCTTAAAAGTAATTCATGAAGCTGTTGTGAAGTGGACCGACAGTAAGTATTCATAATTTAACCCTAAACGATTCTATTAGCCGTCGAAAACACCGAAGAAAGACTTTTAACATTTTTGTCAATCTAGTCACGCCCGTTTCTAATGAAGTGAGACGTTTGTCACGGCTACAAACTCTGGGATCGCATTAGAAATCATGATAAAAGGAAAATTTATTGTCGTTCTATTACGAGAAAGTATAATTCTTAGGGCCAGTGCACACTGAACGGTGATTACAGCTAAGGTAAATATAAAATGATTTTGTCAATGAACAATGACGACCTGATACGTAATATTGGTGATGACCCTGTCTGCGAAGCGAGAGGTCTCGGGGTCAATTCTCAACCGGGACAGACAAATAAAGGTTTTATTTAGTCTGCTATTAAATTACTAAGATAATTGATATAATACACCTTCTCAACGGCATTTTATGGGACGAATGTAGAAGAACGATTTACAAAGCATTAAAAGAATTAGAAATAAGTAAGCCTTTATTTTTGAGCATGGAGCATGGCGCCAAATTGCGTCAATTAATCTTCAGCTTCTGTTTTGTTCTGTTTTTTTTTGTACTTAAATAATTGTATTATATTATCTGCAATGATTAGATAAATGGTTATAGAAACGTTAGATGAACACCTAGCCTTAGGCTTGTGGCTATTCGGTTGAGTTTGAGCCCTTCGCCTACCGGAGAGTGAAAGATAAAGAAATAAGATGGTAGGATAGACCCTATCCCACTTCATTACAGGATGGACGACTTCTTAAGCTTTACTTGATGAAATAGTTTTATCTAGAAGTGTACAATATTTTGTCGTATTATAGATATTTTGTCTAAAAATGCTAAATTTTTGGTGATAGCCAGCAAATATGGGTTGCTTAGCTATGGGATCAGCGCCATCTATATCTATTCATGATACAAGAGATACAGAAGCAATTGCAATCAAAATATTTACATGCTATTCAAAAGTTTGTTATACGAGAATATGCAATATAACGCCATACTCCAAAATACATTATTCGTTTAAAGATAGTACAAGAAAGATAATTAGGGACGTCTATTGCGTGAAGTTTGTCGTGTCAATTGCATCCACAGCAGTCGAACGTGTTCGTAATCAGTTGCGGATGCATCGGTGTCTTGCTGTTGACCTGGAAAACTATCTGATGTTGGGTTCCAAAACTTCTCGCATAACAAGAGCTGTCATCATCATACTAGACTGTACACCTTTGTCGCCATGCACGGATTGTAGATTTCCTATGTTTACGTTGTTTCATTTTAAACCATCAAATGATAATTATTTTATTGTATTAATATTTGTAATCCAGATCCAGATTCCTTAAATAACTGCTAACGTTAAGACTTCTACGCTATTACCATATCGGAATTGGTACCATCTCTGAGTAAATTAAAAACACAAGTAAACCGTAAAGAAATGCTATGCTTTTAATATCTGCACATTTCCTTAGAATCTATCGCTTTTATAATACTCTTCGGACAAGAGTATGCGGAAAGAAAAAATAATTTTAAAAGATAAGAAGGAACAAGAAAAGTATAAAAAAAGATCGTCCGAGCTACAAAATCTCCTCGCATTTGTAAAGTGCAAACGAAACCACACGGAGAAAAATCTTTCATCGCAAATTGTATTTGCAATATCTAAAACGTGAGGTGCAGCCGCTGTCCGCGCGTAGATAATGCGAGTATCAATATTCAATATCAATACGGATATAAATATTCCGTTTATAGTTTGACGCGGCGCCGGGTTTGAACGAGGAATAAAAATCTTTACGGGTGTGCTCAACACTTTGCCGTGAAATATTCGCCCGTCAGGTTTAGGGCCAGTTAAGAGGGGTGTATGTACCTATATTTTTTAGGTAGAAATCTTCTATGAATAGAAAAATAATGACTTCAACTGATTAATGACTCAATAAAACTGAGGAGGCCTGCAGTCGCATCACGCTGCTCCAGTGCGAATTGGTGGAGTTTAATATTGGAACTAATGAAAGTTTTAATGCTTACGGAATGTTTTCGATATGTCAATAACATAACTGCATTCCCTGAATTTCATTAGCACCGGTTTAGTCGTTGTCGTGAAAGCCTAATAGACAGACAGAGTCAAGTACTTTCTCATTTATAATATTATATATGTCCGCTATAAAAAGGCAAAACGTTAAGTCACTAATCATGAAATTAATAATATAAATTGTCTATAGTATACATTGCTTCCAAAAGTTTCCAAAAGTCAATAACATAAAACATATAAATTAAGTACATTTTCACAAAGTGTAGGTACCTATGCGTATAAATTTATTCCCGTTAACATTAAATGTATTTAAGGTAAAAGACATTTCGACCCCTTTAAAAACAAGTATCCATTTTGCACCGATTAGCAAATAAAAGCTTTACGTCTTATAAAAGCGCTATTAGCCATAAAATTGGTTAGAGTACAATAAATATCGCGGCAATTCCCAACACCTTAATGTTTTATTCAGACACGTGCTAACAATCTCAATGAAATTCAATGTCCATATTGTAGGATTCCCTCCGTCTCGCCTGCTTTTCTACTTCATAATAATATTCTGCTTCGTTGTTTTTTAATATTATAATATATTGTTTGTGTTGGAGAACTGTTATATTTAGGACCTGCGTGTTGTGGTTTCCATATCCCTTGCATACTTAGATGTTATTTGAAAAGTGATTGGATAAATCTATTCTGCATTAGGTATAATATGAATAGGTTTATTTGAATGTATTTTAATGTACCGATTTGCAAGTTAAATCACGCTATCAAAATTTCCTACGCCCACAAACTAACCGATCGATTACATTGAAGTAGAAATACTTTTGGGTAAAATGTAGAGCTTACTATAGTTATCGTTACAATTTATTTGATTGTACAATTTATTAATAAGCTTACCGAATAATGTTTTAAAGTGATATAATTTGGGCTGTCCCTGATTTAAAATAAATACACATAATTTATCCAAAAGATCTGCAATGCTGTAACACCAAAATTATATTCCGTATTTAGTCAACCATATCTTCGGCAGCGCATTAATTTAAAAGCGCAGAATTGTTTCCGCGTACGTATTCACTTTGGCAATTAATTTGATTGCTTTATCTCTGAAAATGTGATGAAGTATTGCTGTATGACTATTGCTTTAAACCGAACACAATATGAGTAATCCATTCGTGTCAGTGCACAAAAGCAATATACCCAATGAAAACTAGCATTCGTTAAGCAGCTTTTGTAAGAGTATTGAATATATTGGGGGAAAAATTCACGCGGTATGTAAATTACTGTAATATTTTTTGGACACACGCGGTAAATATTTTTTTCTGAAAATGGTTGACATTCTGAAACACTGATAAGTTTTAATTGCTTATAGTACTTAAACAAATCTAAAAGTAAAGCAAAGTAAATAAATGAACATAATTTATATACTTCCTGCATTCTTCCTCTTTTGGTGTAATTGATAACAAATAACGGTTAAGAAAATACTGCCAAACAATCTTTCTTTCAACTTTCATCACCGAACTTCTTTCTAACCAAACTTTTAACAATCGTTCCGGTACGTTACGTAAAGTAATTATTGGTACAAAATGCAGAACTAGCTCGCTTGAACCAGGAGTCCATGAGAGCGCACGAGTGGCCAATAAATAACAAATCAGTCACAGCACAATGGGAACATTCCTCTGCGCCAAGGAGCCAAAGTTGGCTGCAGTTCAAGCAAAGTTCTCGCTCGACCCCAAGCCGACTGTGTAAGTAGCAGTATAGAACCTGCATAACTTATAAAAATTTTGCTGAAAGCAAGTATTTTTAGATAAGTAATGACTTTGGTTGCATACTGTTTCATCGATTTACTGTTTTTATTACAGTTTTGTTTATTCTTAACATACAAATTATATGTCACCCATTTATGTCACCAATAGGTAGTTCATAAATGTTATGTATAAATAATATATGCTATATATTGCTGTAAGCTTTAAGTCAAAGTAAACTTTCTTCGATATAGGTATATAAGAAAAAAAAACTAAAAAAGATAAAATTTACAAAAAAGAAAGCATGGAGAATACGAATTTTTGCTCTGGATTTTTTCTCTTATCAGGTAATGTAAAGTAATAGCTATACCTAGATGTAATAGACATACATACATTGGATATCTACATACAAATGAATGCTCTTAGGTCAGTGAGGAAGTATTGCCACGTGACACAACTAGGTGTAATCCACCCCGAATCATGGATAAGCGTACCTGTTGTTAAATATGTTAAATCCTTAAATATAAGTTACTTACCTAAAACGCTTACGGAGATTTTTTCGGTAGCAATGGTAATTTATTTATTTATTTATTAAAAGGTTGCCAACATTCTTTAGCAAATAGACAATACAAAAAAAACGAGATAAGTGCTAGAATAATTATAGGCGATGACAGCATGAAAAACAAGACATCAGACAAAATTAAATTAAATTAAATTAACACAAAATTAAATTAAAAGAAATGAAATTATTTATGACATTAACAAAATCAAACCAAATTAAAATATTCCTTAGGCATTAAATAATAAAAATCAAATTACAAAAATTAAATAACAAAAATTAAAATTGAATTAAATAACAAAAATTAATTAACAAAAATGAAATTAAAACTAAATCTAAAACGAATTTCAGGTTTTCTTGGAGATTGCAAATAGTTTATTTTTAAGGCTAACGTGTGGTGTCCAGAAATAGGTCTAATTCTATGGTTTTTGCGGTTTTGTTAAATTCTCTAATTATTCTGTTTAAAGGTGAATTTTGTCCCAAATTAGAGTTGCATGGTAAACCATTAATAATATTGAATCTAGAAGATCTGGAAATCTTATACGGGATGGAAAAGTTTAAGGAAGTTAATAGTTCTGGCACGTCCAACGATCCATTTGCAAGCTTAAAAAGAAACGCCATATCCAGCATGCGTCTTCGATCCTTTAATGTTTGCATTTTAAAAAATGTTAATCTGTCGTTATAGGAGGTAATTTTATTTGCCATGTTACACGAGTAAATTAGGTGCCTCAGAAAACGTCTCTGTACACTTTCGATGCGTTTTATATATATGTCATAATATGGGTTCCAAGCAACACTCCTATATTCCAATCCACTACGAACAAAAGAATTGTATAAGAGGATTTTTGTTTCGCTAGATTTGAATTCGCGAATCCTTACTAATATTATAAATGTGAAAGTGTGTTTGTTTGTTTGTTTGTTTGTTTGTTTGTTTGTTTGTTTGTTTGTTTGTGACGCTTTCACGTCGCAACAAAGCTATTATATGGTAAGGTTTATGTGTGTGGGGATAGTTAGGAGGGTGGAGAGTGACGTAGGCTACTTTTTACCGCGGAAAAACATCCCATTCCCATGGGAAGATCGATGTTTTGTTAGTTACTAGATATTTATTTTCGGAGTTGCCAATAGATGGCGTTAACAAAATTCATTTGCAAGTTCTGAATTACGCTATCAAATACTACATGTAATTTACTTAAGTCATACTTAAGTCATAGCTCTGCCTCGAGAACTCCCCGCTCCGGCTGTATTCAGTGTACCGCCCGCCCGCTGGCACTATCCTGTTGGCTGATGTCCGCAAGTTGCTGGACTCGCCGACACCGGTGGTGGGCGCGGGCGACTGGAACTGCAAGCATCCGGGGTGGAATAGCCTAGCTGCCAACAGAAGTGGAAGGCTACTTTTTGATGCCGCTGAACAGCACGGCTACACTGTCGAGTGTGTTGCACACCGTTACCGCGGCTCTGAATAAGAGAGAACGCGTGTGTGCAGTATTCCTCGACATGGAAAAGGCGTTCGACCGTGTTTGGCACGACGGCTTTCTCTACAAGATCTCGCAGCCGTCGGCGCCCCGGAGTGCCGTTAAGATGATCTCCAGTTTCCTCGAAAATAGAAGCTTCAGAGTAGTGGTTGAAGACGCCGAATCCACCGAGCGTCCGATCGCAGCCGGCGTCCCGCAAGGGAGTTGCCTGTCCCCGGTCTGCTACGCCTGCTACACCGACGACATCCCGGCGGCAGGGGCGGCGTCGCTTGCCCTGTATGCCGATGACGTGGCGTACATCACCACGTCGCTGAATAGAACCCACGCCATTGTCAAGATGCAGCGTGCGCTTGATGCCCTCCCCGAATGGCTCGCCGCGTGGAGACTGTCGGTGAATGTCGGGAAGACGCCGGCTGTGAACATAGGAGGATACCTCAACAGGCGGGACCCTACTCTGGAGCTTCATGGACAAGATATCCAATGGGCCCCACAGCCCAAATACTTGGGCAAAATCGACGGAAGACTCTCGATGAAGCCACAGGTTACGAAAGCCGTCGCGAATTCCAGAAGTGCGATGGCAGAAACCAGTGCTCTCCTCGAGCCTCCCTCTCGGACTGAAGCTCGGGATCTACAAGACCTACATCAGACCCCGCCTCACGTACGCGGCAACGGCGTGGTACGCGCTCGCCAGCGAACCGCAGCGCAAGAGGATGCGCGCAGTTCAGGCGATTGCGCTCCGCCGGCTGACTGGTGCGCCGATGTACGTCAGGAACGCCGTCATCCAGAGGGACCTTCGAGTCAAGAGCCTGGACGACTTCATCGAGCGATTGGCACGCAACATGTTCGGGCGTGTCGACGCGTCGCGGTTCCCGCATCTGCAGGACCTGGCGCCGCTCCACACCCGTCCACCGGACCGCTGGGCCTTCCCGCGCGACTTGCTGGTTGCGCGGGACGGGCCTAGCACTGACTGATACTGGGGCTTCGTAAGTCGTCGCCCGACGCTGATCGGCTCCTGCTGGGCTTCCCACCAGCGGGATTCACCCGGTAGGGGCTCGATCGCCTGGGCGGCGCGAAGATGAATCCCATCCCGTTTAAGACTCTGTGGCCTGTAAAAAGGTCACCACTCACCGGACTTGACCTATTGGTTAACCACAGATGGACAACCAAGGGCCTTAGGGCCCAACCCAAGGACTGGCCCGTTTTAACGGGCCGCGAGAGACATCCCCAAAGGGGAACTAACTGTCCCGAGGGCTCCACACACCTCAGACAGGGTGGAGTGAAGAGAGCGAGTAGTAGGCTACTTTTTAGCCTAAATTCCTACGGGAGCGGGACCTACGCGGGTGTTACCTACAGGTCCCGAAGCGAAGCGCGGGCGGTTCTCTAGTATTTCATAAAACGAATCCAAGATTTTTGAACGCTTTTGAACAAATTGTGTCTATGTGAGTGTTGAATCGTAGGTTACAGTCTAGTGTAACACCGAGATCTTTTATGGTATTTACTTGGTGTAATGAAGTGTCTCCGACTTTGTAAACGTTAAAAGAGTCGTGTTTCTTGCGTGAGAAACGAATATAGTTACACTTTGAGACATTTAGGTCCATACCGTTACTCTTACACCAATCTACAAGTTGGTTAAGGTCTTCTTGTAACAGCACCGCATCCATGGATGAGTTTACAGCCCTAAAAAACTTTAAATCGTCAGCAAATAAGTAATATATGGACTGGGCGAAGCAACTGCCAATGTCGTTAATAAAAATATTAAAGAAGAGTGGACCTAAATGTGAGCCTTGAGGTACTCCAGAATGTACTGAAAATGATTGCGATGAGTAACCGTTAGCTACTACACGGGATTCCCTATTAGTCAGATACGATTCACACCAACTCAGAAGTGGTTCAGCAATTCCATGAATTGAAAGCTTGCGAAGTAATAGTTTGTGGTTGACTCGATCAAATGCCTTGCTGAAATCGGTGTAAATCGCATCAACTGAAGAGCGCTGATCGAGTGCCAAGGACACGTCATTAATGAAAGACGTAAGGTTTGAAGTAGTAGACCTTGCTTTCATGAAGCCATGCTGAAGAATATACATAACAGGTTTAAGGTGCCAGGTAAGAATAGAATGAATGAGCTGTTCAAAGACTTTAGCTAGCACTGGAAGGATCGATATGGGTCTGTAACATTGTAACAGCTGTACAAATGATTTATTAAGCATTATTCAATTATGCAAAATTTTTAATTCATGCTCCACTCCTAATGATATATAGCTTAAACGCTTAAAGACTTCCTGAAGAAACAGTCCATCGATCACAAAAATAATGATAAGTTCTTACCAGTAGTTCCTCAAATTAAATCGTTCAAACAAACAAACAATTCAGCTTCATAGTATAAGGATAGATACTGTATCGCAGCAGTGTTTACATTCGCAGATGAAATATTTAACCAAAAACGTCGGCCTGAAGTTCGGCTCTGTATAGCGTTGGAGCTTGATGACACTGAAAATTGTTTTAATGGACGAGCTGAAAAAAGTAATATTTCACCGCCTATACAGCATTCATTTCAAAATGGGATATCAGGTTACAAATTATATCGTTAAATGATCCGTATGCCATTTACTTCCATACTTTAGCACCAACAACTCTTTCTTTTAATATCATAATAAATTATATTTTACTGACATATTGAGTATATACTTGAAAAAGAATTACAGATTTTAAATAGAGTTAGATATTGAAACAGACAGTAAAATGGCGGATTTGATTCTCATTAAATGTTATATTTATTTAGGTATATAATATGTAACAAACTTTAATATTTTGAATTAGCGCTGGACCCAAGACATATCGGTTGCCTTAAAACAATCTATCTGAACATGATATCGTAATTTATATTGACGTGTTAATTTATAGTGTATTTATATGTGATTTTCAAATCAATTTTCATCACTTATGTAGTAAGTTCATCCTCTTAGAGATGAAATGTGACAAAATCCACTCTAGCGGGCGTCGGTCTTCTACCGACTATAAATTATATCTTCCTGCCTTCTTTTCTTCCTTCTTCATCTTAATAATTATGTTATGATGTATTTGATATTTCTTGACAAGTGACTGACCTTTCGTTTTTATAAATATAGATTTATTCCCTATACAGAAATTAAACGCTTGATTTGAAGTAATTTGCTAGACGAAAATAGAAAAGTCACTAAGTGCAAAGCACATGAACCTAACGCTAAGTTCACGTTTTTCATGAGCCTTCCAATTAAATTTTACATGAAAAGCCGTACACCACAACGCTTTAATTTCCAAAATTAATTGCACCCCAAAACGCCTAAATCAAATGTATGCATTCAATACTTTTACGTTTTATTACAGTAACGAAAAGGCATGTCCGGATATTTTGAATTAGTTGCACGGAAGTGCATTAGGCTAAGTTCATACGAAATCCTCATCTAAATGAATGATTTATTAATGACTTAAAATAAAAATTGAATGAGTCAAAATTAAAAATTATTTCCAACATAAATTAATTTTACTTTATAGCCAAAGATAAGGCTTTGACTAGAATAAGCCTTTTACAATGTAGATACTTACTCAGGAGCTTTTTCCCTCAAGTAATCAACATCACTGGCTCTTTATATTCTTCTGGACGTCGCTCGACTGTGTGCCAACCAGATATTTCTGTCAGTGTTTGTGCTTCTGCCTCACTAGAAATCGGATTATTTTGTTTATTAAAACATATGACTCAATATAAAAAATTAGAGATTCAAGGTGGTAATATCTAATTAATTAATATAATGTCACCCTTCACAACGATAACCTTTAGACTGCAGGTATAAGAGGTGTTAACTGGTCTGTATTTGTATATATCGATCAATAATTAGTCAACAATAAATACATAGTGTATGTTGTGTAATAATGTTGTAACCACATCACTTTTCGTATTTTGTAAAGGGATAGTTTTCTGTAACGTGTGAACAATAACTTAGCCCCATTTTACTCGGGCTCGACGTGTTTGGTGGATTTTTACGACGTGAAGTTTAGTTAGTTAGTCATGAACTGTTGAGGCATTAAAGCGAGCAACAAGCACGTGGGTACTCTGTCACTTACAGGTACGAGTGGTGGGGTGCGCATTCAACCAGTGACGTCATTTTGCATGCTCACAACGTTAGAAGTTCTCCACTTTTTGTAGCGTCACCTAAAAGTTTATGGCTTAGGTGACACGCGATATAAAATGCTTACAGTGTTATGTTTTCTGTTAATAATAACATATTTCTGTTAATAATACATAATACATTTCTGTTAATAATAATAATAACATATAATCGATTGACCTGGGTCAATGTTTGAAGTTAACGTTGAACGGAGTCGGAAGGATGAGCGCTGCCCGCCTTTGTATGGCTCTCAGTCGCAAATTCCGGTTATTTCTGTTTAATAAAGGCTAGCAGACGAAAGGTTTATGGCAGTCGTCATGAGAACTCTCGACTGGTCGACGCAAACATAGGCAACTTAGATATTTCAATTCATCAAAAATTTGGGATCTCCATTGTCTGAGGAAGTCATGATGCTGCGAAGATTGACTGTTTGGAGTCCTGCGAAATATTTTTATGATTTACAATTCATAATAGAACTCACTTACAAAATGTGCTTTTGTATACACCTATTATAACAATGTTATCTTTTTCCTCTTTGGGATGATGTAATTAGCAATGTGATTAGCAACTTTAGAAAAAAAACAAAAAATCCAAAAGATAAATGGTTGGTTAATTATGAATCACTGAACCTAGTATTTTACGGGCTAGTGTTTAAATGGTACTTAAAATATAAATTGTGTAGATATTATTATCCGGTTAATAGACACATTAAGTATTGAGGAGATACTAAACGCTACAGGGGGCATCTTCGGGCTGAATGGTAATATTGTAGTTTATATCGAAAGATAATTTTCACTAAAGAAAGAAGCAGGTATACAAAGGTAAGTTATTTCTCACCACTTACTATCAATTAAATAAGTATTTAATTATTGTTGCTACGCAACTTATAATAATTAACAAAATGTAGATTTTTTTTATTTTCGTGTTTGTTTTTTACTTTTAATTTTGATTCGGAATTAATAAACGCGAATTGAATACCTACCCAAATTATTCCGCCATATAAATGAAATTCGGCACATTAAAATACGGCAAGGACAAAAAATAAAACGCTTATGAACGCATATTTTGCGCAGTTATAGATTTCATAAGAAGTTTTAAATTTCAATTTTACGGGATTTCACACAATTCCGGACTCAGACAATGGTTAAGTCCTAGCTAGCGCCATAATCTCTAGTAATTAATTCCAACATTTTTAATAACCACTGCTGAACAAGCTCGGCGCATAGCAGGTAATCGGGATGAATTTTATAATGAAATTTTTAAAGTGCTATCAGGGGCGTGAGTCAATGTCCACAATTAAGAAGGTCATTAACATTTTCTATTCTGCAAATGCAATCCTGCAGTATGAGTTGGCATGTATACCTCACGGATAGTTAACATGGTATGCACTTGAATTCCATGAACGCTCAAGAATAGTATTCATAGTTACCAATGTACGAAATAGTGATGTTATGTCTACGAGTACCTACATCATAAATATGTTTTGTGTAGAAATTAATTTTTTTTATTGAATTAAGATAGCAAACGAGCATGCAGCACCACCTTCCGCTGCCGCCCATGACAACTGTGACCGACGCAGAACTAGACTCAATGAGTCTCGTTTTAATTCATGATTTAAAAAGGAGAATCATCCATGCATTCGAGGCCCAAGGTCCCTAAGAAGTCCCTAAGAAAGTTGCTGGTCTCCTTTAGGTAATTCTTCGTGAACATTTAATTTATACTATTTTTAATACACGCCAAGAGGTTAAGGACGCCGGTGGGTGTTTCGACTCAGTTACGTGAAAGTTTGATTGTGGCTACAATCTATGCAACTGGTCCAAACATAGTACCTATCGTGACGTAGCGTGAGTTCTCGTACATTAAAAGTTAGACATTCATCACCATCCTTGTAGTTCATAACTACTCTACAGATGGTCTTGGGTCTCTTCTTATAGAAATGTGAGGTGTATACGCCATATTAGCCATTTGGCAGGCTTCATACATGTCACAATATGCAAGTTTCTAAGCGATGCTCTCCTGCGCAGATACAAATTGTAATTGAATAAAATTATAATACGCATACAATTTTTGAAAAAATAGAGGTTCTTGCAGGTTTTGAAACCAATATTTATGGCCAGGATTCAAACCATTCCCAAATTCAAACCATTCGTTTATCTCTGCTATTTAAGTAGGTACGTGGTAAGTACGCAGACTCGTCTTTGTAGGCAATAATTCTTTGATACGATAATGAGGGCTGGAAATGGCGTACGCTCTTTTGGGAATGGGCACTAAAGGTGAAAATTTGGGGCTTTTGAAAACCAAATTAGATTAACGTGTTTCGACAGAAAATTTTTATATCATTCAGAGATTCATTTTATTTAGGTTCATAAGTAATGAATGTCAGTGAAACGGTTTTTAGTTTAAATTTTATATTTTATTTATTATTTCCTAACTGGATAAAAGTACCCTTAAATTTTCTCTCTTTTCTGTTCAGGACATGAAACAAATATAGAAAGGAGACGTTGTATGTAGATTTCCCTAAGAAAGAACGCGTGACACTTTGCGGGGCGAGGGGGTGTTAGATTCCGCCCACTTTCTTATTTTCCATCTGACGGTCAATAGCAAAACTACTTGCTTCGTTCTATATCGATTTTACTATGTAGATTAACTATCTCACACGATATGTCAATAAATGTAGGATATAACAGTGACGTACTCAAAATATAAGAATGGTGTCGCCATCTAATGTCGAGTAGATAGTACTTCATCCTTTTCTTTGAAAATGTGAACGTCCATAACGCTGTGCACAGGAAGGGCGCCGACGGTAGACTGACTTTAGGCCACGCCTACTGTGGTGACGTCAGGACCTAGTTGAGTCACAGTGCACAGTTGCTTAGGCCGTCTCCTCTCTGTATTTGCTTCATGGTTCAGGACATTTGTAGGAACAGAGTGTAAAGGACTAATAGACAGATTAAAGGTCACAACTCATTAGAGTCACCCGGCACCCATTCTGCATCGCCTCGCCTCGCGTGGTTAGTATTCTTTATATGAATTTGTATGGGCATGCGCTCATTATATCATCGCCGTAACGTCACCGGATCGCCTCGCTCGCAAGCTGGCCGCGCGCAGCCCGCGGATGGACCACTTGTTGACAACTCGCTGTTCGCACGCTTACTTCGCGTCGACCACGCGCGGTTCCCAAGTGGACCGCGCGCTGCCCGCGATTGATACACGCAATAAGCTTTCTTTTTTTGTTGCGTCTTTCATTTTCTTCTTCATCAAGCGCGACAGCTATGATTGCCAATTCACGGTTTGTAAAATTTGACATAACGAAACACAAATTTAATGTGCCAATTATTAACAGACTACTCGAAAATTCGTAGACCAAGCGGCGTCCACTCGTTGACCACGCGGGGTCTACTGGTTGACCGCGAGAGGTCCACTGGTTGACCGCGGGATGTTTATTGGTGATAATGCGACGTCCACCCGTGGACGAACTATCGACAACGGGTGGAGACGAGGCGGTGCGGGGTGGATGCCGGGTGGCTCTAATGAGGTGTAACCTTTACGGAGATTCAATTGAGTGTTTATACTTAAATGATTATTACAGAGTGATTTATACATTCATTTTTTTCGACAGACACGCGGAACAAGTATTGTAAGGTACCTATGTACATAATTATGTAAGAGGGTAAGATAAGCCACATGCAACATGCAAGTGTTATAATTATTTACTAGCTAAACTCGTTAAAATGCATTGGATATCACATAACTTGTTTTATTAACATTTGTCATTGAATTTAGGCACAAACACAAAAAACAAAAACCGTCAACTAGTTCGCGTTTGATATGGAATTCATTTAAATGGCAACCCAGATAAGCCAGAGATAAGACAGCTTTCCGCGACTGTGATTAAGGTTCATTGTATATAAAATTTGAAGAACTTGAGAAATTGTGAAGAAAATTACATCTACCCGGAACATCACATGACGATACTGCTCTGTCAAGAGCGTACCGACTGAGAAGAAGAAGTATATAAAATTTACTCAAGAATTTTGCTTACAAGCTAAATGGAACTGTGAGCATAAGGTAGCTGTGAGCTAAGGTTGTTTCTCAACTGGGAGTGACAATTCCATATCCTCGGCGACTAAAGTGGTTTTAAACTCTGCTATAGTAAATCAATAAATCACGACAAAACTTAATTGGGTATTGTTAGGCATTGGCAATCTGTAAAAAATCAGTCATGTCACAAATTCCATATTTGATTCTTTCCTAACACTAAAGTTTCATTAATATTAAATTCAAACACACTACACATCTACAATTTTACAGCAAAAATGCTACAAAAATACGAGAGCCAACTAAATATTTCAAACCTGAAAGTTCCATTAATTAACTAGACTGACTCTTCACTCACGCCAAGTAGGCGAGTTCAAGCAACTGCATTTTGGCTAGATTTAAAAATGAATCTTTAATGAATCTAATGAACTCATTAAATTAGGAGCCTAAATGACACTGGTAGGACACTAGAGATCTAGGGTTCGATTCCCGGCCGTGGCACATTGTATAAGTGTGGGTCGCGGGAATCTTAGTGAGGGCGTTTATAATCTCACGTGCTCTCACTCAAGATTCCCTGATGCATCCCTGATGCATACACTCATGTGCATACTTAAGCGTTTGTTTGTTTATTTGTTTTTTGTCATTATCTTGTACTGTACTTCGCAATTTTTAGCGAGTCAGCGAAACGAGAGGCGATAAAAAAACAGATCACATCACTTGATGCGAGGCTGTCTGCTCTTCAGACAATAGGCCTCTCTTAATGCCCGTATCATGCACGCTTCGTAATACAGATGTTCATGTAATTAGTTCGCTTTAAAACTGGCTAGTTGAATTTTTAATGAGATGATTCTATGTGAATGTAGCAAGTCTGTTTACAAAACAATGTTGCCTTTTTATTGTTGTAATTGTCATTCCTTTCTAATGAGACGTATCAAATAGGTTAAAACCCAAATTGTCGTCCCATTTTTTAAAGAGCTTTGTTAAAACACGTATTTACTCAATTACAAGGCCTAAGTCCTAGGATTCCCTCATATATACTCGTAGGTAACAACACAAATATCTACACAACAACTTCAATAGGACATCACAAACACCAACGATCAGGGAACAATTATTTTCTAGCAAATTAACATTTGCTCTATTGACGAAATTAACCCCGATCCCTAGCTATACAGGCAGGATCTTTATCAACTTGTTTTTTTTTATTGAATTAAGGTAGAAATCCACCATCCTTCAGCTGCCGCCCATGACAACTGTTTGTTTAGGTCGGTCACCTAGAACAAGACTGAATGGAGGGATTAGGATGGTAATTCCAGTTAGTAGAAACGGTGTTAGAACATTAGTTGATTAGTTGATTAGTTTCATTCATGGGATTGACTTCAGTATTTTAGTCTGTTTTAAACAACAAAACTAGGACAAAACCTTAATAAAACACAAATACAAAACTCACAAAAACAATTAACATACTTAGTAGTTTATACCCATTATTGTTCTTTGCTCTTGGTTAGTTTTAATCAAGCTATAACGTTTCTGAAATGACAATGAGTAATGTGTGCTCACAATTCGTGTGTATAGATACATCTGTTTCCCCTGTGTTTGTCTTTGTGACTACATGAACGAAGCCGCGAGCTACAGCTTGTTAAAGCTGAATGAGAGTACGACGTAAAATATGAAGCGTATTATTGTCAGAGATTTTAATAATGCAAAAATGTAAACTGTTGTGTTGGATGAAACCAAGTCTCTAATAAGAGATTCTTTACACGCTGAATACTGAAAGTGCAATGACTTCTCCCAATTAGGGTAGCCAACTCAGGGATGCATCGTCATCATCATCATCATCCTCACACATCACAAGGCGTTACTGCCCCAAAGCTGAGTTTGGGTATACTATCAAAAACTGATAGGTGCAGTCCACCATTTTTCCTAACTCAAGATTTGGAGATGTCACAAGACCTTTATGGAAAAGCCTTTGAGGAATTTACAAGTTGATTGTTTCTAATGCAACACTGATTAGTTTTAATTTTAAAATTTAACAGAATGTAAAATATTATCGATAACTTGTTGCAATTTAAGTTTTGATTCAGTTTTGTAAAGATTCAGACGATACTTAAACCTAAATACGATACCAAAATCTAAGTGATAAATGATAGAAAAAAATCTACAGCTTAACATTTGATATAGGTACCTACTTATTTTCTGAGCGCGCTGATAAGATGACAGTTTTTCTACTAATCACAACTTTAAGCAAAATGCAAGTATTATAACTTAACTTTAATACAAAACTGTAACACTGCCACTCGGCTAAACGCAGGTGCAATGTATCAAAAAAACTTTATGAATAAAGAACAATAGCCAGTTCCTTTTTCTGTTATTTTCTGACGGGGGCCATACAGTATCGTAAGTGGCTACTAGAAATTCTGGACGGCAGAACTCGTACATACGCTAAACAAAACCCTCTTGTTAAGGAGTGCAAGCTCAGTAAAAGAGTAAAAAAGTACGTCCTTACGCTAATAAGGAAAAGTTGTTGAGGTGTTAAACGTTAATCCGCTTTTTAAATCCTGGGTAATTAGTTACATTGTTACGTTCTTATTTTAATAGATTCTTCTGTTTTTATTCTAAAAATCTTTTCTAAGGAGCGTAAACTTTATTAAGCAAGTTTACAATGACTTTTATATCCCTTGTTTTTGAGTAATGATTGATTTTCTATATGGACTTCAATTTACATCGCACGTTTCATCTCTTTCAGTGATGAATACTGGGAAAAATCCTTTCCAAAGTCACAAATAACCTGTTGAGAAATTTAAATTCTTACAAATCGTACATAGTAAGTAGTACACGTAGCACAAACAGTAAGGGAGAAAGAATACAGTAAAATAAATAAGACGAAGGAAATCTTCTTACAATTCTTATCTACCTACAACAATCTTGGCTGTTGCAGCATTTTTATCATTTAGCGGACAAACAAAAAGTTGAACTGCGTCCTCCAGTTCAAGTACATCGATAAACTGATTGACAGATGGATAGACAAACATTTATTGGTTGGAACTACGCACAATATCTTTTCATTATGTGGACGCACCTACTATATCTTTAGTAATACACTGCTGTTGTTTAATTACCAGAAAAAATATACAACGATATCTACCGATGAAACTGAATACATCTACTTAAAACAACATTAAAAATGGAAGTTAAAACAAAAAAAGAAACAATTGTTCTACAACGTAATAAAGAAATCACGATACTACTGTAGCGCATACAGTTTGGTTCTATTAAATTTAGTATCAGACAAAACAACTTATTATAACGTGTAGTAAATAATGTAGTTGTTTGCGAGATAGAAACCGACCATAATGACTAGATTCTAGCAAGTAAGCCAGAAAGGCAAATGGTCTGAGTTAATATGATCTCACAAACAATGAATAAAGCTTCTCATTTATCTTGGGCACGGAGAAAAATTCTAACCGTTAAGTTGGTAGTTGTTATGAGGAATTAACGGTTTGTGGTGTAATAACTATAGTGAGGAAAGTTTACAATGTTCGTGTATTTTTTATAACTGTAATAAATAAGGACATAAATGTAACAGCATTTTAAATGTGAAAGAAACTATGATTTTTAAAGCCTGAAGGGCTGACGAAAAAGCTTACGAGCCACCTGATGGTAAGTGGTCATCGTCGCCTATGGACACCTGCAACACCAGGGGAGTCACCTATGCAACGCCGCGCCGGCCCGGAAGGAGAGCTCTTTTTACACCTTTCTTGAAGAACCCCATGTCATAGTGCATGCATATTTCTATTAAATGATAATCTCAAAAACTTACACCGGTGTCTTCTTCACTTTAAATAACTCAAGCCTTAAAAGAGTGAGTAACAAAAAAGGGTTTAGTTATATGGGCTGTCAAAACTTATAACAAAAGGCGTTATAATAATAACTGTAAAAAACCTCCCCCACTAAGATCAATTTTATGATAAAAACTGCCTTACATCATCTTGGAAAAGAGATGATCCTATTCTTCAAACCGTTGGGTCAATTCCTACCAAAAATAGATTAGAACCACCACGACAAGCAAGGGTTTCGATAGAAAACCGCCCTAAATCGGTTCATTCATTCGGAGAGACGGTGCCGGTTTACGAACTCTCCGGCATGCAGGATTCCTCACGATGTTTTCCTTCACCGTTTTATTGTATGGTTTAATTTTAATAAAAAATACGGTGTTTTGCTTGTCTTTTTTATGCATTTATAAATACTTACAGATCCTTAATGTAATAAGGTGAAGCTAAGGTGTTATCATTAGTATCTCCTGATAAGTAAGCGAACGAATTGCACTTCACATCTCCATAGATAAGAAAATTGAATTGAGATTCAAGGCGGAGTTCGAAATACAAACATAATTACCGAAAACTGTTATTGTTGTTATTCCAGCATAAATTGAATTGCCTCTGAAGTTTATTCAGACGAGGTTACTAAAGGCAATCGGGGTCTTGATTAAATTAAACAATGTTGTTGCTTTACAATTATTCGAGATAGGCCTGCCCTGAAGAGATGAAGCGTTACTTGCTTCAACCCAGTATGTGGTAATGTATGAAGAAGGAATTTTGAAATGTGGGGAGGATGTTTGTTTTATATTTATTGGTAATGAAGCGCTCATAGCCTAAACTTTTGTTGATAGTACCTAAGTTATCGACCAGCTTGTAATGCGTTCGCGTTCGATACGGAATAAGTTTTGTCGTACACAAAAGCCAGCTTTCCGCCTTTGTACTTAAGGTTCATTACAGATTGACGGCGAGAATTTAAAATGTCGTAAGATAATTTTGCTTACAACCTAAATTGAACTGTGAGTACAGTTAATGAATTTGTTTCTAGGGGAGTGTCAATTCCGTATTCCCAGCGACTCTCTTCCATTATTCAGCAGCTGGGAGAGCAGGGGAGATTGACTTGGTTCCAGGAATCGATGGAGCCACTTAAACCCAAAGCAGTCACCTATCAAAGCCCATCAAACTGCTTTAACAATTAGGTACCATGTTTACTACATTAAAAATTTAAAATTTTGCGGCATGAAAACGCTACAGCTACAATTACAGCTACTTCCATAAAACAGTCCTATTTAGAAGTTAATTGCGTTCATAATTTAATTGTTACGTTCTTTACAATTATGTAAAATTCGCGGTAGAAGAATTTCACTTCAATTATTTTCGTCCGTTCCGTAATTAATTACGTTTTAACGAGTGAACTTTCAGCACGGTCTGTTTTTGTAAATTGTACAATTAAACGTGAAACGGGACCTACATTTAGTTATTGCTAAGCAGACCCGTTTTCATTATAGATAGTGTTGGGGTTTGAAGAAGGGTTAATCAACTCATCAGCCTTTATGGGTCCACTGCTGGTCGTAGACCACCCCTAGCATATCCTACTCTGGCCAGTTCTGATTCTTCAAATGCAGCAGATGCCCGCTGTATTCAAGTCGTTGGTTCACCTACCTAGTCGGGAGGGTGCGCTGGTAATGGACCTCCCATAGCATACCTTGCTCTGATCAGTTTTAAGGCTTCTAAGGCAGCAGATACGTATAGGTACCTAACTAGATAAATAAAAAAACCTTATTAAATGCCCTCACGATGATAAACAAATCACAACACCCGATAGAGTAAACGATCGATAGGGTCAGGCAACAGCGGGCACCGTCGGTAGTTATATGGATAACCGCTTGTGACGAAAAGTTATTTTGGCCTTTGCATGTGCATTATGCTTAGGGGGGTACCTAAAACTATCCCAGAAGTCAGATTTTAACGTTACATATTCCAAAAGAATTTCCGTTTAATCAACTTAAAACAATACAGCAGTATTTACACGTAATTTGTATAGACGTAAAATAAAAGGGCAATCTTTCTCTCAGCAAAAAGCTGAAATATTCCCGTAGCATAATCTTCGTTGTTAATTTACGAAATGAGGTTAAACGAGTATTCCTCTTCAAATATTTATTCAATGTGAAAGATGAAACGTGTGCCCATCGCCTTTGTTGAATAATTTATGTTTTATTTCTCATACAATCTCTGACGTCCTAAATATGCGGTCGATGGGCCCCGAGCACATTGTTCTTACAGAAATATCGTTATTTACTGAAGTTACATTTATAGGATTGTTTTGAGTAAGTTAATCACACTCATTTTAATTAGTTGTGGAATCTAAATTGATGAATGAATGAATAATGTTACAGTTTTCTGGATTCATCGTGAGAAAAACCCAAAACTTTCTGTTACTGTCAGCTGTCAGTCTACTACGAGTACTCGTAGTAGACTCCGAGCTAAGCTTAGGACATTGTAAAGTATAATTAGGTAGCCTTAACTAAAGCGTTCAGACGCAGGTGTTGCTGTAGAGTTGTAAGAAATCTAATAGGTATACCTCCAATAAATACATTTTAAAGATTTCGAAGCTTCCTTACTTATGGCTTTGATGTAACATTTGTTTTATTAAGGTGATATCCTGTATTAAGACAAGACAACAAAAAAGTATTTTGACAGATTAGTTTTTACATAAAAGGTACTAAACTAAAAATAATCAATGACAAAATATTGAATTTTGTTTTTTAAATCCTTTTTTGTTCTTCTATGAAAAAGATACTAAATAAAATGTATCTTCAGTTCATTACCTACATTTTTAGCTTCCAAATGAGACATCTTTCGGCCTCCTAAGACGTCTACTTCGATAGCAATGATTAAAACAGTACGGGCACCCTAGCTTCGAAGTTAAAAAAACAAAATGGCTGCCTTTTTATCATGGAGTGGCCAAGAGAAAATTTGAATAGTGATTTGTCGATAAAAATAGCATATTTCATACCCCTCAAGTCTCCGACACTGGTGACCAGACACATTGTATAATATTCACTTAAAAGTTTATAAAATAATATTTACAAATATTTAAAAATAAAACATTCCGAAGTTCAAAATAATATTTGGTTTAACCAATAAACCATTAACCATAATGGTTAATTTCTTAATTGTTTCAAAGATTGATTTAAAACAGTAAAAAATGTTCATGAATTTCTTCACTTGCCTCACTTACCATCATCAGATGATGCTCAAAACAGGAAACGTTTCTTAAATTTCAATAGAAATGTGAACAAGGGCGGAGTCCCGGCGGGTCATAATGCCTCTCTCGACAGAAGGGCCTGACCGTGGCTACTTCGATGGCTTAACATTTGAAACCTCGGTACAATTTATAAGCGACAGTAGAATATAATTTTTTACTTTTTATTTATTTCACCATAATTATCTTTATCAAGAACAATGTGGTACAAGAGGCGGGCTTAATGCTAGAAGTATTCTATTCCAGTCAACTTTAAAAACAAGCAGATATTATAATATCTTCTACATCTTTAAAGCCGATAAACGAGTCTATATGATGGTGACTGACGACCACAAACATAAGTAACACCAAAAGGATACCGATCCGTTGTCGTCTAAGAAAGAAAAAGGAAGTAAGTACTGGCTCTCACAACGATTGACTATCCAAAAGTAAGACGAGGTAAAGTTACAGTAGAACCAAAGTTATAATGCGCGTACAAATCTTCGCCAGTGGTCGCGTTTCCGGAAACAACCGAATTATTGAATCGTAAGAGCCCTAACCAATGCTCTTGCATTTAGCATCTTGTGCGATAGAAATAGGAGTCAATATCAATCGATAACAAGTTCGAACGGTCGGCGGCGGTCGACGGGCGCCGCCGGTGAGTTGAACGTCAGTCAGTTGTCATAATATATAGAGAATATATAGAGCTGATATTACACACCCTCCTTGGTTTTGTTTTCAGAGGTAAGTTTAAACATACATACATACAGGGTACATATAATATATTTTTAACTCGTCATTTTAATAAAATTCAAATAGAATACACATAAAAAATAAAACACATAAAAAGCTTACATAAATTTGATAGAATGTTACAACTCCGCCCATTTCATCTTCTTTCAGATCGAATCCTTCCAGAATGGATAAATTTAAACGTGGGAAGCCGCTTAACTCACAAGCACGGCAAATGGTATTTAATGTGTACCTTTATTTCTTAAATGAAGCTAATGTATTCAAAAAGTACCATTACGGTTATTTTAAAAAAGTTCAGCAGCGCGTGACAAAATCTACAGGAATTTCACGCCGAACTTTGACTAATATATTGAACAAAAAAAGGCAAAATCAATCAATGAAATTTTCCACACCGAAAAAAGGAAAACCTAAAAGTAGGTTTCGGATGGGACTTGATGATTTCGACTATTGTGTAATTCGAAATATGATATACAATTTTCAGTTGACGCTCAAAGAACTCCCAACTGTAAATAATTTGAGAAAAAAGTTAATCGAAGCTATTAATTTCAAAGGCTGTGTAGAGACTTTAAGGCTCATCTTGAAAGACATGGGGTTTAGGTTTCTGAAAACTGATACCAACCGACGGTTACTTATGGAAAAGCCAGATATACGTTTAAAAAGGATCAAATATCTCCGAGAAATACAACAGCTGAGAAATGCTGGTAGAAACATAGTATTTATGGACGAGTCATACGTGCATACATCGCATACTAAAGGTAAAACTTGGCAAGACAGCAGCAAAAAAGGTATTAAACAACCCATTTCTAAAGGAGAGCGAATTATTATTGTACATGCAGGCAATGAAAAAGGCTTCGTCTCAGGGGCTTTAATGTTACATAAATGTGTCGACTCAGAAGGTGACTATCATAAAGAAATAAACGCCGAACGTTATCAAACTTGGCTACGCAATCAGTTGATTCCCAACTTGCCTCCTAATAGTGTGTTGGTAATTGATAACGCCCCATATCATAATAAGCTGTCTGTAAAACCACCAAACTCAAATACACCCAAACCACAAATGATTGCGTGGTTACAACAACACAATGTTCCTCATGACCCAAATAAACTCAAACCCTTTGATTATATACACGGTCTAGATACCGCAATCGGCTCTACCGAACGGCTCCTATAAAGTCCAACAAATTTGGTAGACTTGCTTGACACGTAGGTCAGTGTCATTTATGTTACCTAGCGACGCGTAGCTCATGAAAAAATATTAAATATGCCGGTTTGCGCAGTGAAATTGTGCCGCAATTATACGGGAAAACCGTGTAATAATAAGAAGATTACTTTTCATAGGTCAGTTTTTTAAATTAATCACTATGCATAAAGAAAACACGATATTTTAATTCGTTAAGATCCGATTAGCGGGTGTTGCCAGTTTATTACTAGGGGATGTGCCGAATTTACGGGAGATAAATTACAATTAAGTAACACAACATCTTTATTTATAAAATGCTGCAAATAAACTATCTAATCTATCTATCTAATATCTGTAAACGAATAATTCTTGTATATATAAACATATAATCTGAATCTCAAAACGACTTCAACGATTTTCATGAAATTTTGTGTGCAGGGAGTTTTGGGGGCGAAAAATCTATCTAGCTAGGTTTTATTTTTAGAAAACATCATCTTCGATGTGATTAAATACAAAAATTGTAGGTACCATAAGAATGACAATAATGGTATTATTTTTGTTACTAAGGAAATGGATACTAGGGTTGACAATTTTACAATATTTTACAAATAAACAAATGTAGGGCTCCTACATAATAACAGCACAGGTTTCCAAAAACACGATTAAAAAAACCGAGCAAAGCTCGATTCTCACCAGATATTGCTTATTTAAACACGACTGCAGATAGTTATTTGATCAAAAAATTATTATAACTTATATAAAATCCACGACTTTATGTATTCAATCTTAGGCAGCATTATCCCGACTTGGATGTTTAGTCCCCAATATAAGTATGTACGTTAACTCCGTAACTACAACGAATACATTTACTAAAATGGTATAGTCCACGCCAGCGAAGCTGCGGGCGAAAAGCTAGTTTTGAGTATATATTATGTATATTTTATTTAGTATACCCTACTGTCTTTCCTTTGAATGATAAGTTATTTGATTTAATGATTATAGCATCGATTTCATTAGAGACATTAAGTACCTACTGACTGAGTTCTTTTGTAAGCAGTCGGGTTTTTCGTTTTTGCAATGATATTTTTATTGGGGTTGATGAAATTGGATGATTGGTGCTGGTTGAATTTAACTATAATGAATTTGATGTTTTAAATTATATTACTATGTTAGAACTGTTATTTGTTTTAATGAGTATAATGTTCGATTTTAGGTTATGTTATCGTCATATAAACTATAAATAAATAATAAGCTTAGGTATATTTGTATATTTGCCAAGCACAATTGGATGTATACCTAAATCTTATTGTAATGTGTCATTTTTGTACATATAGATATAAATAAACAAATAAACGAACTGATTGATTGATTGGTATTGTTCGACAAGTCCTTGAGTTCCTGATGTCCTGAGCTGCGCTACACGTAACACGATAAATAGAAATAAACAATAATTTCATTTCATGTCGTTTTAATTTTTTTTAATACCAGTTACTTTATTTTTTCTACTTTTTATAGAATTTTATTAATTTACATAAAATAAAATAAATATAAGACTAATACAAAACAATAACTTTTTAACCTATTCTGTTCAACCTTCATTTGCAAAGATCATAGGGAAAAAGTAGGTATGTTACAATTTGAAGCAGGCATCCCTTACACACGCTCACTTTGACAGTGCACTTACAATAAGTACACGAGCGGTACTCACACATGTCGGAAAACTGAGGACGTTTTTTGAGTGACATTTTGTTTGAATTGCGGAATCTAGACGTGTATATAATCAAAGCTCAAACCTGAATTGTACGAAATTATAAAAAGACACAAAGAACAATACACAGAATTTGCCATTGACCGTATAATGGAGGAGCATGGGCATAAAATTGTACGATTGCCACCATATCATTTGGGCGCAAATAAAACAACACGTTGCCAAAAGAAATATTGCAATGAACGTTACGTCAGTTAAAGAAGCTATTTTAGAAAAAATCAACAATATAGGTTCGGAAGAATGGAAAAAAGTTCGTGATCATGCCCTTAAATGCGAAGATGAGTATAGGAAATATGAGTCAAGAATCGATAGTTATTCAGATGAAATGATTATTTACACAGGAGATAGCAGTGATATAAGTGAAATTGGAGACCTTGATAAAAATTCCGATGACTCTATGATGTCAGGAATAGAGAATCTCCCTGAATCTGATTAAATATTAACCTATGTTCTGTTATACGATTCTGATTAAATAAAACTTTTTTTTCCTAATACTTATACCTAAATCTTCTTTTCATTTAAACCTTCTTTTTTCCATCGTTAAATCGTCGTCGTCGCTTTCCTATGTGGGTCATGCGTGAAATCTCGTTACTGATAAATCAATATTAATTTATCTCTTTTACCACAAAAAAAAATATATATTAAATTATGCATGAAGTAAATGTACTTTCCACTCTATATAGATATCATCTGACAACGCTTCGGAAATACGACCGATCCCGAACAATGGCGAAGAATGCTATGCGCATTCTCACTTTGGTTCTACTGTAAGTACCGTGGTGTTTCGTACAACTTCAATATAAAGATGGGAGAATTGTTATATGATGCTTTAGAAGGGACAACAACAAAGCGCAAATGGAAGATAGAGCATTCTTCGAAATATGCAGGGTGCGTTCAAATTTATTTATAACGATATCTATCGGATAAAAACCACATAATATGAGCTATATTCGTGCACTTATCTCGAATCAATCACTTATTAATGTGGGGGTTTGTAATTTTGTGAATTTTGTCTTTCGCCTTTTATGTTGGACACACTTTTATGTTGGCTACTCATTTCATATTATAATGTTAAGTGATTGTGATGAATGACACAATTTTGTCAGGTTTTGCCGCTTATTTGAAGGTGTTTGGACTTCGTAACACGCAGTTTAAAAAGCTAAGCTTAAAGCGCTATTCCTGTAGGGAAAAAATCGCTGGGTATGCAAAAAAAATAATGAAAGAAGTAGAACATAGAACCTAGATAATGTTTTTGACGTGACAACGTCTTATAATTCGAAATAGCCAGCTGCACGCACGAAAAACATGACGTCATGCGGCGTTACCGTTACCTCGCTCTGAGGCGTTCCATGTAAAGCTTGAAGTGCAAGCGAGAGCGCGGAACGAGCGACAAAGAAGCACAATCGGCCTTTGCGTTCGGCAGCTTGATTACTTTGGAGGTAGATATTTTGGTAATGTATCCAATTATTACGTTGTTATTGTCTTCTGAGACTATTTAAAAATTTTAAATGTTACCTTTTTTAATGTTTCCGGTATTCTTTCTTTATTTTTATTGATAAATTTCTGTATTTTACATTATTTGTCAATCATTCCATCAGTATTTTCTTAAGACGTTGTCACGTTCAACTATCGTCAGTAAACCGACTTTACAGACAACCAGTATTTTTTTATAGGTTATCAAACACATTAATATGGCATAACCTAAAATGTTGTATAAGACCATCCTCTGAAATTAAAAGAGTAATATAAAATTTTACCTCACCTATTCGCAATATAAAAAGAAAATAAACAAACGGCTGTGGCGTAACCCAAACACCAAGTTTCACTCATTCAACCTCTTAGCACTGGCCACCGAATGAAAAGTCGTTTAAGCTTCAAAATAGCCTTTTAAAAAGTCTAGTGCGTTTTGTGTGTTCATTTTAATGCCGATGAGAGTATTTCTGTGGCTTATTTATATTATTTTGCATAGACTTAAGTGTTTTTACTTATGACAAAAGGTTTAATTAGCTTCATTATTATTAAAGTTTATAACTGTAACTAAATGCATTTTTCTGTTCATTTGCAGGGTTTGAAGCAACTTTTTGATCATATAATATGTGAAGCTTAAACTTGCTAAGACCTTTGCTTCGCTGCTGAAAATCTATGTCATAGTAGGAAACAACACTTGAAAAATGAAATGTATTAAATGGGACACTAGAAATTAATAGGTATATATATCCCTTGTTATTTTTAATATATATAAAACAAAAAATAAACTTACAACAATACTGCGAAAACGGCATGCCACAGATTAATAAAATCTATTTAAATGAATTAGCTGAAGGGAAAAAATCTCACTAAGGGACGTAATGTCGTGGTATTTAATTACAGTGTGCTAATTTCCATCCATGTGACGCTAATTACTTAATCCTATTGATATAATTAGGTTTTACGTCAATAAAATTATTTTTCGCACGAGATTGGCGATGTAGCAACTTGGTATTTTAAAATAAGTCATCAAAATTTTGTTATATAGGTTTTTTTAGGCCTACATCAGTATGTAATAAAAAACTTAACCATTACATTTATAGTTGCCTAAAAAGATTACTTCGTAGAAGGAAAGAGAACCTCCTTCTTTTTTGAAGTCGGCTAAAAATAAAAATATTTAGTTTTTATTCGTATAGGAATCATCACAAGTGTTACATTGGTCCTTTGAAATCATATTTTATTGTGCTCTGTAGTCGTCAAAAAATAATGTATATGTACGTATGTATAATATGTATGTATAACTAGCAAACCCGGCGAACTCCGTTTCGCCACCAGATGGCTTCGTTTTTTGTAACATTTCGTTTGGGGATTAATTTTTTTTTTGTTTTATATTTGAAAAGGTGATAGAAAAAACAGAGATCAAAACAGCATAGGAAAAATAATTTAATAGACAGTAAAACGTAACATAACAGCATAATATCCTAGGTAACCAATACGCCAATGCAACCAAATTACGTATGTACAATACACTTATAAATTGTTCGGTTTATATATTTCTAACACCTGCCCTTAAACTAAATAATTTGTAAACCAAATCGGACAGATACTCTTATATAATTAATCAGTATCTTCTACATCCCGTCTCACATATTGGTTCTTTATATCGAAGTAACTGACCCTTTTACATTTGAATTTACCTTGGAACTTTTCCCCAACAAATATTACATTTAGTTTCATTATAATGTACCTCAAGCCTTTTTGAAGTCATCTTTCCAACCGATAACAAATTCGTTGACAAACCCAGCACGTAAATAACTTCTGTTAATTTTGTAGTCTTAGTGTGCCCTTTTAAAAACAGCCCTTCTTCACCATGTCCTTCGCTATGCATCTTTTCTCTATTAGCCACTGTCACCAATCGCGAGTATCCACAACATAATTTTGCAATAAAGCTTTGTTGTTCGTCATGTGGCAAGTTGCCTGTGGCAAGTCATGCCGATAATAATGTTCCTCTTCACGCATTTTCACATGTTTCTCCTCCTTTTCCATTTTTGTTGGTTTTTGTCGGACAGTTCTTTGCATATTGATCCTGTTTCTTACATATGAAGCATTTGCCTTTCATAAAAGGTTTATTCGCCACATTGCGCCTTCTTCGCTCTTATCAAAGCCTCTACGCAATTCTTGTAATAGTTTGTTCTTTACTGTATCGCTGTATAATTTAATATTAGAATTTTCCAATGTCAGGATAAGCGGGTCATAATCTGATGATAGACCGCTCAGTATCAACACTGACAGGAAATCATCATCTAATGGAGCATTAATATCTCGTGGTTGTTGATCCAACGCCGTGATCCTTAAGAGATACGCTTCCATATCATTAAATTGTTCTAACTTCAATCCGAACATTGTACGTAAAAGTCCAAGACGTCTACACAGTCCTTTGTCTTCATAGGCCATTTTTAAATTATTCCAAGCCTCAAAGCCAGCGGTAGCATTTCGTACATGCGAAAACGACGATGGCTGCACCATCAAACATATTTTGGCAAGAGCCCGTCATTGCTTGCGTTCGTCATTGTCCCTAGGGACACCCGACTCAGCCTCAACGATGCAGTCCCATAAGTCCTCATGCATTCCTCATGTATCAAATACATCCGCATCAAAAACTTCCAATTGCCGTAATTGGATATACCACTAAGCTTCTCAAAATTGACAGTTATTCCAGAACCCGAAGCTGTAGACAACAATGATGCCGGCATCGCCGATAGCGATCGAACATTCCTTTTGTTCTGCATCTCGTTTTATAAACAAAATTTAATACGTAAAATTCTTTCTATTAATCTTGGTTAATAACTGGGAAGTGTGGAATACCTCCTGGGGTATCTGGGCCCATAACCTGATAGAAAAACAGAGATTTACACAGCATAGTAGGAAAAATATTTTGACAGTAGAAGGTAACAACCAGCGTGATATCCAAGGCAACCGTATGACAATCCTACCAAATTACATATGTACAACACCTACTTAAATTGTTTGGTTTACAATGATTTTCCCTGTTTTCCTCCTTTTCTGTTGAAAATTTCCCGAATTTTGTTAGCTACAAACCTCACGGAGCTCGAGACCTTTCCAACGAATGCAAAACCGTGGAAATTGGTTTGTGCGTTCTGGAGTTATAGGATCAGGAAGGAAAACCCGACTTATTTTTATATAATAGATAAGTGTTTCTTGAATTCGTAAAAGTAATTTACAATATTGAAAGGCAACATAGTTGACGCGAAAGGGTGTGGACGTATGAATTTTTTGCCCTATGAAGCGTTACATGGAACCTTTTGACCTTTTTATTTCATTTTATTAGAATCGATTTGAAAACGGCGTGGTTGTCCAACAAGCTGTGTGGATTTTTATCCTGAAGCCCCTAAAATGTTATAGCATAAGTTGGTGCTATTATATCGGCAGACAATATTATTCACACCTTTCGATCGTAAAAGGGAACGATGTGAGCCGGTGAAGTTACGACTGAAGGGTCACTGAAGGACCGTCAATACCTTCGAGCACTTTATTGTTCGTGTATTCTTTTGAGTATACTTCGAACTCTAATAAAATGTATACGTAACAAGATTGTATTTTTTATGTAGGTACCTGCTAGTTTTCCGCTCGCATTGCTTGGCTTGTCTTTGCCCGTGTGGATTCAGAGAAATTTCATACAAAGTCTAACGTCTTAAGGGGGAGGGAGGGGGAATTCCCAAAAATGCTTTCTTTGTGTTTACTTATAGAACGTCATGACATGTATACAAAATACAAGTGAGGTTATTAGTGAGAATGAATCATAACACGTAGACACTACAACTTACTACATACGTATAGATACCTACACTTACAATAAAATCATTAACAAATATTTCTTATGAGACAAATCAAAAGGATAATCTGTAAGGGACTCTTATAGGAACATTGATGAATTTAATTACAAAGGTGGTGATATGATCCAAAACACCGTCTTATTTTATTCATCGTTGACAATTATTAGTGACTCAACTGTTCATATGCTAATCCTGACCTATTAAAACGTCACATAATCTTGGGCGCATGACGTTTTGGAATGGGAATGAATGAATGGAAGATTTATTGCGTTTCTAGAATTCACTCGGGATTCCGTTTATGCAAAAATTTTGGTGGACTAAAATACAATATCTCAAGTTTTTTACATTTTAAAGAGTCACATGCAAACATGGGTAGCGATGTAAGTATTTGAACCGATTGGACTCGGTAGATTTTGAGATATTCCAAAACGAAATTTTTTTCAAATAATTTATAAATATACGTCGTAGGGATATGATTAAAAACAGAGTTTTCGTCAATTCGCTAAGGGATTTGATCAAGTCACGGAGGATGATGAAAAATACCTGTACTGTAAAAGCCTGAATCACGGTGAATCCTAAGATGCATCAATATGGGCTTTTACAGTAACATAAACACACAATTGAGCGAGATGTTTCAGCAGCGGTCGCCTGCAGAGTGCAGGGTTAACTGATTTTTCAGATGCAGATGAGTGGTCAGCAACAGGACACATCGCAAATGCTTGGCTAAGAAAGAAGATAAAATAAGAACTAATTTGGCATTCAGTTAACTTTAAATAGGTAGATGCGATATAATTTACAAGTTACCGCTGTTCAGAAATAGTTTGCATTATCTTCTTTGACTACATAAAGTGACAGAGTGAAAACACGCTATGAGTAATTATCAAATTGCGGCGTGGCTGCATTTATTCGCTTAATCCGATATACGAATTCCCGCTCATTTCCACAAACGCATCGGCTTATATTGTAACGAAAAGCGCATCAGCCACGCGTCATCACAATTGATGCAACAAGGATCTACGAGCACTAAAGTCTAGATTTTGGAGGTGAAAGTTTTTCTAGCCTTTCGGAACTTATTTTGAATATTAAACAGTTTCTATATTTTTTTTATTTACTCTTTATTGAAAAAACCTATAACTAGGTATTACAATGGGCGGACTTAATGCCTAATGGCATTCTCTACCAGCCAACCCTTAACTATATTTAATTTAAATAAATCAATTTGATCATCCCTGCTTTAGATTTTAATTTATTCTTTTATTTGGAAGGTACTATTTTTGTATAAGTACATTTTTATTTACCTATGTCATTATTTTGTAACATAAATTAGTAACTTGAGCAACAGTAATTTTATTGTAGAACTTCGTGTTTCACTATTGTGCCAAGTTACTTAAGCAACAGAATCAATATAAAGTTTCCTTGAGAAGTATCAAGTTTACTACATAGTTGGTTCATGTTATGTTATTGTCTCGAATAAATCATAATTCAGAAACTGAGATAAATTAACTTGCTTTTCAATCAAAAGGCTAGTAAATGGTTGTTTAGAGTAAAGAGATTGTTAAAATGGTATTGGTGAAATGGATACACCATTTTATTTGATACGCCGAATATAACCAGCGATATAAACAATACGTGTTACGGAACGACCTCTGCTGGGCCAGCAAGTCTGACTAGAAATGGAAACTATTTAAATGGCATTAGTATATTAAGTATATTAAATTCCAATCATAATTATTGTAATGATATGATGTACCTATATCGGAAAAGGAGAATCTCAATATTGTATAATTACTTATTATAGTACCTACTGTTATTATTTTTAAAATTTTGGGATGTAGATAAAAAAATATGATTTTTAAAAATTACTATAAGGATATTAAAACAATTGTATTGGATTGTAATATGTAGAGTATGTAGTATAAAATTAAATAACCGCTGCTCCGAAAACTAAAAGAACCTAACAGCTGCAATATTTAGGATCAACTTGAGTAGTGAATCTGCTTTAAATGCAAGAATACATTCAGTGTTTTTTACTGAATATTCAATATAGAATGGTAAAATTATTTCTTTTGAGTCTATCGATATTCAACAAAAGGAAACTGGTGATGATGCAATACAAATAGGGAATGTAATTTTACATTTAACTATTATTGAAGCAACTAACACTGAAAATTTACAGAGCTTTCCGATGTATTCGTCAAATATTAGAAAGCACCAGTACCTAGCTAGAAATTTGGTTTAAATTTTAGACGATGCCCTATACACTCCAAACCGTTCCGTTATCGAATATTAAAATAATATGTCTTATTGTTTAGTGATCACATCCAAAGTCGTCTAGCTTTCCTATGGTAGCGGTGTTGTCCATTATACTAAATGGAAGCGCAGGATTTCAAGTTCATTAGACTCGCATCTCGTTAGCGCACAGTCGAGTGCTCTTCCAATATTGGTCTTCTGGACAATTCATAGCCGGCATTATGTTGGCCCCCATGAATTGTTCTCAATTATTCCTTTTATTGTGCATAAAAATTAGTAGCTTAGTTAAGTTGCTATTAAGTATTAGTAGCTAAGTTGGGTGTCGTAATGGCGATTATTTTCTAGATTAGTACTTACAAAGCCATTTTGAAATTACTTGAAAATCATTACTTGGTAGGTTGTCCATACCTCATGTTCTCGCCATCACCCTGAGTTGACTGGGAGAGAATGCCTTTAAGCATTAAGTCCGCTCTTTGTAAAATAAAACTAAGCAGTTCATATTTTTTCATTTAGGTTTTATATACGAAAATATATAAAAAAACCGTTTAAAGCACTGCTTTAATCAACCGTTTACTATTCCAGATGAACAGTTTCCAATCACATTTGGTTTTTACACAGCTCCTTCATATTTATTGCCCCAACGTTGCACGAACGATGCTGTTCAATTTTATTACGAGAGATTTGCGTATTTCGACCAATTTGTAGCACTGATTTGGCTATTGTAATGTCAATACGGTCGAATTCACGCTGCCGTCGACGATTATATTTTATTGTATGGATAGTCAGCGGGACGACGAAATAGCGATATATTACAGCAATTGTATATTAACAGCTACTGGAACAAACAAACAGTGCACTATTATGGATATAATGGATTTAACGCGTATTGTGATGACTATGTGGAATAATGTAATAAGTACATTTGACTATTTTATGATTTACGTTACTATTTTTTTCTTTCTTCATTTTCAAATTAACGGCGTTATGGACTAAATTTGTAAAGTAACTTACCAGCAAATATACCGTTGTTAAAACTTTAAATGCTCATACAGCTCATAAGTTAGTTGAGAAAAATCTTTGGCAAGAAGAATTAACATTGCAAATTGTTTATAAAACCGATTATATTTTCCTTTGTATGAGTCAAATGAGAATGTCCGTGTCGTTCTCGGAGCGCGGTCAAAGTGGTCTCAAGTAGGAGCTCCCAACAATCTCAACAACGCTCGTTACCTCAACAAAATTGAAGTTGCCCAACATTGTCACCGTAATGAAATTCTTGCAAGATAACGTCGCATTATGAGCTTATGGTACTAAGACCCGGGATATTACTTAATTTGCTATGTATATTACGATTTGCAAGAATTATGGAGGCTCTAGGAATGCGGAAATAAAATAAACATGCACTTAGACAATGATGTACCTAACTGTTATGAAGCAATTTATTAACAATTGGTTTACCTACAACTTTGTTAGATATTTTAAGCAGAAAACAGACTGCTTCACAATTCTTAATGATTTTCCAGCTAAAACAAAACCCCATGCAGCAACATTTTTTTAAAAGAGTCTTAAACCACCTGACTTAAATGTGACTTAAAATGTATCACGCTATCCCAAAATATCTACTCACTGAAAACAAAAGCACCAAAATTTCATAACTTGAAAGTTATGCACTACATTGCTTACGAGCCAGCATTACATTATGGGCGGAGTAAAAGGCGAATAAGAACAGTAATAGGCGTGACTCCAGCAATACGCGGCGGAAGTGATCCATTGTTGCCTTTCATCCTACGCAGATTGCCTCCAATTGCTACTAACTGTCTGAATACGTACATACAAAACCAATTCCATTGCTATGGCATACAGTCTAATGTACCCCCTAGTAAAATCTTCAAAAACACACAGTATGTCCATAAAGTTATTGCTTTTTGATTACTCTGTGATGCAGACTTTGATACTTCTCCGCGCAGCGCGGAACAAATATGATTGATGAGTGCAGTGACGGAGCAGGATTGCTAAATTCATTTGTAAATCGATTCGTCATTTAATATTTGTTAGCAGTGAAGTATTCATTAATTATGAGTGAGAGATCAGTATTAATAGATTATGATGATTATTGAAGTTATTAGAAAATAGACGCTGTTTTGCAATAAAAATACTTCTATCGCTCTGTGCGATGATCAGTTAAAGTTTGGGTTAGGTTAAAAAAGTTTAGGTTCACCGAATACGTATTATGGAATAGAAATTACTAATTAAAATGTAATCACGTAATAAAAAACTTTTCGAGCGTTAAAACTATAAGAGTTATTAGGAATCTTGGGCTATTATGTGTTCTCAAGTTCTGAAATGAATATTAAGGGCAATTTAGAGATCCAAATGCTTCAAGACGCAGCGGGGATTAAAATTAAAATAAATTATGTTATACTTTAATTGTATTTCGGGATAATTTTCTGTGCTCCTGAACTCCTAGCTCCTGGGTCGTGCTACGGAGATGTGAAGAAAAAGCCGACTGTGGAGTGGCTTCAACCATTTGTTCTCGAGAAACAAGAACAGTGAAAACGTTTCAGAGATTTTGAATCTTGTAACAAAGGCTTGAATTTTTGCTTCTATTACGTTGCGCTGCTTGCCTTAAAATTACGAACAATGTTCTGGTACTATCTCGTTTCAAACCTTATGTGCTATTTTTGTTTTTTGTTCTTTAGGTACATCCTGAGCCATTTCAAATGAAAGTACCTTCTAATTTTTTTTGACACAAAAGCATGTTAGATTTTAATTTATCGTTTCCTTTCCAGAAAGGTAGACATATATTTGTAGATTTCGAATTAGCTGATTTATAAAACATTGTAAATGATGAAGAAATAACAGATTGTTTTATTGATTCAGAAGTAGCAAACATGAATACAGATATAGGCAGACGATAAAATATTCTCTAGTAAGTAGAACTTTATGGTACCTACCCCAGTTATACTTGTAAAGTATTTCTTAGACTGCTCATCTGTAAAAGGAAAGATTTTTTGCCAAATTCTGGGTGCAAAAGGGTTGACTTCGACAATTCTTGTTACTTAGTTCACACTTTCTGCTGGACAACTACTCTCAGCATTTTCAAGAAAGGCATATTAGAGCCATGCAAATTATTGTTATTTGAATTTATTTATTAGTAAGAGATACATATTTGTAGAAATAAAATCGATAGAAAATTCTAATGAACTTAGAAAGCCTCGTCAGTAGATGTGTCTTAATCAGTAACTATTTTCTAATCTGTGTCTGAATAGATACTTAATAACAAATTGTCATTTAATTGAACCATTAACAACGTCGCATATTTAAATCATGAAAATAAAAACAGAATATGAATCATAGTTACTCCATTCCTTCGGTTTTCATTTTATATACCTATTCAAATTTCATTAGTTAACTCTCGGAACCGCCGGCGTATAATTGCTCATTTTCTTCGTCATCTCCCGGGAAAAATACTGCACGATCTAATATTATATATTGTTGGCTGGTGTCATGGAGTAAAGAGTTACGTTCTGTTTCTTTATAATCTGGATGAGCAATTGAGTTGAAAAACACAGAGAGTAGTTGAAAAACACAGCGAGATATAAAAAGTTACTTCTGATAGATTACAATAATTTTTTGATAGGACTGATTCTAATAAAAAGCAATTCTAACAAAATTCGTATACTCTCAAAATTTTTTTTGATGTGAGTTGTTCAATAATCCATAGGACATAAATAGAGCACGTATATAATATTATACGATATGTCGGAGACGGAAATAAAATTAGATTAAAATCAAACTAAATAAATCATTAAACTTTGAATAAAACGTAAATCCGGAACTGTAATTTAAATGGCAACACTGTACGAATTGTAAACGTTTCTCGATGGGATATCGGAGGGGGAACCCAACAGAGGGCACCTGTGGAGTCGGCTACGAACAGCGAGGACTTCTCGAGCAGACGTCGAGCTGAACGGTCGCATTAAGTTAACTAGTGTACTTTGTAATAAAATCCTATACTGCGTCGTACCTATGTATGCCCGACGGCATAACGTTTCTCTAAGTGTATTTCAGTCGTACCACGTTTTAACTTAACCTAAAGGCTTTAATTAAATTAAATCGAACTGTGTAACCTGAAACGCAATTTAAATCATTAAGAAAGACATTTGAACGCCCACTGTGTTTTATTTTTCACCTTACAACCTGATAATTATACCACCATCCTGACTAGTGTCTCCGAAATCAGAAGTTGGGATAGGGGACTCACTGTGGGTTTTCAAGTGCAGTTTTCAGGTTTACAGGTTGCAATTTTCAGGTGAGAACTGGATTCATAAAGGGCAAGCGAGTTGCCATGTACCATTCCATCTCACATGGCATGGATGGAAGGTGGCGTCGAATTTTGGTAAAGCTAAGTAACACAGCGAGTATGGGTATGGCATTATTTTTATTCCATTACGTCTGAGGTGACACAATTTCATTGCTTAAATTTTAATTTTTGTGTAAACTTTATTGTGTGTGTGTAGTTTGTTTAATAATCGTGAGTGAAAATAAAGACATCAATTTCCGGTGATAAAATCATTTAACGTAGCTCCGTAATTAAAACAAATCGCTCCTCATTGTAATCTTATTTTGATGTTTAATCGCTGAAAAGAAAGAAATCGTTTTTATTATGACCTCTGTTTTATTATGAAGGGAAAGTTACACCCTTTGATTTTAGTGTAATTTAACCAAGTACAACATCGGAACACACTTTTATCATGCGATCATTTTGTTGAAGTTTAATGTGGGTAGATTTGTGGTTAGTTTGTTAGAATGCCCAAGGGCTAAGTACCATTTGAAGTATTGTGATATAAAAAGTGAATTTGAGTCGAGTAATAGTGATGAATCTGAGTTCGGTTGGTCGGGTCCAGGTTAGACCACGGAAAATCCGTGCGACCCGTGAATGACTCTATCGGCCGTATTCGACCGTACCAGTAGTTATTTCGTAGTCGTAGCCCGGTAGAAATCGGTGTCTCTCGAGGAAACTCGAGTAGTCCGTGGGTGCGCGGTGTGCGTTTAACTCTGGCCGAGGTCGTGGTCTATTTAGACCGTATCGTGTAGCAGCAGGAATGCTGTACACGTGCGATCCACGAGATGGATATGCGTACTGTTCGGCGGGAGAGCCGTGGCGATAGGTCATTCGTACTCGGAAGTTTCAGTTTCAATAAACTCAAGTGTAACTTGTTATTTTGGTAGAGTATGCGTACAGTTTTGGTTATGATAACGACGATGGTACTTGGCTCACGGCTGTAGAATTTACGTGTAATGAATTAGTGGCGATTTTGTTATCAATGTTGTTTTGCAATCCATTTGTGATTTGGTTACAATAATAATTAATCTACGTTCATAAAATTGTTAAAGATAAAGGGGGTACATAGATTAGATTTTGTAGTCTGGTCGAAAAAGAAAAACAAACGTTTTAAATTCAGATATTTTACTATGCATTCCGTGTTGGTACAATTTTTAATTGATAACAAGATATGACGCACAGTCCAGTGACTTTTATCAAACGTGTAATGTTCGTGATAGTTATTTTGGTTTTCGGTTATTTGGTGCGCCGCTTAACGCTGAAAAGGATTAATTGGAAAAGAAACACACACAAAATGATTTGCTATATTTGTGGGTCAACTTGACGAAGTATTCCATCTATCCAGTACCTACAACAATAAAAGCGTAAGCTAGTTTTTAAAAAAGTGAACGGTTTGGTTGTTCATTGGTGACGTCGATCGAATTAGTTGCTCATTGGTTCGCGTTGTTTTAAAAGTGAAACACAATACAATTTTCAAAGTTTTATTTACTATGTGACAAAATGTTTTCGAGTAATCTCACTATAGTGACGTTTATCGAGCCATTAATTTAAAAAAAAAAGTGTGTTAGATTTCAGCTTACTTTGTTGCGTCGTTTTAAAAGTAAAGCACATTTTATTGTTTTGTGTAGTATTCTAAATACCCGCGTAGTTCATTGTTAATTTTAAATATTGTGTAAGCGTTATCTAATGATCCAAAACATTGTCGTTCGAGTTATTACAGACGAATTAGTTGGATTCTTACCCGCTTTAGTCACTATATTTTCGAAATAAATAAAGTCGGCGTAAGTGTTTACGTCGGATTTATGATGCGTTTAGGAAGCGTTTCTAGGTTATAAGGAACTGGAGACCAAGACCATGTCTGGTACCTGTCTGGAACCAAGGGTGACATCACCTAGTTGTGGTAACACTAACATGAAACGAGGTAAAAGTGAAACGGCGTTTTTGGTATGACTTTTATTTTATTACACCGGGTGTGTTGGAGTTTTATAACTTCCATTTTATTTTCGTTCCTTGTGAAAATATGACCTTTTAATGTGTCTTGTAATTAATGAACAATGACAAAAGATAACAATTAAGATATCGGAAGTTCAGTGAAATTTTTAATTAAAGTAGCAGTTGGGTACAATCAGTTCCCCAATTATTTTTACAAGTGCAGCACACTTCGATTGGTTTTGGTTTACCTTGTGAAACCAATGAGTTTTAAAAGTAATCTCACATGTGACGATGCAATGTGCATCGTTCTGTTTTCAGATAAGTTTTCGAGGATGCACAGGCAGCAGCACACGCAGGTTACACATGTGTTGTCTGGAACCGAATCGACGGCTGCGTGCGTGCACTCGTGGGCTTCCTGGAGTTCATTCGTGTGACATTGAAGGAGGAAGCTCTGACAACTGGCAGCCGCACATCGGACGCAACAAAACAGGTGATCTGTATAGTTCATATTAATTGTTTTCTGATAGCTTAAAGAAGTAGTAAATTAACTTTTCTTTTCGAGACGTAGTTCACTTGGTAAAAGTCTATTTTTGAGAGGTTTAGTTTTCGGTTAACTTATCGAACGGAACTTTTGAAATTGTACTTGAACGGTTTTGTTACTTTGAAAAATGTATAGTCCTTAGCTATGTAGGTATACGATTTGAATGTTATTTCTGGACAGAAGAACTGATTGTACTTGAGTACCGTTCGATGAGTCAACTTGTTTGAAAAATGATAACTTTTGAGAAAAGTAACTTTTATGAGAAATCTAAAGTTTGTGGTGGATTAATCTGTAATGTGATAGGCTAAATAAAGCGACATGTTGAACAAACCTTTTTAAGATTATTTTTGATAAAAGTTCGAAATGATCATCGGGGTGGTGTAGTATTTGTAACCGGATGGATGTTACATGCGGAGGTGACTGGATAAAGGTTGCCTATTGGGTTGTTGCTTGTAACTGGATGGAGGTTATAAGGGTGATGATCAGAACCGGATGGAGGTCAGGGTGCGAGCACTGCAATATTTCAATGAGTTTCCTATTTATTTGAATGAGTATGGGTGTTGATCGACATGTCAGCTTTGGCCTTTGAGAGAAATAATCTGTTATGATTTTCAAAATTTCTAATGATTTGATAAAGTTGTTTTTATTCCCTGCCCACTTACGTCAGGAAGGGCCGAGCTTTAAGAGATACTTTCGTTTGTGTTTATTGTTACAGGTAAATTCCGACACCACAGCCGATCGAGTCATCCAGTTTTACGACGATTGTACGACGACGTATTGCGTTAAACGTTAAAAACAAACCCGCGTTAATAATAAATTTGGTAATTTTGCTCTAAACAAGTGTCATGTTATGGAGTTTGTTTAGCCGCTTTCTTCTCCATAGCGACACCGGAAACGGCGCGGCGGGAGTGTAGGTAGTTAGGGCTAAAAATAAATGCAAAAAAACTTGAAACAAAAACTTGGCGTTCAATCTAAAAACTTGTTGTTCAAATTAAATTTGTAGTCTCGTTTAAAATTAGTAGCTTTTGCTGAATAAAATAAAATTAGAGCTTTGTTGTAACCTAAAGTAAAAGGCATCACACGAGGACGTGTGCTAGTCAGAATGGCCGTGTCGGAGACGGAAATAAAATTAGATTAAAATCAAACTAAATAAATCATTAAACTTTGAATAAAACGTAAATCCGGAACTGTAATTTAAATGGCAACACTGTACGAATTGTAAACGTTTCTCGATGGGATATCGGAGGGGGAACCCAACAGAGGGCACCTGTGGAGTCGGCTACGAACAGCGAGGACTTCTCGAGCAGACGTCGAGCTGAACGGTCGCATTAAGTTAACTAGTGTACTTTGTAATAAAATCCTATACTGCGTCGTACCTATGCCCGACGGCATAACGTTTCTCTAAGTGTATTTCAGTCGTACCACGTTTTAACTTAACCTAAAGGCTTTAATTAAATTAAATCGAACTGTGTAACCTGAAACGCAATTTAAATCATTAAGAAAGACATTTGAACGCCCACTGTGTTTTATTTTTCACCTTACAACCTGATAATCGGAGCATTATACCACCATCCTGACTAGTGTCTCCGAAAGATATATATTATACAAAAAATAAACCTTAACAATATATCGAATATATCAAAACATTTCGCATTTCTACGAGTTACAGAAAAGACGTCAGTTATTTCGTTTTTCGCTTACAAAATTCTAAAAGCGTCTAGACACAAAAAGTAAAATTTCCAAAACTATATTAATTTTTTATTACAGAAACTCGATATGGTCAGATGAAACGAAAACGACGAATAAATACGATATACTTTTAGTTGCGAGCAAAACAGTGCCAGCGCAATTTAGGATTTAAAAAAAAAAACTCATTACTTTATAGCGATATCAATGAAGTGCATGCCAGCTTTACCGAAGCCGACGGGAATTGAATTAAAAAAAAGCACTTGCAATTACTCCATTGAAATGCCCCTCTCACGTTTCAATCTTTTATGGCGGCCTCTATGATTTCGAATGGAGTGCAATATGAGATGAGAGGGCCAATAATGAAATATAAAAACAGAAATCAGCACTCCTTTCCACGACTATGGCTGTCGAGTATTCTCCATTATGTCCATTCAGGGGCTCAGGGCGTACGCTGTTAAGTGTCCTTACTAAGCGATTAATTTTTGTTCTTAATATTTACTCCTAATCGTCTTCCATTTGACATTGTAACGAAGGTCCCTTATGACAATAACATGTTTCACTTATTAATTTAAAATAAAGAAAAGTATATTATTAAAAATGATCGTCCTGGGAGCCTGCTTTATTTAACGAATTTTGACCAAAATTTTACATATTTTTTGCTGAGAATAATTTGATAAATATCTGAATATCAAAATTCATTGGTACTTAATATAATAATTAATAGTCAACACGAGTTCTAATAACACAACACAACCCTTATAGCACAAAATATTTAAATTATATTCTACTCGGAACGGTATTGAAAATCCATGCATTTAAATTCTAAATTAAAACTACGATTCAAATTTATACGTACTGCGTTCTGGTACTAATCGTTTAAACCGATTTAAAGTGAATGAATTCTACTCTAGCATTCAATGTTGCTGACGGGCCGGGCCGGGACGGAGTATGCGAGCAAATTAAAACGAAAGAAAAAATGTCATCAAAATGCCCGGTGGAGCAAATAAAACCGTTTCCTGTATCGCGTTTACACATGGTGATTAAAAATGCTATTTGTGAATAATTCATTTATGCATAAGTGTTAGTTATTGAGTTTATTGGAATTACCTATTTTTGGGACGCAGCTAATGCGACTTGTGGCAAGTGGTACAAAATTCCTTTTAAATTAATGTTATTTTATTCTTTGTCGCGTTTTTTCGTTTCTCTGCTCCTTTGCTTTTAAAATCGGTTGTCTGTATTAGCGAATAGCTAGTGACTTAATTAGCCATATATTAATGTCACCGTATCATAAAGGAATGCAGCCAAAAATTTACCATACGCGGACGTCAGTCGATCCTAGAAGAAGCTTAATCATTTTGTCTATTTGAAAGTACGAGTACATAGTATCTCAATGACAATATAATTTATAATATCATTGTACCTACCTTTATACTAAAACTATGTTTAATAATGTTGTTGTTGTATAAGTTTCATAGGCAGAATTTTATATTCCTTACTGGATACTGGTTACCAAACATGATGAAGGGCATCAGAAAAATAATAAATCCTTGGATATCAGTATCCTACAACGATCATTTTTTCTTCGTATGATACTGGTTACCAAACTCTGGTATCATACACGGCCGAAGGGTTTGTGATACGTTCATGAAAATGAAATAGAATTTCTTGAAATTGCTAGTTAGTGCAAAAATATGGCTGGCATGACCAAAAATACAAAACCAACTTGTTTGATATTCAGACACGCCAATCAACAGATAGGGTACGGCTTTTCATCGAGAAGTTTACAAATTGGAACAGATTCATTTGAAGTGAGATTGTTAATTTTGACAGGTTAGTAGGCCAAGGTAACCAAAGTTGTAGCAGTAAAAAGCTAATTGTATGTTTTATGAAATTTAGGTCTTTCGCTGCCTCCCATGACAACAGTGACCGACACAGAACAAGAATCATACTAGACTACAAGGATCGGGATTAGGATAGTTAGCCTAATTATCAGGTTAATTTGTTAGTGATATTTTTAGTCCAGTCAGCTGTCGTTAGCAATAGTAAGGTTATAAATTTTTAGTAAGAGTCTTATTATTAGTCAGTGACAGATGTTGGCGCCCTGGAGGACATAGATGCTCGCATTTAAAAAGTGTGACCGGCTCCACACTTTTGTATCAGGAACACAATTGCTGTTAAAACTATTATTACACGGTAAAAATGGTAGGTACTTACTTACCTTGGCGGGCGGTGATATTAGGTACTCTGGTTTAACCACCCATAAATCGTATTTCTTTTTTAAGACTTTAGTTTTGGGTTTCAGATCGTAATTTCAGGAAACTTAGTCATGATTTGAATATGTTTGTTGTGGTAGGTCGGCTTTTATCGGTAAAGAGATAAAAAAACTTTTTTTAAACCTCTCTGTACAGGCATCCCGCAGAAAGACCTGAACAAATTTTGATGATGAATGAATTTCAGGGTTCTGTTAAAATTAAGTAATTACATTGTTAACAGAGGCAAACAAAATATTTTGCCTGACATATTTAAATAGCAATATTTTAGTTCGTATATATTTTTTAATAAAAGGTTTAATGAAACGAAGCGAGGTCGGGTCTTTAGTATTTAAATATTAGATTGCACAGAGCAACTTGATATTTAACCCATTTTCTACCTAATGGATCTGTAAAATAATATTTACGATTTGACAATTTACTATTATAGGTATATACTTACTAGTTGTTGCTGTATTACTGGTAGTCAAGGAACCTAAAATGACGATGATGAGTCAAAATCAATGATGGTGATTATAGTCACGTAAAATAAATAAATATTATTAAAAAATCGAATACCTTGCATGTATTTCCTGGTGCTAGATATTATTCTTTGATGTAAAAAATAAACGTACCTAAATATAAATCAATCGACGTGAAAGATCTCTTCATATCCAAATATGAAAGTTGAATTTGAAATAAATGCCATTTATTGGTGAATTTGTTGTAGTAAAAATCTCATTTCACTTAGGTAAGTACCTAAGTAAATTGATTACCTCCGATTTGATGCGGTTTTGCATTAAAAAGGGCTTTTTGATCTTAAAAGCAAACGGAAGATTTTTATTAATTCTAAATAACGTTGTAAAAAATTAAAGCAAAGCCACAGAAGTAGGAGCTGAATAATTCTTACAACACAAAGAAACAAGAGTTACGGCGAGACATCCATGTTCTTATTTAGGCATCTAATGAAATTCTTATTTTCAACATCAAATATTGTCAGACTAATAGCATTCCTTAATAAAACCTACAAAAGAGAAATAAACCGTCCTTTCTTTCAAATATGAAATTGAAGAACCTGTTTTTCCATCATTTAGAAAATATGATTTGTTATTCGAAACGTGAATATTTGCAGAGTCGCGGTTTTTGGATATTTGAATTTTGGAAAAGATTGAGTGGATGGAAGGAGTATTAAAATAACACATAGTTATTTTTAAACTTTCATTTGATCTCGTTAAAATGGATTTATTTAATATAGTATAATTGTGATGTACAATTCTACTGCTGGTCTGGGATCTCCTCTCATGCTGAGAGGGTCGAAGGCCCTACAGCTAAGTATATGGCAGACTTGACGCATTTTTTTAGAACAATAACCAATATCTAACAATATTTAATATTTTGAGAACAAGAAAATTCATGTGTCCATTAGTTCAATTTAGCTAAGTCGTTACGGAAAAGCATCCCACTGTAGAAGCCACAAATCACTGAGCGCCGGCGAGTGATTGTTTAGACGAACATGAAGCGACGCGCGAAATAAGAGCAGTGCGGCGTCTGTGGCGTCGCTGAGCGCCTTTATTGAGATTCCAGTACGAGATTGCCGAGATTCTATACCGTCCATCTATCGTTCAAATTTTTTTTACCCATATTTTTAGGATGGAAGTAGCAAAACCGCAAGGAGATAACCAGATTTCGATTTATTAGATTCAGATTAGGTCACTGCGTTTTCTTGAAATGCTTGCATTTCTTGCATACTTTAAGGGTTTTTTTATTTCATCTACAAGTAGATCTTTTAGTTCAATAGTGATACAAAATGAGTTACGCGAAGAAAATTAGACTTCACTTTAGTTAATTTAATTCAAGAAGTCTTTTTATAATATGTATATGAACTATAAACTTCATTCAATTCAACACAAAGGTAGTAGTAATTAACTAAAATAAGAAAGACGAAATGATCGGATAGTTATTGAAAATAAAATTTTGAATTTGTTATCTAATGCTGCATTCATGTCAGGAGTCTTCAAGCCATACGAAAACTGCGAACGCTTGGGTTAGGCGGAACCAGGTATGGAATCGAGCAGCGTAATAGAAAATGCTTTGGGTCTCCTCAGTTATGGGAAGAATTCTATACTATCGGGAGGTGTAACGAAACGATGGCTGGTCGTGGCCATCTGCTACCTAATTCCTACGATGGAAATAAAAGGCTCTTGTAATTTGTAGGGCGATGGAGCTGTGGCGAGCGCTAGTATTAAACTGACGTTTTTCGATTTTGGGAGCAGCACGATTCTTTATTTAAATACATTTTCTTCTTAATTTCTACGGGTTCAATACTAGGCCGGCCACAGCTCGTACAGACGATAAAACATATTTTATTATAGTAGGTAACAGATAACAAAAACAGACATTAAAAATATGTCGTGCACAGGGGGGCTAATACAGAGTTGAAGTCCGTCTGCGATGATGCGATGGTCGTAAAATTGTCAAAGAACGAAGAACCGGCAAAACAAAGTTGTCAAACTAAACCATATATTATAAGCAGTTGACTATTGACTATAATAATATAATTTTTCATTACCCAACGCCCAACGATAACTGGCTTCAGAACGGGCTATTTCCAGACGATTTGTCATTTATATTCAAGTAACTATTGCATACGAGTTATGCCTTTTACATGTCTGGTGGATTTCCACGGGCTAGTCACGTATCGACTTTGCAGCCCCTGTAAAAGATTGCTGCACCTTACATCACGCGCATAAGACGGTTCCTAGTTGATGCAACTGTAAGTGATAGAAGGAAGAAAAATAAATATTTTGTTAAAAATATTATAAACTAGTAAACCCGCCCTCGCTTCGCTTCGGGGAACCAGACCCTTCAAAAATCTCTAAAAATTTAACAAATCATTGTTATTCCGATGTCTAAGCTATATTATTGCAAAGTTTCATGAAAATCCGTTCAGTATTTTTTGCGTGAAAGAGTAACAAACCCACACACACACTCACTCACTCACTCACTCACATATATCCTTACAAACTTTCGCATTTATAATATTAGTAGGATTTTATCTACAATTTTTTTCGAAACGTACCTAATTTTGGTTCAACGTTCATCAGCGTAATAAATACCTCATGATGATTTTTGTCGGTTTTTGTGTTTGTTTGTGACCTAGGTTTGTTTTCGTGAAATTTTAAAGGCTTAGCCGATTTGAATGCGGTCTTTTCCTAATATGCTGGAGGTAAAAAAGTAGGCAACACTTATAATTTAAATTTTCAAGCATACTGGTCATTGTTCGAATAATCTTAAAAACATTATTAACAGACATTTTGCTATTTTTATTTTTGTATCACAATTACTAAACTTCTTCTGCAGGTAATTAGGATAATATATCTCACATAAGATTTTTACTAAACATAATATTTTGGAAGAAACGCGACATTTTATTTTCGTAATTTCCGAAACCTTTTTGTTTTGGTGTACTGAGCTTCAGAATCCAGCGTGCTTTATTTGTTGTAGACAATGATGGGCAGACGTGAGTTAAATAGGATTCCAACGCTAGGTAATTGAGATTATAGTTGAACTATAGCTCGCTTTTCACTAAAATACATTTGGCTTAAGGATTTTATCTCTTAATGAATTCTTTTGTCTTGGCCCAAAATAACGTATGAGGTCTTTTGTGTTGTTAGCGGAGTTAATGTGACTTTTTGGCTGTAATAATGTGCTAAATCTATTATGGTATCAAGTTACTGTTGTTCAGTATGTCTTTGAGGATAGTTTTCTTTATATATAAAAATAGAAAGATATATAGGTTAATTGACAATTTATGCCGGAACACAATTTGGACCTGGAATCTTTCTTTCACGCGAAAAGATGGATTACATTTCTGGTAATAAAAATTGTGTGTTTTTCAATGCATAGTAATTTCAAATATGTTATTCCTGTATAGTTACTTTCGCCCGACTTCAAAAAACTATATACCAACTAGGTCGGACTTCTTTACGTACCCTCCGAAGCATGGAATTGCTCAAAAAATTTGTAACTAGCGGTCATTTACTCATTTACCGACCGTGCCTGCTGCTATTATTCGACCAATCATTTAGGGTCGACGCTAGTGTTGAGGTATGAGCGACTACACGTACATAAAATCAATATAGAACCAACCTTAATATATTATTTACCTATAAAGAGAGACATTTAATTAATTAATTGAACTCTATTTATTAACTCTGTAGGTAGGTAAGTACATTGAATTTGGTCCTTCTGGGCCCTTTAGAGAATAAAAGCTTAATTCCTATTAGTATTAGAGGTCTTGAGTCAACACCACAGCGGTATTTGGTTACGTGACTTTGAACTAAGGGATAGTAATTAATTTACTGGTAAGGAAAGTTTATTTGTGAGTCATGGTAAAGTTTAATATCGGTACAACAACGCCAAAACCTTGTAACTTAATTCAACATGTTTGTGGCTAAGTTTTTTGTGTTGTATACTCAGTTTGAAAGCCGCTTGGAAAGATATTTTGATAGATATCTTTCTTCTAAGATCTAATCGACTAGAGTTTTTTAAAAGATAATTAACAATTTAACGGTTAACATGCCGGACGGCCGTTCACAGGGTCTTGGGTTCAATCTCCGAGCGAGGTGGAAATTTGGGAAAACATTAAATTTTTCCAAGACGAAACGAAGGCCTTAACTAGTTACTTACAAAGTAATATCTAACGTAAAGCTTCTACTAATACAGGGTCGCGTTTCTGATGCCTTTCATGACAAAGTTAGTACCTATGCTAGTCCAATATTTTCTTCTTAAAATAACGCCATTTCAAGATGTCATTATGGTCTTTAAAATATTTTATTATGATGGCATAAACATTTCGAAAGCTTTACATAATTTTGCTAAAGTAAATTAATTGCTGACCCAAGTGTTAAGTTAAGATCCTTCACTAAGTAGGTACCCACTGTTTACATTAGCGAAAGTAAATTAGATCCCTAATTTATTACCACGGGATTTGAGAAAAAAATAATAATTAACTACCTATTCAAAAATATTTTTTTTGCTTCATTTTATTACTTAAGAAGAAACTTGGGTGTTCTGTTGAAACGAGTTTTGACATTATTCGTAATTCTTTTTACCAACATAATGAATGCAGATATTTTTTATATAGGTACCTATATAAAAAAATTGTAGTTTTCATGTAACTTCGGATATAACTGAGTTGGAAGATACAATTTAAAGGAAACTTTGCAAAGGTTATAGAACTAAGCAAAATTGTTGCATATCAATAAAATAACATCTTCTTTGAAACATAGTTACAGCTTAATATTTCTAATACATTCTGTAAAACGTACCGAAATTTTATTCTTGTAACAATCATAAAGTTATGTCAAGATATTTCATCTCTTTCATCTTTACTGTAGCTATAATTCAAATAATTTGATTTAAAACATACGGCCAGTCTTTCATTGCAGAAATAAATCTTTTACTGCTATTTTCCCACAAAAGGTTGACTCTGGGATTCCTCTTTTTGCGACTAAGGGTCAAGTGAGGCCGAAAAAAAGAAAAGCCGTCTGTCATCAACGTCCTATCAATAATGGCTTTGACGTTCTTAAGAGTGAGATCTGCAAATTGTCTTGTTAGGAACGAAGAATCATTACGGCTAATAAATTAATCGCCCGCTTTGAGACTTTGTTCTTAATGGAGAATTTTGTTATCTAATAGGAATTTACTGTCAAATTCTCTTGTTTCGGTCTCGTATTATTTATCAAACAATTTAATTTTAGTTTCATTTAGTTTTAGGGATCAATTAATTTGTAATATGAACATAAGTTTTTAAAGGGATGTTTTTTGCTTGAAACCTGGTGCTTGTCGTGTGGTCCTATGGACGACATCTGACGAGTACTTTTTAATTATCCATAATAAAGTGTGTTTGTGGTCTTTACCTTATACCTTTTGACTGGGTGTTTAAATTTTAATAATTCTATTTTTGACGTCTGGTCCCATATAAATTACATCTAGCGGGTAGTTTTGAATTATCCTGCTATGCTTAACCGTATAGATGTAGATAGAAGATGTTCCTCTAAAATGTGCCTTTAATGCAGGTCGTCTGTGTAGTTAAGGTTACATTCGATTTAACTAAAATGAATTGAGTGCATACATACCTACTGCGTTTTTGGCCATCCACGATGGACAAATTCCTAACAAATGAAGCTTATTATCCTGTGATATCTCTGTCTCCATAAATATTTATACTTACAATATTTTTAATTGTATTTAACATTTTAATCCCTTAATTCTTCATCGGTCCATTAATCACATTAAATTAAATGGGAACGTAATGATCGGAATAAGTTGGAATACGGTTCTAATGACTCGTACAGTATATACTGATACTCGTAGATATAGTATAATTCCTTCCTCCATAAACAACCCCTTTACAAGAGTTAGTAACATGTTCACCTATATTCAATATTGAAAATTTTCCAATAATATTAGCGTACCTATCTGATAAGAAGTTTCGTAACAAACTTTAATTAGGTGATTGAGTTACTAAATTGTTCTTCCGAATAAACTCTGTACCATTATGTCAAGGTTAGATTGTTATGAGTTTTGGTTCGAGTATACCTATATATGAAAATTTAATTAACATTTCATACAATATCCACCTTTGTTGAATTAAAATTCTGTTTTGGTAGAACACGTAGGTAGCGAAACGGTTACGGGAAAATTTCGTTTTAAATATTTAAACGAAATGTACGGTTTACGCAAGGAAACTTTATCTAAAATCTTTTCATTTAAATTAATGTTTATTATTTTAATCCGATCAAACTGGTTACACTCTCATTTAGTTTTATGTTACATTTACATTCTATCTATTGTTTTAGACGTAATTATTATCTGAAAGGGTTCACAACAAGGCTATATCAAAGTTCATTATCAATCTTTGACTGTCATCGTCGACGGATGACTGCTAGTGGCAATAATATCTGCGTGTCTGTGCTTTGGAGCGCAATTAAGCCTTCGGTCATGGCAGATTTTACAGATGATAGGCGTGAGCCATGTCTGAGGCTTTCATTTTGACTGATCTCTTCATCAATTCGCACTGGATTAGCAGAGTGGACCTGTGCTTCTTCAGCTTCAGGAGGCTCTGTAGACCTCTTGCGATAAGAACTGTATTTTTTCTGCTCGTTGGGATAGTCCGTTTAGTTCTTCTTACTGTCTTCCGTGAGTGGGCCATTAATTGGTGGCATTAGCAGAATAGGGGCCCTGGCGTGTGCCCCAAAGGGTTGCCAGGTCATCAAACCTAAAAGCCGGACAGATCATCCAGTTTGGCCGGACATTTGAGTAAAATATGTTGGACACTACAAAATCATAATGACCTTGGTAGTAGTATGCAACGGCAACTGGCAAAATAGTATTAACAGTCAAATCTGTATCAATGAATGTAATGTAAATGATAACGTTTTTTTTGGCCGGACGCGCATTAAAAGCCTAACTATGCCTGACTTTATCCGGACGCCTAGCAAGGCTATCCGAAGTAACTGCAGAATACGACTTATTAGATTCCCTCGATTCACACACTGAAGCTGCTGTTGTCGAGTCAATTTACCGTTGGCAAGTTAGCGCGGGACTCACGCGCGCTCAATTAGTTAATTTTGTTAAATATCCTTGATTGAGCAGCGGCCGGCAATCAGCCATGCAAATTCATCCCCGTCATTTCAAACTTTACTGGAATTGGATTCTGTGTACCTACTTATTGTTTTGTTTTGTTTGTAGATTCTGGTGCTCGTGGGAAGGCAAGTTTAAACTTAGGTACCTACCTACTGGTAAGGGGAATAGATAATGATCGTTTATTTATCATTATTTTGTTGGATTTGCAACTTTTACCAAAAAAACTTCGCGGTCAACAAGTAGAGGTAACTTAAAAAATACCCGTCAGATGTCACAATGAAATCGAAATTAATATAGAAACAGACAACCAGACGCTTTTGAATAAATAAATAAAATAGAAACCAAGAAAACTAGCTTTCGATTTGAAAAAAACGCACTAAACTCCGTTTACCTACTTATTCGTGAGCTACAGAGCCACAGACAAACACACAGACAGGACAAACTTGTAAGTTATTTTTCATGTCGGAGGTTAAAACGGGGTGCAGTAAAATTTTTAATCTTATTTTCTAAGAGTTAACGTTAATTGTTTAAGTACCCATTTTTCTTGTTCTTTGCGTTATAGAGCATTCTTCACACATAAGGTCTTTTGATGGCGGCAACTAGAACGAACCTTTTGACACGTTTTGCTTGGTTCTAAAGGCGTTTGGTCTAAACGATTACCCGTTCGTAAGTACTTCACTCAAGATTGCATGTCTTGCAAAGTAGCTAATTGAGTTGATAGAGCGCAGAAAATTAAGCTATATGATAGCAAGTGGTGAAGTTTGATAATGAAAGTACGAGCGTATTTCATTTTATGTGAAGTGTACTTGTTCATCACTCGAAATTTGCTTGGTGAAATGTAATTCGGCGTTTTAAGTGGAATATTTTGTATATTTATTGCGTTAGCGACTTATTATAAATCTTCGCTTACTGTTAAATTGATTTTCTGAAGCACAAATGTTTGAACTTTGTAAATAAAAATAAAATAGACAAATAACAATACATACTCATATCCCATCGTGGGATTCGTGGGCGTTATGGACAATACACCAGTTTACATCAGTTATCGACGGCGCTGTTGATGGATTGTAGGCACGACATATTGTAGGCCTTAAGAGTGCAATTTATTGGTGACCTCATAGCTATGTATGTTGATGAATCCTTGTCTGCGAAGTTAGGGTTCCCAGGTTTGATTTCCAGCCGGGGAGGATTTTTATTGGCAGGTAAATGTTTGTTGTTTATGACTAATCTTATTAGTTACGTGTATTCTACATGACACTTGCGACACACGTATGATGCTTAGCTGTATCTGTAAATTAAGAAGACTTATCAAATTTGTCAAATGCTCTTATTTTCATGTATTAGAAATACACGTTAAATAAATTGTTCTTATTAACGCATAAAGACACATGTGTAGTCGTAGAGTAAGACTGTAAAAGATTGTAGAAGTGTTTACTGAATTATTTGAATCTGCAATAAGAAAGTAGGTGTTAATTGGAAGAAACGTTACCTCTATATACGCCGCACAATCCCCGCAAAATTTTAGTATCAGTAGGTAACTTAAGTTTTAATTGTACGGTATAAAGGTAATTGCAACGGAGTGTAACCGCCAAATTATTGTTTGAAATTGTAAGAGACAAAACAAGTTGTTTAATGAACATTTCAAGACGGCTTTAGAAATTTTAATGAACGCTGTGCCAGGCGCCGAAATTGGCGGCGGTTGAAAAACATTAGTTTGTTAATTAACAAACCAAAATGATTTCGTTGCTGGAAATGGAATTTACTTCAAGTGATACTGGAATATCTACTTAAATTTTGTACATGGAAAATAATCAGCTACACAAGTTTTTTTAGAAGTTTCGTGCATCCGGTGCATTTGATAAAATACCTACTGGTCAAGTACGAGTCGGACGTAATAAATGTAGTAAATGATTAGTTCATTCCGTTTGTCTTTTGGTTTTTATGTTTGATTTTTTGTAGGTGTAGTAGAAATATATGAATTCTAATTTTGTGGGAATACAGGGTTTTTACGTACCTATTTCTTGATGCCCTTAATTTGGTGCGTCATTAAAATCTGAACATTAAGTAAAAATTTATGAGGTACCAACTAAACATAAAAGAAATAGTTAAATTGAGAATCTCGTCCTGAAACCGTTTAATAATTTAAATACGTTTTACGTGTAAGAGAAAAGCCAAAATGAGTAGGTATGTATATTCTACTGTGAACGAAAAATACTTTTTTTATAACAACGAACCCTTACCAATTTCATTATACTCTACTACCCTCGCAGTCCAATTGAAAAATTTTGAGCTTTTTATTGTTTTGATAATGATGATTTATGTGACTACGCCTAATAATTCAATTAGGTTAATTACATTGAATGGTCTTCCAGGCCTTCGTTACGCAAATATTTCTAATTTAAAAACTTATTAATAAAAAACTTTAAGCCGAAGTTAAAGTTTTTTATTGAAAACATCTTGAATATTTTATGAAATCTATATACCTACCTACTTATTATATAAAACTCTTGCGTTACTGACTGACTGAATGACAGACAACGCACAGCCAAAATTACTGAAAGGAAAAACCTGAAATCTGGCATGTTGGCATGTATGTTCGTAAAGCGGTATTAGGCAGTATCTAGTTGGATGTGTGACTAGGTACTAATAGTGAAAATCTTGGGCAATTCTATGCAATATAAATTCTGTTATGTGCTTAAAATCTTATTTTAAATAATATAACTTATTACAAAGAACATTTTAAACATAGATACTATTACTACGTACACACTATTCAACGAAAACTACTTTATTATTTTGACATAACTTAGCACAATATTGACATTTAATTTGGTCAATATTGCCTTTTTCATGTTCATTGTATACGTTGACAAATAAAATATTCGTTATTGTGTTTATACATTGGATGTCACGTCAGCCAGTATTGTTTGAATGATTGCTATGTTCTGTACAACTGGACATAAAATACGCTCTAGGCACGAACATAACTATATTGTAAAACTCTGTCAAATATAGTAGGCTGAACTACGCTTGACACGAAAAGTGCTTGCAATTGTACAATAGTTGAGTTTTTGTTTCTGTTGTTGGTTGTATCGCAAAAGTTAGACGTATCGTTATCGAACATTAGCTTTAATTCATCAATTACTCGAAAATTTAACTGAGCAGCCTCTAGTAGGTATTATCAGCCGTGCGTAGGAAGTTTTTCATGCTGCCTAAAGGCTTCCGATATGGCTTAAAGATTGTGATCTAACGATAGCTCGATAAGAACAACGATAATTATCTTTACTCTTAGGCTTAGCATCGACACGAGACTCCGCGTCGTCGAGCGATTCTGTAGAGTTCATTTATTGTTAATCACATTAACATTCATTTTAAAAATTAAAAAGCGTAGTAAATGTATGCATCGTATCGGTATAATTTACCTCCATTGGTTTAACTGTGGTTCAGTATAAAAGTGTAAGCTACGTTTCTTCTTAATTAGATGAATTAAATTCATTCGTATAATGTAGCTTTAACCCTCGCTGCGGTTTTAGCCTCTCTTCAGGTAGGATCTGCATTGGCTACTTTACATCCATTAAGTAATAAACTGATACTGTTAAAACGTAGTAATGGAGCAAATTGTCCCGTTACGGTAATTAGCGACTTGTGTCTCGTGTCGTCGCGTGAGAACTTCATTTATTTTAAAACTTGTAATGGACAGCCCTGACATAACTGGTAATTACTTTGTATCTCTAAAGATAAATAGTGTCCAGTGTCAGGAATTACGTTGCTGCAAATATTAAATTGCAGAGATAAATCAAAGATACTTTTTGAAGTAGCTAATTGGAGTAAATATCACGACGTTTAATTTTATTAATTGCTTATGGCCAAGTGGTTTGAACTTAGTCACCTGAGCCGGACTATCCGGATCCAAATGTCTGTATGCACACCTAATTTTCAATATTACATTGCTTAGGTGAGGAAAACATCGTTAAGAAACACATGCGAATGATTTCTAAGGTGTGTGAAGTCCGCCAATGCGCTCTTGATCAGCGTTAGGTCTACTTACTAGGTCTTAACCTTTTCATTCTGAGCAGAGACTCAGAGTGCTCAATGATGAGTAAGATGATAATGATGATAATTAAAACTGTAGTATAAATGTAACTGACTCTTATTACATAGTAGATGTAGAATAGTTTATTGCGTAAAGTTCACGTGAAACGTAGAAGCTCTTTGGACAAATGTTAATATTGAGTAATTTCGTAAGTATAAACTATCAACCAAATTGATGAATCACTTACAAAACGCTATAACTATCGAAATAATTTGAATTCTCGGTTTGAACGGAATGGTACAGTGTGCAAAATACAAATCTACTGACGAAGTGTCGACGATATAACTTAGTCAGTGAGGAGCATGATTAGATCTGTACGGAAATCCGAATCTTAGTAATGTGTTCTATCAAGAACTCGTCTAGAGACGACGACAGCACCGTATCTTAACTTGCTATGAAATAAACATAGGTAGCTTATTCCAATAATAGATCTTCACCATCACAATGTCGGCTCATCATGGCCTATTATTGAGTACCTGCGGGTCTCTTCTCAGAGTGTGAAGGTTAAGGCCATTGTCCACAACGCCGGCCAATTGAAGCTGGCAGACTTCGCACACCTTTGCGTTTAGCAAACTCTTCAGCACGCAGGTTTCCTTCTTTTTTCGGAATTACATGACGTTTAAATGCTTATAACGCAGATAAATTGGAGAATCAAATGGAATTGAAGTAAAAATATTATCTTTCGTATATTAGAGCTTCGATGTTTTATTACCTAATTGATAACGTAGCGAGCCATCACAATGTCTATATAATAAATCGTTAATATTGTATTGAAGTTAAAGAGCTGATCATATTAATATTACAAAATACCGTAGCCATTATTACATTGTATGTATATTATAAGAGCACCGGCGACGTAGCCGCTGTATTGCTTCGATGTAACGAAGTCCGGGAATTTTATCTACATAGATACCTACTCACATAGCATCCAATTTAATGAGATTGCGGTATCCCTAATTTTACGATACAACGAAATCTCACAAAGGTTTAGGTAGTTATAGCTTGGTCGTTATCTGCGGTATTTCCGCAATTAATCCTATCTTGGCGATAAGGCTGTTTCAAGTTAAGGGCCAGTCTCTGGGGATCTAAGCAATCTTCACGGGTGACTTGTCAAAGTGAGAAAGGGTCGGAAGCTCAAGAGACTTTCAACAATGCTTGTTATCTCAGAAGTAAGCTAAGAACGTACCAAATGATATCATTTTAAATAAATACAACGGAATGAGACGGATCTTCAGACTTTGATGCATGGGGGAACAGAAAAATGTTGAGGTCCTGAAGTGTAAATTGTTTAGACAGGTTATATTTTTCTTTGTACTGACTTTTAAAATACGAATACGAAGACTTGACAGTCTTATTGCAAATTGGATGTCGTCTGTTATATGTGTTTGTGTAACATTCTAATCATGTGTAATAATTTGAAATGCATTCTAAGTTTACTAATTCTTTCGAAATTAAAATCTGCTCATAGTTTTATTCATAATTCGTCAAGGTTTAGATAAATATAGTGCACCAACTCATTGAAACTATAAAAAAATTAGTATGTAGGTATGTTCTAACTAAATCTCCTTCAAAATACTTACCTACACCGAACAATTTGATACTAATTTTAATTATCGTTTAAATGATAAGAAATAATTTTCTTCGATCTAAGTGTGTGTTCTTGGCTTTGTGTGTTTTTATAGCACCTACAACATAGGGAATATTAGTAGGTATGGGGCTATAAATATGGATCCATTTAGATAAAGTTTTGGATTGGTATGTGTAAATTGAACGTATTACTTACCTAATTGTTTAAGAACTTTTAATCAGAAATGAATCAATTGTATTTAGAATTGTATTTAGAATCCTTCCGTTAAAGTTTTTGTAATAAATATCCATTTCTGAACGAATTATATCGATAAATCTTCGAAAATTTCCCCTAAGAATAACGTTTTGGATCGCCCCGTAGCTCGCCGCTAGCGGAAAATTAAATTTTCTACACATTAATTTTATCGGGCTCGTTAATTACTTACCTAATTTGACGATTACTTTATAGTTTGAGTGCATGTGAAAGTGAATTTCTATGGAACTAAATGTTATAATATAACGTTAGTGGGTTGCCTTGAGCTACTTGATTAGGTATAAACATTGTTGTATAAGTACGCACTATTGTAGAATTACTTGAAGTTTCATACGTAAAATTAATCAATATGGTTTGAAATGTAATAATAATAATAATAATAACGCTTCACACTCAAAGCCCCACACTAGGATTCCCTGTGTCGTGGGTGCCTTGGACAACACACAAGACAAGGACACACACCCAGACCGAGAACGGAAATTTAAACTCATCATTCAAATTGCCGCCTCGCTGGGAATCGAACCCAGGTCCCTCGGAACAGCGATCGGCGTGTTAACCATTGCGCCATTCGGGTCGTCAATGTCACAATAGTTCTTGTACTTCATCGCCCATTGTCTTTCTGATAACTGGAGATGACACCTCTTTTCACAATAGGAGATAAATAAATTTGGAGAGGTAAAAAAGTTGAGTTAGATACAATACAATACTTCTTAAGCTAAACGAAGCTACAACTACAATTTGGCACTAATTTGTCAATTACTATGGGGACCGATTTTCGGTCGTGCTGACTTGTGCTTTACGAACCAAGAGCACATAAAATATCGTTAATAGTGATCAGTTGATCACCCATCTCTCTCGATGTGTTAACGACATATAAATGGCGAAATGGTTACTATAATTATAATACTAATCCGCCGTTTTGACCACTTGAGTCTGAGAGTCCTGAATTCGATTCCCAGTGAGATTGAAAGAACGACAAAATTTCTGCTTTCTGTCTGGGTATATATTTTTTTTTGTTGTTTGTTTTCAATGGCATGTATGACACATGGATTCGTAGTATTTGGCTTTAAATATGTAGCGTTACAAAACTGAGCTTCAATCACGAACATTTAACTTCTATTTATATTTAACGACTACCCGCATCGTATTCGGGTTCAAACATTGTAACACTTGGGTACACATTAGTTAGCTGTTTTGGGGTTATTTAAGCACGGACCACACCTTAGAAATCAGAAAGCGTGTCTTGTCATGACATGTGGGCACATTGTATCCTTGTGATATTAGAACAAGTGTTAGTAAAAGGGCAACTGTGTAGACGAGTAACTTTGTATATTATGAGCGTATGTAAGCGAACAAATTGCGTCGTTTCTGCAGAGGTATAACTATGTATAGAGTATCTTATATGCTATTAAAAGTGGTCAACATCGCCTATGAATATTAGCAACATCAATGGACCGATCACTGCCAGCCAAGAATGAAGTGTCAACCCCCAGTCCGTAAGTCAGCAAGTTCCTATACACACTAGCGAACTAAGACCATACTCACTGGACTAACATCCATCCAACACTGCAGTTACATAAGACGTTCGTTTAACGCAATGGTTGGTTTTATAACTTCATGGTTAATTTAAGAGGGAAGAGAATTACTACCTGATATTAAAACGATACTTATACCAAATTCCACGCGTAAAATAAATTGCTTAATCAACATTTATCTCAGTTGAAACTGTTTCAACTGACCCATTTTGTCAAAACGCGTTTTGTCTCGTTAAAACTAGTTTTAACGCAAATTAGTTTTTGACTTGGGTTATATCGTGCATCGCGATTAAATTTTTTTTACTATGTACTATTTATTAGAGTAAGTTTGGTGTAACTTTGTATTTCTCAGCGAACAAGTAGGTACTTATATCTTCATTTTAATGGGTTCAGAAAAAAATCGTGTCACTTAAAAGAATCTTCATAGTTTTCGTTATTGGAAGAAATATTTCACCATACATCATCTTTGCAAGTAGAGGATTACTTAAGCTTTGATTAAAGCCGAATCGCACCCCTCTCACTAAATTGTTCAGCCATAATCTACCCTATATTTAACACTGGAGTTTCCCGCCTAGGATATGGAACTCTTTTGATATTTCCAATTTTTTAGCGAATAGTACTTCGTCGAAATGAACCACTTGTGTATGTAATTCCGTGACGTCCGAGCGTGCTTTTGACGACCAAATGACCGGCTCTCAAACGAGAAGAGTACTTCACTTTACCCCTCCCTAGTAAGTATAATGTAGTAAAATGAAAATATGAAAAACGGTACATGGAAATAATATGAGGTCATTATTCTTATACCTTTGATATATATTACGATAGATACTTTTTAATTTTCATAATTAATAACACGCTACGGTATTTCACGTTACGCTAATACATGAATATTAAATTACAATCACACAAAATACACAATAATGTATGTAGGTATGTTGTTTCTAATTTCTCTCTTGTGCTTTTGTGTGTATTGTATGGCGTTACATAATAAAAAATGTCTTGCGTACGTTCACTATGTCTCGTTAGGTATGGTGGGTACAAACAATGAAACACAGTGAAAAATCGAGTAGGCACCCGCATTTATCTCTTAACTTGAATATAACTACATCAACCGGAAGTTAGGTGAAAATCTGCACTGGAGTAGCGTGGGGGAGTATTCTCTAGGCATCCTCAGTTATGGGAAGGTACCTGTAGTAAAGTATCGGGTCATTCTTGGGAAGCTAAGACATTGTAATACATACCTACCTTACTGAGTAAAAATGTAATAATATCAATATTCGCTATTTTCTCATTAAAATGTAATTACAGTTTTATCAGCAAATCTTAACATCCATTAGGTAAGTCTATCATTTTGTAAGCACGTACATCTATTATGGGGAACTTCATTATCACACTACCCTGTTGGGGATTCCAGTACAGCGACGGATAATTGCGTTTACTGCTGAATAGGAACCGTGAGAAAACGTTGGTAGGACAAAGGACAATTGCTACTTAGCTACAAATTCGTTTAATTTGATTTATGTTCTTTTAACATTACTGTGTTTCATACAGTATTAACACGATCATACACAGTCACGCTTTGGACTTATATATGTTGCATATTGTGCTTTATTGCGCGTGTAGGTCTAATAACTCTAATGAGATTCGGAGGATTATTCGATAAACTAATATTCCAGGAGATTATCATTTTCCTGTCATATATGTAATGTGTTATGTCGCATAACAACATGCATCAAATCATGCTCTACACTAGTAGAGCACACTACTACACTACACACTACTACACTAGAGTACCTAATACATACTCTGGTATCTATCCGGGCCTGACTTTGCACCGAAACTTGGATTATGTATTAAAATGTCTAAAAACTAACCAATATTGAACGGCAAGTCAGTAGTGGAGAAAGTTTCCGTAACCCATAACGCTTACGAGGGTAGTTTATCGTTTCGAAGCACGTCGTACACCTGTTATAGCGGACTTCATTATCAGTGTCCTGTCGGAAATTCCGTACACAGCTGTAATCGTGTTAACGGGACTGGTAATACGACGTAGACGTATTAATTCGTTATCGAGACAAAGAACCTTTTGTTGGCGCGACTATGTTAAATTGCTGGCAATTAAAATATTATTACGCGTTCGGATATAACAGATGGGATATGGGTTAACTAGTTTAAGTTTTCGTTATGAATACATGATCTTGTAGTCCGATGACAATTTTTGTTTGGTTGTGGCTTCTGAAAAATATTTCCAATGCGCTAGGTACTTATTGAAAATGGTACCTAATTAACCACATTACCTATACAAAATATTTGCAAAGGAATATAAATACCTATAATAAAAAATAATTTAATCTAGAATGATTGCAGTTCGAATTGAACGCAAGTCCAAAATAAGTCCATTATTCCATAAATTAACTCGTGTACAATACAATAGTGCGACGATGTTAATATTAAATTTTAAGCTCGTCTAACTGTTAGATACATCATATATGAAAGTTCATTCTATTTCGATGTTTAAACGACTCTCAATATTTTGTTTAATCCAAACGGGAACAAACTTTTTCATTCATTTAGTTGGATTGTGAGTGTGCTTTCTACTCGTCGGTTCGGAATTTAAAATCAAAATGCCTGTCGGAATTAACTTTATTCAGTCTTAGCAACGGTCACATAATGTTAAGATCGCGGTTTTTACTTAGTACACTGAACGGTGTGGGTACCACAGATAAATGCATGAGAGTGAATGAAACTGCACCATTTATCAATTTGTAAAACATTTATTAGGACGACTTGTCGTATCGTTAGTATTTATTCAAATAATGTTTTGTAAGTAAGGAGCTTCAGCCATCTTTGAGGCCAAGCGTTAACCTAGGAAACCTAGCGTTAACTTAGGAAGTTACCTACATCCTGCTGCACAAAATACGAGGTTACAAAGTTACTTTTTCGTTAACTTTTATTTAACAAATCATTAAGTTCAATTTCAGTTAATTTTAGTTTTATGTTTAGGTATGCATGTTTAAACACATTTTAACAATAAGTTGTGTGGAAATCTTCAGTTTTATCCAGATATTACATCCGTTAAGACTCAGATATTTAAGGAATATAATCTAATTTTGTACATTGATGGTAACTCATGAATTAATAACATTCTATAGAAGAGCTTCTATTCCCGAAGGCTTGATCACTTTAGACTTTAACTCGCCGTCCTACCTATTTGTCTTCTAAAATGTAACTGGGAGTCTGTTAAATGCTGCAGGAACCTGCCCGAAACTTTGTACCAAGCGCACCTTCTCCATTCAAGTTATCTAAAGTGCAGAGTGTCGTCATGTTCACTACATGCTTCTACTGAATATGAAATAGCAGACATTGTTCCCGTCTGCTATTGTAGAATGCCTAAAGGTAAAATCATTTTGTTGCGCGACTTAATACAGTTTAAACTGCAGGAGAATAAACTTTTATATGCATGATTTTCTAGTGCGAGTGTGTGAGCTTAACTAGCAAACTTCGCCGTGGACTGACGGAGTACTCCGTGAGTTTTAGTTTCTCTTTCATTTTAAGTGTTAAATTTTATTTCCACGAATTTTTGCTTTCAGTTACTAGGGATAAGTTTCATACACAGTAATTTGAAAGTCCGTAGTACATTGTATGTAGGTATATATGAACTAGATGACCCAGCAAACGTTGTTCTGTAACATATGTACTTTGTTTACAACAAACGTCCTGTAACATACGAGTACACTGCGTTATTAATAAAAATGCTATGTATAACAGTAACACTATAAGCAGAAATATTGGAACCCGCCATTGTTAAAAAATATGTCATTTTAGAGGTCCGTAAAGTTTTCTTTTTTTAAAATCAGTTCAATCGTTAAAGTGTTTTGAGCACTGCTGACCTAAAAATAGCAGAAATATTTGCAATTAAAAGTTTCCTGGGAGTATTGTAAATCACCTCAGATGCATCAACTACTGTAATCATGTTTAAACTTACCTCAGGGAAGTTCGTTTTATTTATTCAACCTTTAATTTTATCTTTTGCATACCTACACATAAACTAGTTTTATTACTACAAATTATTCAAAGTTATTCAGAACATAGGTACGTACATACTTACTATAGGTTCGGTACCGCATGGAAATGTTATTTGGAGATAAAAATGTTCCAGCACAATAGTCTAGCACCTGAACAAACTAGGAGATGAAGGATGGCAAAGCATTGTGCTCCCGAAAACATCGCCTATTGTGTCGTACTATGTAGGGCAACTGCATTTTAAGTTTTTAACAACGTCGTCCTTTTTTTAATCACTTCCGGCAGGTTTTCGATATTGGAGTGCTTTTTTATCGCTTTGATTTTTGTAAATACTAAAATTTTAAATTGGAGAAGTTATGGTTTCGATTTTTGAAATTTGTCTTTTTAATGTTAACATCTTGATGTCCATCTATATCTATACATATTATAAAAAGAAGTCCTGTTTTCTGTCTTTCTCTCTGTCTGTCTGTCTGTCTGGATGCGATAAACTCGAAAACTACGAAACAAATTTTTATATGGTTTTTAATAATAGAATTAATTAATTTATTATACTTTTATGTATATTTCTAAGTATTTTTAACAAAACATTCTCAGATTCCCTCTTTTTATTACCTTACAACGCCATCTATTATTACAATGGTTCATTTATCGATGCAAGAAAGCTAGCTGTCATATGTAAAGTTACAGTTCACTCACACAAACGCTATATGGCATTACAAGGAGATTCTGAATAACGCTGTTGAGTCTTTATTTAGTTAAGAAGAGTCCCGTGTTTTGCGTTACCGAATTTTCACTAAAGTAAAACATACGTGTTGAAGGATTTTGTTTGTTTGATCGCGCAAATTTTTCTGAAGTTACAAAAAACTACTACTGGACAGGAGAAGTACTGAAGCTTACATATCGCTGGGTGGTCGGAACCCTATGTGTGCATCTAACAATATGTTGCAGAACGACGTCTGCCGGGTCAGCTAGTAGTTAAATATTTTGGTGCCTACATAGAAAATTGACAGGTATACCTGTGATATTTTACATAATGAAAAATTTAATTAAAATTTGATTAGAGATCTAACAAGCATCATGACGTGACAATTTCATTTGCTGTGTTGTGATTTTACATTTTACTATATCTAACACCTATGTTACTTCATTAAAAAGCTGAGATGCAAACATTTACAAATAATTCCTTGATGTCTCTTTTTAAAGAAGATATCCATCTACACTCCTTTCAGTTCCGTTGATTAATGAAACCATCTTCCTCACAAACATATCTACGCTACATGTGTTCAGAATTGCCAAAAACTGCTTCTGTACATAACTGGAGTGGAACCAGCGAGTATGAGGACATTTCAGGCCCTAGAAACAAGATGCAAGCAGCCAGAATGGAACACGGATTGTTTACTGAAGCAAATTGCTTTGTAAGGCTTGGGGCGTTTTAAAAATGTTACCGTATCTGTCACCGAGACTCGAGACACAATCATTTTACTGTGAGTTTATTTAAAGCAGTAAGGTCTCATTTGTTTTTACTTTATTTTAAATGGTTATTACTTTTCGTCTATTCGTATTCTAAGAATTCCACAATACCTTCTCATAGCGACAGAAATTTTAGTTCATTAATATTTCAACAATCGTAATAAACAGCATAAGAGAGGAACCGTATGATGGCAAGAAGTCACCACCACCGTTGCACATTATTTCATCATGGGCGGCATATATTGTCAGCCAAGAGCCAATCCATTATCACTTGCTTTCGACACAGGATCCTTGTGTGGGACTATTGTGCTTTTAGGGTTATACATAATTATGTTATTTATTTATTTAGTTTCTTCCGTTTTCATATTTTATGTAAGTCATAAAAAATGTAACATTATTTTATCTTCTTTTTTTGTCAAAGAGCTTTTGTAATCATTGCATTTTCGTGAATTTCAAAACTCGAAACTTATTTCATGACTTCAGCCAGACTTCTTTTGACGTATTATTATGCAGAAACTTTAAATGTTGAAAGTCATGAGCAGGTTTCAATGAAGGTGTCATTAATTGATTAATTTATATATCAGTATCAATTAATTGACAACATAACATGTGTTTATTGAAATGTGTATAGAAATAAAATTATTGTGAAAAATCCTTGCAACTCGTTAGTACAAAACTTTCCTATCAGGTTTCCAATACCGATTGTTATTGTAAGCGAATTATGAAATTTTCACGTCAATTCAATTAAGTTCAGTCGTTGTGAACTTAATTGCATAGCGCTACTGTTATTAATAACCAATACTCAATTAAATTAAGGACATTACACTCCGATGAACCTCACGTAGTTATGATAGAAGCAGATATATTACTGTTTGCGTTGTCTGGCGTTTGCAAATTATAGTTAAATTACAGGATTAGGGTTTGTAACCGATAACTATACTTATAGCCTTTATAGTACTAATGCCAAGTGGATTTAACTATGGACTCTCGTACAGGGAAGTCTGGATTTTAAAGTATGCATCGCTTATTTTAAATCTTAGCAACTCATTAAATACCATTCAGTTTAGTTCCGATAAACCTCCTCAGCGGATAGGGTTCTTTTAGGGAATTTTTTATATAGTAGTCGATATAAATAAATCGGGTCCAGTAGTAGAGTGGGCGGTCATTCGTATGTACTATTGACATTCCAGATAGGTATTCTTGACTAAATAAGCAATGTGGGCTTCTTTCATACGTCAGGACGTGAGCTCAGGATATCAAATGAAACACAGGATCTAGGCCAAACACACCACCATCTCCGTTTATTGAATCAGACAGTTTGGCTCAGTAAATACGTTATTAGATCATTTAGATTTGGTTTGGTATTTTGACATCTTGGATTTACTTCACGATAGATATTGATGTTATCGATCATCCACTCGCACACGCGGTTCACACGTTATTTACTATTAGATATTCACGGCATTTCAACATAGAAGGAGCTTTTACAAGATATCACACCGGTAGACATTCATTTCCTTATTTTATTATTTTCCAATTCTATTGACAGCTATCAGAATCACTAATCATCGCGTACAGATTTAATCACAATAATCCCATCAAACCAGTATCATAGGTTTACTACCTACCTCCGTCACGGCCATCGCTGACTCATCGCCCGTCCTCGGGTGATGCTCCACCCCGTTAATATTACCATCTCAATTACTCGACCCGTAATTTTCAATTAGTTCAACCCGAAACAAAACTCAAAATCTTTAACAACAAAAATGACTACTGCTGCTACTGCTGCGAGTGGATTTCAAAAACTTTATGTTGCATTTTTTAACCCTGACTACCGTAAGCTACCACTCGCTTCGCTAGTGTCGCTATGGAGAAGAAGCGAGTGAGAAGAAACTCCATAACATAACAACACTTGTTTAGAACAAAATTACCAATTCATTATTTGCGCGATTTGTTTTAACATTTACTCGGTACGTCGTCGCCGTATAACTCTAATCGGAACGTCGCGTCACTGCCATAAAACCGTATTCGTTTCCGCATCTTCCCGCGATCCATTCTCAAGCACGCTCTACCAGCGGCAACACGTATGAGGCATTGAAGATTACCTGAAACAACCAAACACATACGCGAGTATCTCTCCACGCTCGGTCCTTCCTGACCTACTAAATAATCAACGTGCAACGTTACGGCTGTCCTACATCCACACACGACCTCATGTGTTTCAACTTCTGCATCAGTATGGGTATAACACGCAGGCATTCGTGTTCAGTTATGCCACAGAGGCGTTTGAACAGCTAAGCCCCGAAAACGTCTTTAAAAAGGTAACACATGGATCCTAAATAGATATGCCACACGGACCTCTCAAAGATTTGACACTCAGGCCTATCAACAGAATTGCCACAGAGGCCTGTCAATAGATTTACCACACAGTCCTATCAATAGAATTACCATACGGGCATACCAATTTAGGATTTTCTACACAGACTTTCTAATTATTCAGATCAATAACCAACTTCATTAAAGGTCATCAATTACCCAATGAATAAAACAAAACAGAAATCACCTGATATCCAGAAGCGTAGTATAACAACACTTAAAGCAGTGCAATTCCAAGTACAACTCTCTCTGAATAGATTGTGTTAAGTATTGTTGCAGATTCCCTTTTTCCTTACATAGAATGCTCATAAACAAAAATTATTGTATTCCACAATATTCAAAAATATTTCAATAGATTGGTTGATATTTCCACATTTCATTTTGATACCTTGTGATGTACATGACTAGAAAATTGCCATGTCAACTTGCAAATTCCTCTTTTAAATTTCTATCGCTTTTTATCAAAATATTTCTCATTCAATGTTTCGTAAACATAAGCCTCATTTCCATGGACCAGTGATGAGAATTGCTGACATGACAGATGGCAATCTTAGCCTTATCCACAAAAAATTTCAGGATTCTTTATCCCACTTCTGAAATCGGGTCCAGTAGTAGAGTGGGCGGTCATTCGTATGTACTATTGACATTCCAGATAGGTATTCTTGACTAAATAAGCAATGTGGGCTTCTTTCATACGTCAGGACGTGAGCTCAGGATATCAAATGAAACACAGGATCTAGGCCAAACACACCACCATCTCCGTTTATTGAATCAGACAGTTTGGCTCAGTAAATACGTTATTAGATCATTTAGATTTGGTTTGGTATTTTGACATCTTGGATTTACTTCACGATAGATATTGATGTTATCGATCATCCACTCGCACACGCGGTTCACACGTTATTTACTATTAGATATTCACGGCATTTCAACATAGAAGGAGCTTTTACAAGATATCACACCGGTAGACATTCATTTCCTTATTTTATTATTTTCCAATTCTATTGACAGCTATCAGAATCACTAATCATCGCGTACAGATTTAATCACAATAATCCCATCAAACCAGTATCATAGGTTTACTACCTACCTCCGTCAAATATATATTATGTATAGATATATACGAGAATAAGAGCTTTCTGATGTTAAGTGGTCACCGTTCCCCATGGACATGAGTAGCAGAAAGGCAACCCCGATGTTGTTTGCGTACAGGGGTAGACCAATTACCATCAGATGTCCCATCATCTCTTTGTTAGCTAAAAACAGTAATAAAACAATTAATTAAAATTATGTAAAGAACAAAGCTTAATTGAAATGCTAATTAAATTGGCAGTCTTTTTACAAAATTTTACTTTTGGACTAATAGATGATTTTAACAACTAGTAAAGTAGTTAAAGTAATTAAAGCTGTAGTACCTCGCAGCAGTAAACTCGACGTAGTCGACTACTTGACCCGAGTTTAATTATAAACTGAGCGATCAAGTTGCAAACACAATCACAAACTTGGGACGACGCCGGCATCGGGATAAATTTCTTGGAATAAAATTTACTATACCTACGTACTTGCTGTTGATATGCAAAGGCAAAATATAAGGGATTTTTTAAGTTTACAGAAATATCGGTCACCCTAATTATGTAAGTTACAAGATTTAAAACCAGGTTACCTAAAAATTATTGTACTTACGTTAAATTAAAAAGTGCTAAACGAGCCCTTTCATTTAGTACTCAAAACGGTTACCTTATTTATTACGTTTCAATGCAAGAGCTTACTTATTGAGCAGTTTGAGCACGGGTCTTTCTTATTATTAAGGAGGTCCAGAGCATACTCCATTTCGCTGCTCTATTGGACTGGCGGCTTTATGTGCCCAATGAAGTAACGAAATGCTTAAAACCTTTGTAACCACTAGTGGTCACCCCTCCAATTTACCTATATTTTAATTTATTTAATTGAGTATTGACGCAAGCCGCTGGGCTACGAGTGTTTCGCTTTTTTTTATTAACGACGTTATAATATTTTCTAAAGTGCATCATAATAAAAATATTAACATGACGACTGCATGAACTTATTTGCTGAATTGTGTATACGACGTAAGTGTAGTTGTGTAACGTAGTTGTGTAACGTCGTATATGACGTAAGTGGCCACAGAAGGTAGTCACTGTTTGGTATTTGGGCTAGGGCCGGATGACTACCAACGACTTTTTTGTTTGACCACTTACTACATCATGGTTTACTGGGAGATCACTTACCATCAGATGGCTTGTCTACTCTTTTGTCAGTTATTAACATTATAAACGTAATATATTTTTCAACAGTAAATAAGTTAAGACTTGACTGGATATATTACAAAACAAACGCCTACTTTGTGTTTAATTATTATGTACTGCTTATTAACAAATCCATAAATAATTACACTTTAGCAAGTGCGTGAAGGGTGTAGAGATAATTAATTCCTTTAGAGATGTCGAATTCTAAAACACTGTACAGACTACAGAGTATGAGTGTTATAGAAAATGTGAGTAATCCCCGTTGGATTACTGCCATGTGGATGAATCTTTAACTGTATACCGTAGGTAAAATGTCACAACTGAATAAAAAATGTTTTTTTTGTAGTAAGACGGGGATTATTTAAGATGTAAGGAATACCTAATAATTGTGATTTATACTTTACAGGACACTAATATTATGTTATATTTTGTATTACATATTTATTAAAATTACTTCCTGTTTAAGTTGTAATGTTGCAGCCATTTGCAATTTAATAAGCGGTCCTATGGTGCCTTTTTGGCAAAAAAATGACAATTTCTATTAGCAGTCCTAATTTCCGCGGCGATGATGACCTCTGGTATTCATAATTGGATAGTTGATTGTCTACTCTTTACAGAAAATGTTTCTTTCGTTTTATTCAACGACTGTTAAGAAAATGTCAAACTCTGTAACTTTGTTTTAATTAACCATCTGTTTATTCTCGAAGATGACCTCCTCGCTGGCAAGTAGCATTTTAGTAGGATACATGAAACCTTATCACATACATTCTCTCTTCTTCTCTAACACACCTCTCCACCTCACATCTCTCCTCACCATATCTTCTCTCACTGCCTCCTGCTGATCCTGCTCTTTACAGTTATTATAATTTATTATTTATAATAATTTCTCTGTTACAAAATAATTTTATGGTTATACATAATCTTATAAATGTGTAATTAGTACCTAGGCTTGTTTTGCTTACGTGCTTATTCTAAATTTGTGAATAAAATATGATATTGTTTTAAAGGTCAATCTTACATAGATTGACCTTTAAAACAATATCAATAAAATAAAGAAATAAAATAAATTACTTCTTTGTTACTTAATACATTTTACGACGCGCATCGAGTATCCCCTCGCGGAATATATTAAAATTTTCACAGTTTAACTCTGGGGTAAGCGAGATGCGTTTTACTATGCACATAGTTATACACACACACACTGTTTGTGAATCGTTACTTGGGCTCGCTCTCTAATCCTCACCAAACCGATTCTAAACCGCATTTTTTAACAAATAAGACTCATATTTCTCTGGTCCCGTTGACTGTTTAATCGCTAGGAAGTTGTTGAAATATTAATGGGCACGTTATGCTCAATTTCCTGGCTTTCAACGAATAGCGATCGGTAGCTCTGTCCTTTAAAATTTTAATGACTCAATGTAATATTTCTAGATGATATTAGAAATTTTTGTCTTTGGAACTATTTAACATTATAAAATGACTTTGCTACGGTTCTGAGAGACCTATGATCACTATGATTTCGTGTGTAATATTCGGAAAAAGTAGAGATTGGATTGTCAACCGATTTAAGTAAAACAAATCAGAATGTTACCCTTATATACAAATAAACAGATAAACATACAGACTAAAATTTCTATTTTTGTTTCGTACCTACTAAGTTGTTAAATACATTGTCATTTTTCACAATATTTTGAATGAATTTATATTAACTTCGTTTCGGATGTTAATTTAGTACGTTAAGGGTAGGGGTAGGTTAGGGTTAGGGGTACCTTTTCATCGATTCGCGATATTATTCTAATTGAGAGAAATTGATGATAATGCAATGAATATTAAGACGAAGTTTATGTATGCCGATTGTTACAATACAGTTCGAATCATCATCATCATCATCATCATCTCAACCCATCATGTCTCACTATTGAACACGGGTCTCTTCTCAGGATGAATGAACGAATGAATGAATGAATGATCTTCTAAGTAGAGAACAAACAAATGCCCATATTTTTGAACAATAAAAACCACACGACAATGTAGTTCTGTCAATGCTGACTTTTGAAGCCGAGTCTGGTCCCAGATTCGATTCTCGCTCGGCAGATTTATGTGACTAGTGAAAGTTTCTTCTCGGGTCGTTCGGATATCGTCGCCGGAGAATAACGAATATCTATATAACAATAACAACTAACACCATTGATTCACCGATGTTTTGCCGAACAAGAAGCTCCGTTCCAGTAAAAACATTTCCCGATTGATACTAGAATATCTTTATTGGTTGCTTTTTCAATAAAAAGCACCAAAAAACTGGTGTATAAATGTTTGTAGGTCAATGCATTTTTTATGCAGCACGAGTGTGAGTAAAGAGCCGGACAGCGTTTTAAACGAGAAGCCGTGAAAAATTACATTTATAATATTTGAACGTTATTCAACACGGAGCGTCGGGCGTCCGTTGATTATTCCAATTTTTCGCATCGCCCGTTCTCGTTAATTGTTTTCCCAGTCCATCCAATTCGTTCTTCAGTTAGCTTTACAATTTCAAAGTGTCATTTGATTCGTGATGGATTTCGAAGTTTTTTGCCAATTTCACGCTCTGTGGCAATTCCCCGATGGTTTCGCTTTTGTTTCATCGGCACATGAATTGTTGGACATGTAACATTTGAATGTTTTTCTCTTAACGATGTGGATGATTCCAGGATACTCGCCCGTACCTATAAATGTTGTGATTCTGTTAGGTTTGGTTTATTTCATTCCGATTTGAAATAATTTATTGAAATGGACATTTTACAATACATATCAATTTTGTGCGTCTGTAACCGCAAATCGATTTTGCTTCAAATTTTTATATTACTGAGGCGAAGAAATGGCAAAAGAAGCACCTTAGCACATTTATTTTACTTAAAAGAAAACTTATCTTCGTGAAACTGGACGTAGACTCTTAGTCGTAGCCGTGTACCAGCAAATTCAGCGATCGTTACATTTTTGTGCCCAAGGGCCGCAGCTATCTGTACCTATTAGCGCCCGCGTGCAATACCGTTTAGCATCTCCTTCCATTCCCGTCGTTGCTTCAAAAACACCGGCCGCGAGTCGCACGGATACCGCCCGCGAGCGACGCGCGAGCCCGCGCGCCACGGATCTACATAGTTTGACCCCGAAGATACATAGACGGTGTTAGGACTGATATGATTTCGAAACAGGCTGGCTACCACCCTCTTGCATTTTGCTTGAGCCGCCAAAAAACGTAGGTAACATACCCATACTATGTGACACATGTTTTACAAATTTTTACATGACCACCCTTAGTATTTTCCAAGACCCCTACACCTAGGGTGTTCACGTGGTATTTATTAACCCCCCCCCCCCTGCGTGCCCATGCGTCATATTTTGGAAGACCTCCTCCGCCCATGGACGGGTCACGTAGTATGCACATATTCCCTAAATATGTACGGGCGACGATTTAGAGTCAATGTTGCTTTTTTATTTCCCCTTCTTTCTTTAATATATAATTTACAATGTAATGATTGTAATGTATTATATCCCAGTAAACTCGTGTACAGTAAGTTGCAACCATTAACACAATGCCAAATTACACGGTGACGTTAATAACGTCAATTAATATGCTGTCTGCTGGTCGGATAAAATAATTACCACATATTAAACAATTAACACCACACTGAAATTACGCTGTAAAATTTTTCTGCTAAAAGAACGTTCGAACAAAAAGTAAATTGTCCTACTTATTTATATATTAATCCATTGTTCTCTTGACATTAACGGTGGGACTTTATGCCTGATGGAATTCTCACCAGTCAACCCTGGGAGCTGGTGAAGAGATGATGAGTGTTCGTGTATTAAAGAATGTAAATAAATAAATAACGCAATACACTCATCATAGTCCCATACTGATATGCCCTGTTATATGGATGCTATGGACAAAGTCAAAGAAGGACACATACCTACACCCAAACCTAGAACAAATATTAAACCTCGTCATTCAAATGTCCATCTATATTGACCCCGAGTGCCCAGGAACGGTAGTCACTATGGTTACCTACTATGCACTATTCCCAGTCGGGCGTAGTAGGTAACCATAGTGCCAAAAGTCCGTCAGATAAAAAAAGGGTTAATTTTTTACACACCGATTTTGAGATTGTAGTCATAAAAATAATAAAAGAAACTCAAGAAACTCAACATCGCGTTGGGGGAACAACGCTTCTAACTATTCATTATCTCCGATTTTTTTTTCATAAGTATCACATGCCCACCTATTTAAAGACTCGGTTATGAGGTTACGTTAGTAACTATTCGTAATTAAATTCTTAAGATTGGAGCGGTCCCCCAACGCGACGTTGAGTTTCTTGAGTTTCATTTATTATTTTTTAATTTTTAAATGTAATTTTTGTGTCCGGGGTTTTTTTTTAATTTTTTAATTTAATTTTTTATTTTATACTTTTTATAGGTAAGAACATTCTCGATTAAGTCATAAATATTCTCTTACTGTGCGCTTTCATTTGAGACCCCACACGAGTATATTTGCATACATACGGCTATTCTTCCCCGCTTTTACCCCCCACAACTTTTAAACGGCTAAACCGATTTTCATCAAACATATTTTAAAATATGCGTCTGTAAGTTCCCTTTAATACAATAAAAACTAAATTAAAATCGCTTCATCCGTTCGGGAGCTATGATGCCACAGACAGACAGACACACAGACACACACACATACACACACAGACACGTCAAACTTACAACACCCCTCTTTTTGCGTCGGGGGTTAAAAAGTAGAAATTGCAAGGTAAAGGCACCAGAAAATTGTGCCTAGCATAGCGTGTCCAACAAAATGTCTTAATTTAAGTGACAGAAAGCATGACAGAAGTTTGTAAATTACAAAGTGGTGACTGAAATTACAGTAATCACAACCCCTCGAATAACCAAAATGGCGATCGCATGTAATTGTTCTTATCGCGTGTTGCCGCTTTATTTTGTAACATTTTCAACAATTAAGATAGCAGTCCATTGTATTGGGCCGCCTATTCATGCGCGATCTATTACATTAAAATTAAAATATTATGTTCAAATATTCGGCTAGACGTTGTTGGAAATAAGGGTTTAAAAAACAAAACTATTTTTTATAATACCTACGAAGAACATTACTAAGAAAATTATAAATAAGAGAAAAACTATTTTAATCATTGTTTTGGAGTTTTGTTGCAGAGGTAGGTATATTGTACATCTATAAATTTATGGAATTGATTTTCTTAGTTTAAATATTTATTTAAATCCTTAATAACTATTTTTAAAACAAATTTTCTTTTGTTTTCAGGTACATAACGAATTTGGTTTTGTTTCAGTGGCGCATGTCCGCGCTATTTGCGCTTAGTAAAATATTATAATTAATAGCTCGTGTGTATATTACTCGTAATAGTCTGTAAGCGTTAATGTTACCCAATAAAAGAGGTCAACTGCCGACTTTATGCCATCACTATTAAAAAAGGATTATATGTAGAATAGGATTGGAAGGTCGGATTAAAGTACTTTTATTATTTTTGATCGGTCGTAAGATTAGAAGGATAGAACGCGTTTACAGAAACTATCATTTTATATGTCTGGCAACATAAAACTGGTGTAGGCAATTTATTGACAAAATTTATTACTTAAGTGATAACAGAACAAAGCGTTGCTTAAATTTAAGGACCTGATGAACATCGAATAGAAAAGATCTTCGTATCTTAGGGTACCGTTTTTCTTAAAGTGGCCAGAGATACCTGTTACTTATAGTAAAATGTAACTGGCTGCACATAGGGTCTTCTGAACACCAATAGGAGCCAAAAATATTATTCTTAATAACTGATGCGTGTTTCTTCTGTATCCCATGGGGGTATATAAGTATTTATTATTATACTCCGTTCGATAAAATTATTATTATTATTCGGTTAAATGTTAACCAACTCAAATTCTAGCCTTCAAAAATTTAAAATGATTTAAGTAAACTTGTAAACAACAAGCTAAATTTTACTGTGAAAATTCGTAAGTACATATAATATACTATACCTGCTATACTATAAGTAGGTAATACTGTATTCAATTATAGAATCCATACTTCCATACTAATATTATAAATGCGAAAGTCTGTCTGTATGTCTGTGATGTTTTCACGGCTAAACTACCCGGTCCGATTTGGATGAAATTCGGAATGAAAATAGTTGAAGACCCGGAGTCACACATAGGCTACTTTTTTTCAAAAATTAACCCCTAAAGGCTTGAAATAGGGGATCAAAGTTTGTATGAAAAATCTGCACCGCATAAAGTTGATAGTTAATGACGTACCCCCTCCCCCACTTCCCCGGTTCGCGATATAAACTAATTCCACGCGGGCGAAGCCGCGGGAAAAAGCTAGTACTTAATAATTATTTTATTCATTTTCTTGCTTATTATAACCGCAAAAAGTCTATAGTGGAACAATAACCCAACAGCTGTCACTCCTTTGTAAGTTGCCAGTGGAGCGTTTATTGACAGAGGCTTAATCGCCTTAATAAAATTTTCTCAGTTAATCGTCGATAAAATAGGTGGAAGACGTTAAAGTTTGTACGCCGTTATAGCTATCTAACCGTTATAAGACTTTTTGATTTTACTACACTGGTTTTAGATCTGATTTTTTGTGTTAACAGCTGACATACGGGTAAGCGCTGATGAAAAACTTTCAGCTTCACCCAAAGGCAGAAGTCACAGAAGGAACGTAATTTTGCTAACGCTCGCACAGTTCTACACCCGCCATAGCATTCTCTGTGTTGCGGGTGGCATGGGCGAAACATATAAAACATTACTAACACGAGAAATAAGAACAAGCAAAGAAATTACCTATTGATTTTCAGGCCTCCAGTCGACATACAAGATGTCGTTTGGCGGCTGGCTCAAGTAAGACTATTATAGCCCTAGAATCAAGACCTTGTAATTCATACTCCAATGTGTAATATTTTACTCCTACCTATATAGACACTTGATTACGACATAATTTCGTTGCTAAAAGTTTAATTCGTGATAGAGCTCTATTCAACGGGGCCAAAAACTTTGATTAAAATGGCCGAAATATCGTCCAAAATACCTTGACACTCGATCCGTTTCATTACAGTTGTCATGGTCGTCGGAAGCGTGGCGCTGCAGGCTTGGTGGTTACCTGAAATCCAAAAAAAAAAACAAGAAATAATGCTATGAAAACCTATATGGGACAATGTGGTAGGTAGTCGTTGCGTCATGGGTTCGATTTCCAGGGTGGCGAAAGTGAGTTTTTTAGTTCTTGTTCTTTTAGACAACTCATGGTATAACTTACATCAGTATACAAATCATCATGTAATTTAATTTAAAACCTACTTAAGGTAAAATTTTAAATAATTTTATCGTTTGTGTTTTACATTATAAAGGTTCAATTTCAAGGATGCAGAATAACATGCAATTTGAAAGAGAATATTGCACAGAAGCGGTTGGTTCACATCTACGGGTTGCTGAAGGCAAAAACCATTTGCATATTGTGGCTCGAGCCAGCCTCATAATCATTACTCGCCAAGCGAAATTAGCCCCTAAGGTGCACTAGTCGACAACTAACACCACTCTATTATCCCGCAAACGTGCTCCCTCGTGCTAATTCAAATCCTTTGATGTGGTTTACATTATTGGCACGATATTTAAATCCCTCCTAAACATTAATACGAAAAAGGTTAGTTTCAGGTACAGGTACGTTAAATGCGATTATAATGATATCTTATATATAAAATTCTCGTGTCACAATGTGTTACCATTATGGTTACCATACTCCTCCGAAACGGCTTGACCGATTGTAGTGAAATTTTGTATGCATATTCAGTAGGTCTGAGAATCGGTTACTGGCTATTTTTTATACCCCTAAGTAAGGTTGTTCACCCTTAACATTTTTTTTTAAATTTTTGAACAAAATTTTTTGTTTTTATTTTTCTATAATGTGGCATTAAAAAATACATACAACCCTTAATTTTCACTCATTTATAACCCCTATTTTTTAATAGTCATTTTTCTAGAAATAAATTATATGGCAAAACAACGTTTGCCGGGTCAGCTAGTCTCTTATATAAATTATTTTGTTGAATATTAAATTTATCATCTTGAAATCCATAATTGTCTTGGCTAATTGGGGATTGGCAAACTTTACACAGCGTTTAGAGAACGTTAAGAAAAATACTGAGTTACTTAGGTATCTTCACAATGATTTTCGATTTAACTGACTTCAAAAGAAGAAGAGTTTCTCAATTCATTGAAATGCATTTTTTTTAAATGCATTGTATTACCTCAAAACTTTGGTGTGGGTGAACTGATTTTGATATTTCAATTCATTTTTATATTCCAAAGGTTGTGCTTCACGTATGGTCCCATATAAGCGATTTGAGCGACATCTGGCGGGTACTTTTTATTCTTAATAATCAGTATTTAATTTATGGTTTTTACCTCATAACTTTTGACTGGGTTCTTCGATTTGTATACGTAATTCTTTTTTGAATCGAAAACTGGTGCCTATGGCCTGATCCCATATACTCGTAAATCTGAGCGACATCTGACGGGTCATTTTTGAGTTAAATTATAGTAGTATTTTCTTGCAACTAGGTGTGAATATGTAGACTTTTTCTTTAGTTTTGGCTATAAGTATGCAATATAAAGTAACTCGAGGGACTTGAAAGTAGATAAACTGAAAAGGCCCTTATCCTTTCGCATTTACATCGTACCTGTACAAAGGAAAATACAATATAATAATAATAGAGCTGATAAAGGGAACTTTCTTCGAAATTAAATTACAGTTTTGAGGCAGCAACTTGTTGGTTCCGTACCTCTTCAAGTTGTACTCGTATTATATCGTATCAGATACCCGATATCCTAACTTAAATTATACTTCTGAAACGGGTAATTTCCGTGTAATATGAGATTTAATTTGGCCTTCTAAACTTTGCAATATAAGTAGCAGTTGCCTAATAAATAAATATAATAATTATAATTAACTAGCTGTTTCCCGCGGCCTTAACTGCGTGGAATTATTTTAGACTGACTTTTAAACAAACTCTTAACTCCTATTTAACCTCCTTAGGTGACCTGTGACCTTTCGCTTTATAATTATATTTTATTTAATATTATTAACATTACAGCAGTTGATTAAAGTCTTTTGAGTTTTATTCATTGGTAATAACTAAAAAACAAAACAAACGTCTTAACAGAAAAGTCGTTTCTTCTATTTTTGGTAAAAACCCCATAATATCGTCGATACAGGGAGAAGCCACATTTTTCCAATGCAAAAGATGTTTTACAGTTGTCGAAACCTTTACCCACCACTTGGCATCATACGTAAAATCATATGTTTTGGCTCTGTCAGAAGCTCTGCTCGTCCTTGTAGTTTTTCAGCGAACAAATTTTCCAGTTTACTTTATGTTACAGCAAACAGAATTTAAATTGCAACGGTGCAGTTTCCAACACAACCTTCAAATTACTTTAGAGTGAAGCCACGAACTAGAATTTCTCCTACACTCCGCATACAATCGTAACTTTGTAACATAAGTAAGTTAGTGCTTATACAATTTGATGGTTTGGTGTTGTGTAGAATGGTCGCATTGGTATATTTCAACCTATACTATATCAGTTGCAAGAGACACTGCGTTTATTGTAATAGATATTACCTATATTCAGGTAAGTGGAAGCTTTTTATTAATATTATTATTACTTCTATCGAATTGCAGTTGACACATTGTTGCATTAGTGTAGGACTGCGGGCAACAAACTGATAATGATAATAATTTACTATTTACATATATCAGGTAATTAATAATGTTTTTTTTAAATTGAAGGTTTTGTTTTCAATTGTTTTGCAAGTAACTAAAAGTTAATAATAATCTACATTAAATTAAGAATATTATTATAAGAATATTTTATCAAAGAATATTATAATATTATAAAATCAATTTTACTACGAGTAGGTATAATAGAGAGCAAATACTTGTACATCCTATAATAATATAAGTAACATTTAAAAATTTCATAACAACATTATGTTACTAACATTCAGCGAAACAGGCAGATACTTATATCATTATAATATGTAGCTAACTATTTAAACGGATAGGAAATACATATTTAACAAAACTAATAGCATTTTACTTTTGCAACATCTGGTCCCATTTTAAAAGTGTTGACAATATGCACCATTTGCCGTTTCTCCTGTCTTTTAATCTGTTGATCAAACAGCTGACGACAAATTTCGCTCACAGATCCTAATCGTATCGTTTTCTTTGAAGTTATTTCTTTTTCATACACTCTTAAATTATTCGACGACGCGACGCATCAAAGAACGTAAAAGTTTGAGATAAAACATACGTGATATATCGCTCGCATTTTCAAAATAATCTGGTATAGTTAAAGAAGCTTATATTTTGACGAAACGATAATATACGGGAATTGTGTTAATCCAGTATATACTCGTAAACAAGCATTCAATGTGTGCTAAAGGACTTTAAATGGGCGGAACAAAATTCATAAAACTGAAGAAAGTTGACTAAAAATAGGACTTATTTAATTAAGAAATTCAGATCGATTTAAAAAAATAATCGATCGATTTAAATAATAATTGCAAGTTGCAAGGGAGAACTAAAATATAAAAAGAAGGTTTTCAGATGTCTTTTCGTTTAAAACCACACCCGTATCTCTTATAAAACGGACAAAGTTACTATTGCATATTTAATAATTATATGTACAGATGAACGTATCATACGCAACATATTGGATCTTCTTATGGGAATGAGTTTTATCGAGGTAAAAAAAGCCTATGTTACTCTTCAGCCTCCCTAACTATGTTCACAGAAAATAATATTACCGTTATTTTGCTCTGTTGCCTCGCGGTGAAAGAAAGACAAACAAAACCAATACGCTTTCGCATTTTTTTTAATTAGTAAAGATTTAAGGGTAGAGCTACCTACTGTACCAAATCGGCAGAATAAAGCAAGTTTAGCGCTTACAGCTCGGCGGCTTGCGTCGATCCAAAGTGATGGGCGCCATCGGAAGTTGGATAGGTGATCGCTGACGGCAAAACATTCTTGGACGTATCCGTGCTTTGGGCAAAAGGGTACTTAAAACCGCACTTTAGTGGGCCACAAACCTCTCCATCAATCCGCACTGGAGCAGCGTGGAGGAATATTCTCTGGACGATCCAATGATGAATCTTTAACATACTCAATAATGGGCCATTGATGGGCTGAACTACGGGATATTTAACTATTACATGGGTTTAACACAGGCGGAATACAAGAGCATTTGTCACAACACGAGTGTCGAACTGATTACTTACGCAGCGGTGACAAAAACAAGATCGTAAAAGTTTAATCAAGTACAGTACTTACGAGTTTAAATCACAAAGTTACGATGAGCTAGTTGTTTACTTGTCGGCCCGAATGTAGGAATCTTTGCCACATTAACTATGTCAGGTGGTTTTCATTTTTTCGTTGGCCGCCAGCCAAGACATTGTTATTTAAAAACAGTTTCCAACCGCATGTGTTTCTATAAAAACAGTTAAGCGTGAGACTGCCTTGCGTACAACGGGTTTTGAAAGTTTTTAATTATTTCTATGTAAGAAAACAAACATGTGGGGTACCTTATAGGTAACGTAGCCCTTAATCGAAGAAAATCACGCAGCGTAGAATGTTGAGAATTTTAGGCCAGAAGTAGCAATGGGCAAATTGGGCAGGCCACATCGTTCGTTGGACGTATATGCAACAGAGGGACCTATTACAGCAATGATATGAGGTTATTTTCCTTTAAGTTCTTCCGCAGGCAGGCAGCCAGGTTGCAACACCAGTATGCAAGATTGGTTTTGATTTGAGAATTCTAAAGCTCTAAACTCCAAGCAGACAGTTTTAACTGGCAGAGAGTACAAACTAGACTAAATCCAAGCCTGTGCAAAATAATGATACCAAATGCAATAAAACCGAAGGTACCTAAGGAACCCTTTTAAAAAATAACCGCCAAAACGCTTACAATGCGGAGCTCACGCAAATTGTGGAGCATTAAGCAAATTCGGGCAAATTAGCAAACGTATAGCTAATAATAATTCCCGACTGCAGATTTTGCTCGCGGCTCTGGCAACATTTGTACAATGGAAAACATTTTTATTCGCGTGCAATGTGTTTAAAAATTTTTTATCGCTTGTACAAAAATGTGTTATTTATTTAATATTTAATACATCGTCATTTTTGTTAAATCAGTTGATGAAAAAAGATTCTCTGGAAGGAAACATGTTTCTGGTATATTCTCAATTGTTGAGTTCAAGAGTTTTCTTCATAATATAATACATAATATACAGGGTGATTTGTAATTCGACGTATTCCTCTTGGGATGTGGCAGTACAACCAATTTCCAACAAAATTAACCATAATGTCCCTAATACGAAGTCAGCTGGTTATCGAGATATTATTTATTTTTGATTTTGGTCAAAGAAAATCGAATTTGACTACAAAAAAATCAATAAATCATACTTATTTAGTGATCAAAATCAACGTTAATTTGGGAGATCGCGTTGGTAGCCAGAAACAAAACACTGCTGCTGTTTAATTTTCATTATAAATGATCTATACTAGCGGCAAGCTATGATGGCCGGTTTGACACATTACAACAGTGATGTGGAATGTCAATTTATTCTCGAACAAAAAACAATTAAGTTTTGTTTTTGTACCTGATTAAATAGGTTTAATAAAACAAAAATGTAAATGTTTATTTAATTTATTTGAACGAACTGAATATTTGAATGAAAATGAATATACATACTTTATATGCACACAAGAAACATATGAATACAAAAGATACCAAAAAAGGTGCCACAAAAGGCCATAATTAATCAGATTCGTCCATACTACTATTTTCACTGTCGTCACTGCTATCATCACCTACATTAATAATTATATGTTCGTTTTCTATAATATTATCTATTTTCACATCTCTTTCATAATCATATATAATAACAATAATAATCAAAAAAATAATAATATAATAATAATACATTTTAGAAATCAATTTAATAAATAAATTTTGAGTCCTAAACCTAAAACTACATTCGATAAAATTTATGAATCTCTGCACATCACTATCGTCAATAAAGTAATACAATTATTTCCTTCAAAGTCGTTATCAATTAATACGGAACTTCATGAGCGGACAAACGTCAAACCGGCCATCATAGCGTGCCGCTAGTTTAGTGGGTCTAATAGACAAACGACAAACAACAATAACAACTAAAAAGTTTGCAACTCAGGAACTTTAACCGCGGTACGATAACAAAGGGTTTTACGACACACGTGCTCTACGTACGTTTTTTTCTGGAATTTTTTGTTTTTGTCTTAATAATAATTTTACTTGTTTGGATAGCTTATAAAACAAGGAAGTTCTTCATGTAGTTTGTACGCTTGATGTATACTAGATTTTTTAAAATAAATCTAGTTTTCTATCGACCACATTCGTAAAAAAATATATTTTTTTGCAAGAATTCACTTGTTATTTTAAAAAGTGTAACACTTGTGCCTGCATTAGTATTAATAAATGATTGTTGGTGAATTGGTCACTTATTAAAATGCACACAACTCAATTCAAACCACTACTTTTTTATTAATAGATTTTTTTGTAGTCAAATTCGATTTTCTTTGACCAAAATCAAAAATAAGGAATATCTCGATAACCAGCTGACTTGGTATTAGGGATATTATGGTTCATTTTGTTGGAAATTGGTTGTATTACCACATCCCAAGAGGAATACGTCGAATTACAAATCACCCTAATTATTTATAAATGTACTTAAAAAGTATACAGAAAATTCAACACAAGTGTTTAAATCAAATCTTTCTCACTAAATTTTACGATCGACAAAAGTCGTCGGGCCGTAATTGGGTCGAGGAGACTTTCAATATAATTTTAAGATTATGGTTTTAAGATTATGGCCTACATATTTTGAGACGTCTAGCCTATTGATCCAGACGTTTAAGAATTATTCATGAGCAGTCTGTTTAATTTATCTCACTAGTAAACCCGCCCTCGCTACGCTTTGGGAAACCTACCTATCTATCAGTACCCAAACTTGAAATTGTTAGACGTGTTTCTTGACACTTAGCACTTACAAAAAACCACAGAAAACAAAGACAAACTGATAAATAGACATTCCTAAAATCGTTATTACCCCTGTACCTATATAGATTTTTTTTCACATATCTTGTACCTATGTACAGAAAGCGATCAATAGATGAACCTACGATATAATATAATATAATTAAACCTTTGCTTTTATTTATCAGTTCTTATCTTTCTACCGTTTAATAGCACAGGTTTTATCGTAAAAACGTCATACCCATTGTTTTTTTTGTGTAAGTACATCCACAGTGGTGCAATAACGACAGGAGTGTTTGGACTGAATCTTTGTTGAATCTATACATCAATCAGACTGTTTGTGAGTTTGTGATTTCGAAAAATTGTGTTTTTTATTTAGTGCATTTACACGATACTAAAACACAAACCAATGATTTTAAAAAATTTGTCTGTCTGTCTTTTTGTCCGGGCTAATATCTGGAACAGCTGAACGGTTTTATGGGACTTTCACTGGGAGAAAGAGAAGGATATGGAGCAACATGTGAGCTAATTCTGGGATATAAGTAGTTATATCCCGGAATTAGCGCGGGATTGGGATTCACGCGGGAAAACCTATGCGCGAATGTCGTCACAGACTAAACTATTCTTTAATAAAGTGTCGCGTAAATTTATTTTATTCTTCAGCATTCTACGATAAATGTAGGATTAGTCGCATTACGTCCTTTGCTAGCAAACTGGCGTTCTTCTCCGATCGCTAATCCTTTTCGCTTCTTAATTAGCAGAGTAAAAGGACGATAGTGAAATGGTTTTATATAAGTTGGTGAAAAGTAAAAAAGATTAAGCTTTTTTACTCTTTTTACCTCTAACCTAACCTTTTTAACCATCTGTAATTACCAATAAAATAAATTTTAACGTTTGCTCAAATTATTTACAAAATTGTAAGTAAGTATAACTTTATTACTCAGAACACTTTAGTTCAACAACTATATTCTTCCGCCTGTCTTTGTTTTCGGCATCTACTTATATTCTACTTATGTATATGATTGCAATAGGTAAAAAGTTTTTACGATGGTTTTTAAATGATTGTCTGAATGTATATTTGTAATACCTTTACAAAATTACCGTCAACGTAACTTTACTTGAAGATTAATATGTATTTAAAGTATAGTCGAAACCTAAAGTGTACCTAACGTGGTTCCGAAAGAAAAAGGTACACAAAAACATGTAGCTATGTAATTAAGTTTATATCTTTATAATTAAATACATCTATGTCTACATTCTTAGGCTTTCGAGTTTCCTCGTTTGAAATAAAATGTAGGTAAATTGTCTTGGTACTGTGGTCTGAGAGGCTTTATCGAAGATTGAAATTAGATAACCAAGTTTACCTCGTATATCTGAAACGTACATGACATGAAATTGGCATGTTTGATCGGGAATAGAATTTTCCTTCGTTCTAAAAATAACTATGCCTTGTCTATGCTAGAAATTTTAAGAGATGTGTACGCAATACCGAAAAAAATATTTTGTTTTCGTAGGATTTTGTTTACGTGTAAGTAATAAATAAGTTATTGATTTAATCATAGTTATACTTTAGAGTTAGACGCGCTTAGTTTAGTGGTTACATAAATAATACAGAGGTACCATACATAAAAAAACAACTAAAAAGACAGAACTGAAAACCTCCTTTTTTGAAATTGGATAAAAGTTCTTCACCTATTAAAAACAATTTTCGCTTGCTTTGATAAAGAATATCGTCGGGCGGAAACGGAAGAGGAGCCAGTAACCCATCAGTGGAACAGTTGTGAGTTATAAATTGTAACAAATAATTGAAAATGTACAAATACGGTACCTATAATATAGTAATTTGTAAGAAATATGTCGGTTTCAACGCAATAATGATCCGCTTCTGATCACGGGCCTCTCCTCATCATTGAGTCGGCTGGAGCATACTCTACCACATTGCTTCATTGCGGATTGGTGAAGAATAAATAAGTTAACAAAAAAAATTAAACAACTGGTAATATAAAATTTTACAATACTATTTATTTTTCATAAATTAAGCAGTAAGTTGTAAAATAGGTAGATATTTTACACACAAAACACATGCTAGTAAGTAAATTAGCATATTCAATGAGTTTTAACAACCAACGAGTTTATAAAGACATTATTTCGCTTTGAACTTTAATGCAAAAACCTTCAGTCAACTCTTTTGATACGGACCAAAGGAACGGCGATAAGGGTTCATTAAAATGTTTACTTTCTACATAAACGCGGGTACGAAGCACACAAAGACAGCTGGAGGGTTAGCCGGTCTTGTAAAACAATGTACTACGGTTGTATGGAGTGCTCGACAACCAATCGGAACGCAGTAGAGCATGTAGTGCACTTTGTTTTAATAGCACTAGGCAGGATTAGTTTTTAAGTTGTGCTCTAAACAAAGCTAGGGGAGGAATCCTAGGACGCCATGCCCGTTTCTGAAGAGCATGATTATTTAAGTTCTGCCTTCAAACGGCTAAATGATGGGTAGGTATGTGGTTGGGGGTACGAAACCATTTTGAAAATTATAGTTCATTTGGGATGTTATATGTGTAGAAAATCTTAAATATTAAAGGACACATACTTAAGAAGACATTACAATGGACAAGAATTTTTAAAACTGGTGTTTTACTGTGTTGAGAAAAATATGACATCATGTCTGCGGGAAGGGGGAAAGGGAGGATACCAAAAGTAGTGGGGGGGGGGGGGGGGTGTTAAAATTATAAAGTTTATGTTATATAGGTAATTTGTCAATGGCCCCTAACATCGAATAATTAACTAATACGTTTTAGGAAACGAATTAAAATAACTACCTACCTCGTGGCTTTTAAAAAACATGAGTTGTTTTTTGTTTCTTAGGTCAGAAAATGACTTCTGTTGTAATCTGTAAAATACTCCACTGTCCGTCACCCAAATCTTCCAAATTCACGTTACTCGACTCCGGTGACCTCTTTTGAAAAATGTATGTCATGTTATATGTGCTTAATCTCCGGATTACACGTGTTCAACACAACACGGAAACTTCAAAGCCTTGCTGGGAACCGCATACGGATTTACAGGGATTTGGCTCGGAACATACCAGCAATGTAGGCTGCAGAATTAAAGGAGTCGTTGAAATATTAATAGCTGATTCAGATATTGGTAGGCGCAAGCAATACTTGATATTATGCATTCGACTTTTCTGTACTTTTGGTTGAAATTTGTTTAATCGGACATCGGTAAATTGAAAAAAAATCGACATGGTACATTTGCGACCGGTAGGGCGCAACGGGTAAATACTATTTCGGACTGGTGTTTTAAGAGGCCTGGGTTCAAATCCCAGAGAGGCAGATATTAATGATGAGCCAATTTTCTGATATTGGTCTGAGTGTGTTCTTCTCTTTGATGTCCTCGCTATCACGCAGCCACGATACTAACAATTCTAGTATGAGCATCTAGCATATTTTTTTTAAGTTAAAGCGCATCATGTTTTCATTTATATCTGTTCAACTACCTATGTTTCCATAAATATGAAGGCCTTCAAAGAAGTGCAAGTCTTTAAATACAAAAATAAATATGCAATATGATTTTAAATACAAACCGGAGGACACGGCGATATGAAAGTAAGGTCTAACTAACTGAGACAAAAACCGAAAATCGGAGTAAAATCGATAGTAGAATGTCTGTGTTAAAACTAATATTTCATATCAGATTTTCTTCACAAGTATACTATTTGAATCACTTTTAGGTGCGCTCATATAGGCGCTTAGATGAGAAACCTTAGCAACACCGCAGGAACTAATACTCACGTTGAAGTTGGGATATCAAAAGTCAAGCCAATATGAACTTTATATGGACGGAGTAAGTTTCTAAAATATTTGTTACACTTAGACGATAGAGCGTTCGTAAGCTCATACGAGCGGCCATTTTGGTTAATTGATACTCAGGCTCCATGACCGTAACATGATACCAAGTACGGAGGGGTTGAAACTGCTATTCTTAAATAGCTGGCCAATCAGGGACGATTTTTTTATTTAATTTAACGCTTCTTTTGTTTTAGTATTTCATATTATATGGAACACATAGGTACGTCATCATGAGGGTTGATTTGGTTGAGATTATTTTCAGAAATGATGTTATGAGCAATGAGATATTTGTATATATGTAAGTTTTTATATCAAAAATATAAATTAAAGTCAATTGAACTTTTATAAATTTTATCCAATTTTATAAAATTGTCTTATATTAGGTACTTTGTCATTTATAAGTTTTCTAACTCCAATTAATATTACTTGGAGCCAAAATAGGTGGGTAGTTTACACAAATTATTACACCCATTATATTATACTTTGCGTGCTCCATTAATATTTTTTAATATTATAATATGCGCTACAAAATTTTTAATGTCTTAATAGGTATACTTAACACCTTAACATATTCTATATCAACATTTTGCCGGAATTTACAGCCTTAAAAGTGCATAGTTACCTGACCTGACGAGCAAAATGTCCTTGCTTGAAATATTTTTATCGATTATGGTGATATTTCGATACATTATAATTATTAATGTGTACCTTGGACGTGTAGGTAGCTGTGATGTTTCATTTCTTCACATTCATTTCGTAAGGGAAAGAAGGATATCATAGGGCAGACATATAGTTACAATGTGTGAGGTCATTTACTTAGTACCTAGTTATTTATAGTTAACACTTGATAACAACAAAATCGATCGTATCTTATAAATATAAGTGATTTATTCCAGACGAACAATTGAATATTTTTGTCAAGTTCTATACAAATTTTGGTGTATTAAAGCCCTCCCAAAGATTATAAATATCGATAAACGATAACAAAATGTTGTTAGCAATAGTTTTATTGCTTCCCGTTTCGGATCATTAAATACGCACGTGACTGATATTCGATAGGGTTGTCCAAATGTTTGTTATGATTTTATTTATAGCTGTTATAGAAAACCCGAACTTATTGAGAAAGAATCAGTTCTCATAGTGTTTTATTTTTTTTACACGTAAACAAACTAGCGGGATAACCAATGGCGGTTAATGGTGATGATTGTTGCTTATGGACATCGGTAAAATAAAAGTTATCGCGGAGAAGAAAGTATATAGGTATTATATAAAATAAAAGAATCTTATAAATGTACCCTTAATATATGTAACCTTACTCCTCCGAAACGGCTTTACCGATTTTTACCAAATTTTATATGCATATTCAGTAGGTCTGAGAATCGGCTATTATCTATTTTTCATATCCTTAACATTTTTTTGACAAAACAACGTTTGCCGGGTCAGCTAGAATAGTATAAAAATTTTGTAGGAAAAAGTTACGGCATTTTAAACTCCCGCCGACGATATTCGATGTAGATACCTTCATTACAGGGAAAACTAGCATTTGTGTGGGATGCAATTAAAATGAATTACAATGCGAACGCACGGTAGTTAGAGAAAATGCTTAAATTGTTACATTGGTCCATTTACGCCGGACCTATTATATTGGGTTTTAAGCCAGTTTAGGAGCTACATAATGAAATGATAGTTTCGGATAGTAAGTGACTCTTATTAACCTCAAACCAACTTCACCTATTTGTTGATTACGCTGGAGAAAGGACATAGCTGTAGTGTGAGGTTTCTCGTGTTCTTGAAGCTGTGCTGTTGTCGAAGTTTTACGTACTATCCTATCAGTGTCGCCGTAAGCAGGTGTGCAAGGCGTGCACAGTACGCGAGCCGCAAATGTAAAAGTAAACCAATATCTACTTAGTAGTTGAATAGTGGAACGACGATGGTATGGGGGGCGCAAAACTTTAAACTATTAAATAGCATATTATGTAAATATACTACTTATTATACGAACATTCAAAGACCAAATAATGTATAGAGGTCGATTTGAGAAAGCACCTTTAATTTAATCCTCAAATAATGTGTTTTACTTATGAAGTAGCGTTTTTAGTAGCAAAACTTAATTAACTCTCCACACATATAAGGTCTCTATAATTAATTTAGCAGTGTGAAGTCTACACATTAGCAGTTTATTAGCACTATGGATTATCCTCTTTATCCTATTGCATTGTAAGAGCTCGGGCATAGCTCTATGAGTCAGTTTTGGGTTGCGTTGATAATATTTGTATTATACAGGTACTGTAGACAAATATGTCCTGAATTCAAAGAATTGGAAAACGAATCTCAAAAAGATATTGCCTGCTTAATAAAATAAAGGTAGGTATATAATGAATAATAATTAAGCAAATTATTAACTAATGAAGCAAGTATCTATTAGGAAAATGTTTATCAAAGCAAAACTAAGGTAGGCCTCGGTTTTATTAATAAAGCTATACAAATTATTGTCGGTTCATCGGGTATTTTGTTTAGTTTGTGGCGGTTAGTTTACAAATCTGTGGTTTGTTTGTTATGCCTATAGTATGAATAAATAATTTGCAGTCCCTTGTTAAATATTAAAAGGGACGGGCGACTGCAGACGAGCGGTTTGCTGTAGGTTAAGTTAAACGGTCAAATGCTCCTATCCTAACAGTAGGATTTTCTGTGTCGCAAATTTCAGAAAACATAAATATTACATTGAAAGAAAATCTTGAATATCATTAACCAACTTCAAAAAACGAGGAGGTAGGTATTTTTTATTTGTGTTACTGTTATCATAACTTTTTACTTAGGTAATATTTGGATTTTGATTTTATTCGATTTTAAAAAAAGATCAAAGTAGGTATTATCGATATCCTCAACTTCAGTTACATTTATGATTTTTATTATAAGAATAAAAGACCAGACGATCTTTTCGTTCAATGGCGCGTTTAATTTTCTCCCGTTCCCTACAAGTACTTTTACGTTGTCTGTCACGCAGGCGAAGCCTTTGGTAAAAACTAGTGTGCCATAATGAATAGTATTGTATTAGATTCCATGTACAGATTATACAGTCATTGATGTATTTAGTTTTATTTTATGTATTGTATAGATAGGTAAATGTTATGTAAAAAAGAAGGTAACTACTTTTAGGGACAAGATCGCCTATTTGTTACATTGCGTATATGTAGATATGTATATCTTTTAAGTTCGAATTGTACTCATAGGTATTGAAATAAAATAGTTTGCAATAAAGAGTTTTTGTATTGTCCTGTATAACCCTAAACCGTTCGTCTACAAAACCCAAGTATCTTACCTACAATATACATCGGGGCACTGATTACGGATTCCTCGACCACTCGGCTCCGCTACCGTTACCCAAACACTGCGACTGCCGAGAGGTTCCTGTCTTAATGTTGAAAGTATAATGAATAAGGCTTTTTAAATACCGCGCTAAGAGCGTTTGTGTGTCACGGACATTCTTAGGTGAACTTGAGGATATTGATAAGCATGGTTAATGGATTAATTTCTTCAAAATACGCTTGTTTGGTAGTACAGTCACGCACGGAATAGTTTAATTTTATTTATCGTTTAATAAGAAAATTCGGGTGACAAGAGTTATTTTTTTAAACTTTGAGTTAAAGTATTTAAAGTAAACAATCTCATCAGTTAGCGTTCAAGGTTCGTTGCAATGCATCATAATGTTGATGCCTGATGAAATTCGGCCCGTGCACCGGGGTTTCGGGTTGAAATCTCACCGTTCGCAGTTTTTACTTCTTTTTAAGCTTCAAATGTCTCGCTGTAAAAGTGAAGGAAAATATTGTAAGGAAGCCTGTATGTCAGAGTGTTCAAAGGTACGTACGTGAAGTCTGCCAATCCGCAGTTTTCCAGCGTGGTGGACTTCCAATGACTTCAATATTCTTATTCTGATAAGAGAATCCTTCTCAATACAACATTAATAGGAATTGTAAGGGTTCCCACCCATCTACGGGCTAAACCTTGGTATGGACTCCTCTGCGTGTTGGGCATCGTGCTTTACAAGGAAACGGGCCTGCTTCTTAAGGAGGTTCCAGCTGCCTCCCACTTTGCAATGCCGAATTTATTATAATATTAACTACGATTTGGTACTTTTGCACTCAACTCGTTCGCCAAACTTCTAAAAACTGTTAAGTGTCGCCACAGAGTACATAAATAAATGTGGGTTCGCGGCGGCAATTCATTAGTGATACATATTTCAATGTCAATATGCTGGGAAGTTCTGACTGTCAGAGAGTCATGATACTATATGTAGGTACCTACTGGGTATTAACAGGAAACTTTTTTCAATGCACTTTTATTGTGAGCTAAATTAGAGTGTACGTAACAATGAGGTTATTTTGGCTTTTTTATGCAAGGGATGTGCCTAAACAGTCCGCAATTCGACCGCGAGTCCCTCTATTTACATATGCGAATGTGTGCGGTTTTGTTCCTATTTGCGGTGCTAGGGTGTACATTCGTAATTACGGCGTTGGGACGTGTCCCGAGGTGATACGACCACACTTACACTGACAGAATTTACAATAGTTTCTGGAAGTGCTCATATTTTTAATTTTATTTTACTAATGTAATTACAATAAATTAGACTGTAAGGTAAGGTCAGATTTTAGCTACCAACATACCCACATACTCGTATATCGTTATGTTTTTTTTGTTTTTTTTTTATGTGGTGTAGGTTAATCAAATTTTCCAAGCATAGGTATAACTTTTTAACACAATTTTTTATATTAAAGGTATAGTTCAATACACAAATATAAGCAAAATTAAGCATGGCTCCCGATGGTGTACAAATATTTAAATTTGATATTGAATTAAATTCAATTTTGATTATTTGTATGGAATTAAAACATTAAAAAAAAGAATAAAGTGACGTATCGTGCGAGATACATTAAAGTAATAAGCTTCAAAAGTACCTAATTGATTGGTTCGATTACTTCCATTCATTTATGCCAACGGTATTCGGGCACCCCTCACAATACGGTCTCGCTCTGAACGAACTGGTTCCGTTCATGATCATTGCAAGATAGGGTTGTCACCTTAATTATAATATAATAAAATAAAGTTATTTATAATTTTACAAAAAATGCAATGAACATCAAGGGTCAGAAACTATGTACATATATACAAGGTAGGAAAAAGTAAGAAGGTTCATATGTTTGCTTTAAAATGACATAAAATAAATAAAAATATCTTTTAACCTATAATTAACTTGAATAAATGAAATAATTGAATAAGTGATAGTAAACTGGTTTGTTTACACGTTGGACTCCGAACCGGATGTTCTGAAATATGTGTGAAGTTCGCCAATTCGTACTTGGCTAGTGTGGCCTGTCCCACTCACTTCTCATTCGCATCATATCTCAACATAATTATGGAATATTTACGACCTTGATCATTTTATATAACCTTTCTTTAATCCACAGGTTAAACATCAACATCTCATGTAATTAGGAATGGAATAATGACATAATGAAAGGTATTTTATATATTCAATATACAATATGTAGGATTTGATGGGATTCAATGTATTTTAAAGCAAAGTGGCGTACGAGACTTATTGACTAAAACATATTACGACACTTTACAATAGAAGTGCTAGTGGCAACCCTATTCTGGGCTGTAGATTGCTGTAGATGTCGCAGACGCCATGGGATAAGGCCATCCGGTCAATATTAGCAACACAAAACACTCCTAGTTCTAAAGGTATGCGTAAGTTTACATAACGTGTAACATTATGTAAAACCATACCTTATTAGGCCGTACTTAGGTCTCATCTTCCTTGAATGGCAGGTAAATGGTATTATCGAAGTTGTTATATTGTGTAAAAAAATCGGTCTTCATTTGTAAAAATAAGTCATCATACCTACATTCATAAAATGTGTACAAAATTCGGTTGTACACAATTTACATGCCTTTGAAGTATAAATACTCCGCAATCATGACAAAATGTCTTTTCCTATTGTCGTTCATATAGCATAGTAAAGACAAGTACCTTCTACAAAATAGCAATGGCTTCGTTAGCAGAAAACGCCACAGCAATAAAGAACAACGCTTCCCTCTTTCTTAAGTATTATATTCTACTCATTTCTGCTATTCTTCTTTTCTATACTATATCCAAATGTTGCCTCTAAGAGATGGTCTCCTTTTATATGTCGTAGCTAATTTGTACAGGTGTAGGAATATACAGGAATATACATATAGGAATATATACGATAGATATATAGGAATATACATCTTTAAATAAAGAAACATCCTACACCCACACTGAAAACCTAGATTATTGTTGGAGAAAAATCGTGTCGACCTTCGAAGAGCTCATTAAAATGAAATAAAGACAAAAATTATAGCTTCACAACTATGTGCTTTAAGTCGAAATTATTTTTTATTCCAGCAAACATGGATCTGTCAATGTAAAATATTATGAAATATTTTAACTTGTAATATTTAACAAAATGAAATAGGTCAACGTTAACTGTAAAGGAAAAGAAATTAAAAGGGATTCATGAAATAAATTAAAAACGCAGCATATCCATTGAGACTGAGTAAATATTTAATATTATTTGTGTCAACTCTGCAAATAGGGTTTCATCCGCTGGATTTTGTGGTTCTGCAGGATGTCACCAAACCCTTATTACGTCACGATGTTTTTGGCCAGGGACATACTATTTTATTTCTTTATTTACGGTTAAGGCTTATTGCTGCGATATAACAATTAATACAAATAAATAGAGGTTAGAACCCTGAATTTTTTATTAAACTTATGTATATAACAAAGGTCAATAAAATCATGTTGTTATAAGTACTTATTACTAAAACTTATGTAATTATAGTTTCAGAAAGGTACGAATACTCCTACGAGACTCTAATACAAGAAGGTCTAAATTGACATTTGAATTCAAGATAAAAGTTTGACCAACAAAATTTATCGGTCAATTTATCGGGCAGTCCCTTGTGCCTGACCTCTCAGAGTAGCTTCATTTTGTTGCCAATGATACCAATATATCAGAAACTAAATCATAAACTTTTTAGTTTTGACCTACTTAGTGGAAACAACATTAAAAACATTTAAATTATTTTCGGCCTCATTAGAGCGTCATAAGCCACCGTAGTCCAGGATTTATAAGCATGAAGATAGTGCATGTCGAGTACGGGAGACATACAGCTATCTATAAGTAGGACAAAGAGAAGGATTTGCAATTCTGTCTCTTTTTCTAGCCGAAGGATAACTAGAAGCGTGACTCTTTTATCTCTTTTCATCTACGGAACATCCGTGGTCTTGAAAAGCGACAGCAGCTGGCTCGCAATCACCAGGTGTATGGAATTGGTCGCATCGAGAAGGCCAATGATACCGATTTCATGCTAGCAGACCTATAAGAGAACGCAGAAACTAACTCTCACTTCATGGTAGAGTTTATAGCCTGGCTGGGTAGATCACCCTCAAGCTTGTGTCAACCGCCAAACAACTTGTCGTTTTCTGGATGTTAGCCAGTTTTTGCTCTTTCCTCTTCTCATCTTTCTTCTACTTCTTTCTAAGCTGGCTTATGCTACGCATTCATGCTTTTGAAGTTATTCTGTGAGTGGATGAAGGGTGATGATAGTCATTTATCGTTAATTTACTTTTACTCCGCTCATACTTCGACATCAGATTGGTATAGTAAAATATTGAAATTATTAAACTACTCATTCGCAAGTTCCATATATATACGAGTAAAAAGAAAAGTCAGTCGCATTGATGACGGAACCCTATATTGGCCGTAGCGTAGTACTTTTCTTTTTTTTGTTGAATGTTGTTCAATTTATTAAGCGTTTCTTGCTTAGGGTCCGCTTCAAAATCAATTGAGTCGCCGAGAACTCGTTTCAATCAGTCACAGAGCGATTGAAAATTCAATAGCAATAGGAGATGCGAAAGAAGGATTACGTTTCTAAATTACGGGATATCTTTTTACATAGTTGTGTATCTTTATCTGTGGTAAGATATAAATTTACGTAGATTTGACGTAACTTAATACTTCTGTGCGAGTTACTGTGTGAACGAAAAAATATTTATTTAGTAGAAAATTTTTCATATAATTTCGTTTTTGTTACTTGTCATGTAGGTGTGTTCTCTCAGATTTAGGACTTTGGTAATTGTCCTTGTTTCGCTTAAGGAAAACTATATTAACCGTGGCATTGGTATCCACATTAAAAAAAGTTTAGATTGGATTTTTAAAACACATAATGTATTTAATATTTAGGAACTGATAAAAATAAAACAACAGTAACAATACAACAATAGTGTTATGCCGCCTGAAGGCCTACGACATGGCTTAACGACTGCTCCCTATCTATAACAACCGGGACAGACGGCTTTACGTGCCCTCCGAGGCATGGAAGCGCTCAAGAAATTTTTAGAAAAATTAGAAATTTTTATCGATCACGTAGAATCGAGGCAAGCCGCCGGGCTATATTACTATTACATTTAAACAAATATTAAAACTTATACTATTTCATTTTAGTTCGTTGATTCGACTTTTACATTAATACACTTTGATTCGAGTTCTCTGTGAAGCAAATAATATTAAAGTTCGGTCTAAAACTGTATGGGAACACAATACCTTTTACTAAAAGATGAAATCAATATTTTTAAAAATAATTACTAACACTAAAGAGTTATGAGCGCACAAAGTTTGTTAGATTTTGTTTCCACTATGCATTTTTACTAACGTATACTAGCTTCTCATTCTAATTTATTTATTAATTTTATCGAAGCGGTTAAATAAAGTAAGTACAAGGGTTATGCAAATTAGTGAAATTAGTGCGCTTTATCAATCTAGAGGGAGTAGCTCTACTTTACGGGATTTATGAAATTTTCTAGTTATCAAATAAATAACACAACATTTTTTGACCTAAGGCTGATTTTTTAGTCAAAATTTTATTAACTTTAGGTACTTTTTGCTTTTTACTGATGACTTATTGCAAAATTTTTCGCAAATTTAAAATATAAACATCTCATAACTGGTCCTATCTCTGCGTTTTTTGTCTACCATAGGACATTAGGACATAAACAGTGTCATCTCAATTTGCATAATAGCTGAAAGGCCTTAATTTTTTTTTCGTTCAAGCACTAAGGCATTGAATACAAAACACTTAAAAAGTAGGGTACCTGTAGTAAGCAAGGCTGTATCAATACGGCTTGTAGCGTCCATGTCCCATCATGTACGCTTACATTGTAGATACATCCCTTTAACACACATACAGAAATATTTTTTTGCCTAAGATACACAGGTATTAGGTACAATTCGTTTGTGTGCGTTCTAGGATGCGTCACGTGCACGATGCACACTCAAATAAGCTAACTAACGACTGTTAAAATTACCTGTTCTTCATGAACGAATCCCGTGCCGGAACAAGCAATGGAAAGGAAGTCAACACGATCCATATCTCGATATAACTGGAAAGCGCGTGCAACCTGCTCGCCGTGTATTGTACAGATAGCCATCTAGGGCCGATACGCGGTTAATAATGTAACGCGATAAATATTGCACGTGGAAACACTCAGCTTCTAAGGACCTGCTTTCTTAGGGCTATTGAAACTAACGTTTGAAATTCGTAATGAAGATTCGTTGAAGTGATATTGTTAAATACCTTTAAGCTAGTACCTAATATCTACCCTTTTAAACCTTTAGGGCCTTATTCATAAACGCGGCTTAAAGTTACTCCAGGTATAAATTTTTTTGTCCCTGTCATGTGATTCTGTATAGTCAAAGGTTAGAAGAAAACAAAAACATTTAAAGTAGAAGTGACTTTAAGCCGCGTTTATTAATAAGGCCCTGCGGGCCTAAATGTAAAAGTAAATTTAATATTCATGACAATTAATTATATGCCAGCCAAGCCCAAAAAGCATGTTACATTTCATCTGAATACAGACATTCTGTTACCTTATTTAACCTAGCCAGCCCAAGTATGAAAGGTCTTATAACGCGGTAAGGCACCCGACGTAGATAAACGACAGTGATTTAACAATTTCGACCGACGTCTTAACATGCCCTCTAACTGCCACTAGCGGTCACCTATACAACTAAACCTAGCCAAAGTTGCTTCGAAATTGAAGCAATCTGTCGTGTGAAACTTCTACATTTGCATAAAACATAAACATACAACGAGAAGGCGTAACCATGTCATTGGCGTATCAGTATTTAACACCCAATTAATCTGAATAATTTAGGCGAAATAGGTTGTTATCTGCATTATCTCATCATTACATGATTATTTCCACGAATATCGTAAATGAATTACCTTAAATTAAATACTCTTACGTAAAAACCACGATTAGATATATTTTACATTATAATTATTAATTACACACCTTTTTGACTAGGGGGTTAAAAAGTATATAACATATTATTAAAACCAAGTAAAAAAGTCATCATTATTGCGGAGCATAATATTAAACAATCGCTAACACATACCTACAAACAAGTAAATGCACAAAGCAATGAGAAACACGTTTCATTTACGTATAAATAAAATATCACAGGTACCTAAATAATACATAACGTCAAAAATACAAAAAACCATCACGTTCTGAGTAACAAATACCTCACTGCACCATTTTAACGTGTCCCCAAAATATTGAGGACTTAAAAATTTAAAAGCTCAGTTGTCGGTCAAGTGCGAGCTGCGGAGTACTAAATTATTTGCTTTTAAGCTCGGTATTTAAAACTGTACAGTTTAATATTTCACCGAGCTCCAGATTTTCGCATACCGCACCCATTATGACGTCCTCGATGTATGCATCATAATAAAAACGCTATAAAATTGTTTTTATTGGCCATCATCCACGCACAAGTGGTACACAAAATTGAATAATCCAGTGTTTATGAAATTTAAGTTGGCTTCAGAAGCGTATTTTAAAATGTTACAGCCATAAACGAAATTCATCTCGGCCAAATGACCCACTTCGTAATTGAAACCGAATTGTTTAAATGATTTATCGGTATTGTTCGGCCGGTAACCAGAGCTTTCTGTCTAGAATACTAAATGGCATTCAAATCTAAGCCTAGCCTTATTCCTTGTTGATCCGATAACGCTATCGAGGCATGAACTCAGATTACGTGTATTCAAATTAGGGATGAAGATGTGTGAGACAATCTTTGACGACCGGAATGGCGCAATGATAAACACCGCTGTTCCAAGGGTCCTGGGTTCCATTCAACGTTTGAATTATGAGTTTTTTACGTTCCCCGTCTCGGTGTGGACGGTGGACGGTGGAGGACGGAAAATAAGCAACTTAAGGTATGCTGATGACACGACACTTCTTACAAATACCCAGGAAGATATGGAACATTTGCTGCAACTCCTAGAGACGGTGAGCCTCTCTTACGGTCTCACTATTAATAGAGAGAAGACAAAGATGATGGTAGTGGACAGAGCCGAGTTCAACAAGCCTGAACTCACTTCTATAGCAAACTGCGAAGTAGTTCAGAGTTATGTATACCTCGGATCCACTATCTCAAATACCGGTGGATGTGAACACGAAATCCGTAGGAGATGCGCTTTAACAAGATCGGCCGTGGGTAAGCTCGAAAAAATTTGGAGAAACAAGAACATCACTAAAAACACAAAGGTCAGGTTAATGAGAAGTCTTGTTTTTCCCGTTTTCCTGTACGCTGCGGAAACCTGGACAATTAAACGTCAAGATCAGAAAAAAATTGACGCTTTGGAGATGTGGTGTTGGAGGCGACTCCTTAGAATACCCTGGACTGCACATCGTACTAATATTTCCATCCTAAACGAGCTAAACATAAAAGACAGATTGTCATCTACTGTCAGGATGAAGGTACTCAAATATTTCGGACATATAGTACGTGATGAAAGCTCAATGGTGCGTCTTGTAGTCCAGTGTCAAGTAGAGGGAAAGCGGTCACGAGGCAGATCACCCGCGCGCTGGACGGATGTTATTAAAACGTCAACGAATAGTTCCATAACCCAATGTTGTCGGAATGCCACGAACAGAGATAGATGGAGACGCATTGCGAGAGCTGCAATCCTCAAGGAGAACTAAGACGACCTACCACGACCGTCATTATAGGACCACGACCACTCTGCCAAGAGTGTACGACTATGAAGAGTCTCGGTGTGTGTCCTTGTCTTGTGCGTTGTCCATGACATCCACGACACAGGGAATCCTAGTGTGGGGCTACGAGTGTTTAGAGTCACTTATCTACATTTTTAGAGTTCTTTCGACTGTCAGTAATTATAATTATTTATCATTGACTGTTGTTTAAGTTTGATCCTGTAGTCTAGTTATCATTGTTATCAGCGACAGCCCCCGAGAGAGTTCCTGGGTTGGATTTCTGTCTATTGTAGACGTTTGTGTTACACCTAACTGTATACTCATAGGGTTATTTATTTCTGTGCTTCTTCTTAGTCGGGCACTCTTGACAGAGTGGTCGTGGTCATGTCTTGGTCGATTCTCGTATCGCATCTGTTTTTGTGATGCGACGCTATGTAGCTCTATGTTTTGCGGAGCGAGAGCAATCGTTGATGTTGGAATGTGTCACAGTTTTAATAAGATCTGTCCAATGAGTTGGAGAGCGCCCACGTGATCTCTTGCCTTCAACTTTTCCTTGCACCACCAATCTTTCCATTGCGTCCTCGTTACGGGTGATATGTCCGAAGAACTTGAGGATTCGTGATTGTATAATGGATGATAATCTTTCTTTGATGTTCAGTTCTTTCAGAATAGAAATGTTTCTATTTCTGTGCTACATACAGAGAATTCTAGAGCGGGGAAGTGAATTTGTAAATGCGTACCTTTATTAATATTAAGTTACATAACGTATGATAGACGTACATACTCAGAATTTTCCTCAGTTGCTAGCTAAATTAGAAAATTAACTCTAAATCTTCACTGCGAACCCAAATGTAAATTAAGATCGCAGTTTAAGTAAAGAACTCTAATTAAGCAATCAAATGAAGGGAAGAAAAAACATTAATTCGGTTGCCAAATTTCGAGTGGGTAAGTTGAAAGAAGTGATTCTGTGAGTAGCTCAAACACGCTTCATTTAATTCCTATTGATTCTCGTGGTTCGTTACGAATGCAAAAACTTCTATTAGACATTCCCTGAGACGCTTTGATATGCAAATTCGGTATGGACTCTTAACTGAAACAATAGATTTCAGCGCGCCTTTACATTAATCATTGAAAGCCTTTCTTTTAACGAAAAGTCTTTTTCCTGGCGTATAAAACATGAAATATTCATTTGTCAAGAATATTTTCGTTAGGTCTCGGTCTGGGCTGTGATTTCTACTTTTTATTTCATTTCCTATTTCACCGACAGCACACGGTTTACTTCAGTTTAAGTCTGAAATAAATTTTTGGCTAAGAAAAAAAAATATTTTGTTCCCCAGCTCTCAATATTGTGACAAACATTTACTGTGCAGTTAGCGAAAATCAAATATGATTCTGAAGTTAGTATAAGTGGATGACTATTTGTAGGTATGACTGCAGTGCTCTCAAAATATTAATTTGTTCTCGCGGTGAATAACTCTACACTATGCTAATTCGCGCTGTTTATATTTTGTACTTCATTTTCACATAAATTACCGACAAATTTTAAGATCAGACGAATTAAGTAATGGCAAGAGGTCATGGTTGTTCATTGAAATCAGAAGATCCAAAGAGTCCTTTCAGGCATAAAAAAAGGGTGTGGATTACCCACAAAATCACCAACTCTCCGACCTTAGTTCATAAAATTTATGAACAATTTAGTATCACATCATTAATCAAAGTAAAACCATTTAAAATACCAGTTTAATCAAATTTTCTAATTAATTTACAACAAGTCCACAGTAGCCATTGATTACTTAAATTTAAGAGGTATGACCGTTAATATGACGCGAGAGAGGGGAATGCTTTTAATGGCGACGATTAAGTAGGCGCAGCAGTCAATATTCGTGGTCCCAAGAATTTGTTTCTCTAATTGCGTCACCGACCGTCATTTGTTTTTATATACTCTTTAATATCGATGCGTGACATTAGAACAAAGCCCAATGCTTCCTGTGTTCGGGCTTGGGTACAAATAATTCTACTTAGAAACCTAAGTAGCAGGTATATGACTACGAAGAGTGCAGTAGTTCAAAAAGGTAAAACAGCGACATTTTTTGGATGCAGAACTTACTATACTTAATGAACTTTCATGGAATAATACTATAATATTATATATTTATTTATTTATTTAACACTTTATTGTTTGTACACCAAAATAAAAATTGACATACAAAAGCACAAGAAAGTAACACATTTGGTGGCCTTATCGCTTTAAAGCGATTTCTTCCAGGTAAACCAAAAGAGGAATAGGACAGCATTAGTAGTATTATTAAAAGATAGTTTACCGCAAGTGTAAATCATTGCAGAACCCAACTTTCAAAAGTTATTTAAAACTCTGAAAGGTATCGGATAAAGTCACTGTCTACTGATATCGTCCTGTGATCACCGGAAATAAATAATTTAATGCACTTCTAAAGTAAGCACATTACGAAAAAATAAACAAAGGGATTCTCTTTTGACATTTAGTTACTACGATGTCAAATTTCAAAACCGTCATCATAAAAGAAGGAGGTTCGCAATTCGACCGTATATATGCTTTTTTATGTACGTTCAGCGATTATTTCGTCGTTTATGGGCCGATTTTGATAATTCTTTTTTGTTGTAAAGTAGATATACGCAGTGGGGACCCCTGATAAGGACACCAGGATCTGATGATGGCATCTTAGAGAAATCGAGAGGAACTTTCGAAAATTGTATGGACAACTAGTTTGTTTCTTCATGTTATCATAAGTACATTAAAGCGCTACCATTTCATGAAGATCTGGAGTCGATCTGATGAAGCCAAAAGACAGTCGAGGCAACTCCTCAACGATTTACTGCTGTTATCTAGTGTTTGGGCTTGATTAATTTGTAGTGACGAGAACTTTACACTTATACGTTGAATTGAGCGCCATCTGGCGAGTAGTTTTTGAGTTATCTCTACTTATCAAGATTGAAGTCGGTTATTTTTTTTGTAAAAAGCAATTATATTGTATTCTATACGACAACATGTCTAAGTACCAGAAAAAGGATTAGGTAATATCATACTAAATTGAATAACTGCTTGATAAATTTAATATTCTTTGGCATTGGACCTTTGTATTTTGATAATTGAATGCCCACTGGCACTCGTATAATTGGATGGACACTCGTTTCCAAACATCGTGGTACAAGTTTAAAGGAAATGTTGAGTAGGGTTGTTTTACATTAATCGGTTAAGTACCAACTGGCCATGTTATCATAATGTTTTAAAAGTTCATGCGTACAGTTTGTTTTAACAATTAAAATATTTTGAACGTTCTCAGTAAACAGTTTTCTTGATACCATGACCGTAGTTATATACGATAACTAGTACCTAAGACTAGTCCTATCAACAGAACTGTTAGCACGGTTGTTGTATCAACCCCTATTATTTTCCATTTACTTTTGGCCTCAACTGTATCATTACGGGACTTATAATTTTCTCCACTCCACTTACTTAGCTACGAAAATGAAGCTTATGCTCAAAAATCGATTGAAACTCAAAAAATTTTTGTACGTTTCAATGCTTTGGAAGAGGTAAAGCTGTCGGTCTTCGATGTTATCGTTAGAAAGCAGTTGTTAAACCATGTCAATGGTCTTCCGACACCATGTGTCTTTTTGCCCACAAATCTCATATTATTATCAGCACGGACAACAATGCAACAAGAAGGAAATAAATTCTTACTTCATCTCATTAAAACACCGTAACATCTTAAGACTGTAACTTTTTGCTGCTATAGAACAGTATGTATTAAATACTGTATTCTAGTATCATATGGCCAGCTTCAAGACATTTATTCAATTTGCGCTGTAGAGTGTAAAGAGCATTCGGATCAATCAAGCCAATCATCGTAAACGTATTATTTAATCAAGGCGGACTCGCATGCTCGACTGGGTCTAGGTCAATGACAGATGTTGTTATGTGGACTAATTGGGTCCTGAGGATGTCAGTCAGGCATGTCACCCACTGGGTCTATCTGATCATAATGTATTTCTTAGTCATGACATGAAGCAGTTCGTTTATAACGCATATCTACGATTCTCAGGTGGTCGGTACGTAAGAACCTAGAGTTCACCCGAGAAAGTACCACCGCATGTCACGTGGATCTTCGTGTCATTTCTACCGTCATATTAATTGCTTTAACAACAATTGTGTCTTAGATAGAAAGGCCGGTTACACTTTTTTAGAGTCGAAATAAAAAGAAACAAATAAAAAGTACTTACTTTAATACAAAGATTCAGTAAACATTATTCCGGGTGGGTACAAAGACATAAGTTCTTCGAAACGATACGAAACGGGTACTATTAGCTACGAAATATAATGATAAAGAAACTAAACTATTTATTTCCCGAGTTTTGGGTTTTTCCTGATATTTTAACAATGTACAATCATGTGACATGCGATAAAAAGACTTCTTGTAAGAGGTGTGAGCGTGTCAGAAAAAGAAAAGCAGCATTTCCTTTCATAAAAATAATAGTAGACAATAAATAGCTTTTAGAGGAAATAAATTATATTAATTTATTTTAACATTCCTTGTTAACCTCCCTAAAATACACAGAAGACCACACACGATCAAAAGAAGACGGAAATAAATGAGCATCTATAAAAGTTACGTTTTCAGGAATACTCCAATTCGATTCTTGTTTTAAACGCCATGATAATAAATGCATCAACGGATAACAATTCATTCGGGTTACAAGCTCTTTCGCGGAACCATAAAATGTAGTTGGTCGACAGTAATACAAGAATACACCTAATATTTTTAACGATATTTGACCGATGGACCAGGTAAACGCACAATTTGGAAGAATTTTTTATTTTATTAGGTAGATATAATAAAAAACACAGTAAATGGCGTCCCAGTAGAGGAATCTGGGAATATAATATAAATTATGCCTTAAAGTACAAGCCTTTTTTGTACATAATCGACATTCATCAAATAACTAAAGTAAAGAAGTTTCAAACGAGAATTGGTTGAACTTGTCTCAAAGATTAAAGAAGTTTGTTGATATATCCGTTGTATAGAATTACCTCACAATAAAGTTTGTCCCCATGCTAGTTAAATAGAGGTGCGACGACTATAAATTCCGGCGTGTCAAGAAAGCTCGACTTTTATCACCGAGAAATGTTGGTATCGATGTAAAGTATTGGCCTTATTTCTCACGAGTAAACCATAATCAAATAAAATACTGCAAAGTTATTTTGTTTTAAATGCATTGCGTGTAAAAAGCGTTTTTATCTAAATGATTTTACAGTGTAATGAGTGCTTAATTTTCCATTATTAAGAAAAAACTATAAATTATAATTTCTGTTTTTTGTACATAATCAGCAAACAAGCAGATGAGTCAGATGATAGTAAGAATATAACTAAACGGGAACTAAGTAGCAAGTTATCTACTTGACAGTTACTTAATGACTGATTAATCTAGAGCTTAAACTAATGGAGGTCGGAACTTTAAGGTATTTTTTATGCTTAGTTCGTACATTGATAGAACACAGAAAGTTGAATATTTATAATATTTCGTGCCTAATTGTTAAAAACTTTTTACCGTAGAATTATGGCTGAAACATTAATCTAAATTTTAAATATTGAGTAACAAAAAAACAATTATCACTCACATGAATTTTACAAATTTAAGCGTCAATATCTAAATGTGATAAACTTTTGAGGAGATTACAAACAATTGTAATTTCCTTTATCAATAGAATATGAGTATTGGGTAACTTATCACTCATATCACCTTCGGATATTATGCCCGCCAGAATCAACTTCGCTCACAGCACATTACCAATTTCCCAGAAACGCGAAAGAATTGTGTATCGCTATCTTGGTGTCATGATCATTTACAATTTATGAAAGTAATGTTCTATTAGACATCGCATTAAATATTTAACCTTCAAATTAATGGACTTCATCAGCGGCTAAAGAATCATTAGAATAACATAGTAGATCTAATATAATTTTAAATAATTAATTATCGTTTGACGCTAAATCTCCACCAGTAGAACAGCAACGGTAAGGCGACAGGAAATAAGGGCCAGTCCCCACCCTCGGGCGCTGAGATTAATTCACTGAATAAATAAAAGTCAGCGGATTAGGCCAAAGCCGTTTCCTCCCTCTTAAGCTGACCTCGCGTGCTTTTGTGGAAAAATGCCCTCCACATAAATAAAATCTGGACTTCACCGAATCAAAGTGAAATGTCCGATGGTACATACCGACTTCATCGAATAATTAGGAATGACTAATGATAGTGTCGTTCCTTGTTTTTGTAACCAGTTGATCGCCTGTTCGAACCAGTTTGTACCGGGTTGAAGTGATACACGATATTAATGCTCTGGAATATCCTCGTAATAAACCCTCAACGGTTTTTTACTTATTGTGAATCGTGCCGTTGCAAACTTTATTTAGTGTTCTAATATGAAGTAAGTTAAGTGTGAGGTTTCAGTAGGAAATTCAATCTACGCTCATCATATTGATCTCAATAACCCATGTATTTAATCAATAACGATTTTATATGGCACGACATTCGAAGATGAAGATTAAAAAAGACCTTTGACCTGTTAATGTCCCACTCAAGATGGGTTTGTTTCTCCTCATGACTGAGGAGACTTAAAGCATACTCCACCACGTTACTCCGATGCGGTATGACGGAGAAAGAATGCTTCATATAATTTTGGATCTTAACAGCATAAAATAAAATATCACTTTAAAACTGAATATATTTTTCGGTTTCGATAATACCGAATTAGATCACAAACATCACAATTATCAATGTATAGATTGATTTAAAATTGCACGTGCATGACAAGATTAGAGGTAGTTAATGTAATAAATCTCTCATGGTTCAGACCTACGATATCGACGTAGGCGTCCAATCTTGAGACGAAATAAAATTGGCAGCTTCTGAGCACTCTAACACACTCTATTTCACACGCTAATATGAGCACGATACGCAATAACTTAACAGGCAAGTGTAATTTTGAAATATAATACGAAGCTCCTCACTTTGAGGATTATTGCGAAAGTTGTTTATGAAGTTCTTTACTATCTATATAATATTGCAGGTGTTAGCAACTTGAGGAGTTTAGGAATCATTGTTTTCAGAGAAGAGCTGTAGAATTTATTACCAAGGCTTATTACGTAACTAAAACGTATGCTTATTAAGTTGTTACTTTCATTGCCCGTACTAATTGAGTAGGTTTAAGAAGATAAGACTAGTCTATAATAACATTGATTAGATTTGTAGAAATCTTTCAAAGTTCCATGGTGGAGGTTTCCTCTGCTTACTCCATGTTTGTTGAGTTTCAGCTTCCTTCTGCGGTCAATCGTGAGTGCGTATCACAGAGTTCTTAAAAACGTCAGTTAAAGAAGTTTTTTTCAAGACCTTAGTGACACTTTTTTAAATAATTTCACTGAAACTATTCTTCTAGAATTTTTACACATTTTCATGGTTTTGATACGTTGCATAATAAGACCACTTCTCCTTTTGTTTTCACACGTTGGATTTCATTTCTACTATTAAAGTGTTTTTTATTTTTTAAATTTTCGTAGTATAGTTCGTACCTACGTATTTTGTTCTCAACTGATAACAGCAAAAAATTAGAGTAATAGTGTAATTTAGAGTAAATCAATTACGGGTTATAAAAAGAGTTTTATTGATGTAATTGATAAGTATAAAGCAATATCAGTTAACTAAACTGCGGCCGACCGAGTGAGACTCGTTCTGATGGTTTGCTCCGTGCACTCGCTGCATTACCGCAAATTGCATTAAGGTGCGTGCGTACATTATGTAGCATAGTAAATTATCAGATAAAATATAATATATTATTTTTGTAGATTTTTTATTTGTGGTCGAGGTGAATTTTTACTTTTTATTATTTTAAGATTGTCTGGAATAAATCGCTAATTAGATAGAGTATCGTCTGTTATATTTATACGTGTTGGTTGTAATGTTTGTTCAAAATTATGAGAACTTGTATTTATAAATGAGTTCATATCACTTTAATATTTGTTAAACTTAGCCAAGGTCAATTTAAGGTGAGGTAACATTAACTAACTTAACCTGAACTTCTACAGCAAGACATTTTGTATATTTTTTTTGTAAAATACGAATACGAATGAAAATAACACACCTCATACCTATTCACCGAATTTATGTGTTAATTAATTAATTTCTGATTGGAAGGAAACCTCTACTGGAAGGTATTTATGGCAACAACGTCTTATTAAATAACTTAATGTTACAAATGGGTTGATGGTTAAGAAGTAAGCGGAGGATCTAGTTTCCAGCAGATGATACAATACTCTACAAGCACAAGTCAATTATTTATTATTTATTACATAAAAATTGACAAACTACATACATAAATCGAACATTTCTAAACAAAGATTTGTAACGTTGTTGTTCTACAGCGCAATATAAAAAATCTAATACAAACGAGAGGACAAAAAATAAATATATCAAAAGGGTGGCCTGATAAAATAATAACTTTACCGAATTGCGCAAACCTAGTTACTTTCTTTGCCAAGAAAAATAACTTTCGTCGACGGCTCATCACGCATTCATCAGCTTCATATTATCTGAAAAATAAATAACAGCGAGTCACAGGAAGAAATTGTGATTTTCGTGGCTCAATATTTACTGCTAATAAAACAACGTTGTTATGAAAAACATGTGTAGTCGCGTGGTTTAGGTACCTGATACAACCGATGTGAAAGAAGAGGGCGTGCAGTTTTTTATAAAATACAGCATATTAATGAAATAATCTTTTTAAAATTTGTTACGTACTCAGATAGTGTTTTAAATACCTATACTTAACATATTTTCATCATGTTGGTACTTATATTAATTTAATAAAACTACTGCATCTACTACATGTAACTTTATGTATTTTATAAAATTTCATTCGTAATTCATATTTTTTTATCTCGTAAAAATCTATGTTTTCTCATCCAATGTCAAAAGAGTATAAAAATGAAGAGCATACCTATGTATCTAAAATACTTGTGCAGAATAATCTGTCTTTTTTCCATGTACTTCGCGATAGATTCCGATTGAAGAAGTAGAACGGATCATAAAATGCACGTCCCTAGGAAGACAAGTCGCTCCAATCAATCACAGACTAATCGAAAATTCCGACTCAACAAGCGAAGAGGCCAACGAAAGCGGCTTATGTCTCGTCATTAGATATTGCTTAGATATTTAGGGCAATAGATATAAATCGAAAAGATAACAATCAAAGAATAGAACTGATATTATGTATTCTCCTGTATAGAATTCTTACCTTACTAGGGTAAAGAGAGGTCTTTATCTCTTCCTCCACCAATCTCTCTCCCTTTCTGTCACAGCTATTTGTTGGTTTACACAAATTGTATATCCATAAGTACTCCATTGATTGGTTTACTGATATGATTATACCCGCGACAAGAATAAACCCGAGACTCTGTGATTGTGGAGTAACTATTTTACTGAACGTAGGATTGATCGAAAGCCAACAGTTTTTTTATTTTTTTAATAAATAGTAGTTCTTCTTAATTAAAATTATATAAAAGTAAGTCCAAGTCAGAAAATTAAAAATATATTTTTGTAATAATTTTACAACTATTCTATTTATACTCGTAGCTTTGATGTATCTAAGCAGCGACGAGTTTTATTGGAAAAAAGGTAGTGCCATGTCTTTAAGTTCCAATTTAATTTTTTTCTTAATGAAGCGACTGTCTGTCAGGTATTTTCAACATAATTACAATGTTCTTTAACAAATTCCTTTGTAGACAACTCTAGTCATAAACACTCTATGTTCAGACAACTCCCACGTTTCCTTCGAGTAAATCCTTTTATTTCGTCATGATCAAAGGCAACAAGAAAGGAATAAATTAAGAGATCTTAATGTAACGATCACTAAAGTCGGAACGGGCTCGGATTGTCTTTCGTATTGTCGATTGAATACTTTATGTTCCATTTTCTGATTGCAAGCAGGAATATATTATGCGCTAATCCAGCGTTCCTTCAAAAGCTCTGAGCAAACATTGTAAACGTGCGTCCTTGTTTATTGCAATCAATTTATCTACAACTAAAGATAGGTGTGTGGACTGTGTAGCCAGATTGATATTTATTGGAATTAGATCGGTTCTCTTATATATTTAGGGCCAGTGGATTGAATATTAACAGCATCTAAAATCCCTACAATATTATCTATTGCATTTGTATAAGTTGCTATTATTATTATAAATGGTGAAAAAAAAATATCTCTTCATGGGTCTTTTTCGTGGTTTTACTTACACCTACGAGTATATGTTTTTAACTGATTTTCAAACAAACTGTACGTCGCACCCCCCTTAGAGCTGAAATTATTAAAAATTAAATTGTAGCTAAGTATCATATGAATAAATTTACCTTCTGCTAAATTTCTTCGCCAAAGATCATGAATAATGACTAATTAGTGCGAAAGTGAGTAAGTAATCTTTAGATTAGTATATGTATTTAGGCATGAAAAACTACTCAAGTGATTAGCCAACATAATAGTTGTAATAGTTGTTGTATTTGTAATATCATTGCATGAAATTGTAGAGAGATACATATCTAAATGCTTAGGAGTGTCGAATATTCCCCACTGACCTCCGACAAGGTTTGACGATCGCCATCGATTGATCGTAACCGATATCCCCTGTCCTCCGAAATGCGGAGTGCTCGTGGAATTTTAGCCACTATCCAAGTCACGATCGCACTTGACATTACTTCCTGTGTCGATCAGTTATTTGCTCGTGTTGCGCTTGCGAATATATTCACTTTCGTAGATTTTAAAATGGAAAATTACTCGGTTACAGTGTTCGGTATCAACTGTAACTAGTTCTAAAATCTTAGTTTAAAATGTCCAGAAATGATAATCTATACTAATATTATAAAGCTGAAGAGTTTGTTTGTTTGTTTGTTTGGTTGAACGCGCTAATCTCAGGAACTACTGGTTCGAATTGAAAATTTTTTTTTGTGTTGAATAGACCTTTTATCGAGGAAGGCTATAGGCTATATAACATCACGCTGCAACAATTAGGAGTGAAGAAATAATGGAAAATGTGGAAAAAACGGGGAAAATTATTCATTCTCGAGGGCTTTCGTTGCATGCGTTGCGAAAACGATTCAAGATACCAAAAATATATGTATGAAAGAATTATTCCTCTTCAAATGATCTAAAAAAATGTCCACGACAGTATATGTCTATCTTTTAAGATTAACACACTAGAACCGTTTTTATGGTAATCAAATTTGCCGCGTTTCCAAGTTTAATCTGAATTAATCTTGCTGTGATCCTTTGCTACTTTGCTATTATTTTGTCGTAAGCTTTATTTCTAAGTTTAATTTAATTTAACCTCAATTAATTTTGGTGATAGTTTATTATCTTCCCGAAATTCCTACGGGAGCGGGACCTACGCGGTTGATACTTACGGGTCCCGAAGCGAAGCGAGGGCGGTTCGCTAGTACTTACATAATATTATAATTTGAACAAAAACAAGATCGACGTAAATATCAACAAATATCTAGGATTCAATCGATAATAGGAATAGAATATTCTGACTTGGTATTACCTAATGGGACCACCTCGAAAGTAGGACTTTTACAATAAATCAAAATCGGTTATCAAACAACGAAAATATCGCTGGACATATTACATGAACAGAATAGAACTTTTTTCGAAGTCGGTTAAAAATAAAAATATAACGGAGTAAATTCTGTATATTGGATATTTTTCAATTTTATTTAGGTATTTAGGCTATGTTGTTGAGACTAAAGAGGTCACGATCACGACATTTACATTTTGATTATTGTCCATGCATCTATCGGCGGGCCACGCTAAAACCATACATAACATAGATATTTATAAATAACACCATTTATAATTAGTCACACGGAACCAACGTTGCTCTGTGTAAGCGTTGATTTCTTTAAAACTCAGGTACCTATTGAATATTAAAGGTGCTTTCCTAAACGATAAAATGAAGTAAACACTAAATTTACATTATGCATGAAATAAATGAATTATTTTAGGTGATTTTTCTCACAGGCACAGAATACTGACGGAAAGAAAAGACAGGCTACTACACCAAATAAGCCATACCAAGTACTTAAGTAATAAATAAAAGTTATGAGGCAACATCCATAAAAACTTACAATTGAATGAATGAAATTTTCTTAATACTGTACAATCATTTATAATCTACAAATATACGGCTCATTACTTTATTTGTACACGACTACATTGTCTTATAGATATGACAATCAATTGTTTCAAGAGGGTCTGCTAAGTGACTTGCCTCATTATCGGCGTCGTCAAATAATTATGCGGGTGTGGTACGACCATTGTTGTATCATGCTGCGAGCCTCATTTGAGGAACATTTTAATTATATCTAATCTATTTTTATGAATTGTTAAATCTCAAAATACATGTGAATAACGATAAAATGACGTTAAATTTATTAAACAGATACCTACTTATGGGCGAAGACTAATGTAAACATTGAAGAATGAATATTTTTATAATTTTTTTTTTTTGTTTAAATCTTAATATGAAGAACTTTAAGCATTTTACGGTTAAAGGATGTCTAGCGAAGTAAGTCATATAGACGTTTCAAGGAGTCAAAATGTGTTTATTGAGATAATAATAATAATAAAAAATAACGCTACACATTCACAGACCCACCAGACCGAGAACAGAAATTCAAACTCATCATTCAAATCTCCGCCTCGCTGGGAATCGAACCCAGGACCCTCGGAACAGCGATCCGGCGTGATAACCATTGCGCCATCAGGGTCGTCAATATAATTATTTAGTTAATGACCGAAGGGGCACCATAATGTATTATACTAAACCTATGAGTAAACAACGACTGTATCTTCCTGTAAATATGACTAACCTCGCGGAACAACCCCGTGGAACTTGAAAGCTATAAGTCTATTTCTATTGAGAGATATGCTATAATTTTTTCGTACACTCTATCTACGAGTACATAGTACGAGCGTATGTGTACTGCTATTATACGTAGTAAGAGTACGAGTATTTTCGGTAGAAAGGTTTATTCTAACATCAACAGAATTACAGGATATTTGAATGATTTTTGCATTAACTCATATTATATTTTCCATTTAAACGCTGATTCGCTGTAACAATAACTATAACTGTAATTAAATATTAACTTTATGTTTATTCAAGATATATTATAGTTTCTCTTAGACTTATTTAGACATAAAAGGGCGCCTTTAGGAGGGGTTATTGATTGACGAGCGCAAACGTGGCAGACGAAGATAAGGCGCTGTGAAGACTTCTAATAATCTCAATAATTAATACTCGAGACGAGTTTTCTTTTTGTCTTGTTAAAACACCTGATCTATGACCCAGTTGGTTTTGAAGAAGGCATATGGTAATTCCAAACGCAGGTTCTTAGAAAGGCAATTCAAGTAATCCAATCAAGTCCGGCATGGTTCAATTTTTACTTTAAGGCTTTTTCTTATAACTGTACTTTTAAGCAATGTTTAATTTTATTTGACGTTATCAGTAAAATCGGAATTTGGGGTATAGTGGGACGGGTGAGAACGGGAATGGGAGCCAACGGGAAAAACCCATTGGTTCGATGCATAGTCGACAAATTAGCCACGTGATTTTAAATGAGTTTATGTTAATTTCTGGTTATTAAAAAATGTCCACGTTTTGCTTCACGTTAATGAATGTCCAAGTTTTAATAGGAAATCCTAATGCTAGAGTGTGTGTGTACAAAAATATACCAACTTTCTTATAGAAGTTGAACCCTATGATACTAGAATATGCTATACCTAATTATGCGAATGAATGTAAACGAATCGAACATGTGGTAAATGTCATTTGACCACGTTATAGCCGCGACAAAGATAATTAATTAAAGTGAAGACGAAATACACATAGGTATGTAACAAAATAAATTCTTGTCATAAATAAATATCTTTAACAATCAAAAGATAATTTTAATTGAACGATATTTATCATTTACAAATGCATTATTCTCCTATTATTTGAACTGTTTCCGACAAAGATTTTTTAGTTCATAATTATAATCTTCCGCTCTGCCAGATCCACACAAAGACAAATTAACATATTTCTTTGATATTGCGGCGACTATTGTCCCTCTGAATTAGATATTGAGTGAACGTAATCGCTGCGTAAATTGGTGTAAAAATTACGTGTGGGAATAAAAGAGGGTCATTATATTATTATACCAAGGTAGGGTCTACATTTATAATAGGCTGTGCAATTATCACTATACATTAGGTATATACATTTATAAAAATGTTATTTTAATGAATCACGTTTTAATGACAGAACTTTTTTAATAAACATTCCTGGCCATAAACTAGATTTTGCTATATACAAGACACAAAGACAAGAACGCTTCCAAACTACGAACAAAAAAAAGTCATAATTTAAAACATCTCACTTGGAATCGGAACCAGGATAATCCGAAATAAAGTCTGGCATAATATGCCAGACTGTGCCTACATAGTGGTCTTCAGTATGCTATTCTAAACCCCGAAAAGAAGAATTACGTCAAAAAATAACAATCACTAACAGTTCCTGTAGAGGTCCTCACACTTATCAACAAACTAACCAACTAATGTTCTAACACCATCTGATACCCGGACTTACTGTGCTAGTCCCTGAACTGAGTCCTGTTCTAGGTCGATCACGACAGTCGTCTGCGGCATCGGAAGTGCATGCTACCTAGTTTTCTAACTTTATTCCGTGGAAAAAATATTAAACTTAAATCGTAATTATCTACTACTCCCCGTGATGATTGGCCGGAATGTCGAAAGTTAGAACTTCCTATCTTATTACCTACTCTTTTCTGTAGTCCACCAACGTAAGAGCTTTGCCCTTGGAGAATCACTTTTTTAATTCAAAATGATATTACATACACTGGATTAACAATAAGCAGATCTTAGGAAGAATATTAAAAATAAGGCTAAAACTTTTCACATAAAAGTGCTGTGCTACAAAGGGTTAAGCATCAAAACCGGCATTATTATGGGATCAGAATCTTATTAAATCTAACAAGATGTGAGTCTAACAACATGTGTGCTTGCCGCCAATCTCGACATATTGGTTTTTGAGCTTATCTTGGAATAAAACCAGCAATATAGACATATTGCATGCTAATGGAACTTTGGCTTATTTTAGTATCAAGGAATTATATAAAAGTATGTTTGCTTGAATTTTGAAGATGAAAAATAAACTTTTCATTGTCATCGGCATATAATATAGGCATTAATTGATTATAGGCGTTTTAGTTATATCATGTAACATCTACAGACTTAATATGGGTTTTTTATATTTTAGTTAGGTTTTTTTCCTGAATATGTACTTACCATCCTCTCACCAATATTCTGAGTTACTGATAGAGAATGACATCTGGCATTTAGTTCGCCCATTAGTGTTGATTGCTGGAATTGAAATTTAATAAACAAAACAAACCTACAATGTGCAGGTGGACTTTGGTTCAAATTAATGTTACCTAAGTAGCCCTACTTTGTGTACTTTTAACTTCTAAAATATAAGGCCTGTAATACAAAATCAACCTATGCAAAGCTTAGAATACACAAAAACAAATGACAGACTGCAAACGACTGGTGCTATATTCATCGCAATTAAACCGACGAGAAATTCTCAGAATTTGTTCTTTCTACGCCTAATGTTAAGCAGCAATAAACCATATTAATGCGGGACAATTTCAACCGAGTCAAATTTTATTTATCCCAGAGGACAATTTCCTCTTGTCAAGTGACGGCCACCCGGCATTCGGTATAATGAGAAAACGACGAAATCAAGTTGGTCCAAATTAGACGCGAGTTCGCACAGGCTTACATGCGGGTGTGACAACTTATTTGCTATTTATTTTAATGTAACTATAACTTAACGGCTGCTAGAGACAAAGTTAAGCAACATAATATACTGGTCTCAAGACAAATCAATGACATTTCCTGAAGTTACTTTCGCATATCGCTATTTGTAATTTTATAATTTTTTCAATTGCACTCAACGACATTTTACCTATAATGTTATGAATTATAATCGTCTTAGTCCGTTTTTGGATTGTCATAGGTTTTCTGAAAATTTCTTTTTTCCCCAGTGGACATGAGTTATCACCGTTAATGCTAGAATTATCAAAATTGAGCAATTCCAACCGTAATATATTGTGGTATAAATTACATTTCTACTATCATTGTACAATCAATAGGTTAAGAACGTAATTTTTCCCTTCAATGCTCTCATTATACTAGAGGTAAAAAATGAAAACATTTCCTTTCTAACGTCTAATTTAATTTCTCACGGCCTTTCAAAACAAAACCAAGATAATGAACCATTAAATGGGCAATTGTGACATTGTTTTCAATTGATAACGCGTTCAGCGCACTTAGACGCGCCCCTTTCAATTGCCTACCGAGTTAAATCATCCGTGTCCTCGGGCAGTTAACTGTTGCTAGTTGCTACTAAGTTTATCCCAGTCACCTTGTAAATTTATCTTTCAAAGGGGAAGGAGTGACGCACTGTTTAAATTTTCAATGTTTCTATTTTAGTTTCTTTTTAGACCACATTAATATTTTTACGTTTAGGGCAAATCGGCATAATTGAAGGAAGGATATCCTCTGAACATCACTGAGATTATTTATTGAACATTATTATTAAAACATTATTATTAGGTATTAAAATTAATAATAATGTAATAAATATTATTTAAATCACAATTGAGATGAATATAACAATGTAGGTTATAGTAATCAGTTCATGAGATTAGTTAACAGAAAATTTTAATAAATAATATTTATTTCAAAAGGGTCGAAGATAGAGTGACGATTTCCTGTCATTTTGATGAATTTTAACCAATGCTTGTGAACGAAAGAACTTGAATCCGTTCTCTTATTAGGTAGCGTTATGTAAACCCACGTTATGAACACTTGTAGATGAAACGTTGCGTTAGCGCCACGTACAATTAAAGTCACGATCGGTATCTGTTCGACGAAAGTCCACCCCTAAGTTTCGTAACGTCATCAGACGAAAATAATCGTTGGCTGCGAGATGGCAACTGGCGTGAATGCGAGCACTTGAACGATAATGACGGCTTTTGGAAGCCATCTTGCCACCAAACGAGAATAGTAGAGACAATGCGACTTGCGACAGCGATTTGCAACGTGCGATATTGCGACTCTCTGAATGAAAATTCGGTACGGGAAAAGGACGAATTTCGATAGTGATTCTTGTGAGTTGATATGTTTAATAATAAATTGTAAGTATACCATTATACATTCAACGCTCACACTAGGTCTTGTGTCTTGGATGCACCTATAGTACAACACATAAAGTAGGGCCATTATAATAGGCCACATTTGACAACTGTTTGTCTTTGCTTCATAGTGAGGATAACCTGCTGAAAAACATCGATTAAATTGAATAAATCGATAAGGACTTCAAACATCTGTAAATTGAATGCGATTGTTATAAAAAGTATTAATAAGCGCACAGTTCACACAACGACTAAAAAAAATGACAAAAATAATGCGTCAAATAATGGCGCGAAATGAAATCATGACTTTTTTGTAACATTTCACGTTTCTAGATACTGACTTTTGAGCCAGACGTTATTATATAAATGAATGATTACATATTTTTTGGCCTAAAATGTAATAAAATTAATTTTGTTTGTATTAAAATACATTTTATTTTGTAATCGTGAAATACTTTTTGACAATTAGTTCAACTTCTCGAATTCAACTTATCTACTCATCTGTTTCTTTCGGTACCATCCCTGATATTTAAAAAGAAAAAGAGTTCGCTGACGTAACTTTGTAACGACGTCAGTTCCTTACTTTTAAGTGTAAAAAGTTTAACAATATCTAGTATGGAATGTATTAGATACTATGGGGTGCCTCCCTTACAAGGTTACTTTGGAAAATTTTGACGAACTGTCAAATGTGACCTATTAAAATGGCCCAACTATAAAGTCGAGACCATAGGTACATACCGCGAATGAAATTTATATAATTGTGTAAGTGGCTATATTGATATTAAAGTCTCCAATAGTATTAGTATAATTTAAGTGGATGCATAATATACCCTTGTAGTCGTTAACTTATCCATTTAATATCGTGCAGCGGTCGCTCACCCTAGAAACAATTTCAGATATTGTGGTGCATTATTTACATGGGAATGAAACGTATGCAATTCAAAGGTTCATATGGATAAAAATAAAGGAATATATTTGTATGCGATATTAGCAAGAAAGAAAAAAGAGTTAAGAAAGCAACCGATTGCACAAAAAATTTCTTTCTTGTCAAATATTGGTAACATAAATGTGGTTGTCATTATCCCAGCGCGTAGGTAATACTATAATGTAATTACTATAGTTATAGTTTTATTTAGATCTTTTTCATGGAACTAGCTCACTAAAGATCAGACAAGCCACCTGACGGTATGTGGTCACCATCACGCATAATAAATCCATCACAAACGCGATGCTAAATCAGCAAATTTACGAGGTGCGTAGGTTATAATTAAAGAACTATTTATACACTAGTGAACCGCCATCGCTTCGCTTCGGGACCCGTAGGTATCAGCCGCGTAGGTCCCGCTCCCGTGGGAATCTTGGGATAAAAAGTAGTCTATATAACCAAATCCGGTAAGTAGTGATTTCGCAAAAGAGTAACAAACATCTATTCTCACAAACTTTCGCATTTATAATATTAACAGGATTTCATATGTTCGTGAAATGTAGACAACACTAAAAATCAATGCAAGTTATGCAGTCTGTTGCATCGCGGCTTCGTGCATCGTGCACGCACAAATCGTGGCTCCTAATTTAGGGCCCGCTTTGTTCTCATTACTCGCCTGGGTGGCCTAGTGCTTCCAGCTTGGAGGTAAATTGCAGGATGCGAGGAAAAATTCAATGGTTAAATGTAATAATTGTAGCTATTACCGGTATTTAGGTGTTCTTTACTTTTTGTCTCCCAAGGATATCGTCGTAAATTAAAATGGTTGAGATGATGAGGTAATTGAACCTTTAGGACAGTTTATTTCGGTTGGAATTGGAAACAGGGAACAGCAAAATGTTGTTTGCCAAAAATGTTTGACTTCTTTTTTAGAATAAGTTGTTTGTTGAAGTTTACTGCGACTTTATAAGTTGAACAATAGTCTTGTACGATCCATAATATTGGTATTGTCAACAAATGAACTCAAGCGTGGTACCTACCCAGTGTCTAGTTAAAGATAAATAAATAAATAAATAAATAAAGATTTCGTTAACTTGATTAGAGTGATTTAATACCTGTTCCGATATATTTTCTCGTCTAGTGTGCTTTTCTGTAAATACATTATTTGAATTCCATATTGTCAAAATTATAAGAAGATAGCTAAATGTGGTGCAACAAATTGCGGTTGAATATTAGTATTAAGTTTAATATATGAATAACGGGTAACATACATTAGTTAAAACGCTGTGAATACAAGTATAATAAATAAATAAATAAACACTATTTAAATCCGTGCGACTACACTACGCGGCGCGGTTAGTAGAGAGATTTCACGTAGGCTTTTGAATAGGAGGCCTTGCTGCCCGACCATAGTTTTACTATACCCTAGTACTTACTCCTCTTTACTGTACGTTAAATTCGGCATTTACATGTGTCTTTATGCCGTGGATGTAAGCAGTCATCGTAATTAGTAACTATCATATGCAAGATCTCCTCTTCAAAATATGTAGAGTATTTTTTGTGCGTAATAGTTTTCGGAAGAATTTATTCAGATTATTAGATTAGATAAGATCACATGTTTCGGTGAAAGAAACGTCACGAGGAAACCTTTATACCTGAAAGCAAAAGATATTGAAGCTACGGTGACCATAATCAGATTGTGGAGTCGTCACTTACTTTTGAATACGATTTAGAAAATGTAATGATTACACCCGCGTTTACCTTCACCGAAACAATGAATTGTCGTGCACAAGATGGGGACAAAAATTCAAATTTTTAGTCACCACTCTTACAGGAAAAAAATCACATCATTAACCTAATTATTAACCTCATAACAATGGGGAATTATAGTTGGACTATCGTTACGTACTTTTAAGTATAAACACCCACCCAGCCCGGCGGTCTTGTTAATCTTTGCTTGGAATTTTAATTATTGTCGTACCGGTACTGCCTGTCAGTTGCTAGGTGTTTTGGAGAGGTGAAGTATTTAATCTTGTTTTGACAGCCGATACATACATGTCCAGTTAGTTCACCAGCGTAGGTGTTGGTACAGTATTTTGGAATTTATAACAATGTTGTTTATCCGTAGAATCGGGTTGGCTGTCAAATAAGTCAAGGACCACTCGGAAAAGTGAATGCTTAGAAGGGCGCTAATTACTCTCTCTGGCTCTCAAACAACTTATCTGCCTTGAGCTAGTATATGGGTCAGTAGGCAGAGGGAGAATTTACCGTTCTGCCCACTTTATTCAAGAGGCCTAGCCTTGCTTTTTTCAGATGAAAATACGCCAGTGAGTTGCTAGAGTAGAATAATTACTTTAATTCAGTGAATCATTCCCGGAAAGGATCTGACAGAGTTTGATATACTTTTCTCTAATTTTGGGCTTGAGTGGTACCTAATCCTACTAATATTATAAATGCGAAAGTTTGTAAGGATGTATGTATGTGAGTGAGTGGGTGAGTGAGTGAGTGTGTGTGTGTGTTTGTTTGTTGCTCTTTCACGCAAAAACTACTGAACGGAATTTCATGAAACTTTGCAGTAATATAGCTTAGACATTGGAATAACATAATTTGTTAAAATTTATAGAGATTTTTGAAGGGACTGGTTCCCCGAAGCGAAGCGAGGGCGGATTTACTAGTAGGTAATAAAAAAGTGAAAAAACTTCTGCTGACTTTCGTCATTGACACAACAACTACTAAATAGGTATAAAGATAAATGATCGATTAGCCTAATAAAAAAAAAAATATTTTCATGACTATTTTTTACATTTTGAAATTGAAGTCAATTACGTGATTACCAATAGCTTAAGCTTAACATTGTGATATTTTATTAAAAAAAAATACGACAAATTTGTATTTAAGTAATGTTGGTAATAATCGATGTTATCATTCTTGTATTTTTGGAAATATTCTATTTTCCAGAATTCACAACCATACTAATTGATTGACTCGGGCCACTTAGACTTAAAATGATCACTCTCCTTTGACCTTTTACCACTCTGTTCGGTCTCGGTTTAGGCTTCGTGATGGATTTAAAATCATACTCTCAAACGAATTCCAACTTCCTTCAAATTCCAACGATATTCTCGGGCAAAGTTTTATATAAGCCCATTTGATCGTGCGCGTGCTTCGATTTCAGACCAGCAGTTGTATTAAGTTTATAATGAAATTGAATTTAGATAGGCGTGTCTTGTCAAGAATAAGCAAGTAGCTACTCATAATCACTATTTACTTCTGAGTCTTGTAACATTG